>OZ004651.1:7066251-8553820 GCA_963924495.1 Nemapogon koenigi | reverse complement strand
ATGGCTGTTTTAGTGCCGGTTTCTATTGATATTCAATAACATTTCAAGCACGTTTTGATACTCATTAAGATAATATTTGTGGTTATTTTTGAATAAGTTTTGCAAATATTACATTTGGGGTCAAACGATCCCTTTCTGTGGGTATAAAATGATCCCGGGGATCATTTTACCCATAACTTTTTGACAGTTTGCAAAAAAGAATGCTAAATTGAGTAATTTGTTTGTATGCATGATCATAGTAACGATGAATGCAAACCGCCCGCTATGCCGTCCACAGAATATGTGAATACCCCTATTGATACACCGTTAGAATCTCGTTATCGTGAGAATCTCTTCAAAACCAAGCTTATAATTTGATTTCAAACCAGATTACGCCCACAAAAAATACGCAAGCCCAAGAGAGTGATCCTCTTACAACCTCTACTTTAGTTACGTCTATTGATTTACCTTCCACATCATTTGGAGTTTTTGCACCGCGAGACATTCGACCTTTGCCAAATATAGAATGAAAAAGAAATAATAATATAAAGAAAAGACAAATAGACACATCAATATTACTTGTACACCCTATAAAAACTATTTAAAAGAGGAAGTGCAGAAGAGAAAATAGAAAAAGAAGAAAAGCAAAGGGCACGCAAAACCAAACCTAAAAAACTGACCCCTAAAAAGAAAACTATAAGAAAAAGAGTCAGGAAATGAAAAAAATCAAAAGAAGAGAAAGGAACAAAGAACTTTCTAAACTACGTTAGAAGACTATTTTCAAATAGATTCAATAGACACTGTTAACCTGTGTCAGGTTGTCGATTTCAGACTGATTTAGAGTATAGATAATTATTATTGCTACACTTGAAAATAAATGTGATTATGATAAATATATATTTTATTTTATTTTATACACCTAGGTGTACAAAATGATCCTTTAGTAAACTTCTGGAAAATGTTTAATAAATCTGAAAATATAAACAAACTAAAAAGAAATGGTATGCCAGTATATCAGTACTTAAATTATTTATCCAAAGTTCCATCAATATTTGATTTAACTTTAATATTTTAGACACAGTAAACTTTTCCCCTTAGGGGGATCGTTTTGTACACCTTTCCCCTACTATGGCCACAGAATGACAATATATTAATGAAAAAAATTGACACGTCACATTTTTTTGTGACATGAAAACATATTTTCATGAAAAGTACAATAATCACCTACATTTAGACAATTATTATTTACTGTACAATATACCATTGGTGTAGCAAATGCCAAATGTCTAGATTCTTTGTTAGCCCAACCTGATAAGAGTCTCATACATGTTACACAACATTTATGTGGAACCCAGGATTTGTCTTGATGACGCACAGGAAAACCAAAATAGTCTAAATATACTTACCTAAATAACATTTTTCTATCAATGGTGTAAATTTTCGACGATGAGATGCAAAAATTAATTCTCCACACACATAACAAAAACTGTCTAGGTGATTTAGTGCATAATCAAGCTTGCATCAAGGCAAGCTTAACAAACGGTGTCACTAAATTTAAGTTAGTCAAATACTCAAATACTATAGTTATCTAGTCACCAAAGTTAAGCTAATCAAACTGACAAACTAAGGAGGGTAGAATTAGGGGAGGGGCGGGAGGTTAGAATTGAAGCATTGGGGGGCAAGGGGAAAGATAGGATATGTTCATGCTTAGCAGGTAGCCTAACTTGCGAAATATTGCCTGGCTCCGCCTGGCGGTGAACCTCCTTGAATCAAAGAAAAGCACGTAAATGAGGTAAAAATCAATATAAAGCGGTCACAAAAAAAACTGGATGTGCCAGGAACAAAAATTTTTTTTTGTAATGAGGGTACGTACACCAATACAAACAAAAATCATCACAAAGTTCGTGTGACAAAAACAGTGTTGACCAGTGTAATCTTTAAAATGGAAGGAGATATTTAATACCGTCAAAGATAAACATTTGAAAAATAATATATACCTAGTGGCATGGACGTAAAAAAGGAGAGGACGGATCGCCGCTAAGACAAAAGTGAAGCAACCAAGTTATGCCAGTTTCATGGTAAATACGAGCCTCACGCACACATTCTCATTTGGTTATGCTGATCAGCCGCCATTAAGAAAATAAAAAACAATGCAGTCTTGTGTAGTAAAATTATGCAAAAACAACTCCATTACTCATAAAAAATCTCAAGGAATCACATTTCATAGGTAAGTTAGTAATTTACCACTTATTCTACAATTTAAAGATATATTAGAGATAAATAAAATCGGTAGCACACATGCACGATTGGTGCTTCACTTTTGTCTTAGTGGCGATCCGTCCTCTACTTTTTTACGTCCATGCCTAGAGATTATTAAGTAAAACATTTTTCCCATACATGAATGAATTGTATTTCTCATAAAATTAGTTTCAAGTAAATCCATTTTCAACCTCTTATGGATGTAATTAAGCCGTGGTTATTAAAAACTAATCGATTTCAACAACTTGCAAAGAAAATAAACTTTGTCGATCGCCCTCTGGCTTCCTCTTTTATTATTATGAGAGTAGCATTTGTGATATCGAAAACACATTATTTTCAACATAACATCAATGGCATGGTTCACTGAATTTTAAAATTGTCTATAATGTTCGTGTCATAACACTTTGCGAGCGTTTTTAAAATGTTTTTGATCATTGTGTATAGTGAGGGACCATGTCATGGGATCTTTACAATTTTGCGGTTACCATTGTGTACCAAATGGGGATTATCCGAAGCTGTGGTAAAATATTTTATGACGTTCAAGGAGTGAAGGTTTCTTTAAACCGAATTGAAAAGAAGAAATTATTATTTTTGGCCTTTTCACGTACGACCGGTTGGCCACTAATGGCCGGTTGGCTCTACATTCAAACTTTATCTTTTTAGTGTAGATTTCTGAACGAATAAAATCTGAGGTTGAGGAGGATGGCAACACTGATAGAGAAAATGAGGGGAAAAATATGTGGGGAAAATGTGAGAACGGAATGAAGGGTAGTTGCGATATTAATTTTAAGAAAGTGTGGTAAAGCAACATGGAGTCGCTGTATCAGCAAGCATTGAAGCCGAAAGGTAGGTTTGCTAAATTCTTTGATATTATGTTTTAACTGTTTTAATAAATTTTAGACATTGTTGCTCTCAACAAATTGGGACAGAACGACTCAGAAATTTCTAATCGTAAGCCACGCCCTAAACTCGTGGTTCAGGCGCAACGATCACGTCATGCAAGACAACGACGGCGCTTTGTCCGTTCTTGCTGCAGAAGTGAGAAGGGCATAATGTATCGCCTCTCGGAATAAATGACGTAAGCGGCACATTACAAATAAATAATTTATTAAAAAATGATCAAATGCAGGGAAACATCTTCTTAATCAATACTAGGTACTGAAATTACCTACAGATTCGTATAAAATTTAAACGTAAATCTCTTCAGAGTATGGTCGTATGACTAAGAAGGTGTTTTCGAAGAGGTGATTTCAAAAAATTAAGTTTTCGAGAAAATTTTCACGAATCATGTTTTCATCCTACACAATACTAGATAAAATCCTCTAGTTTTCGATGCCCAAATTGTATGTTCATAGCATTCGTAAAATTCTGGAATTTCAGTTCAGAAATCAACCGAAATTATTCGTTCCTCCCCTTAACATTTTCTAATTAGATTGGTCAAAATTATTTAGCAGGGCAGTTTGTAATGAATTCAGATTGTAGATATGTTTCGATAAAACCAAACACGTTATTAGACGTTGGGAAAAAAACTCTGGTATTGTTTTAATTACATTGTGGATACGCGAGCTACATACTAATATTTATTTATTTATAAAATTCACATTATAAAGTGTCACATTTTGGTTGTTTTTACCTCAATGGGCTATAAAAGAAAACAACCAAATGGATCACAATGTAGGTGGGTATATTAAAACAAGATATAAGCTTGTGGTCGATCCCCGGTTCTGTAATTTGGTATTCCTCCTGGCATTGTCTGGTTTTATGTCACACAAATGCCAGGGTCTCGGTGAAAAAATACTTATTACGATGCCACTCGTGCAGGGAAAGGCTGGTCATGATAAGTCCGGAGATGTATCTCGATATTCTCGATGTAGGTAGGTAGACGTTCAGTCCAAACATGGTTCCGTTTCTGTCTTAAAATTATGAGCATCTCATGCAAGCCACTCACTAGGAGTGGAGGCAGCGATTTAGCTCGTCGCCAGTAGATTTAGCTCGTACAGTAGTACACAGCTTCAATAGCTTTGAGGAATTGACTTGCTGACCATCTATGATGACCAGCCTGTCCCTGCACGAGTGGCATTCGGAGCAGACGCAGGACACCAGCTCGTTTGATGAGGGAAGGTACTACAGCGGTGATTATAAAATGACGAAATTCCTGAAAATTGCTAAACTGGTTTTTATGAATTTTTTCACAACACTATTCAATATAGCTGTGATATGATTGTAAAAGTACGGTTTAAAAGTTAATGTGTGAAAATATTTTTTAATGGTTTTGTGAACCTTTGTATCTACGGACTTTCCGCTATCTCACCTTTTATCCTAAAAGGGGTAGGCAGAGACAGGCCCGCCGCTAACTGTTTCAGCGCCCGCGTGCAGATACCCGATTACACCCCCCCCAGCGGTGTCAGGCAAATTATTTGAAAGTAAATGTGAATACAACAGTATTATTATAATTGAAGAAATGTAAGACGCGTGGTCTTGCCTCATGCCAACGCGTGATCCCAGCACGTATGCCAAAACCAAGCGTCTCCGACGTGTAAGACGCGTGGTCTTGCCTCATGCCAACGCGTGATCCCAGCACGTATGCCAAAACCAAGCGTCTCCGAAGTGTAAGACGCGTGGTCTTGCCTCATGCCAACGCGTTATCCCGTCTACCTCTACAGCGGTAGGTAGTTATTGTTTCACATCAATAAACTGACCAATAGATGTCGTTATTATCACATGATAAAAATATATAAGACATAAAATTATGAGAATTTTTCGTTTCGATATCTGTTTTTGCCGCCCCCTTGAAAATGCCGCCCTTGTGCGATGCACGCCCTGCACGCCCGTACGGCAGAGACAATGCCGCCCTTGTGCGATGCACGCCCTGCACGCCCGTACGGCAGAGACAATCGAAAGCCATTTGATACGATTCTGGCATACCACTTTCGCTACTTTTATATTAATCATACCTTTCATACATACTCATCGATTGTGTGTACTTTTTGTATATGTTCAATAAAAGTATACCTACCTAGGTCGTCCTCTACCAGCATTCACTTTCATTTCTGCCATATAAACCTTTTTAATCAATCTTTTATCCTTTCTTTCCTCTTTCCACATAACATAATATTTAAAAGGTTGAGAAACAAGAAAAAAAAATCACGAAAAAAGCGAATATTTTTCTAGTATTTTTGAGTTCGCCCAACCTTACCCACGTCCTGTAATAAGTACTTAATGTAATTTTCGAATGAATAGAGGTTAGTACAAAGGAATGCTCTCGTACAATAGTTCACAAGAAAGCCTATTAGCTAATTGAACAGGATTTTATAGCCCAAGGGGCAGCGGTATTTTGGGAGGAGGTACTCGATAAAGCCTGAAATTTTGTAATAGAGTAATACCTTGCCAACTTTCTGGTATGACATATGAATTTTAAAAGCCTGCCCAGTACAAACGGCAAAATCGCCTGCCAATTATTTTTTTATATTCATAAATTTATACATTTATTTTCAGATAATATAAGTACTATGTAAATTCTAGCTTTTATCAGAAACCGCAATTGTCCCACGTAATCAACTAAGCAAGAAATATTATATTACAAACTTTCAGCTTCTATAATGTAAATATATTACGTAAATTGTGTGATATAAAACGTATTGACCGCATCCGGAACGATGTCATTAGAGAACAATGCGGAGTAAAAGATAATGTTGTGATTAAAATGAAGAAAAGTAGTTTACGCTGGTTGTAGTTTGGACACGTTGAAAGAATGAAGGATGAAAGAAATGCTGGCAGAGGACGACTTAGGACGACAGACTTGATCGAAGGCAATATTAAAAATATATGAAAGGTGTGATGAATATAAAAGAAGCGAAAGAGGTATGTCAGGATCGTAGCAAATGACATTCGATTGTCTCTGCTTACCCCTTTTAGGATAAAAGGCGTGATGATAGATAGTGGAAAGTCCGTAGATACAAAGGATCACAAAACCATTAAAAAAAATATTTTTAAACATTAACTTTTAAACCGTACTTTTACAATCATATCACAGCGATATTGAATAATGTTGTGAAAATTTCATGAAAACCAGTTTAGCCATTTTCAGGAATTTAGTCATTTTATAATGTACTAGCGGATCCGGCAGACGTTGTCCTGCCCAAATCTTGGGTAATGATAGATAGATAGATAATGTAGCTTCTCCAAAGCTCTCACTGCCTCTCCGCCTACTAGCTTTACGACTCCTATATCTTTTTTGGGGTGAGCAGGCCGTTTCATTGTTTTGTTACCTCGTAAACTTTAGCCTTAATACAAATGTAAAACGGGCGCTTTATTTGTAAAATTAGTACTGGTTTTATGGATGTGAGGTTTGTTTAATTTCGGTAAGACTCTTTTTTTGAACTTTCTCAATAAGAAATAGGCTACGTTATCTAACGAAAGGTTTCATACATTCAATAGTAGGTATGCACTAAGGACGTAACGTAGTAATTATTATTTAATCTATGACTAAGACTAAGGTCAGACCAAGTTTGACGCCCCTGTACGTAAATAAATCCGGGAGTTGGAATAAAAAAATTGTGAAAATATTTTTTTTTATTTAAGTAAAGTGAAGGCAGCAGTGGCGAAGGGTGAATATTTTCAGAAGGGAAGCCGTAAAATAGCTCACTCAACTAATGCTACAAGATCTAAAATTTTCTTTTATAGCCCAAAATGCACCAATGACCAATGACAATAGTAATTGATCGTAAAGGAATTTAAATTACCTAAACTCTTTTTTATTTAAGTAGTCTCTTGTATTCTAAAAGTAAAATAAACACGCTAGTAAACATGCAACTAACTAAACTCGCTGTTTAGCAGACAATATTTCTACCGGTTACATTCGCAATAACCCGGAATTCATCGGCTTATTTGGTAGTCTATTTGCGCGTGCTAAAACGAGAGGGAACGTGCGCGGATTTCAATACAAATGAACGAGACAGTTGCTTAGTATGAAGTAAGGTAGTATGGGCGAGCAAGCCGGTATTGTATAGGCTTAATCGTTTAGAAAAATTGACTTATAGAGTAAGTTTGGATTGATAAAATACGTTTGTGTTGATATTATTTTATAAAATATCGTTAGTCTATATAGATTGACAAATTCCTAAAGGGAAGTCGAAAGGAATCGGGTTGTATAGGCTCCTCGCCGCTGGGAGGCAGCGATTTAGCTCGTCGCCAGTAGATTTAGCTCGTACTAGTACACAGCTTAAATAGCTTTGAGGAATTGACTTGCTGACCATCTATGATGACCAGCCTGTCCCTGCACGAATGGCATTCGGAGCAGAAGCCGGGCACCAGCTCGCTTCATGAGGGAAGGTACAAAAGCGGTGATTATAAAATGACTAAATTCCTTAAAATTGCTAAACTGGTTTTTATTAAATTTTTCACAACACTATTCTATATCGCTGTGATATGATTCTAATAATTTAACAGATCGCGCTCGCCTATTAGCAGTTTCAGAGAGAGAGTCAGGGTATTGGCTACACTGCATTCCATCATCCAACATAGGAACACAATTAGACAACACAGCATTACGACTTTCCATAAGCTTGCTACTTGGCATTAAATTAACCGAACCCCATCGCTGTCACTGCGGCCAAAATGTCGATCCTTTTGGACATCATGGGCTATCATGTGTCAAGACTCAAGAGTGCTGGGCGAATGTCACGCTACGCAAGCCTAAATGACTTCATCCGAAGGGCCTTAGCTAATATTCATGTTCCGTCTCTTTTAGAACCGTGTAGCACGCGATGATGGAAAAAGGCCTGACGGAATGACTCTAGTTCCTTGGTCAAAGGGTAAGCCTTTAGTCTGGGATGCTACCTGTGTTGATACATTGGCATCATCTCACATTAAGACGATACATTCAAATAAAATCATAGTTTGAGGGGCGTGGCCTAGCTGCATACGATACTCTAGCGCTACGTGATCGATTGTTCTCTCCGCTGAATCTCTCTCTGTCGCATTGAATAGAAACAAAAAAGAGGCGCACCGAAGGTGCTTGGAACAAACGTCCTAAGTGACAAATCAAAAATAAATTATTTAAATTAAATTTTTTATTTATTGAAAATCTAAATTAACATCTTACTTTAGTAATAGATGATACAAATTTGTACTTAATTTAATAAACAATACTTCATGTACTACTGAGAAATTTGGAATGGAGACTATTTTCAGAGGCTACTTTGCGATTTTTTTCTATCGAGCAATGTTATATGATTAACAGATTAATATGAAATATGATTAATTATAACATCTAATTTTTCTGTATTTGTAAGAGCTTTAGGTTTCAAAACGATTTGAAAAATATGATTTAATATGAAGGTAGCCTCTTAAGAGTGTAGTGTACCGCGTCCATGTCCATACAAACGGAGAAAACGTTTTACTACCCCTAAATATTAATTAATTTTAACGATTTTGTAATATGTTACTGTTATAATGAAAAACTACGTACGTATTTTTTCCTTTTTTCAAAATTCGTAATAGGTCAAAAGTAATAAGCCCCTCAAATCTCGGTTTTTTTGGTTCATAACTTGCTGGTCATAAACCGTCTGTATTTGAGAAACAAAGCAAAATTTCAAAAAAAGCAAAACGTACGTACGTAGATTATAATCTGCTAAAACGTTTGACACCAAAATTATAAGGTTTCGTTATAGTTTAGTAGGTGTAAATCGTTTTCGCCCAAAACGCAATTTTCAACGAAAAACATACCTACGAACACCCACGAGCTGCAGTGCTCTCTGTCGCACTGATGCCCGGGGGAAGAGTGCGATTGAGACAGAATATGATTTTCTAAATACCTATTTCGCTGCGTACGCTGAGCTACACGATCCTCTTAAGACGATATATTCAAATAAAATCATAATTTGAAGGGCGTGGCCTAGCTGCATACGATACTCTAGCGCTACCCAGCGCTACGTGATCGATTGGTCTCTCCGCTGAATCTCTCTCTGTCGCATTGAATAGAAACAAAAGAGAAGAGGCGCACGGAAGATGCTTGGAACAAACGTCCTAAGTGACAAATCAAAAATAATTTATTTAAATTAAAGGAGTAGCTTTATTGAAAATCTAAATTAACATCTTACTTTAGTAATAGATGATACAAATTTGTACTTAATTTAATAAACAATACTTCATGTACTACTGAGAAATTTGGAAAGGAGACTATTTTCAGAGGCTAATTTGCAATTTTTTTCTATCGAGCAAAGTTTCTTAAAACATGTTTTATGATTAACAGATTATTATGAAATATGATTAATTATAACATGTAATTTTTTCTATATTTCTAAGAGCTTTAGGTTTCACTCAAAACGATTTGAAAAATATGATTTAATATGAAGGTAGCCTCTTAAAGGCACTTCATCAAGAGCGGGCTCGGCAGCTACGTCCGCTGAAAACTTCAAACGGCGTAAATATGAATCCTTAGGACAAGAATTGAAGAATTGAAATGATTTATCTGTTTCCAGTTGACATCATTGTGGATGGAACACCTTAGCCCACGGGTTAAGGTTGCCGCAAATAGAGCGACCTGGCCAAAACTCTGGAGCTCCAGGGTTCAACCGCCTCCGCTTCGGTATGAACTCTTCCGCCAATGGGTTCGGAGTCCAGAAAGGCGAGAGGTTGTTCTGTGAAGAAATATGAACTTTCGTTGATTCTCATATTATAGGTAGGTACTATCTATAGATTTGGATTCTATAGTGTGTTGAGATTGATCTATTAAATATCTTGAGTAAAACCGTTTCTAGGTGAACCTTATAAGAGATCGAACATGTTTGTCTGTGTGTCTGAATGTTTGTCCAAGGTAGGCTACAAAACGGCTGAATAGATCTTGATGAAACTTTCGTCACGATAATTTGAAGGATTCCGAATAGTCCACGGACGAAGCCGGGGCGTTAAACAAGTATGCAAATAATTATGTGCAATACTTACAAGTATGATGTATTGGAAAATTTTCGTGAGTTTCCCATCATGCTGCAGCAGCCTCTTCTTGGCCTCGATCACCTCGGGCAGTTCCCATAAGCAATAACCCATTTTCAGAATTTCACTGGGCACTGTTCACTGAACGAAGTTAACTGAACTAATGGCAAATTTAAGGAAAAAATCGTTTATATAGCTAAAGGGGTAATTAGTACAATACGGTGATTAAGACATCACGGCCGTGGTGTACTATTCAAAAAAGATCACAGAAAATACATCAATAGCATGGTATTTTATATGAATTTGAACCTATTTAAATTGATCATAACTTTCTATATTTGATATTATTTGTAATTAAAGAAAATTTTAACATGTAAATACGAAACGTAACGGCGAGTTGAAATTCGGGGAAAAAGGAAACAACCCAATTCACAATACACGGTGTTAGACTTAAGATATAAAGTTTTCTTAGAGTTTTTAGTTCCTAGTTTAGTGATAAACCAACACTAAGTATTTACAGTAAAAACCAATTAGACAAACAACATCTGCAACATTTCGTTATGAGATTTTTATATTATGGTTTTAAAAAAATATAAGAAATAAAACCGCCCCAGTGCGTTTCGCAGTCTCAGCTACAATCCAGAATGTTGCAATACTGTTTTATTTTGTATTTCTCGGAAGTTTATTTGTCTCGGTGCCCTTTAAAATTTTCATTGGGAATAAGTACTTACTATGAGCAGTATTTTTGATTTTCATTTGTTTTATTAAAAACAGTCATAGAGGGAGGCGGGAGGGGACACTTTGCAGACCGCTTTGAAGCTTAATATCTCGGTAACAAAACCTAATATGAAGAATTGGTTTATAAAACCATACTATCATTTCAAAAGATCTTTTCGATGACACCCTAATGAATACATATTTTTCATCTCAACTTTACGTCGAGGTTAGGTTGCATGAATAACAAAAAAAAATCACGTTCTGTTACGTTAAAATTGAGGTACTTTATTTATAACAAATTTCATGAAATTAAACGATGTTATAAGCCTTTCAATGTTTTAAATAACTTTTAGTTATTTATTATTCACCCATTAAAACAAGCCACATTAAAATTTTGAAATTGAGACCTGCACGAAATCGAAATTATTGTGATGATTTTGGATAACATCATCTTTTATTTTTTACTTTACTTACCAAATTACTGAAACACCCAGGGAGGTGTTTTGTGGGTACATGCTAATAGGTGTTAGTGTTAGAGGGAATAATTTATTTGGTGGTGTTAGTATGGAAGTTGTAAGAAACTTTTCAAGAAGTATATGGTGGCCCTGAAAAGGGCCGTTTTATCTGTTTCCAGTTGTCATCATTGTGGATGGAACACCTTAGCCCACGGGTTAAGGTTGCCGCAAATAGAGCGACCTGGCCAAAACTCTGGAGCTCCAGGTTTCAACCGCCTCCGCTTCGGTATGAACTCTTCCGCCAATGGGTTCGGAGTCCAGAAAGGCGAGAGGTTGTTCTGTGAAGAAATATGAACTTTCGTTGATTCTCATATTATAGGTAGGTACTATCTATAGATTTGGATTCTATAGTGTGTTGAGATTGATCTATTAAATATCTTGAGTAAAACCGTTTCTAGGGGAACCTTATAAGAGATCGAACATGTTTGTCTGTGTGTCTGAATGTTTGTCCAAGGTAGGCTACAAAACGGCTGAATAGATCTTGATGAAACTTTCGTCACGATAATTTGAAGGATTCCGAATAGTCCACGGACGAAGCCGGGGCGGTAAACAAGTATGCAAATAATTATGTGCAATACTTACAAGTATGATGTATTGGAAAATTTTCGTGAGTTTCCCATCATGCTGCAGCAGCCTCTTCTTGGCCTCGATCACCTCGGGCAGTTCCCATAAGCAATAACCCATTTTCAGAATTTCACTGGGCACTGTTCACTGAACGAAGTTAACTGAACTAATGGCAAATTTAAGGAAAAAATCGTTTATATAGCTAAAGGGGTAATTAGTACAATACGGTGATTAAGACATCACGGCCGTGGTGTACTATTCAAAAAAGATCACAGAAAATACATCAATAGCATGGTATTTTATATGAATTTGAACCTATTTAAATTGATCATAACTTTCTATATTTGATATTATTTGTAATTAAAGAAAATTTTAACATGTAAATACGAAACGTAACGGCGAGTTGAAATTCGGGGAAAAAGGAAACAACCCAATTCACAACCAATCACGGTGTTAGACTTAAGATATAAAGTTTTCTTAGAGTTTTTAGTTCCTAGTTTAGTGATAAACCAACACTAAGTATTTACAGTAAAAACCAATTAGACAAACAACATCTGCAACATTTCGTTATGAGATTTTTTTATTATGGTTTTAAAAAAATATAAGAAATAAAACCGCCCCAGTGCGTTTCGCAGTCTCAGCTACAATCCAGAATGTTGCAATACTGTTTTATTTTGTATTTCTCGGAAGTTTATTTGTCTCGGTGCCCGTTAAAATTTTTATTGGGAATAAGTACTTACTATGAGCAGTATTTTTGATTTTCATTTGTTTTATTAAAAACAGTCATAGTGGGAGACGGGAGGGGACACTTTGCAGACCGCTTTGAAGCTTAATATCTCGGTAACAAAACCTAATATGGAGAATTGGTTTATAAAACCATACTATCATTTCAAAAGACCTTTTCGATGACACCCTAATGAATACATATTTTTCATCTCAACTTTACGTCGAGGTTAGGTTGCATGAATAACAAAAAAAAATCACGTTCTGTTACGTTAAAATTGAGGTACTTTATTTATAACAAATTTCATGAAATTAAACGATGTTATAAGCCTTTCAATGTTTTAAATAACTTTTAGTTATTTATTATTCACCCATTAAAACAAGCCACATTAAAATTTTGAAATTGAGACCTGCACGAAATCGAAATTATTGTGATGATTTTGGATAACATCATCTTTTATTTTTTACTTTACTTACCAAATTACTGAAACACCCAGGGAGGTGTTTTGTGGGTACATGCTAATAGGTGTTAGTGTTAGAGGGAATAATTTATTTGGTGGTGTTAGTATGGAAGTTGTAAGAAACTTTTCAAGAAGTATATGGTGGCCCTGAAAAGGGCCGTTTTATCTGTTTCCAGTTGTCATCATTGTGGATGGAACACCTTAGCCCACGGGTTAAGGTTGCCGCAAATAGAGCGACCTGGCCAAAACTCTGGAGCTCCAGGGTTCAACCGCCTCCGCTTCGGTATGAACTCTTCCGCCAATGGGTTCGGAGTCCAGAAAGGCGAGAGGTTGTTCTGTGAAGAAATATGAACTTTCGTTGATTCTCATATTATAGGTAGGTACTATCTATAGATTTGGATTCTATAGTGTGTTGAGATTGATCTATTAAATATCTTGAGTAAAACCGTTTCTAGGGGAACCTTATAAGAGATCGAACATGTTTGTCTGTGTGTCTGAATGTTTGTCCAAGGTAGGCTACAAAACGGCTGAATAGATCTTGATGAAACTTTCGTCACGATAATTTGAAGGATTCCGAATAGTCCACGGACGAAGCCGGGGCGGTAAACAAGTATGCAAATAATTATGTGCAATACTTACAAGTATGATGTATTGGAAAATTTTCGTGAGTTTCCCATCATGCTGCAGCAGCCTCTTCTTGGCCTCGATCACCTCGGGCAGTTCCCATAAGCAATAACCCATTTTCAGAATTTCACTGGGCACTGTTCACTGAACGAAGTTAACTGAACTAATGGCAAATTTAAGGAAAAAATCGTTTATATAGCTAAAGGGGTAATTAGTACAATACGGTGATTAAGACATCACGGCCGTGGTGTACTATTCAAAAAAGATCACAGAAAATACATCAATAGCATGCTATTTTATATGAATTTGAACCTATTTAAATTGATCATAACTTTCTATATTTGATATTATTTGTAATTAAAGAAAATTTTAACATGTAAATACGAAACGTAACGGCGAGTTGAAATTCGGGGAAAAAGGAAACAACCCAATTCACAATACACGGTGTTAGACTTAAGATATAAAGTTTTCTTAGAGTTTTTAGTTCCTAGTTTAGTGATAAACCAACACTAAGTATTTACAGTAAAAACCAATTAGACAAACAACATCTGCAACATTTCGTTATGAGATTTTTTTATTATGGTTTTAAAAAAAAATAAGAAATAAAACCGCCCCAGTGCGTTTCGCAGTCTCAGCTACAATCCAGAATGTTGCAATACTGTTTTATTTTGTATTTCTCGGAAGTTTATTTGTCTCGGTGCCCGTTAAAATTTTCATTGGGAATAAGTACTTACTATGAGCAGTATTTTTGATTTTCATTTGTTTTATTAAAAACAGTCATAGTGGGAGACGGGAGGGGACACTTTGCAGACCGCTTTGAAGCTTAATATCTCGGTAACAAAACCTAATATGAAGAATTGGTTTATAAAACCATACTATCATTTCAAAAGACCTTTTCGATGACACCCTAATGAATACATATTTTTCATCTCAACTTTACGTCGAGGTTAGGTTGCATGAATAACAAAAAAAAATCACGTTCTGTTACGTTAAAATTGAGGTACTTTATTTATAACAAATTTCATGAAATTAAACGATGTTATAAGCCTTTCAATGTTTTAAATAACTTTTAGTTATTTATTATTCACCCATTAAAACAAGCCACATTAAAATTTTGAAATTGAGACCTGCACGAAATCGAAATTATTGTGATGATTTTGGATAACATCATCTTTTATTTTTTACTTTACTTACCAAATTACTGAAACACCCAGGGAGGTGTTTTGTGGGTACATGCTAATAGGTGTTAGTGTTAGAGGGAATAATTTATTTGGTGGTGTTAGTATGGAAGTTGTAAGAAACTTTTCAAGAAGTATATGGTGGCCCTGAAAAGGGCCGTTTTATCTGTTTCCAGTTGTCATCATTGCGGATGGAACACCTTAGCCCACGGGTTAAGGTTGCCGCAAATAGAGCGACCTGGCCAAAACTCTGGAGCTCCAGGGTTCAACCGCCTCCGCTTCGGTATGAACTCTTCCGCCAATGGGTTCGGAGTCCAGAAAGGCGAGAGGTTGTTCTGTGAAGAAATATGAACTTTCGTTGATTCTCATATTATAGGTAGGTACTATCTATAGATTTGGATTCTATAGTGTGTTGAGATTGATCTATTAAATATCTTGAGTAAAACCGTTTCTAGGGGAACCTTATAAGAGATCGAACATGTTTGTCTGTGTGTCTGAATGTTTGTCCAAGGTAGGCTACAAAACGGCTGAATAGATCTTGATGAAACTTTCGTCACGATAATTTGAAGTATTCCGAATAGTCCACGGACGAAGCCGGGGCGGTAAACAAGTATGCAAATAATTATGTGCAATACTTACAAGTATGATGTATTGGAAAATTTTCGTGAGTTTCCCATCATGCTGCAGCAGCCTCTTCTTGGCCTCGATCACCTCGGGCAGTTCCCATAAGCAATAACCCATTTTCAGAATTTCACTGGGCACTGTTCACTGAACGAAGTTAACTGAACTAATGGCAAATTTAAGGAAAAAATCGTTTATATAGCTAAAGGGGTAATTAGTACAATACGGTGATTAAGACATCACGGCCGTGGTGTACTATTCAAAAAAGATCACAGAAAATACATCAATAGCATGGTATTTTATATGAATTTGAACCTATTTAAATTGATCATAACTTTCTATATTTGATATTATTTGTAATTAAAGAAAATTTTAACATGTAAATACGAAACGTAACGGCGAGTTGAAATTCGGGGAAAAAGGAAACAACCCAATTCACAATACACGGTGTTAGACTTAAGATATAAAGTTTTCTTAGAGTTTTTAGTTCCTAGTTTAGTGATAAACCAACACTAAGTATTTACAGTAAAAACCAATTAGACAAACAACATCTGCAACATTTCGTTATGAGATTTTTTTATTATGGTTTAAAAAAAAAAAAGAAATAAAACCGCCCCAGTGCGTTTCGCAGTCTCAGCTACAATCCAGAATGTTGCAATACTGTTTTATTTTGTATTTCTCGGAAGTTTATTTGTCTCGGTGCCCGTTAAAATTTTCATTGGGAATAAGTACTTACTATGAGCAGTATTTTTGATTTTCATTTGTTTTATTAAAAACAGTCATAGTGGGAGACGGGAGGGGACACTTTGCAGACCGCTTTGAAGCTTAATATCTCGGTAACAAAACCTAATATGGAGAATTGGTTTATAAAACCATACTATCATTTCAAAAGACCTTTTCGATGATACCCTAATGAATACATATTTTTCATCTCAACTTTACGTCGAGGTTAGGTTGCATGAATAACAAAAAAAAATCACGTTCTGTTACGTTAAAATTGAGGTGCTTTATTTATAACAAATTTCATGAAATTAAACGATGTTATAAGCCTTTCAATGTTTTAAATAACTTTTAGTTATTTATTATTCACCCATTAAAACAAGCCACATTAAAATTTTGAAATTGAGACCTGCACGAAATCGAAATTATTGTGATGATTTTGGATAACATCATCTTTTATTTTTTACTTTACTTACCAAATTACTGAAACACCCAGGGAGGTGTTTTGTGGGTACATGCTAATAGGTGTTAGTGTTAGAGGGAATAATTTATTTGGTGGTGTTAGTATGGAAGTTGTAAGAAACTTTTCAAGAAGTATATGGTGGCCCTGAAAAGGGCCGTTTTATCTGTTTCCAGTTGTCATCATTGTGGATGGAACACCTTAGCCCACGGGTTAAGGTTGCCGCAAATAGAGCGACCTGGCCAAAACTCTGGAGCTCCAGGGTTCAACCGCCTCCGCTTCGGTATGAACTCTTCCGCCAATGGGTTCGGAGTCCAGAAAGGCGAGAGGTTGTTCTGTGAAGAAATATGAACTTTCGTTGATTCTCATATTATAGGTAGGTACTATTTATAGATTTGGATTCTATAGTGTGTTGAGATTGATCTATTAAATATCTTGAGTAAAACCGTTTCTAGGGGAACCTTATAAGAGATCGAACATGTTTGTCTGTGTGTCTGAATGTTTGTCCAAGGTAGGCTACAAAACGGCTGAATAGATCTTGATGAAACTTTCGTCACGATAATTTGAAGGATTCCGAATAGTCCACGGACGAAGCCGGGGCGGTAAACAAGTATGCAAATAATTATGTGCAATACTTACAAGTATGATGTATTGGAAAATTTTCGTGAGTTTCCCATCATGCTGCAGCAGCCTCTTCTTGGCCTCGATCACCTCGGGCAGTTCCCATAAGCAATAACCCATTTTCAGAATTTCACTGGGCACTGTTCACTGAACGAAGTTAACTGAACTAATGGCAAATTTAAGGAAAAAGTCGTTTATATAGCTAAAGGGGTAATTAGTACAATACGGTGATTAAGACATCACGGCCGTGGTGTACTATTCAAAAAAGATCACAGAAAATACATCAATAGCATGGTATTTTATATGAATTTGAACCTATTTAAATTGATCATAACTTTCTATATTTGATATTATTTGTAATTAAAGAAAATTTTAACATGTAAATACGAAACGTAACGGCGAGTTGAAATTCGGGGAAAAAGGAAACAACCCAATTCACAATACACGGTGTTAGACTTAAGATATAAAGTTTTCTTAGAGTTTTTAGTTCCTAGTTTAGTGATAAACCAACACTAAGTATTTACAGTAAAAACCAATTAGACAAACAACATCTGCAACATTTCGTTATGAGATTTTTTTATTATGGTTTAAAAAAAAAAAGAAATAAAACCGCCCCAGTGCGTTTCGCAGTCTCAGCTACAATCCAGAATGTTGCAATACTGTTTTATTTTGTATTTCTCGGAAGTTTATTTGTCTCGGTGCCCGTTAAAATTTTCATTGGGAATAAGTACTTACTATGAGCAGTATTTTTGATTTTCATTTGTTTTATTAAAAACAGTCATAGTGGGAGACGGGAGGGGACACTTTGCAGACCGCTTTGAAGCTTAATATCTCGGTAACAAAACCTAATATGGAGAATTGGTTTATAAAACCATACTATCATTTCAAAAGACCTTTTCGATGACACCCTAATGAATACATATTTTTCATCTCAACTTTACGTCGAGGTTAGGTTGCATGAATAACAAAAAAAAATCACGTTCTGTTACGTTAAAATTGAGGTGCTTTATTTATAACAAATTTCATGAAATTAAATGATGTTATAAGCCTTTCAATGTTTTAAATAACTTTTAGTTATTTATTATTCACCCATTAAAACAAGCCACATTAAAATTTTGAAATTGAGACCTGCACGAAATCGAAATTATTGTGATGATTTTGGATAACATCATCTTTTATTTTTTACTTTACTTACCAAATTACTGAAACACCCAGGGAGGTGTTTTGTGGGTACATGCTAATAGGTGTTAGTGTTAGAGGGAATAATTTATTTGGTGGTGTTAGTATGGAAGTTGTAAGAAACTTTTCAAGAAGTATATGGTGGCCCTGAAAAGGGCCGTTTTATCTGTTTCCAGTTGTCATCATTGTGGATGGAACACCTTAGCCCACGGGTTAAGGTTGCCGCAAATAGAGCGACCTGGCCAAAACTCTGGAGCTCCAGGGTTCAACCGCCTCCGCTTCGGTATGAACTCTTCCGCCAATGGGTTCGGAGTCCAGAAAGGCGAGAGGTTGTTCTGTGAAGAAATATGAACTTTCGTTGATTCTCATATTATAGGTAGGTACTATCTATAGATTTGGATTCTATAGTGTGTTGAGATTGATCTATTAAATATCTTGAGTAAAACCGTTTCTAGGGGAACCTTATAAGAGATCGAACATGTTTGTCTGTGTGTCTGAATGTTTGTCCAAGGTAGGCTACAAAACGGCTGAATAGATCTTGATGAAACTTTCGTCACGATAATTTGAAGGATTCCGAATAGTCCACGGACGAAGCCGGGGCGGTAAACAAGTATGCAAATAATTATGTGCAATACTTACAAGTATGATGTATTGGAAAATTTTCGTGAGTTTCCCATCATGCTGCAGCAGCCTCTTCTTGGCCTCGATCACCTCGGGCAGTTCCCATAAGCAATAACCCATTTTCAGAATTTCACTGGGCACTGTTCACTGAACGAAGTTAACTGAACTAATGGCAAATTTAAGGAAAAAATCGTTTATATAGCTAAAGGGGTAATTAGTACAATACGGTGATTAAGACATCACGGCCGTGGTGTACTATTCAAAAAAGATCACAGAAAATACATCAATAGCATGGTATTTTATATGAATTTGAACCTATTTAAATTGATCATAACTTTCTAAATTTGATATTATTTGTAATTAAAGAAAATTTTAACATGTAAATACGAAACGTAACGGCGAGTTGAAATTCGGGGAAAAAGGAAACAACCCAATTCACAACCAATCACGGTGTTAGACTTAAGATATAAAGTTTTCTTAGAGTTTTTAGTTCCTAGTTTAGTGATAAACCAACACTAAGTATTTACAGTAAAAACCAATTAGACAAACAACATCTGCAACATTTCGTTATGAGATTTTTTTATTATGGTTTAAAAAAAAAAAAAGAAATAAAACCGCCCCAGTGCGTTTCGCAGTCTCAGCTACAATCCAGAATGTTGCAATACTGTTTTATTTTGTATTTCTCGGAAGTTTATTTGTCTCGGTGCCCGTTAAAATTTTCATTGGGAATAAGTACTTACTATGAGCAGTATTTTTGATTTTCATTTGTTTTATTAAAAACAGTCATAGTGGGAGACGGGAGGGGACACTTTGCAGACCGCTTTGAAGCTTAATATCTCGGTAACAAAACCTAATATGGAGAATTGGTTTATAAAACCATACTATCATTTCAAAAGACCTTTTCGATGACACCCTAATGAATACATATTTTTCATCTCAACTTTACGTCGAGGTTAGGTTGCATGAATAACAAAAAAAAATCACGTTCTGTTACGTTAAAATTGAGGTGCTTTATTTATAACAAATTTCATGAAATTAAATGATGTTATAAGCCTTTCAATGTTTTAAATAACTTTTAGTTATTTATTATTCACCCATTAAAACAAGCCACATTAAAATTTTGAAATTGAGACCTGCACGAAATCGAAATTATTGTGATGATTTTGGATAACATCATCTTTTATTTTTTACTTTACTTACCAAATTACTGAAACACCCAGGGAGGTGTTTTGTGGGTACATGCTAATAGGTGTTAGTGTTAGAGGGAATAATTTATTTGGTGGTGTTAGTATGGAAGTTGTAAGAAACTTTTCAAGAAGTATATGGTGGCCCTGAAAAGGGCCGTTTTATCTGTTTCCAGTTGTCATCATTGTGGATGGAACACCTTAGCCCACGGGTTAAGGTTGCCGCAAATAGAGCGACCTGGCCAAAACTCTGGAGCTCCAGGGTTCAACCGCCTCCGCTTCGGTATGAACTCTTCCGCCAATGGGTTCGGAGTCCAGAAAGGCGAGAGGTTGTTCTGTGAAGAAATATGAACTTTCGTTGATTCTCATATTATAGGTAGGTACTATCTATAGATTTGGATTCTATAGTGTGTTGAGATTGATCTATTAAATATCTTGAGTAAAACCGTTTCTAGGGGAACCTTATAAGAGATCGAACATGTTTGTCTGTGTGTCTGAATGTTTGTCCAAGGTAGGCTACAAAACGGCTGAATAGATCTTGATGAAACTTTCGTCACGATAATTTGAAGGATTCCGAATAGTCCACGGACGAAGCCGGGGCGGTAAACAAGTATGCAAATAATTATGTGCAATACTTACAAGTATGATGTATTGGAAAATTTTCGTGAGTTTCCCATCATGCTGCAGCAGCCTCTTCTTGGCCTCGATCACCTCGGGCAGTTCCCATAAGCAATAACCCATTTTCAGAATTTCACTGGGCACTGTTCACTGAACGAAGTTAACTGAACTAATGGCAAATTTAAGGAAAAAATCGTTTATATAGCTAAAGGGGTAATTAGTACAATACGGTGATTAAGACATCACGGCCGTGGTGTACTATTCAAAAAAGATCACAGAAAATACATCAATAGCATGGTATTTTATATGAATTTGAACCTATTTAAATTGATCATAACTTTCTATATTTGATATTATTTGTAATTAAAGAAAATTTTAACATGTAAATACGAAACGTAACGGCGAGTTGAAATTCGGGGAAAAAGGAAACAACCCAATTCACAACCAATCACGGTGTTAGACTTAAGATATAAAGTTTTCTTAGAGTTTTTAGTTCCTAGTTTAGTGATAAACCAACACTAAGTATTTACAGTAAAAACCAATTAGACAAACAACATCTGCAACATTTCGTTATGAGATTTTTTTATTATGGTTTTAAAAAAATATAAGAAATAAAACCGCCCCAGTGCGTTTCGCAGTCTCAGCTACAATCCAGAATGTTGCAATACTGTTTTATTTTGTATTTCTCGGAAGTTTATTTGTCTCGGTGCCCGTTAAAATTTTTATTGGGAATAAGTACTTACTATGAGCAGTATTTTAGATTTTCATTTGTTTTATTAAAAACAGTCATAGTGGGAGACGGGAGGGGACACTTTGCAGACCGCTTTGAAGCTTAATATCTCGGTAACAAAACCTAATATGGAGAATTGGTTTATAAAACCATACTATCATTTCAAAAGACCTTTTCGATGACACCCTAATGAATACATATTTTTCATCTCAACTTTACGTCGAGGTTAGGTTGCATGAATAACAAAAAAAAATCACGTTCTGTTACGTTAAAATTGAGGTACTTTATTTATAACAAATTTCATGAAATTAAACGATGTTATAAGCCTTTCAATGTTTTAAATAACTTTTAGTTATTTATTATTCACCCATTAAAACAAGCCACATTAAAATTTTGAAATTGAGACCTGCACGAAATCGAAATTATTGTGATGATTTTGGATAACATCATCTTTTATTTTTTACTTTACTTACCAAATTACTGAAACACCCAGGGAGGTGTTTTGTGGGTACATGCTAATAGGTGTTAGTGTTAGAGGGAATAATTTATTTGGTGGTGTTAGTATGGAAGTTGTAAGAAACTTTTCAAGAAGTATATGGTGGCCCTGAAAAGGGCCGTTTTATCTGTTTCCAGTTGTCATCATTGTGGATGGAACACCTTAGCCCACGGGTTAAGGTTGCCGCAAATAGAGCGACCTGGCCAAAACTCTGGAGCTCCAGGGTTCAACCGCCTCCGCTTCGGTATGAACTCTTCCGCCAATGGGTTCGGAGTCCAGAAAGGCGAGAGGTTGTTCTGTGAAGAAATATGAACTTTCGTTGATTCTCATATTATAGGTAGGTACTATCTATAGATTTGGATTCTATAGTGTGTTGAGATTGATCTATTAAATATCTTGAGTAAAACCGTTTCTAGGGGAACCTTATAAGAGATCGAACATGTTTGTCTGTGTGTCTGAATGTTTGTCCAAGGTAGGCTACAAAACGGCTGAATAGATCTTGATGAAACTTTCGTCACGATAATTTGAAGGATTCCGAATAGTCCACGGACGAAGCCGGGGCGGTAAACAAGTATGCAAATAATTATGTGCAATACTTACAAGTATGATGTATTGGAAAATTTTCGTGAGTTTCCCATCATGCTGCAGCAGCCTCTTCTTGGCCTCGATCACCTCGGGCAGTTCCCATAAGCAATAACCCATTTTCAGAATTTCACTGGGCACTGTTCACTGAACGAAGTTAACTGAACTAATGGCAAATTTAAGGAAAAAATCGTTTATATAGCTAAAGGGGTAATTAGTACAATACGGTGATTAAGACATCACGGCCGTGGTGTACTATTCAAAAAAGATCACAGAAAATACATCAATAGCATGGTATTTTATATGAATTTGAACCTATTTAAATTGATCATAACTTTCTATATTTGATATTATTTGTAATTAAAGAAAATTTTAACATGTAAATACGAAACGTAACGGCGAGTTGAAATTCGGGGAAAAAGGAAACAACCCAATTCACAACCAATCACGGTGTTAGACTTAAGATATAAAGTTTTCTTAGAGTTTTTAGTTCCTAGTTTAGTGATAAACCAACACTAAGTATTTACAGTAAAAACCAATTAGACAAACAACATCTGCAACATTTCGTTATGAGATTTTTTTATTATGGTTTAAAAAAAAAAAAAGAAATAAAACCGCCCCAGTGCGTTTCGCAGTCTCAGCTACAATCCAGAATGTTGCAATACTGTTTTATTTTGTATTTCTCGGAAGTTTATTTGTCTCGGTGCCCGTTAAAATTTTCATTGGGAATAAGTACTTACTATGAGCAGTATTTTTGATTTTCATTTGTTTTATTAAAAACAGTCATAGTGGGAGACGGGAGGGGACACTTTGCAGACCGCTTTGAAGCTTAATATCTCGGTAACAAAACCTAATATGGAGAATTGGTTTATAAAACCATACTATCATTTCAAAAGACCTTTTCGATGACACCCTAATGAATACATATTTTTCATCTCAACTTTACGTCGAGGTTAGGTTGCATGAATAACAAAAAAAAATCACGTTCTGTTACGTTAAAATTGAGGTGCTTTATTTATAACAAATTTCATGAAATTAAATGATGTTATAAGCCTTTCAATGTTTTAAATAACTTTTAGTTATTTATTATTCACCCATTAAAACAAGCCACATTAAAATTTTGAAATTGAGACCTGCACGAAATCGAAATTATTGTGATGATTTTGGATAACATCATCTTTTATTTTTTACTTTACTTACCAAATTACTGAAACACCCAGGGAGGTGTTTTGTGGGTACATGCTAATAGGTGTTAGTGTTAGAGGGAATAATTTATTTGGTGGTGTTAGTATGGAAGTTGTAAGAAACTTTTCAAGAAGTATATGGTGGCCCTGAAAAGGGCCGTTTTATCTGTTTCCAGTTGTCATCATTGTGGATGGAACACCTTAGCCCACGGGTTAAGGTTGCCGCAAATAGAGCGACCTGGCCAAAACTCTGGAGCTCCAGGGTTCAACCGCCTCCGCTTCGGTATGAACTCTTCCGCCAATGGGTTCGGAGTCCAGAAAGGCGAGAGGTTGTTCTGTGAAGAAATATGAACTTTCGTTGATTCTCATATTATAGGTAGGTACTATCTATAGATTTGGATTCTATAGTGTGTTGAGATTGATCTATTAAATATCTTGAGTAAAACCGTTTCTAGGGGAACCTTATAAGAGATCGAACATGTTTGTCTGTGTGTCTGAATGTTTGTCCAAGGTAGGCTACAAAACGGCTGAATAGATCTTGATGAAACTTTCGTCACGATAATTTGAAGGATTCCGAATAGTCCACGGACGAAGCCGGGGCGGTAAACAAGTATGCAAATAATTATGTGCAATACTTACAAGTATGATGTATTGGAAAATTTTCGTGAGTTTCCCATCATGCTGCAGCAGCCTCTTCTTGGCCTCGATCACCTCGGGCAGTTCCCATAAGCAATAACCCATTTTCAGAATTTCACTGGGCACTGTTCACTGAACGAAGTTAACTGAACTAATGGCAAATTTAAGGAAAAAATCGTTTATATAGCTAAAGGGGTAATTAGTACAATACGGTGATTAAGACATCACGGCCGTGGTGTACTATTCAAAAAAGATCACAGAAAATACATCAATAGCATGGTATTTTATATGAATTTGAACCTATTTAAATTGATCATAACTTTCTATATTTGATATTATTTGTAATTAAAGAAAATTTTAACATGTAAATACGAAACGTAACGGCGAGTTGAAATTCGGGGAAAAAGGAAACAACCCAATTCACAATACACGGTGTTAGACTTAAGATATAAAGTTTTCTTAGAGTTTTTAGTTCCTAGTTTAGTGATAAACCAACACTAAGTATTTACAGTAAAAACCAATTAGACAAACAACATCTGCAACATTTCGTTATGAGATTTTTTTATTATGGTTTAAAAAAAAAAAAAGAAATAAAACCGCCCCAGTGCGTTTCGCAGTCTCAGCTACAATCCAGAATGTTGCAATACTGTTTTATTTTGTATTTCTCGGAAGTTTATTTGTCTCGGTGCCCGTTAAAATTTTCATTGGGAATAAGTACTTACTATGAGCAGTATTTTTGATTTTCATTTGTTTTATTAAAAACAGTCATAGTGGGAGACGGGAGGGGACACTTTGCAGACCGCTTTGAAGCTTAATATCTCGGTAACAAAACCTAATATGGAGAATTGGTTTATAAAACCATACTATCATTTCAAAAGACCTTTTCGATGACACCCTAATGAATACATATTTTTCATCTCAACTTTACGTCGAGGTTAGGTTGCATGAATAACAAAAAAAAAACACGTTCTGTTACGTTAAAATTGAGGTACTTTATTTATAACAAATTTCATGAAATTAAACGATGTTATAAGCCTTTCAATGTTTTAAATAACTTTTAGTTATTTATTATTCACCCATTAAAACAAGCCACATTAAAATTTTGAAATTGAGACCTGCACGAAATCGAAATTATTGTGATGATTTTGGATAACATCATCTTTTATTTTTTACTTTACTTACCAAATTACTGAAACACCCAGGGAGGTGTTTTGTGGGTACATGCTAATAGGTGTTAGTGTTAGAGGGAATAATTTATTTGGTGGTGTTAGTATGGAAGTTGTAAGAAACTTTTCAAGAAGTATATGGTGGCCCTGAAAAGGGCCGTTTTATCTGTTTCCAGTTGTCATCATTGTGGATGGAACACCTTAGCCCACGGGTTAAGGTTGCCGCAAATAGAGCGACCTGGCCAAAACTCTGGAGCTCCAGGGTTCAACCGCCTCCGCTTCGGTATGAACTCTTCCGCCAATGGGTTCGGAGTCCAGAAAGGCGAGAGGTTGTTCTGTGAAGAAATATGAACTTTCGTTGATTCTCATATTATAGGTAGGTACTATCTATAGATTTGGATTCTATAGTGTGTTGAGATTGATCTATTAAATATCTTGAGTAAAACCGTTTCTAGGGGAACCTTATAAGAGATCGAACATGTTTGTCTGTGTGTCTGAATGTTTGTCCAAGGTAGGCTACAAAACGGCTGAATAGATCTTGATGAAACTTTCGTCACGATAATTTGAAGGATTCCGAATAGTCCACGGACGAAGCCGGGGCGGTAAACAAGTATGCAAATAATTATGTGCAATACTTACAAGTATGATGTATTGGAAAATTTTCGTGAGTTTCCCATCATGCTGCAGCAGCCTCTTCTTGGCCTCGATCACCTCGGGCAGTTCCCATAAGCAATAACCCATTTTCAGAATTTCACTGGGCACTGTTCACTGAACGAAGTTAACTGAACTAATGGCAAATTTAAGGAAAAAATCGTTTATATAGCTAAAGGGGTAATTAGTACAATACGGTGATTAAGACATCACGGCCGTGGTGTACTATTCAAAAAAGATCACAGAAAATACATCAATAGCATGGTATTTTATATGAATTTGAACCTATTTAAATTGATCATAACTTTCTATATTTGATATTATTTGTAATTAAAGAAAATTTTAACATGTAAATACGAAACGTAACGGCGAGTTGAAATTCGGGGAAAAAGGAAACAACCCAATTCACAATACACGGTGTTAGACTTAAGATATAAAGTTTTCTTAGAGTTTTTAGTTCCTAGTTTAGTGATAAACCAACACTAAGTATTTACAGTAAAAACCAATTAGACAAACAACATCTGCAACATTTCGTTATGAGATTTTTTTATTATGGTTTAAAAAAAAAAAAAGAAATAAAACCGCCCCAGTGCGTTTCGCAGTCTCAGCTACAATCCAGAATGTTGCAATACTGTTTTATTTTGTATTTCTCGGAAGTTTATTTGTCTCGGTGCCCGTTAAAATTTTCATTGGGAATAAGTACTTACTATGAGCAGTATTTTTGATTTTCATTTGTTTTATTAAAAACAGTCATAGTGGGAGACGGGAGGGGACACTTTGCAGACCGCTTTGAAGCTTAATATCTCGGTAACAAAACCTAATATGGAGAATTGGTTTATAAAACCATACTATCATTTCAAAAGACCTTTTCGATGACACCCTAATGAATACATATTTTTCATCTCAACTTTACGTCGAGGTTAGGTTGCATGAATAACAAAAAAAAATCACGTTCTGTTACGTTAAAATTGAGGTGCTTTATTTATAACAAATTTCATGAAATTAAATGATGTTATAAGCCTTTCAATGTTTTAAATAACTTTTAGTTATTTATTATTCACCCATTAAAACAAGCCACATTAAAATTTTGAAATTGAGACCTGCACGAAATCGAAATTATTGTGATGATTTTGGATAACATCATCTTTTATTTTTTACTTTACTTACCAAATTACTGAAACACCCAGGGAGGTGTTTTGTGGGTAAATGCTAATAGGTGTTAGTGTTAGAGGGAATAATTTATTTGGTGGTGTTAGTATGGAAGTTGTAAGAAACTTTTCAAGAAGTATATGGTGGCCCTGAAAAGGGCCGTTTTATCTGTTTCCAGTTGTCATCATTGTGGATGGAACACCTTAGCCCACGGGTTAAGGTTGCCGCAAATAGAGCGACCTGGCCAAAACTCTGGAGCTCCAGGGTTCAACCGCCTCCGCTTCGGTATGAACTCTTCCGCCAATGGGTTCGGAGTCCAGAAAGGCGAGAGGTTGTTCTGTGAAGAAATATGAACTTTCGTTGATTCTCATATTATAGGTAGGTACTATCTATAGATTTGGATTCTATAGTGTGTTGAGATTGATCTATTAAATATCTTGAGTAAAACCGTTTCTAGGGGAACCTTATAAGAGATCGAACATGTTTGTCTGTGTGTCTGAATGTTTGTCCAAGGTAGGCTACAAAACGGCTGAATAGATCTTGATGAAACTTTCGTCACGATAATTTGAAGGATTCCGAATAGTCCACGGACGAAGCCGGGGCGGTAAACAAGTATGCAAATAATTATGTGCAATACTTACAAGTATGATGTATTGGAAAATTTTCGTGAGTTTCCCATCATGCTGCAGCAGCCTCTTCTTGGCCTCGATCACCTCGGGCAGTTCCCATAAGCAATAACCCATTTTCAGAATTTCACTGGGCACTGTTCACTGAACGAAGTTAACTGAACTAATGGCAAATTTAAGGAAAAAATCGTTTATATAGCTAAAGGGGTAATTAGTACAATACGGTGATTAAGACATCACGGCCGTGGTGTACTATTCAAAAAAGATCACAGAAAATACATCAATAGCATGGTATTTTATATGAATTTGAACCTATTTAAATTGATCATAACTTTCTATATTTGATATTATTTGTAATTAAAGAAAATTTTAACATGTAAATACGAAACGTAACGGCGAGTTGAAATTCGGGGAAAAAGGAAACAACCCAATTCACAACCAATCACGGTGTTAGACTTAAGATATAAAGTTTTCTTAGAGTTTTTAGTTCCTAGTTTAGTGATAAACCAACACTAAGTATTTACAGTAAAAACCAATTAGACAAACAACATCTGCAACATTTCGTTATGAGATTTTTTTATTATGGTTTTAAAAAAATATAAGAAATAAAACCGCCCCAGTGCGTTTCGCAGTCTCAGCTACAATCCAGAATGTTGCAATACTGTTTTATTTTGTATTTCTCGGAAGTTTATTTGTCTCGGTGCCCGTTAAAATTTTTATTGGGAATAAGTACTTACTATGAGCAGTATTTTTGATTTTCATTTGTTTTATTAAAAACAGTCATAGTGGGAGACGGGAGGGGACACTTTGCAGACCGCTTTGAAGCTTAATATCTCGGTAACAAAACCTAATATGGAGAATTGGTTTTATAAACCATACTATCATTTCAAAAGACCTTTTCGATGACACCCTAATGAATACATATTTTTCATCTCAACTTTACGTCGAGGTTAGGTTGCATGAATAACAAAAAAAAATCACGTTCTGTTACGTTAAAATTGAGGTACTTTATTTATAACAAATTTCATGAAATTAAACGATGTTATAAGCCTTTCAATGTTTTAAATAACTTTTAGTTATTTATTATTCACCCATTAAAACAAGCCACATTAAAATTTTGAAATTGAGACCTGCACGAAATCGAAATTATTGTGATGATTTTGGATAACATCATCTTTTATTTTTTACTTTACTTACCAAATTACTGAAACACCCAGGGAGGTGTTTTGTGGGTACATGCTAATAGGTGTTAGTGTTAGAGGGAATAATTTATTTGGTGGTGTTAGTATGGAAGTTGTAAGAAACTTTTCAAGAAGTATATGGTGGCCCTGAAAAGGGCCGTTTTATCTGTTTCCAGTTGTCATCATTGTGGATGGAACACCTTAGCCCACGGGTTAAGGTTGCCGCAAATAGAGCGACCTGGCCAAAACTCTGGAGCTCCAGGGTTCAACCGCCTCCGCTTCGGTATGAACTCTTCCGCCAATGGGTTCGGAGTCCAGAAAGGCGAGAGGTTGTTCTGTGAAGAAATATGAACTTTCGTTGATTCTCATATTATAGGTAGGTACTATCTATAGATTTGGATTCTATAGTGTGTTGAGATTGATCTATTAAATATCTTGAGTAAAACCGTTTCTAGGGGAACCTTATAAGAGATCGAACATGTTTGTCTGTGTGTCTGAATGTTTGTCCAAGGTAGGCTACAAAACGGCTGAATAGATCTTGATGAAACTTTCGTCACGATAATTTGAAGTATTCCGAATAGTCCACGGACGAAGCCGGGGCGGTAAACAAGTATGCAAATAATTATGTGCAATACTTACAAGTATGATGTATTGGAAAATTTTCGTGAGTTTCCCATCATGCTGCAGCAGCCTCTTCTTGGCCTCGATCACCTCGGGCAGTTCCCATAAGCAATAACCCATTTTCAGAATTTCACTGGGCACTGTTCACTGAACGAAGTTAACTGAACTAATGGCAAATTTAAGGAAAAAATCGTTTATATAGCTAAAGGGGTAATTAGTACAATACGGTGATTAAGACATCACGGCCGTGGTGTACTATTCAAAAAAGATCACAGAAAATACATCAATAGCATGGTATTTTATATGAATTTGAACCTATTTAAATTGATCATAACTTTCTATATTTGATATTATTTGTAATTAAAGAAAATTTTAACATGTAAATACGAAACGTAACGGCGAGTTGAAATTCGGGGAAAAAGGAAACAACCCAATTCACAATACACGGTGTTAGACTTAAGATATAAAGTTTTCTTAGAGTTTTTAGTTCCTAGTTTAGTGATAAACCAACACTAAGTATTTACAGTAAAAACCAATTAGACAAACAACATCTGCAACATTTCGTTATGAGATTTTTTTATTATGGTTTAAAAAAAAAAAAAGAAATAAAACCGCCCCAGTGCGTTTCGCAGTCTCAGCTACAATCCAGAATGTTGCAATACTGTTTTATTTTGTATTTCTCGGAAGTTTATTTGTCTCGGTGCCCGTTAAAATTTTCATTGGGAATAAGTACTTACTATGAGCAGTATTTTTGATTTTCATTTGTTTTATTAAAAACAGTCATAGTGGGAGACGGGAGGGGACACTTTGCAGACCGCTTTGAAGCTTAATATCTCGGTAACAAAACCTAATATGGAGAATTGGTTTATAAAACCATACTATCATTTCAAAAGACCTTTTCGATGACACCCTAATGAATACATATTTTTCATCTCAACTTTACGTCGAGGTTAGGTTGCATGAATAACAAAAAAAAATCACGTTCTGTTACGTTAAAATTGAGGTGCTTTATTTATAACAAATTTCATGAAATTAAATGATGTTATAAGCCTTTCAATGTTTTAAATAACTTTTAGTTATTTATTATTCACCCATTAAAACAAGCCACATTAAAATTTTGAAATTGAGACCTGCACGAAATCGAAATTATTGTGATGATTTTGGATAACATCATCTTTTATTTTTTACTTTACTTACCAAATTACTGAAACACCCAGGGAGGTGTTTTGTGGGTACATGCTAATAGGTGTTAGTGTTAGAGGGAATAATTTATTTGGTGGTGTTAGTATGGAAGTTGTAAGAAACTTTTCAAGAAGTATATGGTGGCCCTGAAAAGGGCCGTTTTATCTGTTTCCAGTTGTCATCATTGTGGATGGAACACCTTAGCCCACGGGTTAAGGTTGCCGCAAATAGAGCGACCTGGCCAAAACTCTGGAGCTCCAGGGTTCAACCGCCTCCGCTTCGGTATGAACTCTTCCGCCAATGGGTTCGGAGTCCAGAAAGGCGAGAGGTTGTTCTGTGAAGAAATATGAACTTTCGTTGATTCTCATATTATAGGTAGGTACTATCTATAGATTTGGATTCTATAGTGTGTTGAGATTGATCTATTAAATATCTTGAGTAAAACCGTTTCTAGGGGAACCTTATAAGAGATCGAACATGTTTGTCTGTGTGTCTGAATGTTTGTCCAAGGTAGGCTACAAAACGGCTGAATAGATCTTGATGAAACTTTCGTCACGATAATTTGAAGGATTCCGAATAGTCCACGGACGAAGCCGGGGCGGTAAACAAGTATGCAAATAATTATGTGCAATACTTACAAGTATGATGTATTGGAAAATTTTCGTGAGTTTCCCATCATGCTGCAGCAGCCTCTTCTTGGCCTCGATCACCTCGGGCAGTTCCCATAAGCAATAACCCATTTTCAGAATTTCACTGGGCACTGTTCACTGAACGAAGTTAACTGAACTAATGGCAAATTTAAGGAAAAAATCGTTTATATAGCTAAAGGGGTAATTAGTACAATACGGTGATTAAGACATCACGGCCGTGGTGTACTATTCAAAAAAGATCACAGAAAATACATCAATAGCATGGTATTTTATATGAATTTGAACCTATTTAAATTGATCATAACTTTCTATATTTGATATTATTTGTAATTAAAGAAAATTTTAACATGTAAATACGAAACGTAACGGCGAGTTGAAATTCGGGGAAAAAGGAAACAACCCAATTCACAATACACGGTGTTAGACTTAAGATATAAAGTTTTCTTAGAGTTTTTAGTTCCTAGTTTAGTGATAAACCAACACTAAGTATTTACAGTAAAAACCAATTAGACAAACAACATCTGCAACATTTCGTTATGAGATTTTTTTATTATGGTTTAAAAAAAAAAAAGAAATAAAACCGCCCCAGTGCGTTTCGCAGTCTCAGCTACAATCCAGAATGTTGCAATACTGTTTTATTTTGTATTTCTCGGAAGTTTATTTGTCTCGGTGCCCGTTAAAATTTTCATTGGGAATAAGTACTTACTATGAGCAGTATTTTTGATTTTCATTTGTTTTATTAAAAACAGTCATAGTGGGAGACGGGAGGGGACACTTTGCAGAGCGCTTTGAAGCTTAATATCTCGGTAACAAAACCTAATATGGAGAATTGGTTTATAAAACCATACTATCATTTCAAAAGACCTTTTCGATGACACCCTAATGAATACATATTTTTCATCTCAACTTTACGTCGAGGTTAGGTTGCATGAATAACAAAAAAAAAACACGTTCTGTTACGTTAAAATTGAGGTACTTTATTTATAACAAATTTCATGAAATTAAACGATGTTATAAGCCTTTCAATGTTTTAAATAACTTTTAGTTATTTATTATTCACCCATTAAAACAAGCCACATTAAAATTTTGAAATTGAGACCTGCACGAAATCGAAATTATTGTGATGATTTTGGATAACATCATCTTTTATTTTTTACTTTACTTACCAAATTACTGAAACACCCAGGGAGGTGTTTTGTGGGTACATGCTATTAGGTGTTAGTGTTAGAGGGAATAATTTATTTGGTGGTGTTAGTATGGAAGTTGTAAGAAACTTTTCAAGAAGTATATGGTGGCCCTGAAAAGGGCCGTTTTATCTGTTTCCAGTTGTCATCATTGTGGATGGAACACCTTAGCCCACGGGTTAAGGTTGCCGCAAATAGAGCGACCTGGCCAAAACTCTGGAGCTCCAGGGTTCAACCGCCTCCGCTTCGGTATGAACTCTTCCGCCAATGGGTTCGGAGTCCAGAAAGGCGAGAGGTTGTTCTGTGAAGAAATATGAACTTTCGTTGATTCTCATATTATAGGTAGGTACTATCTATAGATTTGGATTCTATAGTGTGTTGAGATTGATCTATTAAATATCTTGAGTAAAACCGTTTCTAGGGGAACCTTATAAGAGATCGAACATGTTTGTCTGTGTGTCTGAATGTTTGTCCAAGGTAGGCTACAAAACGGCTGAATAGATCTTGATGAAACTTTCGTCACGATAATTTGAAGGATTCCGAATAGTCCACGGACGAAGCCGGGGCGGTAAACAAGTATGCAAATAATTATGTGCAATACTTACAAGTATGATGTATTGGAAAATTTTCGTGAGTTTCCCATCATGCTGCAGCAGCCTCTTCTTGGCCTCGATCACCTCGGGCAGTTCCCATAAGCAATAACCCATTTTCAGAATTTCACTGGGCACTGTTCACTGAACGAAGTTAACTGAACTAATGGCAAATTTAAGGAAAAAATCGTTTATATAGCTAAAGGGGTAATTAGTACAATACGGTGATTAAGACATCACGGCCGTGGTGTACTATTCAAAAAAGATCACAGAAAATACATCAATAGCATGCTATTTTATATGAATTTGAACCTATTTAAATTGATCATAACTTTCTATATTTGATATTATTTGTAATTAAAGAAAATTTTAACATGTAAATACGAAACGTAACGGCGAGTTGAAATTCGGGGAAAAAGGAAACAACCCAATTCACAATACACGGTGTTAGACTTAAGATATAAAGTTTTCTTAGAGTTTTTAGTTCCTAGTTTAGTGATAAACCAACACTAAGTATTTACAGTAAAAACCAATTAGACAAACAACATCTGCAACATTTCGTTATGAGATTTTTTTATTATGGTTTAAAAAAAAAAAAAGAAATAAAACCGCCCCAGTGCGTTTCGCAGTCTCAGCTACAATCCAGAATGTTGCAATACTGTTTTATTTTGTATTTCTCGGAAGTTTATTTGTCTCGGTGCCCGTTAAAATTTTCATTGGGAATAAGTACTTACTATGAGCAGTATTTTTGATTTTCATTTGTTTTATTAAAAACAGTCATAGTGGGAGACGGGAGGGGACACTTTGCAGACCGCTTTGAAGCTTAATATCTCGGTAACAAAACCTAATATGGAGAATTGGTTTATAAAACCATACTATCATTTCAAAAGACCTTTTCGATGACACCCTAATGAATACATATTTTTCATCTCAACTTTACGTCGAGGTTAGGTTGCATGAATAACAAAAAAAAATCACGTTCTGTTACGTTAAAATTGAGGTGCTTTATTTATAACAAATTTCATGAAATTAAATGATGTTATAAGCCTTTCAATGTTTTAAATAACTTTTAGTTATTTATTATTCACCCATTAAAACAAGCCACATTAAAATTTCGAAATTGAGACCTGCACGAAATCGAAATTATTGTGATGATTTTGGATAACATCATCTTTTATTTTTTACTTTACTTACCAAATTACTGAAACACCCAGGGAGGTGTTTTGTGGGTACATGCTAATAGGTGTTAGTGTTAGAGGGAATAATTTATTTGGTGGTGTTAGTATGGAAGTTGTAAGAAACTTTTCAAGAAGTATATGGTGGCCCTGAAAAGGGCCGTTTTATCTGTTTCCAGTTGTCATCATTGTGGATGGAACACCTTAGCCCACGGGTTAAGGTTGCCGCAAATAGAGCGACCTGGCCAAAACTCTGGAGCTCCAGGGTTCAACCGCCTCCGCTTCGGTATGAACTCTTCCGCCAATGGGTTCGGAGTCCAGAAAGGCGAGAGGTTGTTCTGTGAAGAAATATGAACTTTCGTTGATTCTCATATTATAGGTAGGTACTATCTATAGATTTGGATTCTATAGTGTGTTGAGATTGATCTATTAAATATCTTGAGTAAAACCGTTTCTAGGGGAACCTTATAAGAGATCGAACATGTTTGTCTGTGTGTCTGAATGTTTGTCCAAGGTAGGCTACAAAACGGCTGAATAGATCTTGATGAAACTTTCGTCACGATAATTTGAAGGATTCCGAATAGTCCACGGACGAAGCCGGGGCGGTAAACAAGTATGCAAATAATTATGTGCAATACTTACAAGTATGATGTATTGGAAAATTTTCGTGAGTTTCCCATCATGCTGCAGCAGCCTCTTCTTGGCCTCGATCACCTCGGGCAGTTCCCATAAGCAATAACCCATTTTCAGAATTTCACTGGGCACTGTTCACTGAACGAAGTTAACTGAACTAATGGCAAATTTAAGGAAAAAATCGTTTATATAGCTAAAGGGGTAATTAGTACAATACGGTGATTAAGACATCACGGCCGTGGTGTACTATTCAAAAAAGATCACAGAAAATACATCAATAGCATGGTATTTTATATGAATTTGAACCTATTTAAATTGATCATAACTTTCTATATTTGATATTATTTGTAATTAAAGAAAATTTTAACATGTAAATACGAAACGTAACGGCGAGTTGAAATTCGGGGAAAAAGGAAACAACCCAATTCACAACCAATCACGGTGTTAGACTTAAGATATAAAGTTTTCTTAGAGTTTTTAGTTCCTAGTTTAGTGATAAACCAACACTAAGTATTTACAGTAAAAACCAATTAGACAAACAACATCTGCAACATTTCGTTATGAGATTTTTTTATTATGGTTTTAAAAAAATATAAGAAATAAAACCGCCCCAGTGCGTTTCGCAGTCTCAGCTACAATCCAGAATGTTGCAATACTGTTTTATTTTGTATTTCTCGGAAGTTTATTTGTCTCGGTGCCCGTTAAAATTTTTATTGGGAATAAGTACTTACTATGAGCAGTATTTTTGATTTTCATTTGTTTTATTAAAAACAGTCATAGTGGGAGACGGGAGGGGACACTTTGCAGACCGCTTTGAAGCTTAATATCTCGGTAACAAAACCTAATATGGAGAATTGGTTTATAAAACCATACTATCATTTCAAAAGACCTTTTCGATGACACCCTAATGAATACATATTTTTCATCTCAACTTTACGTCGAGGTTAGGTTGCATGAATAACAAAAAAAAATCACGTTCTGTTACGTTAAAATTGAGGTACTTTATTTATAACAAATTTCATGAAATTAAACGATGTTATAAGCCTTTCAATGTTTTAAATAACTTTTAGTTATTTATTATTCACCCATTAAAACAAGCCACATTAAAATTTTGAAATTGAGACCTGCACGAAATCGAAATTATTGTGATGATTTTGGATAACATCATCTTTTATTTTTTACTTTACTTACCAAATTACTGAAACACCCAGGGAGGTGTTTTGTGGGTACATGCTAATAGGTGTTAGTGTTAGAGGGAATAATTTATTTGGTGGTGTTAGTATGGAAGTTGTAAGAAACTTTTCAAGAAGTATATGGTGGCCCTGAAAAGGGCCGTTTTATCTGTTTCCAGTTGTCATCATTGTGGATGGAACACCTTAGCCCACGGGTTAAGGTTGCCGCAAATAGAGCGACCTGGCCAAAACTCTGGAGCTCCAGGGTTCAACCGCCTCCGCTTCGGTATGAACTCTTCCGCCAATGGGTTCGGAGTCCAGAAAGGCGAGAGGTTGTTCTGTGAAGAAATATGAACTTTCGTTGATTCTCATATTATAGGTAGGTACTATCTATAGATTTGGATTCTATAGTGTGTTGAGATTGATCTATTAAATATCTTGAGTAAAACCGTTTCTAGGGGAACCTTATAAGAGATCGAACATGTTTGTCTGTGTGTCTGAATGTTTGTCCAAGGTAGGCTACAAAACGGCTGAATAGATCTTGATGAAACTTTCGTCACGATAATTTGAAGTATTCCGAATAGTCCACGGACGAAGCCGGGGCGGTAAACAAGTATGCAAATAATTATGTGCAATACTTACAAGTATGATGTATTGGAAAATTTTCGTGAGTTTCCCATCATGCTGCAGCAGCCTCTTCTTGGCCTCGATCACCTCGGGCAGTTCCCATAAGCAATAACCCATTTTCAGAATTTCACTGGGCACTGTTCACTGAACGAAGTTAACTGAACTAATGGCAAATTTAAGGAAAAAATCGTTTATATAGCTAAAGGGGTAATTAGTACAATACGGTGATTAAGACATCACGGCCGTGGTGTACTATTCAAAAAAGATCACAGAAAATACATCAATAGCATGGTATTTTATATGAATTTGAACCTATTTAAATTGATCATAACTTTCTATATTTGATATTATTTGTAATTAAAGAAAATTTTAACATGTAAATACGAAACGTAACGGCGAGTTGAAATTCGGGGAAAAAGGAAACAACCCAATTCACAATACACGGTGTTAGACTTAAGATATAAAGTTTTCTTAGAGTTTTTAGTTCCTAGTTTAGTGATAAACCAACACTAAGTATTTACAGTAAAAACCAATTAGACAAACAACATCTGCAACATTTCGTTATGAGATTTTTTTATTATGGTTTAAAAAAAAAAAAAGAAATAAAACCGCCCCAGTGCGTTTCGCAGTCTCAGCTACAATCCAGAATGTTGCAATACTGTTTTATTTTGTATTTCTCGGAAGTTTATTTGTCTCGGTGCCCGTTAAAATTTTCATTGGGAATAAGTACTTACTATGAGCAGTATTTTTGATTTTCATTTGTTTTATTAAAAACAGTCATAGTGGGAGACGGGAGGGGACACTTTGCAGACCGCTTTGAAGCTTAATATCTCGGTAACAAAACCTAATATGGAGAATTGGTTTATAAAACCATACTATCATTTTAAAAGACCTTTTCGATGATACCCTAATGAATACATATTTTTCATCTCAACTTTACGTCGAGGTTAGGTTGCATGAATAACAAAAAAAAATCACGTTCTGTTACGTTAAAATTGAGGTGCTTTATTTATAACAAATTTCATGAAATTAAACGATGTTATAAGCCTTTCAATGTTTTAAATAACTTTTAGTTATTTATTATTCACCCATTAAAACAAGCCACATTAAAATTTTGAAATTGAGACCTGCACGAAATCGAAATTATTGTGATGATTTTGGATAACATAATCTTTTATTTTTTACTTTACTTACCAAATTACTGAAACACCCAGGTAGGTGTTTTGTGGGTACATGCTAATAGGTGTTAGTGTTAGAGGGAATAATTTATTTGGTGGTGTTAGTATGGAAGTTGTAAGAAACTTTTCAAGAAGTATATGGTGGCCCTGAAAAGGGCCGTTTTATCTGTTTCCAGTTGTCATCATTGTGGATGGAACACCTTAGCCCACGGGTTAAGGTTGCCGCAAATAGAGCGACCTGGCCAAAACTCTGGAGCTCCAGGGTTCAACCGCCTCCGCTTCGGTATGAACTCTTCCGCCAATGGGTTCGGAGTCCAGAAAGGCGAGAGGTTGTTCTGTGAAGAAATATGAACTTTCGTTGATTCTCATATTATAGGTAGGTACTATTTATAGATTTGGATTCTATAGTGTGTTGAGATTGATCTATTAAATATCTTGAGTAAAACCGTTTCTAGGGGAACCTTATAAGAGATCGAACATGTTTGTCTGTGTGTCTGAATGTTTGTCCAAGGTAGGCTACAAAACGGCTGAATAGATCTTGATGAAACTTTCGTCACGATAATTTGAAGGATTCCGAATAGTCCACGGACGAAGCCGGGGCGGTAAACAAGTATGCAAATAATTATGTGCAATACTTACAAGTATGATGTATTGGAAAATTTTCGTGAGTTTCCCATCATGCTGCAGCAGCCTCTTCTTGGCCTCGATCACCTCGGGCAGTTCCCATAAGCAATAACCCATTTTCAGAATTTCACTGGGCACTGTTCACTGAACGAAGTTAACTGAACTAATGGCAAATTTAAGGAAAAAGTCGTTTATATAGCTAAAGGGGTAATTAGTACAATACGGTGATTAAGACATCACGGCCGTGGTGTACTATTCAAAAAAGATCACAGAAAATACATCAATAGCATGGTATTTTATATGAATTTGAACCTATTTAAATTGATCATAACTTTCTATATTTGATATTATTTGTAATTAAAGAAAATTTTAACATGTAAATACGAAACGTAACGGCGAGTTGAAATTCGGGGAAAAAGGAAACAACCCAATTCACAATACACGGTGTTAGACTTAAGATATAAAGTTTTCTTAGAGTTTTTAGTTCCTAGTTTAGTGATAAACCAACACTAAGTATTTACAGTAAAAACCAATTAGACAAACAACATCTGCAACATTTCGTTATGAGATTTTTTTATTATGGTTTAAAAAAAAAAAAAGAAATAAAACCGCCCCAGTGCGTTTCGCAGTCTCAGCTACAATCCAGAATGTTGCAATACTGTTTTATTTTGTATTTCTCGGAAGTTTATTTGTCTCGGTGCCCGTTAAAATTTTCATTGGGAATAAGTACTTACTATGAGCAGTATTTTTGATTTTCATTTGTTTTATTAAAAACAGTCATAGTGGGAGACGGGAGGGGACACTTTGCAGACCGCTTTGAAGCTTAATATCTCGGTAACAAAACCTAATATGGAGAATTGGTTTATAAAACCATACTATCATTTCAAAAGACCTTTTCGATGACACCCTAATGAATACATATTTTTCATCTCAACTTTACGTCGAGGTTAGGTTGCATGAATAACAAAAAAAAATCACGTTCTGTTACGTTAAAATTGAGGTGCTTTATTTATAACAAATTTCATGAAATTAAATGATGTTATAAGCCTTTCAATGTTTTAAATAACTTTTAGTTATTTATTATTCACCCATTAAAACAAGCCACATTAAAATTTTGAAATTGAGACCTGCACGAAATCGAAATTATTGTGATGATTTTGGATAACATCATCTTTTATTTTTTACTTTACTTACCAAATTACTGAAACACCCAGGGAGGTGTTTTGTGGGTACATGCTAATAGGTGTTAGTGTTAGAGGGAATAATTTATTTGGTGGTGTTAGTATGGAAGTTGTAAGAAACTTTTCAAGAAGTATATGGTGGCCCTGAAAAGGGCCGTTTTATCTGTTTCCAGTTGTCATCATTGTGGATGGAACACCTTAGCCCACGGGTTAAGGTTGCCGCAAATAGAGCGACCTGGCCAAAACTCTGGAGCTCCAGGGTTCAACCGCCTCCGCTTCGGTATGAACTCTTCCGCCAATGGGTTCGGAGTCCAGAAAGGCGAGAGGTTGTTCTGTGAAGAAATATGAACTTTCGTTGATTCTCATATTATAGGTAGGTACTATCTATAGATTTGGATTCTATAGTGTGTTGAGATTGATCTATTAAATATCTTGAGTAAAACCGTTTCTAGGGGAACCTTATAAGAGATCGAACATGTTTGTCTGTGTGTCTGAATGTTTGTCCAAGGTAGGCTACAAAACGGCTGAATAGATCTTGATGAAACTTTCGTCACGATAATTTGAAGGATTCCGAATAGTCCACGGACGAAGCCGGGGCGGTAAACAAGTATGCAAATAATTATGTGCAATACTTACAAGTATGATGTATTGGAAAATTTTCGTGAGTTTCCCATCATGCTGCAGCAGCCTCTTCTTGGCCTCGATCACCTCGGGCAGTTCCCATAAGCAATAACCCATTTTCAGAATTTCACTGGGCACTGTTCACTGAACGAAGTTAACTGAACTAATCGCAAATTTAAGGAAAAAATCGTTTATATAGCTAAAGGGGTAATTAGTACAATACGGTGATTAAGACATCACGGCCGTGGTGTACTATTCAAAAAAGATCACAGAAAATACATCAATAGCATGGTATTTTATATGAATTTGAACCTATTTAAATTGATCATAACTTTCTATATTTGATATTATTTGTAATTAAAGAAAATTTTAACATGTAAATACGAAACGTAACGGCGAGTTGAAATTCGGGGAAAAAGGAAACAACCCAATTCACAATACACGGTGTTAGACTTAAGATATAAAGTTTTCTTAGAGTTTTTAGTTCCTAGTTTAGTGATAAACCAACACTAAGTATTTACAGTAAAAACCAATTAGACAAACAACATCTGCAACATTTCGTTATGAGATTTTTTTATTATGGTTTAAAAAAAAAAAAGAAATAAAACCGCCCCAGTGCGTTTCGCAGTCTCAGCTACAATCCAGAATGTTGCAATACTGTTTTATTTTGTATTTCTCGGAAGTTTATTTGTCTCGGTGCCCGTTAAAATTTTCATTGGGAATAAGTACTTACTATGAGCAGTATTTTTGATTTTCATTTGTTTTATTAAAAACAGTCATAGTGGGAGACGGGAGGGGACACTTTGCAGACCGCTTTGAAGCTTAATATCTCGGTAACAAAACCTAATATGGAGAATTGGTTTATAAAACCATACTATCATTTCAAAAGACCTTTTCGATGACACCCTAATGAATACATATTTTTCATCTCAACTTTACGTCGAGGTTAGGTTGCATGAATAACAAAAAAAAATCACGTTCTGTTACGTTAAAATTGAGGTGCTTTATTTATAACAAATTTCATGAAATTAAATGATGTTATAAGCCTTTCAATGTTTTAAATAACTTTTAGTTATTTATTATTCACCCATTAAAACAAGCCACATTAAAATTTTGAAATTGAGACCTGCACGAAATCGAAATTATTGTGATGATTTTGGATAACATCATCTTTTATTTTTTACTTTACTTACCAAATTACTGAAACACCCAGGGAGGTGTTTTGTGGGTACATGCTAATGGGTGTTAGTGTTAGAGGGAATAATTTATTTGGTGGTGTTAGTATGGAAGTTGTAAGAAACTTTTCAAGAAGTATATGGTGGCCCTGAAAAGGGCCGTTTTATCTGTTTCCAGTTGTCATCATTGTGGATGGAACACCTTAGCCCACGGGTTAAGGTTGCCGCAAATAGAGCGACCTGGCCAAAACTCTGGAGCTCCAGGGTTCAACCGCCTCCGCTTCGGTATGAACTCTTCCGCCAATGGGTTCGGAGTCCAGAAAGGCGAGAGGTTGTTCTGTGAAGAAATATGAACTTTCGTTGATTCTCATATTATAGGTAGGTACTATCTATAGATTTGGATTCTATAGTGTGTTGAGATTGATCTATTAAATATCTTGAGTAAAACCGTTTCTAGGGGAACCTTATAAGAGATCGAACATGTTTGTCTGTGTGTCTGAATGTTTGTCCAAGGTAGGCTACAAAACGGCTGAATAGATCTTGATGAAACTTTCGTCACGATAATTTGAAGGATTCCGAATAGTCCACGGACGAAGCCGGGGCGGTAAACAAGTATGCAAATAATTATGTGCAATACTTACAAGTATGATGTATTGGAAAATTTTCGTGAGTTTCCCATCATGCTGCAGCAGCCTCTTCTTGGCCTCGATCACCTCGGGCAGTTCCCATAAGCAATAACCCATTTTCAGAATTTCACTGGGCACTGTTCACTGAACGAAGTTAACTGAACTAATGGCAAATTTAAGGAAAAAATCGTTTATATAGCTAAAGGGGTAATTAGTACAATACGGTGATTAAGACATCACGGCCGTGGTGTACTATTCAAAAAAGATCACAGAAAATACATCAATAGCATGGTATTTTATATGAATTTGAACCTATTTAAATTGATCATAACTTTCTATATTTGATATTATTTGTAATTAAAGAAAATTTTAACATGTAAATACGAAACGTAACGGCGAGTTGAAATTCGGGGAAAAAGGAAACAACCCAATTCACAACCAATCACGGTGTTAGACTTAAGATATAAAGTTTTCTTAGAGTTTTTAGTTCCTAGTTTAGTGATAAACCAACACTAAGTATTTACAGTAAAAACCAATTAGACAAACAACATCTGCAACATTTCGTTATGAGATTTTTTTATTATGGTTTTAAAAAAATATAAGAAATAAAACCGCCCCAGTGCGTTTCGCAGTCTCAGCTACAATCCAGAATGTTGCAATACTGTTTTATTTTGTATTTCTCGAAAGTTTATTTGTCTCGGTGCCCGTTAAAATTTTTATTGGGAATAAGTACTTACTATGAGCAGTATTTTTGATTTTCATTTGTTTTATTAAAAACAGTCATAGTGGGAGACGGGAGGGGACACTTTGCAGACCGCTTTGAAGCTTAATATCTCGGTAACAAAACCTAATATGGAGAATTGGTTTATAAAACCATACTATCATTTCAAAAGACCTTTTCGATGACACCCTAATGAATACATATTTTTCATCTCAACTTTACGTCGAGGTTAGGTTGCATGAATAACAAAAAAAAATCACGTTCTGTTACGTTAAAATTGAGGTACTTTATTTATAACAAATTTCATGAAATTAAACGATGTTATAAGCCTTTCAATGTTTTAAATAACTTTTAGTTATTTATTATTCACCCATTAAAACAAGCCACATTAAAATTTTGAAATTGAGACCTGCACGAAATCGAAATTATTGTGATGATTTTGGATAACATCATCTTTTATTTTTTACTTTACTTACCAAATTACTGAAACACCCAGGGAGGTGTTTTGTGGGTACATGCTAATAGGTGTTAGTGTTAGAGGGAATAATTTATTTGGTGGTGTTAGTATGGAAGTTGTAAGAAACTTTTCAAGAAGTATATGGTGGCCCTGAAAAGGGCCGTTTTATCTGTTTCCAGTTGTCATCATTGTGGATGGAACACCTTAGCCCACGGGTTAAGGTTGCCGCAAATAGAGCGACCTGGCCAAAACTCTGGAGCTCCAGGGTTCAACCGCCTCCGCTTCGGTATGAACTCTTCCGCCAATGGGTTCGGAGTCCAGAAAGGCGAGAGGTTGTTCTGTGAAGAAATATGAACTTTCGTTGATTCTCATATTATAGGTAGGTACTATCTATAGATTTGGATTCTATAGTGTGTTGAGATTGATCTATTAAATATCTTGAGTAAAACCGTTTCTAGGGGAACCTTATAAGAGATCGAACATGTTTGTCTGTGTGTCTGAATGTTTGTCCAAGGTAGGCTACAAAACGGCTGAATAGATCTTGATGAAACTTTCGTCACGATAATTTGAAGGATTCCGAATAGTCCACGGACGAAGCCGGGGCGGTAAACAAGTATGCAAATAATTATGTGCAATACTTACAAGTATGATGTATTGGAAAATTTTCGTGAGTTTCCCATCATGCTGCAGCAGCCTCTTCTTGGCCTCGATCACCTCGGGCAGTTCCCATAAGCAATAACCCATTTTCAGAATTTCATTGGGCACTGTTCACTGAACGAAGTTAACTGAACTAATGGCAAATTTAAGGAAAAAATCGTTTATATAGCTAAAGGGGTAATTAGTACAATACGGTGATTAAGACATCACGGCCGTGGTGTACTATTCAAAAAAGATCACAGAAAATACATCAATAGCATGGTATTTTATATGAATTTGAACCTATTTAAATTGATCATAACTTTCTATATTTGATATTATTTGTAATTAAAGAAAATTTTAACATGTAAATACGAAACGTAACGGCGAGTTGAAATTCGGGGAAAAAGGAAACAACCCAATTCACAATACACGGTGTTAGACTTAAGATATAAAGTTTTCTTAGAGTTTTTAGTTCCTAGTTTAGTGATAAACCAACACTAAGTATTTACAGTAAAAACCAATTAGACAAACAACATCTGCAACATTTCGTTATGAGATTTTTTTATTATGGTTTAAAAAAAAAAAAAGAAATAAAACCGCCCCAGTGCGTTTCGCAGTCTCAGCTACAATTCAGAATGTTGCAATACTGTTTTATTTTGTATTTCTCGGAAGTTTATTTGTCTCGGTGCCCGTTAAAATTTTCATTGGGAATAAGTACTTACTATGAGCAGTATTTTTGATTTTCATTTGTTTTATTAAAAACAGTCATAGTGGGAGACGGGAGGGGACACTTTGCAGACCGCTTTGAAGCTTAATATCTCGGTAACAAAACCTAATATGGAGAATTGGTTTATAAAACCATACTATCATTTCAAAAGACCTTTTCGATGACACCCTAATGAATACATATTTTTCATCTCAACTTTACGTCGAGGTTAGGTTGCATGAATAACAAAAAAAAATCACGTTCTGTTACGTTAAAATTGAGGTGCTTTATTTATAACAAATTTCATGAAATTAAATGATGTTATAAGCCTTTCAATGTTTTAAATAACTTTTAGTTATTTATTATTCACCCATTAAAACAAGCCACATTAAAATTTTGAAATTGAGACCTGCACGAAATCGAAATTATTGTGATGATTTTGGATAACATCATCTTTTATTTTTTACTTTACTTACCAAATTACTGAAACACCCAGGGAGGTGTTTTGTGGGTACATGCTAATGGGTGTTAGTGTTAGAGGGAATAATTTATTTGGTGGTGTTAGTATGGAAGTTGTAAGAAACTTTTCAAGAAGTATATGGTGGCCCTGAAAAGGGCCGTTTTATCTGTTTCCAGTTGTCATCATTGTGGATGGAACACCTTAGCCCACGGGTTAAGGTTGCCGCAAATAGAGCGACCTGGCCAAAACTCTGGAGCTCCAGGGTTCAACCGCCTCCGCTTCGGTATGAACTCTTCCGCCAATGGGTTCGGAGTCCAGAAAGGCGAGAGGTTGTTCTGTGAAGAAATATGAACTTTCGTTGATTCTCATATTATAGGTAGGTACTATCTATAGATTTGGATTCTATAGTGTGTTGAGATTGATCTATTAAATATCTTGAGTAAAACCGTTTCTAGGGGAACCTTATAAGAGATCGAACATGTTTGTCTGTGTGTCTGAATGTTTGTCCAAGGTAGGCTACAAAACGGCTGAATAGATCTTGATGAAACTTTCGTCACGATAATTTGAAGGATTCCGAATAGTCCACGGACGAAGCCGGGGCGGTAAACAAGTATGCAAATAATTATGTGCAATACTTACAAGTATGATGTATTGGAAAATTTTCGTGAGTTTCCCATCATGCTGCAGCAGCCTCTTCTTGGCCTCGATCACCTCGGGCAGTTCCCATAAGCAATAACCCATTTTCAGAATTTCACTGGGCACTGTTCACTGAACGAAGTTAACTGAACTAATGGCAAATTTAAGGAAAAAATCGTTTATATAGCTAAAGGGGTAATTAGTACAATACGGTGATTAAGACATCACGGCCGTGGTGTACTATTCAAAAAAGATCACAGAAAATACATCAATAGCATGGTATTTTATATGAATTTGAACCTATTTAAATTGATCATAACTTTCTATATTTGATATTATTTGTAATTAAAGAAAATTTTAACATGTAAATACGAAACGTAACGGCGAGTTGAAATTCGGGGAAAAAGGAAACAACCCAATTCACAACCAATCACGGTGTTAGACTTAAGATATAAAGTTTTCTTAGAGTTTTTAGTTCCTAGTTTAGTGATAAACCAACACTAAGTATTTACAGTAAAAACCAATTAGACAAACAACATCTGCAACATTTCGTTATGAGATTTTTTTATTATGGTTTTAAAAAAATATAAGAAATAAAACCGCCCCAGTGCGTTTCGCAGTCTCAGCTACAATCCAGAATGTTGCAATACTGTTTTATTTTGTATTTCTCGGAAGTTTATTTGTCTCGGTGCCCGTTAAAATTTTTATTGGGAATAAGTACTTACTATGAGCAGTATTTTTGATTTTCATTTGTTTTATTAAAAACAGTCATAGTGGGAGACGGGAGGGGACACTTTGCAGACCGCTTTGAAGCTTAATATCTCGGTAACAAAACCTAATATGGAGAATTGGTTTATAAAACCATACTATCATTTCAAAAGACCTTTTCGATGACACCCTAATGAATACATATTTTTCATCTCAACTTTACGTCGAGGTTAGGTTGCATGAATAACAAAAAAAAATCACGTTCTGTTACGTTAAAATTGAGGTACTTTATTTATAACAAATTTCATGAAATTAAACGATGTTATAAGCCTTTCAATGTTTTAAATAACTTTTAGTTATTTATTATTCACCCATTAAAACAAGCCACATTAAAATTTTGAAATTGAGACCTGCACGAAATCGAAATTATTGTGATGATTTTGGATAACATCATCTTTTATTTTTTACTTTACTTACCAAATTACTGAAACACCCAGGGAGGTGTTTTGTGGGTACATGCTATTAGTTGTTAGTGTTAGAGGGAATAATTTATTTGGTGGTGTTAGTATGGAAGTTGTAAGAAACTTTTCAAGAAGTATATGGTGGCCCTGAAAAGGGCCGTTTTATCTGTTTCCAGTTGTCATCATTGTGGATGAAACACCTTAGCCCACGGGTTAAGGTTGCCGCAAATAGAGCGACCTGGCCAAAACTCTGGAGCTCCAGGGTTCAACCGCCTCCGCTTCGGTATGAACTCTTCCGCCAATGGGTTCGGAGTCCAGAAAGGCGAGAGGTTGTTCTGTGAAGAAATATGAACTTTCGTTGATTCTCATATTATAGGTAGGTACTATCTATAGATTTGGATTCTATAGTGTGTTGAGATTGATCTATTAAATATCTTGAGTAAAACCGTTTCTAGGGGAACCTTATAAGAGATCGAACATGTTTGTCTGTGTGTCTGAATGTTTGTCCAAGGTAGGCTACAAAACGGCTGAATAGATCTTGATGAAACTTTCGTCACGATAATTTGAAGGATTCCGAATAGTCCACGGACGAAGCCGGGGCGGTAAACAAGTATGCAAATAATTATGTGCAATACTTACAAGTATGATGTATTGGAAAATTTTCGTGAGTTTCCCATCATGCTGCAGCAGCCTCTTCTTGGCCTCGATCACCTCGGGCAGTTCCCATAAGCAATAACCCATTTTCAGAATTTCACTGGGCACTGTTCACTGAACGAAGTTAACTGAACTAATCGCAAATTTAAGGAAAAAATCGTTTATATAGCTAAAGGGGTAATTAGTACAATACGGTGATTAAGACATCACGGCCGTGGTGTACTATTCAAAAAAGATCACAGAAAATACATCAATAGCATGGTATTTTATATGAATTTGAACCTATTTAAATTGATCATAACTTTCTATATTTGATATTATTTGTAATTAAAGTAAATTTTAACATGTAAATACGAAACGTAACGGCGAGTTGAAATTCGGGGAAAAAGGAAACAACCCAATTCACAATACACGGTGTTAGACTTAAGATATAAAGTTTTCTTAGAGTTTTTAGTTCCTAGTTTAGTGATAAACCAACACTGAGTATTTACTGTAAAAACCAATTAGACAAACAACATCTGCAACATTGTGTTATGAGATTTTTTTATTATGGTTTTAAAAAAATATAAGAAATAAGACCGCCCCAGTGCGTTTCGCAGTCTCAGCTACAATCCAGAATGTTGCAATACTGTTTTATTTTGTATTTCTCGGAAGTTTATTTGTCTCGGTGCCCGTTAAAATTTTCATTGGGAATAAGTACTTACTATGAGCAGTATTTTTGATTTTCATTTGTTTTATTAAAAACAGTCATAGTGGGAGACGGGAGGGGACACTTTGCAGACCGCTTTGAAGCTTAATATCTCGGTAACAAAACCTAATATGGAGAATTGGTTTATAAAACCATACTATCATTTCGAAAGACCTTTTCGATGACACCCTAATGAATACATATTTTTCATCTCAACTTTACGTCGAGGTTAGGTTGCATGAATAACAAAAAAAAATCACGTTCTGTTACGTTAAAATTGAGGTACTTTATTTATAACAAATTTCATGAAATTAAACGATGTTATAAGCCTTTCAATGTTTTAAATAACTTTCTATTTATGTAAATATTTATTACAAATAAGCGTTTACAATATACAGTAACCCTTAATTAACATTTAATTATAAAATTAACATTAAACTAAAACGTATAAATAATAACTTTTAGTTATTTATTATTCACCCATTAAAACAAGCCACTTTAAAATTTTGAAATTGAGACCTGCACGAAATCGAAATTATTGTGATGATTTTGGATAACATCATCTTTTATTTTTTACTTTACTTACCAAATTACTGAAACACCCAGGGAGGTGTTTTGTGGGTACATGCTATTAGGTGTTAGTGTTAGAGGGAATAATTTATTTGGTGGTGTTAGTATGGAAGTTGTAAGAAACTTTTCAAGAAGTATATGGTGGCCCTGAAAAGGGCCGTTTTATCTGTTTCCAGTTGTCATCATTGTGGATGGAACACCTTAGCCCACGGGTTAAGGTTGCCGCAAATAGAGCGACCTGGCCAAAACTCTGGAGCTCCAGGGTTCAACCGCCTCCGCTTCGGTATGAACTCTTCCGCCAATGGGTTCGGAGTCCAGAAAGGCGAGAGGTTGTTCTGTGAAGAAATATGAACTTTCGTTGATTCTCATATTATAGGTAGGTACTATCTATAGATTTGGATTCTATAGTGTGTTGAGATTGATCTATTAAATATCTTGAGTAAAACCGTTTCTAGGGGAACCTTATATAGCTAAAGGGGTAATTAGTACAATACGGTGATTAAGACATCACGGCCGTGGTGTACTATTCAAAAAAGATCACAGAAAATACATCAATAGCATGGTATTTTATATGAATTTGAACCTATTTAAATTGATCATAACTTCTATATTTGATATTATTTGTAATTAAAGAAAATTTTAACATGTAAATACGAAACGTAACGGCGAGTTGAAATTCGGGGAAAAAGGAAACAACCCAATTCACAATACACGGTGTTAGACTTAAGATATAAAGTTTTCTTAGAGTTTTTAGTTCCTAGTTTAGTGATAAACCAACAGTAAGTATTTACTGTAAAAACCAATTAGACAAACAACATCTGCAACATTTCGTTATGAGATTTTTTTATTATGGTTTTAAAAAAATATAAGAAATAAAACCGCCCCAGTGCGTTTCGCAGTCTCAGCTACAATCCAGAATGTTGCAATACTGTTTTATTTTGTATTTCTCGGAAGTTTATTTGTCTCGGTGCCCGTTAAAATTTTCATTGGGAATAAGTACTTACTATGAGCAGTATTTTTGATTTTCATTTGTTTTATTAAAAACAGTCATAGTGGGAGACGGGAGGGGACACTTTGCAGACCGCTTTGAAGCTTAATATCTCGGTAACAAAACCTAATATGGAGAATTGGTTTATAAAACCATACTATCATTTCAAAAGACCTTTTCGATGACACCCTAATGAATACATATTTTTCATCTCAACTTTACGTCGAGGTTAGGTTGCATGAATAAAAAAAAAAATCACGTTCTGTTACGTTAAAATTGAGGTACTTTATTTATAACAAATTTCATGAAATTAAACGATGTTATAAGCCTTTCAATGTTTTAAATAACTTTTAGTTATTTATTATTCACCCATTAAAACAAGCCACATTAAAATTTTGAAATTGAGACCTGCACGAAATCGAAATTATTGTGATGATTTTGGATAACATCATCTTTTATTTTTTACTTTACTTACCAAATTACTGAAACACCCAGGGAGGTGTTTTGTGGGTACATGCTATTAGGTGTTAGTGTTAGAGGGAATAATTTATTTGGTGGTGTTAGTATGGAAGTTCTAAGAAACTTTTCAAGAAGTATATGGTGGCCCTGAAAAGGGCCGTTTTATCTGTTTCCAGTTGTCATCATTGTGGATGGAACACCTTAGCCCACGGGTTAAGGTTGCCGCAAATAGAGCGACCTGGCCAAAACTCTGGAGCTCCAGGGTTCAACCGCCTCCGCTTCGGTATGAACTCTTCCGCCAATGGGTTCGGAGTCCAGAAAGGCGAGAGGTTGTTCTGTGAAGAAATATGAACTTTCGTTGATTCTCATATTATAGGTAGGTACTATCTATAGATTTGGATTCTATAGTGTGTTGAGATTGATCTATTAAATATCTTGAGTAAAACCGTTTCTAGGGGAACCTTATAAGAGATCGAACATGTTTGTCTGTGTGTCTGAATGTTTGTCCAAGGTAGGCTACAAAACGGCTGAATAGATCTTGATGAAACTTTCGTCACGATAATTTGAAGGATTCCGAATAGTCCACGGACGAAGCCGGGGCGGTAAACAAGTATGCAAATAATTATGTGCAATACTTACAAGTATGATGTATTGGAAAATTTTCGTGAGTTTCCCATCATGCTGCAGCAGCCTCTTCTTGGCCTCGATCACCTCGGGCAGTTCCCATAAGCAATAACCCATTTTCAGAATTTCACTGGGCACTGTTCACTGAACGAAGTTAACTGAACTAATGGCAAATTTAAGGAAAAAATCGTTTATATAGCTAAAGGGGTAATTAGTACAATACGGTGATTAAGACATCACGGCCGTGGTGTACTATTCAAAAAAGATCACAGAAAATACATCAATAGCATGGTATTTTATATGAATTTGAACCTATTTAAATTGATCATAACTTTCTATATTTGATATTATTTGTAATTAAAGAAAATTTTAACATGTAAATACGAAACGTAACGGCGAGTTGAAATTCGGGGAAAAAGGAAACAACCCAATTCACAATACACGGTGTTAGACTTAAGATATAAAGTTTTCTTAGAGTTTTTAGTTCCTAGTTTAGTGATAAACCAACACTAAGTATTTACTGTAAAAACCAATTAGACAAACAACATCTGCAACATTTTGTTATGAGATTTTTTTATTATGGTTTTAAAAAAATATAAGAAATAAGACCGCCCCAGTGCGTTTCGCAGTCTCAGCTACAATCCAGAATGTTGCAATACTGTTTTATTTTGTATTTCTCGGAAGTTTATTTGTCTCGGTGCCCGTTAAAATTTTCATTGGGAATAAGTACTTACTATGAGCAGTATTTTTGATTTTCATTTGTTTTATTAAAAACAGTCATAGTGGGAGACGGGAGGGGACACTTTGCAGACCGCTTTGAAGCTTAATATCTCGGTAACAAAACCTAATATGGAGAATTGGTTTATAAAACCATACTATCATTTCGAAAGACCTTTTCGATGACACCCTAATGAATACATATTTTTCATCTCAACTTTACGTCGAGGTTAGGTTGCATGAATAACAAAAAAAAATCACGTTCTGTTACGTTAAAATTGAGGTACTTTATTTATAACAAATTTCATGAAATTAAACGATGTTATAAGCCTTTCAATGTTTTAAATAACTTTTAGTTATTTATTATTCACCCATTAAAACAAGCCACATTAAAATTTTGAAATTGAGACCTGCACGAAATCGAAATTATTGTGATGATTTTGGATAACATCATCTTTTATTTTTTACTTTACTACCAAATTACTGAAACACCCAGGGAGGTGTTTTGTGGGTACATGCTATTAGGTGTTAGTGTTAGAGGGAATAATTTATTTGGTGGTGTTAGTATGGAAGTTGTAAGAAACTTTTCAAGAAGTATATGGTGGCCCTGAAAAGGGCCGTTTTATCTGTTTCCAGTTGTCATCATTGTGGATGGAACACCTTAGCCCACGGGTTAAGGTTGCCGCAAATAGAGCGACCTGGCCAAAACTCTGGAGCTCCAGGGTTCAACCGCCTCCGCTTCGGTATGAACTCTTCCGCCAATGGGTTCGGAGTCCAGAAAGGCGAGAGGTTGTTCTGTGAAGAAATATGAACTTTCGTTGATTCTCATATTATAGGTAGGTACTATCTATAGATTTGGATTCTATAGTGTGTTGAGATTGATCTATTAAATATCTTGAGTAAAACCGTTTCTAGGGGAACCATACAAGAGATCGAACATGTTTGTCTGTGTGTCTGAATGTTTGTCCAAGGTAGGCTACAAAACGGCTGAATAGATCTTGATGAAACTTTCGTCACGATAATTTGAAGGATTCCGAATAGTCCACGGACGAAGCCGGGGCGGTAAACAAGTATGCAAATAATTATGTGCAATACTTACAAGTATGATGTATTGGAAAATTTTCGTGAGTTTCCCATCATGCTGCAGCAGCCTCTTCTTGGCCTCGATCACCTCGGGCAGTTCCCATAAGCAATAACCCATTTTCAGAATTTCACTGGGCACTGTTCACTGAACGAAGTTAACTGAACTAATGGCAAATTTAAGGAAAAAATCGTTTATATAGCTAAAGGGGTAATTAGTACAATACGGTGATTAAGACATCACGGCCGTGGTGTACTATTCAAAAAAGATCACAGAAAATACATCAATAGCATGGTATTTTATATGAATTTGAACCTATTTAAATTGATCATAACTTTCTATGTTTGATATTATTTGTAATTAAAGAAAATTTTAACATGTAAATACGAAACGTAACGGCGAGTTGAAATTCGGGGAAAAAGGAAACAACCCAATTCACAATACACGGTGTTAGACTTAAGATATAAAGTTTTCTTAGAGTTTTTAGTTCCTAGTTTAGTAATAAACCAACAGTAAGTATTTACTGTAAAAACCAATTAGACAAACAACATCTGCAACATTTCGTTATGAGATTTTTTTATTATGGTTTTAAAAAAAAATAAGAAATAAAACCGCCCCAGTGCGTTTCGCAGTCTCAGCTACAATCCAGAATGTTGCAATACTGTTTTATTTTGTATTTCTCGGAAGTTTATTTGTCTCGGTGCCCGTTAAAATTTTCATTGGGAATAAGTACTTACTATGAGCAGTATTTTTGATTTTCATTTGTTTTATTAAAAACAGTCATAGTGGGAGACGGGAGGGGACACTTTGCAGACCGCTTTGAAGCTTAATATCTCGGTAACAAAACCTAATATGGAGAATTGGTTTATAAAACCATACTATCATTTCAAAAGACCTTTTCGATGACACCCTAATGAATACATATTTTTCATCTCAACTTTACGTCGAGGTTAGGTTGCATGAATAACAAAAAAAAATCACGTTCTGTTACGTTAAAATTGAGGTACTTTATTTATAACAAATTTCATGAAATTAAACGATGTTATAAGCCTTTCAATGTTTTAAATAACTTTTAGTTATTTATTATTCACCCATTAAAACAAGCCACTTTAAAATTTTGAAATTGAGACCTGCACGAAATCGAAATTATTGTGATGATTTTGGATAACATCATCTTTTATTTTTTACTTTACTTACCAAATTACTGAAACACCCAGGGAGGTGTTTTGTGGGTACATGCTATTAGGTGTTAGTGTTAGAGGGAATAATTTATTTGGTGGTGTTAGTATGGAAGTTGTAAGAAACTTTTCAAGAAGTATATGGTGGCCCTGAAAAGGGCCGTTTTATCTGTTTCCAGTTGTCATCATTGTGGATGGAACACCTTAGCCCACGGGTTAAGGTTGCCGCAAATAGAGCGACCTGGCCAAAACTCTGGAGCTCCAGGGTTCAACCGCCTCCGCTTCGGTATGAACTCTTCCGCCAATGGGTTCGGAGTCCAGAAAGGCGAGAGGTTGTTCTGTGAAGAAATATGAACTTTCGTTGATTCTCATATTATAGGTAGGTACTATCTATAGATTTGGATTCTATAGTGTGTTGAGATTGATCTATTAAATATCTTGAGTAAAACCGTTTCTAGGGGAACCTTATAAGAGATCGAACATGTTTGTCTATGTGTCTGAATGTTTGTCCAAGGTAGGCTACAAAACGGCTGAATAGATCTTGATGAAACTTTCGTCACGATAATTTGAAGAATTCCGAATAGTCCACGGACGAAGCCGGGGCGGTAAACAAGTATGCAAATAATTATGTGCAATACTTACAAGTATGATGTATTGGAAAATTTTCGTGAGTTTCCCATCATGCTGCAGCAGCCTCTTCTTGGCCTCGATCACCTCGGGCAGTTCCCATAAGCAATAACCCATTTTCAGAATTTCACTGGGCACTGTTCACTGAACGAAGTTAACTGAACTAATGGCAAATTTAAGGAAAAAATCGTTTATATAGCTAAAGGGGTAATTAGTACAATACGGTGATTAAGACATCACGGCCGTGGTGTACTATTCAAAAAAGATCACAGAAAATACATCAATAGCATGGTATTTTATATGAATTTGAACCTATTTAAATTGATCATAACTTTCTATATTTGATATTATTTGTAATTAAAGAAAATTTTAACATGTAAATACGAAACGTAACGGCGAGTTGAAATTCGGGGAAAAAGGAAACAACCCAATTCACAATACACGGTGTTAGACTTAAGATATAAAGTTTTCTTAGAGTTTTTAGTTCCTAGTTTAGTGATAAACCAACACTAAGTATTTACTGTAAAAACCAATTAGACAAACAACATCTGCAACATTTTGTTATGAGATTTTTTTATTATGGTTTTAAAAAAATATAAGAAATAAGACCGCCCCAGTGCGTTTCGCAGTCTCAGCTACAATCCAGAATGTTGCAATACTGTTTTATTTTGTATTTCTCGGAAGTTTATTTGTCTCGGTGCCCGTTAAAATTTTCATTGGGAATAAGTACTTACTATGAGCAGTATTTTTGATTTTCATTTGTTTTATTAAAAACAGTCATAGTGGGAGACGGGAGGGGACACTTTGCAGACCGCTTTGAAGCTTAATATCTCGGTAACAAAACCTAATATGGAGAATTGGTTTATAAAACCATACTATCATTTCGAAAGACCTTTTCGATGACACCCTAATGAATACATATTTTTCATCTCAACTTTACGTCGAGGTTAGGTTGCATGAATAACAAAAAAAAATCACGTTCTGTTACGTTAAAATTGAGGTACTTTATTTATAACAAATTTCATGAAATTAAACGATGTTATAAGCCTTTCAATGTTTTAAATAACTTTTAGTTATTTATTATTCACCCATTAAAACAAGCCACTTTAAAATTTTGAAATTGAGACCTGCACGAAATCGAAATTATTGTGATGATTTTGGATAACATCATCTTTTATTTTTTACTTTACTTACCAAATTACTGAAACACCCAGGGAGGTGTTTTGTGGGTACATGCTATTAGGTGTTAGTGTTAGAGGGAATAATTTATTTGGTGGTGTTAGTATGGAAGTTGTAAGAAACTTTTCAAGAAGTATATGGTGGCCCTGAAAAGGGCCGTTTTATCTGTTTCCAGTTGTCATCATTGTGGATGGAACACCTTAGCCCACGGGTTAAGGTTGCCGCAAATAGAGCGACCTGGCCAAAACTCTGGAGCTCCAGGGTTCAACCGCCTCCGTTTCGGTATGAACTCTTCCGCCAATGGGTTCGGATTCCAGAAAGGCGAGAGGTTGTTCTGTGAAGAAATATGAACTTTCGTTGATTCTCATATTATAGGTAGGTACTATCTATAGATTTGGATTCTATAGTGTGTTGAGATTGATCTATTAAATATCTTGAGTAAAACCGTTTCTAGGGGAACCTTATAAGAGATCGAACATGTTTGTCTGTGTGTCTGAATGTTTGTCCAAGGTAGGCTACAAAACGGCTGAATAGATCTTGATGAAACTTTCGTCACGATAATTTGAAGGATTCCGAATAGTCCACGGACGAAGCCGGGGCGGTAAACAAGTATGCAAATAATTATGTGCAATACTTACAAGTATGATGTATTGGAAAATTTTCGTGAGTTTCCCATCATGCTGCAGCAGCCTCTTCTTGGCCTCGATCACCTCGGGCAGTTCCCATAAGCAATAACCCATTTTCAGAATTTCACTGGGCACTGTTCACTGAACGAAGTTAACTGAACTAATGGCAAATTTAAGGAAAAAATCGTTTATATAGCTAAAGGGGTAATTAGTACAATACGGTGATTAAGACATCACGGCCGTGGTGTACTATTCAAAAAAGATCACAGAAAATACATCAATAGCATGCTATTTTATATGAATTTGAACCTATTTAAATTGATCATAACTTTCTATATTTGATATTATTTGTAATTAAAGAAAATTTTAACATGTAAATACGAAACGTAACGGCGAGTTGAAATTCGGGGAAAAAGGAAACAACCCAATTCACAATACACGGTGTTAGACTTAAGATATAAAGTTTTCTTAGAGTTTTTAGTTCCTAGTTTAGTGATAAACCAACACTAAGTATTTACTGTAAAAACCAATTAGACAAACAACATCTGCAACATTTTGTTATGAGATTTTTTTATTATGGTTTTAAAAAAATATAAGAAATAAGACCGCCCCAGTGCGTTTCGCAGTCTCAGCTACAATCCAGAATGTTGCAATACTGTTTTATTTTGTATTTCTCGGATGTTTATTTGTCTCGGTGCCCGTTAAAATTTTCATTGGGAATAAATACTTACTATGAGCAGTATTTTTGATTTTCATTTGTTTTATTAAAAACAGTCATAGTGGGAGACGGGAGGGGACACTTTGCAGACCGCTTTGAAGCTTAATATCTCGGTAACAAAACCTAATATGGAGAATTGGTTTATAAAACCATACTATCATTTCGAAAGACCTTTTCGGTGACACCCTAATGAATACATATTTTTCATCTCAACTTTACGTCGAGGTTAGGTTGCATGAATAACAAAAAAAAATCACGTTCTGTTACGTTAAAATTGAGGTACTTTATTTATAACAAATTTCATGAAATTAAACGATGTTATAAGCCTTTCAATGTTTTAAATAACTTTTAGTTATTTATTATTCACCCATTAAAACAAGCCACTTTAAAATTTTGAAATTGAGACCTGCACGAAATCGAAATTATTGTGATGATTTTGGATAACATCATCTTTTATTTTTTACTTTACTTACCAAATTACTGAAACACCCAGGGAGGTGTTTTGTGGGTACATGCTATTAGGTGTTAGTGTTAGAGGGAATAATTTATTTGGTGGTGTTAGTATGGAAGTTGTAAGAAACTTTTCAAGAAGTATATGGTGGCCCTGAAAAGGGCCGTTTTATCTGTTTCCAGTTGTCATCATTGTGGATGGAACACCTTAGCCCACGGGTTAAGGTTGCCGCAAATAGAGCGACCTGGCCAAAACTCTGGAGCTCCAGGGTTCAACCGCCTCCGCTTCGGTATGAACTCTTCCGCCAATGGGTTCGGAGTCCAGAAAGGCGAGAGGTTGTTCTGTGAAGAAATATGAACTTTCGTTGATTCTCATATTATAGGTAGGTACTATCTATAGATTTGGATTCTATAGTGTGTTGAGATTGATCTATTAAATATCTTGAGTAAAACCGTTTCTAGGGGAACCTTATAAGAGATCGAACATGTTTGTCTGTGTGTCTGAATGTTTGTCCAAGGTAGGCTACAAAACGGCTGAATAGATCTTGATGAAACTTTCGTCACGATAATTTGAAGGATTCCGAATAGTCCACGGACGAAGCCGGGGCGGTAAACAAGTATGCAAATAATTATGTGCAATACTTACAAGTATGATGTATTGGAAAATTTTCGTGAGTTTCCCATCATGCTGCAGCAGCCTCTTCTTGGCCTCGATCACCTCGGGCAGTTCCCATAAGCAATAACCCATTTTCAGAATTTCACTGGGCACTGTTCACTGAACGAAGTTAACTGAACTAATGGCAAATTTAAGGAAAAAATCGTTTATATAGCTAAAGGGGTAATTAGTACAATACGGTGATTAAGACATCACGGCCGTGGTGTACTATTCAAAAAAGATCACAGAAAATACATCAATAGCATGGTATTTTATATGAATTTGAACCTATTTAAATTGATCATAACTTTCTATATTTGATATTATTTGTAATTAAAGAAAATTTTAACATGTAAATACGAAACGTAACGGCGAGTTGAAATTCGGGGAAAAAGGAAACAACCCAATTCACAATACACGGTGTTAGACTTAAGATATAAAGTTTTCTTAGAGTTTTTAGTTCCTAGTTTAGTGATAAACCAACACTAAGTATTTACAGTAAAAACCAATTAGACAAACAACATCTGCAACATTTTGTTATGAGATTTTTTTATTATGGTTTTAAAAAAATATAAGAAATAAGACCGCCCCAGTGCGTTTCGCAGTCTCAGCTACAATCCAGAATGTTGCAATACTGTTTTATTTTGTATTTCTCGGAAGTTTATTTGTCTCGGTGCCCGTTAAAATTTTCATTGGGAATAAGTACTTACTATGAGCAGTATTTTTGATTTTCATTTGTTTTATTAAAAACAGTCATAGTGGGAGACGGGAGGGGACACTTTGCAGACCGCTTTGAAGCTTAATATCTCGGTAACAAAACCTAATATGGAGAATTGGTTTATAAAACCATACTATCATTTCGAAAGACCTTTTCGATGACACCCTAATGAATACATATTTTTCATCTCAACTTTACGTCGAGGTTAGGTTGCATGAATAACAAAAAAAAATCACGTTCTGTTACGTTAAAATTGAGGTACTTTATTTATAACAAATTTCATGAAATTAAACGATGTTATAAGCCTTTCAATGTTTTAAATAACTTTTAGTTATTTATTATTCACCCATTAAAACAAGCCACATTAAAATTTTGAAATTGAGACCTGCACGAAATCGAAATTATTGTGATGATTTTGGATAACATCATCTTTTATTTTTTACTTTACTTACCAAATTACTGAAACACCCAGGGAGGTGTTTTGTGGGTACATGCTATTAGGTGTTAGTGTTAGAGGGAATAATTTATTTGGTGGTGTTAGTATGGAAGTTGTAAGAAACTTTTCAAGAAGTATATGGTGGCCCTGAAAAGGGCCGTTTTATCTGTTTCCAGTTGTCATCATTGTGGATGGAACACCTTAGCCCACGGGTTAAGGTTGCCGCAAATAGAGCGACCTGGCCAAAACTCTGGAGCTCCAGGGTTCAACCGCCTCCGCTTCGGTATGAACTCTTCCGCCAATGGGTTCGGAGTCCAGAAAGGCGAGAGGTTGTTCTGTGAAGAAATATGAACTTTCGTTGATTCTCATATTATAGGTAGGTACTATCTATAGATTTGGATTCTATAGTGTGTTGAGATTGATCTATTAAATATCTTGAGTAAAACCGTTTCTAGGGGAACCTTATAAGAGATCGAACATGTTTGTCTGTGTGTCTGAATGTTTGTCCAAGGTAGGCTACAAAACGGCTGAATAGATCTTGATGAAACTTTCGTCACGATAATTTGAAGGATTCCGAATAGTCCACGGACGAAGCCGGGGCGGTAAACAAGTATGCAAATAATTATGTGCAATACTTACAAGTATGATGTATTGGAAAATTTTCGTGAGTTTCCCATCATGCTGCAGCAGCCTCTTCTTGGCCTCGATCACCTCGGGCAGTTCCCATAAGCAATAACCCATTTTCAGAATTTCACTGGGCACTGTTCACTGAACGAAGTTAACTGAACTAATGGCAAATTTAAGGAAAAAATCGTTTATATAGCTAAAGGGGTAATTAGTACAATACGGTGATTAAGACATCACGGCCGTGGTGTACTATTCAAAAAAGATCACAGAAAATACATCAATAGCATGGTATTTTATATGAATTTGAACCTATTTAAATTGATCATAACTTTCTATATTTGATATTATTTGTAATTAAAGAAAATTTTAACATGTAAATACGAAACGTAACGGCGAGTTGAAATTCGGGGAAAAAGGAAAAAACCCAATTCACAATACACGGTGTTAGACTTAAGATATAAAGTTTTCTTAGAGTTTTTAGTTCCTAGTTTAGTGATAAACCAACACTAAGTATTTACAGTAAAAACCAATTAGACAAACAACATCTGCAACATTTCGTTATGAGATTTTTTTATTATGGTTTTAAAAAAATATAAGAAATAAGACCGCCCCAGTGCGTTTCGCAGTCTCAGCTACAATCCAGAATGTTGCAATACTGTTTTATTTTGTATTTCTCGGAAGTTTATTTGTCTCGGTGCCCGTTAAAATTTTCATTGGGAATAAGTACTTACTATGAGCAGTATTTTTGATTTTCATTTGTTTTATTAAAAACAGTCATAGTGGGAGACGGGAGGGGACACTTTGCAGACCGCTTTGAAGCTTAATATCTCGGTAACAAAACCTAATATGGAGAATTGGTTTATAAAACATACTATCATTTCAAAAGACCTTTTCGATGACACCCTAATGAATACATATTTTTCATCTCAACTTTACGTCGAGGTTAGGTTGCATGAATAACAAAAAAAAATCACGTTCTGTTACGTTAAAATTGAGGTGCTTTATTTATAACAAATTTCATGAAATTAAACGATGTTATAAGCCTTTCAATGTTTTAAGTAACTTTTAGTTATTTATTATTCACCCATTAAAACAAGCCACATTAAAATTTTGAAATTGAGACCTGCACGAAATCGAAATTATTGTGATGATTTTGGATAACATCATCTTTTATTTTTTACTTTCTTACCAAATTACTGAAACACCCAGGGAGGTGTTTTGTGGGTACATGCTATTAGGTGTTAGTGTTAGAGGGAATAATTTATTTGGTGGTGTTAGTATGGAAGTTGTAAGAAACTTTTCAAGAAGTATATGGTGGCCCTGAAAAGGGCTGTTTTATCTGTTTCCAGTTGTCATCATTGTGGATGGAACACCTTAGCCCTAGGGTTAAGGTTGCCGCAAATAGAGCGACCTGGCCAAAACTCTGGAGCTCCAGGGTTCAACCGCCTCCGCTTCGGTATGAACTCTTCCGCCAATGGGTTCGGAGTCCAGAAAGGCGAGAGGTTGTTCTGTGAAGAAATATGAACTTTCGTTGATTCTCATATTATAGGTAGGTACTATCTATAGATTTGGATTCTATAGTGTGTTGAGATTGATCTATTAAATATCTTGAGTAAAACCGTTTCTAGGGGAACCTTATAAGAGATCGAACATGTTTGTCTGTGTGTCTGAATGTTTGTCCAAGGTAGGCTACAAAACGGCTGAATAGATCTTGATGAAACTTTCGTCACGATAATTTGAAGGATTCCGAATAGTCCACGGACGAAGCCGGGGCGGTAAACAAGTATGCAAATAATTATGTGCAATACTTACAAGTATGATGTATTGGAAAATTTTCGTGAGTTTCCCATCATGCTGCAGCAGCCTCTTCTTGGCCTAGATCACCTCGGGCAGTTCCCATAAGCAATAACCCATTTTCAGAATTTCACTGGGCACTGTTCACTGAACGAAGTTAACTGAACTAATGGCAAATTTAAGGAAAAAATCGTTTATATAGCTAAAGGGGTAATTAGTACAATACGGTGATTAAGACATCACGGCCGTGGTGTACTATTCAAAAAAGATCACAGAAAATACATCAATAGCATGGTATTTTATATGAATTTGAACCTATTTAAATTGATCATAACTTTCTATATTTGATATTATTTGTAATTAAAGAAAATTTTAACATGTAAATACGAAACGTAACGGCGAGTTGAAATTCGGGGAAAAAGGAAACAACCCAATTCACAATACACGGTGTTAGACTTAAGATATAAAGTTTTCTTAGAGTTTTTAGTTCCTAGTTTAGTGATAAACCAACACTAAGTATTTACAGTAAAAACCAATTAGACAAACAACATCTGCAACATTTCGTTATGAGATTTTTTTATTATGGTTTTAAAAAAAAAAAAGAAATAAAACCGCCCCAGTGCGTTTCGCAGTCTCAGCTACAATCCAGAATGTTGCAATACTGTTTTATTTTGTATTTCTCGGAAGTTTATTTATCTCGGTGCCCGTTAAAATTTTCATTGGGAATAAGTACTTACTATGAGCAGTATTTTTGATTTTCATTTGTTTTATTAAAAACAGTCATAGTGGGAGACGGGAGGGGACACTTTGCAGACCGCTTTGAAGCTTAATATCTCGGTAACAAAACCTAATATGGAGAATTGGTTTATAAAACCATACTATCATTTCGAAAGACCTTTTCGATGACACCCTAATGAATACATATTTTTCATCTCAACTTTACGTCGAGGTTAGGTTGCATGAATAACAAAAAAAAATCACGTTCTGTTACGTTAAAATTGAGGTACTTTATTTATAACAAATTTCATGAAATTAAACGATGTTATAAGCCTTTCAATGTTTTAAATAACTTTTAGTTATTTATTATTCACCCATTAAAACAAGCCACATTAAAATTTTGAAATTGAGACCTGCACGAAATCGAAATTATTGTGATGATTTTGGATAACATCATCTTTTATTTTTTACTTTACTTACCAAATTACTGAAACACCCAGGGAGGTGTTTTGTGGGTACATGCTATTAGGTGTTAGTGTTAGAGGGAATAATTTATTTGGTGGTGTTAGTATGGAAGTTGTAAGAAACTTTTCAAGAAGTATATGGTGGCCCTGAAAAGGGCCGTTTTATCTGTTTCCAGTTGTCATCATTGTGGATGGAACACCTTAGCCCACGGGTTAAGGTTGCCGCAAATAGAGCGACCTGGCCAAAACTCTGGAGCTCCAGGGTTCAACCGCCTCCGCTTCGGTATGAACTCTTCCGCCAATGGGTTCGGAGTCCAGAAAGGCGAGAGGTTGTTCTGTGAAGAAATATGAACTTTCGTTGATTCTCATATTATAGGTAGGTACTATCTATAGATTTGGATTCTATAGTGTGTTGAGATTGATCTATTAAATATCTTGAGTAAAACCGTTTCTAGGGGAACCTTATAAGAGATCGAACATGTTTGTCTGTGTGTCTGAATGTTTGTCCAAGGTAGGCTACAAAACGGCTGAATAGATCTTGATGAAACTTTCGTCACGATAATTTGAAGGATTCCGAATAGTCCACGGACGAAGCCGGGGCGGTAAACAAGTATGCAAATAATTATGTGCAATACTTACAAGTATGATGTATTGGAAAATTTTCGTGAGTTTCCCATCATGCTGCAGCAGCCTCTTCTTGGCCTCGATCACCTCGGGCAGTTCCCATAAGCAATAACCCATTTTCAGAATTTCACTGGGCACTGTTCACTGAACGAAGTTAACTGAACTAATGGCAAATTTAAGGAAAAAATCGTTTATATAGCTAAAGGGGTAATTAGTACAATACGGTGATTAAGACATCACGGCCGTGGTGTACTATTCAAAAAAGATCACAGAAAATACATCAATAGCATGGTATTTTATATGAATTTGAACCTATTTAAATTGATCATAACTTTCTATATTTGATATTATTTGTAATTAAAGAAAATTTTAACATGTAAATACGAAACGTAACGGCGAGTTGAAATTCGGGGAAAAAGGAAACAACCCAATTCACAATACACGGTGTTAGACTTAAGATATAAAGTTTTCTTAGAGTTTTTAGTTCCTAGTTTAGTGATAAACCAACACTAAGTATTTACAGTAAAAACCAATTAGACAAACAACATCTGCAACATTTTGTTATGAGATTTTTTTATTATGGTTTTAAAAAAATATAAGAAATAAGACCGCCCCAGTGCGTTTCGCAGTCTCAGCTACAATCCAGAATGTTGCAATACTGTTTTATTTTGTATTTCTCGGAAGTTTATTTGTCTCGGTGCCCGTTAAAATTTTCATTGGGAATAAGTACTTACTATGAGCAGTATTTTTGATTTTCATTTGTTTTATTAAAAACAGTCATAGTGGGAGACGGGAGGGGACACTTTGCAGACCGCTTTGAAGCTTAATATCTCGGTAACAAAACCTAATATGGAGAATTGGTTTATAAAACCATACTATCATTTCGAAAGACCTTTTCGATGACACCCTAATGAATACATATTTTTCATCTCAACTTTACGTCGAGGTTAGGTTGCATGAATAACAAAAAAAAATCACGTTCTGTTACGTTAAAATTGAGGTACTTTATTTATAACAAATTTCATGAAATTAAACGATGTTATAAGCCTTTCAATGTTTTAAATAACTTTTAGTTATTTATTATTCACCCATTAAAACAAGCCACATTAAAATTTTGAAATTGAGACCTGCACGAAATCGAAATTATTGTGATGATTTTGGATAACATCATCTTTTATTTTTTACTTTACTACCAAATTACTGAAACACCCAGGGAGGTGTTTTGTGGGTACATGCTATTAGGTGTTAGTGTTAGAGGGAATAATTTATTTGGTGGTGTTAGTATGGAAGTTGTAAGAAACTTTTCAAGAAGTATATGGTGGCCCTGAAAAGGGCCGTTTTATCTGTTTCCAGTTGTCATCATTGTGGATGGAACACCTTAGCCCACGGGTTAAGGTTGCCGCAAATAGAGCGACCTGGCCAAAACTCTGGAGCTCCAGGGTTCAACCGCCTCCGCTTCGGTATGAACTCTTCCGCCAATGGGTTCGGAGTCCAGAAAGGCGAGAGGTTGTTCTGTGAAGAAATATGAACTTTCGTTGATTCTCATATTATAGGTAGGTACTATCTATAGATTTGGATTCTATAGTGTGTTGAGATTGATCTATTAAATATCTTGAGTAAAACCGTTTCTAGGGGAACCTTATAAGAGATCGAACATGTTTGTCTGTGTGTCTGAATGTTTGTCCAAGGTAGGCTACAAAACGGCTGAATAGATCTTGATGAAACTTTCGTCACGATAATTTGAAGGATTCCGAATAGTCCACGGACGAAGCCGGGGCGGTAAACAAGTATGCAAATAATTATGTGCAATACTTACAAGTATGATGTATTGGAAAATTTTCGTGAGTTTCCCATCATGCTGCAGCAGCCTCTTCTTGGCCTCGATCACCTCGGGCAGTTCCCATAAGCAATAACCCATTTTCAGAATTTCACTGGGCACTGTTCACTGAACGAAGTTAACTGAACTAATGGCAAATTTAAGGAAAAAATCGTTTATATAGCTAAAGGGGTAATTAGTACAATACGGTGATTAAGACATCACGGCCGTGGTGTACTATTCAAAAAAGATCACAGAAAATACATCAATAGCATGGTATTTTATATGAATTTGAACCTATTTAAATTGATCATAACTTTCTATATTTGATATTATTTGTAATTAAAGAAAATTTTAACATGTAAATACGAAACGTAACGGCGAGTTGAAATTCGGGGAAAAAGGAAAAAACCCAATTCACAATACACGGTGTTAGACTTAAGATATAAAGTTTTCTTAGAGTTTTTAGTTCCTAGTTTAGTGATAAACCAACACTAAGTATTTACAGTAAAAACCAATTAGACAAACAACATCTGCAACATTTCGTTATGAGATTTTTTTATTATGGTTTTAAAAAAATATAAGAAATAAGACCGCCCCAGTGCGTTTCGCAGTCTCAGCTACAATCCAGAATGTTGCAATACTGTTTTATTTTGTATTTCTCGGAAGTTTATTTGTCTCGGTGCCCGTTAAAATTTTCATTGGGAATAAGTACTTACTATGAGCAGTATTTTTGATTTTCATTTGTTTTATTAAAAACAGTCATAGTGGGAGACGGGAGGGGACACTTTGCAGACCGCTTTGAAGCTTAATATCTCGGTAACAAAACCTAATATGGAGAATTGGTTTATAAAACATACTATCATTTCAAAAGACCTTTTCGATGACACCCTAATGAATACATATTTTTCATCTCAACTTTACGTCGAGGTTAGGTTGCATGAATAACAAAAAAAAATCACGTTCTGTTACGTTAAAATTGAGGTGCTTTATTTATAACAAATTTCATGAAATTAAACGATGTTATAAGCCTTTCAATGTTTTAAGTAACTTTTAGTTATTTATTATTCACCCATTAAAACAAGCCACATTAAAATTTTGAAATTGAGACCTGCACGAAATCGAAATTATTGTGATGATTTTGGATAACATCATCTTTTATTTTTTACTTTACTTACCAAATTACTGAAACACCCAGGGAGGTGTTTTGTGGGTACATGCTATTAGGTGTTAGTGTTAGAGGGAATAATTTATTTGGTGGTGTTAGTATGGAAGTTGTAAGAAACTTTTCAAGAAGTATATGGTGGCCCTGAAAAGGGCCGTTTTATCTGTTTCCAGTTGTCATCATTGTGGATGGAACACCTTAGCCCACGGGTTAAGGTTGCCGCAAATAGAGCGACCTGGCCAAAACTCTGGAGCTCCAGGGTTCAACCGCCTCCGCTTCGGTATGAACTCTTCCGCCAATGGGTTCGGAGTCCAGAAAGGCGAGAGGTTGTTCTGTGAAGAAATATGAACTTTCGTTGATTCTCATATTATAGGTAGGTACTATCTATAGATTTGGATTCTATAGTGTGTTGAGATTGATCTATTAAATATCTTGAGTAAAACCGTTTCTAGGGGAACCTTATAAGAGATCGAACATGTTTGTCTGTGTGTCTGAATGTTTGTCCAAGGTAGGCTACAAAACGGCTGAATAGATCTTGATGAAACTTTCGTCACGATAATTTGAAGGATTCCGAATAGTCCACGGACGAAGCCGGGGCGGTAAACAAGTATGCAAATAATTATGTGCAATACTTACAAGTATGATGTATTGGAAAATTTTCGTGAGTTTCCCATCATGCTGCAGCAGCCTCTTCTTGGCCTCGATCACCTCGGGCAGTTCCCATAAGCAATAACCCATTTTCAGAATTTCACTGGGCACTGTTCACTGAACGAAGTTAACTGAACTAATGGCAAATTTAAGGAAAAAATCGTTTATATAGCTAAAGGGGTAATTAGTACAATACGGTGATTAAGACATCACGGCCGTGGTGTACTATTCAAAAAAGATCACAGAAAATACATCAATAGCATGGTATTTTATATGAATTTGAACCTATTTAAATTGATCATAACTTTCTATATTTGATATTATTTGTAATTAAAGAAAATTTTAACATGTAAATACGAAACGTAACGGCGAGTTGAAATTCGGGGAAAAAGGAAACAACCCAATTCACAATACACGGTGTTAGACTTAAGATATAAAGTTTTCTTAGAGTTTTTAGTTCCTAGTTTAGTGATAAACCAACACTAAGTATTTACTGTAAAAACCAATTAGACAAACAACATCTGCAACATTTTGTTATGAGATTTTTTTATTATGGTTTTAAAAAAATATAAGAAATAAGACCGCCCCAGTGCGTTTCGCAGTCTCAGCTACAATCCAGAATGTTGCAATACTGTTTTATTTTGTATTTCTCGGAAGTTTATTTGTCTCGGTGCCCGTTAAAATTTTCATTGGGAATAAGTACTTACTATGAGCAGTATTTTTGATTTTCATTTGTTTTATTAAAAACAGTCATAGTGGGAGACGGGAGGGGACACTTTGCAGACCGCTTTGAAGCTTAATATCTCGGTAACAAAACCTAATATGGAGAATTGGTTTATAAAACCATACTATCATTTCGAAAGACCTTTTCGATGACACCCTAATGAATACATATTTTTCATCTCAACTTTACGTCGAGGTTAGGTTGCATGAATAACAAAAAAAAATCACGTTCTGTTACGTTAAAATTGAGGTACTTTATTTATAACAAATTTCATGAAATTAAACGATGTTATAAGCCTTTCAATGTTTTAAATAACTTTTAGTTATTTATTATTCACCCATTAAAACAAGCCACTTTAAAATTTTGAAATTGAGACCTGCACGAAATCGAAATTATTGTGATGATTTTGGATAACATCATCTTTTATTTTTTACTTTACTTACCAAATTACTGAAACACCCAGGGAGGTGTTTTGTGGGTACATGCTATTAGGTGTTAGTGTTAGAGGGAATAATTTATTTGGTGGTGTTAGTATGGAAGTTGTAAGAAACTTTTCAAGAAGTATATGGTGGCCCTGAAAAGGGCCGTTTTATCTGTTTCCAGTTGTCATCATTGTGGATGGAACACCTTAGCCCACGGGTTAAGGTTGCCGCAAATAGAGCGACCTGGCCAAAACTCTGGAGCTCCAGGGTTCAACCGCCTCCGCTTCGGTATGAACTCTTCCGCCAATGGGTTCGGAGTCCAGAAAGGCGAGAGGTTGTTCTGTGAAGAAATATGAACTTTCGTTGATTCTCATATTATAGGTAGGTACTATCTATAGATTTGGATTCTATAGTGTGTTGAGATTGATCTATTAAATATCTTGAGTAAAACCGTTTCTAGGGGAACCTTATAAGAGATCGAACATGTTTGTCTGTGTGTCTGAATGTTTGTCCAAGGTAGGCTACAAAACGGCTGAATAGATCTTGATGAAACTTTCGTCACGATAATTTGAAGGATTCCGAATAGTCCACGGACGAAGCCGGGGCGGTAAACAAGTATGCAAATAATTATGTGCAATACTTACAAGTATGATGTATTGGAAAATTTTCGTGAGTTTCCCATCATGCTGCAGCAGCCTCTTCTTGGCCTCGATCACCTCGGGCAGTTCCCATAAGCAATAACCCATTTTCAGAATTTCACTGGGCACTGTTCACTGAACGAAGTTAACTGAACTAATGGCAAATTTAAGGAAAAAATCGTTTATATAGCTAAAGGGGTAATTAGTACAATACGGTGATTAAGACATCACGGCCGTGGTGTACTATTCAAAAAAGATCACAGAAAATACATCAATAGCATGGTATTTTATATGAATTTGAACCTATTTAAATTGATCATAACTTTCTATATTTGATATTATTTGTAATTAAAGAAAATTTTAACATGTAAATACGAAACGTAACGGCGAGTTGAAATTCGGGGAAAAAGGAAAAAACCCAATTCACAATACACGGTGTTAGACTTAAGATATAAAGTTTTCTTAGAGTTTTTAGTTCCTAGTTTAGTGATAAACCAACACTAAGTATTTACAGTAAAAACCAATTAGACAAACAACATCTGCAACATTTCGTTATGAGATTTTTTTATTATGGTTTTAAAAAAATATAAGAAATAAGACCGCCCCAGTGCGTTTCGCAGTCTCAGCTACAATCCAGAATGTTGCAATACTGTTTTATTTTGTATTTCTCGGAAGTTTATTTGTCTCGGTGCCCGTTAAAATTTTCATTGGGAATAAGTACTTACTATGAGCAGTATTTTTGATTTTCATTTGTTTTATTAAAAACAGTCATAGTGGGAGACGGGAGGGGACACTTTGCAGACCGCTTTGAAGCTTAATATCTCGGTAACAAAACCTAATATGGAGAATTGGTTTATAAAACCATACTATCATTTCAAAAGACCTTTTCGATGACACCCTAATGAATACATATTTTTCATCTCAACTTTACGTCGAGGTTAGGTTGCATGAATAACAAAAAAAAATCACGTTCTGTTACGTTAAAATTGAGGTACTTTATTTATAACAAATTTCATGAAATTAAACGATGTTATAAGCCTTTCAATGTTTTAAATAACTTTTAGTTATTTATTATTCACCCATTAAAACAAGCCACTTTAAAATTTTGAAATTGAGACCTGCACGAAATCGAAATTATTGTGATGATTTTGGATAACATCATCTTTTATTTTTTACTTTACTTACCAAATTACTGAAACACCCAGGGAGGTGTTTTGTGGGTACATGCTATTAGGTGTTAGTGTTAGAGGGAATAATTTATTTGGTGGTGTTAGTATGGAAGTTGTAAGAAACTTTTCAAGAAGTATATGGTGGCCCTGAAAAGGGCCGTTTTATCTGTTTCCAGTTGTCATCATTGTGGATGGAACACCTTAGCCCACGGGTTAAGGTTGCCGCAAATAGAGCGACCTGGCCAAAACTCTGGAGCTCCAGGGTTCAACCGCCTCCGCTTCGGTATGAACTCTTCCGCCAATGGGTTCGGAGTCCAGAAAGGCGAGAGGTTGTTCTGTGAAGAAATATGAACTTTCGTTGATTCTCATATTATAGGTAGGTACTATCTATAGATTTGGATTCTATAGTGTGTTGAGATTGATCTATTAAATATCTTGAGTAAAACCGTTTCTAGGGGAACCTTATAAGAGATCGAACATGTTTGTCTATGTGTCTGAATGTTTGTCCAAGGTAGGCTACAAAACGGCTGAATAGATCTTGATGAAACTTTCGTCACGATAATTTGAAGAATTCCGAATAGTCCACGGACGAAGCCGGGGCGGTAAACAAGTATGCAAATAATTATGTGCAATACTTACAAGTATGATGTATTGGAAAATTTTCGTGAGTTTCCCATCATGCTGCAGCAGCCTCTTCTTGGCCTCGATCACCTCGGGCAGTTCCCATAAGCAATAACCCATTTTCAGAATTTCACTGGGCACTGTTCACTGAACGAAGTTAACTGAACTAATGGCAAATTTAAGGAAAAAATCGTTTATATAGCTAAAGGGGTAATTAGTACAATACGGTGATTAAGACATCACGGCCGTGGTGTACTATTCAAAAAAGATCACAGAAAATACATCAATAGCATGGTATTTTATATGAATTTGAACCTATTTAAATTGATCATAACTTTCTATATTTGATATTATTTGTAATTAAAGAAAATTTTAACATGTAAATACGAAACGTAACGGCGAGTTGAAATTCGGGGAAAAAGGAAACAACCCAATTCACAATACACGGTGTTAGACTTAAGATATAAAGTTTTCTTAGAGTTTTTAGTTCCTAGTTTAGTGATAAACCAACACTAAGTATTTACTGTAAAAACCAATTAGACAAACAACATCTGCAACATTTTGTTATGAGATTTTTTTATTATGGTTTTAAAAAAATATAAGAAATAAGACCGCCCCAGTGCGTTTCGCAGTCTCAGCTACAATCCAGAATGTTGCAATACTGTTTTATTTTGTATTTCTCGGAAGTTTATTTGTCTCGGTGCCCGTTAAAATTTTCATTGGGAATAAGTACTTACTATGAGCAGTATTTTTGATTTTCATTTGTTTTATTAAAAACAGTCATAGTGGGAGACGGGAGGGGACACTTTGCAGACCGCTTTGAAGCTTAATATCTCGGTAACAAAACCTAATATGGAGAATTGGTTTATAAAACCATACTATCATTTCGAAAGACCTTTTCGATGACACCCTAATGAATACATATTTTTCATCTCAACTTTACGTCGAGGTTAGGTTGCATGAATAACAAAAAAAAATCACGTTCTGTTACGTTAAAATTGAGGTACTTTATTTATAACAAATTTCATGAAATTAAACGATGTTATAAGCCTTTCAATGTTTTAAATAACTTTTAGTTATTTATTATTCACCCATTAAAACAAGCCACTTTAAAATTTTGAAATTGAGACCTGCACGAAATCGAAATTATTGTGATGATTTTGGATAACATCATCTTTTATTTTTTACTTTACTTACCAAATTACTGAAACACCCAGGGAGGTGTTTTGTGGGTACATGCTATTAGGTGTTAGTGTTAGAGGGAATAATTTATTTGGTGGTGTTAGTATGGAAGTTGTAAGAAACTTTTCAAGAAGTATATGGTGGCCCTGAAAAGGGCCGTTTTATCTGTTTCCAGTTGTCATCATTGTGGATGGAACACCTTAGCCCACGGGTTAAGGTTGCCGCAAATAGAGCGACCTGGCCAAAACTCTGGAGCTCCAGGGTTCAACCGCCTCCGCTTCGGTATGAACTCTTCCGCCAATGGGTTCGGAGTCCAGAAAGGCGAGAGGTTGTTCTGTGAAGAAATATGAACTTTCGTTGATTCTCATATTATAGGTAGGTACTATCTATAGATTTGGATTCTATAGTGTGTTGAGATTGATCTATTAAATATCTTGAGTAAAACCGTTTCTAGGGGAACCTTATAAGAGATCGAACATGTTTGTCTATGTGTCTGAATGTTTGTCCAAGGTAGGCTACAAAACGGCTGAATAGATCTTGATGAAACTTTCGTCACGATAATTTGAAGAATTCCGAATAGTCCACGGACGAAGCCGGGGCGGTAAACAAGTATGCAAATAATTATGTGCAATACTTACAAGTATGATGTATTGGAAAATTTTCGTGAGTTTCCCATCATGCTGCAGCAGCCTCTTCTTGGCCTCGATCACCTCGGGCAGTTCCCATAAGCAATAACCCATTTTCAGAATTTCACTGGGCACTGTTCACTGAACGAAGTTAACTGAACTAATGGCAAATTTAAGGAAAAAATCGTTTATATAGCTAAAGGGGTAATTAGTACAATACGGTGATTAAGACATCACGGCCGTGGTGTACTATTCAAAAAAGATCACAGAAAATACATCAATAGCATGGTATTTTATATGAATTTGAACCTATTTAAATTGATCATAACTTTCTATATTTGATATTATTTGTAATTAAAGAAAATTTTAACATGTAAATACGAAACGTAACGGCGAGTTGAAATTCGGGGAAAAAGGAAACAACCCAATTCACAATACACGGTGTTAGACTTAAGATATAAAGTTTTCTTAGAGTTTTTAGTTCCTAGTTTAGTGATAAACCAACACTAAGTATTTACTGTAAAAACCAATTAGACAAACAACATCTGCAACATTTTGTTATGAGATTTTTTTATTATGGTTTTAAAAAAATATAAGAAATAAGACCGCCCCAGTGCGTTTCGCAGTCTCAGCTACAATCCAGAATGTTGCAATACTGTTTTATTTTGTATTTCTCGGAAGTTTATTTGTCTCGGTGCCCGTTAAAATTTTCATTGGGAATAAGTACTTACTATGAGCAGTATTTTTGATTTTCATTTGTTTTATTAAAAACAGTCATAGTGGGAGACGGGAGGGGACACTTTGCAGACCGCTTTGAAGCTTAATATCTCGGTAACAAAACCTAATATGGAGAATTGGTTTATAAAACCATACTATCATTTCGAAAGACCTTTTCGATGACACCCTAATGAATACATATTTTTCATCTCAACTTTACGTCGAGGTTAGGTTGCATGAATAACAAAAAAAAATCACGTTCTGTTACGTTAAAATTGAGGTACTTTATTTATAACAAATTTCATGAAATTAAACGATGTTATAAGCCTTTCAATGTTTTAAATAACTTTTAGTTATTTATTATTCACCCATTAAAACAAGCCACTTTAAAATTTTGAAATTGAGACCTGCACGAAATCGAAATTATTGTGATGATTTTGGATAACATCATCTTTTATTTTTTACTTTACTTACCAAATTACTGAAACACCCAGGGAGGTGTTTTGTGGGTACATGCTATTAGGTGTTAGTGTTAGAGGGAATAATTTATTTGGTGGTGTTAGTATGGAAGTTGTAAGAAACTTTTCAAGAAGTATATGGTGGCCCTGAAAAGGGCCGTTTTATCTGTTTCCAGTTGTCATCATTGTGGATGGAACACCTTAGCCCACGGGTTAAGGTTGCCGCAAATAGAGCGACCTGGCCAAAACTCTGGAGCTCCAGGGTTCAACCGCCTCCGCTTCGGTATGAACTCTTCCGCCAATGGGTTCGGAGTCCAGAAAGGCGAGAGGTTGTTCTGTGAAGAAATATGAACTTTCGTTGATTCTCATATTATAGGTAGGTACTATCTATAGATTTGGATTCTATAGTGTGTTGAGATTGATCTATTAAATATCTTGAGTAAAACCGTTTCTAGGGGAACCTTATAAGAGATCGAACATGTTTGTCTATGTGTCTGAATGTTTGTCCAAGGTAGGCTACAAAACGGCTGAATAGATCTTGATGAAACTTTCGTCACGATAATTTGAAGAATTCCGAATAGTCCACGGACGAAGCCGGGGCGGTAAACAAGTATGCAAATAATTATGTGCAATACTTACAAGTATGATGTATTGGAAAATTTTCGTGAGTTTCCCATCATGCTGCAGCAGCCTCTTCTTGGCCTCGATCACCTCGGGCAGTTCCCATAAGCAATAACCCATTTTCAGAATTTCACTGGGCACTGTTCACTGAACGAAGTTAACTGAACTAATGGCAAATTTAAGGAAAAAATCGTTTATATAGCTAAAGGGGTAATTAGTACAATACGGTGATTAAGACATCACGGCCGTGGTGTACTATTCAAAAAAGATCACAGAAAATACATCAATAGCATGGTATTTTATATGAATTTGAACCTATTTAAATTGATCATAACTTTCTATATTTGATATTATTTGTAATTAAAGAAAATTTTAACATGTAAATACGAAACGTAACGGCGAGTTGAAATTCGGGGAAAAAGGAAACAACCCAATTCACAATACACGGTGTTAGACTTAAGATATAAAGTTTTCTTAGAGTTTTTAGTTCCTAGTTTAGTGATAAACCAACACTAAGTATTTACTGTAAAAACCAATTAGACAAACAACATCTGCAACATTTTGTTATGAGATTTTTTTATTATGGTTTTAAAAAAATATAAGAAATAAGACCGCCCCAGTGCGTTTCGCAGTCTCAGCTACAATCCAGAATGTTGCAATACTGTTTTATTTTGTATTTCTCGGAAGTTTATTTGTCTCGGTGCCCGTTAAAATTTTCATTGGGAATAAGTACTTACTATGAGCAGTATTTTTGATTTTCATTTGTTTTATTAAAAACAGTCATAGTGGGAGACGGGAGGGGACACTTTGCAGACCGCTTTGAAGCTTAATATCTCGGTAACAAAACCTAATATGGAGAATTGGTTTATAAAACCATACTATCATTTCGAAAGACCTTTTCGATGACACCCTAATGAATACATATTTTTCATCTCAACTTTACGTCGAGGTTAGGTTGCATGAATAACAAAAAAAAATCACGTTCTGTTACGTTAAAATTGAGGTACTTTATTTATAACAAATTTCATGAAATTAAACGATGTTATAAGCCTTTCAATGTTTTAAATAACTTTTAGTTATTTATTATTCACCCATTAAAACAAGCCACTTTAAAATTTTGAAATTGAGACCTGCACGAAATCGAAATTATTGTGATGATTTTGGATAACATCATCTTTTATTTTTTACTTTACTTACCAAATTACTGAAACACCCAGGGAGGTGTTTTGTGGGTACATGCTATTAGGTGTTAGTGTTAGAGGGAATAATTTATTTGGTGGTGTTAGTATGGAAGTTGTAAGAAACTTTTCAAGAAGTATATGGTGGCCCTGAAAAGGGCCGTTTTATCTGTTTCCAGTTGTCATCATTGTGGATGGAACACCTTAGCCCACGGGTTAAGGTTGCCGCAAATAGAGCGACCTGGCCAAAACTCTGGAGCTCCAGGGTTCAACCGCCTCCGTTTCGGTATGAACTCTTCCGCCAATGGGTTCGGATTCCAGAAAGGCGAGAGGTTGTTCTGTGAAGAAATATGAACTTTCGTTGATTCTCATATTATAGGTAGGTACTATCTATAGATTTGGATTCTATAGTGTGTTGAGATTGATCTATTAAATATCTTGAGTAAAACCGTTTCTAGGGGAACCTTATAAGAGATCGAACATGTTTGTCTGTGTGTCTGAATGTTTGTCCAAGGTAGGCTACAAAACGGCTGAATAGATCTTGATGAAACTTTCGTCACGATAATTTGAAGGATTCCGAATAGTCCACGGACGAAGCCGGGGCGGTAAACAAGTATGCAAATAATTATGTGCAATACTTACAAGTATGATGTATTGGAAAATTTTCGTGAGTTTCCCATCATGCTGCAGCAGCCTCTTCTTGGCCTCGATCACCTCGGGCAGTTCCCATAAGCAATAACCCATTTTCAGAATTTCACTGGGCACTGTTCACTGAACGAAGTTAACTGAACTAATGGCAAATTTAAGGAAAAAATCGTTTATATAGCTAAAGGGGTAATTAGTACAATACGGTGATTAAGACATCACGGCCGTGGTGTACTATTCAAAAAAGATCACAGAAAATACATCAATAGCATGCTATTTTATATGAATTTGAACCTATTTAAATTGATCATAACTTTCTATATTTGATATTATTTGTAATTAAAGAAAATTTTAACATGTAAATACGAAACGTAACGGCGAGTTGAAATTCGGGGAAAAAGGAAACAACCCAATTCACAATACACGGTGTTAGACTTAAGATATAAAGTTTTCTTAGAGTTTTTAGTTCCTAGTTTAGTGATAAACCAACACTAAGTATTTACTGTAAAAACCAATTAGACAAACAACATCTGCAACATTTTGTTATGAGATTTTTTTATTATGGTTTTAAAAAAATATAAGAAATAAGACCGCCCCAGTGCGTTTCGCAGTCTCAGCTACAATCCAGAATGTTGCAATACTGTTTTATTTTGTATTTCTCGGATGTTTATTTGTCTCGGTGCCCGTTAAAATTTTCATTGGGAATAAGTACTTACTATGAGCAGTATTTTTGATTTTCATTTGTTTTATTAAAAACAGTCATAGTGGGAGACGGGAGGGGACACTTTGCAGACCGCTTTGAAGCTTAATATCTCGGTAACAAAACCTAATATGGAGAATTGGTTTATAAAACCATACTATCATTTCGAAAGACCTTTTCGGTGACACCCTAATGAATACATATTTTTCATCTCAACTTTACGTCGAGGTTAGGTTGCATGAATAACAAAAAAAAATCACGTTCTGTTACGTTAAAATTGAGGTACTTTATTTATAACAAATTTCATGAAATTAAACGATGTTATAAGCCTTTCAATGTTTTAAATAACTTTTAGTTATTTATTATTCACCCATTAAAACAAGCCACTTTAAAATTTTGAAATTGAGACCTGCACGAAATCGAAATTATTGTGATGATTTTGGATAACATCATCTTTTATTTTTTACTTTACTTACCAAATTACTGAAACACCCAGGGAGGTGTTTTGTGGGTACATGCTATTAGGTGTTAGTGTTAGAGGGAATAATTTATTTGGTGGTGTTAGTATGGAAGTTGTAAGAAACTTTTCAAGAAGTATATGGTGGCCCTGAAAAGGGCCGTTTTATCTGTTTCCAGTTGTCATCATTGTGGATGGAACACCTTAGCCCACGGGTTAAGGTTGCCGCAAATAGAGCGACCTGGCCAAAACTCTGGAGCTCCAGGGTTCAACCGCCTCCGCTTCGGTATGAACTCTTCCGCCAATGGGTTCGGAGTCCAGAAAGGCGAGAGGTTGTTCTGTGAAGAAATATGAACTTTCGTTGATTCTCATATTATAGGTAGGTACTATCTATAGATTTGGATTCTATAGTGTGTTGAGATTGATCTATTAAATATCTTGAGTAAAACCGTTTCTAGGGGAACCTTATAAGAGATCGAACATGTTTGTCTGTGTGTCTGAATGTTTGTCCAAGGTAGGCTACAAAACGGCTGAATAGATCTTGATGAAACTTTCGTCACGATAATTTGAAGGATTCCGAATAGTCCACGGACGAAGCCGGGGCGGTAAACAAGTATGCAAATAATTATGTGCAATACTTACAAGTATGATGTATTGGAAAATTTTCGTGAGTTTCCCATCATGCTGCAGCAGCCTCTTCTTGGCCTCGATCACCTCGGGCAGTTCCCATAAGCAATAACCCATTTTCAGAATTTCACTGGGCACTGTTCACTGAACGAAGTTAACTGAACTAATGGCAAATTTAAGGAAAAAATCGTTTATATAGCTAAAGGGGTAATTAGTACAATACGGTGATTAAGACATCACGGCCGTGGTGTACTATTCAAAAAAGATCACAGAAAATACATCAATAGCATGGTATTTTATATGAATTTGAACCTATTTAAATTGATCATAACTTTCTATATTTGATATTATTTGTAATTAAAGAAAATTTTAACATGTAAATACGAAACGTAACGGCGAGTTGAAATTTGGGGAAAAAGGAAACAACCCAATTCACAATACACGGTGTTAGACTTAAGATATAAAGTTTTCTTAGAGTTTTTAGTTCCTAGTTTAGTGATAAACCAACACTAAGTATTTACAGTAAAAACCAATTAGACAAACAACATCTGCAACATTTTGTTATGAGATTTTTTTATTATGGTTTTAAAAAAATATAAGAAATAAGACCGCCCCAGTGCGTTTCGCAGTCTCAGCTACAATCCAGAATGTTGCAATACTGTTTTATTTTGTATTTCTCGGAAGTTTATTTGTCTCGGTGCCCGTTAAAATTTTCATTGGGAATAAGTACTTACTATGAGCAGTATTTTTGATTTTCATTTGTTTTATTAAAAACAGTCATAGTGGGAGACGGGAGGGGACACTTTGCAGACCGCTTTGAAGCTTAATATCTCGGTAACAAAACCTAATATGGAGAATTGGTTTATAAAACCATACTATCATTTCGAAAGACCTTTTCGATGACACCCTAATGAATACATATTTTTCATCTCAACTTTACGTCGAGGTTAGGTTGCATGAATAACAAAAAAAAATCACGTTCTGTTACGTTAAAATTGAGGTACTTTATTTATAACAAATTTCATGAAATTAAACGATGTTATAAGCCTTTCAATGTTTTAAATAACTTTTAGTTATTTATTATTCACCCATTAAAACAAGCCACATTAAAATTTTGAAATTGAGACCTGCACGAAATCGAAATTATTGTGATGATTTTGGATAACATCATCTTTTATTTTTTACTTTACTTACCAAATTACTGAAACACCCAGGGAGGTGTTTTGTGGGTACATGCTATTAGGTGTTAGTGTTAGAGGGAATAATTTATTTGGTGGTGTTAGTATGGAAGTTGTAAGAAACTTTTCAAGAAGTATATGGTGGCCCTGAAAAGGGCCGTTTTATCTGTTTCCAGTTGTCATCATTGTGGATGGAACACCTTAGCCCACGGGTTAAGGTTGCCGCAAATAGAGCGACCTGGCCAAAACTCTGGAGCTCCAGGGTTCAACCGCCTCCGCTTCGGTATGAACTCTTCCGCCAATGGGTTCGGAGTCCAGAAAGGCGAGAGGTTGTTCTGTGAAGAAATATGAACTTTCGTTGATTCTCATATTATAGGTAGGTACTATCTATAGATTTGGATTCTATAGTGTGTTGAGATTGATCTATTAAATATCTTGAGTAAAACCGTTTCTAGGGGAACCTTATAAGAGATCGAACATGTTTGTCTGTGTGTCTGAATGTTTGTCCAAGGTAGGCTACAAAACGGCTGAATAGATCTTGATGAAACTTTCGTCACGATAATTTGAAGGATTCCGAATAGTCCACGGACGAAGCCGGGGCGGTAAACAAGTATGCAAATAATTATGTGCAATACTTACAAGTATGATGTATTGGAAAATTTTCGTGAGTTTCCCATCATGCTGCAGCAGCCTCTTCTTGGCCTCGATCACCTCGGGCAGTTCCCATAAGCAATAACCCATTTTCAGAATTTCACTGGGCACTGTTCACTGAACGAAGTTAACTGAACTAATGGCAAATTTAAGGAAAAAATCGTTTATATAGCTAAAGGGGTAATTAGTACAATACGGTGATTAAGACATCACGGCCGTGGTGTACTATTCAAAAAAGATCACAGAAAATACATCAATAGCATGGTATTTTATATGAATTTGAACCTATTTAAATTGATCATAACTTTCTATATTTGATATTATTTGTAATTAAAGAAAATTTTAACATGTAAATACGAAACGTAACGGCGAGTTGAAATTCGGGGAAAAAGGAAAAAACCCAATTCACAATACACGGTGTTAGACTTAAGATATAAAGTTTTCTTAGAGTTTTTAGTTCCTAGTTTAGTGATAAACCAACACTAAGTATTTACAGTAAAAACCAATTAGACAAACAACATCTGCAACATTTCGTTATGAGATTTTTTTATTATGGTTTTAAAAAAATATAAGAAATAAGACCGCCCCAGTGCGTTTCGCAGTCTCAGCTACAATCCAGAATGTTGCAATACTGTTTTATTTTGTATTTCTCGGAAGTTTATTTGTCTCGGTGCCCGTTAAAATTTTCATTGGGAATAAGTACTTACTATGAGCAGTATTTTTGATTTTCATTTGTTTTATTAAAAACAGTCATAGTGGGAGACGGGAGGGGACACTTTGCAGACCGCTTTGAAGCTTAATATCTCGGTAACAAAACCTAATATGGAGAATTGGTTTATAAAACATACTATCATTTCAAAAGACCTTTTCGATGACACCCTAATGAATACATATTTTTCATCTCAACTTTACGTCGAGGTTAGGTTGCATGAATAACAAAAAAAAATCACGTTCTGTTACGTTAAAATTGAGGTGCTTTATTTATAACAAATTTCATGAAATTAAACGATGTTATAAGCCTTTCAATGTTTTAAGTAACTTTTAGTTATTTATTATTCACCCATTAAAACAAGCCACATTAAAATTTTGAAATTGAGACCTGCACGAAATCGAAATTATTGTGATGATTTTGGATAACATCATCTTTTATTTTTTACTTTCTTACCAAATTACTGAAACACCCAGGGAGGTGTTTTGTGGGTACATGCTATTAGGTGTTAGTGTTAGAGGGAATAATTTATTTGGTGGTGTTAGTATGGAAGTTGTAAGAAACTTTTCAAGAAGTATATGGTGGCCCTGAAAAGGGCTGTTTTATCTGTTTCCAGTTGTCATCATTGTGGATGGAACACCTTAGCCCTAGGGTTAAGGTTGCCGCAAATAGAGCGACCTGGCCAAAACTCTGGAGCTCCAGGGTTCAACCGCCTCCGCTTCGGTATGAACTCTTCCGCCAATGGGTTCGGAGTCCAGAAAGGCGAGAGGTTGTTCTGTGAAGAAATATGAACTTTCGTTGATTCTCATATTATAGGTAGGTACTATCTATAGATTTGGATTCTATAGTGTGTTGAGATTGATCTATTAAATATCTTGAGTAAAACCGTTTCTAGGGGAACCTTATAAGAGATCGAACATGTTTGTCTGTGTGTCTGAATGTTTGTCCAAGGTAGGCTACAAAACGGCTGAATAGATCTTGATGAAACTTTCGTCACGATAATTTGAAGGATTCCGAATAGTCCACGGACGAAGCCGGGGCGGTAAACAAGTATGCAAATAATTATGTGCAATACTTACAAGTATGATGTATTGGAAAATTTTCGTGAGTTTCCCATCATGCTGCAGCAGCCTCTTCTTGGCCTCGATCACCTCGGGCAGTTCCCATAAGCAATAACCCATTTTCAGAATTTCACTGGGCACTGTTCACTGAACGAAGTTAACTGAACTAATGGCAAATTTAAGGAAAAAATCGTTTATATAGCTAAAGGGGTAATTAGTACAATACGGTGATTAAGACATCACGGCCGTGGTGTACTATTCAAAAAAGATCACAGAAAATACATCAATAGCATGGTATTTTATATGAATTTGAACCTATTTAAATTGATCATAACTTTCTATATTTGATATTATTTGTAATTAAAGAAAATTTTAACATGTAAATACGAAACGTAACGGCGAGTTGAAATTCGGGGAAAAAGGAAACAACCCAATTCACAATACACGGTGTTAGACTTAAGATATAAAGTTTTCTTAGAGTTTTTAGTTCCTAGTTTAGTGATAAACCAACACTAAGTATTTACAGTAAAAACCAATTAGACAAACAACATCTGCAACATTTCGTTATGAGATTTTTTTATTATGGTTTTAAAAAAAAAAAAGAAATAAAACCGCCCCAGTGCGTTTCGCAGTCTCAGCTACAATCCAGAATGTTGCAATACTGTTTTATTTTGTATTTCTCGGAAGTTTATTTATCTCGGTGCCCGTTAAAATTTTCATTGGGAATAAGTACTTACTATGAGCAGTATTTTTGATTTTCATTTGTTTTATTAAAAACAGTCATAGTGGGAGACGGGAGGGGACACTTTGCAGACCGCTTTGAAGCTTAATATCTCGGTAACAAAACCTAATATGGAGAATTGGTTTATAAAACCATACTATCATTTCGAAAGACCTTTTCGATGACACCCTAATGAATACATATTTTTCATCTCAACTTTACGTCGAGGTTAGGTTGCATGAATAACAAAAAAAAATCACGTTCTGTTACGTTAAAATTGAGGTACTTTATTTATAACAAATTTCATGAAATTAAACGATGTTATAAGCCTTTCAATGTTTTAAATAACTTTTAGTTATTTATTATTCACCCATTAAAACAAGCCACATTAAAATTTTGAAATTGAGACCTGCACGAAATCGAAATTATTGTGATGATTTTGGATAACATCATCTTTTATTTTTTACTTTACTTACCAAATTACTGAAACACCCAGGGAGGTGTTTTGTGGGTACATGCTATTAGGTGTTAGTGTTAGAGGGAATAATTTATTTGGTGGTGTTAGTATGGAAGTTGTAAGAAACTTTTCAAGAAGTATATGGTGGCCCTGAAAAGGGCCGTTTTATCTGTTTCCAGTTGTCATCATTGTGGATGGAACACCTTAGCCCACGGGTTAAGGTTGCCGCAAATAGAGCGACCTGGCCAAAACTCTGGAGCTCCAGGGTTCAACCGCCTCCGCTTCGGTATGAACTCTTCCGCCAATGGGTTCGGAGTCCAGAAAGGCGAGAGGTTGTTCTGTGAAGAAATATGAACTTTCGTTGATTCTCATATTATAGGTAGGTACTATCTATAGATTTGGATTCTATAGTGTGTTGAGATTGATCTATTAAATATCTTGAGTAAAACCGTTTCTAGGGGAACCTTATAAGAGATCGAACATGTTTGTCTGTGTGTCTGAATGTTTGTCCAAGGTAGGCTACAAAACGGCTGAATAGATCTTGATGAAACTTTCGTCACGATAATTTGAAGGATTCCGAATAGTCCACGGACGAAGCCGGGGCGGTAAACAAGTATGCAAATAATTATGTGCAATACTTACAAGTATGATGTATTGGAAAATTTTCGTGAGTTTCCCATCATGCTGCAGCAGCCTCTTCTTGGCCTCGATCACCTCGGGCAGTTCCCATAAGCAATAACCCATTTTCAGAATTTCACTGGGCACTGTTCACTGAACGAAGTTAACTGAACTAATGGCAAATTTAAGGAAAAAATCGTTTATATAGCTAAAGGGGTAATTAGTACAATACGGTGATTAAGACATCACGGCCGTGGTGTACTATTCAAAAAAGATCACAGAAAATACATCAATAGCATGGTATTTTATATGAATTTGAACCTATTTAAATTGATCATAACTTTCTATATTTGATATTATTTGTAATTAAAGAAAATTTTAACATGTAAATACGAAACGTAACGGCGAGTTGAAATTCGGGGAAAAAGGAAACAACCCAATTCACAATACACGGTGTTAGACTTAAGATATAAAGTTTTCTTAGAGTTTTTAGTTCCTAGTTTAGTGATAAACCAACACTAAGTATTTACTGTAAAAACCAATTAGACAAACAACATCTGCAACATTTTGTTATGATATTTTTTTATTATGGTTTTAAAAAAATATAAGAAATAAGACCGCCCCAGTGCGTTTCGCAGTCTCAGCTACAATCCAGAATGTTGCAATACTGTTTTATTTTGTATTTCTCGGAAGTTTATTTGTCTCGGTGCCCGTTAAAATTTTCATTGGGAATAAGTACTTACTATGAGCAGTATTTTTGATTTTCATTTGTTTTATTAAAAACAGTCATAGTGGGAGACGGGAGGGGACACTTTGCAGACCGCTTTGAAGCTTAATATCTCGGTAACAAAACCTAATATGGAGAATTGGTTTATAAAACCATACTATCATTTCGAAAGACCTTTTCGATGACACCCTAATGAATACATATTTTTCATCTCAACTTTACGTCGAGGTTAGGTTGCATGAATAACAAAAAAAAATCACGTTCTGTTACGTTAAAATTGAGGTACTTTATTTATAACAAATTTCATGAAATTAAACGATGTTATAAGCCTTTCAATGTTTTAAATAACTTTTAGTTATTTATTATTCACCCATTAAAACAAGCCACATTAAAATTTTGAAATTGAGACCTGCACGAAATCGAAATTATTGTGATGATTTTGGATAACATCATCTTTTATTTTTTACTTTACTACCAAATTACTGAAACACCCAGGGAGGTGTTTTGTGGGTACATGCTATTAGGTGTTAGTGTTAGAGGGAATAATTTATTTGGTGGTGTTAGTATGGAAGTTGTAAGAAACTTTTCAAGAAGTATATGGTGGCCCTGAAAAGGGCCGTTTTATCTGTTTCCAGTTGTCATCATTGTGGATGGAACACCTTAGCCCACGGGTTAAGGTTGCCGCAAATAGAGCGACCTGGCCAAAACTCTGGAGCTCCAGGGTTCAACCGCCTCCGCTTCGGTATGAACTCTTCCGCCAATGGGTTCGGAGTCCAGAAAGGCGAGAGGTTGTTCTGTGAAGAAATATGAACTTTCGTTGATTCTCATATTATAGGTAGGTACTATCTATAGATTTGGATTCTATAGTGTGTTGAGATTGATCTATTAAATATCTTGAGTAAAACCGTTTCTAGGGGAACCTTATAAGAGATCGAACATGTTTGTCTGTGTGTCTGAATGTTTGTCCAAGGTAGGCTACAAAACGGCTGAATAGATCTTGATGAAACTTTCGTCACGATAATTTGAAGGATTCCGAATAGTCCACGGACGAAGCCGGGGCGGTAAACAAGTATGCAAATAATTATGTGCAATACTTACAAGTATGATGTATTGGAAAATTTTCGTGAGTTTCCCATCATGCTGCAGCAGCCTCTTCTTGGCCTCGATCACCTCGGGCAGTTCCCATAAGCAATAACCCATTTTCAGAATTTCACTGGGCACTGTTCACTGAACGAAGTTAACTGAACTAATGGCAAATTTAAGGAAAAAATCGTTTATATAGCTAAAGGGGTAATTAGTACAATACGGTGATTAAGACATCACGGCCGTGGTGTACTATTCAAAAAAGATCACAGAAAATACATCAATAGCATGGTATTTTATATGAATTTGAACCTATTTAAATTGATCATAACTTTCTATATTTGATATTATTTGTAATTAAAGAAAATTTTAACATGTAAATACGAAACGTAACGGCGAGTTGAAATTCGGGGAAAAAGGAAAAAACCCAATTCACAATACACGGTGTTAGACTTAAGATATAAAGTTTTCTTAGAGTTTTTAGTTCCTAGTTTAGTGATAAACCAACACTAAGTATTTACAGTAAAAACCAATTAGACAAACAACATCTGCAACATTTCGTTATGAGATTTTTTTATTATGGTTTTAAAAAAATATAAGAAATAAGACCGCCCCAGTGCGTTTCGCAGTCTCAGCTACAATCCAGAATGTTGCAATACTGTTTTATTTTGTATTTCTCGGAAGTTTATTTGTCTCGGTGCCCGTTAAAATTTTCATTGGGAATAAGTACTTACTATGAGCAGTATTTTTGATTTTCATTTGTTTTATTAAAAACAGTCATAGTGGGAGACGGGAGGGGACACTTTGCAGACCGCTTTGAAGCTTAATATCTCGGTAACAAAACCTAATATGGAGAATTGGTTTATAAAACATACTATCATTTCAAAAGACCTTTTCGATGACACCCTAATGAATACATATTTTTCATCTCAACTTTACGTCGAGGTTAGGTTGCATGAATAACAAAAAAAAATCACGTTCTGTTACGTTAAAATTGAGGTACTTTATTTATAACAAATTTCATGAAATTAAACGATGTTATAAGCCTTTCAATGTTTTAAATAACTTTTAGTTATTTATTATTCACCCATTAAAACAAGCCACATTAAAATTTTGAAATTGAGACCTGCACGAAATCGAAATTATTGTGATGATTTTGGATAACATCATCTTTTATTTTTTACTTTCTTACCAAATTACTGAAACACCCAGGGAGGTGTTTTGTGGGTACATGCTATTAGGTGTTAGTGTTAGAGGGAATAATTTATTTGGTGGTGTTAGTATGGAAGTTGTAAGAAACTTTTCAAGAAGTATATGGTGGCCCTGAAAAGGGCTGTTTTATCTGTTTCCAGTTGTCATCATTGTGGATGGAACACCTTAGCCCACGGGTTAAGGTTGCCGCAAATAGAGCGACCTGGCCAAAACTCTGGAGCTCCAGGGTTCAACCGCCTCCGCTTCGGTATGAACTCTTCCGCCAATGGGTTCGGAGTCCAGAAAGGCGAGAGGTTGTTCTGTGAAGAAATATGAACTTTCGTTGATTCTCATATTATAGGTAGGTACTATCTATAGATTTGGATTCTATAGTGTGTTGAGATTGATCTATTAAATATCTTGAGTAAAACCGTTTCTAGGGGAACCTTATAAGAGATCGAACATGTTTGTCTGTGTGTCTGAATGTTTGTCCAAGGTAGGCTACAAAACGGCTGAATAGATCTTGATGAAACTTTCGTCACGATAATTTGAAGGATTCCGAATAGTCCACGGACGAAGCCGGGGCGGTAAACAAGTATGCAAATAATTATGTGCAATACTTACAAGTATGATGTATTGGAAAATTTTCGTGAGTTTCCCATCATGCTGCAGCAGCCTCTTCTTGGCCTCGATCACCTCGGGCAGTTCCCATAAGCAATAACCCATTTTCAGAATTTCACTGGGCACTGTTCACTGAACGAAGTTAACTGAACTAATGGCAAATTTAAGGAAAAAATCGTTTATATAGCTAAAGGGGTAATTAGTACAATACGGTGATTAAGACATCACGGCCGTGGTGTACTATTCAAAAAAGATCACAGAAAATACATCAATAGCATGGTATTTTATATGAATTTGAACCTATTTAAATTGATCATAACTTTCTATATTTGATATTATTTGTAATTAAAGAAAATTTTAACATGTAAATACGAAACGTAACGGCGAGTTGGAATTCGGGGAAAAAGGAAACAACCCAATTCACAATACACGGTGTTAGACTTAAGATATAAAGTTTTCTTAGAGTTTTTAGTTCCTAGTTTAGTGATAAACCAACACTAAGTATTTACAGTAAAAACCAATTAGACAAACAACATCTGCAACATTTCGTTATGAGATTTTTTTATTATGGTTTTAAAAAAAAAAAAGAAATAAAACCGCCCCAGTGCGTTTCGCAGTCTCAGCTACAATCCAGAATGTTGCAATACTGTTTTATTTTGTATTTCTCGGAAGTTTATTTATCTCGGTGCCCGTTAAAATTTTCATTGGGAATAAGTACTTACTATGAGCAGTATTTTTGATTTTCATTTGTTTTATTAAAAACAGTCATAGTGGGAGACGGGAGGGGACACTTTGCAGACCGCTTTGAAGCTTAATATCTCGGTAACAAAACCTAATATGGAGAATTGGTTTATAAAACCATACTATCATTTCAAAAGACCTTTTCGATGACACCCTAATGAATACATATTTTTCATCTCAACTTTACGTCGAGGTTAGGTTGCATGAATAACAAAAAAAAAATCACGTTCTGTTACGTTAAAATTGAGGTGCTTTATTTATAACAAATTTCATGAAATTAAACGATGTTATAAGCCTTTCAATGTTTTAAATAACTTTTAGTTATTTATTATCACCCATTAAAACAAGCCACATTAAAATTTTGAAATTGAGACCTGCACGAAATCGAAATTATTGTGATGATTTTGGATAACATCATCTTTTATTTTTTACTTTACTTACCAAATTACTGAAACACCCAGGGAGGTGTTTTGTGGGTACATGCTATTAGGTGTTAGTGTTAGAGGGAATAATTTATTTGGTGGTGTTAGTATGGAAGTTGTAAGAAACTTTTCAAGAAGTATATGGTGGCCCTGAAAAGGGCCGTTTTATCTGTTTCCAGTTGTCATCATTGTGGATGGAACACCTTAGCCCACGGGTTAAGGTTGCCGCAAATAGAGCGACCTGGCCAAAACTCTGGAGCTCCAGGGTTCAACCGCCTCCGCTTCGGTATGAACTCTTCCGCCAATGGGTTCGGAGTCCAGAAAGGCGAGAGGTTGTTCTGTGAAGAAATATGAACTTTCGTTGATTCTCATATTATAGGTAGGTACTATCTATAGATTTGGATTCTATAGTGTGTTGAGATTGATCTATTAAATATCTTGAGTAAAACCGTTTCTAGGGGAACCTTATAAGAGATCGAACATGTTTGTCTGTGTGTCTGAATGTTTGTCCAAGGTAGGCTACAAAACGGCTGAATAGATCTTGATGAAACTTTCGTCACGATAATTTGAAGGATTCCGAATAGTCCACGGACGAAGCCGGGGCGGTAAACAAGTATGCAAATAATTATGTGCAATACTTACAAGTATGATGTATTGGAAAATTTTCGTGAGTTTCCCATCATGCTGCAGCAGCCTCTTCTTGGCCTCGATCACCTCGGGCAGTTCCCATAAGCAATAACCCATTTTCAGAATTTCACTGGGCACTGTTCACTGAACGAAGTTAACTGAACTAATGGCAAATTTAAGGAAAAAATCGTTTATATAGCTAAAGGGGTAATTAGTACAATACGGTGATTAAGACATCACGGCCGTGGTGTACTATTCAAAAAAGATCACAGAAAATACATCAATAGCATGGTATTTTATATGAATTTGAACCTATTTAAATTGATCATAACTTTCTATATTTGATATTATTTGTAATTAAAGAAAATTTTAACATGTAAATACGAAACGTAACGGCGAGTTGAAATTCGGGGAAAAAGGAAAAAACCCAATTCACAATACACGGTGTTAGACTTAAGATATAAAGTTTTCTTAGAGTTTTTAGTTCCTAGTTTAGTGATAAACCAACACTAAGTATTTACAGTAAAAACCAATTAGACAAACAACATCTGCAACATTTCGTTATGAGATTTTTTTATTATGGTTTTAAAAAAATATAAGAAATAAGACCGCCCCAGTGCGTTTCGCAGTCTCAGCTACAATCCAGAATGTTGCAATACTGTTTTATTTTGTATTTCTCGGAAGTTTATTTGTCTCGGTGCCCGTTAAAATTTTCATTGGGAATAAGTACTTACTATGAGCAGTATTTTTGATTTTCATTTGTTTTATTAAAAACAGTCATAGTGGGAGACGGGAGGGGACACTTTGCAGACCGCTTTGAAGCTTAATATCTCGGTAACAAAACCTAATATGGAGAATTGGTTTATAAAACATACTATCATTTCAAAAGACCTTTTCGATGACACCCTAATGAATACATATTTTTCATCTCAACTTTACGTCGAGGTTAGGTTGCATGAATAACAAAAAAAAATCACGTTCTGTTACGTTAAAATTGAGGTGCTTTATTTATAACAAATTTCATGAAATTAAACGATGTTATAAGCCTTTCAATGTTTTAAGTAACTTTTAGTTATTTATTATTCACCCATTAAAACAAGCCACATTAAAATTTTGAAATTGAGACCTGCACGAAATCGAAATTATTGTGATGATTTTGGATAACATCATCTTTTATTTTTTACTTTCTTACCAAATTACTGAAACACCCAGGGAGGTGTTTTGTGGGTACATGCTATTAGGTGTTAGTGTTAGAGGGAATAATTTATTTGGTGGTGTTAGTATGGAAGTTGTAAGAAACTTTTCAAGAAGTATATGGTGGCCCTGAAAAGGGCCGTTTTATCTGTTTCCAGTTGTCATCATTGTGGATGGAACACCTTAGCCCACGGGTTAAGGTTGCCGCAAATAGAGCGACCTGGCCAAAACTCTGGAGCTCCAGGGTTCAACCGCCTCCGCTTCGGTATGAACTCTTCCGCCAATGGGTTCGGAGTCCAGAAAGGCGAGAGGTTGTTCTGTGAAGAAATATGAACTTTCGTTGATTCTCATATTATAGGTAGGTACTATCTATAGATTTGGATTCTATAGTGTGTTGAGATTGATCTATTAAATATCTTGAGTAAAACCGTTTCTAGGGGAACCTTATAAGAGATCGAACATGTTTGTCTGTGTGTCTGAATGTTTGTCCAAGGTAGGCTACAAAACGTCTGAATAGATCTTGATGAAACTTTCGTCACGATAATTTGAAGGATTCCGAATAGTCCACGGACGAAGCCGGGGCGGTAAACAAGTATGCAAATAATTATGTGCAATACTTACAAGTATGATGTATTGGAAAATTTTCGTGAGTTTCCCATCATGCTGCAGCAGCCTCTTCTTGGCCTCGATCACCTCGGGCAGTTCCCATAAGCAATAACCCATTTTCAGAATTTCACTGGGCACTGTTCACTGAACGAAGTTAACTGAACTAATGGCAAATTTAAGGAAAAAATCGTTTATATAGCTAAAGGGGTAATTAGTACAATACGGTGATTAAGACATCACGGCCGTGGTGTACTATTCAAAAAAGATAACAGAAAATACATCAATAGCATGGTATTTTATATGAATTTGAACCTATTTAAATTGATCATAACTTTCTATATTTGATATTATTTGTAATTAAAGAAAATTTTAACATGTAAATACGAAACGTAACGGCGAGTTGAAATTCGGGGAAAAAGGAAACAACCCAATTCACAATACACGGTGTTAGACTTAAGATATAAAGTTTTCTTAGAGTTTTTAGTTCCTAGTTTAGTGATAAACCAACACTAAGTATTTACAGTAAAAACCAATTAGACAAACAACATCTGCAACATTTCGTTATGAGATTTTTTTATTATGGTTTTAAAAAAAAAAAGAAATAAAACCGCCCCAGTGCGTTTCGCAGTCTCAGCTACAATCCAGAATGTTGCAATACTGTTTTATTTTGTATTTCTCGGAAGTTTATTTATCTCGGTGCCCGTTAAAATTTTCATTGGGAATAAGTACTTACTATGAGCAGTATTTTTGATTTTCATTTGTTTTATTAAAAACAGTCATAGTGGGAGACGGGAGGGGACACTTTGCAGACCGCTTTGAAGCTTAATATCTCGGTAACAAAACCTAATATGGAGAATTGGTTTATAAAACATACTATCATTTCAAAAGACCTTTTCGATGACACCCTAATGAATACATATTTTTCATCTCAACTTTACGTCGAGGTTAGGTTGCATGAATAACAAAAAAAAATCACGTTCTGTTACGTTAAAATTGAGGTGCTTTATTTATAACAAATTTCATGAAATTAAACGATGTTATAAGCCTTTCAATGTTTTAAGTAACTTTTAGTTATTTATTATTCACCCATTAAAACAAGCCACATTAAAATTTTGAAATTGAGACCTGCACGAAATCGAAATTATTGTGATGATTTTGGATAACATCATCTTTTATTTTTTACTTTCTTACCAAATTACTGAAACACCCAGGGAGGTGTTTTGTGGGTACATGCTATTAGGTGTTAGTGTTAGAGGGAATAATTTATTTGGTGGTGTTAGTATGGAAGTTGTAAGAAACTTTTCAAGAAGTATATGGTGGCCCTGAAAAGGGCCGTTTTATCTGTTTCCAGTTGTCATCATTGTGGATGGAACACCTTAGCCCACGGGTTAAGGTTGCCGCAAATAGAGCGACCTGGCCAAAACTCTGGAGCTCCAGGGTTCAACCGCCTCCGCTTCGGTATGAACTCTTCCGCCAATGGGTTCGGAGTCCAGAAAGGCGAGAGGTTGTTCTGTGAAGAAATATGAACTTTCGTTGATTCTCATATTATAGGTAGGTACTATCTATAGATTTGGATTCTATAGTGTGTTGAGATTGATCTATTAAATATCTTGAGTAAAACCGTTTCTAGGGGAACCTTATAAGAGATCGAACATGTTTGTCTGTGTGTCTGAATGTTTGTCCAAGGTAGGCTACAAAACGGCTGAATAGATCTTGATGAAACTTTCGTCACGATAATTTGAAGGATTCCGAATAGTCCACGGACGAAGCCGGGGCGGTAAACAAGTATGCAAATAATTATGTGCAATACTTACAAGTATGATGTATTGGAAAATTTTCGTGAGTTTCCCATCATGCTGCAGCAGCCTCTTCTTGGCCTCGATCACCTAGGGCAGTTCCCATAAGCAATAACCCATTTTCAGAATTTCACTGGGCACTGTTCACTGAACGAAGTTAACTGAACTAATGGCAAATTTAAGGAAAAAATCGTTTATATAGCTAAAGGGGTAATTAGTACAATACGGTGATTAAGACATCACGGCCGTGGTGTACTATTCAAAAAAGATCACAGAAAATACATCAATAGCATGGTATTTTATATGAATTTGAACCTATTTAAATTGATCATAACTTTCTATATTTGATATTATATGTAATTAAAGAAAATTTTAACATGTAAATACGAAACGTAACGGCGAGTTGAAATTCGGGGAAAAAGGAAAAAACCCAATTCACAATACACGGTGTTAGACTTAAGATATAAAGTTTTCTTACAGTTTTTAGTTCCTAGTTTAGTGATAAACCAACACTAAGTATTTACAGTAAAAACCAATTAGACAAACAACATCTGCAACATTTCGTTATGAGATTTTTTTATTATGGTTTTAAAAAAAAATAAGAAATAAACCCGCCACAGTGCGTTTCGCAGTCTCAGCTACAATCCAGAATTTTGCAATACTGTTTTATTTTGTATTTCTCGGAAGTTTATTTGTCTCGGTGCCCGTTAAAATTTTCATTGGGAATAAGTACTTACTATGAGCAGTATTTTTGATTTTCATTTGTTTTATTAAAAACAGTCATAGTGGGAGACGGGAGGGGACACTTTGCAGACCGCTTTGAAGCTTAATATCTCGGTAACAAAACCTAATATGGAGAATTGGTTTATAAAACCATACTATCATTTCAAAAGACCTTTTCGATGACACCCTAATGAATACATATTTTTCATCTCAACTTTACTTCGAGGTTAGGTTGCATGAATAACAAAAAAAATCACGTTCTGTTACGTTAAAATTGAGGTGCTTTATTTATAACAAATTTCATGAAATTAAACGATGTTATAAGCCTTTCAATGTTTTAAATAACTTTTAGTTATTTATTATTCACCCATTAAAACAAGCCACATTAAAATTTTGAAATTGAGACCTGCACGAAATCGAAATTATTGTGATGATTTTGGATAACATCATCTTTTATTTTTTACTTTACTTACCAAATTACTGAAACACCCAGGGAGGTGTTTTGTGGGTACATGCTATTAGGTGTTAGTGTTAGAGGGAATAATTTATTTGGTGGTGTTAGTATGGAAGTTGTAAGAAACTTTTCAAGAAGTATATGGTGGCCCTGAAAAGGGCCGTTTTATCTGTTTCCAGTTGTCATCATTGTGGATGGAACACCTTAGCCCACGGGTTAAGGTTGCCGCAAATAGAGCGACCTGGCCAAAACTCTGGAGCTCCAGGGTTCAACCGCCTCCGCTTCGGTATGAACTCTTCCGCCAATGGGTTCGGAGTCCAGAAAGGCGAGAGGTTGTTCTGTGAAGAAATATGAACTTTCGTTGATTCTCATATTATAGGTAGGTACTATCTATAGATTTGTATTCTATAGTGTGTTGAGATTGATCTATTAAATATCTTGAGTAAAACCGTTTCTAGGGGAACCTTATAAGAGATCGAACATGTTTGTCTGTGTGTCTGAATGTTTGTCCAAGGTAGGCTACAAAACGGCTGAATAGATCTTGATGAAACTTTCGTCACGATAATTTGAAGGATTCCGAATAGTCCACGGACGAAGCCGGGGCGGTAAACAAGTATGCAAATAATTATGTGCAATACTTACAAGTATGATGTATTGGAAAATTTTCGTGAGTTTCCCATCATGCTGCAGCAGCCTCTTCTTGGCCTCGATCACCTCGGGCAGTTCCCATAAGCAATAACCCATTTTCAGAATTTCACTGGGCACTGTTCACTGAACGAAGTTAACTGAACTAATGGCAAATTTAAGGAAAAAATCGTTTATATAGCTAAAGGGGTAATTAGTACAATACGGTGATTAAGACATCACGGCCGTGGTGTACTATTCAAAAAAGATCACAGAAAATACATCAATAGCATGGTATTTTATATGAATTTGAACCTATTTAAATTGATCATAACTTTCTATATTTGATATTATTTGTAATTAAAGAAAATTTTAACATGTAAATACGAAACGTAACGGCGAGTTGAAATTCGGGGAAAAAGGAAACAACCCAATTCACAATACACGGTGTTAGACTTAAGATATAAAGTTTTCTTAGAGTTTTTAGTTCCTAGTTTAGTGATAAACCAACACTAAGTATTTACAGTAAAAACCAATTAGACAAACAACATCTGCAACATTTTGTTATGAGATTTTTTTATTATGGTTTTAAAAAAATATAAGAAATAAGACCGCCCCAGTGCGTTTCGCAGTCTCAGCTACAATCCAGAATGTTGCAATACTGTTTTATTTTGTATTTCTCGGAAGTTTATTTGTCTCGGTGCCCGTTAAAATTTTCATTGGGAATAAGTACTTACTATGAGCAGTATTTTTGATTTTCATTTGTTTTATTAAAAACAGTCATAGTGGGAGACGGGAGGGGACACTTTGCAGACCGCTTTGAAGCTTAATATCTCGGTAACAAAACCTAATATGGAGAATTGGTTTATAAAACCATACTATCATTTCGAAAGACCTTTTCGATGACACCCTAATGAATACATATTTTTCATCTCAACTTTACGTCGAGGTTAGGTTGCATGAATAACAAAAAAAAATCACGTTCTGTTACGTTAAAATTGAGGTGCTTTATTTATAACAAATTTCATGAAATTAAACGATGTTATAAGCCTTTCAATGTTTTAAGTAACTTTTAGTTATTTATTATTCACCCATTAAAACAAGCCACATTAAAATTTTGAAATTGAGACCTGCACGAAATCGAAATTATTGTGATGATTTTGGATAACATCATCTTTTATTTTTTACTTTCTTACCAAATTACTGAAACACCCAGGGAGGTGTTTTGTGGGTACATGCTATTAGGTGTTAGTGTTAGAGGGAATAATTTATTTGGTGGTGTTAGTATGGAAGTTGTAAGAAACTTTTCAAGAAGTATATGGTGGCCCTGAAAAGGGCCGTTTTATCTGTTTCCAGTTGTCATCATTGTGGATGGAACACCTTAGCCCACGGGTTAAGGTTGCCGCAAATAGAGCGACCTGGCCAAAACTCTGGAGCTCCAGGGTTCAACCGCCTCCGCTTCGGTATGAACTCTTCCGCCAATGGGTTCGGAGTCCAGAAAGGCGAGAGGTTGTTCTGTGAAGAAATATGAACTTTCGTTGATTCTCATATTATAGGTAGGTACTATCTATAGATTTGGATTCTATAGTGTGTTGAGATTGATCTATTAAATATCTTGAGTAAAACCGTTTCTAGGGGAACCTTAAGAGATCGAACATGTTTCTCTGTGTGTCTGAATGTTTGTCCAAGGTAGGCTACAAAACGGCTGAATAGATCTTGATGAAACTTTCGTCACGATAATTTGAAGGATTCCGAATAGTCCACGGACGAAGCCGGGGCGGTAAACAAGTATGCAAATAATTATGTGCAATACTTACAAGTATGATGTATTGGAAAATTTTCGTGAGTTTCCCATCATGCTGCAGCAGCCTCTTCTTGGCCTCGATCACCTCGGGCAGTTCCCATAAGCAATAACCCATTTTCAGAATTTCACTGGGCACTGTTCACTGAACGAAGTTAACTGAACTAATGGCAAATTTAAGGAAAAAATCGTTTATATAGCTAAAGGGGTAATTAGTACAATACGGTGATTAAGACATCACGGCCGTGGTGTACTATTCAAAAAAGATCACAGAAAATACATCAATAGCATGCTATTTTATATGAATTTGAACCTATTTAAATTGATCATAACTTTCTATATTTGATATTATTTGTAATTAAAGAAAATTTTAACATGTAAATACGAAACGTAACGGCGAGTTGAAATTCGGGGAAAAAGGAAACAAAGGATATAAAGTTTTCTTAGAGTTTTTAGTTCCTAGTTTAGTGATAAACCAACACTAAGTATTTACAGTAAAAACCAATTAGACAAACAACATCTGCAACATTTCGTTATGAGATTTTTTTATTATGGTTTTAAAAAAAAATAAGAAATAAAACCGCCCCAGTGCGTTTCGCAGTCTCAGCTACAATCCAGAATGTTGCAATACTGTTTTATTTTGTATTTCTCGGAAGTTTATTTGTCTCGGTGCCCGTTAAAATTTTCATTGGGAATAAGTACTTACTATGAGCAGTATTTTTGATTTTCATTTGTTTTATTAAAAACAGTCATAGTGGGAGACGGGAGGGGACACTTTGCAGACCGCTTTGAAGCTTAATATCTCGGTAACAAAACCTAATATGGAGAATTGGTTTATAAAACATACTATCATTTCAAAAGACCTTTTCGATGACACCCTAATGAATACATATTTTTCATCTCAACTTTACGTCGAGGTTAGGTTGCATGAATAACAAAAAAAAATCACGTTCTGTTACGTTAAAATTGAGGTGCTTTATTTATAACAAATTTCATGAAATTAAACGATGTTATAAGCCTTTCAATGTTTTAAGTAACTTTTAGTTATTTATTATTCACCCATTAAAACAAGCCACATTAAAATTTTGAAATTGAGACCTGCACGAAATCGAAATTATTGTGATGATTTTGGATAACATCATCTTTTATTTTTTACTTTCTTACCAAATTACTGAAACACCCAGGGAGGTGTTTTGTGGGTACATGCTATTAGGTGTTAGTGTTAGAGGGAATAATTTATTTGGTGGTGTTAGTATGGAAGTTGTAAGAAACTTTTCAAGAAGTATATGGTGGCCCTGAAAAGGGCCGTTTTATCTGTTTCCAGTTGTCATCATTGTGGATGGAACACCTTAGCCCACGGGTTAAGGTTGCCGCAAATAGAGCGACCTGGCCAAAACTCTGGAGCTCCAGGGTTCAACCGCCTCCGCTTCGGTATGAACTCTTCCGCCAATGGGTTCGGAGTCCAGAAAGGCGAGAGGTTGTTCTGTGAAGAAATATGAACTTTCGTTGATTCTCATATTATAGGTAGGTACTATCTATAGATTTGGATTCTATAGTGTGTTGAGATTGATCTATTAAATATCTTGAGTAAAACCGTTTCTAGGGGAACCTTATAAGAGATCGAACATGTTTGTCTGTGTGTCTGAATGTTTGTCCAAGGTAGGCTACAAAACGGCTGAATAGATCTTGATGAAACTTTCGTCACGATAATTTGAAGGATTCCGAATAGTCCACGGACGAAGCCGGGGCGGTAAACAAGTATGCAAATAATTATGTGCAATACTTACAAGTATGATGTATTGGAAAATTTTCGTGAGTTTCCCATCATGCTGCAGCAGCCTCTTCTTGGCCTCGATCACCTAGGGCAGTTCCCATAAGCAATAACCCATTTTCAGAATTTCACTGGGCACTGTTCACTGAACGAAGTTAACTGAACTAATGGCAAATTTAAGGAAAAAATCGTTTATATAGCTAAAGGGGTAATTAGTACAATACGGTGATTAAGACATCACGGCCGTGGTGTACTATTCAAAAAAGATCACAGAAAATACATCAATAGCATGGTATTTTATATGAATTTGAACCTATTTAAATTGATCATAACTTTCTATATTTGATATTATTTGTAATTAAAGAAAATTTTAACATGTAAATACGAAACGTAACGGCGAGTTGAAATTCGGGGAAAAAGGAAAAAACCCAATTCACAATACACGGTGTTAGACTTAAGATATAAAGTTTTCTTACAGTTTTTAGTTCCTAGTTTAGTGATAAACCAACACTAAGTATTTACAGTAAAAACCAATTAGACAAACAACATCTGCAACATTTCGTTATGAGATTTTTTTATTATGGTTTAAAAAAAAAATAAGAAATAAAACCGCCCCAGTGCGTTTCGCAGTCTCAGCTACAATCCAGAATGTTGCAATACTGTTTTATTTTGTATTTCTCGGAAGTTTATTTGTCTCGGTGCCCGTTAAAATTTTCATTGGGAATAAGTACTTACTATGAGCAGTATTTTTGATTTTCATTTGTTTTATTAAAAACAGTCATAGTGGGAGACGGGAGGGGACACTTTGCAGACCGCTTTGAAGCTTAATATCTCGGTAACAAAACCTAATATGGAGAATTGGTTTATAAAACCATACTATCATTTCAAAAGACCTTTTCGATGACACCCTAATGAATACATATTTTTCATCTCAACTTTACGTCGAGGTTAGGTTGCATGAATAACAAAAAAAAATCACGTTCTGTTACGTTAAAATTGAGGTGCTTTATTTATAACAAATTTCATGAAATTAAACGATGTTATAAGCCTTTCAATGTTTTAAATAACTTTTAGTTATTTATTATTCACCCATTAAAACAAGCCACATTAAAATTTTGAAATTGAGACCTGCACGAAATCGAAATTATTGTGATGATTTTGGATAACATCATCTTTTATTTTTTACTTTACTTACCAAATTACTGAAACACCCAGGGAGGTGTTTTGTGGGTACATGCTATTAGGTGTTAGTGTTAGAGGGAATAATTTATTTGGTGGTGTTAGTATGGAAGTTGTAAGAAACTTTTCAAGAAGTATATGGTGGCCCTGAAAAGGGCCGTTTTATCTGTTTCCAGTTGTCATCATTGTGGATGGAACACCTTAGCCCACGGGTTAAGGTTGCCGCAAATAGAGCGACCTGGCCAAAACTCTGGAGCTCCAGGGTTCAACCGCCTCCGCTTCGGTATGAACTCTTCCGCCAATGGGTTCGGAGTCCAGAAAGGCGAGAGGTTGTTCTGTGAAGAAATATGAACTTTCGTTGATTCTCATATTATAGGTAGGTACTATCTATAGATTTGTATTCTATAGTGTGTTGAGATTGATCTATTAAATATCTTGAGTAAAACCGTTTCTAGGGGAACCTTATAAGAGATCGAACATGTTTGTCTGTGTGTCTGAATGTTTGTCCAAGGTAGGCTACAAAACGGCTGAATAGATCTTGATGAAACTTTCGTCACGATAATTTGAAGGATTCCGAATAGTCCACGGACGAAGCCGGGGCGGTAAACAAGTATGCAAATAATTATGTGCAATACTTACAAATATGATGTATTGGAAAATTTTCGTGAGTTTCCCATCATGCTGCAGCAGCCTCTTCTTGGCCTCGATCACCTCGGGCAGTTCCCATAAGCAATAACCCATTTTCAGAATTTCACTGGGCACTGTTCACTGAACGAAGTTAACTGAACTAATGGCAAATTTAAGGAAAAAATCGTTTATATAGCTAAAGGGGTAATTAGTACAATACGGTGATTAAGACATCACGGCCGTGGTGTACTATTCAAAAAAGATCACAGAAAATACATCAATAGCATGGTATTTTATATGAATTTGAACCTATTTAAATTGATCATAACTTTCTATATTTGATATTATTTGTAATTAAAGTAAATTTTAACATGTAAATACGAAACGTAACGGCGAGTTGAAATTCGGGGAAAAAGGAAACAACCCAATTCACAATACACGGTGTTAGACTTAAGATATAAAGTTTTCTTAGAGTTTTTAGTTCCTAGTTTAGTGATAAACCAACATTAAGTATTTACAGTAAAAACCAATTAGACAAACAACATCTGCAACATTTCGTTATGAGATTTTTTTATTATGGTTTAAAAAAAAAAAGAAATAAAACCGTCCCAGTGCGTTTCGCAGTCTCAGCTACAATCCAGAATGTTGCAATACTGTTTTATTTTGTATTTCTCGGAAGTTTATTTGTCTCGGTGCCCGTTAAAATTTTCATTGGGAATAAGTACTTACTATGAGCAGTATTTTTGATTTTCATTTGTTTTATTAAAAACAGTCATAGTGGGAGACGGGAGGGGACACTTTGCAGACCGCTTTGAAGCTTAATATCTCGGTAACAAAACCTAATATGGAGAATTGGTTTATAAAACCATACTATCATTTCAAAAGACCTTTTCGATGACACCCTAATGAATACATATTTTTCATCTCAACTTTACGTCGAGGTTAGGTTGCATGAATAACAAAAAAAAATCACGTTCTGTTTCGTTAAAATTGAGGTGCTTTATTTATAACAAATTTCATGAAATTAAACGATGTTATAAGCCTTTCAATGTTTTAAGTAACTTTTAGTTATTTATTATTCACCCATTAAAACAAGCCACATTAAAATTTTGAAATTGAGACCTGCACGAAATCGAAATTATTGTGATGATTTTGGATAACATCATCTTTTATTTTTTACTTTCTTACCAAATTACTGAAACACCCAGGGAGGTGTTTTGTGGGTACATGCTATTAGGTGTTAGTGTTAGAGGGAATAATTTATTTGGTGGTGTTAGTATGGAAGTTGTAAGAAACTTTTCAAGAAGTATATGGTGGCCCTGAAAAGGGCCGTTTTATCTGTTTCCAGTTGTCATCATTGTGGATGGAACACCTTAGCCCACGGGTTAAGGTTGCCGCAAATAGAGCGACCTGGCCAAAACTCTGGAGCTCCAGGGTTCAACCGCCTCCGCTTCGGTATGAACTCTTCCGCCAATGGGTTCGGAGTCCAGAAAGGCGAGAGGTTGTTCTGTGAAGAAATATGAACTTTCGTTGATTCTCATATTATAGGTAGGTACTATCTATAGATTTGGATTCTATAGTGTGTTGAGATTGATCTATTAAATATCTTGAGTAAAACCGTTTCTAGGGGAACCTTAAGAGATCGAACATGTTTCTCTGTGTGTCTGAATGTTTGTCCAAGGTAGGCTACAAAACGGCTGAATAGATCTTGATGAAACTTTCGTCACGATAATTTGAAGGATTCCGAATAGTCCACGGACGAAGCCGGGGCGGTAAACAAGTATGCAAATAATTATGTGCAATACTTACAAGTATGATGTATTGGAAAATTTTCGTGAGTTTCCCATCATGCTGCAGCAGCCTCTTCTTGGCCTCGATCACCTCGGGCAGTTCCCATAAGCAATAACCCATTTTCAGAATTTCACTGGGCACTGTTCACTGAACGAAGTTAACTGAACTAATGGCAAATTTAAGGAAAAAATCGTTTATATAGCTAAAGGGGTAATTAGTACAATACGGTGATTAAGACATCACGGCCGTGGTGTACTATTCAAAAAAGATCACAGAAAATACATCAATAGCATGCTATTTTATATGAATTTGAACCTATTTAAATTGATCATAACTTTCTATATTTGATATTATTTGTAATTAAAGAAAATTTTAACATGTAAATACTGTTACGAGCTAGGGTTCGAAGAGATTTAAAATACCGATTAAATAGACAAACTTTACTTTAACACCACAAAAATACAGTTACATAAATGAAAACACTAAAATAACACTTAGTCGCACTAAATTCCACTTCAATGTTTCGCTTTGATCGCTCTGATTCGCACTGTGTTCCTTGCGGCAATGATCCTCTGTTTATATTGCCCACCGAACATTCGAGAAACGCCGAGATTGTTGTACAAAGTTGTAGACGCGGCTCGATGCGACTCGGCGCCAAATACCTACACACAGACCGCGCCCAATTTTGGTACCTATGGCTAGGCACATACGGTCCATTTTCGTTTGTACTTGATTCTCTCTGGATGTTTCTAGAGACGTCTATCGACCTTGATGTGTTTAGGTATTTATTTGTGCGATTTAAGTACCTATTCGTTACACTGCCCCCCGCTTAGACTTGCTCGTCCCGAGCAATATTCGAGCCTTTGTAAGGAGCCAGTCGATCAATATGGACAACCTTTAACTGTCCACGCGGGCATCGTTGGATCCGATAGGTCACGTCATTGATCCTCGTGATGACCTTATACGGGCCTTCCCAGCGGTTCTGCAGCTTGGGAGATTTGCCTTTTCGGCGTTTCGGGTTGTGCAGCCACACCAACGATCCCTCGTCAAAACCGTTACTATTGAAGTTTCTATCGTACCTGGTCTTCATCTTTGTACTGGCCACAAGACTGCTCTGACGAATCTGGTCATTGATGTCGCACATCTTGTTTTTCAGGTTCGATACGTAGTCACTTACAGGTTGCGGCGCATCCGGAGGTCCGCCGGTCAGGAGATCAACTGGTAGTCGGAGTTCTCTCCCAAAGTTGGCATAAGCAGGAGTCACCTTTATGCTTTCATGCTCTGCGGATCGATATGAGAGCAAGAACAAGGGAATATATCGGTCCCAGTCCCTCTGGTGATCCTCAACCAGTTTCGCTAAATGAGTCTCCAAAGTGCGGTTGAACCTTTCAACCATTCCGTCGGACTGTGGGTGATACGCCGTAGTCCTCGTTTTATTTATTCCCAGGAGACGGCATACTTCCTGGAACAACTGCGACTCAAAGTTACGCCCTTGATCAGAATGTATCTCCAATGGTAGCCCGAACCTGCAGAATACTTCGTTGACCAACTTAGTCGCCACTGTTGTCGCTTCCTGGTTGGGAATTGCGAAGACCTCCGGCCACTTCGTGAAGTAGTCCATCACGACCATGAAGTACTTGTTCCCGTCTTCAGTGGCCGGGAACGGTCCAGCAACGTCCACCGCAATTCGTTCCCATGGAGCGCCAACATTGTACAGCTGCATACGTCCCCTCGTACGTGTCGTAGGTCCCTTCACGGACGCACATACTGTGCACTTGCGACACCAATCCTCGACATCTTGCCGGCAATAAACCCAATAAAATCGTTTCCTGATTTTCGCCAGGGTTCGATTCATGCCCAGATGTCCTCCCGAGGATCCATCGTGCACGGACTCAAGCACTGCGCGCACCTTTGACCTAGGCACGACCAGCTGCATCAGTGTCTCCTGTCCACTTGGCGACTCCCACTTGCGGTACAGCAACCCGTTGTGCAGCACTAGACTTTCCCACTGAGCCCAGTAGCTTTTCGTGGTGGAACTCATTGCTGATACAACATTCCAGCCGGGCCTTGGAACATTCTGCGTCTTCCATTCCATTATCGGCGCCAAGTTGTTATCCTTGAGTTGCTCGTCTCTCGTCCTCTCGTTCGCCCATTCGTCACTAAGGTTGTTAGTCGTAATCACTTTGATGACAGAATCACCGATTTCACGCCTCGAGCAGTGTTTACAATCTTCAGGGCACGGCCTGCGTGACAGTGCGTCAGCGTTGCCATGCATCCGTCCTCGTCGATGTTCGATCGTGAAATCGAATTCTTGTAACTGCTCGATCCATCGAGCGACTTGTCCTTCAGGATCCTTGAATTGAAGTAACCATTTCAACGCCGCATGGTCTGTCCGTAGCTTGAACTTCCTTCCGATGAGATACTTGTTGAAGTGTCGTACTGTCTTCACTACGGCCAGAAGTTCGCGTCTGGTTACACAGTAGTTCCTTTCTGGTTTTGACAGAGCCTTGCTGAAATACGCTATCACAACTTCCTTGTCCCCCTTGCGTTGTGACAGCACACCTCCAATGGCGATGTTGCTTGCGTCTGTGTCCACCACAAACTCGCCGACTTGGTCCGGGTAGCCCAATACAGGTGTTTCACACAGCCGTTGTTTCAGTTCCTGGAATGACTTCTCACAGTCTTCAGTCCACTGAAACGAACGCTTGTCCTCCGTCAGCCGATGTAGGGGCTTGGCTACTCCCGCGAAGTCGTATACGAAGCGGCGGTAGTATGAGCACAGACCAAGAAACGCCCGAACATCTGTTTTGTTCCGCGGGGTGGGCCATTCTCGTACAGCTACTGTCTTGACAGGGTCGGTTTCTACGCCATCCTTTGTAATTACATGCCCGAGGTAATTTACACGTTTCTTGAAGAAGCTACACTTCTTGGCATGCAATTTCAGGTTCGCGAGCTTCAACTTGGCAAACACTCTTTCTAAATTCCCCAGGTGCTCGTTGAAGTCGCGTCCCATGATGATGACGTCATCCAGGTAGACTAGGCAAGCTTTTCCAACGAGATCCGCAAGCACAACTTCCATCAGCCTTTCGAACGTTGCGGGAGCATTGCATAACCCGAAAGGCATGACGTTGAACTGCCACAGTCCATTTCCGGTCGAGAAAGCAGTCTTTTCCTTGTCCTTGGGATCGATCTCCACTTGCCAGTATCCACTCTTCAAATCCAGTGTTGAGAACCACTGGTTCCCACTCAACTTGTCCAAGGTGTCGTCAATCCGGGGTAGAGGGTAGCTGTCCTTTCTGGTTACGTCGTTCAGTCGACGATAATCCACACAGAAGCGAGTGCTGCCATCCTTCTTCTTAACTAGCACAACCGGAGAACACCATGGGCTCAAAGAAGGTTCGATGACATTAGCCTTCTTCATGTCTTCCAGCATGCACTGTACTTCGGCTTCTCTTCCAACTGGGATTCGTCGAGCACGTTGACGTATAGGTAACTCGTTTCCTGTGTTGATGGTGTGTTTCACCAATGACGTCCTGCCGAGATGCCCATCTCTGTCACTAAAGATGTCAATGTAACGAGTGAGCATCTCCTTCGCTCGTTTGTACTCGGAGATTGACAAGTCCTTCTTCGAAATGTCGACGAGTTCCAAGGGGTTTGCACTGTTATTTTTCATCGCCGACAGCTTCCCCTGGGTGCAGCTCCGCATCCAATTCGCCTCGTCGCACTTCGCCACGACTTGATCCTTATTGAGAGTGACAGGAGCGCCATTGAAGTTGGTCACCCTTACTACAGCTCGTCCACTCTGGCTGTTTACTAAAGTTGGAGTGAGTAACCAGCCTTTATGTTTAGAACGTTCCAGGTGGTCGATGATAGAGCACCTCGTATTGGAGGGGTCCCCATTAGTTGGTAACTCCACATCGACAAGCGTCTCCGAATATGGGTTCAGTTTGACGTCCTTGGCACAGCGCATATAGCCAGCATAACCACCTTTCAAAAATACCTGTTCCTGGCCGCACTGCAGTACACCGTTGCGCAAGTCGATGCCAAACTGGAACCGCTTCATAAAGTCGAGTCCGAGAATGCAGTCGTCTATAATGTCGGCCACGATGACGGTGTGTGGGTACTCCCCGTCACCCACCTTGAGTGTCACCGGCAGCTCGTCGTATGCGGGTATTGGCTGACCGGTTGCCGTGAAGAGTTTTAGACAGGAAGATGGACGTCTGGTTCTGCTCGTAGATCGTCCCAACAACTGAGGTCTCACAACCGTACGCGTTGCTCCTGTGTCGATCGTCATCTCACATGGCGTCCCGTTGACCTCGCCGGCGATCACCAGACTGTTCCCGTCGAAAACTTGTTGGATGGTAACTTTGGGGGCTGTGTCACGAGCAGCCAGTACCTGCCCCGCGGCTCTGGCTGTTACTCGTTTCCCGGAAGCTCCGTAGTTACTGCACGGACATCAGCTTCGACGTCCCGTTTCGGCACTCGTTGATCCGCGCCTTGTCGTTTAAGCGCCGGGCAGCTTGCTTTAAGGTGCCCCAGCTTGTGGCAGTAGAAGCAGCGGGGTAAGTAGCTACGCCTCTCTGCTACAGGTGTCGTTGTTGGAGTAGCCTCCTCCGCCACTTGTCGCAATCGCTGAGAACGAGGCTCCTGTCTCACGGCTTCCACCTCTAGGGCATGGGCCAGTGCATCTTTCAGGGCGCTGTGGTGGCCCAGTCGAACTGCAGCTCTGACCTCCATGCTGCGGATGCCGTCGATGAATGCTTGAACGAGGTTCGCAGCAATGAACTCTTGTCCGGCAGATGGGTACGCCTTCCTCACGATCTTCTCGATCTCCAGAGCCCATTGTTGCAGATTCTCACCAGCATGTTGCGTCCTGTCCCTCAGCTGCGCTCGGTAGACGTGCTCCAGGTGTTTGTCGCCGTACCTGGAGTCCATTGCCTCGATCAGGTTCCCGTACGTGGTGCAGCTGTCTGGAGAGGCTTCCAAAACAGACAGTGCGCGGCCTCTTAAAGCCACTGTCAAGGCGGTCAGAGATTGCTCGTCTGTCCAGCCGTTGGCAGAGGCGACCGTTTGGAACTGCAATTTGTACGCTGTCCAGGACGTAGTCCCGTCGTACGGCGGCACCTTGACTCGAGGGCCGGAGACGATGGCGCCTCCAGAAACAGGAGCGGTCAGCTTCAGTTTCCTTACTTCATTCTGGAGCCCCTTGCATTGGCTGTCAAGTCGTGCCTCCAACTCTCCGTAGCGGTCGTCAAGTCTTGCATCCAGTTCTCTGCTCATCCTAGTCTGTATTTCCTTGCAATGCTGTTGGAGGTCTTCATAACGAATGTCGAGGTCTTCGATTCTCTCCTCGTGCATGTCTGTAACCCTCTGTAGCTGCTTCACCTCCATAGTCACCTTTCCCAGTGATTCTGAAAGCAGCTCCTTTAGGCTAACAGACTGCTCCTTGAACAGCCGGCAAGTCTGCTCCTCCCGAAGTCTGGCCTCCTCCTCTTGTCGTCTGGCCTGCTCCTCCAATAGCTGCCGAGTCTGTTCCTCCTGACGTCTGGCCTGCTCTTCCTGACGCCTGGCCTCCTCCTCCTGTCGTCTGGCCTGCTCCTCCAATAGCTGTCGAGTCTGCTCCTCCTGACGCCTGGCCTGCTCCTCCTGACGCCTGGCCTGCTCCTCCTGACGTCGGGCCTGCTCCTCCAACAGCTGTCGAGTCTGTTCCTCTTGACGTCTGGCCTGCTCCTCCATCAGCCGAACCAGCATTCCCATGTCGGTTGCCTGGAGAGCACCCGCAGAACCCGAATCCACTCCAGCAGCAGCTAAAGCAGCAGTCCCAGCAGCACCAGCAGCGGCTCCAGCAGCAGTCCCAGCAGCACCAGCAGCGGCTCCAGCAGCAGCAACCTCGTCGACCTCCTCGCCGTGATGTCCAGCAGTAGTTTGTCGTGTTTTGGGTCGCCGTGATGACGACGAGTCACGTGGTGTAATCGGCATTTTTGAATCCCACACTCCTGACACCAATTTGTTACGAGCTAGGGTTCGAAGAGATTTAAAATACCGATTAAATAGACAAACTTTACTTTAACACCACAAAAATACAGTTACATAAATGAAAACACTAAAATAACACTTAGTCGCACTAAATTCCACTTCAATGTTTCGCTTTGATCGCTCTGATTCGCACTGTGTTCCTTGCGGCAATGATCCTCTGTTTATATTGCCCACCGAACATTCGAGAAACGCCGAGATTGTTGTACAAAGTTGTAGACGCGGCTCGATGCGACTCGGCGCCAAATACCTACACACAGACCGCGCCCGATTTTGGTACCTATGGCTAGGCACATACGGTCCATTTCCGTTTGTACTTGATTCTCTCTGGATGTTTCTAGAGACGTCTATCGACCTTGATGTGTTTAGGTATTTATTTGTGCGATTTAAGTACCTATTCGTTACAATACGAAACGTAACGGCGAGTTGAAATTCGGGGAAAAAGGAAACAAAGGATATAAAGTTTTCTTAGAGTTTTTAGTTCCTAGTTTAGTGATAAACCAACACTAAGTATTTACAGTAAAAACCAATTAGACAAACAACATCTGCAACATTTCGTTATGAGATTTTTTTATTATGGTTTTAAAAAAAAATAAGAAATAAAACCGCCCCAGTGCGTTTCGCAGTCTCAGCTACAATCCAGAATGTTGCAATACTGTTTTATTTTGTATTTCTCGGAAGTTTATTTGTCTCGGTGCCCGTTAAAATTTTCATTGGGAATAAGTACTTACTATGAGCAGTATTTTTGATTTTCATTTGTTTTATTAAAAACAGTCATAGTGGGAGACGGGAGGGGACACTTTGCAGACCGCTTTGAAGCTTAATATCTCGGTAACAAAACCTAATATGGAGAATTGGTTTATAAAACCATACTATCATTTCAAAAGACCTTTTCGATGACACCCTAATGAATACATATTTTTCATCTCAACTTTACGTCGAGGTTAGGTTGCATGAATAACAAAAAAAAATCACGTTCTGTTACGTTAAAATTGAGGTGCTTTATTTATAACAAATTTCATGAAATTAAACGATGTTATAAGCCTTTCAATGTTTTAAATAACTTTTAGTTATTTATTATTCACCCATTAAAACAAGCCACATTAAAATTTTGAAATTGAGACCTGCACGAAATCGAAATTATTGTGATGATTTTGGATAACATCATCTTTTATTTTTTACTTTACTTACCAAATTACTGAAACACCCAGGGAGGTGTTTTGTGGGTACATGCTATTAGGTGTTAGTGTTAGAGGGAATAATTTATTTGGTGGTGTTAGTATGGAAGTTGTAAGAAACTTTTCAAGAAGTATATGGTGGCCCTGAAAAGGGCCGTTTTATCTGTTTCCAGTTGTCATCATTGTGGATGGAACACCTTAGCCCACGGGTTAAGGTTGCCGCAAATAGAGCGACCTGGCCAAAACTCTGGAGCTCCAGGGTTCAACCGCCTCCGCTTCGGTATGAACTCTTCCGCCAATGGGTTCGGAGTCCAGAAAGGCGAGAGGTTGTTCTGTGAAGAAATATGAACTTTCGTTGATTCTCATATTATAGGTAGGTACTATCTATAGATTTGGATTCTATAGTGTGTTGAGATTGATCTATTAAATATCTTGAGTAAAACCGTTTCTAGGGGAACCTTATAAGAGATCGAACATGTTTGTCTGTGTGTCTGAATGTTTGTCCAAGGTAGGCTACAAAACGGCTGAATAGATCTTGATGAAACTTTCCTCACGATAATTTGAAGGATTCCGAATAGTCCACGGACGAAGCCGGGGCGGTAAACAAGTATGCAAATAATTATGTGCAATACTTACAAGTATGATGTATTGGAAAATTTTCGTGAGTTTCCCATCATGCTGCAGCAGCCTCTTCTTGGCCTCGATCACCTCGGGCAGTTCCCATAAGCAATAACCCATTTTCAGAATTTCACTGGGCACTGTTCACTGAACGAAGTTAACTGAACTAATGGCAAATTTAAGGAAAAAATCGTTTATATAGCTAAAGGGGTAATTAGTACAATACGGTGATTAAGACATCACGGCCGTGGTGTACTATTCAAAAAAGATCACAGAAAATACATCAATAGCATGGTATTTTATATGAATTTGAACCTATTTAAATTGATCATAACTTTCTATATTTGATATTATTTGTAATTAAAGAAAATTTTAACATGTAAATACGAAACGTAACGGCGAGTTGAAATTCGGGGAAAAAGGAAAAAACCCAATTCACAATACACGGTGTTAGACTTAAGATATAAAGTTTTCTTAGAGTTTTTAGTTCCTAGTTTAGTGATAAACCAACACTAAGTATTTACAGTAAAAACCAATTAGACAAACAACATCTGCAACATTTCGTTATGAGATTTTTTTATTATGGTTTTAAAAAAATATAAGAAATAAGACCGCCCCAGTGCGTTTCGCAGTCTCAGCTACAATCCAGAATGTTGCAATACTGTTTTATTTTGTATTTCTCGGAAGTTTATTTGTCTCGGTGCCCGTTAAAATTTTCATTGGGAATAAGTACTTACTATGAGCAGTATTTTTTATTTTCATTTGTTTTATTAAAAACAGTCATAGTGGGAGACGGGAGGGGACACTTTGCAGACCGCTTTGAAGCTTAATATCTCGGTAACAAAACCTAATATGGAGAATTGGTTTATAAAACCATACTATCATTTCAAAAGACCTTTTCGATGACACCCTAATGAATACATATTTTTCATCTCAACTTTACGTCGAGGTTAGGTTGCATGAATAACAAAAAAAAATCACGTTCTGTTACGTTAAAATTGAGGTGCTTTATTTATAACAAATTTCATGAAATTAAACGATGTTATAAGCCTTTCAATGTTTTAAGTAACTTTTAGTTATTTATTATTCACCCATTAAAACAAGCCACATTAAAATTTTGAAATTGAGACCTGCACGAAATCGAAATTATTGTGATGATTTTGGATAACATCATCTTTTATTTTTTACTTTCTTACCAAATTACTGAAACACCCAGGGAGGTGTTTTGTGGGTACATGCTATTAGGTGTTAGTGTTAGAGGGAATAATTTATTTGGTGGTGTTAGTATGGAAGTTGTAAGAAACTTTTCAAGAAGTATATGGTGGCCCTGAAAAGGGCCGTTTTATCTGTTTCCAGTTGTCATCATTGTGGATGGAACACCTTAGCCCACGGGTTAAGGTTGCCGCAAATAGAGCGACCTGGCCAAAACTCTGGAGCTCCAGGGTTCAACCGCCTCCGCTTCGGTATGAACTCTTCCGCCAATGGGTTCGGAGTCCAGAAAGGCGAGAGGTTGTTCTGTGAAGAAATATGAACTTTCGTTGATTCTCATATTATAGGTAGGTACTATCTATAGATTTGGATTCTATAGTGTGTTGAGATTGATCTATTAAATATCTTGAGTAAAACCGTTTCTAGGGGAACCTTATAAGAGATCGAACATGTTTGTCTGTGTGTCTGAATGTTTGTCCAAGGTAGGCTACAAAACGGCTGAATAGATCTTGATGAAACTTTCGTCACGATAATTTGAAGGATTCCGAATAGTCCACGGACGAAGCCGGGGCGGTAAACAAGTATGCAAATAATTATGTGCAATACTTACAAGTATGATGTATTGGAAAATTTTCGTGAGTTTCCCATCATGCTGCAGCAGCCTCTTCTTGGCCTCGATCACCTCGGGCAGTTCCCATAAGCAATAACCCATTTTCAGAATTTCACTGGGCACTGTTCACTGAACGAAGTTAACTGAACTAATGGCAAATTTAAGGAAAAAATCGTTTATATAGCTAAAGGGGTAATTAGTACAATACGGTGATTAAGACATCACGGCCGTGGTGTACTATTCAAAAAAGATCACAGAAAATACATCAATAGCATGGTATTTTATATGAATTTGAACCTATTTAAATTGATCATAACTTTCTATATTTGATATTATTTGTAATTAAAGAAAATTTTAACATGTAAAAACGAAACGTAACGGCGAGTTGAAATTCGGGGAAAAAGGAAAAAACCCAATTCACAATACACGGTGTTAGACTTAAGATATAAAGTTTTCTTAGAGTTTTTAGTTCCTAGTTTAGTGATAAACCAACACTAAGTATTTACAGTAAAAACCAATTAGACAAACAACATCTGCAACATTTCGTTATGAGATTTTTTTATTATGGTTTTAAAAAAATATAAGAAATAAGACCGCCCCAGTGCGTTTCGCAGTCTCAGCTACAATCCAGAATGTTGCAATACTGTTTTATTTTGTATTTCTCGGAAGTTTATTTGTCTCGGTGCCCGTTAAAATTTTCATTGGGAATAAGTACTTACTATGAGCAGTATTTTTGATTTTCATTTGTTTTATTAAAAACAGTCATAGTGGGAGACGGGAGGGGACACTTTGCAGACCGCTTTGAAGCTTAATATCTCGGTAACAAAACCTAATATGGAGAATTGGTTTATAAAACCATACTATCATTTCAAAAGACCTTTTCGATGACACCCTAATGAATACATATTTTTCATCTCAACTTTACGTCGAGGTTAGGTTGCATGAATAACAAAAAAAAATCACGTTCTGTTACGTTAAAATTGAGGTGCTTTATTATAACAAATTTCATGAAATTAAACGATGTTATAAGCCTTTCAATGTTTTAAGTAACTTTTAGTTATTTATTATTCACCCATTAAAACAAGCCACATTAAAATTTTGAAATTGAGACCTGCACGAAATCGAAATTATTGTGATGATTTTGGATAACATCATCTTTTATTTTTTACTTTCTTACCAAATTACTGAAACACCCAGGGAGGTGTTTTGTGGGTACATGCTATTAGGTGTTAGTGTTAGAGGGAATAATTTATTTGGTGGTGTTAGTATGGAAGTTGTAAGAAACTTTTCAAGAAGTATATGGTGGCCCTGAAAAGGGCCGTTTTATCTGTTTCCAGTTGTCATCATTGTGGATGGAACACCTTAGCCCACGGGTTAAGGTTGCCGCAAATAGAGCGACCTGGCCAAAACTCTGGAGCTCCAGGGTTCAACCGCCTCCGCTTCGGTATGAACTCTTCCGCCAATGGGTTCGGAGTCCAGAAAGGCGAGAGGTTGTTCTGTGAAGAAATATGAACTTTCGTTGATTCTCATATTATAGGTAGGTACTATCTATAGATTTGTATTCTATAGTGTGTTGAGATTGATCTATTAAATATCTTGAGTAAAACCGTTTCTAGGGGAACCTTATAAGAGATCGAACATGTTTGTCTGTGTGTCTGAATGTTTGTCCAAGGTAGGCTACAAAACGGCTGAATAGATCTTGATGAAACTTTCGTCACGATAATTTGAAGGATTCCGAATAGTCCACGGACGAAGCCGGGGCGGTAAACAAGTATGCAAATAATTATGTGCAATACTTACAAGTATGATGTATTGGAAAATTTTCGTGAGTTTCCCATCATGCTGCAGCAGCCTCTTCTTGGCCTCGATCACCTCGGGCAGTTCCCATAAGCAATAACCCATTTTCAGAATTTCACTGGGCACTGTTCACTGAACGAAGTTAACTGAACTAATGGCAAATTTAAGGAAAAAATCGTTTATATAGCTAAAGGGGTAATTAGTACAATACGGTGATTAAGACATCACGGCCGTGGTGTACTATTCAAAAAAGATCACAGAAAATACATCAATAGCATGGTATTTTATATGAATTTGAACCTATTTAAATTGATCATAACTTTCTATATTTGATATTATTTGTAATTAAAGTAAATTTTAACATGTAAATACGAAACGTAACGGCGAGTTGAAATTCGGGGAAAAAGGAAACAACCCAATTCACAATACACGGTGTTAGACTTAAGATATAAAGTTTTCTTAGAGTTTTTAGTTCCTAGTTTAGTGATAAACCAACACTAAGTATTTACAGTAAAAACCAATTAGACAAACAACATCTGCAACATTTCGTTATGAGATTTTTTTATTATGGTTTTAAAAAAAAAAAAAGAAATAAAACCGCCTCAGTGCGTTTCGCAGTCTCAGCTACAATCCAGAATGTTGCAATACTGTTTTATTTTGTATTTCTCGGAAGTTTATTTGTCTCGGTGCCCGTTAAAATTTTCATTGGGAATAAGTACTTACTATGAGCAGTATTTTTGATTTTCATTTGTTTTATTAAAAACAGTCATAGTGGGAGACGGGAGGGGACACTTTGCAGACCGCTTTGAAGCTTAATATCTCGGTAACAAAACCTAATATGGAGAATTGGTTTATAAAACCATACTATCATTTCAAAAGACCTTTTCGATGACACCCTAATGAATACATATTTTTCATCTCAACTTTACGTCGAGGTTAGGTTGCATGAATAACAAAAAAAAATCACGTTCTGTTACGTTAAAATTGAGGTGCTTTATTTATAACAAATTTCATGAAATTAAACGATGTTATAAGCCTTTCAATGTTTTAAGTAACTTTTAGTTATTTATTATTCACCCATTAAAACAAGCCACATTAAAATTTTGAAATTGAGACCTGCACGAAATCGAAATTATTGTGATGATTTTGGATAACATCATCTTTTATTTTTTACTTTACTTACCAAATTACTGAAACACCCAGGGAGGTGTTTTGTGGGTACATGCTATTAGGTGTTAGTGTTAGAGGGAATAATTTATTTGGTGGTGTTAGTATGGAAGTTGTAAGAAACTTTTCAAGAAGTATATGGTGGCCCTGAAAAGGGCCGTTTTATCTGTTTCCAGTTGTCATCATTGTGGATGGAACACCTTAGCCCACGGGTTAAGGTTGCCGCAAATAGAGCGACCTGGCCAAAACTCTGGAGCTCCAGGGTTCAACCGCCTCCGCTTCGGTATGAACTCTTCCGCCAATGGGTTCGGAGTCCAGAAAGGCGAGAGGTTGTTCTGTGAAGAAATATGAACTTTCGTTGATTCTCATATTATAGGTAGGTACTATCTATAGATTTGTATTCTATAGTGTGTTGAGATTGATCTATTAAATATCTTGAGTAAAACCGTTTCTAGGGGAACCTTATAAGAGATCGAACATGTTTGTCTGTGTGTCTGAATGTTTGTCCAAGGTAGGCTACAAAACGGCTGAATAGATCTTGATGAAACTTTCGTCACGATAATTTGAAGGATTCCGAATAGTCCACGGACGAAGCCGGGGCGGTAAACAAGTATGCAAATAATTATGTGCAATACTTACAAGTATGATGTATTGGAAAATTTTCGTGAGTTTCCCATCATGCTGCAGCAGCCTCTTCTTGGCCTCGATCACCTCGGGCAGTTCCCATAAGCAATAACCCATTTTCAGAATTTCACTGGGCACTGTTCACTGAACGAAGTTAACTGAACTAATGGCAAATTTAAGGAAAAAATCGTTTATATAGCTAAAGGGGTAATTAGTACAATACGGTGATTAAGACATCACGGCCGTGGTGTACTATTCAAAAAAGATCACAGAAAATACATCAATAGCATGGTATTTTATATGAATTTGAACCTATTTAAATTGATCATAACTTTCTATATTTGATATTATTTGTAATTAAAGTAAATTTTAACATGTAAATACGAAACGTAACGGCGAGTTGAAATTCGGGGAAAAAGGAAACAACCCAATTCACAATACACGGTGTTAGACTTAAGATATAAAGTTTTCTTAGAGTTTTTAGTTCCTAGTTTAGTGATAAACCAACACTAAGTATTTACAGTAAAAACCAATTAGACAAACAACATCTGCAACATTTCGTTATGAGATTTTTTTATTATGGTTTTAAAAAAAAAAAAAGAAATAAAACCGCCCCAGTGCGTTTCGCAGTCTCAGCTACAATCCAGAATGTTGCAATACTGTTTTATTTTGTATTTCTCGGAAGTTTATTTGTCTCGGTGCCCGTTAAAATTTTCATTGGGAATAAGTACTTACTATGAGCAGTATTTTTGATTTTCATTTGTTTTATTAAAAACAGTCATAGTGGGAGACGGGAGGGGACACTTTGCAGACTGCTTTGAAGCTTAATATCTCGGTAAATAAAACCATACTATCATTTCAAAAGACCTTTTCGATGACACCCTAATGAATACATATTTTTCATCTCAACTTTACGTCGAGGTTAGGTTGCATGAATAACAAAAAAAATTACGTTCTGTTACTTCTGTACCTAAAATTGAGGTACTTTATTTATAACAAATTTCATGAAATTAAACGATGTTATAAGCCTTTCAATGTTTTAAATAACTTTTAGTTATTTATTATTCACCCATTAAAACAAGCCACATTAAAATTTTGAAATTGAGACCTGCACGAAATCGAAATTATTGTGATGATTTTGGATAACATCATCTTTTATTTTTTACTTTACTTACCAAATTACTGAAACACCCAGGGAGGTGTTTTGTGGGTACATGCTATTAGGTGTTAGTGTTAGAGGGAATAATTTATTTGGTGGTGTTAGTATGGAAGTTGTAAGAAACTTTTCAAGAAGTATATGGTGGCCCTGAAAAGGGCCGTTTTATCTGTTTCCAGTTGTCATCATTGTGGATGGAACACCTTAGCCCACGGGTTAAGGTTGCCGCAAATAGAGCGACCTGGCCAAAACTCTGGAGCTCCAGGGTTCAACCGCCTCCGCTTCGGTATGAACTCTTCCGCCAATGGGTTCGGAGTCCAGAAAGGCGAGAGGTTGTTCTGTGAAGAAATATGAACTTTCGTTGATTCTCATATTATAGGTAGGTACTATCTATAGATTTGGATTCTATAGTGTGTTGAGATTGATCTATTAAATATCTTGAGTAAAACCGTTTCTAGGGGAACCTTATAAGAGATCGAACATGTTTGTCTGTGTGTCTGAATGTTTGTCCAAGGTAGGCTACAAAACGGCTGAATAGATCTTGATGAAACTTTCGTCACGATAATTTGAAGGATTCCGAATAGTCCACGGACGAAGCCGGGGCGGTAAACAAGTATGCAAATAATTATGTGCAATACTTACAAGTATGATGTATTGGAAAATTTTCGTGAGTTTCCCATCATGCTGCAGCAGCCTCTTCTTGGCCTCGATCACCTCGGGCAGTTCCCATAAGCAATAACCCATTTTCAGAATTTCACTGGGCACTGTTCACTGAACGAAGTTAACTGAACTAATGGCAAATTTAAGGAAAAAATCGTTTATATAGCTAAAGGGGTAATTAGTACAATACGGTGATTAAGACATCACGGCCGTGGTGTACTATTCAAAAAAGATCACAGAAAATACATCAATAGCATGGTATTTTATATGAATTTGAACCTATTTAAATTGATCATAACTTTCTATATTTGATATTATTTGTAATTAAAGTAAATTTTAACATGTAAATACGAAACGTAACGGCGAGTTGAAATTCGGGGAAAAAGGAAACAACCCAATTCACAATACACGGTGTTAGACTTAAGATATAAAGTTTTCTTAGAGTTTTTAGTTCCTAGTTTAGTGATAAACCAACACTAAGTATTTACAGTAAAAACCAATTAGACAAACAACATCTGCAACATTTCGTTATGAGATTTTTTTATTATGGTTTAAAAAAAAAAAAGAAATAAAACCGCCCCAGTGCGTTTCGCAGTCTCAGCTACAATCCAGAATGTTGCAATACTGTTTTATTTTGTATTTCTCGGAAGTTTATTTGTCTCGGTGCCCGTTAAAATTTTCATTGGGAATAAGTACTTACTATGAGCAGTATTTTTGATTTTCATTTGTTTTATTAAAAACAGTCATAGTGGGAGACGGGAGAGGACACTTTGCAGACCGCTTTGAAGCTTAATATCTCGGTAACAAAACCTAATATGGAGAATTGGTTTATAAAACCATACTATCATTTCAAAAGACCTTTTCGATGACACCCTAATGAATACATATTTTTCATCTCAACTTTACGTCGAGGTTAGGTTGCATGAATAACAAAAAAAAATCACGTTCTGTTACGTTAAAATTGAGGTGCTTTATTTATAACAAATTTCATGAAATTAAACGATGTTATAAGCCTTTCAATGTTTTAAGTAACTTTTAGTTATTTATTATTCACCCATTAAAACAAGCGACAATAAAATTTTGAAATTGAGACCTGCACGAAATCGAAATTATTGTGATGATTTTGGATAACATCATCTTTTATTTTTTACTTTCTTACCAAATTACTGAAACACCCAGGGAGGTGTTTTGTGGGTACATGCTATTAGGTGTTAGTGTTAGAGGGAATAATTTATTTGGTGGTGTTAGTATGGAAGTTGTAAGAAACTTTTCAAGAAGTATATGGTGGCCCTGAAAAGGGCCGTTTTATCTGTTTCCAGTTGTCATCATTGTGGATGGAACACCTTAGCCCACGGGTTAAGGTTGCCGCAAATAGAGCGACCTGGCCAAAACTCTGGAGCTCCAGGGTTCAACCGCCTCCGCTTCGGTATGAACTCTTCCGCCAATGGGTTCGGAGTCCAGAAAGGCGAGAGGTTGTTCTGTGAAGAAATATGAACTTTCGTTGATTCTCATATTATAGGTAGGTACTATCTATAGATTTGGATTCTATAGTGTGTTGAGATTGATCTATTAAATATCTTGAGTAAAACCGTTTCTAGGGGAACCTTATAAGAGATCGAACATGTTTGTCTGTGTGTCTGAATGTTTATCCAAGGTAGGCTACAAAACGGCTGAATAGATCTTGATGAAACTTTCGTCACGATAATTTGAAGGATTCCGAATAGTCCACGGACGAAGCCGGGGCGGTAAACAAGTATGCAAATAATTATGTGCAATACTTACAAGTATGATGTATTGGAAAATTTTCGTGAGTTTCCCATCATGCTGCAGCAGCCTCTTCTTGGCCTCGATCACCTCGGGCAGTTCCCATAAGCAATAACCCATTTTCAGAATTTCACTGGGCACTGTTCACTGAACGAAGTTAACTGAACTAATGGCAAATTAATCTAATCTAATCTAGTGTCTTCCGGCCGAGCCGAAGGCTCGGGCCGGGAGGCGCTGGGGTGACCCCCGTCGCACCTGCGCGTCTCAGGGGGGCAACAGCCCCCCGGTGTCTTCTTTGGGCCCCTAGTGGGCCTAGGCGACCATGGTTACCTGTTAATTTGGTGATTAAATGAACACTTTTGGGGAGGGCAGCAGAAGAAAGAGGTTTTTTTTTTTTTTTTTTTAATAATATATATGTGTATAAATATATATATATATTTTTTTTTTTTTTTTTTTTTTATAAACCCTTTTTTCCCCGCTTACAAAATCAGAATAACTAGAAATATGTTGGGAATATGTCAGTGGGACAACGGAGCACGTCCATACCTACTCCGGGACCATGTCTAGTCCCTCCAGGGACCAGACCAGAGGCGCCAACAACTCTCTGGGGAGGTGGTAGCCGTCGAGTGGTCTTCCAGTCGCAGGGGCGATGCCACGGAGGTGCTCGTGTCGGCTGTTGTCGGCGCGGTCGAACATCCGACGCGCCATGTCGACCACGAACTCCTCGACGTAGTTGACTTGTAGATCCCTGCGAATGGTCTCATTGCGGACGAACCAAGGCGCGCGCGTTACCGCGCGCAAGGCCTTGTTCTGCTGGATCTGGATGAGTTGTCTGCCTGTGGTGGAGAGGAGGGCGTACCACGCTGGTGAGGCGTAGGTCAGCCGGGAGCGGATGTATAGCTTGAAAATTAGTAGCTTTACCCGGAGTGGCAGCGATGACCTTAAGACAGGGCGGAGCATGGCGCCGGCCATCTTTGCGCTATTAATAACGTAAGTGGCCATGGCGCGCATGCTCAGCTCTCTGTCTATCTGACACCCCAGGTATTTGATGGTGTTACTCCACTCCACGACTTGACCCCTCAGTCGGAGCGGGGGGGGTAGTTTCCTCCTGGAGGTCGCCAGTGCCGTCGTTTTACCGACGTTCACTGACAACCTCCATTTGTCCAGCCACCCAGGCAGAAGATCCAGCAGGCGCTGCATCTTCCGTGCCGCATGCCGTAGGCTTACGGAAGATGTGATGTATGCGCTGTCGTCCGCAAAGAGGGCCAGCATCGACTCCTCTTCGCTTCCCGGCGATGGACCCAGTGTAGGTATGTCATTGGTGAAGACCGCGTAGAGTAGGGGCGAAAGGCAGCTGCCTTGAGGTACTCCGGCAGTGATGTTCCTCAGTGGAGAGAGTTTCCCCTCCACACTGACAAGGAATCTGCGTCCTTCCAGGAAGGACGCCACCACCCTGATCGCCATCGGAGGCATTGGCGTTGCCAGGAGCTTGTACAGGAGTCCGCTGTGCCACACTCTGTCGAATGCTTTCTCTATATCGAGAAAGACACCGACAGAGCAGCGGCCCCTGTTGCGCTCCGACGCAAGATGGTGGAGCACTCTCGTAAGCTGCAGAGTCGTAGAGTGTCCCTCCCTGAACCCGAACTGCTCTGGCCGCAGTTTCAAGTAGGGCTTCAGGTGGCGGAGGAACAGTCTCTCGAACAGCTTAGAGAGGCTCGATAACAGGGTGATGGGCCGGTAGCTCGATGGTAGCCGGCGATCCTTGCCAGGTTTGGGAAGAACAATCACTTTACCGGTCTTCCAGGTGGTCGGGAAGTGACCGGTCCGGAGCACCCCATTGCAGAGGCGCGCCAAGGCGACGGTCGGTCGTCTGGGCAGGCGCGCCAAATCTGCGTTGGTGACGCCATCCAGCCCGGGAGCCTTCTTTGCCTTCAGGTGCAGGGTGGTCTTACGCACCTCAGCCGGGGAGACAAAGAATTCGCCGGGCAGTGGGGACGGCACTGAGTTGAGGAATTCCCCCACTCTACGCGATACTTCAGCATCATGATCAGGGTGCACGACGGGAAACGGCCTGAACTGCGTCTCGAGGTGATCAGCCTGGATCTTTGCTCGATCCTCGGCGCTAGCTCGGCGTCTCCCGTCGTTGTCTAGGAGTGGGTATACTGGTGTGGGTGCATTCGTGAGGCTCTTCGTGAGGCGGTAGAGGGAAGTTAAACTTTCCTCTTCGCCGACACCTTCCAGGAACTTCTCCCAGGAGTCTCCCCTGAAGGCCCCAATCTCGCGCCGGAGCTCTTCGGCCACCCTGTTCAGCTCAGTTTTCGCTGCAGGGCAGCGCGAGTGAGTCCAGCGGCGGTGTAGGGTACGCTTCAGGCGGAGTTTGCTCCTGAGGTGTTCAGGGAGATCGTTCCTGTTTCTAGTGTCAGCGGGCACCTCCTTGGTGGCGCTCGCTTTCGCGGCCCTAATTGCGTCCACCAAGTGGTTGACCGCCGCCTCCACATCTTCCGAAGTGGAGAGAGGTCCTGGCAGGTCGTAGTCCCGGAGTGCCTCTTCGTACGCCTGCCAGTCGGTCCTGAATCTAGTCGCGGGAAGGGCTCGCCTCGTTGGGGCGGTTCCCACGACTACCAACAATGGAAGTTGGTTAGTGTCCATGTCGTAGAGAGGCTCGACGTGTACTGGCGCTCTCACTCCATGGACAATGGCCACATCCAAAACCTCCGCCCTGTAGTCGGGGTTGGTGGGGATGTGGGTGGGTGATTCAGGGCCGATGACCTCGTACCCGCGGTGTTCGGCGTCCCTATGCAGAACTCTACCTGCAGTGTTTGTTGTCAGGGAGCCCCAAGCCAGATGTTTGGCATTGAGGTCGCCCACGATGATTGTGGGCGATTCTGCATGAAGGAGCGCGCGGATATCCTTCGCGTCCAGCCTGTCGCTCGGTGCTCGATACGCAGCAAAGACGCGAAGCTCCTCGTTCGGAAGGAAGAGCCTCACTCCAGAGGCGTGAGTGGAAATGGCAAATTTAAGGAAAAAATCGTTTATATAGCTAAAGGGGTAATTAGTACAATACGGTGATTAAGACATCACGGCCGTGGTGTACTATTCAAAAAAGATCACAGAAAATACATCAATAGCATGGTATTTTATATGAATTTGAACCTATTTAAATTGATCATAACTTTCTATATTTGATATTATTTGTAATTAAAGAAAATTTTAACATGTAAATACGAAACGTAACGGCGAGTTGAAATTCGGGGAAAAAGGAAACAACCCAATTCACAATACACGGTGTTAGACTTAAGATATAAAGTTTTCTTAGAGTTTTTAGTTCCTAGTTTAGTGATAAACCAACAGTAAGTATTTACTGTAAAAACCAATTAGACAAACAACATCTGCAACATTTCGTTATGAGATTTTTTTATTATGGTTTTAAAAAAATATAAGAAATAAGACCGCCCCAGTGCGTTTCGCAGTCTCAGCTACAATCCAGAATGTTGCAATACTGTTTTATTTTGTATTTCTCGGAAGTTTATTTGTCTCGGTGCCCGTTAAAATTTTCATTGGGAATAAGTACTTACTATGAGCAGTATTTTTGATTTTCATTTGTTTTATTAAAAACAGTCATAGTGGGAGACGGGAGGGGACACTTTGCAGACCGCTTTGAAGCTTAATATCTCGGTAACAAAACCTAATATGGAGAATTGGTTTATAAAACCATACTATCATTTCAAAAGACCTTTTCGATGACACCCTAATGAATACATATTTTTCATCTCAACTTTACGTCGAGGTTAGGTTGCATGAATAACAAAAAAAAATCACGTTCTGTTACGTTAAAATTGAGGTGCTTTATTTATAACAAATTTCATGAAATTAAACGATGTTATAAGCCTTTCAATGTTTTAAGTAACTTTTAGTTATTTATTATTCACCCATTAAAACAAGCCACATTAAAATTTTGAAATTGAGACCTGCACGAAATCGAAATTATTGTGATGATTTTGGATAACATCATCTTTTATTTTTTACTTTCTTACCAAATTACTGAAACACCCAGGGAGGTGTTTTGTGGGTACATGCTATTAGGTGTTAGTGTTAGAGGGAATAATTTATTTGGTGGTGTTAGTATGGAAGTTGTAAGAAACTTTTCAAGAAGTATATGGTGGCCCTGAAAAGGGCCGTTTTATCTGTTTCCAGTTGTCATCATTGTGGATGGAACACCTTAGCCCACGGGTTAAGGTTGCCGCAAATAGAGCGACCTGGCCAAAACTCTGGAGCTCCAGGGTTCAACCGCCTCCGCTTCGGTATGAACTCTTCCGCCAATGGGTTCGGAGTCCAGAAAGGCGAGAGGTTGTTCTGTGAAGAAATATGAACTTTCGTTGATTCTCATATTATAGGTAGGTACTATCTATAGATTTGGATTCTATAGTGTGTTGAGATTGATCTATTAAATATCTTGAGTAAAACCGTTTCTAGGGGAACCTTATAAGAGATCGAACATGTTTGTCTGTGTGTCTGAATGTTTGTCCAAGGTAGGCTACAAAACGGCTGAATAGATCTTGATGAAACTTTCGTCACGATAATTTGAAGTATTCCGAATAGTCCACGGACGAAGCCGGGGCGGTAAACAAGTATGCAAATAATTATGTGCAATACTTACAAGTATGATGTATTGGAAAATTTTCGTGAGTTTCCCATCATGCTGCAGCAGCCTCTTCTTGGCCTCGATCACCTCGGGCAGTTCCCATAAGCAATAACCCATTTTCAGAATTTCACTGGGCACTGTTCACTGAACGAAGTTAACTGAACTAATGGCAAATTTAAGGAAAAATCGTTTATATAGCTAAAGGGGTAATTAGTACAATACGGTGATTAAGACATCACGGCCGTGGTGTACTATTCAAAAAAGATCACAGAAAATACATCAATAGCATGGTATTTTATATGAATTTGAACCTATTTAAATTGATCATAACTTTCTATATTTGATATTATTTGTAATTAAAGTAAATTTTAACATGTAAAAACGAAACGTAACGGCGAGTTGAAATTCGGGGAAAAAGGAAAAAACCCAATTCACAATACACGGTGTTAGACTTAAGATATAAAGTTTTCTTAGAGTTTTTAGTTCCTAGTTTAGTGATAAACCAACAGTAAGTATTTACTGTAAAAACCAATTAGACAAACAACATCTGCAACATTTCGTTATGAGATTTTTTTATTATGGTTTTAAAAAAATATAAGAAATAAGACCGCCCCAGTGCGTTTCGCAGTCTCAGCTACAATCCAGAATGTTGCAATACTGTTTTATTTTGTATTTCTCGGAAGTTTATTTGTCTCGGTGCCCGTTAAAATTTTCATTGGGAATAAGTACTTACTATGAGCAGTACTTTTGATTTTCATTTGTTTTATTAAAAACAGTCATAGTGGGAGACGGGAGGGGACACTTTGCAGACCGCTTTGAAGCTTAATATCTCGGTAACAAAACCTAATATGGAGAATTGGTTTATAAAACCATACTATCATTTCAAAAGACCTTTTCGATGACACCCTAATGAATACATATTTTTCATCTCAACTTTACGTCGAGGTTAGGTTGCATGAATAACAAAAAAAAATCACGTTCTGTTACGTTAAAATTGAGGTGCTTTATTTATAACAAATTTCATGAAATTAAACGATGTTATAAGCCTTTCAATGTTTTAAATAACTTTTAGTTATTTATTATTCACCCATTAAAACAAGCCACATTAAAATTTTGAAATTGAGACCTGCACGAAATCGAAATTATTGTGATGATTTTGGATAACATCATCTTTTATTTTTTACTTTACTTACCAAATTACTGAAACACCCAGGGAGGTGTTTTGTGGGTACATGCTATTAGGTGTTAGTGTTAGAGGGAATAATTTATTTGGTGGTGTTAGTATGGAAGTTGTAAGAAACTTTTCAAGAAGTATATGGTGGCCCTGAAAAGGGCCGTTTTATCTGTTTCCAGTTGTCATCATTGTGGATGGAACACCTTAGCCCACGGGTTAAGGTTGCCGCAAATAGAGCGACCTGGCCAAAACTCTGGAGCTCCAGGGTTCAACCGCCTCCGCTTCGGTATGAACTCTTCCGCCAATGGGTTCGGAGTCCAGAAAGGCGAGAGGTTGTTCTGTGAAGAAATATGAACTTTCGTTGATTCTCATATTATAGGTAGGTACTATCTATAGATTTGGATTCTATAGTGTGTTGAGATTGATCTATTAAATATCTTGAGTAAAACCGTTTCTAGGGGAACCTTATAAGAGATCGAACATGTTTGTCTGTGTGTCTGAATGTTTGTCCAAGGTAGGCTACAAAACGGCTGAATAGATCTTGATGAAACTTTCGTCACGATAATTTGAAGGATTCCGAATAGTCCACGGACGAAGCCGGGGCGGTAAACAAGTATGCAAATAATTATGTGCAATACTTACAAGTATGATGTATTGGAAAATTTTCGTGAGTTTCCCATCATGCTGCAGCAGCCCCTTCTTGGCCTCGATCACCTCGGGCAGTTCCCATAAGCAATAACCCATTTTCAGAATTTCACTGGGCACTGTTCACTGAACGAAGTTAACTGAACTAATGGCAAATTTAAGGAAAAAATCGTTTATATAGCTAAAGGGGTAATTAGTACAATACGGTGATTAAGACATCACGGCCGTGGTGTACTATTCAAAAAGATCACAGAAAATACATCAATAGCATGGTATTTTATATGAATTTGAACCTATTTAAATTGATCATAACTTTCTATATTTGATATTATTTGTAATTAAAGAAAATTTTAACATGTAAATACGAAACGTAACGGCGAGTTGAAATTCGGGGAAAAAGGAAACAACCCAATTCACAATACACGGTGTTAGACTTAAGATATAAAGTTTTCTTAGAGTTTTTAGTTCCTAGTTTAGTGATAAACCAACAGTAAGTATTTACTGTAAAAACCAATTAGACAAACAACATCTGCAACATTTCGTTATGAGATTTTTTTATTATGGTTTTAAAAAAATATAAGAAATAAGACCGCCCCAGTGCGTTTCGCAGTCTCAGCTACAATCCAGAATGTTGCAATACTGTTTTATTTTGTATTTCTCGGAAGTTTATTTGTCTCGGTGCCCGTTAAAATTTTCATTGGGAATAAGTACTTACTATGAGCAGTATTTTTGATTTTCATTTGTTTTATTAAAAACAGTCATAGTGGGAGACGGGAGGGGACACTTTGCAGACCGCTTTGAAGCTTAATATCTCGGTAACAAAACCTAATATGGAGAATTGGTTTATAAAACCATACTATCATTTCAAAAGACCTTTTCGATGACACCCTAATGAATACATATTTTTCATCTCAACTTTACGTCGAGGTTAGGTTGCATGAATAACAAAAAAAAATCACGTTCTGTTACGTTAAAATTGAGGTGCTTTATTTATAACAAATTTCATGAAATTAAACGATGTTATAAGCCTTTCAATGTTTTAAGTAACTTTTAGTTATTTATTATTCACCCATTAAAACAAGCCACATTAAAATTTTGAAATTGAGACCTGCACGAAATCGAAATTATTGTGATGATTTTGGATAACATCATCTTTTATTTTTTACTTTCTTACCAAATTACTGAAACACCCAGGGAGGTGTTTTGTGGGTACATGCTATTAGGTGTTAGTGTTAGAGGGAATAATTTATTTGGTGGTGTTAGTATGGAAGTTGTAAGAAACTTTTCAAGAAGTATATGGTGGCCCTGAAAAGGGCCGTTTTATCTGTTTCCAGTTGTCATCATTGTGGATGGAACACCTTAGCCCACGGGTTAAGGTTGCCGCAAATAGAGCGACCTGGCCAAAACTCTGGAGCTCCAGGGTTCAACCGCCTCCGCTTCGGTATGAACTCTTCCGCCAATGGGTTCGGAGTCCAGAAAGGCGAGAGGTTGTTCTGTGAAGAAATATGAACTTTCGTTGATTCTCATATTATAGGTAGGTACTATCTATAGATTTGTATTCTATAGTGTGTTGAGATTGATCTATTAAATATCTTGAGTAAAACCGTTTCTAGGGGAACCTTATAAGAGATCGAACATGTTTGTCTGTGTGTCTGAATGTTTGTCCAAGGTAGGCTACAAAACGGCTGAATAGATCTTGATGAAACTTTCGTCACGATAATTTGAAGGATTCCGAATAGTCCACGGACGAAGCCGGGGCGGTAAACAAGTATGCCAATAATTATGTGCAATACTTACAAGTATGATGTATTGGAAAATTTTCGTGAGTTTCCCATCATGCTGCAGCAGCCTCTTCTTGGCCTCGATCACCTCGGGCAGTTCCCATAAGCAATAACCCATTTTCAGAATTTTACTGGGCACTGTTCACTGAACGAAGTTAACTGAACTAATGGCAAATTTAAGGAAAAAATCGTTTATATAGCTAAAGGGGTAATTAGTACAATACGGTGATTAAGACATCACGGCCGTGGTGTACTATTCAAAAAAGATCACAGAAAATACATCAATAGCATGGTATTTTATATGAATTTGAACCTATTTAAATTGATCATAACTTTCTATATTTGATATTATTTGTAATTAAAGAAAATTTTAACATGTAAATACGAAACGTAACGGCGAGTTGAAATTCGGGGAAAAAGGAAACAACCCAATTCACAATACACGGTGTTAGACTTAAGATATAAAGTTTTCTTAGAGTTTTTAGTTCCTAGTTTAGTGATAAACCAACACTAAGTATTTACAGTAAAAACCAATTAGACAAACAACATCTGCAACATTTCGTTATGAGATTTTTTTATTATGGTTTTAAAAAAATATAAGAAATAAGACCGCCCCAGTGCGTTTCGCAGTCTCAGCTACAATCCAGAATGTTGCAATACTGTTTTATTTTGTATTTCTCGGAAGTTTATTTGTCTCGGTGCCCGTTAAAATTTTCATTGGGAATAAGTACTTACTATGAGCAGTATTTTTGATTTTCATTTGTTTTATTAAAAACAGTCATAGTGGGAGACGGGAGGGGACACTTTGCAGACCGCTTTGAAGCTTAATATCTCGGTAACAAAACCTAATATGGAGAATTGGTTTATAAAACCATACTATCATTTCAAAAGACCTTTTCGATGACACCCTAATGAATACATATTTTTCATCTCAACTTTACGTCGAGGTTAGGTTGCATGAATAACAAAAAAAAATCACGTTCTGTTACGTTAAAATTGAGGTGCTTTATTTATAACAAATTTCATGAAATTAAACGATGTTATAAGCCTTTCAATGTTTTAAGTAACTTTTAGTTATTTATTATTCACCCATTAAAACAAGCCACATTAAAATTTTGAAATTGAGACCTGCACGAAATCGAAATTATTGTGATGATTTTGGATAACATCATCTTTTATTTTTTACTTTACTTACCAAATTACTGAAACACCCAGGGAGGTGTTTTGTGGGTACATGCTATTAGGTGTTAGTGTTAGAGGGAATAATTTATTTGGTGGTGTTAGTATGGAAGTTGTAAGAAACTTTTCAAGAAGTATATGGTGGCCCTGAAAAGGGCCGTTTTATCTGTTTCCAGTTGTCATCATTGTGGATGGAACACCTTAGCCCACGGGTTAAGGTTGCCGCAAATAGAGCGACCTGGCCAAAACTCTGGAGCTCCAGGGTTCAACCGCCTCCGCTTCGGTATGAACTCTTCCGCCAATGGGTTCGGAGTCCAGAAAGGCGAGAGGTTGTTCTGTGAAGAAATATGAACTTTCGTTGATTCTCATATTATAGGTAGGTACTATCTATAGATTTGTATTCTATAGTGTGTTGAGATTGATCTATTAAATATCTTGAGTAAAACCGTTTCTAGGGGAACCTTATAAGAGATCGAACATGTTTGTCTGTGTGTCTGAATGTTTGTCCAAGGTAGGCTACAAAACGGCTGAATAGATCTTGATGAAACTTTCGTCACGATAATTTGAAGGATTCCGAATAGTCCACGGACGAAGCCGGGGCGGTAAACAAGTATGCAAATAATTATGTGCAATACTTACAAGTATGATGTATTGGAAAATTTTCGTGAGTTTCCCATCATGCTGCAGCAGCCTCTTCTTGGCCTCGATCACCTCGGGCAGTTCCCATAAGCAATAACCCATTTTCAGAATTTCACTGGGCACTGTTCACTGAACGAAGTTAACTGAACTAATGGCAAATTTAAGGAAAAAATCGTTTATATAGCTAAAGGGGTAATTAGTACAATACGGTGATTAAGACATCACGGCCGTGGTGTACTATTCAAAAAAGATCACAGAAAATACATCAATAGCATGGTATTTTATATGAATTTGAACCTATTTAAATTGATCATAACTTTCTATATTTGATATTATTTGTAATTAAAGTAAATTTTAACATGTAAATACGAAACGTAACGGCGAGTTGAAATTCGGGGAAAAAGGAAACAACCCAATTCACAATACACGGTGTTAGACTTAAGATATAAAGTTTTCTTAGAGTTTTTAGTTCCTAGTTTAGTGATAAACCAACACTAAGTATTTACAGTAAAAACCAATTAGACAAACAACATCTGCAACATTTCGTTATGAGATTTTTTTATTATGGTTTAAAAAAAAAAAAAAGAAATAAAACCGCCCCAGTGCGTTTCGCAGTCTCAGCTACAATCCAGAATGTTGCAATACTGTTTTATTTTGTATTTCTCGGAAGTTTATTTGTCTCGGTGCCCGTTAAAATTTTCATTGGGAATAAGTACTTACTATGAGCAGTATTTTTGATTTTCATTTGTTTTATTAAAAACAGTCATAGTGGGAGACGGGAGGGGACACTTTGCAGACCGCTTTGAAGCTTAATATCTCGGTAACAAAACCTAATATGGAGAATTGGTTTATAAAACCATACTATCATTTCAAAAGACCTTTTCGATGACACCCTAATGAATACATATTTTTCATCTCAACTTTACGTCGAGGTTAGGTTGCATGAATAACAAAAAAAAAATCACGTTCTGTTACGTTAAAATTGAGGTGCTTTTTTTATAACAAATTTCATGAAATTAAACGATGTTATAAGCCTTTCAATGTTTTAAATAACTTTTAGTTATTTATTATTCACCCATTAAAACAAGCCACATTAAAATTTTGAAATTGAGACCTGCACGAAATCGAAATTATTGTGATGATTTTGGATAACATCATCTTTTATTTTTTACTTTACTTACCAAATTACTGAAACACCCAGGGAGGTGTTTTGTGGGTACATGCTATTAGGTGTTAGTGTTAGAGGGAATAATTTATTTGGTGGTGTTAGTATGGAAGTTGTAAGAAACTTTTCAAGAAGTATATGGTGGCCCTGAAAAGGGCCGTTTTATCTGTTTCCAGTTGTCATCATTGTGGATGGAACACCTTAGCCCACGGGTTAAGGTTGCCGCAAATAGAGCGACCTGGCCAAAACTCTGGAGCTCCAGGGTTCAACCGCCTCCGCTTCGGTATGAACTCTTCCGCCAATGGGTTCGGAGTCCAGAAAGGCGAGAGGTTGTTCTGTGAAGAAATATGAACTTTCGTTGATTCTCATATTATAGGTAGGTACTATCTATAGATTTGGATTCTATAGTGTGTTGAGATTGATCTATTAAATATCTTGAGTAAAACCGTTTCTAGGGGAACCTTATAAGAGATCGAACATGTTTGTCTGTGTGTCTGAATGTTTGTCCAAGGTAGGCTACAAAACGGCTGAATAGATCTTGATGAAACTTTCGTCACGATAATTTGAAGGATTCCGAATAGTCCACGGACGAAGCCGGGGCGGTAAACAAGTATGCAAATAATTATGTGCAATACTTACAAGTATGATGTATTGGAAAATTTTCGTGAGTTTCCCATCATGCTGCAGCAGCCTCTTCTTGGCCTCGATCACCTCGGGCAGTTCCCATAAGCAATAACCCATTTTCAGAATTTCACTGGGCACTGTTCACTGAACGAAGTTAACTGAACTAATGGCAAATTTAAGGAAAAAATCGTTTATATAGCTAAAGGGGTAATTAGTACAATACGGTGATTAAGACATCACGGCCGTGGTGTACTATTCAAAAAAGATCACAGAAAATACATCAATAGCATGGTATTTTATATGAATTTGAACCTATTTAAATTGATCATAACTTTCTATATTTGATATTATTTGTAATTAAAGAAAATTTTAACATGTAATTACGAAACGTAACGGCGAGTTGAAATTCGGGGAAAAAGGAAAAAACCCAATTCACAATACACGGTGTTAGACTTAAGATATAAAGTTTTCTTAGAGTTTTTAGTTCCTAGTTTAGTGATAAACCAACACTAAGTATTTACAGTAAAAACCAATTAGACAAACAACATCTGCAACATTTCGTTATGAGATTTTTTTATTATGGTTTTAAAAAAATATAAGAAATAAGACCGCCCCAGTGCGTTTCGCAGTCTCAGCTACAATCCAGAATGTTGCAATACTGTTTTATTTTGTATTTCTCGGAAGTTTATTTGTCTCGGTGCCCGTTAAAATTTTCATTGGGAATAAGTACTTACTATGAGCAGTATTTTTGATTTTCATTTGTTTTATTAAAAACAGTCATAGTGGGAGACGGGAGGGGACACTTTGCAGACCGCTTTGAAGCTTAATATCTCGGTAACAAAACCTAATATGGAGAATTGGTTTATAAAACCATACTATCATTTCAAAAGACCTTTTCGATGACACCCTAATGAATACATATTTTTCATCTCAACTTTACGTCGAGGTTAGGTTGCATGAATAACAAAAAAAAATCACGTTCTGTTACGTTAAAATTGAGGTGCTTTATTTATAACAAATTTCATGAAATTAAACGATGTTATAAGCCTTTCAATGTTTTAAGTAACTTTTAGTTATTTATTATTCACCCATTAAAACAAGCCACATTAAAATTTTGAAATTGAGACCTGCACGAAATCGAAATTATTGTGATGATTTTGGATAACATCATCTTTTATTTTTTACTTTCTTACCAAATTACTGAAACACCCAGGGAGGTGTTTTGTGGGTACATGCTATTAGGTGTTAGTGTTAGAGGGAATAATTTATTTGGTGGTGTTAGTATGGAAGTTGTAAGAAACTTTTCAAGAAGTATATGGTGGCCCTGAAAAGGGCCGTTTTATCTGTTTCCAGTTGTCATCATTGTGGATGGAACACCTTAGCCCACGGGTTAAGGTTGCCGCAAATAGAGCGACCTGGCCAAAACTCTGGAGCTCCAGGGTTCAACCGCCTCCGCTTCGGTATGAACTCTTCCGCCAATGGGTTCGGAGTCCAGAAAGGCGAGAGGTTGTTCTGTGAAGAAATATGAACTTTCGTTGATTCTCATATTATAGGTAGGTACTATCTATAGATTTGGATTCTATAGTGTGTTGAGATTGATCTATTAAATATCTTGAGTAAAACCGTTTCTAGGGGAACCTTATAAGAGATCGAACATGTTTGTCTGTGTGTCTGAATGTTTGTCCAAGGTAGGCTACAAAACGGCTGAATAGATCTTGATGAAACTTTCGTCACGATAATTTGAAGGATTCCGAATAGTCCACGGACGAAGCCGGGGCGGTAAACAAGTATGCAAATAATTATGTGCAATACTTACAAGTATGATGTATTGGAAAATTTTCGTGAGTTTCCCATCATGCTGCAGCAGCCTCTTCTTGGCCTCGATCACCTCGGGCAGTTCCCATAAGCAATAACCCATTTTCAGAATTTCACTGGGCACTGTTCACTGAACGAAGTTAACTGAACTAATGGCAAATTTAAGGAAAAATCGTTTATATAGCTAAAGGGGTAATTAGTACAATACGGTGATTAAGACATCACGGCCGTGGTGTACTATTCAAAAAAGATCACAGAAAATACATCAATAGCATGGTATTTTATATGAATTTGAACCTATTTAAATTGATCATAACTTTCTATATTTGATATTATTTGTAATTAAAGAAAATTTTAACATGTAAAAACGAAACGTAACGGCGAGTTGAAATTCGGGGAAAAAGGAAAAAACCCAATTCACAATACACGGTGTTAGACTTAAGATATAAAGTTTTCTTAGAGTTTTTAGTTCCTAGTTTAGTGATAAACCAACAGTAAGTATTTACTGTAAAAACCAATTAGACAAACAACATCTGCAACATTTCGTTATGAGATTTTTTTATTATGGTTTTAAAAAAATATAAGAAATAAGACCGCCCCAGTGCGTTTCGCAGTCTCAGCTACAATCCAGAATGTTGCAATACTGTTTTATTTTGTATTTCTCGGAAGTTTATTTGTCTCGGTGCCCGTTAAAATTTTCATTGGGAATAAGTACTTACTATGAGCAGTACTTTTGATTTTCATTTGTTTTATTAAAAACAGTCATAGTGGGAGACGGGAGGGGACACTTTGCAGACCGCTTTGAAGCTTAATATCTCGGTAACAAAACCTAATATGGAGAATTGGTTTATAAAACCATACTATCATTTCAAAAGACCTTTTCGATGACACCCTAATGAATACATATTTTTCATCTCAACTTTACGTCGAGGTTAGGTTGCATGAATAACAAAAAAAAATCACGTTCTGTTACGTTAAAATTGAGGTGCTTTATTTATAACAAATTTCATGAAATTAAACGATGTTATAAGCCTTTCAATGTTTTAAATAACTTTTAGTTATTTATTATTCACCCATTAAAACAAGCCACATTAAAATTTTGAAATTGAGACCTGCACGAAATCGAAATTATTGTGATGATTTTGGATAACATCATCTTTTATTTTTTACTTTACTTACCAAATTACTGAAACACCCAGGGAGGTGTTTTGTGGGTACATGCTATTAGGTGTTAGTGTTAGAGGGAATAATTTATTTGGTGGTGTTAGTATGGAAGTTGTAAGAAACTTTTCAAGAAGTATATGGTGGCCCTGAAAAGGGCCGTTTTATCTGTTTCCAGTTGTCATCATTGTGGATGGAACACCTTAGCCCACGGGTTAAGGTTGCCGCAAATAGAGCGACCTGGCCAAAACTCTGGAGCTCCAGGGTTCAACCGCCTCCGCTTCGGTATGAACTCTTCCGCCAATGGGTTCGGAGTCCAGAAAGGCGAGAGGTTGTTCTGTGAAGAAATATGAACTTTCGTTGATTCTCATATTATAGGTAGGTACTATCTATAGATTTGGATTCTATAGTGTGTTGAGATTGATCTATTAAATATCTTGAGTAAAACCGTTTCTAGGGGAACCTTATAAGAGATCGAACATGTTTGTCTGTGTGTCTGAATGTTTGTCCAAGGTAGGCTACAAAACGGCTGAATAGATCTTGATGAAACTTTCGTCACGATAATTTGAAGGATTCCGAATAGTCCACGGACGAAGCCGGGGCGGTAAACAAGTATGCAAATAATTATGTGCAATACTTACAAGTATGATGTATTGGAAAATTTTCGTGAGTTTCCCATCATGCTGCAGCAGCCCCTTCTTGGCCTCGATCACCTCGGGCAGTTCCCATAAGCAATAACCCATTTTCAGAATTTCACTGGGCACTGTTCACTGAACGAAGTTAACTGAACTAATGGCAAATTTAAGGAAAAAATCGTTTATATAGCTAAAGGGGTAATTAGTACAATACGGTGATTAAGACATCACGGCCGTGGTGTACTATTCAAAAAGATCACAGAAAATACATCAATAGCATGGTATTTTATATGAATTTGAACCTATTTAAATTGATCATAACTTTCTATATTTGATATTATTTGTAATTAAAGAAAATTTTAACATGTAAATACGAAACGGAACGGCGAGTTGAAATTCGGGGAAAAAGGAAACAACCCAATTCACAATACACGGTGTTAGACTTAAGATATAAAGTTTTCTTAGAGTTTTTAGTTCCTAGTTTAGTGATAAACCAACAGTAAGTATTTACTGTAAAAACCAATTAGACAAACAACATCTGCAACATTTCGTTATGAGATTTTTTTATTATGGTTTTAAAAAAATATAAGAAATAAGACCGCCCCAGTGCGTTTCGCAGTCTCAGCTACAATCCAGAATGTTGCAATACTGTTTTATTTTGTATTTCTCGGAAGTTTATTTGTCTCGGTGCCCGTTAAAATTTTCATTGGGAATAAGTACTTACTATGAGCAGTATTTTTGATTTTCATTTGTTTTATTAAAAACAGTCATAGTGGGAGACGGGAGGGGACACTTTGCAGACCGCTTTGAAGCTTAATATCTCGGTAACAAAACCTAATATGGAGAATTGGTTTATAAAACCATACTATCATTTCAAAAGACCTTTTCGATGACACCCTAATGAATACATATTTTTCATCTCAACTTTACGTCGAGGTTAGGTTGCATGAATAACAAAAAAAAATCACGTTCTGTTACGTTAAAATTGAGGTGCTTTATTTATAACAAATTTCATGAAATTAAACGATGTTATAAGCCTTTCAATGTTTTAAGTAACTTTTAGTTATTTATTATTCACCCATTAAAACAAGCCACATTAAAATTTTGAAATTGAGACCTGCACGAAATCGAAATTATTGTGATGATTTTGGATAACATCATCTTTTATTTTTTACTTTCTTACCAAATTACTGAAACACCCAGGGAGGTGTTTTGTGGGTACATGCTATTAGGTGTTAGTGTTAGAGGGAATAATTTATTTGGTGGTGTTAGTATGGAAGTTGTAAGAAACTTTTCAAGAAGTATATGGTGGCCCTGAAAAGGGCCGTTTTATCTGTTTCCAGTTGTCATCATTGTGGATGGAACACCTTAGCCCACGGGTTAAGGTTGCCGCAAATAGAGCGACCTGGCCAAAACTCTGGAGCTCCAGGGTTCAACCGCCTCCGCTTCGGTATGAACTCTTCCGCCAATGGGTTCGGAGTCCAGAAAGGCGAGAGGTTGTTCTGTGAAGAAATATGAACTTTCGTTGATTCTCATATTATAGGTAGGTACTATCTATAGATTTGTATTCTATAGTGTGTTGAGATTGATCTATTAAATATCTTGAGTAAAACCGTTTCTAGGGGAACCTTATAAGAGATCGAACATGTTTGTCTGTGTGTCTGAATGTTTGTCCAAGGTAGGCTACAAAACGGCTGAATAGATCTTGATGAAACTTTCGTCACGATAATTTGAAGGATTCCGAATAGTCCACGGACGAAGCCGGGGCGGTAAACAAGTATGCAAATAATTATGTGCAATACTTACAAGTATGATGTATTGGAAAATTTTCGTGAGTTTCCCATCATGCTGCAGCAGCCTCTTCTTGGCCTCGATCACCTCGGGCAGTTCCCATAAGCAATAACCCATTTTCAGAATTTTACTGGGCACTGTTCACTGAACGAAGTTAACTGAACTAATGGCAAATTTAAGGAAAAAATCGTTTATATAGCTAAAGGGGTAATTAGTACAATACGGTGATTAAGACATCACGGCCGTGGTGTACTATTCAAAAAAGATCACAGAAAATACATCAATAGCATGGTATTTTATATGAATTTGAACCTATTTAAATTGATCATAACTTTCTATATTTGATATTATTTGTAATTAAAGAAAATTTTAACATGTAAATACGAAACGTAACGGCGAGTTGAAATTCGGGGAAAAAGGAAACAACCCAATTCACAATACACGGTGTTAGACTTAAGATATAAAGTTTTCTTAGAGTTTTTAGTTCCTAGTTTAGTGATAAACCAACAGTAAGTATTTACTGTAAAAACCAATTAGACAAACAACATCTGCAACATTTCGTTATGAGATTTTTTTATTATGGTTTTAAAAAAATATAAGAAATAAGACCGCCCCAGTGCGTTTCGCAGTCTCAGCTACAATCCAGAATGTTGCAATACTGTTTTATTTTGTATTTCTCGGAAGTTTATTTGTCTCGGTGCCCGTTAAAATTTTCATTGGGAATAAGTACTTACTATGAGCAGTATTTTTGATTTTCATTTGTTTTATTAAAAACAGTCATAGTGGGAGACGGGAGGGGACACTTTGCAGACCGCTTTGAAGCTTAATATCTCGGTAACAAAACCTAATATGGAGAATTGGTTTATAAAACCATACTATCATTTCAAAAGACCTTTTCGATGACACCCTAATGAATACATATTTTTCATCTCAACTTTACGTCGAGGTTAGGTTGCATGAATAACAAAAAAAAATCACGTTCTGTTACGTTAAAATTGAGGTGCTTTATTTATAACAAATTTCATGAAATTAAACGATGTTATAAGCCTTTCAATGTTTTAAGTAACTTTTAGTTATTTATTATTCACCCATTAAAACAAGCCACATTAAAATTTTGAAATTGAGACCTGCACGAAATCGAAATTATTGTGATGATTTTGGATAACATCATCTTTTATTTTTTACTTTACTTACCAAATTACTGAAACACCCAGGGAGGTGTTTTGTGGGTACATGCTATTAGGTGTTAGTGTTAGAGGGAATAATTTATTTGGTGGTGTTAGTATGGAAGTTGTAAGAAACTTTTCAAGAAGTATATGGTGGCCCTGAAAAGGGCCGTTTTATCTGTTTCCAGTTGTCATCATTGTGGATGGAACACCTTAGCCCACGGGTTAAGGTTGCCGCAAATAGAGCGACCTGGCCAAAACTCTGGAGCTCCAGGGTTCAACCGCCTCCGCTTCGGTATGAACTCTTCCGCCAATGGGTTCGGAGTCCAGAAAGGCGAGAGGTTGTTCTGTGAAGAAATATGAACTTTCGTTGATTCTCATATTATAGGTAGGTACTATCTATAGATTTGTATTCTATAGTGTGTTGAGATTGATCTATTAAATATCTTGAGTAAAACCGTTTCTAGGGGAACCTTATAAGAGATCGAACATGTTTGTCTGTGTGTCTGAATGTTTGTCCAAGGTAGGCTACAAAACGGCTGAATAGATCTTGATGAAACTTTCGTCACGATAATTTGAAGGATTCCGAATAGTCCACGGACGAAGCCGGGGCGGTAAACAAGTATGCAAATAATTATGTGCAATACTTACAAGTATGATGTATTGGAAAATTTTCGTGAGTTTCCCATCATGCTGCAGCAGCCTCTTCTTGGCCTCGATCACCTCGGGCAGTTCCCATAAGCAATAACCCATTTTCAGAATTTCACTGGGCACTGTTCACTGAACGAAGTTAACTGAACTAATGGCAAATTTAAGGAAAAAATCGTTTATATAGCTAAAGGGGTAATTAGTACAATACGGTGATTAAGACATCACGGCCGTGGTGTACTATTCAAAAAAGATCACAGAAAATACATCAATAGCATGGTATTTTATATGAATTTGAACCTATTTAAATTGATCATAACTTTCTATATTTGATATTATTTGTAATTAAAGTAAATTTTAACATGTAAATACGAAACGTAACGGCGAGTTGAAATTCGGGGAAAAAGGAAACAACCCAATTCACAATACACGGTGTTAGACTTAAGATATAAAGTTTTCTTAGAGTTTTTAGTTCCTAGTTTAGTGATAAACCAACACTAAGTATTTACAGTAAAAACCAATTAGACAAACAACATCTGCAACATTTCGTTATGAGATTTTTTTATTATGGTTTTAAAAAAAAAAAAAGAAATAAAACCGCCCCAGTGCGTTTCGCAGTCTCAGCTACAATCCAGAATGTTGCAATACTGTTTTATTTTGTATTTCTCGGAAGTTTATTTGTCTCGGTGCCCGTTAAAATTTTCATTGGGAATAAGTACTTACTATGAGCAGTATTTTTGATTTTCATTTGTTTTATTAAAAACAGTCATAGTGGGAGACGGGAGGGGACACTTTGCAGACCGCTTTGAAGCTTAATATCTCGGTAACAAAACCTAATATGGAGAATTGGTTTATAAAACCATACTATCATTTCAAAAGACCTTTTCGATGACACCCTAATGAATACATATTTTTCATCTCAACTTTACGTCGAGGTTAGGTTGCATGAATAACAAAAAAAAAATCACGTTCTGTTACGTTAAAATTGAGGTGCTTTTTTTATAACAAATTTCATGAAATTAAACGATGTTATAAGCCTTTCAATGTTTTAAATAACTTTTAGTTATTTATTATTCACCCATTAAAACAAGCCACATTAAAATTTTGAAATTGAGACCTGCACGAAATCGAAATTATTGTGATGATTTTGGATAACATCATCTTTTATTTTTTACTTTACTTACCAAATTACTGAAACACCCAGGGAGGTGTTTTGTGGGTACATGCTATTAGGTGTTAGTGTTAGAGGGAATAATTTATTTGGTGGTGTTAGTATGGAAGTTGTAAGAAACTTTTCAAGAAGTATATGGTGGCCCTGAAAAGGGCCGTTTTATCTGTTTCCAGTTGTCATCATTGTGGATGGAACACCTTAGCCCACGGGTTAAGGTTGCCGCAAATAGAGCGACCTGGCCAAAACTCTGGAGCTCCAGGGTTCAACCGCCTCCGCTTCGGTATGAACTCTTCCGCCAATGGGTTCGGAGTCCAGAAAGGCGAGAGGTTGTTCTGTGAAGAAATATGAACTTTCGTTGATTCTCATATTATAGGTAGGTACTATCTATAGATTTGTATTCTATAGTGTGTTGAGATTGATCTATTAAATATCTTGAGTAAAACCGTTTCTAGGGGAACCTTATAAGAGATCGAACATGTTTGTCTGTGTGTCTGAATGTTTGTCCAAGGTAGGCTACAAAACGGCTGAATAGATCTTGATGAAACTTTCGTCACGATAATTTGAAGGATTCCGAATAGTCCACGGACGAAGCCGGGGCGGTAAACAAGTATGCAAATAATTATGTGCAATACTTACAAGTATGATGTATTGGAAAATTTTCGTGAGTTTCCCATCATGCTGCAGCAGCCTCTTCTTGGCCTCGATCACCTCGGGCAGTTCCCATAAGCAATAACCCATTTTCAGAATTTCACTGGGCACTGTTCACTGAACGAAGTTAACTGAACTAATGGCAAATTTAAGGAAAAAATCGTTTATATAGCTAAAGGGGTAATTAGTACAATACGGTGATTAAGACATCACGGCCGTGGTGTACTATTCAAAAAAGATCACAGAAAATACATCAATAGCATGGTATTTTATATGAATTTGAACCTATTTAAATTGATCATAACTTTCTATATTTGATATTATTTGTAATTAAAGTAAATTTTAACATGTAAATACGAAACGTAACGGCGAGTTGAAATTCGGGGAAAAAGGAAACAAAGGATATAAAGTTTTCTTAGAGTTTTTAGTTCCTAGTTTAGTGATAAACCAACACTAAGTATTTACAGTAAAAACCAATTAGACAAACAACATCTGCAACATTTCGTTATGAGATTTTTTTATTATGGTTTTAAAAAAAAATAAGAAATAAAACCGCCCCAGTGCGTTTCGCAGTCTCAGCTACAATCCAGAATGTTGCAATACTGTTTTATTTTGTATTTCTCGGAAGTTTATTTGTCTCGGTGCCCGTTAAAATTTTCATTGGGAATAAGTACTTACTATGAGCAGTATTTTTGATTTTCATTTGTTTTATTAAAAACAGTCATAGTGGGAGACGGGAGGGGACACTTTGCAGACCGCTTTGAAGCTTAATATCTCGGTAACAAAACCTAATATGGAGAATTGGTTTATAAAACATACTATCATTTCAAAAGACCTTTTCGATGACACCCTAATGAATACATATTTTTCATCTCAACTTTACGTCGAGGTTAGGTTGCATGAATAACAAAAAAAAATCACGTTCTGTTACGTTAAAATTGAGGTGCTTTATTTATAACAAATTTCATGAAATTAAACGATGTTATAAGCCTTTCAATGTTTTAAGTAACTTTTAGTTATTTATTATTCACCCATTAAAACAAGCCACATTAAAATTTTGAAATTGAGACCTGCACGAAATCGAAATTATTGTGATGATTTTGGATAACATCATCTTTTATTTTTTACTTTCTTACCAAATTACTGAAACACCCAGGGAGGTGTTTTGTGGGTACATGCTATTAGGTGTTAGTGTTAGAGGGAATAATTTATTTGGTGGTGTTAGTATGGAAGTTGTAAGAAACTTTTCAAGAAGTATATGGTGGCCCTGAAAAGGGCCGTTTTATCTGTTTCCAGTTGTCATCATTGTGGATGGAACACCTTAGCCCACGGGTTAAGGTTGCCGCAAATAGAGCGACCTGGCCAAAACTCTGGAGCTCCAGGGTTCAACCGCCTCCGCTTCGGTATGAACTCTTCCGCCAATGGGTTCGGAGTCCAGAAAGGCGAGAGGTTGTTCTGTGAAGAAATATGAACTTTCGTTGATTCTCATATTATAGGTAGGTACTATCTATAGATTTGGATTCTATAGTGTGTTGAGATTGATCTATTAAATATCTTGAGTAAAACCGTTTCTAGGGGAACCTTAAGAGATCGAACATGTTTCTCTGTGTGTCTGAATGTTTGTCCAAGGTAGGCTACAAAACGGCTGAATAGATCTTGATGAAACTTTCGTCACGATAATTTGAAGGATTCCGAATAGTCCACGGACGAAGCCGGGGCGGTAAACAAGTATGCAAATAATTATGTGCAATACTTACAAGTATGATGTATTGGAAAATTTTCGTGAGTTTCCCATCATGCTGCAGCAGCCTCTTCTTGGCCTCGATCACCTCGGGCAGTTCCCATAAGCAATAACCCATTTTCAGAATTTCACTGGGCACTGTTCACTGAACGAAGTTAACTGAACTAATGGCAAATTTAAGGAAAAAATCGTTTATATAGCTAAAGGGGTAATTAGTACAATACGGTGATTAAGACATCACGGCCGTGGTGTACTATTCAAAAAAGATCACAGAAAATACATCAATAGCATGCTATTTTATATGAATTTGAACCTATTTAAATTGATCATAACTTTCTATATTTGATATTATTTGTAATTAAAGAAAATTTTAACATGTAAATACGAAACGTAACGGCGAGTTGAAATTCGGGGAAAAAGGAAACAACCCAATTCACAATACACGGTGTTAGACTTAAGATATAAAGTTTTCTTAGAGTTTTTAGTTCCTAGTTTAGTGATAAACCAACACTAAGTATTTACAGTAAAAACCAATTAGACAAACAACATCTGCAACATTTCGTTATGAGATTTTTTTATTATGGTTTAAAAAAAAAAAAGAAATAAAACCGCCCCAGTGCGTTTCGCAGTCTCAGCTACAATCCAGAATGTTGCAATACTGTTTTATTTTGTATTTCTCGGAAGTTTATTTATCTCGGTGCCCGTTAAAATTTTCATTGGGAATAAGTACTTACTATGAGCAGTATTTTTGATTTTCATTTGTTTTATTAAAAACAGTCATAGTGGGAGACGGGAGGGGACACTTTGCAGACCGCTTTGAAGCTTAATATCTCGGTAACAAAACCTAATATGGAGAATTGGTTTATAAAACCATACTATCATTTCAAAAGACCTTTTCGATGACACCCTAATGAATACATATTTTTCATCTCAACTTTACGTCGAGGTTAGGTTGCATGAATAACAAAAAAAAAATCACGTTCTGTTACGTTAAAATTGAGGTGCTTTATTTATAACAAATTTCATGAAATTAAACGATGTTATAAGCCTTTCAATGTTTTAAATAACTTTTAGTTATTTATTATTCACCCATTAAAACAAGCCACATTAAAATTTTGAAATTGAGACCTGCACGAAATCGAAATTATTGTGATGATTTTGGATAACATCATCTTTTATTTTTTACTTTACTTACCAAATTACTGAAACACCCAGGGAGGTGTTTTGTGGGTACATGCTATTAGGTGTTAGTGTTAGAGGGAATAATTTATTTGGTGGTGTTAGTATGGAAGTTGTAAGAAACTTTTCAAGAAGTATATGGTGGCCCTGAAAAGGGCCGTTTTATCTGTTTCCAGTTGTCATCATTGTGGATGGAACACCTTAGCCCACGGGTTAAGGTTGCCGCAAATAGAGCGACCTGGCCAAAACTCTGGAGCTCCAGGGTTCAACCGCCTCCGCTTCGGTATGAACTCTTCCGCCAATGGGTTCGGAGTCCAGAAAGGCGAGAGGTTGTTCTGTGAAGAAATATGAACTTTCGTTGATTCTCATATTATAGGTAGGTACTATCTATAGATTTGGATTCTATAGTGTGTTGAGATTGATCTATTAAATATCTGGAGTAAAACCGTTTCTAGGGGAACCTTATAAGAGATCGAACATGTTTGTCTGTGTGTCTGAATGTTTGTCCAAGGTAGGCTACAAAACGGCTGAATAGATCTTGATGAAACTTTCGTCACGATAATTTGAAGGATTCCGAATAGTCCACGGACGAAGCCGGGGCGGTAAACAAGTATGCAAATAATTATGTGCAATACTTACAAGTATGATGTATTGGAAAATTTTCGTGAGTTTCCCATCATGCTGCAGCAGCCTCTTCTTGGCCTCGATCACCTCGGGCAGTTCCCATAAGCAATAACCCATTTTCAGAATATCACTGGGCACTGTTCACTGAACGAAGTTAACTGAACTAATGGCAAATTTAAGGAAAAAATCGTTTATATAGCTAAAGGGGTAATTAGTACAATACGGTGATTAAGACATCACGGCCGTGGTGTACTATTCAAAAAAGATCACAGAAAATACATCAATAGCATGCTATTTTATATGAATTTGAACCTATTTAAATTGATCATAACTTTCTATATTTGATATTATTTGTAATTAAAGAAAATTTTAACATGTAAATACGAAACGTAACGGCGAGTTGAAATTTGGGGAAAAAGGAAACAACCCAATTCACAATACACGGTGTTAGACTTAAGATATAAAGTTTTCTTAGAGTTTTTAGTTCCTAGTTTAGTGATAAACCAACACTAAGTATTTACTGTAAAAACCAATTAGACAAACAACATCTGCAACATTTCGTTATGAGATTTTTTTATTATGGTTTTAAAAAAATATAAGAAATAAGACCGCCCCAGTGCGTTTCGCAGTCTCAGCTACAATCCAGAATGTTGCAATACTGTTTTATTTTGTATTTCTCGGAAGTTTATTTGTCTCGGTGCCCGTTAAAATTTTCATTGGGAATAAGTACTTACTATGAGCAGTATTTTTGATTTTCATTTGTTTTATTAAAAACAGTCATAGTGGGAGACGGGAGGGGACACTTTGCAGACCGCTTTGAAGCTTAATATCTCGGTAACAAAACCTAATATGGAGAATTGGTTTATAAAACATACTATCATTTCAAAAGACCTTTTCGATGACACCCTAATGAATACATATTTTTCATCTCAACTTTACGTCGAGGTTAGGTTGCATGAATAACAAAAAAAAATCACGTTCTGTTACGTTAAAATTGAGGTGCTTTATTTATAACAAATTTCATGAAATTAAACGATGTTATAAGCCTTTCAATGTTTTAAGTAACTTTTAGTTATTTATTATTCACCCATTAAAACAAGCCACATTAAAATTTTGAAATTGAGACCTGCACGAAATCGAAATTATTGTGATGATTTTGGATAACATCATCTTTTATTTTTTACTTTCTTACCAAATTACTGAAACACCCAGGGAGGTGTTTTGTGGGTACATGCTATTAGGTGTTAGTGTTAGAGGGAATAATTTATTTGGTGGTGTTAGTATGGAAGTTGTAAGAAACTTTTCAAGAAGTATATGGTGGCCCTGAAAAGGGCCGTTTTATCTGTTTCCAGTTGTCATCATTGTGGATGGAACACCTTAGCCCACGGGTTAAGGTTGCCGCAAATAGAGCGACCTGGCCAAAACTCTGGAGCTCCAGGGTTCAACCGCCTCCGCTTCGGTATGAACTCTTCCGCCAATGGGTTCGGAGTCCAGAAAGGCGAGAGGTTGTTCTGTGAAGAAATATGAACTTTCGTTGATTCTCATATTATAGGTAGGTACTATCTATAGATTTGGATTCTATAGTGTGTTGAGATTGATCTATTAAATATCTTGAGTAAAACCGTTTCTAGGGGAACCTTAAGAGATCGAACATGTTTCTCTGTGTGTCTGAATGTTTGTCCAAGGTAGGCTACAAAACGGCTGAATAGATCTTGATGAAACTTTCGTCACGATAATTTGAAGGATTCCGAATAGTCCACGGACGAAGCCGGGGCGGTAAACAAGTATGCAAATAATTATGTGCAATACTTACAAGTATGATGTATTGGAAAATTTTCGTGAGTTTCCCATCATGCTGCAGCAGCCTCTTCTTGGCCTCGATCACCTCGGGCAGTTCCCATAAGCAATAACCCATTTTCAGAATTTTACTGGGCACTGTTCACTGAACGAAGTTAACTGAACTAATGGCAAATTTAAGGAAAAAATCGTTTATATAGCTAAAGGGGTAATTAGTACAATACGGTGATTAAGACATCACGGCCGTGGTGTACTATTCAAAAAAGATCACAGAAAATACATCAATAGCATGGTATTTTATATGAATTTGAACCTATTTAAATTGATCATAACTTTCTATATTTGATATTATTTGTAATTAAAGAAAATTTTAACATGTAAATACGAAACGTAACGGCGAGTTGAAATTCGGGGAAAAAGGAAAAAACCCAATTCACAATACACGGTGTTAGACTTAAGATATAAAGTTTTCTTAGAGTTTTTAGTTCCTAGTTTAGTGATAAACCAACACTAAGTATTTACAGTAAAAACCAATTAGACAAACAACATCTGCAACATTTCGTTATGAGATTTTTTTATTATGGTTTTAAAAAAATATAAGAAATAAGACCGCCCCAGTGCGTTTCGCAGTCTCAGCTACAATCCAGAATGTTGCAATACTGTTTTATTTTGTATTTCTCGGAAGTTTATTTGTCTCGGTGCCCGTTAAAATTTTCATTGGGAATAAGTACTTACTATGAGCAGTATTTTTGATTTTCATTTGTTTTATTAAAAACAGTCATAGTGGGAGACGGGAGGGGACACTTTGCAGACCGCTTTGAAGCTTAATATCTCGGTAACAAAACCTAATATGGAGAATTGGTTTATAAAACATACTATCATTTCAAAAGACCTTTTCGATGACACCCTAATGAATACATATTTTTCATCTCAACTTTACGTCGAGGTTAGGTTGCATGAATAACAAAAAAAAATCACGTTCTGTTACGTTAAAATTGAGGTGCTTTATTTATAACAAATTTCATGAAATTAAACGATGTTATAAGCCTTTCAATGTTTTAAGTAACTTTTAGTTATTTATTATTCACCCATTAAAACAAGCCACATTAAAATTTTGAAATTGAGACCTGCACGAAATCGAAATTATTGTGATGATTTTGGATAACATCATCTTTTATTTTTTACTTTCTTACCAAATTACTGAAACACCCAGGGAGGTGTTTTGTGGGTACATGCTATTAGGTGTTAGTGTTAGAGGGAATAATTTATTTGGTGGTGTTAGTATGGAAGTTGTAAGAAACTTTTCAAGAAGTATATGGTGGCCCTGAAAAGGGCCGTTTTATCTGTTTCCAGTTGTCATCATTGTGGATGGAACACCTTAGCCCACGGGTTAAGGTTGCCGCAAATAGAGCGACCTGGCCAAAACTCTGGAGCTCCAGGGTTCAACCGCCTCCGCTTCGGTATGAACTCTTCCGCCAATGGGTTCGGAGTCCAGAAAGGCGAGAGGTTGTTCTGTGAAGAAATATGAACTTTCGTTGATTCTAATATTATAGGTAGGTACTATCTATAGATTTGTATTCTATAGTGTGTTGAGATTGATCTATTAAATATCTTGAGTAAAACCGTTTCTAGGGGAACCTTATAAGAGATCGAACATGTTTGTCTGTGTGTCTGAATGTTTGTCCAAGGTAGGCTACAAAACGGCTGAATAGATCTTGATGAAACTTTCGTCACGATAATTTGAAGGATTCCGAATAGTCCACGGACGAAGCCGGGGCGGTAAACAAGTATGCAAATAATTATGTGCAATACTTACAAGTATGATGTATTGGAAAATTTTCGTGAGTTTCCCATCATGCTGCAGCAGCCTCTTCTTGGCCTCGATCACCTCGGGCAGTTCCCATAAGCAATAACCCATTTTCAGAATTTTACTGGGCACTGTTCACTGAACGAAGTTAACTGAACTAATGGCAAATTTAAGGAAAAAATCGTTTATATAGCTAAAGGGGTAATTAGTACAATACGGTGATTAAGACATCACGGCCGTGGTGTACTATTCAAAAAAGATCACAGAAAATACATCAATAGCATGGTATTTTATATGAATTTGAACCTATTTAAATTGATCATAACTTTCTATATTTGATATTATTTGTAATTAAAGAAAATTTTAACATGTAAATACGAAACGTAACGGCGAGTTGAAATTCGGGGAAAAAGGAAACAACCCAATTCACAATACACGGTGTTAGACTTAAGATATAAAGTTTTCTTAGAGTTTTTAGTTCCTAGTTTAGTGATAAACCAACACTAAGTATTTACAGTAAAAACCAATTAGACAAACAACATCTGCAACATTTCGTTATGAGATTTTTTTATTATGGTTTAAAAAAAAAAAAAGAAATAAAACCGCCCCAGTGCGTTTCGCAGTCTCAGCTACAATCCAGAATGTTGCAATACTGTTTTATTTTGTATTTCTCGGAAGTTTATTTATCTCGGTGCCCGTTAAAATTTTCATTGGGAATAAGTACTTACTATGAGCAGTATTTTTGATTTTCATTTGTTTTATTAAAAACAGTCATAGTGGGAGACGGGAGGGGACACTTTGCAGACCGCTTTGAAGCTTAATATCTCGGTAACAAAACCTTATATGGAGAATTGGTTTATAAAACATACTATCATTTCAAAAGACCTTTTCGATGACACCCTAATGAATACATATTTTTCATCTCAACTTTACGTCGAGGTTAGGTTGCATGAATAACAAAAAAAAATCACGTTCTGTTACGTTAAAATTGAGGTGCTTTATTTATAACAAATTTCATGAAATTAAACGATGTTATAAGCCTTTCAATGTTTTAAGTAACTTTTAGTTATTTATTATTCACCCATTAAAACAAGCCACATTAAAATTTTGAAATTGAGACCTGCACGAAATCGAAATTATTGTGATGATTTTGGATAACATCATCTTTTATTTTTTACTTTCTTACCAAATTACTGAAACACCCAGGGAGGTGTTTTGTGGGTACATGCTATTAGGTGTTAGTGTTAGAGGGAATAATTTATTTGGTGGTGTTAGTATGGAAGTTGTAAGAAACTTTTCAAGAAGTATATGGTGGCCCTGAAAAGGGCCGTTTTATCTGTTTCCAGTTGTCATCATTGTGGATGGAACACCTTAGCCCACGGGTTAAGGTTGCCGCAAATAGAGCGACCTGGCCAAAACTCTGGAGCTCCAGGGTTCAACCGCCTCCGCTTCGGTATGAACTCTTCCGCCAATGGGTTCGGAGTCCAGAAAGGCGAGAGGTTGTTCTGTGAAGAAATATGAACTTTCGTTGATTCTCATATTATAGGTAGGTACTATCTATAGATTTGGATTCTATAGTGTGTTGAGATTGATCTATTAAATATCTTGAGTAAAACCGTTTCTAGGGGAACCTTATAAGAGATCGAACATGTTTGTCTGTGTGTCTGAATGTTTGTCCAAGGTAGGCTACAAAACGGCTGAATAGATCTTGATGAAACTTTCGTCACGATAATTTGAAGGATTCCGAATAGTCCACGGACGAAGCCGGGGCGGTAAACAAGTATGCAAATAATTATGTGCAATACTTACAAGTATGATGTATTGGAAAATTTTCGTGAGTTTCCCATCATGCTGCAGCAGCCTCTTCTTGGCCTCGATCACCTAGGGCAGTTCCCATAAGCAATAACCCATTTTCAGAATTTCACTGGGCACTGTTCACTGAACGAAGTTAACTGAACTAATGGCAAATTTAAGGAAAAAATCGTTTATATAGCTAAAGGGGTAATTAGTACAATACGGTGATTAAGACATCACGGCCGTGGTGTACTATTCAAAAAAGATCACAGAAAATACATCAATAGCATGGTATTTTATATGAATTTGAACCTATTTAAATTGATCATAACTTTCTATATTTGATATTATTTGTAATTAAAGAAAATTTTAACATGTAAATACGAAACGTAACGGCGAGTTGAAATTCGGGGAAAAAGGAAAAAACCCAATTCACAATACACGGTGTTAGACTTAAGATATAAAGTTTTCTTACAGTTTTTAGTTCCTAGTTTAGTGATAAACCAACACTAAGTATTTACAGTAAAAACCAATTAGACAAACAACATCTGCAACATTTCGTTATGAGATTTTTTTATTATGGTTTTAAAAAAAAATAAGAAATAAAACCGCCCCAGTGCGTTTCGCAGTCTCAGCTACAATCCAGAATGTTGCAATACTGTTTTATTTTGTATTTCTCGGAAGTTTATTTGTCTCGGTGCCCGTTAAAATTTTCATTGGGAATAAGTACTTACTATGAGCAGTATTTTTGATTTTCATTTGTTTTATTAAAAACAGTCATAGTGGGAGACGGGAGGGGACACTTTGCAGACCGCTTTGAAGCTTAATATCTCGGTAACAAAACCTAATATGGAGAATTGGTTTATAAAACCATACTATCATTTCAAAAGACCTTTTCGATGACACCCTAATGAATACATATTTTTCATCTCAACTTTACGTCGAGGTTAGGTTGCATGAATAACAAAAAAAAATCACGTTCTGTTACGTTAAAATTGAGGTGCTTTATTTATAACAAATTTCATGAAATTAAACGATGTTATAAGCCTTTCAATGTTTTAAATAACTTTTAGTTATTTATTATTCACCCATTAAAACAAGCCACATTAAAATTTTGAAATTGAGACCTGCACGAAATCGAAATTATTGTGATGATTTTGGATAACATCATCTTTTATTTTTTACTTTCTTACCAAATTACTGAAACACCCAGGGAGGTGTTTTGTGGGTACATGCTATTAGGTGTTAGTGTTAGAGGGAATAATTTATTTGGTGGTGTTAGTATGGAAGTTGTAAGAAACTTTTCAAGAAGTATATGGTGGCCCTGAAAAGGGCCGTTTTATCTGTTTCCAGTTGTCATCATTGTGGATGGAACACCTTAGCCCACGGGTTAAGGTTGCCGCAAATAGAGCGACCTGGCCAAAACTCTGGAGCTCCAGGGTTCAACCGCCTCCGCTTCGGTATGAACTCTTCCGCCAATGGGTTCGGAGTCCAGAAAGGCGAGAGGTTGTTCTGTGAAGAAATATGAACTTTCGTTGATTCTCATATTATAGGTAGGTACTATCTATAGATTTGGATTCTACAGTGTGTTGAGATTGATCTATTAAATATCTTGAGTAAAACCGTTTCTAGGGGAACCTTATAAGAGATCGAACATGTTTGTCTGTGTGTCTGAATGTTTGTCCAAGGTAGGCTACAAAACGGCTGAATAGATCTTGATGAAACTTTCGTCACGATAATTTGAAGGATTCCGAATAGTCCACGGACGAAGCCGGGGCGGTAAACAAGTATGCAAATAATTATGTGCAATACTTACAAGTATGATGTATTGGAAAATTTTCGTGAGTTTCCCATCATGCTGCAGCAGCCTCTTCTTGGCCTCGATCACCTCGGGCAGTTCCCATAAGCAATAACCCATTTTCAGAATATCACTGGGCACTGTTCACTGAACGAAGTTAACTGAACTAATGGCAAATTTAAGGAAAAAATCGTTTATATAGCTAAAGGGGTAATTAGTACAATACGGTGATTAAGACATCACGGCCGTGGTGTACTATTCAAAAAAGATCACAGAAAATACATCAATAGCATGCTATTTTATATGAATTTGAACCTATTTAAATTGATCATAACTTTCTATATTTGATATTATTTGTAATTAAAGAAAATTTTAACATGTAAATACGAAACGTAACGGCGAGTTGAAATTTGGGGAAAAAGGAAACAACCCAATTCACAATACACGGTGTTAGACTTAAGATATAAAGTTTTCTTAGAGTTTTTAGTTCCTAGTTTAGTGATAAACCAACACTAAGTATTTACTGTAAAAACCAATTAGACAAACAACATCTGCAACATTTTGTTATGAGATTTTTTTATTATGGTTTTAAAAAAATATAAGAAATAAGACCGCCCCAGTGCGTTTCGCAGTCTCAGCTACAATCCAGAATGTTGCAATACTGTTTTATTTTGTATTTCTCGGAAGTTTATTTGTCTCGGTGCCCGTTAAAATTTTCATTGGGAATAAGTACTTACTATGAGCAGTATTTTTGATTTTCATTTGTTGTAAAGGATAATATGTAAAAAGGATAGCTAAAGAGCAAATAACCAAGAAACCGACATTACTTTGAATATCTATATTGACAACTAAAATTATAAACAAAACACTTATTTCTGAAAACATAGACAATATCTACTAGGTACCATAAATACTCAACATCATCCCTCCCGTGTAGCGTAGCTACACAACTACATTCATATTTAGTAGGGCTAGTTTTCTAGTAGGCCGCCTCAATGTGCCCCCTTTAGTGGCTACATCAGCCACTCGAACTACTCCATCTCTGCCCGGATACACAGCAACTATTCGGCCCATGGGCCACACTCCTCGTGGCAAGTTAGGGTCGACCACTAGGACTATGTCGTCAACTTTAATGTTTGCGAACAGACCTTCCTGCTGCTTCTTAGGCCTGAGATTGGGTAAATATTCTTTTAGCCATCTGCTCCAAAAATGCTCAGATAACCGAAGAACCTTTAGCCACTCCTTTCTTAGTGAGAAAACTCCGTCATCCAAACGAATTGGCAACTGCTGGTTTGAAGAGGCTCCTATTAGAAAATGGAATGGTGTAAGGCTCTCACATTCATGATTTTCAGTGACGTATGTTAGAGGCCTCGAGTTAACTAGAGCTTCCGCTTCAAGGAGAAAGGTGTGAAGCAGCTCTTCTCTAGGCGCTCTTTCTTTCAGCGTCGTAAGGAGGGCTGTTTTCACTGTTTTTACGAGCCTCTCCCAACAACCTCCCATGAATGGCGACGCTGGCGGTATGAAACACCATTCTATGCGTTTGCTAGCAGCATAATCTTGAACAGCATTGTTGTAAAATTCACATAGATGTCGATTAGCTCCAACAAAAGATGTGCCGTTATCGGAGAGAATTTTTAGTGGAAGTCCCCGACGTGTAGTAAACCGACGTAAGCTTAAGATGGCTGAATCCGCTGAGAGACTTGTTACGATTTCGAGATGAACTGCTCGTGTCGTCATGCAGGTAAAAAGGGCTATCCATCGCTTTTCTCTTCGGCGGCCAACTGACACTTCTACAGGGCCAAAATAATCCAGGCCGGTGTTTGTGAATGGGCGGCTGTGATGATTTAGACGCATATCTGGCAGGTCACCAGTCGGCGGGATCTGAGGCGTCGCCTTTTGCTTTATGCAAAAAGGGCACCTTCTTGCTATCATGCGCACTTCACTGCGACATCGAAAAATCCAAAAATGCTGTTTCAGTTCATTGGTTACCTATTCATTGAACGTGTGTGCAGCTTTTACGTGATAGTGGCGGATAAGAAGGCGAACAGCAGGGTGACGACCATCCAAAATAACAGGCGATTTAGTGGCGTAATCAATATTTTTCATATGCTTGATACGACTTTCTAGTCTTAGCAGGCCATCTTCGTCGATTATTGGGCAGAGAGGGTGTAGTTTGCTGGCTTTTGGCAAGGACTTGGCATTACGGAGTAAAGAAAACTCTTCGCTAAAACAGTCAATCTGTGACTTTTGAAGAATGGCAATTTCAGCCTTTTGTATCTCGGCGGCAGTCAGAGGTAAAAGCTTGGAAGAGGAAACATTATTAATTATTTTAGAATTTGGGTTTTTATGTGCCAAAAATGACCGAAACTTATTCGCGCTCTGATAGATGCGCGCAGTCGCACGAATCAGACGTATCCACTCACTGAAACGTAAGGGATCTGGCACAACCGGTGAAGGTTTGTCCAGTTGAGTTAATCCTACATGTACCTTAGAGGGTTTCAGTTCCACCAAGGTAGATGCAGCTTCCGTCATCGATGGTTCTTTGGGCCATTCACTATTTGGAAGTAATAAAAAATCAGGTCCAGAGAACCAGCGAGACAAGTTAGTATCGCGATTCTTTAATCTAGTCATATCATCTGCGACGTTCAAAACACCTGGCACAAATTTCCAATTATTAACGTTTGTTATTTCAGTTATTTCACCAACACGATTTGCTACGAATGGTTTGAACGTTCGCGCGTCACTGCGAATCCAACTTAAAACTGTGGTCGAATCAGACCAAAAATAAATTGAATTCGGGTGAATGTTATGACCGGTACACACAGTATTGGCAAATCGAGCGGCAATCAGACCTGCTTGGAGTTCTAAACGCGGTATAGATGTAGGTTTTAGAGGACTTAGACGCGCTTTTCCACCAATGAGAGACAACTTCACTGAACCGTCTGAGAACGTGAAGCGCCAGTAAGCGACACAAGAGTAAGCCTCCTCGCTTGCGTCAGCGAATGTATGAAGTTGCCTGTCACTAATCTCCTCATTTCGGAAACCACATCTGTACCAGCGAGGAATTTTTATGTCTGATATCGTAGCCAGTTGTCGAGACCAAAACAGCCATTTTTTAATCATGTCTGAGTGCAGCTCAATGTCCCAATCAATACCGGTTCTCCAAATTTGTTGAAACAAAATACGTCCTTGAATAACTAACGGAGTCAGGAGCCCAAGAGGATCGTACAGGCACATTAGGTACGACAATACCTTGCGTTTGGTTATTGTCTCGGTTTCAGGAATTGGAGACACATTACGAAAACTCAAAGTGTCACTCAGAGGATGCCAAATGAGTCCCAAAGTCCTAACAAAAGCCTCGTTACCTATGTGAATATTATCAGGAGGAGGAGCACACAAGTCTTTAGGAACAGCGGCCAGGGCGGCAGGTATATTGGATACCCAACCTCGCATTGTCATTCCTGCCGCTTTGTGCACTGTAACTATATCAGCTGCGAGTTTCGAGGCTTTATGAACGTCATCGGTGCTGCCTAAGAAATCGTCCATATAATGGTCTTGAACGATGGCTTTTGCAGCCGCGGGGTATGACTTCTGTAATTCTTGGGCGTTACGATTTTTTATGTATAAAGCAGTACACGGGCTGCATACAGCGCCAAAAATTACAGAAGTCATTCTGTATTCCTTCAACTCACAGCTTGGATCCTCTCTCCAAATGTAGCGCAACGCATCGCGATCTTCCGCCCTGATCCTGATCTGTGGAAACATTTCCATCACGTCAGCTGTTATTGCGGCGTAACCTTCACGAAAACGAAACAAAATGTGTATTAACGACTGCAGAAAGTCGGGCCCAGGCAACAAAAGCGAATTTAAACTCACCCCAGAGGTCTTTGCAGCCGCGTCGTATACTACTCGAAGTTTACTTTTTTGAGGGTGTACCACCGGAAAATGGGGTAAATACCAACGCAATGTTTTGTGTATATCACTTATATTATCATGGTATGTATGTCTAGGACACTCTTCGGCATAACCTTTTACTATCATATTGTTAATAAAAGCGCAATAATCATTCTTTAAATCGGAATCTCGAGCCATGCGCTTTTCTAAACCGAGAAATCTAGAGAGTGCGTGAGAATAGCTATCAGGTATTTTTGGAGTATCCTTACGCCAAAGCAGGCCGACTTCAAACCTACCTGACGGCAATCGTTTGACCGTAGAATCTAAAATTTCTAAAGCGTGTTTATCTTCTTTAGAACACAAAATTTCGGGCTTTGAAATACCTATAGCGTCAAGGCGAAAATAATCCTTAATAAGATCATCCATGGTGGGCTCACCACAATTGTTAGTAGAAACGTAGTTTATAAATTGAACGGGCTTCGTCCAAGAGCTAGATTTGCCATATACTACCCATCCTAAAGCTGTGCGGATAGCTACTGGCTGATTCTTAGAACCTTCCCTCACCTCGCGACTGACAGTTAAATACCAATGCTCAGCACCGAGCAGAATCTTGGGTGTAGCATCGGTTATTGTAAGAACATCAATCAAGTCTGACAGATGTGAATATTTCGATATATCATTTTGGTCGATAGTTTGTGTAAAGCACGAAAGTTTGTCCATGGACAAAGCATTGTTAACAGAAAATTCCTCAGAACAGTGTTTACTCTTGATAGAAAAGCTTACATATTCAATAGGTTTGTGCGTTGACATTCCGGCAACTCCGTCAACCTTGATTGATTCCTTTCGACCTGTCACTCCAATATGACGTGCCACCTCAGAATCGATCAAAGTTGCCGTCGATCCGTCGTCAAGCAAAGCATATGTGTCATATTTTCCGAGCGGTCCGCTCACTTCAACAGGAACTATTTTTAAATATACACTTATCTGAGAAGGTTTTTTGTCATTTGAGTGCGAATCCGTTATATTAGAAATTGTTACGGACTTATTTATATCGTTTCGTTCATTTACGACGTTGTAGGAAGGAGACGGAGAATTATTAACAGTGTTGGGTGAGCGTGGTATCGAAGTTGAATGTAGCAGGGGATTATGGAAACGTTCGCAGCCGTCGACGCCACACCGACCAATCCTACAAGTTTTCCATTGATGCGTCTTGGATTTCAGACACTTGTAACATATTTTAGACTCCCGCAACCAGCGCCACTTATCGTCTAATGTTAGAGACTTGAAGTCTTTGCAATCAGTAAGTTTGTTTTATTTAAAGTTAACAGACGAAAAACAAACTATGACGATGTGAACAATGCTATCTCTCAAGTAGTTCAATGGTTTACGGCAAATAATTTACTACTTAACGAAAAAAAAACTAAATGCATTAAATTTGTTTTGCCTAATGTCAGAGAGGTACCCACAAATATAGTCGTAAGAAGTGAAATTGTAGACCTTGTAGAATCTACTGTATTCTTGGGCGTTACGTTGGACGCTAAATTGCAATGGGGTCCTCATATTGGTGGATTAGCAAAAAGGCTCAGCTCTGCTGCATATGCAGTTAAAAAAATTCGAGATATATCAGATATAAACACTGCTAGACTGGTATACTTTGGTTATTTTCACAGCCTGATGAGTTATGGCATTCTGCTGTGGGGAAACGCGGCGGACATAAATATTATTTTTGTTTTGCAGAAAAGAGCTGTTCGTTCAATTTACCAATTGGGACAAAGGGTGACTCTTAGAGATAAGTTCAGGGATTATGACATTTTAACCTTTCCGTCACAATACATATTAGAAAATGTTATTTACGTTAAAAAGAACATCGATGTTTTTAAGAGAAATAGAGACATACACAGTATCAACACAAGAAACAAGGATAAACTTGTCAATTGTGTGAGTCGACTCCACAAAATAAATCAATCATTCAAGGGGCTATGTGTGCATTTTTACAATAAGGTACCCTCTCATATACAAGATCTTTCTTTCTCTAATTTCAAAAATACAATTAAACTTAAATTAATGAAAAAAGCATACTACAGTATATCAGAATACTTGGATGATAAGCATCCATGGGCATAACAACAATTAAATTATATAAATTGATTTTAATTGACTAATCACTAATGTACTTAGATTGTAATTGTATATTCTTTATTGAATTTCTGACATGTATATTAATTTTATTTTACATTTGATTTGTATTTATTGTATTTTTAAATTGCTGTAAAAATGTATTTTCTTTAATTAGGTTTGTAGAGAGAAGTGTATAAAATTGACGATTTCAAGTGTATCTTGTATACCTAAGAAATAAATGATCTTTGAATTTGAATTTGTGTTTATTGTTACAATAACGACATAACTCGACCAACTCAACGATATTTTTATTCGCAGATGTCGTATGAACGTTTTCACGTCGTGTAAAATTCTGTGACAAATAATTGTTGCCGACTGTACCAGGCCGTCTACCGAAGTTTGACGTTAGTGTGCCGGGCACCTTAGCGTAATCGAGAATTAAACCGAATCTGTTATGTTTAATAGCCTCGACATCGAGGAACGCAGATAATAGTTGAATTTTCGGTAAAGAACTATCATTACGATATGCGAATTCTTTCCACTGACTATACAATATCGGCGTTAATTTACTTAATACAGTATGAAATAGTTCAACAGAATGTATGTGTTCCTTCTGTTCTAAATTATTAATAACAGCTATACAATTACGTAATCTACAAGCAAAATTGTTCAGATCTTTTTGGTCAAAGCTTATCTTAGGAAGATTCCGAACGAGAGTGATCTCGTGCATTACGATCATTTCAGGGAGCGCGAACGTCTGTTCCAACATGTCGAGTACTTCTTCAGGTTGCTCAGCTGTGTACAGTAGCGACGACACGCTCTCAAGAGCTGGACCACGAAGCGCTCCGCTCAATCGCACAAGATTCTCTGAGGGTGTGAATAAATGTTGTGTATTGCGATAAGTACGCTTAAACATTAGCCATTCCATGGTTTTACCACTGAAAGGCATAAGCTCAAGTTTATGCGAGCATCTGTGCGAGTAATTATTAGGCTCGACCTGTTTTGGTAGTAAAAACTCTTTGTTTGAGTTGACAGTCGGCCGTGTAAATGACACAATGCTGTTTGACGCTGACATTTGACATAATTGTGACTTGTTATTGAATGGAATTTGAAAAGTCACGGGATTTTTGTAAATATTATGATGAATTTTATTTTCAGGATGTTTCGATGCAAGATTTTCAGAATTGTTGTAAAATTCAAACGTTTTAGCCTTGTGAGAACTATGACGGATTGTATGCTCTCGTGAAAAATATGGTGTATTCGCATTGTTTACGTTTTTTAGTTCTATATTACTAAGCATATTACTATGCTCCGAAACCAAATTTCTCGCGGGACCCGAAACCGTATCAGCAGCATCCTCTCGCGTGACTAAGGGATTTATTATAATAGGTTCAGCGTTTTTGTCGATCGGATGGCTGCTATGGTTTACATCACGAACCCATGATGCAGTACGAGAAAAAGATTGACTGACCGATCGAGTTGAACATTCCTCGGCATCCTGAACCGCTAAAGCTGCTTCCATCTCCAGCCGCTCAACTTGATTGACCTGTTGGATGACCTTACTTTTGTAGTCTAATAGCTGCTGTTCACGCTCCATGGATCGTCGGGCCAAATGTGCCTCCGCAGTCAATCTTCGTGCCGCCTTTATCGTGGCTGACGACTGCGAAGACCCCGAAGTGCGTGATCTAAAACTTGGTAATAAATTAACGTTTTCCGTACTAGTTGCCGGGCGGTCACGTGACTTGCCGGGGCCAGGATTGCCAGTCGCGGGCGTAACAGTGGCATCGGTAAGGACGGGGTCCATTTTTGCGGACCGACCGAGCCCACCCATGACTGGCGTACCTGATTCTGAGCAAGCCTCGTTGGCACCAGTTGACCGTGCCAGCCTCTTGGTTCTTAATCGCGTATTCATTTCAAACGGTGAGAAGGACCAATATGTAAAGGATAATATGTAAAAAGGATAGCTAAAGAGCAAATAACCAAGAAACCGACATTACTTTGAATATCTATATTGACAACTAAAATTATAAACAAAACACTTATTTCTGAAAACATAGACAATATCTACTAGGTACCATAAATACTCAACATTTGTTTTATTAAAAACAGTCATAGTGGGAGACGGGAGGGGACACTTTGCAGACCGCTTTGAAGCTTAATATCTCGGTAACAAAACCTAATATGGAGAATTGGTTTATAAAACCATACTATCATTTCAAAAGACCTTTTCGATGACACCCTAATGAATACATATTTTTCATCTCAACTTTACGTCGAGGTTAGGTTGCATGAATAACAAAAAAAAATCACGTTCTGTTTCGTTAAAATTGAGGTGCTTTATTTATAACAAATTTCATGAAATTAAACGATGTTATAAGCCTTTCAATGTTTTAAGTAACTTTTAGTTATTTATTATTCATCCATTAAAACAAGCCACATTAAAATTTTGAAATTGAGACCTGCACGAAATCGAAATTATTGTGATGATTTTGGATAACATCATCTTTTATTTTTTACTTTCTTACCAAATTACTGAAACACCCAGGGAGGTGTTTTGTGGGTACATGCTATTAGGTGTTAGTGTTAGAGGGAATAATTTATTTGGTGGTGTTAGTATGGAAGTTGTAAGAAACTTTTCAAGAAGTATATGGTGGCCCTGAAAAGGGCCGTTTTATCTGTTTCTAGTTGTCATCATTGTGGATGGAACACCTTAGCCCACGGGTTAAGGTTGCCGCAAATAGAGCGACCTGGCCAAAACTCTGGAGCTCCAGGGTTCAACCGCCTCCGCTTCGGTATGAACTCTTCCGCCAATGGGTTCGGAGTCCAGAAAGGCGAGAGGTTGTTCTGTGAAGAAATATGAACTTTCGTTGATTCTCATATTATAGGTAGGTACTATCTATAGATTTGGATTCTATAGTGTGTTGAGATTGATCTATTAAATATCTTGAGTAAAACCGTTTCTAGGGGAACCTTAAGAGATCGAACATGTTTCTCTGTGTGTCTGAATGTTTGTCCAAGGTAGGCTACAAAACGGCTGAATAGATCTTGATGAAACTTTCGTCACGATAATTTGAAGGATTCCGAATAGTCCACGGACGAAGCCGGGGCGGTAAACAAGTATGCAAATAATTATGTGCAATACTTACAAGTATGATGTATTGGAAAATTTTCGTGAGTTTCCCATCATGCTGCAGCAGCCTCTTCTTGGCCTCGATCACCTCGGGCAGTTCCCATAAGCAATAACCCATTTTCAGAATTTCACTGGGCACTGTTCACTGAACGAAGTTAACTGAACTAATGGCAAATTTAAGGAAAAAATCGTTTATATAGCTAAAGGGGTAATTAGTACAATACGGTGATTAAGACATCACGGCCGTGGTGTACTATTCAAAAAAGATCACAGAAAATACATCAATAGCATGCTATTTTATATGAATTTGAACCTATTTAAATTGATCATAACTTTCTATATTTGATATTATTTGTAATTAAAGAAAATTTTAACATGTAAATACGAAACGTAACGGCGAGTTGAAATTCGGGGAAAAAGGAAACAAAGGATATAAAGTTTTCTTAGAGTTTTTAGTTCCTAGTTTAGTGATAAACCAACACTAAGTATTTACAGTAAAAACCAATTAGACAAACAACATCTGCAACATTTCGTTATGAGATTTTTTTATTATGGTTTTAAAAAAAAATAAGAAATAAAACCGCCCCAGTGCGTTTCGCAGTCTCAGCTACAATCCAGAATGTTGCAATACTGTTTTATTTTGTATTTCTCGGAAGTTTATTTGTCTCGGTGCCCGTTAAAATTTTCATTGGGAATAAGTACTTACTATGAGCAGTATTTTTGATTTTCATTTGTTTTATTAAAAACAGTCATAGTGGGAGACGGGAGGGGACACTTTGCAGACCGCTTTGAAGCTTAATATCTCGGTAACAAAACCTAATATGGAGAATTGGTTTATAAAACATACTATCATTTCAAAAGACCTTTTCGATGACACCCTAATGAATACATATTTTTCATCTCAACTTTACGTCGAGGTTAGGTTGCATGAATAACAAAAAAAAAATCACGTTCTGTTACGTTAAAATTGAGGTGCTTTATTTATAACAAATTTCATGAAATTAAACGATGTTATAAGCCTTTCAATGTTTTAAGTAACTTTTAGTTATTTATTATTCACCCATTAAAACAAGCCACATTAAAATTTTGAAATTGAGACCTGCACGAAATCGAAATTATTGTGATGATTTTGGATAACATCATCTTTTATTTTTTACTTTCTTACCAAATTACTGAAACACCCAGGGAGGTGTTTTGTGGGTACATGCTATTAGGTGTTAGTGTTAGAGGGAATAATTTATTTGGTGGTGTTAGTATGGAAGTTGTAAGAAACTTTTCAAGAAGTATATGGTGGCCCTGAAAAGGGCCGTTTTATCTGTTTCCAGTTGTCATCATTGTGGATGGAACACCTTAGCCCACGGGTTAAGGTTGCCGCAAATAGAGCGACCTGGCCAAAACTCTGGAGCTCCAGGGTTCAACCGCCTCCGCTTCGGTATGAACTCTTCCGCCAATGGGTTCGGAGTCCAGAAAGGCGAGAGGTTGTTCTGTGAAGAAATATGAACTTTCGTTGATTCTCATATTATAGGTAGGTACTATCTATAGATTTGGATACTATAGTGTGTTGAGATTGATCTATTAAATATCTTGAGTAAAACCGTTTCTAGGGGAACCTTAAGAGATCGAACATGTTTCTCTGTGTGTCTGAATGTTTGTCCAAGGTAGGCTACAAAACGGCTGAATAGATCTTGATGAAACTTTCGTCACGATAATTTGAAGGATTCCGAATAGTCCACGGACGAAGCCGGGGCGGTAAACAAGTATGCAAATAATTATGTGCAATACTTACAAGTATGATGTATTGGAAAATTTTCGTGAGTTTCCCATCATGCTGCAGCAGCCTCTTCTTGGCCTCGATCACCTCGGGCAGTTCCCATAAGCAATAACCCATTTTCAGAATTTCACTGGGCACTGTTCACTGAACGAAGTTAACTGAACTAATGGCAAATTTAAGGAAAAAATCGTTTATATAGCTAAAGGGGTAATTAGTACAATACGGTGATTAAGACATCACGGCCGTGGTGTACTATTCAAAAAAGATCACAGAAAATACATCAATAGCATGCTATTTTATATGAATTTGAACCTATTTAAATTGATCATAACTTTCTATATTTGATATTATTTGTAATTAAAGAAAATTTTAACATGTAAATACGAAACGTAACGGCGAGTTGAAATTCGGGGAAAAAGGAAACAACCCAATTCACAATACACGGTGTTAGACTTAAGATATAAAGTTTTCTTAGAGTTTTTAGTTCCTAGTTTAGTGATAAACCAACACTAAGTATTTACAGTAAAAACCAATTAGACAAACAACATCTGCAACATTTCGTTATGAGATTTTTTTATTATGGTTTTAAAAAAAAAAAAGAAATAAAACCGCCCCAGTGCGTTTCGCAGTCTCAGCTAGAATCCAGAATGTTGCAATACTGTTTTATTTTGTATTTCTCGGAAGTTTATTTATCTCGGTGCCCGTTAAAATTTTCATTGGGAATAAGTACTTACTATGAGCAGTATTTTTGATTTTCATTTGTTTTATTAAAAACAGTCATAGTGGGAGACGGGAGGGGACACTTTGCAGACCGCTTTGAAGCTTAATATCTCGGTAACAAAACCTAATATGGAGAATTGGTTTATAAAACCATACTATCATTTCAAAAGACCTTTTCGATGACACCCTAATGAATACATATTTTTCATCTCAACTTTACGTCGAGGTTAGGTTGCATGAATAACAAAAAAAAAATCACGTTCTGTTACGTTAAAATTGAGGTGCTTTATTTATAACAAATTTCATGAAATTAAACGATGTTATAAGCCTTTCAATGTTTTAAATAACTTTTAGTTATTTATTATTCACCCATTAAAACAAGCCACATTAATATTTTGAAATTGAGACCTGCACGAAATCGAAATTATTGTGATGATTTTGGATAACATCATCTTTTATTTTTTACTTTACTTACCAAATTACTGAAACACCCAGGGAGGTGTTTTGTGGGTACATGCTATTAGGTGTTAGTGTTAGAGGGAATAATTTATTTGGTGGTGTTAGTATGGAAGTTGTAAGAAACTTTTCAAGAAGTATATGGTGGCCCTGAAAAGGGCCGTTTTATCTGTTTCCAGTTGTCATCATTGTGGATGGAACACCTTAGCCCACGGGTTAAGGTTGCCGCAAATAGAGCGACCTGGCCAAAACTCTGGAGCTCCAGGGTTCAACCGCCTCCGCTTCGGTATGAACTCTTCCGCCAATGGGTTCGGAGTCCAGAAAGGCGAGAGGTTGTTCTGTGAAGAAATATGAACTTTCGTTGATTCTCATATTATAGGTAGGTACTATCTATAGATTTGGATTCTACAGTGTGTTGAGATTGATCTATTAAATATCTTGAGTAAAACCGTTTCTAGGGGAACCTTATAAGAGATCGAACATGTTTGTCTGTGTGTCTGAATGTTTGTCCAAGGTAGGCTACAAAACGGCTGAATAGATCTTGATGAAACTTTCGTCACGATAATTTGAAGGATTCCGAATAGTCCACGGACGAAGCCGGGGCGGTAAACAAGTATGCAAATAATTATGTGCAATACTTACAAGTATGATGTATTGGAAAATTTTCGTGAGTTTCCCATCATGCTGCAGCAGCCTCTTCTTGGCCTCGATCACCTCGGGCAGTTCCCATAAGCAATAACCCATTTTCAGAATATCACTGGGCACTGTTCACTGAACGAAGTTAACTGAACTAATGGCAAATTTAAGGAAAAAATCGTTTATATAGCTAAAGGGGTAATTAGTACAATACGGTGATTAAGACATCACGGCCGTGGTGTACTATTCAAAAAAGATCACAGAAAATACATCAATAGCATGCTATTTTATATGAATTTGAACCTATTTAAATTGATCATAACTTTCTATATTTGATATTATTTGTAATTAAAGAAAATTTTAACATGTAAATACGAAACGTAACGGCGAGTTGAAATTTGGGGAAAAAGGAAACAACCCAATTCACAATACACGGTGTTAGACTTAAGATATAAAGTTTTCTTAGAGTTTTTAGTTCCTAGTTTAGTGATAAACCAACACTAAGTATTTACTGTAAAAACCAATTAGACAAACAACATCTGCAACATTTTGTTATGAGATTTTTTTATTATGGTTTTAAAAAAATATAAGAAATAAGACCGCCCCAGTGCGTTTCGCAGTCTCAGCTACAATCCAGAATGTTGCAATACTGTTTTATTTTGTATTTCTCGGAAGTTTATTTGTCTCGGTGCCCGTTAAAATTTTCATTGGGAATAAGTACTTACTATGAGCAGTATTTTTGATTTTCATTTGTTTTATTAAAAACAGTCATAGTGGGAGACGGGAGGGGACACTTTGCAGACCGCTTTGAAGCTTAATATCTCGGTAACAAAACCTAATATGGAGAATTGGTTTATAAAACCATACTATCATTTCGAAAGACCTTTTCGATGACACCCTAATGAATACATATTTTTCATCTCAACTTTACGTCGAGGTTAGGTTGCATGAATAACAAAAAAAAATCACGTTCTGTTACGTTAAAATTGAGGTACTTTATTTATAACAAATTTCATGAAATTAAACGATGTTATAAGCCTTTCAATGTTTTAAATAACTTTTAGTTATTTATTATTCACCCATTAAAACAAGCCTCATTAAAATTTTGAAATTGAGACCTGCACGAAATCGAAATTATTGTGATGATTTTGGATAACATCATCTTTTATTTTTTACTTTACTTACCAAATTACTGAAACACCCAGGGAGGTGTTTTGTGGGTACATGCTATTAGGTGTTAGTGTTAGAGGGAATAATTTATTTGGTGGTGTTAGTATGGAAGTTGTAAGAAACTTTTCAAGAAGTATATGGTGGCCCTGAAAAGGGCCGTTTTATCTGTTTCCAGTTGTCATCATTGTGGATGGAACACCTTAGCCCACGGGTTAAGGTTGCCGCAAATAGAGCGACCTGGCCAAAACTCTGGAGCTCCAGGGTTCAACCGCCTCCGCTTCGGTATGAACTCTTCCGCCAATGGGTTCGGAGTCCAGAAAGGCGAGAGGTTGTTCTGTGAAGAAATATGAACTTTCGTTGATTCTCATATTATAGGTAGGTACTATCTATAGATTTGGATTCTATAGTGTGTTGAGATTGATCTATTAAATATCTTGAGTAAAACCGTTTCTAGGGGAACCTTATAAGAGATCGAACATGTTTGTCTGTGTGTCTGAATGTTTGTCCAAGGTAGGCTACAAAACGGCTGAATAGATCTTGATGAAACTTTCGTCACGATAATTTGAAGGATTCCGAATAGTCCACGGACGAAGCCGGGGCGGTAAACAAGTATGCAAATAATTATGTGCAATACTTACAAGTATGATGTATTGGAAAATTTTCGTGAGTTTCCCATCATGCTGCAGCAGCCTCTTCTTGGCCTCGATCACCTAGGGCAGTTCCCATAAGCAATAACCCATTTTCAGAATTTCACTGGGCACTGTTCACTGAACGAAGTTAACTGAACTAATGGCAAATTTAAGGAAAAAATCGTTTATAACTAACTAACTAGTGTCTTCCGGCCGAGCCGAAGGCTCGGGCCGGGAGGCGCTGGGGCAACCCCCTTTGCGCCGGCAATGTCTCAAGGGGGCATCAACCCCCCGGGTTCTGCTTCTGGCCCCTACTGGGCCAAGGTGGCCGTCGGCAACCTGTTACTTAGGAAAATTTAAAAGTTAGTATAAATAACCCTGAAAATTGTCATAACATTTAAAAGGGTTTCTGAAACATAAAGCAAACAAATTAAAATTTTGAATTTGGAAGATAGGTAATATTAGAATAGGGCAGGTACGGGTGGAAGTGAACCCCGCGTGCTCGAGCTACCTGTGACTATGTCGCGCAGGACGAAGAAGACGGCCGTTCCGCGATAGATCTCGCTGGTCGGCAAGGTCTCGTCCGCGCGACAAGCAAAGCAGCTCGGGACGCGGAGTTTCGTGCGCGCGGAGTCTGCACTCCTGCTGCGCCTCTGGATGCCTCCAGGGTCCCATGGGTTCAGGGTTCTACAGTGTGGTGTGGTCCCCACCTGTGTGCCGCATCCAGGAGGGAGCTTATGGCCATAATGGCCGCACGGCGCATGTCCGTCCCCTCGGCCAGAGCCTTGAGGAGTTCCACGGCTACGTCCTTGAAGACGTCGGCAGGGTGTTGGGTGTTCCCGGGGGGGGGGAGGTGGTAGGTGATGTTGTCCTCCCCATCGGAGAACTGTACGGGGGGGCGGACATGGGCCGCGACTGGGGCGGCCACAGGCGGGGGGCGGGACGTCGATGTGTTCTTGGCGCTGGGCCGGCCCGTCTCCGCCAAGGGGTCCGGTCCTCTTGCCGTCTTGGCCAGATCTGTGACGGGCAGCTGCGGGGCTCTCATCTTCTTCTTCCTTTTTCCCCTCCTCTTGCGTTTCCCTTGTGGAAGGGGCGCACCGCGTGGGGTCGGTTCATTGGCCGGGGCCATCAGGCTCAGGGTCTGCGTCGGCTCCAAGCCTGTCGGCGCCGATCCTCGGGTCGTTGGTCTCGGGGTTGGGTTCTGGGAGGTGATTTTTGCAGCGGGTCCGGGTAGGTTTCCCACGCTGATGCCTCTCTTTCGGGCCTCTCTTCTAAAAATGGGGCACTTCTTGTCATTGGCCGCGTGCGCCTTGCCACAATTGGTGCACTTCGGCGCAGTGTCCTTGGGACACTGGCTGGCCGGGTGGTTCCCAGCGCACCGAAGGCACCTGATGTCCCGGTAGCAGTTGGTCGACGCGTGACCAAACTGCTGGCACCGGTGACATTGAGGCGGCGCAGGCGACCTTTTCCATTCCCTCACCTGTATACCAGGAAGGCACAGAAGCTCGGTCACTCCATAGAGCTCCCCAAGTGACTCCCGGCTCAGGTGAGGGAACTGCACAAAAAAAATAGTGTGATTTCTGCCCTTTCTCGGGGGAATCGCTCTGATATGGGTCGGGTACTCACCCACTCTCTCCCTGAGCGCCGACATAATGATGTCGTGCGGCGTATGCAGGGGTAGGCCTCTCAACGCCACTTTGTGGGGCCTCTCCGTGGGGAGAGAGTAAGTGAATCCCAACTTAATAGTTGGGTCGTCTATTACCGCCTCCGAGAAGTAGGTCTGAACCACTCTGTATTCGGAGGCGGTTTTGGGGTTGAACCGCATCCCTTTCCCCTTAGGGTGGGCTTGGGGAGCGTGGCCCAGCCTCTGGTGCAGGTTTCGTAAGTGCAACGGCCAGTTCACCAGCACGTCCACTTCGAACGGTGGGATCTTGGTCGCTGCAGGGATGGCGGGCTTTGAAGAACCGGGGGGTGAAGAGGGGGGCTTGGGCTGTGGTGAGGAGGGGGGGGGTTCTAATTGCCTTGCTGTAGGACATTGAAGGGGAAGTGGCCCTTGTGGACGCGTACTGGGGAGGGCTCGGAGTTTCCCTCAGGGGGGCGTGGGACCGGCTCGGCGACGGACCCAAGTTGGGTCGCCTAGAGTCGTGGTCGTCCTCGTCTTCCTCGTCGTCCTCTTCCCTGTCTTCGTTTCTTCTTTTTGAGGCCCGGGACTCCAGCTCCATGTAGACGGTATCGTCCTGGAGTGCTGGAGGGTGCCTCTCGAAGAAATCGGTCAGTACCTCTGATGGCTGGGGCGCCTCTTCAGGCGGCGGCAGGAACAGTGGCAGGATAGGTGGCATTTCTGTCGCAAGTGGTGATGAATAGGCAGTGTGTATTGGTGTCGGAGGGGGGTCGGGGTACGGGACCACCTCGGTGAGGTCGTCCGGTAGTGATCCTCCCATCACACCGACCGCGCCGTGGTAGCCGGACTCGACCATCCCGGGCCGCGCGTCGACCAGCTCGCGGTCTATCTGACACCCCAGGTATTTGATGGTGTTACTCCACTCCACGACTTGACCCCTCAGTCGGAGCGGGGGGGGGTAGTTTCCTCCTGGAGGTCGCCAGTGCCGTCGTTTTACCGACGTTCACTGACAACCTCCATTTGTCCAGCCACCCAGGCAGAAGATCCAGCAGGCGCTGCATCTTCCGTGCCGCATGCCGTAGGCTTACGGAAGATGTGATGTATGCGCTGTCGTCCGCAAAGAGGGCCAGCATCGACTCCTCTTCGCTTCCCGGCGATGGACCCAGTGTAGGTATGTCATTGGTGAAGACCGCGTAGAGTAGGGGCGAAAGGCAGCTGCCTTGAGGTACTCCGGCAGTGATGTTCCTCAGTGGAGAGAGTTTCCCCTCCACACTGACAAGGAATCTGCGTCCTTCCAGGAAGGACGCCACCACCCTGATCGCCATCGGAGGCGTTGGCGTTGCCAGGAGCTTGTACAGGAGTCCGCTGTGCCACACTCTGTCGAATGCTTTCTCTATATCGAGAAAGACACCGACAGAGCAGCGGCCCCTGTTGCGCTCCGACGCAAGATGGTGGAGCACTCTCGTAAGCTGCAGAATCGTAGAGTGTCCCTCCCTGAACCCGAACTGCTCTGGCCGCAGTTTCAAGTAGGGCTTCAGGTGGCGGAGGAAGAGTCTCTCGAACAGCTTAGAGAGGCTCGATAACAGGGTGATGGGCTGGTAGCTCGATGGTAGCCGGCGATCCTTGCCAGGTTTGGGAAGAACAATCACTTTACCGGTCTTCCAGGTGGTCGGGAAGTGACCGGTCCGGAGCACCCCATTGCAGAGGCGCGCCAAGGCGACGATCGGTCGTCTGGGCAGGCGCGCCAAATCTGCGTTGGTGACGCCATCCAGCCCGGGAGCCTTCTTTGCCTTCAGGTGCAGGGTGGTCTTACGCACCTCAGCCGGGGAGACAAAGAATTCGCCGGGCAGTGGGGACGGCACTGAATTGAGGAATTCCCCCACTCTACGCGATACTTCAGCATCGTGATCAGGGTGCACGACGGGAAACGGCCTGAACTGCGTCTCGAGGTGATCAGCCTGGATCTTTGCTCGATCCTCGGCGCTAGCTCGGCGTCTCCCGTCGTTGTCTAGGAGTGGGTATACAGGTGTGGGTGCATTCGTGAGGCTCTTCGTGAGGCGGTAGACGGAAGTTAAACTTTCCTCTTCGCCGACACCTTCCATGAACTTCTCCCAGGAGTCTCCCCTGAAGGCCCCAATCTCGCGCCGGAGCTCTTCGGCCACCCTGTTCAGCTCAGTTTTCGCTGCAGGGCAGCGCGAGTGAGTCCAGCGGCGATGTAGGGTACGCTTCAGGCGGAGTTTGCTCCTGAGGTGTTCAGGGAGATCGTTCCTGTTTCTAGTGTCAGCGGGCACCTCCTTGGTGGCGCTCGCTTTCGCGGCCCTAATTGCGTCCACCAAGTGGTTGACCGCCGCCTCCACATCTTCCGAAGTGGAGAGAGGTCCTGGCAGGTCGTAGTCCCGGAGTGCCTCTCCGTACGCCTGCCAGTCGGTCCTGAATCTAGTCGCGGGAAGGGCTCGCCTCGTTGGGGCGGTTCCCACGACTACCAACAATGGAAGGTGGTTAGTGTCCATGTCGTAGAGAGGCTCGACGTGTACTGGCGCTCTCACTCCATGGACAATGGCCACATCCAAAACCTCCGCCCTGTGGTCAGGGTTGGTGGGGATGTGGGTGGGTGATTCAGGGCCGATGACCTCGTACCCGCGGTGTTCGGCGTCCCTATGCAGAACTCTACCTGCAGTGTTTGTTGTCAGGGAGCCCCAAGCCAGATGTTTGGCATTGAGGTCGCCCACTATGATTGTGGGCGATTCTGCATGAAGGAGCGCGCGGATATCCTTCGCGTCCAGCCTGTCGCTCGGTGCTCGATACGCAGCAAAGACGCGAAGCTCCTCGTTCGGAAGGAAGAGCCTCACTCCAGAGGCGTGAGTGGAAGTCGACTCCACGGCCTCTAGCTCCTCGTGCACTATGTCGCGTCTGACGAGGACCGCCGTGCCGCGGTAGGGTATCCCGGCCGGCGAAGTTTCGTCATTGCGGTACACGAAGTAACCAGGTACGCGGAGTCCCACTCTCGGAGAGAGCTTAGTCTCGCCCAGCAAGACGACGTGAGCATCGTACTCGCGGGCGAGAGTTCGCAACTCCTGTATACGTCCCCGGATGCCCCCGGGGTTCCAGTATACCACTCTCAATATCGGGTCGTTGGTGCCGTTGGTGCCCACCTGTCGGCCGCGTCCAGGAGGGCACTTATTGCCATCATGGCTGCGCGGCGCATGTCCGCTCCCTCGGCCAGTGCCTTTAGGAGTTCCACCGCTACATTTTTGAATGTATCGGTGGGGTGAGGAGCCCTTCCGGGGGGGGGGCGGTAAATTATGCTTTCCTCCCCGTCGGAGAGTTGGGGGAGGGGGGGTCGGACATGGGCCGCAGCAGTTTCGGCCGCAGGCAATGGGCGGGGTTCCTTTGTCCCACCGACATATAAGGGGGGGGGGGACAGTTGTAGTTTCCCTGACAGGTGCGTTGTCTGCCATCCTGGCATAGGTTGGTGCTTTTGTTTGGAGCTCCGGATTCGAGCTTGGTAGAGTAGGAGCAGGCTTCTTCTTCTTTTTTCTCCTGCGTTTTCTCTTCATATTTGGGAGAGCCTCCCCTCGCGGCGTCGGCTCGTTAGCCGGAGCCATAAGGCTCTGGGGTTGGGTCGGCTCAGAGTGTGTCATCGTCGGCGGGGCAGCGTGGACAGTTGGGGGGTAGTTGGTCGTAGATGGTGCTCTAGCATTTCTTGTTGGTGGTGGGTTGGGGGGTGGTGGGTTGGGGGGTGGTGGTTTGGGAGGTAGGCCCAGCCCTCTCTTTCGGGCTTCTCGCCTGAAGATGCTGCACCTTGGGTCGTTAGCTGCGTGCGCCTTGCCGCAGTTGGTACATTTGGGTCCGGTGCTCTTGTCGCACTGGCTCGCGGGGTGGTTGCCCGCGCAGCGTAGGCACCGGATGTCTCTGTAGCAATTAGCTGAAGCGTGGCCGAATTGCTGGCATCGATGGCACTGAGGGGGGGCCGGCGACCTCTTCCATTCTCGCACCGCGATGCCCGGGAGGCACAGGAGCTCACTAACACCGTAGAGAACCTCGAGCGCCTCTGGGCTCAAATGCGGGAACTGCACAAAGAATATGGCGTGGTCGCGCCCCCTCCTCGGCGGGATGGCTCTGGTGTGCGTGGGCCTAACCCCCACAACCCCCTCCAGCGCCGCCATCATCTGCTCTTGGTTGGTGTGGAGCGGCATCCCTCTTATTGCCACCTTGTGTGGCTTTTCGCTTGGTAGTGTGTATGTGTGCCCCAGCTTGATTGTGGAATCCTTGTCCGCGGCCTCCGCGAAGTGTGATTGGACCACGCGGAACTCGGCGGCAGACTTCGGTGTAAATCTTAATCCCTTGCCCTTGGGGTGGGCCTGGGGGGCGTGGCCCAATTTCTCCTTCAGGATTCTCAAGTGGTGCGGCCAGTCTTCCAGGACGTCCACTTCGAAAGGTGGAATTCTGGCCGTCGGCCGAGTCACCTGAGTCACAGCCTCAGTCACAGCCTCGGTCCGCCCCCGGGCTCCACGTGGGCTTCCCCTCCCTCCATCGGGTTGGGGTACAGCGGGTGAAGTCAACGCCTCGCTGTATGTGTGTGTAGGCGTGGCTCGTCTTGATGATGTGTGTAACGGCGGGCTAAGGATGTCAGGAGTAAGAAGAGTACCCCTAGGGGAAGGCCCCCTATTGGATCGTTGTCCAATGTGTATGTTCTCTTCGGGGCTCTCCTCCAGGCGCCTCTTCACTGATGCTCTGGCCGCTGCTTCCTCCAGCTCCATATATAGCGTCACGTCAGTCGCGGTACTCATCGCAGTCCTCTGGACTAGCGCGGGGTCCGGGTTTGAGAACAGTTCAGCCAGGACCTCCTCCGGACTTATGGTAGTGGTGGTGGTGGCAGTTGGCGCAGGGTAGGGCACTAAGTTGGCTGGTTCGTCCGGGAGCGACCCGCCCACTCGGGCGTGCAGGTCTGGGAGCGATGCCGTGCGGGCGCTCGGACTTGTCCCACCCGGACGCGGCCCACCTGGACACGTCCCACCCGGACGCGTCCCATCTTGACTCGTCTCTCCCGGGCGCGTCCCGCCCGGGCGCATCCCGCCCGGACGCGTCCCACCCGGACGCGTCCCCTCTGGACGCGTGTACGGGTGTCTTCGTTCGTCCAGTCTTGAAGTCGCCAGCATAGGTCCGCCGGCGACGTCCTCGGGTTCGCTCCCTGGGCCAGCAGATGCGTAAGTGCGGCTATCGACAATTTGTCTGGCTCGCGCCGCCGCACTTATTATCATATACCTATCATCGTCCTGGGAGGTGGCCGTTGATGTGGTGGTCACCGTGGTAGTTGTTGTTGCGGCCACCAAACATCCGGATCCGAGTCCGGGGCCGGCGGCCCCTCTGTCCTCACCAGTTATGTCTGCGGTCATGACTCCAGGAGACGACCCCCCAAAGAAGGCGGCCAGGATCTTCGGAGGTTGGAGCATCTCCTCTGGGGGGGGGGTAGATAGGCCGACAACACGGCCGGCGGAAAATGAGTAGTTGGTGGCGGTTTATAAGATGCTAGTACTATAGGGGTGGGGGGGGGGCAGGGTATGGAACTATTTCCGTTAGGTCCCCAGGGAGAGACTCTCCCACTTCCACCCCAAGATCGGGCATCGAAGATGTTTTGTACCGTAGACTTGGCCCTTCCGGACGCGTGTACGGGTGGCGTCGCTCGGCGAGGTAAGTGGCCGCCAGTATGGGACCCGTCGGGAGGCTGTCGCTCTCACCGACTTTCCGTGCCTCAGCAAACTCTCTCATGCTTGTAGGTTGGTGCGCGAGTGTCGGTGCCTCAGCAAACTCTCTCATGCTTGTAGGTTGGTGCGCGAGTGTCGGTGCCTCAGCAAACTCTCTCATGCTTGTAGGTTGGTGCGCGAGTGTCGGTGCCTCAGCAAACTCTCTCGCGCTTGTAGGTTGATGCGCTAGTGACGGTGCTGGACTGACACGGTCAAGTACCTGGGTTGCATCATAGACAGGTCGCTTAGGGGCGGGGCCATGGTGCAACACGTTGTAAAATCTGCCAAGATGGCCCGAGGTCAACTCGGGCCCGTTTTAAAATCTAAACTGCCCCTAAAAATCAAAATCCGATTATATAAACTGTACGTCCGCTCACGTCTTACCTACGCAGCACCAGCATGGTTCGGCCTCCTATCGGCCACCAATAGGTCGAAAGTTGAGTCCGTGCAAAATATAGCGCTCCGTATGGTGACCAACTCACCTTGGTTCGTGAGAAACGAGACCATCTCCAGGGGTTTAAATACTGACAGCGTCGCAGACTTCGTGTCCGGCCTGTCCAGGCGCATGTTTTATCGCGCCGACAATGGCCGTCACGAACATCTGCGAGGCTTTGCCCCCCTGCACTCAAGGCCACCAGACGGTCGTCCTCTGCCTAGAGAGCTAGCATTCACCCCCTAGGTAGGTAGCATAGGACAGAATAGCTCCACTACCAATAATGCATACGTTCTTTTATACAAACTCACTTACTTACCTTCTTTTATTCTTCCCATTCAGTTAGCCTTCATAAACCAGATTTCCCTACAGGGAAAGGGTCGTTGGCAGGTTGGTAACGACCTGCCTTGGCACCCTCAGTGCCAAAACAGGATCCGGTGGGGCTAAGGCCCCACATGCCATACCGACGCGAAGAGGCCGTGCCTCTGCGTCAAGCCTCCGGGCAGGGGGTAGGAGTTTCCCAGCTTCACCGCCACCACCACTGCATTAGCCGGGGACGGAAACCAAGACGGTGCCTCAGCAAACTCTCGCGTCTGGACCTGAGGTGGGCGGGGGGGTGAGAATCTCACCGCTGCGGCGTGCGGCGGCAAGCCCACCATACCCGTACCGATGGGTGCGGGAGAAACATAGGTCGCGGCACCGCTCGCGCTGGGTGGCGCAGAGCGGCCACTCCCTTGCGGGGGTGCTCTCCCCGCCGCAGTGAAGAGCGCGCGGGGGGCAGTTCCTCCCACCGCCTTACGAGGGGCGCGGGGGGGGAGAGGCGCGCGCACCGACGGTGCGCGGAGTTGCGCGGCACCAGCCTGGGCCGGGCCGCGCGGTTGTCCCGCATTTCCGTGGATCGACCCAGCCGTAATGAATTGCATGCTGTGTCGGGCGGTGTCACTGAGGGTGACATATCCGCTCGGGGGAAGTGGAGGGAAGTCGGTGCCGACCAGAGCCGGACACACCGCCTTGGCCACGGGGCCTGTAGGAGATAGGGAATGGGAGGCCGCGGACGCGGACTTGGCGGCCTCACCATGGGCTTGAGGAGCCCTTTCTGTGTCCCGGAACGAGACCGGGGCTCGCGCGGCGGCCTGGCCGGTGGTTCCCGGCGCACCATGTCTCAGGATGGGAGCCTGGGAGCCGGTCCGGCCGACGCGCGGGTCGCGACTCTGATCTCGGGGCTTCTTGCCCGATTGCGACAGTGGTGGGCCCGGGTTCGGGTCCGCCATAGTTTTTTTTAGTTAGTAAATAATAAATGAAAGTAGAATTTAAGTTATTTATAAGTATATAGGTACATAAGGTACAATGATAAGAGATAAGAAGTGATAACAAATATATAAGTTTCAGGGAGCGGTATTTTTGTTGAATTGAGTTTAGAAGTGACAGTGAGGGGCTGGGGGGGGAGAGTATGGGAAGTGGGGCTTAGGGCCAGCACACCCGCACTAGAATGTGTGGGTAGTTTAAAACTTGAATTTGAATTTCGAACAAAACCAAAATAGAACCAAAATAATACCAGTGAATAAAGACAGACTCACGCTTCTATTCACGCGAGCTGTGTGGGTTTTTGGGATACTCCCGATGCCTCGACACTGCCCTCGCCCAGCGCGACCGGCACAAACGCGGACAGCGGAACCACAGGTGCCGCCGCCCGAGTTCACGGCCGCCCGGGGCGATGGCCGCAGCAAGTGGCCGCTGTTACAGGCCCGTCCGCACGGCGTTCGGAGGCGGGCCGGAGGTAGTACACTCACGGCCCGCTGATGCCTGTCCGCCGTGGCAGATAGGGCCCACCACAGCGGCTCTTCGGATCCAACTTCTTGTTCCTCTTTCCTCTCTTCTCCCTCTCCAGGCGTAGAGGTCGCGAGCACTCCGCAGCGTACCACAACACGGAGGTGGGCCGGATAACCTCGACGGCCCACAATCACGCGTCGTAGCACACACTGCACAGTACACAACACTCAATACACAAGAAAGGTGAGAAAAAGCAAAAGATAGAAACGGCTCCGAAAGAAACCTGAAAACCTCGCATTCCTTAGGAATGGGGTAAGAGGTGTGGGGAACATACAGGGGAAGGGGGTTGGGGGGGGAAAAACTCACCGATGCGGCGATCCTCGGTAACCCCTCCAGCCCCTCTCTATGGTAAATGTCTATGGCAGCGCTGGCCGCGCTGGGTGTCGCGGCGCCGTGCTGGCTCTCTCGTCCGCCTCGCGGGGTCTTGCCACCTGAAGCGCGACGTGTGCGTGTGCGCGGCGGGAGGGCTTCATGCGTCGGCGACGCGCGGTGCTGAGCTGTGCCAGCATGCGCTGGGCTGTGCGGTGTCGCGCCAGCACGAGCCGTGCTGGGTGGTGCGGAGCCAGCCTGTGCTGCGCCTCCGCGATTTGACCCAGCCGCGCCAAGGTGCGCGCCGGGTCCAGCGGTGGCACTGACAGCGCCCTGGCCGCTCGAGGGTAGTGGAGGGAAGGCGGTGCCAGACAGAACCGGTCCCACCGCCTTAGCCTCGGGGCTTAAAGATGTTTTGGAGTAGCGGGCCGCGGACCTGAAGGGTCCTAGGGTCCCGAGCGACGGTCGCGGGCCGCGCGGCGGTCTGTCCGGTGGTTCCCGGCACTCCATGGCCCACGATGGGGGCCGAGGAGCCGGGCCGGTCGCCGCGCGGGCCGGGAACGTCATCCCGAGCCCTACGTGCTCCATCCATTGACCGACGGTCGGCCATGGATGGGTGATCGGATGGGTGACCGACCGCGGTCACCTACACTTAACCAGGTAACACAAGTATAAGAAAATAAGAAAGCGGGAATTATAGCATCAATTATTTTTGAAAATCTAATTTGACAATAGGGTTCAGGGAGCAGTTTAGAAGATGGAATTTGGGGACAGAGTGGTGACAAACTAATAAGTAGGTAGGAACCCACACGCCCGCACTTAGCAGTGCGGGTAGTTTAAAATGGAAATGAGAAAACAAAACCAAAACCAACTCACGATTGATGGGAACGTGAGCTGTGTGGGGCCTTGTCAGCACTCCCGGGCCCGGTGCGGCTTCCGCCCAGCTCGGCCGATATGATCGTAGACAGCGGGACTTCAAGTACCGCCGTTTGGATCCCCGGCCGCCCGGGGCGACAGCCGCAGCAGGGAACCGCTGTTGCGGGCTCGTCCGCACAGCGTTCGGCGGCGGGCCGGAGATAGAATGCTCACGGCCCGCTGATGCCTGTCCGCTGTGGCAGATAGGGCCCACCACAACGGCTCTTCGGATCCTCTTCTTCTTGTTTTCACCGGCTGCGTTGGAGGTTTCGCGGTGCGTCGCGACGCGTCGCGACACGGAGGTGGGCCGGAGGCTCTCAGCTCGACAGCCCACTTTCGTCACAACACACACAGCTCACTCTCACAACACACAGCACACTTCACTAATTAACGGTAAAGGAAAACACAGTAATTAGCGAGTAGATAACGTAGGCTCCTCAATCGTTTATATAGCTAAAGGGGTAATTAGTACAATACGGTGATTAAGACATCACGGCCGTGGTGTACTATTCAAAAAAGATCACAGAAAATACATCAATAGCATGCTATTTTATATGAATTTGAACCTATTTAAATTGATCATAACTTTCTATATTTGATATTATTTGTAATTAAAGATAATTTTAACATGTAAATACGAAACGTAACGGCGAGTTGAAATTCGGGGAAAAAGGAAACAAAGGATATAAAGTTTTCTTAGAGTTTTTAGTTCCTAGTTTAGTGATAAACCAACACTAAGTATTTACAGTAAAAACCAATTAGACAACAACATCTGCAACATTTCGTTATGAGATTTTTTTATTATGGTTTTAAAAAAAAATAAGAAATAAAACCGCCCCAGTGCGTTTCGCAGTCTCAGCTACAATCCAGAATGTTGCAATACTGTTTTATTTTGTATTTCTCGGAAGTTTATTTGTCTCGGTGCCCGTTAAAATTTTCATTGGGAATAAGTACTTACTATGAGCAGTATTTTTGATTTTCATTTGTTTTATTAAAAACAGTCATAGTGGGAGACGGGAGGGGACACTTTGCAGACCGCTTTGAAGCTTAATATCTCGGTAACAAAACCTAATATGGAGAATTGGTTTATAAAACCATACTATCATTTCAAAAGACCTTTTCGATGACACCCTAATGAATACATATTTTTCATCTCAACTTTACGTCGAGGTTAGGTTGCATGAATAACAAAAAAAAATCACGTTCTGTTTCGTTAAAATTGAGGTGCTTTATTTATAACAAATTTCATGAAATTAAACGATGTTATAAGCCTTTCAATGTTTTAAGTAACTTTTAGTTATTTATTATTCACCCATTAAAACAAGCCACATTAAAATTTTGAAATTGAGACCTGCACGAAATCGAAATTATTGTGATGATTTTGGATAACATCATCTTTTATTTTTTACTTTCTTACCAAATTACTGAAACACCCAGGGAGGTGTTTTGTGGGTACATGCTATTAGGTGTTAGTGTTAGAGGGAATAATTTATTTGGTGGTGTTAGTATGGAAGTTGTAAGAAACTTTTCAAGAAGTATATGGTGGCCCTGAAAAGGGCCGTTTTATCTGTTTCCAGTTGTCATCATTGTGGATGGAACACCTTAGCCCACGGGTTAAGGTTGCCGCAAATAGAGCGACCTGGCCAAAACTCTGGAGCTCCAGGGTTCAACCGCCTCCGCTTCGGTATGAACTCTTCCGCCAATGGGTTCGGAGTCCAGAAAGGCGAGAGGTTGTTCTGTGAAGAAATATGAACTTTCGTTGATTCTCATATTATAGGTAGGTACTATCTATAGATTTGGATTCTATAGTGTGTTGAGATTGATCTATTAAATATCTTGAGTAAAACCGTTTCTAGGGGAACCTTAAGAGATCGAACATGTTTCTCTGTGTGTCTGAATGTTTGTCCAAGGTAGGCTACAAAACGGCTGAATAGATCTTGATGAAACTTTCGTCACGATAATTTGAAGGATTCCGAATAGTCCACGGACGAAGCCGGGGCGGTAAACAAGTATGCAAATAATTATGTGCAATACTTACAAGTATGATGTATTGGAAAATTTTCGTGAGTTTCCCATCATGCTGCAGCAGCCTCTTCTTGGCCTCGATCACCTCGGGCAGTTCCCATAAGCAATAACCCATTTTCAGAATTTCACTGGGCACTGTTCACTGAACGAAGTTAACTGAACTAATGGCAAATTTAAGGAAAAAATCGTTTATATAGCTAAAGGGGTAATTAGTACAATACGGTGATTAAGACATCACGGCCGTGGTGTACTATTCAAAAAAGATCACAGAAAATACATCAATAGCATGCTATTTTATATGAATTTGAACCTATTTAAATTGATCATAACTTTCTATATTTGATATTATTTGTAATTAAAGAAAATTTTAACATGTAAATACGAAACGTAACGGCGAGTTGAAATTCGGGGAAAAAGGAAACAACCCAATTCACAATACACGGTGTTAGACTTAAGATATAAAGTTTTCTTAGAGTTTTTAGTTCCTAGTTTAGTGATAAACCAACACTAAGTATTTACAGTAAAAACCAATTAGACAAACAACATCTGCAACATTTCGTTATGAGATTTTTTTATTATGGTTTTAAAAAAATATAAGAAATAAGACCGCCCCAGTGCGTTTCGCAGTCTCAGCTACAATCCAGAATGTTGCAATACTGTTTTATTTTGTATTTCTCGGAAGTTTATTTATCTCGGTGCCCGTTAAAATTTTCATTGGGAATAAGTACTTACTATAAGCAGTATTTTTGATTTTCATTTGTTTTATTAAAAACAGTCATAGTGGGAGACGGGAGGGGACACTTTGCAGACCGCTTTGAAGCTTAATATCTCGGTAACAAAACCTAATATGGAGAATTGGTTTATAAAACCATACTATCATTTCAAAAGACCTTTTCGATGACACCCTAATGAATACATATTTTTCATCTCAACTTTACGTCGAGGTTAGGTTGCATGAATAACAAAAAAAAAATCACGTTCTGTTACGTTAAAATTGAGGTGCTTTATTTATAACAAATTTCATGAAATTAAACGATGTTATAAGCCTTTCAATGTTTTAAATAACTTTTAGTTATTTATTATTCACCCATTAAAACAAGCCACATTAAAATTTTGAAATTGAGACCTGCACGAAATCGAAATTATTGTGATGATTTTGGATAACATCATCTTTTATTTTTTACTTTACTTACCAAATTACTGAAACACCCAGGGAGGTGTTTTGTGGGTACATGCTATTAGGTGTTAGTGTTAGAGGGAATAATTTATTTGGTGGTGTTAGTATGGAAGTTGTAAGAAACTTTTCAAGAAGTATATGGTGGCCCTGAAAAGGGCCGTTTTATCTGTTTCCAGTTGTCATCATTGTGGATGGAACACCTTAGCCCACGGGTTAAGGTTGCCGCAAATAGAGCGACCTGGCCAAAACTCTGGAGCTCCAGGGTTCAACCGCCTCCGCTTCGGTATGAACTCTTCCGCCAATGGGTTCGGAGTCCAGAAAGGCGAGAGGTTGTTCTGTGAAGAAATATGAACTTTCGTTGATTCTCATATTATAGGTAGGTACTATCTATAGATTTGGATTCTATAGTGTGTTGAGATTGATCTATTAAATATCTTGAGTAAAACCGTTTCTAGGGGAACCTTATAAGAGATCGAACATGTTTGTCTGTGTGTCTGAATGTTTGTCCAAGGTAGGCTACAAAACGGCTGAATAGATCTTGATGAAACTTTCGTCACGATAATTTGAAGGATTCCGAATAGTCCACGGACGAAGCCGGGGCGGTAAACAAGTATGCAAATAATTATGTGCAATACTTACAAGTATGATGTATTGGAAAATTTTCGTGAGTTTCCCATCATGCTGCAGCAGCCTCTTCTTGGCCTCGATCACCTCGGGCAGTTCCCATAAGCAATAACCCATTTTCAGAATATCACTGGGCACTGTTCACTGAACGAAGTTAACTGAACTAATGGCAAATTTAAGGAAAAAATCGTTTATATAGCTAAAGGGGTAATTAGTACAATACGGTGATTAAGACATCACGGCCGTGGTGTACTATTCAAAAAAGATCACAGAAAATACATCAATAGCATGCTATTTTATATGAATTTGAACCTATTTAAATTGATCATAACTTTCTATATTTGATATTATTTGTAATTAAAGAAAATTTTAACATGTAAATACGAAACGTAACGGCGAGTTGAAATTTGGGGAAAAAGGAAACAACCCAATTCACAATACACGGTGTTAGACTTAAGATATAAAGTTTTCTTAGAGTTTTTAGTTCCTAGTTTAGTGATAAACCAACACTAAGTATTTACTGTAAAAACCAATTAGACAAACAACATCTGCAACATTTTGTTATGAGATTTTTTTATTATGGTTTTAAAAAAATATAAGAAATAAGACCGCCCCAGTGCGTTTCGCAGTCTCAGCTACAATCCAGAATGTTGCAATACTGTTTTATTTTGTATTTCTCGGAAGTTTATTTGTCTCGGTGCCCGTTAAAATTTTCATTGGGAATAAGTACTTACTATGAGCAGTATTTTTGATTTTCATTTGTTTTATTAAAAACAGTCATAGTGGGAGACGGGAGGGGACACTTTGCAGACCGCTTTGAAGCTTAATATCTCGGTAACAAAACCTAATATGGAGAATTGGTTTATAAAACCATACTATCATTTCGAAAGACCTTTTCGATGACACCCTAATGAATACATATTTTTCATCTCAACTTTACGTCGAGGTTAGGTTGCATGAATAACAAAAAAAAATCACGTTCTGTTACGTTAAAATTGAGGTACTTTATTTATAACAAATTTCATGAAATTAAACGATGTTATAAGCCTTTCAATGTTTTAAATAACTTTTAGTTATTTATTATTCACCCATTAAAACAAGCCTCATTAAAATTTTGAAATTGAGACCTGCACGAAATCGAAATTATTGTGATGATTTTGGATAACATCATCTTTTATTTTTTACTTTACTTACCAAATTACTGAAACACCCAGGGAGGTGTTTTGTGGGTACATGCTATTAGGTGTTAGTGTTAGAGGGAATAATTTATTTGGTGGTGTTAGTATGGAAGTTGTAAGAAACTTTTCAAGAAGTATATGGTGGCCCTGAAAAGGGCCGTTTTATCTGTTTCCAGTTGTCATCATTGTGGATGGAACACCTTAGCCCACGGGTTAAGGTTGCCGCAAATAGAGCGACCTGGCCAAAACTCTGGAGCTCCAGGGTTCAACCGCCTCCGCTTCGGTATGAACTCTTCCGCCAATGGGTTCGGAGTCCAGAAAGGCGAGAGGTTGTTCTGTGAAGAAATATGAACTTTCGTTGATTCTCATATTATAGGTAGGTACTATCTATAGATTTGGATTCTATAGTGTGTTGAGATTGATCTATTAAATATCTTGAGTAAAACCGTTTCTAGGGGAACCTTATAAGAGATCGAACATGTTTGTCTGTGTGTCTGAATGTTTGTCCAAGGTAGGCTACAAAACGGCTGAATAGATCTTGATGAAACTTTCGTCACGATAATTTGAAGGATTCCGAATAGTCCACGGACGAAGCCGGGGCGGTAAACAAGTATGCAAATAATTATGTGCAATACTTACAAGTATGATGTATTGGAAAATTTTCGTGAGTTTCCCATCATGCTGCAGCAGCCTCTTCTTGGCCTCGATCACCTCGGGCAGTTCCCATAAGCAATAACCCATTTTCAGAATTTCACTGGGCACTGTTCACTGAACGAAGTTAACTGAACTAATGGCAAATTTAAGGAAAAAATCGTTTATATAGCTAAAGGGGTAATTAGTACAATACGGTGATTAAGACATCACGGCCGTGGTGTACTATTCAAAAAAGATCACAGAAAATACATCAATAGCATGGTATTTTATATGAATTTGAACCTATTTAAATTGATCATAACTTTCTATATTTGATATTATTTGTAATTAAAGAAAATTTTAACATGTAAATACGAAACGTAACGGCGAGTTGAAATTCGGGGAAAAAGGAAACAACCCAATTCACAATACACGGTGTTAGACTTAAGATATAAAGTTTTCTTAGAGTTTTTAGTTCCTAGTTTAGTGATAAACCAACACTAAGTATTTACAGTAAAAACCAATTAGACAAACAACATCTGCAACATTTCGTTATGAGATTTTTTTATTATGGTTTAAAAAAAAAAAAAGAAATAAAACCGCCCCAGTGCGTTTCGCAGTCTCAGCTACAATCCAGAATGTTGCAATACTGTTTTATTTTGTATTTCTCGGAAGTTTATTTATCTCGGTGCCCGTTAAAATTTTCATTGGGAATAAGTACTTACTATGAGCAGTATTTTTGATTTTCATTTGTTTTATTAAAAACAGTCATAGTGGGAGACGGGAGGGGACACTTTGCAGACCGCTTTGAAGCTTAATATCTCGGTAACAAAACCTAATATGGAGAATTGGTTTATAAAACCATACTATCATTTCAAAAGACCTTTTCGATGACACCCTAATGAATACATATTTTTCATCTCAACTTTACGTCGAGGTTAGGTTGCATGAATAACAAAAAAAAATCACGTTCTGTTACGTTAAAATTGAGGTGCTTTATTTATAACAAATTTCATGAAATTAAACGATGTTATAAGCCTTTCAATGTTTTAAGTAACTTTTAGTTATTTATTATTCACCCATTAAAACAAGCCACATTAAAATTTTGAAATTGAGACCTGCACGAAATCGAAATTATTGTGATGATTTTGGATAACATCATCTTTTATTTTTTACTTTCTTACCAAATTACTGAAACACCCAGGGAGGTGTTTTGTGGGTACATGCTATTAGGTGTTAGTGTTAGAGGGAATAATTTATTTGGTGGTGTTAGTATGGAAGTTGTAAGAAACTTTTCAAGAAGTATATGGTGGCCCTGAAAAGGGCCGTTTTATCTGTTTCCAGTTGTCATCATTGTGGATGGAACACCTTAGCCCACGGGTTAAGGTTGCCGCAAATAGAGCGACCTGGCCAAAACTCTGGAGCTCCAGGGTTCAACCGCCTCCGCTTCGGTATGAACTCTTCCGCCAATGGGTTCGGAGTCCAGAAAGGCGAGAGGTTGTTCTGTGAAGAAATATGAACTTTCGTTGATTCTCATATTATAGGTAGGTACTATCTATAGATTTGGATTCTATAGTGTGTTGAGATTGATCTATTAAATATCTTGAGTAAAACCGTTTCTAGGGGAACCTTAAGAGATCGAACATGTTTCTCTGTGTGTCTGAATGTTTGTCCAAGGTAGGCTACAAAACGGCTGAATAGATCTTGATGAAACTTTCGTCACGATAATTTGAAGGATTCCGAATAGTCCACGGACGAAGCCGGGGCGGTAAACAAGTATGCAAATAATTATGTGCAATACTTACAAGTATGATGTATTGGAAAATTTTCGTGAGTTTCCCATCATGCTGCAGCAGCCTCTTCTTGGCCTCGATCACCTCGGGCAGTTCCCATAAGCAATAACCCATTTTCAGAATTTCACTGGGCACTGTTCACTGAACGAAGTTAACTGAACTAATGGCAAATTTAAGGAAAAAATCGTTTATATAGCTAAAGGGGTAATTAGTACAATACGGTGATTAAGACATCACGGCCGTGGTGTACTATTCAAAAAAGATCACAGAAAATACATCAATAGCATGCTATTTTATATGAATTTGAACCTATTTAAATTGATCATAACTTTCTATATTTGATATTATTTGTAATTAAAGAAAATTTTAACATGTAAATACGAAACGTAACGGCGAGTTGAAATTCGGGGAAAAAGGAAACAACCCAATTCACAATACACGGTGTTAGACTTAAGATATAAAGTTTTCTTAGAGTTTTTAGTTCCTAGTTTAGTGATAAACCAACACTAAGTATTTACAGTAAAAACCAATTAGACAAACAACATCTGCAACATTTCGTTATGAGATTTTTTTATTATGGTTTAAAAAAAAAAAAAGAAATAAAACCGCCCCAGTGCGTTTCGCAGTCTCAGCTACAATCCAGAATGTTGCAATACTGTTTTATTTTGTATTTCTCGGAAGTTTATTTATCTCGGTGCCCGTTAAAATTTTCATTGGGAATAAGTACTTACTATGAGCAGTATTTTTGATTTTCATTTGTTTTATTAAAAACAGTCATAGTGGGAGACGGGAGGGGACACTTTGCAGACCGCTTTGAAGCTTAATATCTCGGTAACAAAACCTAATATGGAGAATTGGTTTATAAAACCATACTATCATTTCAAAAGACCTTTTCGATGACACCCTAATGAATACATATTTTTCATCTCAACTTTACGTCGAGGTTAGGTTGCATGAATAACAAAAAAAAAATCACGTTCTGTTACGTTAAAATTGAGGTGCTTTATTTATAACAAATTTCATGAAATTAAACGATGTTATAAGCCTTTCAATGTTTTAAATAACTTTTAGTTATTTATTATTCATTTTGAAATTGAGACCTGCACGAAATCGAAATTATTGTGATGATTTTGGATAACATCATCTTTTATTTTTTACTTTACTTACCAAATTACTGAAACACCCAGGGAGGTGTTTTGTGGGTACATGCTATTAGGTGTTAGTGTTAGAGGGAATAATTTATTTGGTGGTGTTAGTATGGAAGTTGTAAGAAACTTTTCAAGAAGTATATGGTGGCCCTGAAAAGGGCCGTTTTATCTGTTTCCAGTTGTCATCATTGTGGATGGAACACCTTAGCCCACGGGTTAAGGTTGCCGCAAATAGAGCGACCTGGCCAAAACTCTGGAGCTCCAGGGTTCAACCGCCTCCGCTTCGGTATGAACTCTTCCGCCAATGGGTTCGGAGTCCAGAAAGGCGAGAGGTTGTTCTGTGAAGAAATATGAACTTTCGTTGATTCTCATATTATAGGTAGGTACTATCTATAGATTTGGATTCTATAGTGTGTTGAGATTGATCTATTAAATATCTTGAGTAAAACCGTTTCTAGGGGAACCTTATAAGAGATCGAACATGTTTGTCTGTGTGTCTGAATGTTTGTCCAAGGTAGGCTACAAAACGGCTGAATAGATCTTGATGAAACTTTCGTCACGATAATTTGAAGGATTCCGAATAGTCCACGGACGAAGCCGGGGCGGTAAACAAGTATGCAAATAATTATGTGCAATACTTACAAGTATGATGTATTGGAAAATTTTCGTGAGTTTCCCATCATGCTGCAGCAGCCTCTTCTTGGCCTCGATCACCTCGGGCAGTTCCCATAAGCAATAACCCATTTTCAGAATATCACTGGGCACTGTTCACTGAACGAAGTTAACTGAACTAATGGCAAATTTAAGGAAAAAATCGTTTATATAGCTAAAGGGGTAATTAGTACAATACGGTGATTAAGACATCACGGCCGTGGTGTACTATTCAAAAAAGATCACAGAAAATACATCAATAGCATGCTATTTTATATGAATTTGAACCTATTTAAATTGATCATAACTTTCTATATTTGATATTATTTGTAATTAAAGAAAATTTTAACATGTAAATACGAAACGTAACGGCGAGTTGAAATTCGGGGAAAAAGGAAACAACCCAATTCACAATACACGGTGTTAGACTTAAGATATAAAGTTTTCTTAGAGTTTTTAGTTCCTAGTTTAGTGATAAACCAACACTAAGTATTTACAGTAAAAACCAATTAGACAAACAACATCTGCAACATTTCGTTATGAGATTTTTTTATTATGGTTTAAAAAAAAAAAAGAAATAAAACCGCCCCAGTGCGTTTCGCAGTCTCAGCTACAATCCAGAATGTTGCAATACTGTTTTATTTTGTATTTCTCGGAAGTTTATTTATCTCGGTGCCCGTTAAAATTTTCATTGGGAATAAGTACTTACTATGAGCAGTATTTTTGATTTTCATTTGTTTTATTAAAAACAGTCATAGTGGGAGACGGGAGGGGACACTTTGCAGACCGCTTTGAAGCTTAATATCTCGGTAACAAAACCTAATATGGAGAATTGGTTTATAAAACCATACTATCATTTCAAAAGACCTTTTCGATGACACCCTAATGAATACATATTTTTCATCTCAACTTTACGTCGAGGTTAGGTTGCATGAATAACAAAAAAAAAATCACGTTCTGTTACGTTAAAATTGAGGTGCTTTATTTATAACAAATTTCATGAAATTAAACGATGTTATAAGCCTTTCAATGTTTTAAATAACTTTTAGTTATTTATTATTCACCCATTAAAACAAGCCACATTAAAATTTTGAAATTGAGACCTGCACGAAATCGAAATTATTGTGATGATTTTGGATAACATCATCTTTTATTTTTTACTTTACTTACCAAATTACTGAAACACCCAGGGAGGTGTTTTGTGGGTACATGCTATTAGGTGTTAGTGTTAGAGGGAATAATTTATTTGGTGGTGTTAGTATGGAAGTTGTAAGAAACTTTTCAAGAAGTATATGGTGGCCCTGAAAAGGGCCGTTTTATCTGTTTCCAGTTGTCATCATTGTGGATGGAACACCTTAGCCCACGGGTTAAGGTTGCCGCAAATAGAGCGACCTGGCCAAAACTCTGGAGCTCCAGGGTTCAACCGCCTCCGCTTCGGTATGAACTCTTCCGCCAATGGGTTCGGAGTCCAGAAAGGCGAGAGGTTGTTCTGTGAAGAAATATGAACTTTCGTTGATTCTCATATTATAGGTAGGTACTATCTATAGATTTGGATTCTATAGTGTGTTGAGATTGATCTATTAAATATCTTGAGTAAAACCGTTTCTAGGGGAACCTTATAAGAGATCGAACATGTTTGTCTGTGTGTCTGAATGTTTGTCCAAGGTAGGCTACAAAACGGCTGAATAGATCTTGATGAAACTTTCGTCACGATAATTTGAAGGATTCCGAATAGTCCACGGACGAAGCCGGGGCGGTAAACAAGTATGCAAATAATTATGTGCAATACTTACAAGTATGATGTATTGGAAAATTTTCGTGAGTTTCCCATCATGCTGCAGCAGCCTCTTCTTGGCCTCGATCACCTCGGGCAGTTCCCATAAGCAATAACCCATTTTCAGAATATCACTGGGCACTGTTCACTGAACGAAGTTAACTGAACTAATGGCAAATTTAAGGAAAAAATCGTTTATATAGCTAAAGGGGTAATTAGTACAATACGGTGATTAAGACATCACGGCCGTGGTGTACTATTCAAAAAAGATCACAGAAAATACATCAATAGCATGCTATTTTATATGAATTTGAACCTATTTAAATTGATCATAACTTTCTATATTTGATATTATTTGTAATTAAAGAAAATTTTAACATGTAAATACGAAACGTAACGGCGAGTTGAAATTTGGGGAAAAAGGAAACAACCCAATTCACAATACACGGTGTTAGACTTAAGATATAAAGTTTTCTTAGAGTTTTTAGTTCCTAGTTTAGTGATAAACCAACACTAAGTATTTACTGTAAAAACCAATTAGACAAACAACATCTGCAACATTTTGTTATGAGATTTTTTTATTATGGTTTTAAAAAAATATAAGAAATAAGACCGCCCCAGTGCGTTTCGCAGTCTCAGCTACAATCCAGAATGTTGCAATACTGTTTTATTTTGTATTTCTCGGAAGTTTATTTGTCTCGGTGCCCGTTAAAATTTTCATTGGGAATAAGTACTTACTATGAGCAGTATTTTTGATTTTCATTTGTTTTATTAAAAACAGTCATAGTGGGAGACGGGAGGGGACACTTTGCAGACCGCTTTGAAGCTTAATATCTCGGTAACAAAACCTAATATGGAGAATTGGTTTATAAAACCATACTATCATTTCAAAAGACCTTTTCGATGACACCCTAATGAATACATATTTTTCATCTCAACTTTACGTCGAGGTTAGGTTGCATGAATAACAAAAAAAATCACGTTCTGTTACGTTAAAATTGAGGTGCTTTATTTATAACAAATTTCATGAAATTAAACGATGTTATAAGCCTTTCAATGTTTTAAATAACTTTTAGTTATTTATTATTCACCCATTAAAACAAGCCACATTAAAATTTTGAAATTGAGACCTGCACGAAATCGAAATTATTGTGATGATTTTGGATAACATCATCTTTTATTTTTTACTTTACTTACCAAATTACTGAAACACCCAGGGAGGTGTTTTGTGGGTACATGCTATTAGGTGTTAGTGTTAGAGGGAATAATTTATTTGGTGGTGTTAGTATGGAAGTTGTAAGAAACTTTTCAAGAAGTATATGGTGGCCCTGAAAAGGGCCGTTTTATCTGTTTCCAGTTGTCATCATTGTGGATGGAACACCTTAGCCCACGGGTTAAGGTTGCCGCAAATAGAGCGACCTGGCCAAAACTCTGGAGCTCCAGGGTTCAACCGCCTCCGCTTCGGTATGAACTCTTCCGCCAATGGGTTCGGAGTCCAGAAAGGCGAGAGGTTGTTCTGTGAAGAAATATGAACTTTCGTTGATTCTCATATTATAGGTAGGTACTATCTATAGATTTGGATTCTATAGTGTGTTGAGATTGATCTATTAAATATCTTGAGTAAAACCGTTTCTAGGGGAACCTTATAAGAGATCGAACATGTTTGTCTGTGTGTCTGAATGTTTGTCCAAGGTAGGCTACAAAACGGCTGAATAGATCTTGATGAAACTTTCGTCACGATAATTTGAAGGATTCCGAATAGTCCACGGACGAAGCCGGGGCGGTAAACAAGTATGCAAATAATTATGTGCAATACTTACAAGTATGATGTATTGGAAAATTTTCGTGAGTTTCCCATCATGCTGCAGCAGCCTCTTCTTGGCCTCGATCACCTCGGGCAGTTCCCATAAGCAATAACCCATTTTCAGAATTTCACTGGGCACTGTTCACTGAACGAAGTTAACTGAACTAATGGCAAATTTAAGGAAAAAATCGTTTATATAGCTAAAGGGGTAATTAGTACAATACGGTGATTAAGACATCACGGCCGTGGTGTACTATTCAAAAAAGATCACAGAAAATACATCAATAGCATGGTATTTTATATGAATTTGAACCTATTTAAATTGATCATAACTTTCTATATTTGATATTATTTGTAATTAAAGAAAATTTTAACATGTAAATACGAAACGTAACGGCGAGTTGAAATTCGGGGAAAAAGGAAACAACCCAATACACAATACACGGTGTTAGACTTAAGATATAAAGTTTTCTTAGAGTTTTTAGTTCCTAGTTTAGTGATAAACCAACACTAAGTATTTACTGTAAAAACCAATTAGACAAACAACATCTGCAACATTTTGTTATGAGATTTTTTTATTATGGTTTTAAAAAAATATAAGAAATAAGACCGCCCCAGTGCGTTTCGCAGTCTCAGCTACAATCCAGAATGTTGCAATACTGTTTTATTTTGTATTTCTCGGAAGTTTATTTGTCTCGGTGCCCGTTAAAATTTTCATTGGGAATAAGTACTTACTATGAGCAGTATTTTTGATTTTCATTTGTTTTATTAAAAACAGTCATAGTGGGAGACGGGAGGGGACACTTTGCAGACCGCTTTGAAGCTTAATATCTCGGTAACAAAACCTAATATGGAGAATTGGTTTATAAAACCATACTATCATTTCGAAAGACCTTTTCGATGACACCCTAATGAATACATATTTTTCATCTCAACTTTACGTCGAGGTTAGGTTGCATGAATAATAAAAAAAAATCACGTTCTGTTACGTTAAAATTGAGGTACTTTATTTATAACAAATTTCATGAAATTAAACGATGTTATAAGCCTTTCAATGTTTTAAATAACTTTAAGTTATTTATTATTCACCCATTAAAACAAGCCTCATTAAAATTTTGAAATTGAGACCTGCACGAAATCGAAATTATTGTGATGATTTTGGATAACATCATCTTTTATTTTTTACTTTACTTACCAAATTACTGAAACACCCAGGGAGGTGTTTTGTGGGTACATGCTATTAGGTGTTAGTGTTAGAGGGAATAATTTATTTGGTGGTGTTAGTATGGAAGTTGTAAGAAACTTTTCAAGAAGTATATGGTGGCCCTGAAAAGGGCCGTTTTATCTGTTTCCAGTTGTCATCATTGTGGATGGAACACCTTAGCCCACGGGTTAAGGTTGCCGCAAATAGAGCGACCTGGCCAAAACTCTGGAGCTCCAGGGTTCAACCGCCTCCGCTTCGGTATGAACTCTTCCGCCAATGGGTTCGGAGTCCAGAAAGGCGAGAGGTTGTTCTGTGAAGAAATATGAACTTTCGTTGATTCTCATATTATAGGTAGGTACTATCTATAGATTTGGATTCTATAGTGTGTTGAGATTGATCTATTAAATATCTTGAGTAAAACCGTTTCTAGGGGAACCTTATAAGAGATCGAACATGTTTGTCTGTGTGTCTGAATGTTTGTCCAAGGTAGGCTACAAAACGGCTGAATAGATCTTGATGAAACTTTCGTCACGATAATTTGAAGGATTCCGAATAGTCCACGGACGAAGCCGGGGCGGTAAACAAGTATGCAAATAATTATGTGCAATACTTACAAGTATGATGTATTGGAAAATTTTCGTGAGTTTCCCATCATGCTGCAGCAGCCTCTTCTTGGCCTCGATCACCTCGGGCAGTTCCCATAAGCAATAACCCATTTTCAGAATTTCACTGGGCACTGTTCACTGAACGAAGTTAACTGAACTAATGGCAAATTTAAGGAAAAAATCGTTTATATAGCTAAAGGGGTAATTAGTACAATACGGTGATTAAGACATCACGGCCGTGGTGTACTATTCAAAAAAGATCACAGAAAATACATCAATAGCATGGTATTTTATATGAATTTGAACCTATTTAAATTGATCATAACTTTCTATATTTGATATTATTTGTAATTAAAGAAAATTTTAACATGTAAATACGAAACGTAACGGCGAGTTGAAATTCGGGGAAAAAGGAAACAAAGGATATAAAGTTTTCTTAGAGTTTTTAGTTCCTAGTTTAGTGATAAACCAACACTAAGTATTTACAGTAAAAACCAATTAGACAAACAACATCTGCAACATTTCGTTATGAGATTTTTTTATTATGGTTTTAAAAAAAAAAAAGAAATAAAACCGCGCCAGTGCGTTTCGCAGTCTCAGCTACAATCCAGAATGTTGCAATACTGTTTTATTTTGTATTTCTCGGAAGTTTATTTGTCTCGGTGCCCGTTAAAATTTTCATTGGGAATAAGTACTTACTATGAGCAGTATTTTTGATTTTCATTTGTTTTATTAAAAACAGTCATAGTGGGAGACGGGAGGGGACACTTTGCAGACCGCTTTGAAGCTTAATATCTCGGTAACAAAACCTAATATGGAGAATTGGTTTATAAAACCATACTATCATTTCAAAAGACCTTTTCGATGACACCCTAATGAATACATATTTTTCATCTCAACTTTACGTCGAGGTTAGGTTGCATGAATAACAAAAAAAAATCACGTTCTGTTTCGTTAAAATTGAGGTGCTTTATTTATAACAAATTTCATGAAATTAAACGATGTTATAAGCCTTTCAATGTTTTAAGTAACTTTTAGTTATTTATTATTCACCCATTAAAACAAGCCACATTAAAATTTTGAAATTGAGACCTGCACGAAATCGAAATTATTGTGATGATTTTGGATAACATCATCTTTTATTTTTTACTTTCTTACCAAATTACTGAAACACCCAGGGAGGTGTTTTGTGGGTACATGCTATTAGGTGTTAGTGTTAGAGGGAATAATTTATTTGGTGGTGTTAGTATGGAAGTTGTAAGAAACTTTTCAAGAAGTATATGGTGGCCCTGAAAAGGGCCGTTTTATCTGTTTCCAGTTGTCATCATTGTGGATGGAACACCTTAGCCCACGGGTTAAGGTTGCCGCAAATAGAGCGACCTGGCCAAAACTCTGGAGCTCCAGGGTTCAACCGCCTCCGCTTCGGTATGAACTCTTCCGCCAATGGGTTCGGAGTCCAGAAAGGCGAGAGGTTGTTCTGTGAAGAAATATGAACTTTCGTTGATTCTCATATTATAGGTAGGTACTATCTATAGATTTGGATTCTATAGTGTGTTGAGATTGATCTATTAAATATCTTGAGTAAAACCGTTTCTAGGGGAACCTTAAGAGATCGAACATGTTTCTCTGTGTGTCTGAATGTTTGTCCAAGGTAGGCTACAAAACGGCTGAATAGATCTTGATGAAACTTTCGTCACGATAATTTGAAGGATTCCGAATAGTCCACGGACGAAGCCGGGGCGGTAAACAAGTATGCAAATAATTATGTGCAATACTTACAAGTATGATGTATTGGAAAATTTTCGTGAGTTTCCCATCATGCTGCAGCAGCCTCTTCTTGGCCTCGATCACCTCGGGCAGTTCCCATAAGCAATAACCCATTTTCAGAATTTCACTGGGCACTGTTCACTGAACGAAGTTAACTGAACTAATGGCAAATTTAAGGAAAAAATCGTTTATATAGCTAAAGGGGTAATTAGTACAATACGGTGATTAAGACATCACGGCCGTGGTGTACTATTCAAAAAAGATCACAGAAAATACATCAATAGCATGCTATTTTATATGAATTTGAACCTATTTAAATTGATCATAACTTTCTATATTTGATATTATTTGTAATTAAAGAAAATTTTAACATGTAAATACGAAACGTAACGGCGAGTTGAAATTCGGGGAAAAAGGAAACAAAGGATATAAAGTTTTCTTAGAGTTTTTAGTTCCTAGTTTAGTGATAAACCAACACTAAGTATTTACAGTAAAAACCAATTAGACAAACAACATCTGCAACATTTCGTTATGAGATTTTTTTATTATGGTTTAAAAAAAAAAAAGAAATAAAACCGCCCCAGTGCGTTTCGCAGTCTCAGCTACAATCCAGAATGTTGCAATACTGTTTTATTTTGTATTTCTCGGAAGTTTATTTGTCTCGGTGCCCGTTAAAATTTTCATTGGGAATAAGTACTTACTATGAGCAGTATTTTTGATTTTCATTTGTTTTATTAAAAACAGTCATAGTGGGAGACGGGAGGGGACACTTTGCAGACCGCTTTGAAGCTTAATATCTCGGTAACAAAACCTAATATGGAGAATTGGTTTATAAAACCATACTATCATTTCAAAAGACCTTTTCGATGACACCCTAATGAATACATATTTTTCATCTCAACTTTACGTCGAGGTTAGGTTGCATGAATAACAAAAAAAAATCACGTTCTGTTTCGTTAAAATTGAGGTGCTTTATTTATAACAAATTTCATGAAATTAAACGATGTTATAAGCCTTTCAATGTTTTAAGTAACTTTTAGTTATTTATTATTCACCCATTAAAACAAGCCACATTAAAATTTTGAAATTGAGACCTGCACGAAATCGAAATTATTGTGATGATTTTGGATAACATCATCTTTTATTTTTTACTTTCTTACCAAATTACTGAAACACCCAGGGAGGTGTTTTGTGGGTACATGCTATTAGGTGTTAGTGTTAGAGGGAATAATTTATTTGGTGGTGTTAGTATGGAAGTTGTAAGAAACTTTTCAAGAAGTATATGGTGGCCCTGAAAAGGGCCGTTTTATCTGTTTCCAGTTGTCATCATTGTGGATGGAACACCTTAGCCCACGGGTTAAGGTTGCCGCAAATAGAGCGACCTGGCCAAAACTCTGGAGCTCCAGGGTTCAACCGCCTCCGCTTCGGTATGAACTCTTCCGCCAATGGGTTCGGAGTCCAGAAAGGCGAGAGGTTGTTCTGTGAAGAAATATGAACTTTCGTTGATTCTCATATTATAGGTAGGTACTATCTATAGATTTGGATTCTATAGTGTGTTGAGATTGATCTATTAAATATCTTGAGTAAAACCGTTTCTAGGGGAACCTTAAGAGATCGAACATGTTTCTCTGTGTGTCTGAATGTTTGTCCAAGGTAGGCTACAAAACGGCTGAATAGATCTTGATGAAACTTTCGTCACGATAATTTGAAGGATTCCGAATAGTCCACGGACGAAGCCGGGGCGGTAAACAAGTATGCAAATAATTATGTGCAATACTTACAAGTATGATGTATTGGAAAATTTTCGTGAGTTTCCCATCATGCTGCAGCAGCCTCTTCTTGGCCTCGATCACCTCGGGCAGTTCCCATAAGCAATAACCCATTTTCAGAATTTCACTGGGCACTGTTCACTGAACGAAGTTAACTGAACTAATGGCAAATTTAAGGAAAAAATCGTTTATATAGCTAAAGGGGTAATTAGTACAATACGGTGATTAAGACATCACGGCCGTGGTGTACTATTCAAAAAAGATCACAGAAAATACATCAATAGCATGCTATTTTATATGAATTTGAACCTATTTAAATTGATCATAACTTTCTATATTTGATATTATTTGTAATTAAAGAAAATTTTAACATGTAAATACGAAACGTAACGGCGAGTTGAAATTCGGGGAAAAAGGAAACAAAGGATATAAAGTTTTCTTAGAGTTTTTAGTTCCTAGTTTAGTGATAAACCAACACTAAGTATTTACAGTAAAAACCAATTAGACAAACAACATCTGCAACATTTCGTTATGAGATTTTTTTATTATGGTTTTAAAAAAAAAAAAGAAATAAAACCGCCCCAGTGCGTTTCGCAGTCTCAGCTACAATCCAGAATGTTGCAATACTGTTTTATTTTGTATTTCTCGGAAGTTTATTTGTCTCGGTGCCCGTTAAAATTTTCATTGGGAATAAGTACTTACTATGAGCAGTATTTTTGATTTTCATTTGTTTTATTAAAAACAGTCATAGTGGGAGACGGGAGGGGACACTTTGCAGACCGCTTTGAAGCTTAATATCTCGGTAACAAAACCTAATATGGAGAATTGGTTTATAAAACCATACTATCATTTCAAAAGACCTTTTCGATGACACCCTAATGAATACATATTTTTCATCTCAACTTTACGTCGAGGTTAGGTTGCATGAATAACAAAAAAAATCACGTTCTGTTTCGTTAAAATTGAGGTGCTTTATTTATAACAAATTTCATGAAATTAAACGATGTTATAAGCCTTTCAATGTTTTAAGTAACTTTTAGTTATTTATTATTCACCCATTAAAACAAGCCACATTAAAATTTTGAAATTGAGACCTGCACGAAATCGAAATTATTGTGATGATTTTGGATAACATCATCTTTTATTTTTTACTTTCTTACCAAATTACTGAAACACCCAGGGAGGTGTTTTGTGGGTACATGCTATTAGGTGTTAGTGTTAGAGGGAATAATTTATTTGGTGGTGTTAGTATGGAAGTTGTAAGAAACTTTTCAAGAAGTATATGGTGGCCCTGAAAAGGGCCGTTTTATCTGTTTCCAGTTGTCATCATTGTGGATGGAACACCTTAGCCCACGGGTTAAGGTTGCCGCAAATAGAGCGACCTGGCCAAAACTCTGGAGCTCCAGGGTTCAACCGCCTCCGCTTCGGTATGAACTCTTCCGCCAATGGGTTCGGAGTCCAGAAAGGCGAGAGGTTGTTCTGTGAAGAAATATGAACTTTCGTTGATTCTCATATTATAGGTAGGTACTATCTATAGATTTGGATTCTATAGTGTGTTGAGATTGATCTATTAAATATCTTGAGTAAAACCGTTTCTAGGGGAACCTTAAGAGATCGAACATGTTTCTCTGTGTGTCTGAATGTTTGTCCAAGGTAGGCTACAAAACGGCTGAATAGATCTTGATGAAACTTTCGTCACGATAATTTGAAGGATTCCGAATAGTCCACGGACGAAGCCGGGGCGGTAAACAAGTATGCAAATAATTATGTGCAATACTTACAAGTATGATGTATTGGAAAATTTTCGTGAGTTTCCCATCATGCTGCAGCAGCCTCTTCTTGGCCTCGATCACCTCGGGCAGTTCCCATAAGCAATAACCCATTTTCAGAATTTCACTGGGCACTGTTCACTGAACGAAGTTAACTGAACTAATGGCAAATTTAAGGAAAAAATCGTTTATATAGCTAAAGGGGTAATTAGTACAATACGGTGATTAAGACATCACGGCCGTGGTGTACTATTCAAAAAAGATCACAGAAAATACATCAATAGCATGCTATTTTATATGAATTTGAACCTATTTAAATTGATCATAACTTTCTATATTTGATATTATTTGTAATTAAAGAAAATTTTAACATGTAAATACGAAACGTAACGGCGAGTTGAAATTCGGGGAAAAAGGAAACAAAGGATATAAAGTTTTCTTAGAGTTTTTAGTTCCTAGTTTAGTGATAAACCAACACTAAGTATTTACAGTAAAAACCAATTAGACAAACAACATCTGCAACATTTCGTTATGAGATTTTTTTATTATGGTTTTAAAAAAAAATAAGAAATAAAACCGCCCCAGTGCGTTTCGCAGTCTCAGCTACAATCCAGAATGTTGCAATACTGTTTTATTTTGTATTTCTCGGAAGTTTATTTGTCTCGGTGCCCGTTAAAATTTTCATTGGGAATAAGTACTTACTATGAGCAGTATTTTTGATTTTCATTTGTTTTATTAAAAACAGTCATAGTGGGAGACGGGAGGGGACACTTTGCAGACCGCTTTGAAGCTTAATATCTCGGTAACAAAACCTAATATGGAGAATTGGTTTATAAAACATACTATCATTTCAAAAGACCTTTTCGATGACACCCTAATGAATACATATTTTTCATCTCAACTTTACGTCGAGGTTAGGTTGCATGAATAACAAAAAAAAATCACGTTCTGTTACGTTAAAATTGAGGTGCTTTATTTATAACAAATTTCATGAAATTAAACGATGTTATAAGCCTTTCAATGTTTTAAGTAACTTTTAGTTATTTATTATTCACCCATTAAAACAAGCCACATTAAAATTTTGAAATTGAGACCTGCACGAAATCGAAATTATTGTGATGATTTTGGATAACATCATCTTTTATTTTTTACTTTCTTACCAAATTACTGAAACACCCAGGGAGGTGTTTTGTGGGTACATGCTATTAGGTGTTAGTGTTAGAGGGAATAATTTATTTGGTGGTGTTAGTATGGAAGTTGTAAGAAACTTTTCAAGAAGTATATGGTGGCCCTGAAAAGGGCCGTTTTATCTGTTTCCAGTTGTCATCATTGTGGATGGAACACCTTAGCCCACGGGTTAAGGTTGCCGCAAATAGAGCGACCTGGCCAAAACTCTGGAGCTCCAGGGTTCAACCGCCTCCGCTTCGGTATGAACTCTTCCGCCAATGGGTTCGGAGTCCAGAAAGGCGAGAGGTTGTTCTGTGAAGAAATATGAACTTTCGTTGATTCTCATATTATAGGTAGGTACTATCTATAGATTTGGATTCTATAGTGTGTTGAGATTGATCTATTAAATATCTTGAGTAAAACCGTTTCTAGGGGAACCTTATAAGAGATCGAACATGTTTGTCTGTGTGTCTGAATGTTTGTCCAAGGTAGGCTACAAAACGGCTGAATAGATCTTGATGAAACTTTCGTCACGATAATTTGAAGGATTCCGAATAGTCCACGGACGAAGCCGGGGCGGTAAACAAGTATGCAAATAATTATGTGCAATACTTACAAGTATGATGTATTGGAAAATTTTCGTGAGTTTCCCATCATGCTGCAGCAGCCTCTTCTTGGCCTCGATCACCTAGGGCAGTTCCCATAAGCAATAACCCATTTTCAGAATTTCACTGGGCACTGTTCACTGAACGAAGTTAACTGAACTAATGGCAAATTTAAGGAAAAAATCGTTTATATAGCTAAAGGGGTAATTAGTACAATACGGTGATTAAGACATCACGGCCGTGGTGTACTATTCAAAAAAGATCACAGAAAATACATCAATAGCATGGTATTTTATATGAATTTGAACCTATTTAAATTGATCATAACTTTCTATATTTGATATTATTTGTAATTAAAGAAAATTTTAACATGTAAATACGAAACGTAACGGCGAGTTGAAATTCGGGGAAAAAGGAAAAAACCCAATTCACAATACACGGTGTTAGACTTAAGATATAAAGTTTTCTTACAGTTTTTAGTTCCTAGTTTAGTGATAAACCAACACTAAGTATTTACAGTAAAAACCAATTAGACAAACAACATCTGCAACATTTCGTTATGAGATTTTTTTATTATGGTTTAAAAAAAAAATAAGAAATAAAACCGCCCCAGTGCGTTTCGCAGTCTCAGCTACAATCCAGAATGTTGCAATACTGTTTTATTTTGTATTTCTCGGAAGTTTATTTGTCTCGGTGCCCGTTAAAATTTTCATTGGGAATAAGTACTTACTATGAGCAGTATTTTTGATTTTCATTTGTTTTATTAAAAACAGTCATAGTGGGAGACGGGAGGGGACACTTTGCAGACCGCTTTGAAGCTTAATATCTCGGTAACAAAACCTAATATGGAGAATTGGTTTATAAAACCATACTATCATTTCAAAAGACCTTTTCGATGACACCCTAATGAATACATATTTTTCATCTCAACTTTACGTCGAGGTTAGGTTGCATGAATAACAAAAAAAAATCACGTTCTGTTACGTTAAAATTGAGGTGCTTTATTTATAACAAATTTCATGAAACTAAACGATGTTATAAGCCTTTCAATGTTTTAAATAACTTTTAGTTATTTATTATTCACCCATTAAAACAAGCCACATTAAAATTTTGAAATTGAGACCTGCACGAAATCGAAATTATTGTGATGATTTTGGATAACATCATCTTTTATTTTTTACTTTACTTACCAAATTACTGAAACACCCAGGGAGGTGTTTTGTGGGTACATGCTATTAGGTGTTAGTGTTAGAGGGAATAATTTATTTGGTGGTGTTAGTATGGAAGTTGTAAGAAACTTTTCAAGAAGTATATGGTGGCCCTGAAAAGGGCCGTTTTATCTGTTTCCAGTTGTCATCATTGTGGATGGAACACCTTAGCCCACGGGTTAAGGTTGCCGCAAATAGAGCGACCTGGCCAAAACTCTGGAGCTCCAGGGTTCAACCGCCTCCGCTTCGGTATGAACTCTTCCGCCAATGGGTTCGGAGTCCAGAAAGGCGAGAGGTTGTTCTGTGAAGAAATATGAACTTTCGTTGATTCTCATATTATAGGTAGGTACTATCTATAGATTTGTATTCTATAGTGTGTTGAGATTGATCTATTAAATATCTTGAGTAAAACCGTTTCTAGGGGAACCTTATAAGAGATCGAACATGTTTGTCTGTGTGTCTGAATGTTTGTCCAAGGTAGGCTACAAAACGGCTGAATAGATCTTGATGAAACTTTCGTCACGATAATTTGAAGGATTCCGAATAGTCCACGGACGAAGCCGGGGCGGTAAACAAGTATGCAAATAATTATGTGCAATACTTACAAATATGATGTATTGGAAAATTTTCGTGAGTTTTCCATCATGCTGCAGCAGCCTCTTCTTGGCCTCGATCACCTCGGGCAGTTCCCATAAGCAATAACCCATTTTCAGAATTTCACTGGGCACTGTTCACTGAACGAAGTTAACTGAACTAATGGCAAATTTAAGGAAAAAATCGTTTATATAGCTAAAGGGGTAATTAGTACAATACGGTGATTAAGACATCACGGCCGTGGTGTACTATTCAAAAAAGATCACAGAAAATACATCAATAGCATGGTATTTTATATGAATTTGAACCTATTTAAATTGATCATAACTTTCTATATTTGATATTATTTGTAATTAAAGTAAATTTTAACATGTAAATACGAAACGTAACGGCGAGTTGAAATTCGGGGAAAAAGGAAACAACCCAATTCACAATACACGGTGTTAGACTTAAGATATAAAGTTTTCTTAGAGTTTTTAGTTCCTAGTTTAGTGATAAACCAACATTAAGTATTTACAGTAAAAACCAATTAGACAAACAACATCTGCAACATTTCGTTATGAGATTTTTTTATTATGGTTTAAAAAAAAAAAGAAATAAAACCGTCCCAGTGCGTTTCGCAGTCTCAGCTACAATCCAGAATGTTGCAATACTGTTTTATTTTGTATTTCTCGGAAGTTTATTTGTCTCGGTGCCCGTTAAAATTTTCATTGGGAATAAGTACTTACTATGAGCAGTATTTTTGATTTTCATTTGTTTTATTAAAAACAGTCATAGTGGGAGACGGGAGGGAACACTTTGCAGACCGCTTTGAAGCTTAATATCTCGGTAACAAAACCTAATATGGAGAATTGGTTTATAAAACCATACTATCATTTCAAAAGACCTTTTCGATGACACCCTAATGAATACATATTTTTCATCTCAACTTTACGTCGAGGTTAGGTTGCATGAATAACAAAAAAAAATCACGTTCTGTTTCGTTAAAATTGAGGTGCTTTATTTATAACAAATTTCATGAAATTAAACGATGTTATAAGCCTTTCAATGTTTTAAGTAACTTTTAGTTATTTATTATTCACCCATTAAAACAAGCCACATTAAAATTTTGAAATTGAGACCTGCACGAAATCGAAATTATTGTGATGATTTTGGATAACATCATCTTTTATTTTTTACTTTCTTACCAAATTACTGAAACACCCAGGGAGGTGTTTTGTGGGTACATGCTATTAGGTGTTAGTGTTAGAGGGAATAATTTATTTGGTGGTGTTAGTATGGAAGTTGTAAGAAACTTTTCAAGAAGTATATGGTGGCCCTGAAAAGGGCCGTTTTATCTGTTTCCAGTTGTCATCATTGTGGATGGAACACCTTAGCCCACGGGTTAAGGTTGCCGCAAATAGAGCGACCTGGCCAAAACTCTGGAGCTCCAGGGTTCAACCGCCTCCGCTTCGGTATGAACTCTTCCGCCAATGGGTTCGGAGTCCAGAAAGGCGAGAGGTTGTTCTGTGAAGAAATATGAACTTTCGTTGATTCTCATATTATAGGTAGGTACTATCTATAGATTTGGATTCTATAGTGTGTTGAGATTGATCTATTAAATATCTTGAGTAAAACCGTTTCTAGGGGAACCTTAAGAGATCGAACATGTTTCTCTGTGTGTCTGAATGTTTGTCCAAGGTAGGCTACAAAACGGCTGAATAGATCTTGATGAAACTTTCGTCACGATAATTTGAAGGATTCCGAATAGTCCACGGACGAAGCCGGGGCGGTAAACAAGTATGCAAATAATTATGTGCAATACTTACAAGTATGATGTATTGGAAAATTTTCGTGAGTTTCCCATCATGCTGCAGCAGCCTCTTCTTGGCCTCGATCACCTCGGGCAGTTCCCATAAGCAATAACCCATTTTCAGAATTTCACTGGGCACTGTTCACTGAACGAAGTTAACTGAACTAATGGCAAATTTAAGGAAAAAATCGTTTATATAGCTAAAGGGGTAATTAGTACAATACGGTGATTAAGACATCACGGCCGTGGTGTACTATTCAAAAAAGATCACAGAAAATACATCAATAGCATGCTATTTTATATGAATTTGAACCTATTTAAATTGATCATAACTTTCTATATTTGATATTATTTGTAATTAAAGAAAATTTTAACATGTAAATACTGTTACGAGCTAGGGTTCGAAGAGATTTAAAATACCGATTAAATAGACAAACTTTACTTTAACACCACAAAAATACAGTTACATAAATGAAAACACTAAAATAACACTTAGTCGCACTAAATTCCACTTCAATGTTTCGCTTTGATCGCTCTGATTCGCACTGTGTTCCTTGCGGCAATGATCCTCTGTTTATATTGCCCACCGAACATTCGAGAAACGCCGAGATTGTTGTACAAAGTTGTAGACGCGGCTCGATGCGACTCGGCGCCAAATACCTACACACAGACCGCGCCCAATTTTGGTACCTATGGCTAGGCACATACGGTCCATTTTCGTTTGTACTTGATTCTCTCTGGATGTTTCTAGAGACGTCTATCGACCTTGATGTGTTTAGGTATTTATTTGTGCGATTTAAGTACCTATTCGTTACACTGCCCCCCGCTTAGACTTGCTCGTCCCGAGCAATATTCGAGCCTTTGTAAGGAGCCAGTCGATCAATATGGACAACCTTTAACTGTCCACGCGGGCATCGTTGGATCCGATAGGTCACGTCATTGATCCTCGTGATGACCTTATACGGGCCTTCCCAGCGGTTCTGCAGCTTGGGAGATTTGCCTTTTCGGCGTTTCGGGTTGTGCAGCCACACCAACGATCCCTCGTCAAAACCGTTACTATTGAAGTTTCTATCGTACCTGGTCTTCATCTTTGTACTGGCCACAAGACTGCTCTGACGAATCTGGTCATTGATGTCGCACATCTTGTTTTTCAGGTTCGATACGTAGTCACTTACAGGTTGCGGCGCATCCGGAGGTCCGCCGGTCAGGAGATCAACTGGTAGTCGGAGTTCTCTCCCAAAGTTGGCATAAGCAGGAGTCACCTTTATGCTTTCATGCTCTGCGGATCGATATGAGAGCAAGAACAAGGGAATATATCGGTCCCAGTCCCTCTGGTGATCCTCAACCAGTTTCGCTAAATGAGTCTCCAAAGTGCGGTTGAACCTTTCAACCATTCCGTCGGACTGTGGGTGATACGCCGTAGTCCTCGTTTTATTTATTCCCAGGAGACGGCATACTTCCTGGAACAACTGCGACTCAAAGTTACGCCCTTGATCAGAATGTATCTCCAATGGTAGCCCGAACCTGCAGAATACTTCGTTGACCAACTTAGTCGCCACTGTTGTCGCTTCCTGGTTGGGAATTGCGAAGACCTCCGGCCACTTCGTGAAGTAGTCCATCACGACCATGAAGTACTTGTTCCCGTCTTCAGTGGCCGGGAACGGTCCAGCAACGTCCACCGCAATTCGTTCCCATGGAGCGCCAACATTGTACAGCTGCATACGTCCCCTCGTACGTGTCGTAGGTCCCTTCACGGACGCACATACTGTGCACTTGCGACACCAATCCTCGACATCTTGCCGGCAATAAACCCAATAAAATCGTTTCCTGATTTTCGCCAGGGTTCGATTCATGCCCAGATGTCCTCCCGAGGATCCATCGTGCACGGACTCAAGCACTGCGCGCACCTTTGACCTAGGCACGACCAGCTGCATCAGTGTCTCCTGTCCACTTGGCGACTCCCACTTGCGGTACAGCAACCCGTTGTGCAGCACTAGACTTTCCCACTGAGCCCAGTAGCTTTTCGTGGTGGAACTCATTGCTGATACAACATTCCAGCCGGGCCTTGGAACATTCTGCGTCTTCCATTCCATTATCGGCGCCAAGTTGTTATCCTTGAGTTGCTCGTCTCTCGTCCTCTCGTTCGCCCATTCGTCACTAAGGTTGTTAGTCGTAATCACTTTGATGACAGAATCACCGATTTCACGCCTCGAGCAGTGTTTACAATCTTCAGGGCACGGCCTGCGTGACAGTGCGTCAGCGTTGCCATGCATCCGTCCTCGTCGATGTTCGATCGTGAAATCGAATTCTTGTAACTGCTCGATCCATCGAGCGACTTGTCCTTCAGGATCCTTGAATTGAAGTAACCATTTCAACGCCGCATGGTCTGTCCGTAGCTTGAACTTCCTTCCGATGAGATACTTGTTGAAGTGTCGTACTGTCTTCACTACGGCCAGAAGTTCGCGTCTGGTTACACAGTAGTTCCTTTCTGGTTTTGACAGAGCCTTGCTGAAATACGCTATCACAACTTCCTTGTCCCCCTTGCGTTGTGACAGCACACCTCCAATGGCGATGTTGCTTGCGTCTGTGTCCACCACAAACTCGCCGACTTGGTCCGGGTAGCCCAATACAGGTGTTTCACACAGCCGTTGTTTCAGTTCCTGGAATGACTTCTCACAGTCTTCAGTCCACTGAAACGAACGCTTGTCCTCCGTCAGCCGATGTAGGGGCTTGGCTACTCCCGCGAAGTCGTATACGAAGCGGCGGTAGTATGAGCACAGACCAAGAAACGCCCGAACATCTGTTTTGTTCCGCGGGGTGGGCCATTCTCGTACAGCTACTGTCTTGACAGGGTCGGTTTCTACGCCATCCTTTGTAATTACATGCCCGAGGTAATTTACACGTTTCTTGAAGAAGCTACACTTCTTGGCATGCAATTTCAGGTTCGCGAGCTTCAACTTGGCAAACACTCTTTCTAAATTCCCCAGGTGCTCGTTGAAGTCGCGTCCCATGATGATGACGTCATCCAGGTAGACTAGGCAAGCTTTTCCAACGAGATCCGCAAGCACAACTTCCATCAGCCTTTCGAACGTTGCGGGAGCATTGCATAACCCGAAAGGCATGACGTTGAACTGCCACAGTCCATTTCCGGTCGAGAAAGCAGTCTTTTCCTTGTCCTTGGGATCGATCTCCACTTGCCAGTATCCACTCTTCAAATCCAGTGTTGAGAACCACTGGTTCCCACTCAACTTGTCCAAGGTGTCGTCAATCCGGGGTAGAGGGTAGCTGTCCTTTCTGGTTACGTCGTTCAGTCGACGATAATCCACACAGAAGCGAGTGCTGCCATCCTTCTTCTTAACTAGCACAACCGGAGAACACCATGGGCTCAAAGAAGGTTCGATGACATTAGCCTTCTTCATGTCTTCCAGCATGCACTGTACTTCGGCTTCTCTTCCAACTGGGATTCGTCGAGCACGTTGACGTATAGGTAACTCGTTTCCTGTGTTGATGGTGTGTTTCACCAATGACGTCCTGCCGAGATGCCCATCTCTGTCACTAAAGATGTCAATGTAACGAGTGAGCATCTCCTTCGCTCGTTTGTACTCGGAGATTGACAAGTCCTTCTTCGAAATGTCGACGAGTTCCAAGGGGTTTGCACTGTTATTTTTCATCGCCGACAGCTTCCCCTGGGTGCAGCTCCGCATCCAATTCGCCTCGTCGCACTTCGCCACGACTTGATCCTTATTGAGAGTGACAGGAGCGCCATTGAAGTTGGTCACCCTTACTACAGCTCGTCCACTCTGGCTGTTTACTAAAGTTGGAGTGAGTAACCAGCCTTTATGTTTAGAACGTTCCAGGTGGTCGATGATAGAGCACCTCGTATTGGAGGGGTCCCCATTAGTTGGTAACTCCACATCGACAAGCGTCTCCGAATATGGGTTCAGTTTGACGTCCTTGGCACAGCGCATATAGCCAGCATAACCACCTTTCAAAAATACCTGTTCCTGGCCGCACTGCAGTACACCGTTGCGCAAGTCGATGCCAAACTGGAACCGCTTCATAAAGTCGAGTCCGAGAATGCAGTCGTCTATAATGTCGGCCACGATGACGGTGTGTGGGTACTCCCCGTCACCCACCTTGAGTGTCACCGGCAGCTCGTCGTATGCGGGTATTGGCTGACCGGTTGCCGTGAAGAGTTTTAGACAGGAAGATGGACGTCTGGTTCTGCTCGTAGATCGTCCCAACAACTGAGGTCTCACAACCGTACGCGTTGCTCCTGTGTCGATCGTCATCTCACATGGCGTCCCGTTGACCTCGCCGGCGATCACCAGACTGTTCCCGTCGAAAACTTGTTGGATGGTAATTTTGGGGGCTGTGTCACGAGCAGCCAGTACCTGCCCCGCGGCTCTGGCTGTTACTCGTTTCCCGGAAGCTCCGTAGTTACTGCACGGACATCAGCTTCGACGTCCCGTTTCGGCACTCGTTGATCCGCGCCTTGTCGTTTAAGCGCCGGGCAGCTTGCTTTAAGGTGCCCCAGCTTGTGGCAGTAGAAGCAGCGGGGTAAGTAGCTACGCCTCTCTGCTACAGGTGTCGTTGTTGGAGTAGCCTCCTCCGCCACTTGTCGCAATCGCTGAGAACGAGGCTCCTGTCTCACGGCTTCCACCTCTAGGGCATGGGCCAGTGCATCTTTCAGGGCGCTGTGGTGGCCCAGTCGAACTGCAGCTCTGACCTCCATGCTGCGGATGCCGTCGATGAATGCTTGAACGAGGTTCGCAGCAATGAACTCTTGTCCGGCAGATGGGTACGCCTTCCTCACGATCTTCTCGATCTCCAGAGCCCATTGTTGCAGATTCTCACCAGCATGTTGCGTCCTGTCCCTCAGCTGCGCTCGGTAGACGTGCTCCAGGTGTTTGTCGCCGTACCTGGAGTCCATTGCCTCGATCAGGTTCCCGTACGTGGTGCAGCTGTCTGGAGAGGCTTCCAAAACAGACAGTGCGCGGCCTCTTAAAGCCACTGTCAAGGCGGTCAGAGATTGCTCGTCTGTCCAGCCGTTGGCAGAGGCGACCGTTTGGAACTGCAATTTGTACGCTGTCCAGGACGTAGTCCCGTCGTACGGCGGCACCTTGACTCGAGGGCCGGAGACGATGGCGCCTCCAGAAACAGGAGCGGTCAGCTTCAGTTTCCTTACTTCATTCTGGAGCCCCTTGCATTGGCTGTCAAGTCGTGCCTCCAACTCTCCGTAGCGGTCGTCAAGTCTTGCATCCAGTTCTCTGCTCATCCTAGTCTGTATTTCCTTGCAATGCTGTTGGAGGTCTTCATAACGAATGTCGAGGTCTTCGATTCTCTCCTCGTGCATGTCTGTAACCCTTTGTAGCTGCTTCACCTCCATAGTCACCTTTCCCAGTGATTCTGAAAGCAGCTCCTTTAGGCTAACAGACTGCTCCTTGAACAGCCGGCAAGTCTGCTCCTCCCGAAGTCTGGCCTCCTCCTCTTGTCGTCTGGCCTGCTCCTCCAATAGCTGCCGAGTCTGTTCCTCCTGACGTCTGGCCTGCTCTTCCTGACGCCTGGCCTCCTCCTCCTGTCGTCTGGCCTGCTCCTCCAATAGCTGTCGAGTCTGCTCCTCCTGACGCCTGGCCTGCTCCTCCTGACGCCTGGCCTGCTCCTCCTGACGTCGGGCCTGCTCCTCCAACAGCTGTCGAGTCTGTTCCTCTTGACGTCTGGCCTGCTCCTCCATCAGCCGAACCAGCATTCCCATGTCGGTTGCCTGGAGAGCACCCGCAGAACCCGAATCCACTCCAGCAGCAGCTAAAGCAGCAGTCCCAGCAGCACCAGCAGCGGCTCCAGCAGCAGTCCCAGCAGCACCAGCAGCGGCTCCAGCAGCAGCAACCTCGTCGACCTCCTCGCCGTGATGTCCAGCAGTAGTTTGTCGTGTTTTGGGTCGCCGTGATGACGACGAGTCACGTGGTGTAATCGGCATTTTTGAATCCCACACTCCTGACACCAATTTGTTACGAGCTAGGGTTCGAAGAGATTTAAAATACCGATTAAATAGACAAACTTTACTTTAACACCACAAAAATACAGTTACATAAATGAAAACACTAAAATAACACTTAGTCGCACTAAATTCCACTTCAATGTTTCGCTTTGATCGCTCTGATTCGCACTGTGTTCCTTGCGGCAATGATCCTCTGTTTATATTGCCCACCGAACATTCGAGAAACGCCGAGATTGTTGTACAAAGTTGTAGACGCGGCTCGATGCGACTCGGCGCCAAATACCTACACACAGACCGCGCCCGATTTTGGTACCTATGGCTAGGCACATACGGTCCATTTCCGTTTGTACTTGATTCTCTCTGGATGTTTCTAGAGACGTCTATCGACCTTGATGTGTTTAGGTATTTATTTGTGCGATTTAAGTACCTATTCGTTACAATACGAAACGTAACGGCGAGTTGAAATTCGGGGAAAAAGGAAACAAAGGATATAAAGTTTTCTTAGAGTTTTTAGTTCCTAGTTTAGTGATAAACCAACACTAAGTATTTACAGTAAAAACCAATTAGACAAACAACATCTGCAACATTTCGTTATGAGATTTTTTTATTATGGTTTTAAAAAAAAATAAGAAATAAAACCGCCCCAGTGCGTTTCGCAGTCTCAGCTACAATCCAGAATGTTGCAATACTGTTTTATTTTGTATTTCTCGGAAGTTTATTTGTCTCGGTGCCCGTTAAAATTTTCATTGGGAATAAGTACTTACTATGAGCAGTATTTTTGATTTTCATTTGTTTTATTAAAAACAGTCATAGTGGGAGACGGGAGGGGACACTTTGCAGACCGCTTTGAAGCTTAATATCTCGGTAACAAAACCTAATATGGAGAATTGGTTTATAAAACCATACTATCATTTCAAAAGACCTTTTCGATGACACCCTAATGAATACATATTTTTCATCTCAACTTTACGTCGAGGTTAGGTTGCATGAATAACAAAAAAAAATCACGTTCTGTTACGTTAAAATTGAGGTGCTTTATTTATAACAAATTTCATGAAATTAAACGATGTTATAAGCCTTTCAATGTTTTAAATAACTTTTAGTTATTTATTATTCACCCATTAAAACAAGCCACATTAAAATTTTGAAATTGAGACCTGCACGAAATCGAAATTATTGTGATGATTTTGGATAACATCATCTTTTATTTTTTACTTTACTTACCAAATTACTGAAACACCCAGGGAGGTGTTTTGTGGGTACATGCTATTAGGTGTTAGTGTTAGAGGGAATAATTTATTTGGTGGTGTTAGTATGGAAGTTGTAAGAAACTTTTCAAGAAGTATATGGTGGCCCTGAAAAGGGCCGTTTTATCTGTTTCCAGTTGTCATCATTGTGGATGGAACACCTTAGCCCACGGGTTAAGGTTGCCGCAAATAGAGCGACCTGGCCAAAACTCTGGAGCTCCAGGGTTCAACCGCCTCCGCTTCGGTATGAACTCTTCCGCCAATGGGTTCGGAGTCCAGAAAGGCGAGAGGTTGTTCTGTGAAGAAATATGAACTTTCGTTGATTCTCATATTATAGGTAGGTACTATCTATAGATTTGGATTCTATAGTGTGTTGAGATTGATCTATTAAATATCTTGAGTAAAACCGTTTCTAGGGGAACCTTATAAGAGATCGAACATGTTTGTCTGTGTGTCTGAATGTTTGTCCAAGGTAGGCTACAAAACGGCTGAATAGATCTTGATGAAACTTTCCTCACGATAATTTGAAGGATTCCGAATAGTCCACGGACGAAGCCGGGGCGGTAAACAAGTATGCAAATAATTATGTGCAATACTTACAAGTATGATGTATTGGAAAATTTTCGTGAGTTTCCCATCATGCTGCAGCAGCCTCTTCTTGGCCTCGATCACCTCGGGCAGTTCCCATAAGCAATAACCCATTTTCAGAATTTCACTGGGCACTGTTCACTGAACGAAGTTAACTGAACTAATGGCAAATTTAAGGAAAAAATCGTTTATATAGCTAAAGGGGTAATTAGTACAATACGGTGATTAAGACATCACGGCCGTGGTGTACTATTCAAAAAAGATCACAGAAAATACATCAATAGCATGGTATTTTATATGAATTTGAACCTATTTAAATTGATCATAACTTTCTATATTTGATATTATTTGTAATTAAAGAAAATTTTAACATGTAAATACGAAACGTAACGGCGAGTTGAAATTCGGGGAAAAAGGAAAAAACCCAATTCACAATACACGGTGTTAGACTTAAGATATAAAGTTTTCTTAGAGTTTTTAGTTCCTAGTTTAGTGATAAACCAACACTAAGTATTTACAGTAAAAACCAATTAGACAAACAACATCTGCAACATTTCGTTATGAGATTTTTTTATTATGGTTTTAAAAAAATATAAGAAATAAGACCGCCCCAGTGCGTTTCGCAGTCTCAGCTACAATCCAGAATGTTGCAATACTGTTTTATTTTGTATTTCTCGGAAGTTTATTTGTCTCGGTGCCCGTTAAAATTTTCATTGGGAATAAGTACTTACTATGAGCAGTATTTTTTATTTTCATTTGTTTTATTAAAAACAGTCATAGTGGGAGACGGGAGGGGACACTTTGCAGACCGCTTTGAAGCTTAATATCTCGGTAACAAAACCTAATATGGAGAATTGGTTTATAAAACCATACTATCATTTCAAAAGACCTTTTCGATGACACCCTAATGAATACATATTTTTCATCTCAACTTTACGTCGAGGTTAGGTTGCATGAATAACAAAAAAAAATCACGTTCTGTTACGTTAAAATTGAGGTGCTTTATTTATAACAAATTTCATGAAATTAAACGATGTTATAAGCCTTTCAATGTTTTAAGTAACTTTTAGTTATTTATTATTCACCCATTAAAACAAGCCACATTAAAATTTTGAAATTGAGACCTGCACGAAATCGAAATTATTGTGATGATTTTGGATAACATCATCTTTTATTTTTTACTTTCTTACCAAATTACTGAAACACCCAGGGAGGTGTTTTGTGGGTACATGCTATTAGGTGTTAGTGTTAGAGGGAATAATTTATTTGGTGGTGTTAGTATGGAAGTTGTAAGAAACTTTTCAAGAAGTATATGGTGGCCCTGAAAAGGGCCGTTTTATCTGTTTCCAGTTGTCATCATTGTGGATGGAACACCTTAGCCCACGGGTTAAGGTTGCCGCAAATAGAGCGACCTGGCCAAAACTCTGGAGCTCCAGGGTTCAACCGCCTCCGCTTCGGTATGAACTCTTCCGCCAATGGGTTCGGAGTCCAGAAAGGCGAGAGGTTGTTCTGTGAAGAAATATGAACTTTCGTTGATTCTCATATTATAGGTAGGTACTATCTATAGATTTGGATTCTATAGTGTGTTGAGATTGATCTATTAAATATCTTGAGTAAAACCGTTTCTAGGGGAACCTTATAAGAGATCGAACATGTTTGTCTGTGTGTCTGAATGTTTGTCCAAGGTAGGCTACAAAACGGCTGAATAGATCTTGATGAAACTTTCCTCACGATAATTTGAAGGATTCCGAATAGTCCACGGACGAAGCCGGGGCGGTAAACAAGTATGCAAATAATTATGTGCAATACTTACAAGTATGATGTATTGGAAAATTTTCGTGAGTTTCCCATCATGCTGCAGCAGCCTCTTCTTGGCCTCGATCACCTCGGGCAGTTCCCATAAGCAATAACCCATTTTCAGAATTTCACTGGGCACTGTTCACTGAACGAAGTTAACTGAACTAATGGCAAATTTAAGGAAAAAATCGTTTATATAGCTAAAGGGGTAATTAGTACAATACGGTGATTAAGACATCACGGCCGTGGTGTACTATTCAAAAAAGATCACAGAAAATACATCAATAGCATGGTATTTTATATGAATTTGAACCTATTTAAATTGATCATAACTTTCTATATTTGATATTATTTGTAATTAAAGAAAATTTTAACATGTAAATACGAAACGTAACGGCGAGTTGAAATTCGGGGAAAAAGGAAAAAACCCAATTCACAATACACGGTGTTAGACTTAAGATATAAAGTTTTCTTAGAGTTTTTAGTTCCTAGTTTAGTGATAAACCAACACTAAGTATTTACAGTAAAAACCAATTAGACAAACAACATCTGCAACATTTCGTTATGAGATTTTTTTATTATGGTTTTAAAAAAATATAAGAAATAAGACCGCCCCAGTGCGTTTCGCAGTCTCAGCTACAATCCAGAATGTTGCAATACTGTTTTATTTTGTATTTCTCGGAAGTTTATTTGTCTCGGTGCCCGTTAAAATTTTCATTGGGAATAAGTACTTACTATGAGCAGTATTTTTTATTTTCATTTGTTTTATTAAAAACAGTCATAGTGGGAGACGGGAGGGGACACTTTGCAGACCGCTTTGAAGCTTAATATCTCGGTAACAAAACCTAATATGGAGAATTGGTTTATAAAACCATACTATCATTTCAAAAGACCTTTTCGATGACACCCTAATGAATACATATTTTTCATCTCAACTTTACGTCGAGGTTAGGTTGCATGAATAACAAAAAAAAATCACGTTCTGTTACGTTAAAATTGAGGTGCTTTATTTATAACAAATTTCATGAAATTAAACGATGTTATAAGCCTTTCAATGTTTTAAGTAACTTTTAGTTATTTATTATTCACCCATTAAAACAAGCCACATTAAAATTTTGAAATTGAGACCTGCACGAAATCGAAATTATTGTGATGATTTTGGATAACATCATCTTTTATTTTTTACTTTCTTACCAAATTACTGAAACACCCAGGGAGGTGTTTTGTGGGTACATGCTATTAGGTGTTAGTGTTAGAGGGAATAATTTATTTGGTGGTGTTAGTATGGAAGTTGTAAGAAACTTTTCAAGAAGTATATGGTGGCCCTGAAAAGGGCCGTTTTATCTGTTTCCAGTTGTCATCATTGTGGATGGAACACCTTAGCCCACGGGTTAAGGTTGCCGCAAATAGAGCGACCTGGCCAAAACTCTGGAGCTCCAGGGTTCAACCGCCTCCGCTTCGGTATGAACTCTTCCGCCAATGGGTTCGGAGTCCAGAAAGGCGAGAGGTTGTTCTGTGAAGAAATATGAACTTTCGTTGATTCTCATATTATAGGTAGGTACTATCTATAGATTTGGATTCTATAGTGTGTTGAGATTGATCTATTAAATATCTTGAGTAAAACCGTTTCTAGGGGAACCTTATAAGAGATCGAACATGTTTGTCTGTGTGTCTGAATGTTTGTCCAAGGTAGGCTACAAAACGGCTGAATAGATCTTGATGAAACTTTCGTCACGATAATTTGAAGGATTCCGAATAGTCCACGGACGAAGCCGGGGCGGTAAACAAGTATGCAAATAATTATGTGCAATACTTACAAGTATGATGTATTGGAAAATTTTCGTGAGTTTCCCATCATGCTGCAGCAGCCTCTTCTTGGCCTCGATCACCTCGGGCAGTTCCCATAAGCAATAACCCATTTTCAGAATTTCACTGGGCACTGTTCACTGAACGAAGTTAACTGAACTAATGGCAAATTTAAGGAAAAAATCGTTTATATAGCTAAAGGGGTAATTAGTACAATACGGTGATTAAGACATCACGGCCGTGGTGTACTATTCAAAAAAGATCACAGAAAATACATCAATAGCATGGTATTTTATATGAATTTGAACCTATTTAAATTGATCATAACTTTCTATATTTGATATTATTTGTAATTAAAGAAAATTTTAACATGTAAATACGAAACGTAACGGCGAGTTGAAATTCGGGGAAAAAGGAAACAACCCAATTCACAATACACGGTGTTAGACTTAAGATATAAAGTTTTCTTAGAGTTTTTAGTTCCTAGTTTAGTGATAAACCAACACTAAGTATTTACAGTAAAAACCAATTAGACAAACAACATCTGCAACATTTCGTTATGAGATTTTTTTATTATGGTTTTAAAAAAATATAAGAAATAAGACCGCCCCAGTGCGTTTCGCAGTCTCAGCTACAATCCAGAATGTTGCAATACTGTTTTATTTTGTATTTCTCGGAAGTTTATTTGTCTCGGTGCCCGTTAAAATTTTCATTGGGAATAAGTACTTACTATGAGCAGTATTTTTGATTTTCATTTGTTTTATTAAAAACAGTCATAGTGGGAGACGGGAGGGGACACTTTGCAGACCGCTTTGAAGCTTAATATCTCGGTAACAAAACCTAATATGGAGAATTGGTTTATAAAACCATACTATCATTTCAAAAGACCTTTTCGATGACACCCTAATGAATACATATTTTTCATCTCAACTTTACGTCGAGGTTAGGTTGCATGAATAACAAAAAAAAATCACGTTCTGTTACGTTAAAATTGAGGTGCTTTATTATAACAAATTTCATGAAATTAAACGATGTTATAAGCCTTTCAATGTTTTAAGTAACTTTTAGTTATTTATTATTCACCCATTAAAACAAGCCACATTAAAATTTTGAAATTGAGACCTGCACGAAATCGAAATTATTGTGATGATTTTGGATAACATCATCTTTTATTTTTTACTTTCTTACCAAATTACTGAAACACCCAGGGAGGTGTTTTGTGGGTACATGCTATTAGGTGTTAGTGTTAGAGGGAATAATTTATTTGGTGGTGTTAGTATGGAAGTTGTAAGAAACTTTTCAAGAAGTATATGGTGGCCCTGAAAAGGGCCGTTTTATCTGTTTCCAGTTGTCATCATTGTGGATGGAACACCTTAGCCCACGGGTTAAGGTTGCCGCAAATAGAGCGACCTGGCCAAAACTCTGGAGCTCCAGGGTTCAACCGCCTCCGCTTCGGTATGAACTCTTCCGCCAATGGGTTCGGAGTCCAGAAAGGCGAGAGGTTGTTCTGTGAAGAAATATGAACTTTCGTTGATTCTCATATTATAGGTAGGTACTATCTATAGATTTGTATTCTATAGTGTGTTGAGATTGATCTATTAAATATCTTGAGTAAAACCGTTTCTAGGGGAACCTTATAAGAGATCGAACATGTTTGTCTGTGTGTCTGAATGTTTGTCCAAGGTAGGCTACAAAACGGCTGAATAGATCTTGATGAAACTTTCGTCACGATAATTTGAAGGATTCCGAATAGTCCACGGACGAAGCCGGGGCGGTAAACAAGTATGCAAATAATTATGTGCAATACTTACAAGTATGATGTATTGGAAAATTTTCGTGAGTTTCCCATCATGCTGCAGCAGCCTCTTCTTGGCCTCGATCACCTCGGGCAGTTCCCATAAGCAATAACCCATTTTCAGAATTTCAGTGGGCACTGTTCACTGAACGAAGTTAACTGAACTAATGGCAAATTTAAGGAAAAAATCGTTTATATAGCTAAAGGGGTAATTAGTACAATACGGTGATTAAGACATCACGGCCGTGGTGTACTATTCAAAAAAGATCACAGAAAATACATCAATAGCATGGTATTTTATATGAATTTGAACCTATTTAAATTGATCATAACTTTCTATATTTGATATTATTTGTAATTAAAGTAAATTTTAACATGTAAATACGAAACGTAACGGCGAGTTGAAATTCGGGGAAAAAGGAAACAACCCAATTCACAATACACGGTGTTAGACTTAAGATATAAAGTTTTCTTAGAGTTTTTAGTTCCTAGTTTAGTGATAAACCAACACTAAGTATTTACAGTAAAAACCAATTAGACAAACAACATCTGCAACATTTCGTTATGAGATTTTTTTATTATGGTTTTAAAAAAAAAAAAAGAAATAAAACCGCCTCAGTGCGTTTCGCAGTCTCAGCTACAATCCAGAATGTTGCAATACTGTTTTATTTTGTATTTCTCGGAAGTTTATTTGTCTCGGTGCCCGTTAAAATTTTCATTGGGAATAAGTACTTACTATGAGCAGTATTTTTGATTTTCATTTGTTTTATTAAAAACAGTCATAGTGGGAGACGGGAGGGGACACTTTGCAGACCGCTTTGAAGCTTAATATCTCGGTAACAAAACCTAATATGGAGAATTGGTTTATAAAACCATACTATCATTTCAAAAGACCTTTTCGATGACACCCTAATGAATACATATTTTTCATCTCAACTTTACGTCGAGGTTAGGTTGCATGAATAACAAAAAAAAATCACGTTCTGTTACGTTAAAATTGAGGTGCTTTATTTATAACAAATTTCATGAAATTAAACGATGTTATAAGCCTTTCAATGTTTTAAGTAACTTTTAGTTATTTATTATTCACCCATTAAAACAAGCCACATTAAAATTTTGAAATTGAGACCTGCACGAAATCGAAATTATTGTGATGATTTTGGATAACATCATCTTTTATTTTTTACTTTACTTACCAAATTACTGAAACACCCAGGGAGGTGTTTTGTGGGTACATGCTATTAGGTGTTAGTGTTAGAGGGAATAATTTATTTGGTGGTGTTAGTATGGAAGTTGTAAGAAACTTTTCAAGAAGTATATGGTGGCCCTGAAAAGGGCCGTTTTATCTGTTTCCAGTTGTCATCATTGTGGATGGAACACCTTAGCCCACGGGTTAAGGTTGCCGCAAATAGAGCGACCTGGCCAAAACTCTGGAGCTCCAGGGTTCAACCGCCTCCGCTTCGGTATGAACTCTTCCGCCAATGGGTTCGGAGTCCAGAAAGGCGAGAGGTTGTTCTGTGAAGAAATATGAACTTTCGTTGATTCTCATATTATAGGTAGGTACTATCTATAGATTTGTATTCTATAGTGTGTTGAGATTGATCTATTAAATATCTTGAGTAAAACCGTTTCTAGGGGAACCTTATAAGAGATCGAACATGTTTGTCTGTGTGTCTGAATGTTTGTCCAAGGTAGGCTACAAAACGGCTGAATAGATCTTGATGAAACTTTCGTCACGATAATTTGAAGGATTCCGAATAGTCCACGGACGAAGCCGGGGCGGTAAACAAGTATGCAAATAATTATGTGCAATACTTACAAGTATGATGTATTGGAAAATTTTCGTGAGTTTCCCATCATGCTGCAGCAGCCTCTTCTTGGCCTCGATCACCTCGGGCAGTTCCCATAAGCAATAACCCATTTTCAGAATTTCACTGGGCACTGTTCACTGAACGAAGTTAACTGAACTAATGGCAAATTTAAGGAAAAAATCGTTTATATAGCTAAAGGGGTAATTAGTACAATACGGTGATTAAGACATCACGGCCGTGGTGTACTATTCAAAAAAGATCACAGAAAATACATCAATAGCATGGTATTTTATATGAATTTGAACCTATTTAAATTGATCATAACTTTCTATATTTGATATTATTTGTAATTAAAGTAAATTTTAACATGTAAATACGAAACGTAACGGCGAGTTGAAATTCGGGGAAAAAGGAAACAACCCAATTCACAATACACGGTGTTAGACTTAAGATATAAAGTTTTCTTAGAGTTTTTAGTTCCTAGTTTAGTGATAAACCAACACTAAGTATTTACAGTAAAAACCAATTAGACAAACAACATCTGCAACATTTCGTTATGAGATTTTTTTATTATGGTTTTAAAAAAAAAAAAAGAAATAAAACCGCCCCAGTGCGTTTCGCAGTCTCAGCTACAATCCAGAATGTTGCAATACTGTTTTATTTTGTATTTCTCGGAAGTTTATTTGTCTCGGTGCCCGTTAAAATTTTCATTGGGAATAAGTACTTACTATGAGCAGTATTTTTGATTTTCATTTGTTTTATTAAAAACAGTCATAGTGGGAGACGGGAGGGGACACTTTGCAGACTGCTTTGAAGCTTAATATCTCGGTAACAAAACCTAATATGGAGAATTGGTTTATAAAACCATACTATCATTTCAAAAGACCTTTTCGATGACACCCTAATGAATACATATTTTTCATCTCAACTTTACGTCGAGGTTAGGTTGCATGAATAACAAAAAAAATTACGTTCTGTTACTTCTGTACCTAAAATTGAGGTACTTTATTTATAACAAATTTCATGAAATTAAACGATGTTATAAGCCTTTCAATGTTTTAAATAACTTTTAGTTATTTATTATTCACCCATTAAAACAAGCCACATTAAAATTTTGAAATTGAGACCTGCACGAAATCGAAATTATTGTGATGATTTTGGATAACATCATCTTTTATTTTTTACTTTACTTACCAAATTACTGAAACACCCAGGGAGGTGTTTTGTGGGTACATGCTATTAGGTGTTAGTGTTAGAGGGAATAATTTATTTGGTGGTGTTAGTATGGAAGTTGTAAGAAACTTTTCAAGAAGTATATGGTGGCCCTGAAAAGGGCCGTTTTATCTGTTTCCAGTTGTCATCATTGTGGATGGAACACCTTAGCCCACGGGTTAAGGTTGCCGCAAATAGAGCGACCTGGCCAAAACTCTGGAGCTCCAGGGTTCAACCGCCTCCGCTTCGGTATGAACTCTTCCGCCAATGGGTTCGGAGTCCAGAAAGGCGAGAGGTTGTTCTGTGAAGAAATATGAACTTTCGTTGATTCTCATATTATAGGTAGGTACTATCTATAGATTTGGATTCTATAGTGTGTTGAGATTGATCTATTAAATATCTTGAGTAAAACCGTTTCTAGGGGAACCTTATAAGAGATCGAACATGTTTGTCTGTGTGTCTGAATGTTTGTCCAAGGTAGGCTACAAAACGGCTGAATAGATCTTGATGAAACTTTCGTCACGATAATTTGAAGGATTCCGAATAGTCCACGGACGAAGCCGGGGCGGTAAACAAGTATGCAAATAATTATGTGCAATACTTACAAGTATGATGTATTGGAAAATTTTCGTGAGTTTCCCATCATGCTGCAGCAGCCTCTTCTTGGCCTCGATCACCTCGGGCAGTTCCCATAAGCAATAACCCATTTTCAGAATTTCACTGGGCACTGTTCACTGAACGAAGTTAACTGAACTAATGGCAAATTTAAGGAAAAAATCGTTTATATAGCTAAAGGGGTAATTAGTACAATACGGTGATTAAGACATCACGGCCGTGGTGTACTATTCAAAAAAGATCACAGAAAATACATCAATAGCATGGTATTTTATATGAATTTGAACCTATTTAAATTGATCATAACTTTCTATATTTGATATTATTTGTAATTAAAGTAAATTTTAACATGTAAATACGAAACGTAACGGCGAGTTGAAATTCGGGGAAAAAGGAAACAACCCAATTCACAATACACGGTGTTAGACTTAAGATATAAAGTTTTCTTAGAGTTTTTAGTTCCTAGTTTAGTGATAAACCAACACTAAGTATTTACAGTAAAAACCAATTAGACAAACAACATCTGCAACATTTCGTTATGAGATTTTTTTATTATGGTTTAAAAAAAAAAAAAGAAATAAAACCGCCCCAGTGCGTTTCGCAGTCTCAGCTACAATCCAGAATGTTGCAATACTGTTTTATTTTGTATTTCTCGGAAGTTTATTTGTCTCGGTGCCCGTTAAAATTTTCATTGGGAATAAGTACTTACTATGAGCAGTATTTTTGATTTTCATTTGTTTTATTAAAAACAGTCATAGTGGGAGACGGGAGAGGACACTTTGCAGACCGCTTTGAAGCTTAATATCTCGGTAACAAAACCTAATATGGAGAATTGGTTTATAAAACCATACTATCATTTCAAAAGACCTTTTCGATGACACCCTAATGAATACATATTTTTCATCTCAACTTTACGTCGAGGTTAGGTTGCATGAATAACAAAAAAAAATCACGTTCTGTTACGTTAAAATTGAGGTGCTTTATTTATAACAAATTTCATGAAATTAAACGATGTTATAAGCCTTTCAATGTTTTAAGTAACTTTTAGTTATTTATTATTCACCCATTAAAACAAGCGACAATAAAATTTTGAAATTGAGACCTGCACGAAATCGAAATTATTGTGATGATTTTGGATAACATCATCTTTTATTTTTTACTTTCTTACCAAATTACTGAAACACCCAGGGAGGTGTTTTGTGGGTACATGCTATTAGGTGTTAGTGTTAGAGGGAATAATTTATTTGGTGGTGTTAGTATGGAAGTTGTAAGAAACTTTTCAAGAAGTATATGGTGGCCCTGAAAAGGGCCGTTTTATCTGTTTCCAGTTGTCATCATTGTGGATGGAACACCTTAGCCCACGGGTTAAGGTTGCCGCAAATAGAGCGACCTGGCCAAAACTCTGGAGCTCCAGGGTTCAACCGCCTCCGCTTCGGTATGAACTCTTCCGCCAATGGGTTCGGAGTCCAGAAAGGCGAGAGGTTGTTCTGTGAAGAAATATGAACTTTCGTTGATTCTCATATTATAGGTAGGTACTATCTATAGATTTGGATTCTATAGTGTGTTGAGATTGATCTATTAAATATCTTGAGTAAAACCGTTTCTAGGGGAACCTTATAAGAGATCGAACATGTTTGTCTGTGTGTCTGAATGTTTATCCAAGGTAGGCTACAAAACGGCTGAATAGATCTTGATGAAACTTTCGTCACGATAATTTGAAGGATTCCGAATAGTCCACGGACGAAGCCGGGGCGGTAAACAAGTATGCAAATAATTATGTGCAATACTTACAAGTATGATGTATTGGAAAATTTTCGTGAGTTTCCCATCATGCTGCAGCAGCCTCTTCTTGGCCTCGATCACCTCGGGCAGTTCCCATAAGCAATAACCCATTTTCAGAATTTCACTGGGCACTGTTCACTGAACGAAGTTAACTGAACTAATGGCAAATTAATCTAATCTAATCTAGTGTCTTCCGGCCGAGCCGAAGGCTCGGGCCGGGAGGCGCTGGGGTGACCCCCGTCGCACCTGCGCGTCTCAGGGGGGCAACAGCCCCCCGGTGTCTTCTTTGGGCCCCTAGTGGGCCTAGGCGACCATGGTTACCTGTTAATTTGGTGATTAAATGAACACTTTTGGGGAGGGCAGCAGAAGAAAGAGGTTTTTTTTTTTTTTTTTTTAATAATATATATGTGTATAAATATATATATATATTTTTTTTTTTTTTTTTTTTTTTTTTATAAACCCTTTTTTCCCCGCTTACAAAATCAGAATAACTAGAAATATGTTGGGAATATGTCAGTGGGACAACGGAGCACGTCCATACCTACTCCGGGACCATGTCTAGTCCCTCCAGGGACCAGACCAGAGGCGCCAACAACTCTCTGGGGAGGTGGTAGCCGTCGAGTGGTCTTCCAGTCGCAGGGGCGATGCCACGGAGGTGCTCGTGTCGGCTGTTGTCGGCGCGGTCGAACATCCGACGCGCCATGTCGACCACGAACTCCTCGACGTAGTTGACTTGTAGATCCCTGCGAATGGTCTCATTGCGGACGAACCAAGGCGCGCGCGTTACCGCGCGCAAGGCCTTGTTCTGCTGGATCTGGATGAGTTGTCTGCCTGTGGTGGAGAGGAGGGCGTACCACGCTGGTGAGGCGTAGGTCAGCCGGGAGCGGATGTATAGCTTGAAAATTAGTAGCTTTACCCGGAGTGGCAGCGATGACCTTAAGACAGGGCGGAGCATGGCGCCGGCCATCTTTGCGCTATTAATAACGTAAGTGGCCATGGCGCGCATGCTCAGCTCTCTGTCTATCTGACACCCCAGGTATTTGATGGTGTTACTCCACTCCACGACTTGACCCCTCAGTCGGAGCGGGGGGGGGTAGTTTCCTCCTGGAGGTCGCCAGTGCCGTCGTTTTACCGACGTTCACTGACAACCTCCATTTGTCCAGCCACCCAGGCAGAAGATCCAGCAGGCGCTGCATCTTCCGTGCCGCATGCCGTAGGCTTACGGAAGATGTGATGTATGCGCTGTCGTCCGCAAAGAGGGCCAGCATCGACTCCTCTTCGCTTCCCGGCGATGGACCCAGTGTAGGTATGTCATTGGTGAAGACCGCGTAGAGTAGGGGCGAAAGGCAGCTGCCTTGAGGTACTCCGGCAGTGATGTTCCTCAGTGGAGAGAGTTTCCCCTCCACACTGACAAGGAATCTGCGTCCTTCCAGGAAGGACGCCACCACCCTGATCGCCATCGGAGGCATTGGCGTTGCCAGGAGCTTGTACAGGAGTCCGCTGTGCCACACTCTGTCGAATGCTTTCTCTATATCGAGAAAGACACCGACAGAGCAGCGGCCCCTGTTGCGCTCCGACGCAAGATGGTGGAGCACTCTCGTAAGCTGCAGAGTCGTAGAGTGTCCCTCCCTGAACCCGAACTGCTCTGGCCGCAGTTTCAAGTAGGGCTTCAGGTGGCGGAGGAACAGTCTCTCGAACAGCTTAGAGAGGCTCGATAACAGGGTGATGGGCCGGTAGCTCGATGGTAGCCGGCGATCCTTGCCAGGTTTGGGAAGAACAATCACTTTACCGGTCTTCCAGGTGGTCGGGAAGTGACCGGTCCGGAGCACCCCATTGCAGAGGCGCGCCAAGGCGACGGTCGGTCGTCTGGGCAGGCGCGCCAAATCTGCGTTGGTGACGCCATCCAGCCCGGGAGCCTTCTTTGCCTTCAGGTGCAGGGTGGTCTTACGCACCTCAGCCGGGGAGACAAAGAATTCGCCGGGCAGTGGGGACGGCACTGAGTTGAGGAATTCCCCCACTCTACGCGATACTTCAGCATCATGATCAGGGTGCACGACGGGAAACGGCCTGAACTGCGTCTCGAGGTGATCAGCCTGGATCTTTGCTCGATCCTCGGCGCTAGCTCGGCGTCTCCCGTCGTTGTCTAGGAGTGGGTATACTGGTGTGGGTGCATTCGTGAGGCTCTTCGTGAGGCGGTAGAGGGAAGTTAAACTTTCCTCTTCGCCGACACCTTCCAGGAACTTCTCCCAGGAGTCTCCCCTGAAGGCCCCAATCTCGCGCCGGAGCTCTTCGGCCACCCTGTTCAGCTCAGTTTTCGCTGCAGGGCAGCGCGAGTGAGTCCAGCGGCGGTGTAGGGTACGCTTCAGGCGGAGTTTGCTCCTGAGGTGTTCAGGGAGATCGTTCCTGTTTCTAGTGTCAGCGGGCACCTCCTTGGTGGCGCTCGCTTTCGCGGCCCTAATTGCGTCCACCAAGTGGTTGACCGCCGCCTCCACATCTTCCGAAGTGGAGAGAGGTCCTGGCAGGTCGTAGTCCCGGAGTGCCTCTTCGTACGCCTGCCAGTCGGTCCTGAATCTAGTCGCGGGAAGGGCTCGCCTCGTTGGGGCGGTTCCCACGACTACCAACAATGGAAGTTGGTTAGTGTCCATGTCGTAGAGAGGCTCGACGTGTACTGGCGCTCTCACTCCATGGACAATGGCCACATCCAAAACCTCCGCCCTGTAGTCGGGGTTGGTGGGGATGTGGGTGGGTGATTCAGGGCCGATGACCTCGTACCCGCGGTGTTCGGCGTCCCTATGCAGAACTCTACCTGCAGTGTTTGTTGTCAGGGAGCCCCAAGCCAGATGTTTGGCATTGAGGTCGCCCACGATGATTGTGGGCGATTCTGCATGAAGGAGCGCGCGGATATCCTTCGCGTCCAGCCTGTCGCTCGGTGCTCGATACGCAGCAAAGACGCGAAGCTCCTCGTTCGGAAGGAAGAGCCTCACTCCAGAGGCGTGAGTGGAAATGGCAAATTTAAGGAAAAAATCGTTTATATAGCTAAAGGGGTAATTAGTACAATACGGTGATTAAGACATCACGGCCGTGGTGTACTATTCAAAAAAGATCACAGAAAATACATCAATAGCATGGTATTTTATATGAATTTGAACCTATTTAAATTGATCATAACTTTCTATATTTGATATTATTTGTAATTAAAGAAAATTTTAACATGTAAATACGAAACGTAACGGCGAGTTGAAATTCGGGGAAAAAGGAAACAACCCAATTCACAATACACGGTGTTAGACTTAAGATATAAAGTTTTCTTAGAGTTTTTAGTTCCTAGTTTAGTGATAAACCAACAGTAAGTATTTACTGTAAAAACCAATTAGACAAACAACATCTGCAACATTTCGTTATGAGATTTTTTTATTATGGTTTTAAAAAAATATAAGAAATAAGACCGCCCCAGTGCGTTTCGCAGTCTCAGCTACAATCCAGAATGTTGCAATACTGTTTTATTTTGTATTTCTCGGAAGTTTATTTGTCTCGGTGCCCGTTAAAATTTTCATTGGGAATAAGTACTTACTATGAGCAGTATTTTTGATTTTCATTTGTTTTATTAAAAACAGTCATAGTGGGAGACGGGAGGGGACACTTTGCAGACCGCTTTGAAGCTTAATATCTCGGTAACAAAACCTAATATGGAGAATTGGTTTATAAAACCATACTATCATTTCAAAAGACCTTTTCGATGACACCCTAATGAATACATATTTTTCATCTCAACTTTACGTCGAGGTTAGGTTGCATGAATAACAAAAAAAAATCACGTTCTGTTACGTTAAAATTGAGGTGCTTTATTTATAACAAATTTCATGAAATTAAACGATGTTATAAGCCTTTCAATGTTTTAAGTAACTTTTAGTTATTTATTATTCACCCATTAAAACAAGCCACATTAAAATTTTGAAATTGAGACCTGCACGAAATCGAAATTATTGTGATGATTTTGGATAACATCATCTTTTATTTTTTACTTTCTTACCAAATTACTGAAACACCCAGGGAGGTGTTTTGTGGGTACATGCTATTAGGTGTTAGTGTTAGAGGGAATAATTTATTTGGTGGTGTTAGTATGGAAGTTGTAAGAAACTTTTCAAGAAGTATATGGTGGCCCTGAAAAGGGCCGTTTTATCTGTTTCCAGTTGTCATCATTGTGGATGGAACACCTTAGCCCACGGGTTAAGGTTGCCGCAAATAGAGCGACCTGGCCCAAACTCTGGAGCTCCAGGGTTCAACCGCCTCCGCTTCGGTATGAACTCTTCCGCCAATGGGTTCGGAGTCCAGAAAGGCGAGAGGTTGTTCTGTGAAGAAATATGAACTTTCGTTGATTCTCATATTATAGGTAGGTACTATCTATAGATTTGGATTCTATAGTGTGTTGAGATTGATCTATTAAATATCTTGAGTAAAACCGTTTCTAGGGGAACCTTATAAGAGATCGAACATGTTTGTCTGTGTGTCTGAATGTTTGTCCAAGGTAGGCTACAAAACGGCTGAATAGATCTTGATGAAACTTTCGTCACGATAATTTGAAGGATTCCGAATAGTCCACGGACGAAGCCGGGGCGGTAAACAAGTATGCAAATAATTATGTGCAATACTTACAAGTATGATGTATTGGAAAATTTTCGTGAGTTTCCCATCATGCTGCAGCAGCCTCTTCTTGGCCTCGATCACCTCGGGCAGTTCCCATAAGCAATAACCCATTTTCAGAATTTCACTGGGCACTGTTCACTGAACGAAGTTAACTGAACTAATGGCAAATTTAAGGAAAAATCGTTTATATAGCTAAAGGGGTAATTAGTACAATACGGTGATTAAGACATCACGGCCGTGGTGTACTATTCAAAAAAGATCACAGAAAATACATCAATAGCATGGTATTTTATATGAATTTGAACCTATTTAAATTGATCATAACTTTCTATATTTGATATTATTTGTAATTAAAGTAAATTTTAACATGTAAAAACGAAACGTAACGGCGAGTTGAAATTCGGGGAAAAAGGAAAAAACCCAATTCACAATACACGGTGTTAGACTTAAGATATAAAGTTTTCTTAGAGTTTTTAGTTCCTAGTTTAGTGATAAACCAACAGTAAGTATTTACTGTAAAAACCAATTAGACAAACAACATCTGCAACATTTCGTTATGAGATTTTTTTATTATGGTTTTAAAAAAATATAAGAAATAAGACCGCCCCAGTGCGTTTCGCAGTCTCAGCTACAATCCAGAATGTTGCAATACTGTTTTATTTTGTATTTCTCGGAAGTTTATTTGTCTCGGTGCCCGTTAAAATTTTCATTGGGAATAAGTACTTACTATGAGCAGTACTTTTGATTTTCATTTGTTTTATTAAAAACAGTCATAGTGGGAGACGGGAGGGGACACTTTGCAGACCGCTTTGAAGCTTAATATCTCGGTAACAAAACCTAATATGGAGAATTGGTTTATAAAACCATACTATCATTTCAAAAGACCTTTTCGATGACACCCTAATGAATACATATTTTTCATCTCAACTTTACGTCGAGGTTAGGTTGCATGAATAACAAAAAAAAATCACGTTCTGTTACGTTAAAATTGAGGTGCTTTATTTATAACAAATTTCATGAAATTAAACGATGTTATAAGCCTTTCAATGTTTTAAATAACTTTTAGTTATTTATTATTCACCCATTAAAACAAGCCACATTAAAATTTTGAAATTGAGACCTGCACGAAATCGAAATTATTGTGATGATTTTGGATAACATCATCTTTTATTTTTTACTTTACTTACCAAATTACTGAAACACCCAGGGAGGTGTTTTGTGGGTACATGCTATTAGGTGTTAGTGTTAGAGGGAATAATTTATTTGGTGGTGTTAGTATGGAAGTTGTAAGAAACTTTTCAAGAAGTATATGGTGGCCCTGAAAAGGGCCGTTTTATCTGTTTCCAGTTGTCATCATTGTGGATGGAACACCTTAGCCCACGGGTTAAGGTTGCCGCAAATAGAGCGACCTGGCCAAAACTCTGGAGCTCCAGGGTTCAACCGCCTCCGCTTCGGTATGAACTCTTCCGCCAATGGGTTCGGAGTCCAGAAAGGCGAGAGGTTGTTCTGTGAAGAAATATGAACTTTCGTTGATTCTCATATTATAGGTAGGTACTATCTATAGATTTGGATTCTATAGTGTGTTGAGATTGATCTATTAAATATCTTGAGTAAAACCGTTTCTAGGGGAACCTTATAAGAGATCGAACATGTTTGTCTGTGTGTCTGAATGTTTGTCCAAGGTAGGCTACAAAACGGCTGAATAGATCTTGATGAAACTTTCGTCACGATAATTTGAAGGATTCCGAATAGTCCACGGACGAAGCCGGGGCGGTAAACAAGTATGCAAATAATTATGTGCAATACTTACAAGTATGATGTATTGGAAAATTTTCGTGAGTTTCCCATCATGCTGCAGCAGCCCCTTCTTGGCCTCGATCACCTCGGGCAGTTCCCATAAGCAATAACCCATTTTCAGAATTTCACTGGGCACTGTTCACTGAACGAAGTTAACTGAACTAATGGCAAATTTAAGGAAAAAATCGTTTATATAGCTAAAGGGGTAATTAGTACAATACGGTGATTAAGACATCACGGCCGTGGTGTACTATTCAAAAAGATCACAGAAAATACATCAATAGCATGGTATTTTATATGAATTTGAACCTATTTAAATTGATCATAACTTTCTATATTTGATATTATTTGTAATTAAAGAAAATTTTAACATGTAAATACGAAACGTAACGGCGAGTTGAAATTCGGGGAAAAAGGAAACAACCCAATTCACAATACACGGTGTTAGACTTAAGATATAAAGTTTTCTTAGAGTTTTTAGTTCCTAGTTTAGTGATAAACCAACAGTAAGTATTTACTGTAAAAACCAATTAGACAAACAACATCTGCAACATTTCGTTATGAGATTTTTTTATTATGGTTTTAAAAAAATATAAGAAATAAGACCGCCCCAGTGCGTTTCGCAGTCTCAGCTACAATCCAGAATGTTGCAATACTGTTTTATTTTGTATTTCTCGGAAGTTTATTTGTCTCGGTGCCCGTTAAAATTTTCATTGGGAATAAGTACTTACTATGAGCAGTATTTTTGATTTTCATTTGTTTTATTAAAAACAGTCATAGTGGGAGACGGGAGGGGACACTTTGCAGACCGCTTTGAAGCTTAATATCTCGGTAACAAAACCTAATATGGAGAATTGGTTTATAAAACCATACTATCATTTCAAAAGACCTTTTCGATGACACCCTAATGAATACATATTTTTCATCTCAACTTTACGTCGAGGTTAGGTTGCATGAATAACAAAAAAAAATCACGTTCTGTTACGTTAAAATTGAGGTGCTTTATTTATAACAAATTTCATGAAATTAAACGATGTTATAAGCCTTTCAATGTTTTAAGTAACTTTTAGTTATTTATTATTCACCCATTAAAACAAGCCACATTAAAATTTTGAAATTGAGACCTGCACGAAATCGAAATTATTGTGATGATTTTGGATAACATCATCTTTTATTTTTTACTTTCTTACCAAATTACTGAAACACCCAGGGAGGTGTTTTGTGGGTACATGCTATTAGGTGTTAGTGTTAGAGGGAATAATTTATTTGGTGGTGTTAGTATGGAAGTTGTAAGAAACTTTTCAAGAAGTATATGGTGGCCCTGAAAAGGGCCGTTTTATCTGTTTCCAGTTGTCATCATTGTGGATGGAACACCTTAGCCCACGGGTTAAGGTTGCCGCAAATAGAGCGACCTGGCCAAAACTCTGGAGCTCCAGGGTTCAACCGCCTCCGCTTCGGTATGAACTCTTCCGCCAATGGGTTCGGAGTCCAGAAAGGCGAGAGGTTGTTCTGTGAAGAAATATGAACTTTCGTTGATTCTCATATTATAGGTAGGTACTATCTATAGATTTGTATTCTATAGTGTGTTGAGATTGATCTATTAAATATCTTGAGTAAAACCGTTTCTAGGGGAACCTTATAAGAGATCGAACATGTTTGTCTGTGTGTCTGAATGTTTGTCCAAGGTAGGCTACAAAACGGCTGAATAGATCTTGATGAAACTTTCGTCACGATAATTTGAAGGATTCCGAATAGTCCACGGACGAAACCGGGGCGGTAAACAAGTATGCAAATAATTATGTGCAATACTTACAAGTATGATGTATTGGAAAATTTTCGTGAGTTTCCCATCATGCTGCAGCAGCCTCTTCTTGGCCTCGATCACCTCGGGCAGTTCCCATAAGCAATAACCCATTTTCAGAATTTTACTGGGCACTGTTCACTGAACGAAGTTAACTGAACTAATGGCAAATTTAAGGAAAAAATCGTTTATATAGCTAAAGGGGTAATTAGTACAATACGGTGATTAAGACATCACGGCCGTGGTGTACTATTCAAAAAAGATCACAGAAAATACATCAATAGCATGGTATTTTATATGAATTTGAACCTATTTAAATTGATCATAACTTTCTATATTTGATATTATTTGTAATTAAAGAAAATTTTAACATGTAAATACGAAACGTAACGGCGAGTTGAAATTCGGGGAAAAAGGAAACAACCCAATTCACAATACACGGTGTTAGACTTAAGATATAAAGTTTTCTTAGAGTTTTTAGTTCCTAGTTTAGTGATAAACCAACACTAAGTATTTACAGTAAAAACCAATTAGACAAACAACATCTGCAACATTTCGTTATGAGATTTTTTTATTATGGTTTTAAAAAAATATAAGAAATAAGACCGCCCCAGTGCGTTTCGCAGTCTCAGCTACAATCCAGAATGTTGCAATACTGTTTTATTTTGTATTTCTCGGAAGTTTATTTGTCTCGGTGCCCGTTAAAATTTTCATTGGGAATAAGTACTTACTATGAGCAGTATTTTTGATTTTCATTTGTTTTATTAAAAACAGTCATAGTGGGAGACGGGAGGGGACACTTTGCAGACCGCTTTGAAGCTTAATATCTCGGTAACAAAACCTAATATGGAGAATTGGTTTATAAAACCATACTATCATTTCAAAAGACCTTTTCGATGACACCCTAATGAATACATATTTTTCATCTCAACTTTACGTCGAGGTTAGGTTGCATGAATAACAAAAAAAAATCACGTTCTGTTACGTTAAAATTGAGGTGCTTTATTTATAACAAATTTCATGAAATTAAACGATGTTATAAGCCTTTCAATGTTTTAAGTAACTTTTAGTTATTTATTATTCACCCATTAAAACAAGCCACATTAAAATTTTGAAATTGAGACCTGCACGAAATCGAAATTATTGTGATGATTTTGGATAACATCATCTTTTATTTTTTACTTTACTTACCAAATTACTGAAACACCCAGGGAGGTGTTTTGTGGGTACATGCTATTAGGTGTTAGTGTTAGAGGGAATAATTTATTTGGTGGTGTTAGTATGGAAGTTGTAAGAAACTTTTCAAGAAGTATATGGTGGCCCTGAAAAGGGCCGTTTTATCTGTTTCCAGTTGTCATCATTGTGGATGGAACACCTTAGCCCACGGGTTAAGGTTGCCGCAAATAGAGCGACCTGGCCAAAACTCTGGAGCTCCAGGGTTCAACCGCCTCCGCTTCGGTATGAACTCTTCCGCCAATGGGTTCGGAGTCCAGAAAGGCGAGAGGTTGTTCTGTGAAGAAATATGAACTTTCGTTGATTCTCATATTATAGGTAGGTACTATCTATAGATTTGTATTCTATAGTGTGTTGAGATTGATCTATTAAATATCTTGAGTAAAACCGTTTCTAGGGGAACCTTATAAGAGATCGAACATGTTTGTCTGTGTGTCTGAATGTTTGTCCAAGGTAGGCTACAAAACGGCTGAATAGATCTTGATGAAACTTTCGTCACGATAATTTGAAGGATTCCGAATAGTCCACGGACGAAGCCGGGGCGGTAAACAAGTATGCAAATAATTATGTGCAATACTTACAAGTATGATGTATTGGAAAATTTTCGTGAGTTTCCCATCATGCTGCAGCAGCCTCTTCTTGGCCTCGATCACCTCGGGCAGTTCCCATAAGCAATAACCCATTTTCAGAATTTCACTGGGCACTGTTCACTGAACGAAGTTAACTGAACTAATGGCAAATTTAAGGAAAAAATCGTTTATATAGCTAAAGGGGTAATTAGTACAATACGGTGATTAAGACATCACGGCCGTGGTGTACTATTCAAAAAAGATCACAGAAAATACATCAATAGCATGGTATTTTATATGAATTTGAACCTATTTAAATTGATCATAACTTTCTATATTTGATATTATTTGTAATTAAAGTAAATTTTAACATGTAAATACGAAACGTAACGGCGAGTTGAAATTCGGGGAAAAAGGAAACAACCCAATTCACAATACACGGTGTTAGACTTAAGATATAAAGTTTTCTTAGAGTTTTTAGTTCCTAGTTTAGTGATAAACCAACACTAAGTATTTACAGTAAAAACCAATTAGACAAACAACATCTGCAACATTTCGTTATGAGATTTTTTTATTATGGTTTTAAAAAAAAAAAAAGAAATAAAACCGCCCCAGTGCGTTTCGCAGTCTCAGCTACAATCCAGAATGTTGCAATACTGTTTTATTTTGTATTTCTCGGAAGTTTATTTGTCTCGGTGCCCGTTAAAATTTTCATTGGGAATAAGTACTTACTATGAGCAGTATTTTTGATTTTCATTTGTTTTATTAAAAACAGTCATAGTGGGAGACGGGAGGGGACACTTTGCAGACCGCTTTGAAGCTTAATATCTCGGTAACAAAACCTAATATGGAGAATTGGTTTATAAAACCATACTATCATTTCAAAAGACCTTTTCGATGACACCCTAATGAATACATATTTTTCATCTCAACTTTACGTCGAGGTTAGGTTGCATGAATAACAAAAAAAAAATAACGTTCTGTTACGTTAAAATTGAGGTGCTTTTTTTATAACAAATTTCATGAAATTAAACGATGTTATAAGCCTTTCAATGTTTTAAATAACTTTTAGTTATTTATTATTCACCCATTAAAACAAGCCACATTAAAATTTTGAAATTGAGACCTGCACGAAATCGAAATTATTGTGATGATTTTGGATAACATCATCTTTTATTTTTTACTTTACTTACCAAATTACTGAAACACCCAGGGAGGTGTTTTGTGGGTACATGCTATTAGGTGTTAGTGTTAGAGGGAATAATTTATTTGGTGGTGTTAGTATGGAAGTTGTAAGAAACTTTTCAAGAAGTATATGGTGGCCCTGAAAAGGGCCGTTTTATCTGTTTCCAGTTGTCATCATTGTGGATGGAACACCTTAGCCCACGGGTTAAGGTTGCCGCAAATAGAGCGACCTGGCCAAAACTCTGGAGCTCCAGGGTTCAACCGCCTCCGCTTCGGTATGAACTCTTCCGCCAATGGGTTCGGAGTCCAGAAAGGCGAGAGGTTGTTCTGTGAAGAAATATGAACTTTCGTTGATTCTCATATTATAGGTAGGTACTATCTATAGATTTGTATTCTATAGTGTGTTGAGATTGATCTATTAAATATCTTGAGTAAAACCGTTTCTAGGGGAACCTTATAAGAGATCGAACATGTTTGTCTGTGTGTCTGAATGTTTGTCCAAGGTAGGCTACAAAACGGCTGAATAGATCTTGATGAAACTTTCGTCACGATAATTTGAAGGATTCCGAATAGTCCACGGACGAAGCCGGGGCGGTAAACAAGTATGCAAATAATTATGTGCAATACTTACAAGTATGATGTATTGGAAAATTTTCGTGAGTTTCCCATCATGCTGCAGCAGCCTCTTCTTGGCCTCGATCACCTCGGGCAGTTCCCATAAGCAATAACCCATTTTCAGAATTTCACTGGGCACTGTTCACTGAACGAAGTTAACTGAACTAATGGCAAATTTAAGGAAAAAATCGTTTATATAGCTAAAGGGGTAATTAGTACAATACGGTGATTAAGACATCACGGCCGTGGTGTACTATTCAAAAAAGATCACAGAAAATACATCAATAGCATGGTATTTTATATGAATTTGAACCTATTTAAATTGATCATAACTTTCTATGTTTGATATTATTTGTAATTAAAGAAAATTTTAACATGTAAATACGAAACGTAACGGCGAGTTGAAATTCGGGGAAAAAGGAAACAACCCAATTCACAATACACGGTGTTAGACTTAAGATATAAAGTTTTCTTAGAGTTTTTAGTTCCTAGTTTAGTGATAAACCAACACTAAGTATTTACAGTAAAAACCAATTAGACAAACAACATCTGCAACATTTCGTTATGAGATTTTTTTATTATGGTTTTAAAAAAAAAAAAGAAATAAAACCGCCCCAGTGCGTTTCGCAGTCTCAGCTACAATCCAGAATGTTGCAATACTGTTTTATTTTGTATTTCTCGGAAGTTTATTTGTCTCGGTGCCCGTTAAAATTTTCATTGGGAATAAGTACTTACTATGAGCAGTATTTTTGATTTTCATTTGTTTTATTAAAAACAGTCATAGTGGGAGACGGGAGGGGACACTTTGCAGACCGCTTTGAAGCTTAATATCTCGGTAACAAAACCTAATATGGAGAATTGGTTTATAAAACCATACTATCATTTCAAAAGACCTTTTCGATGACACCCTAATGAATACATATTTTTCATCTCAACTTTACGTCGAGGTTAGGTTGCATGAATAACAAAAAAAAAATCACGTTCTGTTACGTTAAAATTGAGGTGCTTTATTTATAACAAATTTCATGAAATTAAACGATGTTATAAGCCTTTCAATGTTTTAAATAACTTTTAGTTATTTATTATTCACCCATTAAAACAAGCCACATTAAAATTTTGAAATTGAGACCTGCACGAAATCGAAATTATTGTGATGATTTTGGATAACATCATCTTTTATTTTTTACTTTACTTACCAAATTACTGAAACACCCAGGGAGGTGTTTTGTGGGTACATGCTATTAGGTGTTAGTGTTAGAGGGAATAATTTATTTGGTGGTGTTAGTATGGAAGTTGTAAGAAACTTTTCAAGAAGTATATGGTGGCCCTGAAAAGGGCCGTTTTATCTGTTTCCAGTTGTCATCATTGTGGATGGAACACCTTAGCCCACGGGTTAAGGTTGCCGCAAATAGAGCGACCTGGCCAAAACTCTGGAGCTCCAGGGTTCAACCGCCTCCGCTTCGGTATGAACTCTTCCGCCAATGGGTTCGGAGTCCAGAAAGGCGAGAGGTTGTTCTGTGAAGAAATATGAACTTTCGTTGATTCTCATATTATAGGTAGGTACTATCTATAGATTTGGATTCTATAGTGTGTTGAGATTGATCTATTAAATATCTTGAGTAAAACCGTTTCTAGGGGAACCTTATAAGAGATCGAACATGTTTGTCTGTGTGTCTGAATGTTTGTCCAAGGTAGGCTACAAAACGGCTGAATAGATCTTGATGAAACTTTCGTCACGATAATTTGAAGGATTCCGAATAGTCCACGGACGAAGCCGGGGCGGTAAACAAGTATGCAAATAATTATGTGCAATACTTACAAGTATGATGTATTGGAAAATTTTCGTGAGTTTCCCATCATGCTGCAGCAGCCTCTTCTTGGCCTCGATCACCTCGGGCAGTTCCCATAAGCAATAACCCATTTTCAGAATTTCACTGGGCACTGTTCACTGAACGAAGTTAACTGAACTAATGGCAAATTTAAGGAAAAAATCGTTTATATAGCTAAAGGGGTAATTAGTACAATACGGTGATTAAGACATCACGGCCGTGGTGTACTATTCAAAAAAGATCACAGAAAATACATCAATAGCATGGTATTTTATATGAATTTGAACCTATTTAAATTGATCATAACTTTCTATATTTGATATTATTTGTAATTAAAGAAAATTTTAACATGTAATTACGAAACGTAACGGCGAGTTGAAATTCGGGGAAAAAGGAAAAAACCCAATTCACAATACACGGTGTTAGACTTAAGATATAAAGTTTTCTTAGAGTTTTTAGTTCCTAGTTTAGTGATAAACCAACACTAAGTATTTACAGTAAAAACCAATTAGACAAACAACATCTGCAACATTTCGTTATGAGATTTTTTTATTATGGTTTTAAAAAAATATAAGAAATAAGACCGCCCCAGTGCGTTTCGCAGTCTCAGCTACAATCCAGAATGTTGCAATACTGTTTTATTTTGTATTTCTCGGAAGTTTATTTGTCTCGGTGCCCGTTAAAATTTTCATTGGGAATAAGTACTTACTATGAGCAGTATTTTTGATTTTCATTTGTTTTATTAAAAACAGTCATAGTGGGAGACGGGAGGGGACACTTTGCAGACCGCTTTGAAGCTTAATATCTCGGTAACAAAACCTAATATGGAGAATTGGTTTATAAAACCATACTATCATTTCAAAAGACCTTTTCGATGACACCCTAATGAATACATATTTTTCATCTCAACTTTACGTCGAGGTTAGGTTGCATGAATAACAAAAAAAAATCACGTTCTGTTACGTTAAAATTGAGGTGCTTTATTTATAACAAATTTCATGAAATTAAACGATGTTATAAGCCTTTCAATGTTTTAAGTAACTTTTAGTTATTTATTATTCACCCATTAAAACAAGCCACATTAAAATTTTGAAATTGAGACCTGCACGAAATCGAAATTATTGTGATGATTTTGGATAACATCATCTTTTATTTTTTACTTTACTTACCAAATTACTGAAACACCCAGGGAGGTGTTTTGTGGGTACATGCTATTAGGTGTTAGTGTTAGAGGGAATAATTTATTTGGTGGTGTTAGTATGGAAGTTGTAAGAAACTTTTCAAGAAGTATATGGTGGCCCTGAAAAGGGCCGTTTTATCTGTTTCCAGTTGTCATCATTGTGGATGGAACACCTTAGCCCACGGGTTAAGGTTGCCGCAAATAGAGCGACCTGGCCAAAACTCTGGAGCTCCAGGGTTCAACCGCCTCCGCTTCGGTATGAACTCTTCCGCCAATGGGTTCGGAGTCCAGAAAGGCGAGAGGTTGTTCTGTGAAGAAATATGAACTTTCGTTGATTCTCATATTATAGGTAGGTACTATCTATAGATTTGGATTCTATAGTGTGTTGAGATTGATCTATTAAATATCTTGAGTAAAACCGTTTCTAGGGGAACCTTATAAGAGATCGAACATGTTTGTCTGTGTGTCTGAATGTTTATCCAAGGTAGGCTACAAAACGGCTGAATAGATCTTGATGAAACTTTCGTCACGATAATTTGAAGGATTCCGAATAGTCCACGGACGAAGCCGGGGCGGTAAACAAGTATGCAAATAATTATGTGCAATACTTACAAGTATGATGTATTGGAAAATTTTCGTGAGTTTCCCATCATGCTGCAGCAGCCTCTTCTTGGCCTCGATCACCTCGGGCAGTTCCCATAAGCAATAACCCATTTTCAGAATTTCACTGGGCACTGTTCACTGAACGAAGTTAACTGAACTAATGGCAAATTTAAGGAAAAAATCGTTTATATAGCTAAAGGGGTAATTAGTACAATACGGTGATTAAGACATCACGGCCGTGGTGTACTATTCAAAAAAGATCACAGAAAATACATCAATAGCATGGTATTTTATATGAATTTGAACCTATTTAAATTGATCATAACTTTCTATATTTGATATTATTTGTAATTAAAGTAAATTTTAACATGTAAATACGAAACGTAACGGCGAGTTGAAATTCGGGAAAAAGGAAACAACCCAATTCACAATACACGGTGTTAGACTTAAGATATAAAGTTTTCTTAGAGTTTTTAGTTCCTAGTTTAGTGATAAACCAACACTAAGTATTTACAGTAAAAACCAATTAGACAAACAACATCTGCAACATTTCGTTATGAGATTTTTTTATTATGGTTTTAAAAAAAAATAAGAAATAAAACCGCCCCAGTGCGTTTCGCAGTCTCAGCTACAATCCAGAATGTTGCAATACTGTTTTATTTTGTATTTCTCGGAAGTTTATTTGTCTCGGTGCCCGTTAAAATTTTCATTGGGAATAAGTACTTACTATGAGCAGTATTTTTGATTTTCATTTGTTTTATTAAAAACAGTCATAGTGGGAGACGGGAGGGGACACTTTGCAGACCGCTTTGAAGCTTAATATCTCGGTAACAAAACCTAATATGGAGAATTGGTTTATAAAACCATACTATCATTTCAAAAGACCTTTTCGATGACACCCTAATGAATACATATTTTTCATCTCAACTTTACGTCGAGGTTAGGTTGCATGAATAACAAAAAAAAAATCACGTTCTGTTACGTTAAAATTGAGGTACTTTATTTATAACAAATTTCATGAAATTAAACGATGTTATAAGCCTTTCAATGTTTTAAATAACTTTTAGTTATTTATTATTCACCCATTAAAACAAGCCACATTAAAATTTTGAAATTGAGACCTGCACGAAATCGAAATTATTGTGATGATTTTGGATAACATCATCTTTTATTTTTTACTTTACTTACCAAATTACTGAAACACCCAGGGAGGTGTTTTGTGGGTACATGCTATTAGGTGTTAGTGTTAGAGGGAATAATTTATTTGGTGGTGTTAGTATGGAAGTTGTAAGAAACTTTTCAAGAAGTATATGGTGGCCCTGAAAAGGGCCGTTTTATCTGTTTCCAGTTGTCATCATTGTGGATGGAACACCTTAGCCCACGGGTTAAGGTTGCCGCAAATAGAGCGACCTGGCCAAAACTCTGGAGCTCCAGGGTTCAACCGCCTCCGCTTCGTTATGAACTCTTCCGCCAATGGGTTCGGAGTCCAGAAAGGCGAGAGGTTGTTCTGTGAAGAAATATGAACTTTCGTTGATTCTCATATTATAGGTAGGTACTATCTATAGATTTGGATTCTATAGTGTGTTGAGATTGATCTATTAAATATCTTGAGTAAAACCGTTTCTAGGGGAACCTTATAAGAGATCGAACATGTTTGTCTGTGTGTCTGAATGTTTATCCAAGGTAGGCTACAAAACGGCTGAATAGATCTTGATGAAACTTTCGTCACGATAATTTGAAGGATTCCGAATAGTCCACGGACGAAGCCGGGGCGGTAAACAAGTATGCAAATAATTATGTGCAATACTTACAAGTATGATGTATTGGAAAATTTTCGTGAGTTTCCCATCATGCTGCAGCAGCCTCTTCTTGGCCTCGATCACCTCGGGCAGTTCCCATAAGCAATAACCCATTTTCAGAATTTCACTGGGCACTGTTCACTGAACGAAGTTAACTGAACTAATGGCAAATTTAAGGAAAAAATCGTTTATATAGCTAAAGGGGTAATTAGTACAATACGGTGATTAAGACATCACGGCCGTGGTGTACTATTCAAAAAAGATCACAGAAAATACATCAATAGCATGGTATTTTATATGAATTTGAACCTATTTAAATTGATCATAACTTTCTATATTTGATATTATTTGTAATTAAAGAAAATTTTAACATGTAAATACGAAACGTAACGGCGAGTTGAAATTCGGGGAAAAAGGAAACAACCCAATTCACAATACACGGTGTTAGACTTAAGATATAAAGTTTTCTTAGAGTTTTTAGTTCCTAGTTTAGTGATAAACCAACAGTAAGTATTTACTGTAAAAACCAATTAGACAAACAACATCTGCAACATTTCGTTATGAGATTTTTTTATTATGGTTTTAAAAAAATATAAGAAATAAGACCGCCCCAGTGCGTTTCGCAGTCTCAGCTACAATCCAGAATGTTGCAATACTGTTTTATTTTGTATTTCTCGGAAGTTTATTTGTCTCGGTGCCCGTTAAAATTTTCATTGGGAATAAGTACTTACTATGAGCAGTATTTTTGATTTTCATTTGTTTTATTAAAAACAGTCATAGTGGGAGACGGGAGGGGACACTTTGCAGACCGCTTTGAAGCTTAATATCTCGGTAACAAAACCTAATATGGAGAATTGGTTTATAAAACCATACTATCATTTCAAAAGACCTTTTCGATGACACCCTAATGAATACATATTTTTCATCTCAACTTTACGTCGAGGTTAGGTTGCATGAATAACAAAAAAAAATCACGTTCTGTTACGTTAAAATTGAGGTGCTTTATTTATAACAAATTTCATGAAATTAAACGATGTTATAAGCCTTTCAATGTTTTAAGTAACTTTTAGTTATTTATTATTCACCCATTAAAACAAGCCACATTAAAATTTTGAAATTGAGACCTGCACGAAATCGAAATTATTGTGATGATTTTGGATAACATCATCTTTTATTTTTTACTTTCTTACCAAATTACTGAAACACCCAGGGAGGTGTTTTGTGGGTACATGCTATTAGGTGTTAGTGTTAGAGGGAATAATTTATTTGGTGGTGTTAGTATGGAAGTTGTAAGAAACTTTTCAAGAAGTATATGGTGGCCCTGAAAAGGGCCGTTTTATCTGTTTCCAGTTGTCATCATTGTGGATGGAACACCTTAGCCCACGGGTTAAGGTTGCCGCAAATAGAGCGACCTGGCCAAAACTCTGGAGCTCCAGGGTTCAACCGCCTCCGCTTCGGTATGAACTCTTCCGCCAATGGGTTCGGAGTCCAGAAAGGCGAGAGGTTGTTCTGTGAAGAAATATGAACTTTCGTTGATTCTCATATTATAGGTAGGTACTATCTATAGATTTGGATTCTATAGTGTGTTGAGATTGATCTATTAAATATCTTGAGTAAAACCGTTTCTAGGGGAACCTTATAAGAGATCGAACATGTTTGTCTGTGTGTCTGAATGTTTGTCCAAGGTAGGCTACAAAACGGCTGAATAGATCTTGATGAAACTTTCGTCACGATAATTTGAAGGATTCCGAATAGTCCACGGACGAAGCCGGGGCGGTAAACAAGTATGCAAATAATTATGTGCAATACTTACAAGTATGATGTATTGGAAAATTTTCGTGAGTTTCCCATCATGCTGCAGCAGCCTCTTCTTGGCCTCGATCACCTCGGGCAGTTCCCATAAGCAATAACCCATTTTCAGAATTTCACTGGGCACTGTTCACTGAACGAAGTTAACTGAACTAATGGCAAATTTAAGGAAAAATCGTTTATATAGCTAAAGGGGTAATTAGTACAATACGGTGATTAAGACATCACGGCCGTGGTGTACTATTCAAAAAAGATCACAGAAAATACATCAATAGCATGGTATTTTATATGAATTTGAACCTATTTAAATTGATCATAACTTTCTATATTTGATATTATTTGTAATTAAAGAAAATTTTAACATGTAAAAACGAAACGTAACGGCGAGTTGAAATTCGGGGAAAAAGGAAAAAACCCAATTCACAATACACGGTGTTAGACTTAAGATATAAAGTTTTCTTAGAGTTTTTAGTTCCTAGTTTAGTGATAAACCAACAGTAAGTATTTACTGTAAAAACCAATTAGACAAACAACATCTGCAACATTTCGTTATGAGATTTTTTTATTATGGTTTTAAAAAAATATAAGAAATAAGACCGCCCCAGTGCGTTTCGCAGTCTCAGCTACAATCCAGAATGTTGCAATACTGTTTTATTTTGTATTTCTCGGAAGTTTATTTGTCTCGGTGCCCGTTAAAATTTTCATTGGGAATAAGTACTTACTATGAGCAGTACTTTTGATTTTCATTTGTTTTATTAAAAACAGTCATAGTGGGAGACGGGAGGGGACACTTTGCAGACCGCTTTAAAGCTTAATATCTCGGTAACAAAACCTAATATGGAGAATTGGTTTATAAAACCATACTATCATTTCAAAAGACCTTTTCGATGACACCCTAATGAATACATATTTTTCATCTCAACTTTACGTCGAGGTTAGGTTGCATGAATAACAAAAAAAAATCACGTTCTGTTACGTTAAAATTGAGGTGCTTTATTTATAACAAATTTCATGAAATTAAACGATGTTATAAGCCTTTCAATGTTTTAAATAACTTTTAGTTATTTATTATTCACCCATTAAAACAAGCCACATTAAAATTTTGAAATTGAGACCTGCACGAAATCGAAATTATTGTGATGATTTTGGATAACATCATCTTTTATTTTTTACTTTACTTACCAAATTACTGAAACACCCAGGGAGGTGTTTTGTGGGTACATGCTATTAGGTGTTAGTGTTAGAGGGAATAATTTATTTGGTGGTGTTAGTATGGAAGTTGTAAGAAACTTTTCAAGAAGTATATGGTGGCCCTGAAAAGGGCCGTTTTATCTGTTTCCAGTTGTCATCATTGTGGATGGAACACCTTAGCCCACGGGTTAAGGTTGCCGCAAATAGAGCGACCTGGCCAAAACTCTGGAGCTCCAGGGTTCAACCGCCTCCGCTTCGGTATGAACTCTTCCGCCAATGGGTTCGGAGTCCAGAAAGGCGAGAGGTTGTTCTGTGAAGAAATATGAACTTTCGTTGATTCTCATATTATAGGTAGGTACTATCTATAGATTTGGATTCTATAGTGTGTTGAGATTGATCTATTAAATATCTTGAGTAAAACCGTTTCTAGGGGAACCTTATAAGAGATCGAACATGTTTGTCTGTGTGTCTGAATGTTTGTCCAAGGTAGGCTACAAAACGGCTGAATAGATCTTGATGAAACTTTCGTCACGATAATTTGAAGGATTCCGAATAGTCCACGGACGAAGCCGGGGCGGTAAACAAGTATGCAAATAATTATGTGCAATACTTACAAGTATGATGTATTGGAAAATTTTCGTGAGTTTCCCATCATGCTGCAGCAGCCTCTTCTTGGCCTCGATCACCTCGGGCAGTTCCCATAAGCAATAACCCATTTTCAGAATTTCACTGGGCACTGTTCACTGAACGAAGTTAACTGAACTAATGGCAAATTTAAGGAAAAAATCGTTTATATAGCTAAAGGGGTAATTAGTACAATACGGTGATTAAGACATCACGGCCGTGGTGTACTATTCAAAAAAGATCACAGAAAATACATCAATAGCATGGTATTTTATATGAATTTGAACCTATTTAAATTGATCATAACTTTCTATATTTGATATTATTTGTAATTAAAGAAAATTTTAACATGTAATTACGAAACGTAACGGCGAGTTGAAATTCGGGGAAAAAGGAAAAAACCCAATTCACAATACACGGTGTTAGACTTAAGATATAAAGTTTTCTTAGAGTTTTTAGTTCCTAGTTTAGTGATAAACCAACACTAAGTATTTACAGTAAAAACCAATTAGACAAACAACATCTGCAACATTTCGTTATGAGATTTTTTTATTATGGTTTTAAAAAAATATAAGAAATAAGACCGCCCCAGTGCGTTTCGCAGTCTCAGCTACAATCCAGAATGTTGCAATACTGTTTTATTTTGTATTTCTCGGAAGTTTATTTGTCTCGGTGCCCGTTAAAATTTTCATTGGGAATAAGTACTTACTATGAGCAGTATTTTTGATTTTCATTTGTTTTATTAAAAACAGTCATAGTGGGAGACGGAGTCCAGAAAGGCGAGAGGTTGTTCTGTGAAGAAATATGAACTTTCGTTGATTCTCATATTATAGGTAGGTACTATCTATAGATTTGGATTCTATAGTGTGTTGAGATTGATCTATTAAATATCTTGAGTAAAACCGTTTCTAGGGGAACCTTATAAGAGATCGAACATGTTTGTCTGTGTGTCTGAATGTTTGTCCAAGGTAGGCTACAAAACGGCTGAATAGATCTTGATGAAACTTTCGTCACGATAATTTGAAGGATTCCGAATAGTCCACGGACGAAGCCGGGGCGGTAAACAAGTATGCAAATAATTATGTGCAATACTTACAAGTATGATGTATTGGAAAATTTTCGTGAGTTTCCCATCATGCTGCAGCAGCCTCTTCTTGGCCTCGATCACCTCGGGCAGTTCCCATAAGCAATAACCCATTTTCAGAATTTCACTGGGCACTGTTCACTGAACGAAGTTAACTGAACTAATGGCAAATTTAAGGAAAAAATCGTTTATATAGCTAAAGGGGTAATTAGTACAATACGGTGATTAAGACATCACGGCCGTGGTGTACTATTCAAAAAGATCACAGAAAATACATCAATAGCATGGTATTTTATATGAATTTGAACCTATTTAAATTGATCATAACTTTCTATGTTTGATATTATTTGTAATTAAAGAAAATTTTAACATGTAAATACGAAACGTAACGGCGAGTTGAAATTCGGGGAAAAAGGAAACAACCCAATTCACAATACACGGTGTTAGACTTAAGATATAAAGTTTTCTTAGAGTTTTTAGTTCCTAGTTTAGTAATAAACCAACAGTAAGTATTTACTGTAAAAACCAATTAGACAAACAACATCTGCAACATTTCGTTATGAGATTTTTTTATTATGGTTTTAAAAAAATATAAGAAATAAAACCGCCCCAGTGCGTTTCGCAGTCTCAGCTACAATCCAGAATGTTGCAATACTGTTTTATTTTGTATTTCTCGGAAGTTTATTTGTCTCGGTGCCCGTTAAAATTTTCATTGGGAATAAGTACTTACTATGAGCAGTATTTTTGATTTTCATTTGTTTTATTAAAAACAGTCATAGTGGGAGACGGGAGGGGACACTTTGCAGACCGCTTTGAAGCTTAATATCTCGGTAACAAAACCTAATATGGAGAATTGGTTTATAAAACCATACTATCATTTCGAAAGACCTTTTCGATGACACCCTAATGAATACATATTTTTCATCTCAACTTTACGTCGAGGTTAGGTTGCATGAATAACAAAAAAAAATCACGTTCTGTTACGTTAAAATTGAGGTACTTTATTTATAACAAATTTCATGAAATTAAACGATGTTATAAGCCTTTCAATGTTTTAAATAACTTTTAGTTATTTATTATTCACCCATTAAAACAAGCCACATTAAAATTTTGAAATTGAGACCTGCACGAAATCGAAATTATTGTGATGATTTTGGATAACATCATCTTTTATTTTTTACTTTACTTACCAAATTACTGAAACACCCAGGGAGGTGTTTTGTGGGTACATGCTATTAGGTGTTAGTGTTAGAGGGAATAATTTATTTGGTGGTGTTAGTATGGAAGTTGTAAGAAACTTTTCAAGAAGTATATGGTGGCCCTGAAAAGGGCCGTTTTATCTGTTTCCAGTTGTCATCATTGTGGATGGAACACCTTAGCCCACGGGTTAAGGTTGCCGCAAATAGAGCGACCTGGCCAAAACTCTGGAGCTCCAGGGTTCAACCGCCTCCGCTTCGGTATGAACTCTTCCGCCAATGGGTTCGGAGTCCAGAAAGGCGAGAGGTTGTTCTGTGAAGAAATATGAACTTTCGTTGATTCTCATATTATAGGTAGGTACTATCTATAGATTTGGATTCTATAGTGTGTTGAGATTGATCTATTAAATATCTTGAGTAAAACCGTTTCTAGGGGAACCTTATAAGAGATCGAACATGTTTGTCTGTGTGTCTGAATGTTTGTCCAAGGTAGGCTACAAAACGGCTGAATAGATCTTGATGAAACTTTCGTCACGATAATTTGAAGGATTCCGAATAGTCCACGGACGAAGCCGGGGCGGTAAACAAGTATGCAAATAATTATGTGCAATACTTACAAGTATGATGTATTGGAAAATTTTCGTGAGTTTCCCATCATGCTGCAGCAGCCTCTTCTTGGCCTCGATCACCTCGGGCAGTTCCCATAAGCAATAACCCATTTTCAGAATTTCACTGGGCACTGTTCACTGAACGAAGTTAACTGAACTAATGGCAAATTTAAGGAAAAAATCGTTTATATAGCTAAAGGGGTAATTAGTACAATACGGTGATTAAGACATCACGGCCGTGGTGTACTATTCAAAAAAGATCACAGAAAATACATCAATAGCATGGTATTTTATATGAATTTGAACCTATTTAAATTGATCATAACTTTCTATATTTGATATTATTTGTAATTAAAGAAAATTTTAACATGTAAATACGAAACGTAACGGCGAGTTGAAATTCGGGGAAAAAGGAAACAACCCAATTCACAATACACGGTGTTAGACTTAAGATATAAAGTTTTCTTAGAGTTTTTAGTTCCTAGTTTAGTGATAAATCAACAGTAAGTATTTACTGTAAAAACCAATTAGACAAACAACATCTGCAACATTTCGTTATGAGATTTTTTTATTATGGTTTTAAAAAAATATAAGAAATAAAACCGCCCCAGTGCGTTTCGCAGTCTCAGCTACAATCCAGAATGTTGCAATACTGTTTTATTTTGTATTTCTCGGAAGTTTATTTGTCTCGGTGCCCGTTAAAATTTTCATTGGGAATAAGTACTTACTATGACCAGTATTTTTGATTTTCATTTGTTTTATTAAAAACAGTCATAGTGGGAGACGGGAGGGGACACTTTGCAGACCGCTTTGAAGCTTAATATCTCGGTAACAAAACCTAATATGGAGAATTGGTTTATAAAACCATACTATCATTTCGAAAGACCTTTTCGATGACACCCTAATGAATACATATTTTTCATCTCAACTTTACGTCGAGGTTAGGTTGCATGAATAACAAAAAAAAATCACGTTCTGTTACGTTAAAATTGAGGTACTTTATTTATAACAAATTTCATGAAATTAAACGATGTTATAAGCCTTTCAATGTTTTAAATAACTTTTAGTTATTTATTATTCACCCATTAAAACAAGCCACATTAAAATTTTGAAATTGAGACCTGCACGAAATCGAAATTATTGTGATGATTTTGGATAACATCATCTTTTATTTTTTACTTTCTTACCAAATTACTGAAACACCCAGGGAGGTGTTTTGTGGGTACATGCTATTAGGTGTTAGTGTTAGAGGGAATAATTTATTTGGTGGTGTTAGTATGGAAGTTGTAAGAAACTTTTCAAGAAGTATATGGTGGCCCTGAAAAGGGCCGTTTTATCTGTTTCCAGTTGTCATCAATGTGGATGGAACACCTTAGCCCACGGGTTAAGGTTGCCGCAAATAGAGCGACCTGGCCAAAACTCTGGAGCTCCAGGGTTCAACCGCCTCCGCTTCGGTATGAACTCTTCCGCCAATGGGTTCGGAGTCCAGAAAGGCGAGAGGTTGTTCTGTGAAGAAATATGAACTTTCGTTGATTCTCATATTATAGGTAGGTACTATCTATAGATTTGGATTCTATAGTGTGTTGAGATTTATCTATTAAATATCTTGAGTAAAACCGTTTCTAGGGGAACCTTATAAGAGATCGAACATGTTTGTCTGTGTGTCTGAATGTTTGTCCAAGGTAGGCTACAAAACGGCTGAATAGATCTTGATGAAACTTTCGTCACGATAATTTGAAGGATTCCGAATAGTCCACGGACGAAGCCGGGGCGGTAAACAAGTATGCAAATAATTATGTGCAATACTTACAAGTATGATGTATTGGAAAATTTTCGTGAGTTTCCCATCATGCTGCAGCAGCCTCTTCTTGGCCTCGATCACCTCGGGCAGTTCCCATAAGCAATAACCCATTTTCAGAATTTCACTGGGCACTGTTCACTGAACGAAGTTAACTGAACTAATGGCAAATTTAAGGAAAAAATCGTTTATATAGCTAAAGGGGTAATTAGTACAATACGGTGATTAAGACATCACGGCCGTGGTGTACTATTCAAAAAAGATCACAGAAAATACATCAATAGCATGGTATTTTATATGAATTTGAACCTATTTAAATTGATCATAACTTTCTATATTTGATATTATTTGTAATTAAAGTAAATTTTAACATGTAAATACGAAACGTAACGGCGAGTTGAAATTCTTGGAAAAAGGAAACAACCCAATTCACAATACACGGTGTTAGACTTAAGATATAAAGTTTTCTTAGAGTTTTTAGTTCCTAGTTTAGTGATAAACCAACACTAAGTATTTACAGTAAAAACCAATTAGACAAACAACATCTGCAACATTTCGTTATGAGATTTTTTTATTATGGTTTTAAAAAAAAATAAGAAATAAAACCGCCCCAGTGCGTTTCGCAGTCTCAGCTACAATCCAGAATGTTGCAATACTGTTTTATTTTGTATTTCTCGGAAGTTTATTTGTCTCGGTGCCCGTTAAAATTTTCATTGGGAATAAGTACTTACTATGAGCAGTATTTTTGATTTTCATTTGTTTTATTAAAAACAGTCATAGTGGGAGACGGGAGGGGACACTTTGCAGACCGCTTTGAAGCTTAATATCTCGGTAACAAAACCTAATATGGAGAATTGGTTTATAAAACCATACTATCATTTCAAAAGACCTTTTCGATGACACCCTAATGAATACATATTTTTCATCTCAACTTTACGTCGAGGTTAGGTTGCATGAATAACAAAAAAAAAATCACGTTCTGTTACGTTAAAATTGAGGTGCTTTATTTATAACAAATTTCATGAAATTAAACGATGTTATAAGCCTTTCAATGTTTTAAATAACTTTTAGTTATTTATTATTCACCCATTAAAACAAGCCACATTAAAATTTTGAAATTGAGACCTGCACGAAATCGAAATTATTGTGATGATTTTGGATAACATCATCTTTTATTTTTTACTTTACTTACCAAATTACTGAAACACCCAGGGAGGTGTTTTGTGGGTACATGCTATTAGGTGTTAGTGTTAGAGGGAATAATTTATTTGGTGGTGTTAGTATGGAAGTTGTAAGAAACTTTTCAAGAAGTATATGGTGGCCCTGAAAAGGGCCGTTTTATCTGTTTCCAGTTGTCATCATTGTGGATGGAACACCTTAGCCCACGGGTTAAGGTTGCCGCAAATAGAGCGACCTGGCCAAAACTCTGGAGCTCCAGGGTTCAACCGCCTCCGCTTCGGTATGAACTCTTCCGCCAATGGGTTCGGAGTCCAGAAAGGCGAGAGGTTGTTCTGTGAAGAAATATGAACTTTCGTTGATTCTCATATTATAGGTAGGTACTATCTATAGATTTGGATTCTATAGTGTGTTGAGATTGATCTATTAAATATCTTGAGTAAAACCGTTTCTAGGGGAACCTTATAAGAGATCGAACATGTTTGTCTGTGTGTCTGAATGTTTGTCCAAGGTAGGCTACAAAACGGCTGAATAGATCTTGATGAAACTTTCGTCACGATAATTTGAAGGATTCCGAATAGTCCACGGACGAAGCCGGGGCGGTAAACAAGTATGCAAATAATTATGTGCAATACTTACAAGTATGATGTATTGGAAAATTTTCGTGAGTTTCCCATCATGCTGCAGCAGCCTCTTCTTGGCCTCGATCACCTCGGGCAGTTCCCATAAGCAATAACCCATTTTCAGAATTTCACTGGGCACTGTTCACTGAACGAAGTTAACTGAACTAATGGCAAATTTAAGGAAAAAATCGTTTATATAGCTAAAGGGGTAATTAGTACAATACGGTGATTAAGACATCACGGCCGTGGTGTACTATTCAAAAAAGATCACAGAAAATACATCAATAGCATGGTATTTTATATGAATTTGAACCTATTTAAATTGATCATAACTTTCTATATTTGATATTATTTGTAATTAAAGAAAATTTTAACATGTAAATACGAAACGTAACGGCGAGTTGAAATTCGGGGAAAAAGGAAACAACCCAATTCACAATACACGGTGTTAGACTTAAGATATAAAGTTTTCTTAGAGTTTTTAGTTCCTAGTTTAGTGATAAACCAACACTAAGTATTTACAGTAAAAACCAATTAGACAAACAACATCTGCAACATTTTGTTATGAGATTTTTTTATTATGGTTTTAAAAAAATATAAGAAATAAGACCGCCCCAGTGCGTTTCGCAGTCTCAGCTACAATCCAGAATGTTGCAATACTGTTTTATTTTGTATTTCTCGAAAGTTTATTTGTCTCGGTGCCCGTTAAAATTTTCATTGGGAATAAGTACTTACTATGAGCAGTATTTTTGATTTTCATTTGTTTTATTAAAAACAGTCATAGTGGGAGACGGGAGGGGACACTTTGCAGACCGCTTTGAAGCTTAATATCTCGGTAACAAAACCTAATATGGAGAATTGGTTTATAAAACCATACTATCATTTCAAAAGACCTTTTCGATGACACCCTAATGAATACATATTTTTCATCTCAACTTTACGTCGAGGTTAGGTTGCATGAATAACAAAAAAAAATCACGTTCTGTTACGTTAAAATTGAGGTACTTTATTTATAACAAATTTCATGAAATTAAACGATGTTATAAGCCTTTCAATGTTTTAAATAACTTTTAGTTATTTATTATTCACCCATTAAAACAAGCCACATTAAAATTTTGAAATTGAGACCTGCACGAAATCGAAATTATTGTGATGATTTTGGATAACATCATCTTTTATTTTTTACTTTACTTACAAAATTACTGAAACACCCAGGGAGGTGTTTTGTGGGTACATGCTATTAGGTGTTAGTGTTAGAGGGAATAATTTATTTGGTGGTGTTAGTATGGAAGTTGTAAGAAACTTTTCAAGAAGTATATGGTGGCCCTGAAAAGGGCCGTTTTATCTGTTTCCAGTTGTCATCATTGTGGATGGAACACCTTAGCCCACGGGTTAAGGTTGCCGCAAATAGAGCGACCTGGCCAAAACTCTGGAGCTCCAGGGTTCAACCGCCTCCGCTTCGGTATGAACTCTTCCGCCAATGGGTTCGGAGTCCAGAAAGGCGAGAGGTTGTTCTGTGAAGAAATATAAACTTTCGTTGATTCTCATATTATAGGTAGGTACTATCTATAGATTTGGATTCTATAGTGTGTTGAGATTGATCTATTAAATATCTTGAGTAAAACCGTTTCTAGGGGAACCTTATAAGAGATCGAACATGTTTGTCTGTGTGTCTGAATGTTTGTCCAAGGTAGGCTACAAAACGGCTGAATAGATCTTGATGAAACTTTCGTCACGATAATTTGAAGGATTCCGAATAGTCCACGGACGAAGCCGGGGCGGTAAACAAGTATGCAAATAATTATGTGCAATACTTACAAGTATGATGTATTGGAAAATTTTCGTGAGTTTCCCATCATGCTGCAGCAGCCTCTTCTTGGCCTCGATCACCTCGGGCAGTTCCCATAAGCAATAACCCATTTTCAGAATTTCACTGGGCACTGTTCACTGAACGAAGTTAACTGAACTAATGGCAAATTTAAGGAAAAAATTGTTTATATAGCTAAAGGGGTAATTAGTACAATACGGTGATTAAGACATCACGGCCGTGGTGTACTATTCAAAAAAGATCACAGAAAATACATCAATAGCATGGTATTTTATATGAATTTGAACCTATTTAAATTGATCATAACTTTCTATATTTGATATTATTTGTAATTAAAGAAAATTTTAACATGTAAATACGAAACGTAACGGCGAGTTGAAATTCGGGGAAAAAGGAAACAACCCAATTCACAATACACGGTGTTAGACTTAAGATATAAAGTTTTCTTAGAGTTTTTAGTTCCTAGTTTAGTGATAAACCAACACTAAGTATTTACAGTAAAAACCAATTAGACAAACAACATCTGCAACATTTTGTTATGAGATTTTTTTATTATGGTTTTAAAAAAATATAAGAAATAAGACCGCCCCAGTGCGTTTCGCAGTCTCAGCTACAATCCAGAATGTTGCAATACTGTTTTATTTTGTATTTCTCGAAAGTTTATTTGTCTCGGTGCCCGTTAAAATTTTCATTGGGAATAAGTACTTACTATGAGCAGTGTTTTTGATTTTCATTTGTTTTATTAAAAACAGTCATAGTGGGAGACGGGAGGGGACACTTTGCAGACCGCTTTGAAGCTTAATATCTCGGTAACAAAACCTAATATGGAGAATTGGTTTATAAAACCATACTATCATTTCAAAAGACCTTTTCGATGACACCCTAATGAATACATATTTTTCATCTCAACTTTACGTCGAGGTTAGGTTGCATGAATAACAAAAAAAAATCACGTTCTGTTACGTTAAAATTGAGGTACTTTATTTATAACAAATTTCATGAAATTAAACGATGTTATAAGCCTTTCAATGTTTTAAATAACTTTTAGTTATTTATTATTCACCCATTAAAACAAGCCACATTAAAATTTTGAAATTGAGACCTGCACGAAATCGAAATTATTGTGATGATTTTGGATAACATCATCTTTTATTTTTTACTTTACTTACCAAATTACTGAAACACCCAGGGAGGTGTTTTGTGGGTACATGCTATTAGGTGTTAGTGTTAGAGGGAATAATTTATTTGGTGGTGTTAGTATGGAAGTTGTAAGAAACTTTTCAAGAAGTATATGGTGGCCCTGAAAAGGGCCGTTTTATCTGTTTCCAGTTGTCATCATTGTGGATGGAACACCTTAGCCCACGGGTTAAGGTTGCCGCAAATAGAGCGACCTGGCCAAAACTCTGGAGCTCCAGGGTTCAACCGCCTCCGCTTCGGTATGAACTCTTCCGCCAATGGGTTCGGAGTCCAGAAATGCGAGAGGTTGTTCTGTGAAGAAATATGAACTTTCGTTGATTCTCATATTATAGGTAGGTACTATCTATAGATTTGGATTCTATAGTGTGTTGAGATTGATCTATTAAATATCTTGAGTAAAACCGTTTCTAGGGGAACCTTATAAGAGATCGAACATGTTTGTCTGTGTGTCTGAATGTTTGTCCAAGGTAGGCTACAAAACGGCTGAATAGATCTTGATGAAACTTTCGTCACGAAAATTTGAAGGATTCCGAATAGTCCACGGACGAAGCCGGGGCGGTAAACAAGTATGCAAATAATTATGTGCAATACTTACAAGTATGATGTATTGGAAAATTTTCGTGAGTTTCCCATCATGCTGCAGCAGCCTCTTCTTGGCCTCGATCACCTCGGGCAGTTCCCATAAGCAATAACCCATTTTCAGAATTTCACTGGGCACTGTTCACTGAACGAAGTTAACTGAACTAATGGCAAATTTAAGGAAAAAATCGTTTATATAGCTAAAGGGGTAATTAGTACAATACGGTGATTAAGACATCACGGCCGTGGTGTACTATTCAAAAAAGATCACAGAAAATACATCAATAGCATGGTATTTTATATGAATTTGAACCTATTTAAATTGATCATAACTTTCTATATTTGATATTATTTGTAATTAAAGAAAATTTTAACATGTAAATACGAAACGTAACGGCGAGTTGAAATTCGGGGAAAAAGGAAACAACCCAATTCACAATACACGGTGTTAGACTTAAGATATAAAGTTTTCTTAGAGTTTTTAGTTCCTAGTTTAGTGATAAACCAACAGTAAGTATTTACTGTAAAAACCAATTAGACAAACAACATCTGCAACATTTCGTTATGAGATTTTTTTATTATGGTTTTAAAAAAATATAAGAAATAAGACCGCCCCAGTGCGTTTCGCAGTCTCAGCTACAATCCAGAATGTTGCAATACTGTTTTATTTTGTATTTCTCGGAAGTTTATTTGTCTCGGTGCCCGTTAAAATTTTCATTGGGAATAAGTACTTACTATGAGCAGTATTTTTGATTTTTATTTGTTTTATTAAAAACAGTCATAGTGGGAGACGGGAGGGGACACTTTGCAGACCGCTTTGAAGCTTAATATCTCGGTAACAAAACCTAATATGGAGAATTGGTTTATAAAACCATACTATCATTTCAAAAGACCTTTTCGATGACACCCTAATGAATACATATTTTTCATCTCAACTTTACGTCGAGGTTAGGTTGCATGAATAACAAAAAAAAATCACGTTCTGTTTCGTTAAAATTGAGGTGCTTTATTTATAACAAATTTCATGAAATTAAACGATGTTATAAGCCTTTCAATGTTTTAAGTAACTTTTAGTTATTTATTATTCACCCATTAAAACAAGCCACATTAAAATTTTGAAATTGAGACCTGCACGAAATCGAAATTATTGTGATGATTTTGGATAACATCATCTTTTATTTTTTACTTTCTTACCAAATTACTGAAACACCCAGGGAGGTGTTTTGTGGGTACATGCTATTAGGTGTTAGTGTTAGAGGGAATAATTTATTTGGTGGTGTTAGTATGGAAGTTGTAAGAAACTTTTCAAGAAGTATATGGTGGCCCTGAAAAGGGCCGTTTTATCTGTTTCCAGTTGTCATCATTGTGGATGGAACACCTTAGCCCACGGGTTAAGGTTGCCGCAAATAGAGCGACCTGGCCAAAACTCTGGAGCTCCAGGGTTCAACCGCCTCCGCTTCGGTATGAACTCTTCCGCCAATGGGTTCGGAGTCCAGAAAGGCGAGAGGTTGTTCTGTGAAGAAATATGAACTTTCGTTGATTCTCATATTATAGGTAGGTACTATCTATAGATTTGTATTCTATAGTGTGTTGAGATTGATCTATTAAATATCTTGAGTAAAACCGTTTCTAGGGGAACCTTATAAGAGATCGAACATGTTTGTCTGTGTGTCTGAATGTTTGTCCAAGGTAGGCTACAAAACGGCTGAATAGATCTTGATGAAACTTTCGTCACGATAATTTGAAGGATTCCGAATAGTCCACGGACGAAGCCGGGGCGGTAAACAAGTATGCAAATAATTATGTGCAATACTTACAAGTATGATGTATTGGAAAATTTTCGTGAGTTTCCCATCATGCTGCAGCAGCCTCTTCTTGGCCTCGATCACCTCGGGCAGTTCCCATAAGCAATAACCCATTTTCAGAATTTCACTGGGCACTGTTCACTGAACGAAGTTAACTGAACTAATGGCAAATTTAAGGAAAAAATCGTTTATATAGCTAAAGGGGTAATTAGTACAATACGGTGATTAAGACATCACGGCCGTGGTGTACTATTCAAAAAAGATCACAGAAAATACATCAATAGCATGGTATTTTATATGAATTTGAACCTATTTAAATTGATCATAACTTTCTATATTTGATATTATTTGTAATTAAAGAAAATTTTAACATGTAAATACGAAACGTAACGGCGAGTTGAAATTCGGGGAAAAAGGAAACAACCCAATTCACAATACACGGTGATAGACTTAAGATATAAAGTTTTCTTAGAGTTTTTAGTTCCTAGTTTAGTGATAAACCAACACTAAGTATTTACTGTAAAAACCAATTAGACAAACAACATCTGCAACATTTTGTTATGAAATTTTTTTATTATGGTTTAAAAAAAATATAAGAAATAAGACCGCCCCAGTGCGTTTCGCAGTCTCAGCTACAATCCAGAATGTTGCAATACTGTTTTATTTTGTATTTCTCGGAAGTTTATTTGTCTCGGTGCCCGTTAAAATTTTCATTGGGAATAAGTACTTACTATGAGCAGTATTTTTGATTTTCATTTGTTTTATTAAAAACAGTCATAGTGGGAGACGGGAGGGGACACTTTGCAGACCGCTTTGAAGCTTAATATCTCGGTAACAAAACCTAATATGGAGAATTGGTTTATAAAACCATACTATCATTTCGAAAGACCTTTTCGATGACACCCTAATGAATACATATTTTTCATCTCAACTTTACGTCGAGGTTAGGTTGCATGAATAACAAAAAAAAATCACGTTCTGTTACGTTAAAATTGAGGTACTTTATTTATAACAAATTTCATGAAATTAAACGATTTTATAAGCCTTTCAATGTTTTAAATAACTTTAAGTTATTTATTATTCACCCATTAAAACAAGCCACATTAAAATTTTGAAATTGAGACCTGCACGAAATCGAAATTATTGTGATGATTTTGGATAACATCATCTTTTATTTTTTACTTTACTTACAAAATTACTGAAACACCCAGGGAGGTGTTTTGTGGGTACATGCTATTAGGTGTTAGTGTTAGAGGGAATAATTTATTTGGTGGTGTTAGTATGGAAGTTGTAAGAAACTTTTCAAGAAGTATATGGTGGCCCTGAAAAGGGCCGTTTTATCTGTTTCCAGTTGTCATCATTGTGGATGGAACACCTTAGCCCACGGGTTAAGGTTGCCGCAAATAGAGCGACCTGGCCAAAACTCTGGAGCTCCAGGGTTCAACCGCCTCCGCTTCGGTATGAACTCTTCCGCCAATGGGTTCGGAGTCCAGAAAGGCGAGAGGTTGTTCTGTGAAGAAATATGAACTTTCGTTGATTCTCATATTATAGGTAGGTACTATCTATAGATTTGGATTCTATAGTGTGTTGAGATTGATCTATTAAATATCTTGAGTAAAACCGTTTCTAGGGGAACCTTATAAGAGATCGAACATGTTTGTCTGTGTGTCTAAATGTTTGTCCAAGGTAGGCTACAAAACGGCTGAATAGATCTTGATGAAACTTTCGTCACGATAATTTGAAGGATTCCGAATAGTCCACGGACGAAGCCGGGGCGGTAAACAAGTATGCAAATTGTGAGCCCCTTCGCAGCCCACACTTTACTATGCCGGTTCAGAAGAAATGAAAGATGCGGTTTTGCGGTAATCTTCCTGTCGGGTACTTGCTTCGGTGTTGGTGACTGGTTAGCGTGCTGTGTTCTTGATCTTGACCCCGATTGTGCCTTTCCGCGCGCCCGCTTATATAGGGGTGCGTGCGCGCACTTAGACCTATGTCAACCGGGCGCGCGGAGGCGATACTATTGACCAATCACCGCAAGCAAGCACCGTCGTGGGAAATCGTTTATTGTGTTTCTCTTAATCTATTTACAAATTACATGAGTCTACGCAAGAAGTCGGGAACATGTTCTCCCGCCGCAGCTCTCGCAGCTGGAACCCTTCGTGTTCGCGACGTGTAGACCATCAGTCGTCCGAGGTAGTTGTCTTGACGGGAAGTATCACCAGTTTCTTCGTGGGTCTTCGTAGTATCCCTTTGTTGGTTCGCACGTCCACCGCGCGTACTTCTCCGTCAGGTCCGGGATAAGTCGCCACTACCACGCCTCGAGGCCAAGCATTGCGCGGTAGTGTGCCGTCTGCGATGAGCACCAGGTCGCCGAGCTGGATGGCCCCCTTTGCGCGCGGCTGTCGTCGGTGCTGCAACTCCGGAAGGTACTCCCGTACCCAGCGTGCCCAAAATATATCGGCGAGGCGTTGACTCAGCCGCCACTGCCTGCGCCCGGTCAGGTCTCCGTCGTTGAATGCTCCCGGTTGGTGAACTCGTGATGGTCCGCCCAACAGGAAGTGGTTTGGCGTGAGCGCTTCATCGTCGTCTGCGGTGGTGGACACGTGGGTCAGTGGTCGGCTGTTTATAGTGTGTTCAGCCTCAGCTAGCAGCGTGGCTAGCACTTCTTCTTTGGGGGCGCGCTCGTGCAGCGTTACTGCCAGCGCCGTCTTCACACTCCGCACCATGCGCTCCCAAGCACCTCCCATGAACGGTGCGCTGGGAGGAATGTAGCGCCAGGTCACGAAGCGTAACGAAGCTTCTGTCTGTATTGCTTCTGTCGCTGCCCGTTTAAGCTCCTCGTCGGCACCTCGCAGATTCGTACCCTGGTCGGACCAGAGTTCCGTGGGGCAGCCTCGGCGGCCCATGAATCGGCGCAGGGCCATTACGGCTGAGTCGGTAGTCAGGCTGCCGGCGAGTTCCAGGTGTACGGCTCGGGTTGTCAAACAGGTAAACAGGACGCCGTAACGTTTCTGTGTTGTTCTGCCGATGGTGACGGTCAGTGGACCAAAATAGTCGAGCCCGGTGTATGTGAAGGGCCTCTGGTGATGGGCCAGTCGCCCACAGGGGTGGTTTCCGGTGGACGGTTGTGCCGGCGATGCTTTTCTCAGGAGGCATGCTTGGCATCGTTTCACCACGGTGCGCACCGCGTAGCGAAGTCGGAGTACCCAGTAGTGTTGTCTGACCTCGTTCGTGGTTGTTTCGAAGCCTCCGTGGTGGAGTTGCTGGTGGGTCCATGCTATATATAACCGGGTCCATGGGTGTTCGTCGTCTAGGATGGCCGGCTCCTTCTGATCGGTTGTGATGTCGGTTGCCGCTGCTACTCGGGATCGCAGTCGAATGATTCCCTCGTCGTCCAGGATGACTGAGAGTTGCGATAAGCGGCTTGCAGAGGGTAGTGGTTTACCTCGGCGGAGAGCGTCGATTTCTTCAGGGAAACTCTTCTCCTGGATCGCTCGTACCCACGTCCTTTGAGCCCTCTGTAGGTAGTGTGTCGGGATTGGGGCGAATTGCGTTGTGCTTTGAGCGCCTGTCCCAGTCGTGCGTGTATTTTTCCTGGTGTTTCTGTTTGCCTTATTGGACCAGGCGGAGTCCGCATTTTTCGTCCTTTTCGTGCGTGAGAAGGTACATTGCTCAACTCTTCTTAGTCTGTCGATGAATTGCAATACACGGGCCGTAGCTCGCATTACTCGTTGCCAGCTCGAGAAACGGGTTATGTCCGGCAGCGCTTCGGTGATGCGTGCCGGCGTGTTGGCGATGTGCACTCGTTCTTCTGCCGTGGTTTCACTCTGTTCGGTATCCTCTGCTTCACGTGGCCATTCCTCCTCGGGATAGTACAGGAACTCGGGTCCTTTGTACCAGCGGTGTTCAGCAGAGAAGTCGTGGGGTGTAGCTCGTGTTGCGTCGTCTGCTACGTTCATCCTGGTTGGCACCCATCTCCATTCGATGGTCTTGGTGGCTTCGGCTATTTCAGCTATCCTGTGTGCCACGAAGGGTTTGTACGCCCGTGGTCCGGTGCGTAGCCAGGCGAGTACCGTGCGTGAGTCGGTCCAGTAGTAGCTGTGCGATGGTTTCACGTCGTGTTGCTCCATCGCTGTTTGTGCCAAACGGCAGCCCAATACGGCCGCCTGTAGTTCGAGGCGTGGGATCGAGACTACTTTCAATGGGGCCACTTTCCCTTTGCCAGCTATCAAGGAGACGTGTATTTGTCCGTCTTCGCTCTCTATCCTCCAGTAGACGGCTGCTACATAAGCGGACGAGCTGGCGTCCATGAAGGTGTGTATTTGCACGTTGCGCGCGGTCGTCAGCCTCGGGTGGCAGCGCGGCACTGCTAGTTGTGGCAGCTGTTTCACGTGCTCTATCCATCTCTTCCAGGCTTCCGCTTCATTATGTTCTAGAGCGGTGTCCCAGTCTATTCCAGACCGCCATGTATCTTGCATGATCCTTTTGGCCTGTATGGTTACGGGTGTTGCTATCCCGAGTGGGTCGTATATTGACATGGTCGTTCGTAGTGCTTCTCGCTTGGTGGGAGTTCTCGTTCCTTCCAGTATGGTAGCAGGGATCTTGTGCTGGTTAAGGTTGAATGTCAGCGTGTCGGATCCAGTCTTCCAGACCATTCCCAATATTTTCTCGCTGTCCAAATGCACGACATTGTCTCCCTTGCCGGGCGCTAGTTCTGCACGCACCCGGGGCGAGTTCGACGCCCATCCTTTGAGAAAGAAGTTTCCTTGTTGATGCACGAAGTTCACTTGAGACGATACCGTGACTGCCTCCTCTTCTGTGTCGAAGCTGGCCAGATAGTCGTCGACGTAGTGGTTGGCTATGATGGCCTTGGCTGCCTCTGGATAAGTTTCCTTGAAACGTTCAGCGTTTTTATTTTTTATAAATATGGCCGTACATGGCGATGATGTGGCGCCGAACACTACACTTTTCATCCTGTATTCGGTCGGATGTTTTGAGCGACGATCATCTCTCCATAGAAAGCGTTGCATGTCTCGGTCTTCTTCTCTGATTGATACTCGCATGAACATGTCGTGTATGTCTGCTGTGACGGCGATGGGTCGTTGTCGAAATCTCATCAAAATGCCCGGAAGGGATTGTAGCAGGTCCGGGCCCGATAACAGCATGTCATTGAGACTTATTCCCTTTGTTCGGGCAGCGGCGTCGTGTACAATCCTTATCTTGTCCGGTTTGTTTGGATTTGTTACTGCGAAATGGGGTAAGTACCACTTTCTGTTTGTCTTCCCCTGGGGCGCTACTTCGGCGTATCCGTTCTGAATCATGGCCGTTATTTGGTGATGGTAGCGCTCCTTCAATATGTGATCACGGTCCAGTTTCCTTTCCACGGATTCCAGTCGTTTCAGCGCGGCGTCATAGTTGTCCGGCGGGATCTGGTCTTTGTTTTTCCATAAGAGGCCAGTTTCAAATCCTCCCGCCGGCAGACGTCTAGTCGTTTCCTCCAGGATTCGTAGCGCTTGCTGTTCCGTTTCGTTGCAGGACCTCCTGGGCTCCACTCCCAGTGATTCGAGAGCGAAGTGGTCTTTCATCATCTGCTCCATGGAATCTTCGTGTTGAAGGTTGTGGAGATGAGTCACTCTGTGTATCTGAGCGGTAGTGTATCTCCGTGTTCCTCTAGTGCCATGGAGTACCCAGCCAAGGTCGGTGAGGGACGCGACCAGCTGGTGTCTTTCCCCGCGGCGTACTTCATGCGTCAGCAGCAGATGCCAGTTGTCTTGTCCCAGAAGCACGGTCGGCTGGCACCTCTCGTAGGTCAGCTGCTCTGCTACATCCCGCAGGTGGGGACATGCTTGTACGGCATCGCGTGATATCACTTGCGGCGACAACTTCAGTTCGTCCATGGTTCTCGCACTGATCTTGTAGCTCTCTGCCCCGCGTCCTCGTATAGTGAAGCGGACACGGGAAGAGTGTTTCGCTTCTATTTTCGTGCCTGCGACACCCTCGATGTAAAATGGCTCCGGTCTTCCAGTGGCACCAATTTTCTTCGCCACTGCAGATTCTATGAGTGTGCACGTGGAGCCATCGTCGAGCAGGGCGTATGTGTCGTAGGTTCCTCTCGGCCCCTCTACTTGAATCGGCAGAATCTTGAGTAAGGCTGTGCCGCCTTCCTTGGTCGTTTCTGGCGTAGCTTTGGAGGTGATGACTGTCTCACTTGTGCGTGCGGGTGTCTCCGGTGTTCGAAGAGGTCGGGTCCCGTGCAGCATGGGATGGTGCATGTAGTTGCAGCCGTCGATGTTGCACTGCCGTGGCTTGCAGGTGTGGCGGAACTTGCGGATTTTCAGACAGCGGAAACATAGTCGACTATTTTTCGCTATGTCCCACCTCGCAGGTACCTCTGCCCTCTTCATCTTCAAACACTCGGGCGCTTCATGTCCTTCTCGGGCACACACTGGACACTTTGTGGTTGGTCCTTGCTCGGTCACGTGGAAGGTCCGGGTGGTCCTCTTGGCAAGTGTCTCCCGCCGGTCTTCGACTGCTATTTGCTCGGCTGGAGCGAAGCTGCCACATCGGTCCGCGGTGATCTCCATAAATCTTGCCAGCGTTATCAAGTCTGGTTGCTCCTCTGCTTGATCCGCGGAGTAATCATAATAGCGATAGCGCAGCGCCGATGGTAGTTTGTCGACGACGCTGCGCACCACTTCCGCATTGTAGAGGTAATGTGGTTTATTCAACGCCTTCACTGTTGCTGTGATGTTCAGGATCCTTGAGGCGAATATGCATATGTCCTTGGCGTTTTCATTCAGGCGCGGCAATCCTCTTAGCTTGTTCATTTCTGCTAAGACTAGTGCGTCTGGCCGGCCGAATCTGCTTGTCAGTAGTTTCAGGACCTCACCAGTGCTTGTTGCGCCCACAAATAAGCAGTGAGTCGCTTCTTTGGCAGCTCCTTTCAGGCTTCTCCTTAGCCTGGCTAGGTTTTCTTGCTCTGACAGCAGTCCTGCGGATTCTTCGTAAGCGGCTTTAAATGGTAGCCACTCACTCGAGGCGCCGTTGAATTGTGGTAAGTCTTGTATTCGTGGCGCGATGACGGGCTGTGCAGCGCGCGCTGCGAAGGTAATCGCTGCGGCCAACTCACTGTAGTCGGGGCGGCTTGACTGTTGTCGTTCTTCGCGGCGGGCTGGTGGCTGCATGGCTGAGTCCTTCTGCTGGTCCTGGTTCACATGCACCTCAGGGGCGGCAGCGGCGACCGGCGGCTCGATGCTGGGTCTCAATACTGCCCGTCGGGGTGCGTCGCTGCTCGGCTGCGGCTGCGATGCTGGCAATTCTTCCCCGGTGGCTGGTATCGGTCCTTTTCTCCCCAGCTCGGCTGCCTCGTCGGTTTGCTCGTGCGGCTCCATGGTGAGTGCGAGCGCGTTGCTCTGGACCCATTCGTGCGTCCTCTCTTCTTGGACGGTGTTGACCTCGTCGAAGTCCGAGTTGTCGTCCTCTGATTCTTCTTCTAGCATCGCGACGCGGGCGGCTGCTAGCTCGACTTGTCGTCGCAGAAGCTCCTCACGTGCCTTGGCTAGCTCCCGTTTTCTACTGCGGGAGGCGGCTGAGCGGGCACTGCGTGGTGGTTTCGATGGAGGTTCTTGCGTCTTCGGAGGCTTTCTTGCTTGTTCAGTCACTGTGGTTGCTTTGCCCGTCGAAGTTTCTGTTCCCGTAGTGGTGGTGGCGGTGCCTGATGTCTGGTTCGTGCTCGTGTCCGTGCCTGTTTCTGTCACCGATGCACTCGTTTCTGTCGCAGTGGCTTCGGTGTGTGTCCCGGACGCGATGGTGAACGTTGTGGACATCTTCGTTCGTGGTGCAGTTGCAAGCGGGCGCGCTGCTGGAACGGTGGTTGTCCCTGCAGACATCGGACTCGTCTCAGTCCGGGGCGCTGTCGCGTGCAGTGCTGGGTCGGCTGCCACGGTGGTCGGGGCGAGCGGGTTGAAGCTCGTCGGTCTGGCGCTCAGGGTTGGCGAGCTCGTCCGTAGCGCAGGTGCTTCCAGGCGCGCCGTCGGATCCCTGTTGAGGTTTCCGGCGGATGTGGCGTCGGTGCTTGCGGCTGCGGTCGGCCTCTGAACGGGAGGGTACGACGACTTCATGCTCCTTGTGATTGGCATCTTCTTCTTTCTTGATGGATCCGGCTCGAAGGACCAGAATGTGAGCCCCTTCGCAGCCCACACTTTACTATGCCGGTTCAGAAGAAATGAAAGATGCGGTTTTGCGGTAATCTTCCTGTCGGGTACTTGCTTCGGTGTTGGTGACTGGTTAGCGTGCTGTGTTCTTGATCTTGACCCCGATTGTGCCTAATCTAATCTAGTGTCTTCCGGCCGAGCCCAAGGCTCGGGCCGGGAGGCGCTGGGGTGACCCCCGTCGCACCTGCGCGTCTCAGGGGGGCAACAGCCCCCCGGTGTCTTCTTTGGGCCCCTAGTGGGCCTAGGCGACCATGGTTACCTGTTAATTTGGTGATTAAATGAACACTTTTGGGGAGGGCAGCAGAAGAAAGAGGTTTTTTTTTTTTTTTTTTTTTTTTTTTTTTTTTTTTTTTTAATAATATATATATGTGTATAAATATAAAGTTTTTTTTTTTTTTTTTTTTTTTTTTTTTTTTTTTTTTTTTTTAACCCTTTTTCCCCGCTTACAAAATCAGAATTAATTAGAAATATGTCAGTGGGACAACGGAGGCAACGATTGTGCCTTTCCGCGCGCCCGCTTATATAGGGGTGCGTGCGCGCACTTAGACCTATGTCAACCGGGCGCGCGGAGGCGATACTATTGATCAATCACCGCAAGCAAGCACCGTCGTGGGAAATCGTTTATTGTGTTTCTCTTAATCTATTTACAAATTACATGAGTCTACGCAAGAAGTCGGGAACACAAATAATTATGTGCAATACTTACAAGTAATATATAGCTAAAGGGGTAATTAGTACAATACGGTGATTAAGACATCACGGCCGTGGTGTACTATTCAAAAAAGATCACAGAAAATACATCAATAGCATGCTATTTTATATGAAATTGAACCTATTTAAATTGATCATAACTTTCTATATTTGATATTATTTGTAATTAAAGAAAATTTTAACATGTAAATACGAAACGTAACGGCGAGTTGAAATTCGGGGAAAAAGGAAACAACCCAATTCACAATACACGGTGTTAGACTTAAGATATAAAGTTTTCTTAAAGTTTTTAGTTCCTAGTTTAGTGATAAACCAACACTAAGTATTTACAGTAAAAACCAATTAGACAAACAACATCTGCAACATTTCGTTATGAGATTTTTTTATTATGGTTTTAAAAAAAAATAAGAAATAAAACCGCCCCAGTGGGTTTCGCAGTCTCAGCTACAATCCAGAATGTTGCAATACTGTTTTATTTTGTATTTCTCGGAAGTTTATTTGTCTCGGTGCCCGTTAAAATTTTCATTGGGAATAAGTACTTACTATGAGCAGTATTTTTGATTTTCATTTGTTTTATTAAAAACAGTCATAGTGGGAGACGGGAGGGGACACTTTGCAGACCGCTTTGAAGCTTAATATCTCGGTAACAAAACCTAATATGGAGAATTGGTTTATAAAACCATACTATCATTTCAAAAGACCTTTTCGATGACACCCTAATGAATACATATTTTTCATCTCAACTTTACGTCGAGGTTAGGTTGCATGAATAACAAAAAAAAATCACGTTCTGTTACGTTAAAATTGAGGTGCTTTATTTATAACAAATTTCATGAAATTAAACGATGTTATAAGCCTTTCAATGTTTTAAATAACTTTTAGTTATTTATTATTCACCCATTAAAACAAGCCACATTAAAATTTTGAAATTGAGACCTGCACGAAATCGAAATTATTGTGATGATTTTGGATAACATCATCTTTTATTTTTTACTTTACTTACCAAATTACTGAAACACCCAGGGAGGTGTTTTGTGGGTACATGCTATTAGGTGTTAGTGTTAGAGGGAATAATTTATTTGGTGGTGTTAGTATGGAAGTTGTAAGAAACTTTTCAAGAAGTATATGGTGGCCCTGAAAAGGGCCGTTTTATCTGTTTCCAGTTGTCATCATTGTGGATGGAACACCTTAGCCCACGGGTTAAGGTTGCCGCAAATAGAGCGACCTGGCCAAAACTCTGGAGCTCCAGGGTTCAACCGCCTCCGCTTCGGTATGAACTCTTCCGCCAATGGGTTCGGAGTCCAGAAAGGCGAGAGGTTGTTCTGTGAAGAAATATGAACTTTCGTTGATTCTCATATTATAGGTAGGTACTATCTATAGATTTGGATTCTATAGTGTGTTGAGATTGATCTATTAAATATCTTGAGTAAAACCGTTTCTAGGGGAACCTTATAAGAGATCGAACATGTTTGTCTGTGTGTCTGAATGTTTGTCCAAGGTAGGCTACAAAACGGCTGAATAGATCTTGATGAAACTTTCGTCACGATAATTTGAAGGATTCCGAATAGTCCACGGACGAAGCCGGGGCGGTAAACAAGTATGCAAATAATTATGTGCAATACTTACAAGTATGATGTATTGGAAAATTTTCGTGAGTTTCCCATCATGCTGCAGCAGCCTCTTCTTGGCCTCGATCACCTCGGGCAGTTCCCATAAGCAATAACCCATTTTCAGAATTTCACTGGGCACTGTTCACTGAACGAAGTTAACTGAACTAATGGCAAATTTAAGGAAAAAATCGTTTATATAGCTAAAGGGGTAATTAGTACAATACGGTGATTAAGACATCACGGCCGTGGTGTACTATTCAAAAAAGATCACAGAAAATACATCAATAGCATGGTATTTTATATGAATTTGAACCTATTTAAATTGATCATAACTTTCTATGTTTGATATTATTTGTAATTAAAGAAAATTTTAACATGTAAATACGAAACGTAACGGCGAGTTGAAATTCGGGGAAAAAGGAAACAACCCAATTCACAATACACGGTGTTAGACTTAAGATATAAAGTTTTCTTAGAGTTTTTAGTTCCTAGTTTAGTAATAAACCAACAGTAAGTATTTACTGTAAAAACCAATTAGACAAACAACATCTGCAACATTTCGTTATGAGATTTTTTTATTATGGTTTTAAAAAAATATAAGAAATAAAACCGCCCCAGTGCGTTTCGCAGTCTCAGCTACAATCCAGAATGTTGCAATACTGTTTTATTTTGTATTTCTCGGAAGTTTATTTGTCTCGGTGCCCGTTAAAATTTTCATTGGGAATAAGTACTTACTATGAGCAGTATTTTTGATTTTCATTTGTTTTATTAAAAACAGTCATAGTGGGAGACGGGAGGGGACACTTTGCAGACCGCTTTGAAGCTTAATATCTCGGTAACAAAACCTAATATGGAGAATTGGTTTATAAAACCATACTATCATTTCGAAAGACCTTTTCGATGACACCCTAATGAATACATATTTTTCATCTCAACTTTACGTCGAGGTTAGGTTGCATGAATAACAAAAAAAAATCACGTTCTGTTACGTTAAAATTGAGGTACTTTATTTATAACAAATTTCATGAAATTAAACGATGTTATAAGCCTTTCAATGTTTTAAATAACTTTTAGTTATTTATTATTCACCCATTAAAACAAGCCACATTAAAATTTTGAAATTGAGACCTGCACGAAATCGAAATTATTGTGATGATTTTGGATAACATCATCTTTTATTTTTTACTTTACATACCAAATTACTGAAACACCCAGGGAGGTGTTTTGTGGGTACATGCTATTAGGTGTTAGTGTTAGAGGGAATAATTTATTTGGTGGTGTTAGTATGGAAGTTGTAAGAAACTTTTCAAGAAGTATATGGTGGCCCTGAAAAGGGCCGTTTTATCTGTTTCCAGTTGTCATCATTGTGGATGGAACACCTTAGCCCACGGGTTAAGGTTGCCGCAAATAGAGCGACCTGGCCAAAACTCTGGAGCTCCAGGGTTCAACCGCCTCCGCTTCGGTATGAACTCTTCCGCCAATGGGTTCGGAGTCCAGAAATGCGAGAGGTTGTTCTGTGAAGAAATATGAACTTTCGTTGATTCTCATATTATAGGTAGGTACTATCTATAGATTTGGATTCTATAGTGTGTTGAGATTGATCTATTAAATATCTTGAGTAAAACCGTTTCTAGGGGAACCTTATAAGAGATCGAACATGTTTGTCTGTGTGTCTGAATGTTTGTCCAAGGTAGGCTACAAAACGGCTGAATAGATCTTGATGAAACTTTCGTCACGATAATTTGAAGGATTCCGAATAGTCCACGGACGAAGCCGGGGCGGTAAACAAGTATGCAAATAATTATGTGCAATACTTACAAGTATGATGTATTGGAAAATTTTCGTGAGTTTCCCATCATGCTGCAGCAGCCTCTTCTTGGCCTCGATCACCTCGGGCAGTTCCCATAAGCAATAACCCATTTTCAGAATTTCACTGGGCACTGTTCACTGAACGAAGTTAACTGAACTAATGGCAAATTTAAGGAAAAAATCGTTTATATAGCTAAAGGGGTAATTAGTACAATACGGTGATTAAGACATCACGGCCGTGGTGTACTATTCAAAAAAGATCACAGAAAATACATCAATAGCATGGTATTTTATATGAATTTGAACCTATTTAAATTGATCATAACTTTCTATATTTGATATTATTTGTAATTAAAGTAAATTTTAACATGTAAATACGAAACGTAACGGCGAGTTGAAATTCGGGGAAAAAGGAAACAACCCAATTCACAATACACGGTGTTAGACTTAAGATATAAAGTTTTCTTAGAGTTTTTAGTTCCTAGTATAGTGATAAACCAACACTAAGTATTTACAGTAAAAACCAATTAGACAACAACATCTGCAACATTTCGTTATGAGATTTTTTTATTATGGTTTTAAAAAAAAATAAGAAATAAAACCGCCCCAGTGCGTTTCGCAGTCTCAGCTACAATCCAGAATGTTGCAATACTGTTTTATTTTGTATTTCTCGGAAGTTTATTTGTCTCGGTGCCCGTTAAAATTTTCATTGGGAATAAGTACTTACTATGAGCAGTATTTTTGATTTTCATTTGTTTTATTAAAAACAGTCATAGTGGGAGACGGGAGGGGACACTTTGCAGACCGCTTTGAAGCTTAATATCTCGGTAACAAAACCTAATATGGAGAATTGGTTTATAAAACCATACTATCATTTCAAAAGACCTTTTCGATGACACCCTAATGAATACATATTTTTCATCTCAACTTTACGTCGAGGTTAGGTTGCATGAATAACAAAAAAAAAATCACGTTCTGTTACGTTAAAATTGAGGTGCTTTATTTATAACAAATTTCATGAAATTAAACGATGTTATAAGCCTTTCAATGTTTTAAATAACTTTTAGTTATTTATTATTCACCCATTAAAACAAGCCACATTAAAATTTTGAAATTGAGACCTGCACGAAATCGAAATTATTGTGATGATTTTGGATAACATCATCTTTTATTTTTTACTTTACTTACCAAATTACTGAAACACCCAGGGAGTTTTGTGGGTACATGCTATTAGGTGTTAGTGTTAGAGGGAATAATTTATTTGGTGGTGTTAGTATGGAAGTTGTAAGAAACTTTTCAAGAAGTATATGGTGGCCCTGAAAAGGGCCGTTTTATCTGTTTCCAGTTGTCATCATTGTGGATGGAACACCTTAGCCCACGGGTTAAGGTTGCCGCAAATAGAGCGACCTGGCCAAAACTCTGGAGCTCCAGGGTTCAACCGCCTCCGCTTCGGTATGAACTCTTCCGCCAATGGGTTCGGAGTCCAGAAATGCGAGAGGTTGTTCTGTGAAGAAATATGAACTTTCGTTGATTCTCATATTATAGGTAGGTACTATCTATAGATTTGGATTCTATAGTGTGTTGAGATTGATCTATTAAATATCTTGAGTAAAACCGTTTCTAGGGGAACCTTATAAGAGATCGAACATGTTTGTCTGTGTGTCTGAATGTTTGTCCAAGGTAGGCTACAAAACGGCTGAATAGATCTTGATGAAACTTTCGTCACGATAATTTGAAGGATTCCGAATAGTCCACGGACGAAGCCGGGGCGGTAAACAAGTATGCAAATAATTATGTGCAATACTTACAAGTATGATGTATTGGAAAATTTTCGTGAGTTTCCCATCATGCTGCAGCAGCCTCTTCTTGGCCTCGATCACCTCGGGCAGTTCCCATAAGCAATAACCCATTTTCAGAATTTCACTGGGCACTGTTCACTGAACGAAGTTAACTGAACTAATGGCAAATTTAAGGAAAAAATCGTTTATATAGCTAAAGGGGTAATTAGTACAATACGGTGATTAAGACATCACGGCCGTGGTGTACTATTCAAAAAAGATCACAGAAAATACATCAATAGCATGGTATTTTATATGAATTTGAACCTATTTAAATTTATCATAACTTTCTATATTTGATATTATTTGTAATTAAAGTAAATTTTAACATGTAAATACGAAACGTAACGGCGAGTTGAAATTCGGGGAAAAAGGAAACAACCCAATTCACAATACACGGTGTTAGACTTAAGATATAAAGTTTTCTTAGAGTTTTTAGTTCCTAGTATAGTGATAAACCAACACTAAGTATTTACAGTAAAAACCAATTAGACAACAACATCTGCAACATTTCGTTATGAGATTTTTTTATTATGGTTTTAAAAAAAAATAAGAAATAAAACCGCCCCAGTGCGTTTCGCAGTCTCAGCTACAATCCAGAATGTTGCAATACTGTTTTATTTTGTATTTCTCGGAAGTTTATTTGTCTCGGTGCCCGTTAAAATTTTCATTGGGAATAAGTACTTACTATGAGCAGTATTTTTGATTTTCATTTGTTTTATTAAAAACAGTCATAGTGGGAGACGGGAGGGGACACTTTGCAGACCGCTTTGAAGCTTAATATCTCGGTAACAAAACCTAATATGGAGAATTGGTTTATAAAACCATACTATCATTTCATAAGACCTTTTCGATGACACCCTAATGAATACATATTTTTCATCTCAACTTTACGTCGAGGTTAGGTTGCATGAATAACAAAAAAAAATCACGTTCTGTTTCGTTAAAATTGAGGTGCTTTATTTATAACAAATTTCATGAAATTAAACGATGTTATAAGCCTTTCAATGTTTTAAGTAACTTTTAGTTATTTATTATTCACCCATTAAAACAAGCCACATTAAAATTTTGAAATTGAGACCTGCACGAAATCGAAATTATTGTGATGATTTTGGATAACATCATCTTTTATTTTTTACTTTACTTACCAAATTACTGAAACACCCAGGGAGGTGTTTTGTGGGTACGTGCTATTAGGTGTTAGTGTTAGAGGGAATAATTTATTTGGTGGTGTTAGTATGGAAGTTGTAAGAAACTTTTCAAGAAGTATATGGTGGCCCTGAAAAGGGCCGTTTTATCTGTTTCCAGTTGTCATCATTGTGGATGGAACACCTTAGCCCACGGGTTAAGGTTGCCGCAAATAGAGCGACCTGGCCAAAACTCTGGAGCTCCAGGGTTCAACCGCCTCCGCTTCGGTATGAACTCTTCCGCCAATGGGTTCGGAGTCCAGAAAGGCGAGAGGTTGTTCTGTGAAGAAATATGAACTTTCGTTGATTCTCATATTATAGGTAGGTACTGTCTATAGATTTGTATTCTATAGTGTGTTGAGATTGATCTATTAAATATCTTGAGTAAAACCGTTTCTAGGGGAACCTTATAAGAGATCGAACATGTTTGTCTGTGTGTCTGAATGTTTGTCCAAGGTAGGCTACAAAACGGCTGAATAGATCTTGATGAAACTTTCGTCACGATAATTTGAAGGATTCCGAATAGTCCACGGACGAAGCCGGGGCGGTAAACAAGTATGCAAATAATTATGTGCAATACTTACAAGTATGATGTATTGGAAAATTTTCGTGAGTTTCCCATCATGCTGCAGCAGCCTCTTCTTGGCCTCGATCACCTCGGGCAGTTCCTATAAGCAATAACCCATTTTCAGAATTTCACTGGGCACTGTTCACTGAACGAAGTTAACTGAACTAATGGCAAATTTAAGGAAAAAATCGTTTATATAGCTAAAGGGGTAATTAGTACAATACGGTGATTAAGACATCACGGCCGTGGTGTACTATTCAAAAAAGATCACAGAAAATACATCAATAGCATGGTATTTTATATGAATTTGAACCTATTTAAATTGATCATAACTTTCTATATTTGATATTATTTGTAATTAAAGTAAATTTTAACATGTAAATACGAAACGTAACGGCGAGTTGAAATTCGGGGAAAAAGGAAACAACCCAATTCACAATACACGGTGTTAGACTTAAGATATAAAGTTTTCTTAGAGTTTTTAGTTCCTAGTTTAGTGATAAACCAACACTAAGTATTTACAGTAAAAACCAATTAGACAAACAACATCTGCAACATTTCGTTATGAGATTTTTTTATTATGGTTTTAAAAAAAATAAGAAATAAAACCGCCCCAGTGCGTTTCGCAGTCTCAGCTACAATCCAGAATGTTGCAATACTGTTTTATTTTGTATTTCTCGGAAGTTTATTTGTCTCGGTGCCCGTTAAAATTTTCATTGGGAATAAGTACTTACTATGAGCAGTATTTTTGATTTTCATTTGTTTTATTAAAAACAGTCATAGTGGGAGACGGGAGGGGACACTTTGCAGACCGCTTTGAAGCTTAATATCTCGGTAACAAAACCTAATATGGAGAATTGGTTTATAAAACCATACTATCATTTCAAAAGACCTTTTCGATGACACCCTAATGAATACATATTTTTCATCTCAACTTTACGTCGAGGTTAGGTTGCATGAATAACAAAAAAAAAATCACGTTCTGTTACGTTAAAATTGAGGTGCTTTATTTATAACAAATTTCATGAAATTAAACGATGTTATAAGCCTTTCAATGTTTTAAATAACTTTTAGTTATTTATTATTCACCCATTAAAACAAGCCACATTAAAATTTTGAAATTGAGACCTGCACGAAATCGAAATTATTGTAATGATTTTGGATAACATCATCTTTTATTTTTTACTTTACTTACCAAATTACTGAAACACCCAGGGAGGTGTTTTGTGGGTACATGCTATTAGGTGTTAGTGTTAGAGGGAATAATTTATTTGGTGGTGTTAGTATGGAAGTTGTAAGAAACTTTTCAAGAAGTATATGGTGGCCCTGAAAAGGGCCGTTTTATCTGTTTCCAGTTGTCATCATTGTGGATGGAACACCTTAGCCCACGGGTTAAGGTTGCCGCAAATAGAGCGACCTGGCCAAAACTCTGGAGCTCCAGGGTTCAACCGCCTCCGCTTCGGTATGAACTCTTCCGCCAATGGGTTCGGAGTCCAGAAAGGCGAGAGGTTGTTCTGTGAAGAAATATGAACTTTCGTTGATTCTCATATTATAGGTAGGTACTATCAATAGATTTGGATTCTATAGTGTGTTGAGATTGATCTATTAAATATCTTGAGTAAAACCGTTTCTAGGGGAACCTTATAAGAGATCGAACATGTTTGTCTGTGTGTCTGAATGTTTGTCCAAGGTAGGCTACAAAACGGCTGAATAGATCTTGATGAAACTTTCGTCACGATAATTTGAAGGATTCCGAATAGTCCACGGACGAAGCCGGGGCGCTAAACAAGTATGCAAATAATTATGTGCAATACTTACAAGTATGATGTATTGGAAAATTTTCGTGAGTTTCCCATCATGCTGCAGCAGCCTCTTCTTGGCCTCGATCACCTCGGGCAGTTCCCATAAGCAATAACCCATTTTCAGAATTTCACTGGGCACTGTTCACTGAACGAAGTTAACTGAACTAATGGCAAATTTAAGGAAAAAATCGTTTATATAGCTAAAGGGGTAATTAGTACAATACGGTGATTAAGACATCACGGCCGTGGTGTACTATTCAAAAAAGATCACAGAAAATACATCAATAGCATGGTATTTTATATGAATTTGAACCTATTTAAATTGATCATAACTTTCTATATTTGATATTATTTGTAATTAAAGTAAATTTTAACATGTAAATACGAAACGTAACGGCGAGTTGAAATTCGGGGAAAAAGGAAACAACCCAATTCACAATACACGGTGTTAGACTTAAGATATAAAGTTTTCTTAGAGTTTTTAGTTCCTAGTTTAGTGATAAACCAACACTAAGTATTTACAGTAAAAACCAATTAGACAAACAACATCTGCAACATTTCGTTATGAGATTTTTTTATTATGGTTTTAAAAAAAATAAGAAATAAAACCGCCCCAGTGCGTTTCGCAGTCTCAGCTACAATCCAGAATGTTGCAATACTGTTTTATTTTGTATTTCTCGGAAGTTTATTTGTCTCGGTGCCCGTTAAAATTTTCATTGGGAATAAGTACTTACTATGAGCAGTATTTTTGATTTTCATTTGTTTTATTAAAAACAGTCATAGTGGGAGACGGGAGGGGACACTTTGCAGACCGCTTTGAAGCTTAATATCTCGGTAACAAAACCTAATATGGAGAATTGGTTTATAAAACCATACTATCATTTCAAAAGACCTTTTCGATGACACCCTAATGAATACATATTTTTCATCTCAACTTTACGTCGAGGTTAGGTTGCATGAATAACAAAAAAAAAATCACGTTCTGTTACGTTAAAATTGAGGTGCTTTATTTATAACAAATTTCATGAAATTAAACGATGTTATAAGCCTTTCAATGTTTTAAATAACTTTTAGTTATTTATTATTCACCCATTAAAACAAGCCACATTAAAATTTTGAAATTGAGACCTGCACGAAATCGAAATTATTGTGATGATTTTGGATAACATCATCTTTTATTTTTTACTTTACTTACCAAATTACTGAAACACCCAGGGAGGTGTTTTGTGGGTACATGCTATTAGGTGTTAGTGTTAGAGGGAATAATTTATTTGGTGGTGTTAGTATGGAAGTTGTAAGAAACTTTTCAAGAAGTATATGGTGGCCCTGAAAAGGGCCGTTTTATCTGTTTCCAGTTGTCATCATTGTGGATGGAACACCTTAGCCCACGGGTTAAGGTTGCCGCAAATAGAGCGACCTGGCCAAAACTCTGGAGCTCCAGGGTTCAACCGCCTCCGCTTCGGTATGAACTCTTCCGCCAATGGGTTCGGAGTCCAGAAAGGCGAGAGGTTGTTCTGTGAAGAAATATGAACTTTCGTTGATTCTCATATTATAGGTAGGTACTATCTATAGATTTGGATTCTATAGTGTGTTGAGATTGATCTATTAAATATCTTGAGTAAAACCGTTTCTAGGGGAACCTTATAAGAGATCGAACATGTTTGTCTGTGTGTCTGAATGTTTGTCCAAGGTAGGCTACAAAACGGCTGAATAGATCTTGATGAAACTTTCGTCACGATAATTTGAAGGATTCCGAATAGTCCACGGACGAAGCCGGGGCGCTAAACAAGTATGCAAATAATTATGTGCAATACTTACAAGTATGATGTATTGGAAAATTTTCGTGAGTTTCCCATCATGCTGCAGCAGCCTCTTCTTGGCCTCGATCACCTCGGGCAGTTCCCATAAGCAATAACCCATTTTCAGAATTTCACTGGGCACTGTTCACTGAACGAAGTTAACTGAACTAATGGCAAATTTAAGGAAAAAATCGTTTATATAGCTAAAGGGGTAATTAGTACAATACGGTGATTAAGACATCACGGCCGTGGTGTACTATTCAAAAAAGATCACAGAAAATACATCAATAGCATGCTATTTTATATGAATTTGAACCTATTTAAATTGATCATAACTTTCTATATTTGATATTATTTGTAATTAAAGTAAATTTTAACATGTAAATACGAAACGTAACGGCGAGTTGAAATTCGGGGAAAAAGGAAACAACCCAATTCACAATACACGGTGTTAGACTTAAGATATAAAGTTTTCTTAGAGTTTTTAGTTCCTAGTTTAGTGATAAACCAACACTAAGTATTTACAGTAAAAACCAATTAGACAAACAACATCTGCAACATTTCGTTATGAGATTTTTTTATTATGGTTTTAAAAAAAATAAGAAATAAAACCGCCCCAGTGCGTTTCGCAGTCTCAGCTACAATCCAGAATGTTGCAATACTGTTTTATTTTGTATTTCTCGGAAGTTTATTTGTCTCGGTGCCCGTTAAAATTTTCATTGGGAATAAGTACTTACTATGAGCAGTATTTTTGATTTTCATTTGTTTTATTAAAAACAGTCATAGTGGGAGACGGGAGGGGACACTTTGCAGACCGCTTTGAAGCTTAATATCTCGGTAACAAAACCTAATATGGAGAATTGGTTTATAAAACCATACTATCATTTCAAAAGACCTTTTCGATGACACCCTAATGAATACATATTTTTCATCTCAACTTTACGTCGAGGTTAGGTTGCATGAATAACAAAAAAAAAAAATCACGTTCTGTTACGTTAAAATTGAGGTGCTTTATTTATAACAAATTTCATGAAATTAAACGATGTTATAAGCCTTTCAATGTTTTAAATAACTTTTAGTTATTTATTATTCACCCATTAAAACAAGCCACATTAAAATTTTGAAATTGAGACCTGCACGAAATCGAAATTATTGTGATGATTTTGGATAACATCATCTTTTATTTTTTACTTTACTTACCAAATTACTGAAACACCCAGGGAGGTGTTTTGTGGGTACATGCTATTAGGTGTTAGTGTTAGAGGGAATAATTTATTTGGTGGTGTTAGTATGGAAGTTGTAAGAAACTTTTCAAGAAGTATATGGTGGCCCTGAAAAGGGCCGTTTTATCTGTTTCCAGTTGTCATCATTGTGGATGGAACACCTTAGCCCACGGGTTAAGGTTGCCGCAAATAGAGCGACCTGGCCAAAACTCTGGAGCTCCAGGGTTCAACCGCCTCCGCTTCGGTATGAACTCTTCCGCCAATGGGTTCGGAGTCCAGAAAGGCGAGAGGTTGTTCTGTGAAGAAATATGAACTTTCGTTGATTCTCATATTATAGGTAGGTACTATCTATAGATTTGGATTCTATAGTGTGTTGAGATTGATCTATTAAATATCTTGAGTAAAACCGTTTCTAGGGGAACCTTATAAGAGATCGAACATGTTTGTCTGTGTGTCTGAATGTTTGTCCAAGGTAGGCTACAAAACGGCTGAATAGATCTTGATGAAACTTTCGTCACGATAATTTGAAGGATTCCGAATAGTCCACGGACGAAGCCGGGGCGGTAAACAAGTATGCAAATAATTATGTGCAATACTTACAAGTATGATGTATTGGAAAATTTTCGTGAGTTTCCCATCATGCTGCAGCAGCCTCTTCTTGGCCTCGATCACCTCGGGCAGTTCCCATAAGCAATAACCCATTTTCAGAATTTCACTGGGCACTGTTCACTGAACGAAGTTAACTGAACTAATGGCAAATTTAAGGAAAAAATCGTTTATATAGCTAAAGGGGTAATTAGTACAATACGGTGATTAAGACATCACGGCCGTGGTGTACTATTCAAAAAAGATCACAGAAAATACATCAATAGCATGGTATTTTATATGAATTTGAACCTATTTAAATTGATCATAACTTTCTATATTTGATATTATTTGTAATTAAAGTAAATTTTAACATGTAAATACGAAACGTAACGGCGAGTTGAAATTCGGGGAAAAAGGAAACAACCCAATTCACAATACACGGTGTTAGACTTAAGATATAAAGTTTTCTTAGAGTTTTTAGTTCCTAGTTTAGTGATAAACCAACACTAAGTATTTACAGTAAAAACCAATTAGACAAACAACATCTGCAACATTTCGTTATGAGATTTTTTTATTATGGTTTTAAAAAAAATAAGAAATAAAACCGCCCCAGTGCGTTTCGCAGTCTCAGCTACAATCCAGAATGTTGCAATACTGTTTTATTTTGTATTTCTCGGAAGTTTATTTGTCTCGGTGCCCGTTAAAATTTTCATTAGGAATAAGTACTTACTATGAGCAGTATTTTTGATTTTCATTTGTTTTATTAAAAACAGTCATAGTGGGAGACGGGAGGGGACACTTTGCAGACCGCTTTGAAGCTTAATATCTCGGTAACAAAACCTAATATGGAGAATTGGTTTATAAAACCATACTATCATTTCAAAAGACCTTTTCGATGACACCCTAATGAATACATATTTTTCATCTCAACTTTACGTCGAGGTTAGGTTGCATGAATAACAAAAAAAAAAATCACGTTCTGTTACGTTAAAATTGAGGTGCTTTATTTATAACAAATTTCATGAAATTAAACGATGTTATAAGCCTTTCAATGTTTTAAATAACTTTTAGTTATTTATTATTCACCCATTAAAACAAGCCACATTAAAATTTTGAAATTGAGACCTGCACGAAATCGAAATTATTGTGATGATTTTGGATAACATCATCTTTTATTTTTTACTTTACTTACCAAATTACTGAAACACCCAGGGAGGTGTTTTGTGGGTACATGCTATTAGGTGTTAGTGTTAGAGGGAATAATTTATTTGGTGGTGTTAGTATGGAAGTTGTAAGAAACTTTTCAAGAAGTATATGGTGGCCCTGAAAAGGGCCGTTTTATCTGTTTCCAGTTGTCATCATTGTGGATGGAACACCTTAGCCCACGGGTTAAGGTTGCCGCAAATAGAGCGACCTGGCCAAAACTCTGGAGCTCCAGGGTTCAACCGCCTCCGCTTCGGTATGAACTCTTCCGCCAATGGGTTCGGAGTCCAGAAAGGCGAGAGGTTGTTCTGTGAAGAAATATGAACTTTCGTTGATTCTCATATTATAGGTAGGTACTATCTATAGATTTGGATTCTATAGTGTGTTGAGATTGATCTATTAAATATCTTGAGTAAAACCGTTTCTAGGGGAACCTTATAAGAGATCGAACATGTTTGTCTGTGTGTCTGAATGTTTGTCCAAGGTAGGCTACAAAACGGCTGAATAGATCTTGATGAAACTTTCGTCACGATAATTTGAAGGATTCCGAATAGTCCACGGACGAAGCCGGGGCGGTAAACAAGTATGCAAATAATTATGTGCAATACTTACAAGTATGATGTATTGGAAAATTTTCGTGAGTTTCCCATCATGCTGCAGCAGCCTCTTCTTGGCCTCGATCACCTCGGGCAGTTCCCATAAGCAATAACCCATTTTCAGAATTTCACTGGGCACTGTTCACTGAACGAAGTTAACTGAACTAATGGCAAATTTAAGGAAAAAATCGTTTATATAGCTAAAGGGGTAATTAGTACAATACGGTGATTAAGACATCACGGCCGTGGTGTACTATTCAAAAAAGATCACAGAAAATACATCAATAGCATGGTATTTTATATGAATTTGAACCTATTTAAATTGATCATAACTTTCTATATTTGATATTATTTGTAATTAAAGAAAATTTTAACATGTAAATACGAAACGTAACGGCGAGTTGAAATTCGGGGAAAAAGGAAACAACCCAATTCACAATACACGGTGTTAGACTTAAGATATAAAGTTTTCTTAGAGTTTTTAGTTCCTAGTTTAGTGATAAACCAACACTAAGTATTTACAGTAAAAACCAATTAGACAAACAACATCTGCAACATTTCGTTATGAGATTTTTTTATTATGGTTTTAAAAAAAATAAGAAATAAAACCGCCCCAGTGCGTTTCGCAGTCTCAGCTACAATCCAGAATGTTGCAATACTGTTTTATTTTGTATTTCTCGGAAGTTTATTTGTCTCGGTGCCCGTTAAAATTTTCATTGGGAATAAGTACTTACTATGAGCAGTATTTTTGATTTTCATTTGTTTTATTAAAAACAGTCATAGTGGGAGACGGGAGGGGACACTTTGCAGACCGCTTTGAAGCTTAATATCTCGGTAACAAAACCTAATATGGAGAATTGGTTTATAAAACCATACTATCATTTCAAAAGACCTTTTCGATGACACCCTAATGAATACATATTTTTCATCTCAACTTTACGTCGAGGTTAGGTTGCATGAATAACAAAAAAAAAATCACGTTCTGTTACGTTAAAATTGAGGTGCTTTATTTATAACAAATTTCATGAAATTAAACGATGTTATAAGCCTTTCAATGTTTTAAATAACTTTTAGTTATTTATTATTCACCCATTAAAACAAGCCACATTAAAATTTTGAAATTGAGACCTGCACGAAATCGAAATTATTGTGATGATTTTGGATAACATCATCTTTTATTTTTTACTTTACTTACCAAATTACTGAAACACCCAGGGAGGTGTTTTGTGGGTACATGCTATTAGGTGTTAGTGTTAGAGGGAATAATTTATTTGGTGGTGTTAGTATGGAAGTTGTAAGAAACTTTTCAAGAAGTATATGGTGGCCCTGAAAAGGGCCGTTTTATCTGTTTCCAGTTGTCATCATTGTGGATGGAACACCTTAGCCCACGGGTTAAGGTTGCCGCAAATAGAGCGACCTGGCCAAAACTCTGGAGCTCCAGGGTTCAACCGCCTCCGCTTCGGTATGAACTCTTCCGCCAATGGGTTCGGAGTCCAGAAAGGCGAGAGGTTGTTCTGTGAAGAAATATGAACTTTCGTTGATTCTCATATTATAGGTAGATACTATCTATAGATTTGGATTCTATAGTGTGTTGAGATTGATCTATTAAATATCTTGAGTAAAACCGTTTCTAGGGGAACCTTATAAGAGATCGAACATGTTTGTCTGTGTGTCTGAATGTTTGTCCAAGGTAGGCTACAAAACGGCTGAATAGATCTTGATGAAACTTTCGTCACGATAATTTGAAGGATTCCGAATAGTCCACGGACGAAGCCGGGGCGCTAAACAAGTATGCAAATAATTATGTGCAATACTTACAAGTATGATGTATTGGAAAATTTTCGTGAGTTTCCCATCATGCTGCAGCAGCCTCTTCTTGGCCTCGATCACCTCGGGCAGTTCCCATAAGCAATAACCCATTTTCAGAATTTCACTGGGCACTGTTCACTGAACGAAGTTAACTGAACTAATGGCAAATTTAAGGAAAAAATCGTTTATATAGCTAAAGGGGTAATTAGTACAATACGGTGATTAAGACATCACGGCCGTGGTGTACTATTCAAAAAAGATCACAGAAAATACATCAATAGCATGCTATTTTATATGAATTTGAACCTATTTAAATTGATCATAACTTTCTATATTTGATATTATTTGTAATTAAAGTAAATTTTAACATGTAAATACGAAACGTAACGGCGAGTTGAAATTCGGGGAAAAAGGAAACAACCCAATTCACAATACACGGTGTTAGACTTAAGATATAAAGTTTTCTTAGAGTTTTTAGTTCCTAGTTTAGTGATAAACCAACACTAAGTATTTACAGTAAAAACCAATTAGACAAACAACATCTGCAACATTTCGTTATGAGATTTTTTTATTATGGTTTTAAAAAAAAAAAGAAATAAAACCGCCCCAGTGCGTTTCGCAGTCTCAGCTACAATCCAGAATGTTGCAATACTGTTTTATTTTGTATTTCTCGGAAGTTTATTTGTCTCGGTGCCCGTTAAAATTTTCATTGGGAATAAGTACTTACTATGAGCAGTATTTTTGATTTTCATTTGTTTTATTAAAAACAGTCATAGTGGGAGACGGGAGGGGACACTTTGCAGACCGCTTTGAAGCTTAATATCTCGGTAACAAAACCTAATATGGAGAATTGGTTTATAAAACCATACTATCATTTCAAAAGACCTTTTCGATGACACCCTAATGAATACATATTTTTCATCTCAACTTTACGTCGAGGTTAGGTTGCATGAATAACAAAAAAAAAAAATCACGTTCTGTTACGTTAAAATTGAGGTGCTTTATTTATAACAAATTTCATGAAATTAAACGATGTTATAAGCCTTTCAATGTTTTAAATAACTTTTAGTTATTTATTATTCACCCATTAAAACAAGCCACATTAAAATTTTGAAATTGAGACCTGCACGAAATCGAAATTATTGTGATGATTTTGGATAACATCATCTTTTATTTTTTACTTTACTTACCAAATTACTGAAACACCCAGGGAGGTGTTTTGTGGGTACATGCTATTAGGTGTTAGTGTTAGAGGGAATAATTTATTTGGTGGTGTTAGTATGGAAGTTGTAAGAAACTTTTCAAGAAGTATATGGTGGCCCTGAAAAGGGCCGTTTTATCTGTTTCCAGTTGTCATCATTGTGGATGGAACACCTTAGCCCACGGGTTAAGGTTGCCGCAAATAGAGCGACCTGGCCAAAACTCTGGAGCTCCAGGGTTCAACCGCCTCCGCTTCGGTATGAACTCTTCCGCCAATGGGTTCGGAGTCCAGAAAGGCGAGAGGTTGTTCTGTGAAGAAATATGAACTTTCGTTGATTCTCATATTATAGGTAGGTACTATCTATAGATTTGGATTCTATAGTGTGTTGAGATTGATCTATTAAATATCTTGAGTAAAACCGTTTCTAGGGGAACCTTATAAGAGATCGAACATGTTTGTCTGTGTGTCTGAATGTTTGTCCAAGGTAGGCTACAAAACGGCTGAATAGATCTTGATGAAACTTTCGTCACGATAATTTGAAGGATTCCGAATAGTCCACGGACGAAGCCGGGGCGGTAAACAAGTATGCAAATAATTATGTGCAATACTTACAAGTATGATGTATTGGAAAATTTTCGTGAGTTTCCCATCATGCTGCAGCAGCCTCTTCTTGGCCTCGATCACCTCGGGCAGTTCCCATAAGCAATAACCCATTTTCAGAATTTCACTGGGCACTGTTCACTGAACGAAGTTAACTGAACTAATGGCAAATTTAAGGAAAAAATCGTTTATATAGCTAAAGGGGTAATTAGTACAATACGGTGATTAAGACATCACGGCCGTGGTGTACTATTCAAAAAAGATCACAGAAAATACATCAATAGCATGCTATTTTATATGAATTTGAACCTATTTAAATTGATCATAACTTTCTATATTTGATATTATTTGTAATTAAAGTAAATTTTAACATGTAAATACGAAACGTAACGGCGAGTTGAAATTCGGGGAAAAAGGAAACAACCCAATTCACAATACACGGTGTTAGACTTAAGATATAAAGTTTTCTTAGAGTTTTTAGTTCCTAGTTTAGTGATAAACCAACACTAAGTATTTACAGTAAAAACCAATTAGACAAACAACATCTGCAACATTTCGTTATGAGATTTTTTTATTATGGTTTTAAAAAAAATAAGAAATAAAACCGCCCCAGTGCGTTTCGCAGTCTCAGCTACAATCCAGAATGTTGCAATACTGTTTTATTTTGTATTTCTCGGAAGTTTATTTGTCTCGGTGCCCGTTAAAATTTTCATTGGGAATAAGTACTTACTATGAGCAGTATTTTTGATTTTCATTTGTTTTATTAAAAACAGTCATAGTGGGAGACGGGAGGGGACACTTTGCAGACCGCTTTGAAGCTTAATATCTCGGTAACAAAACCTAATATGGAGAATTGGTTTATAAAACCATACTATCATTTCAAAAAACCTTTTCGATGACACCCTAATGAATACATATTTTTCATCTCAACTTTACGTCGAGGTTAGGTTGCATGAATAACAAAAAAAAAAATCACGTTCTGTTACGTTAAAATTGAGGTGCTTTATTTATAACAAATTTCATGAAATTAAACGATGTTATAAGCCTTTCAATGTTTTAAATAACTTTTAGTTATTTATTATTCACCCATTAAAACAAGCCACATTAAAATTTTGAAATTGAGACCTGCACGAAATCGAAATTATTGTGATGATTTTGGATAACATCATCTTTTATTTTTTACTTTACTTACCAAATTACTGAAACACCCAGGGAGGTGTTTTGTGGGTACATGCTATTAGGTGTTAGTGTTAGAGGGAATAATTTATTTGGTGGTGTTAGTATGGAAGTTGTAAGAAACTTTTCAAGAAGTATATGGTGGCCCTGAAAAGGGCCGTTTTATCTGTTTCCAGTTGTCATCATTGTGGATGGAACACCTTAGCCCACGGGTTAAGGTTGCCGCAAATAGAGCGACCTGGCCAAAACTCTGGAGCTCCAGGGTTCAACCGCCTCCGCTTCGGTATGAACTCTTCCGCCAATGGGTTCGGAGTCCAGAAAGGCGAGAGGTTGTTCTGTGAAGAAATATGAACTTTCGTTGATTCTCATATTATAGGTAGGTACTATCTATAGATTTGGATTCTATAGTGTGTTGAGATTGATCTATTAAATATCTTGAGTAAAACCGTTTCTAGGGGAACCTTATAAGAGATCGAACATGTTTGTCTGTGTGTCTGAATGTTTGTCCAAGGTAGGCTACAAAACGGCTGAATAGATCTTGATGAAACTTTCGTCACGATAATTTGAAGGATTCCGAATAGTCCACGGACGAAGCCGGGGCGGTAAACAAGTATGCAAATAATTATGTGCAATACTTACAAGTATGATGTATTGGAAAATTTTCGTGAGTTTCCCATCATGCTGCAGCAGCCTCTTCTTGGCCTCGATCACCTCGGGCAGTTCCCATAAGCAATAACCCATTTTCAGAATTTCACTGGGCACTGTTCACTGAACGAAGTTAACTGAACTAATGGCAAATTTAAGGAAAAAATCGTTTATATAGCTAAAGGGGTAATTAGTACAATACGGTGATTAAGACATCACGGCCGTGGTGTACTATTCAAAAAAGATCACAGAAAATACATCAATAGCATGGTATTTTATATGAATTTGAACCTATTTAAATTGATCATAACTTTCTATATTTGATATTATTTGTAATTAAAGAAAATTTTAACATGTAAATACGAAACGTAACGGCGAGTTGAAATTCGGGGAAAAAGGAAACAACCCAATTCACAATACACGGTGTTAGACTTAAGATATAAAGTTTTCTTAGAGTTTTTAGTTCCTAGTTTAGTGATAAACCAACACTAAGTATTTACAGTAAAAACCAATTAGACAAACAACATCTGCAACATTTCGTTATGAGATTTTTTTATTATGGTTTTAAAAAAAATAAGAAATAAAACCGCCCCAGTGCGTTTCGCAGTCTCAGCTACAATCCAGAATGTTGCAATACTGTTTTATTTTGTATTTCTCGGAAGTTTATTTGTCTCGGTGCCCGTTAAAATTTTCATTGGGAATAAGTACTTACTATGAGCAGTATTTTTGATTTTCATTTGTTTTATTAAAAACAGTCATAGTGGGAGACGGGAGGGGACACTTTGCAGACCGCTTTGAAGCTTAATATCTCGGTAACAAAACCTAATATGGAGAATTGGTTTATAAAACCATACTATCATTTCAAAAGACCTTTTCGATGACACCCTAATGAATACATATTTTTCATCTCAACTTTACGTCGAGGTTAGGTTGCATGAATAACAAAAAAAAAATCACGTTCTGTTACGTTAAAATTGAGGTGCTTTATTTATAACAAATTTCATGAAATTAAACGATGTTATAAGCCTTTCAATGTTTTAAATAACTTTTAGTTATTTATTATTCACCCATTAAAACAAGCCACATTAAAATTTTGAAATTGAGACCTGCACGAAATCGAAATTATTGTGATGATTTTGGATAACATCATCTTTTATTTTTTACTTTACTTACCAAATTACTGAAACACCCAGGGAGTTTTGTGGGTACATGCTATTAGGTGTTAGTGTTAGAGGGAATAATTTATTTGGTGGTGTTAGTATGGAAGTTGTAAGAAACTTTTCAAGAAGTATATGGTGGCCCTGAAAAGGGCCGTTTTATCTGTTTCCAGTTGTCATCATTGTGGATGGAACACCTTAGCCCACGGGTTAAGGTTGCCGCAAATAGAGCGACCTGGCCAAAACTCTGGAGCTCCAGGGTTCAACCGCCTCCGCTTCGGTATGAACTCTTCCGCCAATGGGTTCGGAGTCCAGAAAGGCGAGAGGTTGTTCTGTGAAGAAATATGAACTTTCGTTGATTCTCATATTATAGGTAGGTACTATCTATAGATTTGGATTCTATAGTGTGTTGAGATTGATCTATTAAATATCTTGAGTAAAACCGTTTCTAGGGGAACCTTATAAGAGATCGAACATGTTTGTCTGTGTGTCTGAATGTTTGTCCAAGGTAGGCTACAAAACGGCTGAATAGATCTTGATGAAACTTTCGTCACGATAATTTGAAGGATTCCGAATAGTCCACGGACGAAGCCGGGGCGGTAAACAAGTATGCAAATAATTATGTGCAATACTTACAAGTATGATGTATTGGAAAATTTTCGTGAGTTTCCCATCATGCTGCAGCAGCCTCTTCTTGGCCTCGATCACCTCGGGCAGTTCCCATAAGCAATAACCCATTTTCAGAATTTCACTGGGCACTGTTCACTGAACGAAGTTAACTGAACTAATGGCAAATTTAAGGAAAAAATCGTTTATATAGCTAAAGGGGTAATTAGTACAATACGGTGATTAAGACATCACGGCCGTGGTGTACTATTCAAAAAAGATCACAGAAAATACATCAATAGCATGGTATTTTATATGAATTTGAACCTATTTAAATTGATCATAACTTTCTATATTTGATATTATTTGTAATTAAAGTAAATTTTAACATGTAAATACGAAACGTAACGGCGAGTTGAAATTCGGGGAAAAAGGAAACAACCCAATTCACAATACACGGTGTTAGACTTAAGATATAAAGTTTTCTTAGAGTTTTTAGTTCCTAGTTTAGTGATAAACCAACACTAAGTATTTACAGTAAAAACCAATTAGACAAACAACATCTGCAACATTTCGTTATGAGATTTTTTTATTATGGTTTTAAAAAAAATAAGAAATAAAACCGCCCCAGTGCGTTTCGCAGTCTCAGCTACAATCCAGAATGTTGCAATACTGTTTTATTTTGTATTTCTCGGAAGTTTATTTGTCTCGGTGCCCGTTAAAATTTTCATTAGGAATAAGTACTTACTATGAGCAGTATTTTTGATTTTCATTTGTTTTATTAAAAACAGTCATAGTGGGAGACGGGAGGGGACACTTTGCAGACCGCTTTGAAGCTTAATATCTCGGTAACAAAACCTAATATGGAGAATTGGTTTATAAAACCATACTATCATTTCAAAAGACCTTTTCGATGACACCCTAATGAATACATATTTTTCATCTCAACTTTACGTCGAGGTTAGGTTGCATGAATAACAAAAAAAAAAATCACGTTCTGTTACGTTAAAATTGAGGTGCTTTATTTATAACAAATTTCATGAAATTAAACGATGTTATAAGCCTTTCAATGTTTTAAATAACTTTTAGTTATTTATTATTCACCCATTAAAACAAGCCACATTAAAATTTTGAAATTGAGACCTGCACGAAATCGAAATTATTGTGATGATTTTGGATAACATCATCTTTTATTTTTTACTTTACTTACCAAATTACTGAAACACCCAGGGAGGTGTTTTGTGGGTACATGCTATTAGGTGTTAGTGTTAGAGGGAATAATTTATTTGGTGGTGTTAGTATGGAAGTTGTAAGAAACTTTTCAAGAAGTATATGGTGGCCCTGAAAAGGGCCGTTTTATCTGTTTCCAGTTGTCATCATTGTGGATGGAACACCTTAGCCCACGGGTTAAGGTTGCCGCAAATAGAGCGACCTGGCCAAAACTCTGGAGCTCCAGGGTTCAACCGCCTCCGCTTCGGTATGAACTCTTCCGCCAATGGGTTCGGAGTCCAGAAAGGCGAGAGGTTGTTCTGTGAAGAAATATGAACTTTCGTTGATTCTCATATTATAGGTAGGTACTATCTATAGATTTGGATTCTATAGTGTGTTGAGATTGATCTATTAAATATCTTGAGTAAAACCGTTTCTAGGGGAACCTTATAAGAGATCGAACATGTTTGTCTGTGTGTCTGAATGTTTGTCCAAGGTAGGCTACAAAACGGCTGAATAGATCTTGATGAAACTTTCGTCACGATAATTTGAAGGATTCCGAATAGTCCACGGACGAAGCCGGGGCGGTAAACAAGTATGCAAATAATTATGTGCAATACTTACAAGTATGATGTATTGGAAAATTTTCGTGAGTTTCCCATCATGCTGCAGCAGCCTCTTCTTGGCCTCGATCACCTCGGGCAGTTCCCATAAGCAATAACCCATTTTCAGAATTTCACTGGGCACTGTTCACTGAACGAAGTTAACTGAACTAATGGCAAATTTAAGGAAAAAATCGTTTATATAGCTAAAGGGGTAATTAGTACAATACGGTGATTAAGACATCACGGCCGTGGTGTACTATTCAAAAAAGATCACAGAAAATACATCAATAGCATGGTATTTTATATGAATTTGAACCTATTTAAATTGATCATAACTTTCTATATTTGATATTATTTGTAATTAAAGAAAATTTTAACATGTAAATACGAAACGTAACGGCGAGTTGAAATTCGGGGAAAAAGGAAACAACCCAATTCACAATACACGGTGTTAGACTTAAGATATAAAGTTTTCTTAGAGTTTTTAGTTCCTAGTTTAGTGATAAACCAACACTAAGTATTTACAGTAAAAACCAATTAGACAAACAACATCTGCAACATTTCGTTATGAGATTTTTTTATTATGGTTTTAAAAAAAATAAGAAATAAAACCGCCCCAGTGCGTTTCGCAGTCTCAGCTACAATCCAGAATGTTGCAATACTGTTTTATTTTGTATTTCTCGGAAGTTTATTTGTCTCGGTGCCCGTTAAAATTTTCATTGGGAATAAGTACTTACTATGAGCAGTATTTTTGATTTTCATTTGTTTTATTAAAAACAGTCATAGTGGGAGACGGGAGGGGACACTTTGCAGACCGCTTTGAAGCTTAATATCTCGGTAACAAAACCTAATATGGAGAATTGGTTTATAAAACCATACTATCATTTCAAAAGACCTTTTCGATGACACCCTAATGAATACATATTTTTCATCTCAACTTTACGTCGAGGTTAGGTTGCATGAATAACAAAAAAAAAATCACGTTCTGTTACGTTAAAATTGAGGTGCTTTATTTATAACAAATTTCATGAAATTAAACGATGTTATAAGCCTTTCAATGTTTTAAATAACTTTTAGTTATTTATTATTCACCCATTAAAACAAGCCACATTAAAATTTTGAAATTGAGACCTGCACGAAATCGAAATTATTGTGATGATTTTGGATAACATCATCTTTTATTTTTTACTTTACTTACCAAATTACTGAAACACCCAGGGAGGTGTTTTGTGGGTACATGCTATTAGGTGTTAGTGTTAGAGGGAATAATTTATTTGGTGGTGTTAGTATGGAAGTTGTAAGAAACTTTTCAAGAAGTATATGGTGGCCCTGAAAAGGGCCGTTTTATCTGTTTCCAGTTGTCATCATTGTGGATGGAACACCTTAGCCCACGGGTTAAGGTTGCCGCAAATAGAGCGACCTGGCCAAAACTCTGGAGCTCCAGGGTTCAACCGCCTCCGCTTCGGTATGAACTCTTCCGCCAATGGGTTCGGAGTCCAGAAAGGCGAGAGGTTGTTCTGTGAAGAAATATGAACTTTCGTTGATTCTCATATTATAGGTAGATACTATCTATAGATTTGGATTCTATAGTGTGTTGAGATTGATCTATTAAATATCTTGAGTAAAACCGTTTCTAGGGGAACCTTATAAGAGATCGAACATGTTTGTCTGTGTGTCTGAATGTTTGTCCAAGGTAGGCTACAAAACGGCTGAATAGATCTTGATGAAACTTTCGTCACGATAATTTGAAGGATTCCGAATAGTCCACGGACGAAGCCGGGGCGCTAAACAAGTATGCAAATAATTATGTGCAATACTTACAAGTATGATGTATTGGAAAATTTTCGTGAGTTTCCCATCATGCTGCAGCAGCCTCTTCTTGGCCTCGATCACCTCGGGCAGTTCCCATAAGCAATAACCCATTTTCAGAATTTCACTGGGCACTGTTCACTGAACGAAGTTAACTGAACTAATGGCAAATTTAAGGAAAAAATCGTTTATATAGCTAAAGGGGTAATTAGTACAATACGGTGATTAAGACATCACGGCCGTGGTGTACTATTCAAAAAAGATCACAGAAAATACATCAATAGCATGCTATTTTATATGAATTTGAACCTATTTAAATTGATCATAACTTTCTATATTTGATATTATTTGTAATTAAAGTAAATTTTAACATGTAAATACGAAACGTAACGGCGAGTTGAAATTCGGGGAAAAAGGAAACAACCCAATTCACAATACACGGTGTTAGACTTAAGATATAAAGTTTTCTTAGAGTTTTTAGTTCCTAGTTTAGTGATAAACCAACACTAAGTATTTACAGTAAAAACCAATTAGACAAACAACATCTGCAACATTTCGTTATGAGATTTTTTTATTATGGTTTTAAAAAAAAAAAGAAATAAAACCGCCCCAGTGCGTTTCGCAGTCTCAGCTACAATCCAGAATGTTGCAATACTGTTTTATTTTGTATTTCTCGGAAGTTTATTTGTCTCGGTGCCCGTTAAAATTTTCATTGGGAATAAGTACTTACTATGAGCAGTATTTTTGATTTTCATTTGTTTTATTAAAAACAGTCATAGTGGGAGACGGGAGGGGACACTTTGCAGACCGCTTTGAAGCTTAATATCTCGGTAACAAAACCTAATATGGAGAATTGGTTTATAAAACCATACTATCATTTCAAAAGACCTTTTCGATGACACCCTAATGAATACATATTTTTCATCTCAACTTTACGTCGAGGTTAGGTTGCATGAATAACAAAAAAAAAAAATCACGTTCTGTTACGTTAAAATTGAGGTGCTTTATTTATAACAAATTTCATGAAATTAAACGATGTTATAAGCCTTTCAATGTTTTAAATAACTTTTAGTTATTTATTATTCACCCATTAAAACAAGCCACATTAAAATTTTGAAATTGAGACCTGCACGAAATCGAAATTATTGTGATGATTTTGGATAACATCATCTTTTATTTTTTACTTTACTTACCAAATTACTGAAACACCCAGGGAGGTGTTTTGTGGGTACATGCTATTAGGTGTTAGTGTTAGAGGGAATAATTTATTTGGTGGTGTTAGTATGGAAGTTGTAAGAAACTTTTCAAGAAGTATATGGTGGCCCTGAAAAGGGCCGTTTTATCTGTTTCCAGTTGTCATCATTGTGGATGGAACACCTTAGCCCACGGGTTAAGGTTGCCGCAAATAGAGCGACCTGGCCAAAACTCTGGAGCTCGAGGGTTCAACCGCCTCCGCTTCGGTATGAACTCTTCCGCCAATGGGTTCGGAGTCCAGAAAGGCGAGAGGTTGTTCTGTGAAGAAATATGAACTTTCGTTGATTCTCATATTATAGGTAGGTACTATCTATAGATTTGGATTCTATAGTGTGTTGAGATTGATCTATTAAATATCTTGAGTAAAACCGTTTCTAGGGGAACCTTATAAGAGATCGAACATGTTTGTCTGTGTGTCTGAATGTTTGTCCAAGGTAGGCTACAAAACGGCTGAATAGATCTTGATGAAACTTTCGTCACGATAATTTGAAGGATTCCGAATAGTCCACGGACGAAGCCGGGGCGGTAAACAAGTATGCAAATAATTATGTGCAATACTTACAAGTATGATGTATTGGAAAATTTTCGTGAGTTTCCCATCATGCTGCAGCAGCCTCTTCTTGGCCTCGATCACCTCGGGCAGTTCCCATAAGCAATAACCCATTTTCAGAATTTCACTGGGCACTGTTCACTGAACGAAGTTAACTGAACTAATGGCAAATTTAAGGAAAAAATCGTTTATATAGCTAAAGGGGTAATTAGTACAATACGGTGATTAAGACATCACGGCCGTGGTGTACTATTCAAAAAAGATCACAGAAAATACATCAATAGCATGCTATTTTATATGAATTTGAACCTATTTAAATTGATCATAACTTTCTATATTTGATATTATTTGTAATTAAAGTAAATTTTAACATGTAAATACGAAACGTAACGGCGAGTTGAAATTCGGGGAAAAAGGAAACAACCCAATTCACAATACACGGTGTTAGACTTAAGATATAAAGTTTTCTTAGAGTTTTTAGTTCCTAGTTTAGTGATAAACCAACACTAAGTATTTACAGTAAAAACCAATTAGACAAACAACATCTGCAACATTTCGTTATGAGATTTTTTTATTATGGTTTTAAAAAAAATAAGAAATAAAACCGCCCCAGTGCGTTTCGCAGTCTCAGCTACAATCCAGAATGTTGCAATACTGTTTTATTTTGTATTTCTCGGAAGTTTATTTGTCTCGGTGCCCGTTAAAATTTTCATTGGGAATAAGTACTTACTATGAGCAGTATTTTTGATTTTCATTTGTTTTATTAAAAACAGTCATAGTGGGAGACGGGAGGGGACACTTTGCAGACCGCTTTGAAGCTTAATATCTCGGTAACAAAACCTAATATGGAGAATTGGTTTATAAAACCATACTATCATTTCAAAAAACCTTTTCGATGACACCCTAATGAATACATATTTTTCATCTCAACTTTACGTCGAGGTTAGGTTGCATGAATAACAAAAAAAAAAATCACGTTCTGTTACGTTAAAATTGAGGTGCTTTATTTATAACAAATTTCATGAAATTAAACGATGTTATAAGCCTTTCAATGTTTTAAATAACTTTTAGTTATTTATTATTCACCCATTAAAACAAGCCACATTAAAATTTTGAAATTGAGACCTGCACGAAATCGAAATTATTGTGATGATTTTGGATAACATCATCTTTTATTTTTTACTTTACTTACCAAATTACTGAAACACCCAGGGAGGTGTTTTGTGGGTACATGCTATTAGGTGTTAGTGTTAGAGGGAATAATTTATTTGGTGGTGTTAGTATGGAAGTTGTAAGAAACTTTTCAAGAAGTATATGGTGGCCCTGAAAAGGGCCGTTTTATCTGTTTCCAGTTGTCATCATTGTGGATGGAACACCTTAGCCCACGGGTTAAGGTTGCCGCAAATAGAGCGACCTGGCCAAAACTCTGGAGCTCCAGGGTTCAACCGCCTCCGCTTCGGTATGAACTCTTCCGCCAATGGGTTCGGAGTCCAGAAAGGCGAGAGGTTGTTCTGTGAAGAAATATGAACTTTCGTTGATTCTCATATTATAGGTAGGTACTATCTATAGATTTGGATTCTATAGTGTGTTGAGATTGATCTATTAAATATCTTGAGTAAAACCGTTTCTAGGGGAACCTTATAAGAGATCGAACATGTTTGTCTGTGTGTCTGAATGTTTGTCCAAGGTAGGCTACAAAACGGCTGAATAGATCTTGATGAAACTTTCGTCACGATAATTTGAAGGATTCCGAATAGTCCACGGACGAAGCCGGGGCGGTAAACAAGTATGCAAATAATTATGTGCAATACTTACAAGTATGATGTATTGGAAAATTTTCGTGAGTTTCCCATCATGCTGCAGCAGCCTCTTCTTGGCCTCGATCACCTCGGGCAGTTCCCATAAGCAATAACCCATTTTCAGAATTTCACTGGGCACTGTTCACTGAACGAAGTTAACTGAACTAATGGCAAATTTAAGGAAAAAATCGTTTATATAGCTAAAGGGGTAATTAGTACAATACGGTGATTAAGACATCACGGCCGTGGTGTACTATTCAAAAAAGATCACAGAAAATACATCAATAGCATGGTATTTTATATGAATTTGAACCTATTTAAATTGATCATAACTTTCTATATTTGATATTATTTGTAATTAAAGAAAATTTTAACATGTAAATACGAAACGTAACGGCGAGTTGAAATTCGGGGAAAAAGGAAACAACCCAATTCACAATACACGGTGTTAGACTTAAGATATAAAGTTTTCTTAGAGTTTTTAGTTCCTAGTTTAGTGATAAACCAACACTAAGTATTTACAGTAAAAACCAATTAGACAAACAACATCTGCAACATTTCGTTATGAGATTTTTTTATTATGGTTTTAAAAAAAATAAGAAATAAAACCGCCCCAGTGCGTTTCGCAGTCTCAGCTACAATCCAGAATGTTGCAATACTGTTTTATTTTGTATTTCTCGGAAGTTTATTTGTCTCGGTGCCCGTTAAAATTTTCATTGGGAATAAGTACTTACTATGAGCAGTATTTTTGATTTTCATTTGTTTTATTAAAAACAGTCATAGTGGGAGACGGGAGGGGACACTTTGCAGACCGCTTTGAAGCTTAATATCTCGGTAACAAAACCTAATATGGAGAATTGGTTTATAAAACCATACTATCATTTCAAAAGACCTTTTCGATGACACCCTAATGAATACATATTTTTCATCTCAACTTTACGTCGAGGTTAGGTTGCATGAATAACAAAAAAAAAATCACGTTCTGTTACGTTAAAATTGAGGTGCTTTATTTATAACAAATTTCATGAAATTAAACGATGTTATAAGCCTTTCAATGTTTTAAATAACTTTTAGTTATTTATTATTCACCCATTAAAACAAGCCACATTAAAATTTTGAAATTGAGACCTGCACGAAATCGAAATTATTGTGATGATTTTGGATAACATCATCTTTTATTTTTTACTTTACTTACCAAATTACTGAAACACCCAGGGAGTTTTGTGGGTACATGCTATTAGGTGTTAGTGTTAGAGGGAATAATTTATTTGGTGGTGTTAGTATGGAAGTTGTAAGAAACTTTTCAAGAAGTATATGGTGGCCCTGAAAAGGGCCGTTTTATCTGTTTCCAGTTGTCATCATTGTGGATGGAACACCTTAGCCCACGGGTTAAGGTTGCCGCAAATAGAGCGACCTGGCCAAAACTCTGGAGCTCCAGGGTTCAACCGCCTCCGCTTCGGTATGAACTCTTCCGCCAATGGGTTCGGAGTCCAGAAAGGCGAGAGGTTGTTCTGTGAAGAAATATGAACTTTCGTTGATTCTCATATTATAGGTAGGTACTATCTATAGATTTGGATTCTATAGTGTGTTGAGATTGATCTATTAAATATCTTGAGTAAAACCGTTTCTAGGGGAACCTTATAAGAGATCGAACATGTTTGTCTGTGTGTCTGAATGTTTGTCCAAGGTAGGCTACAAAACGGCTGAATAGATCTTGATGAAACTTTCGTCACGATAATTTGAAGGATTCCGAATAGTCCACGGACGAAGCCGGGGCGGTAAACAAGTATGCAAATAATTATGTGCAATACTTACAAGTATGATGTATTGGAAAATTTTCGTGAGTTTCCCATCATGCTGCAGCAGCCTCTTCTTGGCCTCGATCACCTCGGGCAGTTCCCATAAGCAATAACCCATTTTCAGAATTTCACTGGGCACTGTTCACTGAACGAAGTTAACTGAACTAATGGCAAATTTAAGGAAAAAATCGTTTATATAGCTAAAGGGGTAATTAGTACAATACGGTGATTAAGACATCACGGCCGTGGTGTACTATTCAAAAAAGATCACAGAAAATACATCAATAGCATGGTATTTTATATGAATTTGAACCTATTTAAATTGATCATAACTTTCTATATTTGATATTATTTGTAATTAAAGAAAATTTTAACATGTAAATACGAAACGTAACGGCGAGTTGAAATTCGGGGAAAAAGGAAACAACCCAATACACAATACACGGTGTTAGACTTAAGATATAAAGTTTTCTTAGAGTTTTTAGTTCCTAGTTTAGTGATAAACCAACACTAAGTATTTACTGTAAAAACCAATTAGACAAACAACATCTGCAACATTTTGTTATGAGATTTTTTTATTATGGTTTTAAAAAAATATAAGAAATAAGACCGCCCCAGTGCGTTTCGCAGTCTCAGCTACAATCCAGAATGTTGCAATACTGTTTTATTTTGTATTTCTCGGAAGTTTATTTGTCTCGGTGCCCGTTAAAATTTTCATTGGGAATAAGTACTTACTATGAGCAGTATTTTTGATTTTCATTTGTTTTATTAAAAACAGTCATAGTGGGAGACGGGAGGGGACACTTTGCAGACCGCTTTGAAGCTTAATATCTCGGTAACAAAACCTAATATGGAGAATTGGTTTATAAAACCATACTATCATTTCAAAAGACCTTTTCGATGACACCCTAATGAATACATATTTTTCATCTCAACTTTACGTCGAGGTTAGGTTGCATGAATAACAAAAAAAAATCACGTTCTGTTACGTTAAAATTGAGGTGCTTTATTTATAACAAATTTCATGAAATTAAACGATGTTATAAGCCTTTCAATGTTTTAAATAACTTTTAGTTATTTATTATTCACCCATTAAAACAAGCCACATTAAAATTTTGAAATTGAGACCTGCACGAAATCGAAATTATTGTGATGATTTTGGATAACATCATCTTTTATTTTTTACTTTACTTACCAAATTACTGAAACACCCAGGGAGTTTTGTGGGTACATGCTATTAGGTGTTAGTGTTAGAGGGAATAATTTATTTGGTGGTGTTAGTATGGAAGTTGTAAGAAACTTTTCAAGAAGTATATGGTGGCCCTGAAAAGGGCCGTTTTATCTGTTTCCAGTTGTCATCATTGTGGATGGAACACCTTAGCCCACGGGTTAAGGTTGCCGCAAATAGAGCGACCTGGCCAAAACTCTGGAGCTCCAGGGTTCAACCGCCTCCGCTTCGGTATGAACTCTTCCGCCAATGGGTTCGGAGTCCAGAAAGGCGAGAGGTTGTTCTGTGAAGAAATATGAACTTTCGTTGATTCTCATATTATAGGTAGGTACTATCTATAGATTTGGATTCTATAGTGTGTTGAGATTGATCTATTAAATATCTTGAGTAAAACCGTTTCTAGGGGAACCTTATAAGAGATCGAACATGTTTGTCTGTGTGTCTGAATGTTTGTCCAAGGTAGGCTACAAAACGGCTGAATAGATCTTGATGAAACTTTCGTCACGATAATTTGAAGGATTCCGAATAGTCCACGGACGAAGCCGGGGCGGTAAACAAGTATGCAAATAATTATGTGCAATACTTACAAGTATGATGTATTGGAAAATTTTCGTGAGTTTCCCATCATGCTGCAGCAGCCTCTTCTTGGCCTCGATCACCTCGGGCAGTTCCCATAAGCAATAACCCATTTTCAGAATTTCACTGGGCACTGTTCACTGAACGAAGTTAACTGAACTAATGGCAAATTTAAGGAAAAAATCGTTTATATAGCTAAAGGGGTAATTAGTACAATACGGTGATTAAGACATCACGGCCGTGGTGTACTAATCAAAAAAGATCACAGAAAATACATCAATAGCATGGTATTTTATATGAATTTGAACCTATTTAAATTGATCATAACTTTCTATATTTGATATTATTTGTAATTAAAGAAAATTTTAACATGTAAATACGAAACGTAACGGCGAGTTGAAATTCGGGGAAAAAGGAAACAACCCAATTCACAATACACGGTGTTAGACTTAAGATATAAAGTTTTCTTAGAGTTTTTAGTTCCTAGTTTAGTGATAAACCAACACTAAGTATTTACAGTAAAAACCAATTAGACAAACAACATCTGCAACATTTCGTTATGAGATTTTTTTATTATGGTTTTAAAAAAAATAAGAAATAAAACCGCCCCAGTGCGTTTCGCAGTCTCAGCTACAATCCAGAATGTTGCAATACTGTTTTATTTTGTATTTCTCGGAAGTTTATTTGTCTCGGTGCCCGTTAAAATTTTCATTGGGAATAAGTACTTACTATGAGCAGTATTTTTGATTTTCATTTGTTTTATTAAAAACAGTCATAGTGGGAGACGGGAGGGGACACTTTGCAGACCGCTTTGAAGCTTAATATCTCGGTAACAAAACCTAATATGGAGAATTGGTTTATAAAACCATACTATCATTTCAAAAGACCTTTTCGATGACACCCTAATGAATACATATTTTTCATCTCAACTTTACGTCGAGGTTAGGTTGCATGAATAACAAAAAAAAAATCACGTTCTGTTACGTTAAAATTGAGGTGCTTTATTTATAACAAATTTCATGAAATTAAACGATGTTATAAGCCTTTCAATGTTTTAAATAACTTTTAGTTATTTATTATTCACCCATTAAAACAAGCCACATTAAAATTTTGAAATTGAGACCTGCACGAAATCGAAATTATTGTGATGATTTTGGATAACATCATCTTTTATTTTTTACTTTACTTACCAAATTACTGAAACACCCAGGGAGTTTTGTGGGTACATGCTATTAGGTGTTAGTGTTAGAGGGAATAATTTATTTGGTGGTGTTAGTATGGAAGTTGTAAGAAACTTTTCAAGAAGTATATGGTGGCCCTGAAAAGGGCCGTTTTATCTGTTTCCAGTTGTCATCATTGTGGATGGAACACCTTAGCCCACGGGTTAAGGTTGCCGCAAATAGAGCGACCTGGCCAAAACTCTGGAGCTCCAGGGTTCAACCGCCTCCGCTTCGGTATGAACTCTTCCGCCAATGGGTTCGGAGTCCAGAAAGGCGAGAGGTTGTTCTGTGAAGAAATATGAACTTTCGTTGATTCTCATATTATAGGTAGGTACTATCTATAGATTTGGATTCTATAGTGTGTTGAGATTGATCTATTAAATATCTTGAGTAAAACCGTTTCTAGGGGAACCTTATAAGAGATCGAACATGTTTGTCTGTGTGTCTGAATGTTTGTCCAAGGTAGGCTACAAAACGGCTGAATAGATCTTGATGAAACTTTCGTCACGATAATTTGAAGGATTCCGAATAGTCCACGGACGAAGCCGGGGCGGTAAACAAGTATGCAAATAATTATGTGCAATACTTACAAGTATGATGTATTGGAAAATTTTCGTGAGTTTCCCATCATGCTGCAGCAGCCTCTTCTTGGCCTCGATCACCTCGGGCAGTTCCCATAAGCAATAACCCATTTTCAGAATTTCACTGGGCACTGTTCACTGAACGAAGTTAACTGAACTAATGGCAAATTTAAGGAAAAAATCGTTTATATAGCTAAAGGGGTAATTAGTACAATACGGTGATTAAGACATCACGGCCGTGGTGTACTATTCAAAAAAGATCACAGAAAATACATCAATAGCATGGTATTTTATATGAATTTGAACCTATTTAAATTGATCATAACTTTCTATATTTGATATTATTTGTAATTAAAGAAAATTTTAACATGTAAATACGAAACGTAACGGCGAGTTGAAATTCGGGGAAAAAGGAAACAACCCAATACACAATACACGGTGTTAGACTTAAGATATAAAGTTTTCTTAGAGTTTTTAGTTCCTAGTTTAGTGATAAACCAACACTAAGTATTTACTGTAAAAACCAATTAGACAAACAACATCTGCAACATTTTGTTATGAGATTTTTTTATTATGGTTTTAAAAAAATATAAGAAATAAGACCGCCCCAGTGCGTTTCGCAGTCTCAGCTACAATCCAGAATGTTGCAATACTGTTTTATTTTGTATTTCTCGGAAGTTTATTTGTCTCGGTGCCCGTTAAAATTTTCATTGGGAATAAGTACTTACTATGAGCAGTATTTTTGATTTTCATTTGTTTTATTAAAAACAGTCATAGTGGGAGACGGGAGGGGACACTTTGCAGACCGCTTTGAAGCTTAATATCTCGGTAACAAAACCTAATATGGAGAATTGGTTTATAAAACCATACTATCATTTCAAAAGACCTTTTCGATGACACCCTAATGAATACATATTTTTCATCTCAACTTTACGTCGAGGTTAGGTTGCATGAATAACAAAAAAAAATCACGTTCTGTTACGTTAAAATTGAGGTGCTTTATTTATAACAAATTTCATGAAATTAAACGATGTTATAAGCCTTTCAATGTTTTAAATAACTTTTAGTTATTTATTATTCACCCATTAAAACAAGCCACATTAAAATTTTGAAATTGAGACCTGCACGAAATCGAAATTATTGTGATGATTTTGGATAACATCATCTTTTATTTTTTACTTTACTTACCAAATTACTGAAACACCCAGGGAGTTTTGTGGGTACATGCTATTAGGTGTTAGTGTTAGAGGGAATAATTTATTTGGTGGTGTTAGTATGGAAGTTGTAAGAAACTTTTCAAGAAGTATATGGTGGCCCTGAAAAGGGCCGTTTTATCTGTTTCCAGTTGTCATCATTGTGGATGGAACACCTTAGCCCACGGGTTAAGGTTGCCGCAAATAGAGCGACCTGGCCAAAACTCTGGAGCTCCAGGGTTCAACCGCCTCCGCTTCGGTATGAACTCTTCCGCCAATGGGTTCGGAGTCCAGAAAGGCGAGAGGTTGTTCTGTGAAGAAATATGAACTTTCGTTGATTCTCATATTATAGGTAGGTACTATCTATAGATTTGGATTCTATAGTGTGTTGAGATTGATCTATTAAATATCTTGAGTAAAACCGTTTCTAGGGGAACCTTATAAGAGATCGAACATGTTTGTCTGTGTGTCTGAATGTTTGTCCAAGGTAGGCTACAAAACGGCTGAATAGATCTTGATGAAACTTTCGTCACGATAATTTGAAGGATTCCGAATAGTCCACGGACGAAGCCGGGGCGGTAAACAAGTATGCAAATAATTATGTGCAATACTTACAAGTATGATGTATTGGAAAATTTTCGTGAGTTTCCCATCATGCTGCAGCAGCCTCTTCTTGGCCTCGATCACCTCGGGCAGTTCCCATAAGCAATAACCCATTTTCAGAATTTCACTGGGCACTGTTCACTGAACGAAGTTAACTGAACTAATGGCAAATTTAAGGAAAAAATCGTTTATATAGCTAAAGGGGTAATTAGTACAATACGGTGATTAAGACATCACGGCCGTGGTGTACTAATCAAAAAAGATCACAGAAAATACATCAATAGCATGGTATTTTATATGAATTTGAACCTATTTAAATTGATCATAACTTTCTATATTTGATATTATTTGTAATTAAAGAAAATTTTAACATGTAAATACGAAACGTAACGGCGAGTTGAAATTCGGGGAAAAAGGAAACAACCCAATTCACAATACACGGTGTTAGACTTAAGATATAAAGTTTTCTTAGAGTTTTTAGTTCCTAGTTTAGTGATAAACCAACACTAAGTATTTACAGTAAAAACCAATTAGACAAACAACATCTGCAACATTTCGTTATGAGATTTTTTTATTATGGTTTTAAAAAAAATAAGAAATAAAACCGCCCCAGTGCGTTTCGCAGTCTCAGCTACAATCCAGAATGTTGCAATACTGTTTTATTTTGTATTTCTCGGAAGTTTATTTGTCTCGGTGCCCGTTAAAATTTTCATTGGGAATAAGTACTTACTATGAGCAGTATTTTTGATTTTCATTTGTTTTATTAAAAACAGTCATAGTGGGAGACGGGAGGGGACACTTTGCAGACCGCTTTGAAGCTTAATATCTCGGTAACAAAACCTAATATGGAGAATTGGTTTATAAAACCATACTATCATTTCAAAAGACCTTTTCGATGACACCCTAATGAATACATATTTTTCATCTCAACTTTACGTCGAGGTTAGGTTGCATGAATAACAAAAAAAAAATCACGTTCTGTTACGTTAAAATTGAGGTGCTTTATTTATAACAAATTTCATGAAATTAAACGATGTTATAAGCCTTTCAATGTTTTAAATAACTTTTAGTTATTTATTATTCACCCATTAAAACAAGCCACATTAAAATTTTGAAATTGAGACCTGCACGAAATCGAAATTATTGTGATGATTTTGGATAACATCATCTTTTATTTTTTACTTTACTTACCAAATTACTGAAACACCCAGGGAGTTTTGTGGGTACATGCTATTAGGTGTTAGTGTTAGAGGGAATAATTTATTTGGTGGTGTTAGTATGGAAGTTGTAAGAAACTTTTCAAGAAGTATATGGTGGCCCTGAAAAGGGCCGTTTTATCTGTTTCCAGTTGTCATCATTGTGGATGGAACACCTTAGCCCACGGGTTAAGGTTGCCGCAAATAGAGCGACCTGGCCAAAACTCTGGAGCTCCAGGGTTCAACCGCCTTCGCTTCGGTATGAACTCTTCCGCCAATGGGTTCGGAGTCCAGAAAGGCGAGAGGTTGTTCTGTGAAGAAATATGAACTTTCGTTGATTCTCATATTATAGGTAGGTACTATCTATAGATTTGGATTCTATAGTGTGTTGAGATTGATCTATTAAATATCTTGAGTAAAACCGTTTCTAGGGGAACCTTATAAGAGATCGAACATGTTTGTCTGTGTGTCTGAATGTTTGTCCAAGGTAGGCTACAAAACGGCTGAATAGATCTTGATGAAACTTTCGTCACGATAATTTGAAGGATTCCGAATAGTCCACGGACGAAGCCGGGGCGGTAAACAAGTATGCAAATAATTATGTGCAATACTTACAAGTATGATGTATTGGAAAATTTTCGTGAGTTTCCCATCATGCTGCAGCAGCCTCTTCTTGGCCTCGATCACCTCGGGCAGTTCCCATAAGCAATAACCCATTTTCAGAATTTCACTGGGCACTGTTCACTGAACGAAGTTAACTGAACTAATGGCAAATTTAAGGAAAAAATCGTTTATATAGCTAAAGGGGTAATTAGTACAATACGGTGATTAAGACATCACGGCCGTGGTGTACTATTCAAAAAAGATCACAGAAAATACATCAATAGCATGGTATTTTATATGAATTTGAACCTATTTAAATTGATCATAACTTTCTATATTTGATATTATTTGTAATTAAAGAAAATTTTAACATGTAAATACGAAACGTAACGGCGAGTTGAAATTCGGGGAAAAAGGAAACAACCCAATTCACAATACACGGTGTTAGACTTAAGATATAAAGTTTTCTTAGAGTTTTTAGTTCCTAGTTTAGTGATAAACCAACACTAAGTATTTACAGTAAAAACCAATTAGACAAACAACATCTGCAACATTTCGTTATGAGATTTTTTTATTATGGTTTTAAAAAAAATAAGAAATAAAACCGCCCCAGTGCGTTTCGCAGTCTCAGCTACAATCCAGAATGTTGCAATACTGTTTTATTTTGTATTTCTCGGAAGTTTATTTGTCTCGGTGCCCGTTAAAATTTTCATTGGGAATAAGTACTTACTATGAGCAGTATTTTTGATTTTCATTTGTTTTATTAAAAACAGTCATAGTGGGAGACGGGAGGGGACACTTTGCAGACCGCTTTGAAGCTTAATATCTCGGTAACAAAACCTAATATGGAGAATTGGTTTATAAAACCATACTATCATTTCAAAAGACCTTTTCGATGACACCCTAATGAATACATATTTTTCATCTCAACTTTACGTCGAGGTTAGGTTGCATGAATAACAAAAAAAAAATCACGTTCTGTTACGTTAAAATTGAGGTGCTTTATTTATAACAAATTTCATGAAATTAAACGATGTTATAAGCCTTTCAATGTTTTAAATAACTTTTAGTTATTTATTATTCACCCATTAAAACAAGCCACATTAAAATTTTGAAATTGAGACCTGCACGAAATCGAAATTATTGTGATGATTTTGGATAACATCATCTTTTATTTTTTACTTTACTTACCAAATTACTGAAACACCCAGGGAGGTGTTTTGTGGGTACATGCTATTAGGTGTTAGTGTTAGAGGGAATAATTTATTTGGTGGTGTTAGTATGGAAGTTGTAAGAAACTTTTCAAGAAGTATATGGTGGCCCTGAAAAGGGCCGTTTTATCTGTTTCCAGTTGTCATCATTGTGGATGGAACACCTTAGCCCACGGGTTAAGGTTGCCGCAAATAGAGCGACCTGGCCAAAACTCTGGAGCTCCAGGGTTCAACCGCCTCCGCTTCGGTATGAACTCTTCCGCCAATGGGTTCGGAGTCCAGAAAGGCGAGAGGTTGTTCTGTGAAGAAATATGAACTTTCGTTGATTCTCATATTATAGGTAGGTACTATCTATAGATTTGGATTCTATAGTGTGTTGAGATTGATCTATTAAATATCTTGAGTAAAACCGTTTCTAGGGGAACCTTATAAGAGATCGAACATGTTTGTCTGTGTGTCTGAATGTTTGTCCAAGGTAGGCTACAAAACGGCTGAATAGATCTTGATGAAACTTTCGTCACGATAATTTGAAGGATTCCGAATAGTCCACGGACGAAGCCGGGGCGCTAAACAAGTATGCAAATAATTATGTGCAATACTTACAAGTATGATGTATTGGAAAATTTTCGTGAGTTTCCCATCATGCTGCAGCAGCCTCTTCTTGGCCTCGATCACCTCGGGCAGTTCCCATAAGCAATAACCCATTTTCAGAATTTCACTGGGCACTGTTCACTGAACGAAGTTAACTGAACTAATGGCAAATTTAAGGAAAAAATCGTTTATATAGCTAAAGGGGTAATTAGTACAATACGGTGATTAAGACATCACGGCCGTGGTGTACTATTCAAAAAAGATCACAGAAAATACATCAATAGCATGCTATTTTATATGAATTTGAACCTATTTAAATTGATCATAACTTTCTATATTTGATATTATTTGTAATTAAAGTAAATTTTAACATGTAAATACGAAACGTAACGGCGAGTTGAAATTCGGGGAAAAAGGAAACAACCCAATTCACAATACACGGTGTTAGACTTAAGATATAAAGTTTTCTTAGAGTTTTTAGTTCCTAGTTTAGTGATAAACCAACACTAAGTATTTACAGTAAAAACCAATTAGACAAACAACATCTGCAACATTTCGTTATGAGATTTTTTTATTATGGTTTTAAAAAAAATAAGAAATAAAACCGCCCCAGTGCGTTTCGCAGTCTCAGCTACAATCCAGAATGTTGCAATACTGTTTTATTTTGTATTTCTCGGAAGTTTATTTGTCTCGGTGCCCGTTAAAATTTTCATTGGGAATAAGTATTTACTATGAGCAGTATTTTTGATTTTCATTTGTTTTATTAAAAACAGTCATAGTGGGAGACGGGAGGGGATACTTTGCAGACCGCTTTGAAGCTTAATATCTCGGTAACAAAACCTAATATGGAGAATTGGTTTATAAAACCATACTATCATTTCAAAAGACCTTTTCGATGACACCCTAATGAATACATATTTTTCATCTCAACTTTACGTCGAGGTTAGGTTGCATGAATAACAAAAAAAAAATCACGTTCTGTTACGTTAAAATTGAGGTGCTTTATTTATAACAAATTTCATGAAATTAAACGATGTTATAAGCCTTTCAATGTTTTAAATAACTTTTAGTTATTTATTATTCACCCATTAAAACAAGCCACATTAAAATTTTGAAATTGAGACCTGCACGAAATCGAAATTATTGTGATGATTTTGGATAATATCATCTTTTATTTTTTACTTTACTTACCAAATTACTGAAACACCCAGGGAGGTGTTTTGTGGGTACATGCTATTAGGTGTTAGTGTTAGAGGGAATAATTTATTTGGTGGTGTTAGTATGGAAGTTGTAAGAAACTTTTCAAGAAGTATATGGTGGCCCTGAAAAGGGCCGTTTTATCTGTTTCCAGTTGTCATCATTGTGGATGGAACACCTTAGCCCACGGGTTAAGGTTGCCGCAAATAGAGCGACCTGGCCAAAACTCTGGAGCTCCAGGGTTCAACCGCCTCCGCTTCGGTATGAACTCTTCCGCCAATGGGTTCGGAGTCCAGAAAGGCGAGAGGTTGTTCTGTGAAGAAATATGAACTTTCGTTGATTCTCATATTATAGGTAGGTACTATCTATAGATTTGGATTCTATAGTGTGTTGAGATTGATCTATTAAATATCTTGAGTAAAACCGTTTCTAGGGGAACCTTATAAGAGATCGAACATGTTTGTCTGTGTGTCTGAATGTTTGTCCAAGGTAGGCTACAAAACGGCTGAATAGATCTTGATGAAACTTTCGTCACGATAATTTGAAGGATTCCGAATAGTCCACGGACGAAGCCGGGGCGCTAAACAAGTATGCAAATAATTATGTGCAATACTTACAAGTATGATGTATTGGAAAATTTTCGTGAGTTTCCCATCATGCTGCAGCAGCCTCTTCTTGGCCTCGATCACCTCGGGCAGTTCCCATAAGCAATAACCCATTTTCAGAATTTCACTGGGCACTGTTCACTGAACGAAGTTAACTGAACTAATGGCAAATTTAAGGAAAAAATCGTTTATATAGCTAAAGGGGTAATTAGTACAATACGGTGATTAAGACATCACGGCCGTGGTGTACTATTCAAAAAAGATCACAGAAAATACATCAATAGCATGCTATTTTATATGAATTTGAACCTATTTAAATTGATCATAACTTTCTATATTTGATATTATTTGTAATTAAAGTAAATTTTAACATGTAAATACGAAACGTAACGGCGAGTTGAAATTCGGGGAAAAAGGAAACAACCCAATTCACAATACACGGTGTTAGACTTAAGATATAAAGTTTTCTTAGAGTTTTTAGTTCCTAGTTTAGTGATAAACCAACACTAAGTATTTACAGTAAAAACCAATTAGACAAACAACATCTGCAACATTTCGTTATGAGATTTTTTTATTATGGTTTTAAAAAAAATAAGAAATAAAACCGCCCCAGTGCGTTTCGCAGTCTCAGCTACAATCCAGAATGTTGCAATACTGTTTTATTTTGTATTTCTCGGAAGTTTATTTGTCTCGGTGCCCGTTAAAATTTTCATTGGGAATAAGTACTTACTATGAGCAGTATTTTTGATTTTCATTTGTTTTATTAAAAACAGTCATAGTGGGAGACGGGAGGGGACACTTTGCAGACCGCTTTGAAGCTTAATATCTCGGTAACAAAACCTAATATGGAGAATTGGTTTATAAAACCATACTATCATTTCAAAAGACCTTTTCGATGACACCCTAATGAATACATATTTTTCATCTCAACTTTACGTCGAGGTTAGGTTGCATGAATAACAAAAAAAAAATCACGTTCTGTTACGTTAAAATTGAGGTGCTTTATTTATAACAAATTTCATGAAATTAAACGATGTTATAAGCCTTTCAATGTTTTAAATAACTTTTAGTTATTTATTATTCACCCATTAAAACAAGCCACATTAAAATTTTGAAATTGAGACCTGCACGAAATCGAAATTATTGTGATGATTTTGGATAATATCATCTTTTATTTTTTACTTTACTTACCAAATTACTGAAACACCCAGGGAGGTGTTTTGTGGGTACATGCTATTAGGTGTTAGTGTTAGAGGGAATAATTTATTTGGTGGTGTTAGTATGGAAGTTGTAAGAAACTTTTCAAGAAGTATATGGTGGCCCTGAAAAGGGCCGTTTTATCTGTTTCCAGTTGTCATCATTGTGGATGGAACACCTTAGCCCACGGGTTAAGGTTGCCGCAAATAGAGCGACCTGGCCAAAACTCTGGAGCTCCAGGGTTCAACCGCCTCCGCTTCGGTATGAACTCTTCCGCCAATGGGTTCGGAGTCCAGAAAGGCGAGAGGTTGTTCTGTGAAGAAATATGAACTTTCGTTGATTCTCATATTATAGGTAGGTACTATCTATAGATTTGGATTCTATAGTGTGTTGAGATTGATCTATTAAATATCTTGAGTAAAACCGTTTCTAGGGGAACCTTATAAGAGATCGAACATGTTTGTCTGTGTGTCTGAATGTTTGTCCAAGGTAGGCTACAAAACGGCTGAATAGATCTTGATGAAACTTTCGTCACGATAATTTGAAGGATTCCGAATAGTCCACGGACGAAGCCGGGGCGCTAAACAAGTATGCAAATAATTATGTGCAATACTTACAAGTATGATGTATTGGAAAATTTTCGTGAGTTTCCCATCATGCTGCAGCAGCCTCTTCTTGGCCTCGATCACCTCGGGCAGTTCCCATAAGCAATAACCCATTTTCAGAATTTCACTGGGCACTGTTCACTGAACGAAGTTAACTGAACTAATGGCAAATTTAAGGAAAAAATCGTTTATATAGCTAAAGGGGTAATTAGTACAATACGGTGATTAAGACATCACGGCCGTGGTGTACTATTCAAAAAAGATCACAGAAAATACATCAATAGCATGGTATTTTATATGAATTTGAACCTATTTAAATTGATCATAACTTTCTATATTTGATATTATTTGTAATTAAAGTAAATTTTAACATGTAAATACGAAACGTAACGGCGAGTTGAAATTCGGGGAAAAAGGAAACAACCCAATTCACAATACACGGTGTTAGACTTAAGATATAAAGTTTTCTTAGAGTTTTTAGTTCCTAGTTTAGTGATAAACCAACACTAAGTATTTACAGTAAAAACCAATTAGACAAACAACATCTGCAACATTTCGTTATGAGATTTTTTTATTATGGTTTTAAAAAAAATAAGAAATAAAACCGCCCCAGTGCGTTTCGCAGTCTCAGCTACAATCCAGAATGTTGCAATACTGTTTTATTTTGTATTTCTCGGAAGTTTATTTGTCTCGGTGCCCGTTAAAATTTTCATTGGGAATAAGTACTTACTATGAGCAGTATTTTTGATTTTCATTTGTTTTATTAAAAACAGTCATAGTGGGAGACGGGAGGGGACACTTTGCAGACCGCTTTGAAGCTTAATATCTCGGTAACAAAACCTAATATGGAGAATTGGTTTATAAAACCATACTATCATTTCAAAAGACCTTTTCGATGACACCCTAATGAATACATATTTTTCATCTCAACTTTACGTCGAGGTTAGGTTGCATGAATAACAAAAAAAAAATCACGTTCTGTTACGTTAAAATTGAGGTGCTTTATTTATAACAAATTTCATGAAATTAAACGATGTTATAAGCCTTTCAATGTTTTAAATAACTTTTAGTTATTTATTATTCACCCATTAAAACAAGCCACATTAAAATTTTGAAATTGAGACCTGCACGAAATCGAAATTATTGTGATGATTTTGGATAATATCATCTTTTATTTTTTACTTTACTTACCAAATTACTGAAACACCCAGGGAGGTGTTTTGTGGGTACATGCTATTAGGTGTTAGTGTTAGAGGGAATAATTTATTTGGTGGTGTTAGTATGGAAGTTGTAAGAAACTTTTCAAGAAGTATATGGTGGCCCTGAAAAGGGCCGTTTTATCTGTTTCCAGTTGTCATCATTGTGGATGGAACACCTTAGCCCACGGGTTAAGGTTGCCGCAAATAGAGCGACCTGGCCAAAACTCTGGAGCTCCAGGGTTCAACCGCCTCCGCTTCGGTATGAACTCTTCCGCCAATGGGTTCGGAGTCCAGAAAGGCGAGAGGTTGTTCTGTGAAGAAATATGAACTTTCGTTGATTCTCATATTATAGGTAGGTACTATCTATAGATTTGGATTCTATAGTGTGTTGAGATTGATCTATTAAATATCTTGAGTAAAACCGTTTCTAGGGGAACCTTATAAGAGATCGAACATGTTTGTCTGTGTGTCTGAATGTTTGTCCAAGGTAGGCTACAAAACGGCTGAATAGATCTTGATGAAACTTTCGTCACGATAATTTGAAGGATTCCGAATAGTCCACGGACGAAGCCGGGGCGGTAAACAAGTATGCAAATAATTATGTGCAATACTTACAAGTATGATGTATTGGAAAATTTTCGTGAGTTTCCCATCATGCTGCAGCAGCCTCTTCTTGGCCTCGATCACCTCGGGCAGTTCCCATAAGCAATAACCCATTTTCAGAATTTCACTGGGCACTGTTCACTGAACGAAGTTAACTGAACTAATGGCAAATTTAAGGAAAAAATCGTTTATATAGCTAAAGGGGTAATTAGTACAATACGGTGATTAAGACATCACGGCCGTGGTGTACTATTCAAAAAAGATCACAGAAAATACATCAATAGCATGGTATTTTATATGAATTTGAACCTATTTAAATTGATCATAACTTTCTATATTTGATATTATTTGTAATTAAAGAAAATTTTAACATGTAAATACGAAACGTAACGGCGAGTTGAAATTCGGGGAAAAAGGAAACAACCCAATTCACAATACACGGTGTTAGACTTAAGATATAAAGTTTTCTTAGAGTTTTTAGTTCCTAGTTTAGTGATAAACCAACACTAAGTATTTACAGTAAAAACCAATTAGACAAACAACATCTGCAACATTTCGTTATGAGATTTTTTTATTATGGTTTTAAAAAAAATAAGAAATAAAACCGCCCCAGTGCGTTTCGCAGTCTCAGCTACAATCCAGAATGTTGCAATACTGTTTTATTTTGTATTTCTCGGAAGTTTATTTGTCTCGGTGCCCGTTAAAATTTTCATTGGGAATAAGTACTTACTATGAGCAGTATTTTTGATTTTCATTTGTTTTATTAAAAACAGTCATAGTGGGAGACGGGAGGGGACACTTTGCAGACCGCTTTGAAGCTTAATATCTCGGTAACAAAACCTAATATGGAGAATTGGTTTATAAAACCATACTATCATTTCAAAAGACCTTTTCGATGACACCCTAATGAATACATATTTTTCATCTCAACTTTACGTCGAGGTTAGGTTGCATGAATAACAAAAAAAAAATCACGTTCTGTTACGTTAAAATTGAGGTGCTTTATTTATAACAAATTTCATGAAATTAAACGATGTTATAAGCCTTTCAATGTTTTAAATAACTTTTAGTTATTTATTATTCACCCATTAAAACAAGCCACATTAAAATTTTGAAATTGAGACCTGCACGAAATCGAAATTATTGTGATGATTTTGGATAACATCATCTTTTATTTTTTACTTTACTTACCAAATTACTGAAACACCCAGGGAGTTTTGTGGGTACATGCTATTAGGTGTTAGTGTTAGAGGGAATAATTTATTTGGTGGTGTTAGTATGGAAGTTGTAAGAAACTTTTCAAGAAGTATATGGTGGCCCTGAAAAGGGCCGTTTTATCTGTTTCCAGTTGTCATCATTGTGGATGGAACACCTTAGCCCACGGGTTAAGGTTGCCGCAAATAGAGCGACCTGGCCAAAACTCTGGAGCTCCAGGGTTCAACCGCCTCCGCTTCGGTATGAACTCTTCCGCCAATGGGTTCGGAGTCCAGAAAGGCGAGAGTTTGTTCTGTGAAGAAATATAAACTTTCGTTGATTCTCATATTATAGGTAGGTACTATCTATAGATTTGGATTCTATAGTGTGTTGAGATTGATCTATTAAATATCTTGAGTAAAACCGTTTCTAGGGGAACCTTATAAGAGATCGAACATGTTTGTCTGTGTGTCTGAATGTTTGTCCAAGGTAGGCTACAAAACGGCTGAATAGATCTTGATGAAACTTTCGTCACGATAATTTGAAGGATTCCGAATAGTCCACGGACGAAGCCGGGGCGGTAAGCAAGTATGCAAATAATTATGTGCAATACTTACAAGTATGATGTATTGGAAAATTTTCGTGAGTTTCCCATCATGCTGCAGCAGCCTCTTCTTGGCCTCGATCACCTCGGGCAGTTCCCATAAGCAATAACCCATTTTCAGAATTTCACTGGGCACTGTTCACTGAACGAAGTTAACTGAACTAATGGCAAATTTAAGGAAAAAATCGTTTATATAGCTAAAGGGGTAATTAGTACAATACGGTGATTAAGACATCACGGCCGTGGTGTACTATTCAAAAAAGATCACAGAAAATACATCAATAGCATGGTATTTTATATGAATTTGAACCTATTTAAATTGATCATAACTTTCTATATTTGATATTATTTGTAATTAAAGAAAATTTTAACATGTAAATACGAAACGTAACGGCGAGTTGAAATTCGGGGAAAAAGGAAACAACCCAATTCACAATACACGGTGTTAGACTTAAGATATAAAGTTTTCTTAGAGTTTTTAGTTCCTAGTTTAGTGATAAACCAACACTAAGTATTTACAGTAAAAACCAATTAGACAAACAACATCTGCAACATTTTGTTATGAGATTTTTTTATTATGGTTTTAAAAAAATATAAGAAATAAGACCGCCCCAGTGCGTTTCGCAGTCTCAGCTACAATCCAGAATGTTGCAATACTGTTTTATTTTGTATTTCTCGAAAGTTTATTTGTCTCGGTGCCCGTTAAAATTTTCATTGGGAATAAGTACTTACTATGAGCAGTATTTTTGATTTTCATTTGTTTTATTAAAAACAGTCATAGTGGGAGACGGGAGGGGACACTTTGCAGACCGCTTTGAAGCTTAATATCTCGGTAACAAAACCTAATATGGAGAATTGGTTTATGGTTTTATAATCATTTCAAAAGACCTTTTCGATGACACCCTAATGAATACATATTTTTCATCTCAACTTTACGTCGAGGTTAGGTTGCATGAATAACAAAAAAAATCACGTTCTGTTACGTTAAAATTGAGGTACTTTATTTATAACAAATTTCATGAAATTAAACGATGTTATAAGCCTTTCAATGTTTTAAATAACTTTTATGATGTTTTAGAAATGAAAGGCAGATCTTTTATAATTAACACTAGTATATTTTATAATCTCATCTGAGTTAACAACCGCTGAACAAAACGAAAAGACAGGTAGTAAGAAAAAAATAATGTAGTACCAACGTTAACACATTGACACTTTGCATTGCAGCCAACCTAACTATATGTATAAACATTGCCATATAAATAACACCCCTTCTCAATGTTTATATATTTAACAAACTACATAATTCTAAAATTACATCAACTGGCTGAACACATTTTTCTCTACCTCTTAGTTTATAAATTTACATTGCACTGTGTTAGAAACTTAATTAACAAATCCTTACTTAATGACTTTGTTAGCATGTCTGCCAATTGTTCAGAAGTACTTATGTACTGAATATCAATTTTCTTATTTTTAATCAAATCTTTAGTGAAATGATATCTAATATCAACATGTTTCAGACGTTTAACTGACTGTGTACTTGCATTTAAAATAGCTGACTGATTGTCACAATACAACTTAACTGGGCTAACATTTTGGAAATCAAAATCATTTAACAGATTAACAAGCCAGCACGCTTCACTTGCTGCCATACTCATAGAAACATATTCGGCTTCAGTAGAAGACAAACTTACAGAAGATTGCTTCTTTGAACACCACACAATCAAACAATTTGCAAAAATAAACAAATAGCCAGACGTGGACTTTCTGTCCCTCTGATCACCTCCCCAATCAGCATCACAGTAGCCTTGCAACATAGCATCATTACACTTATAAACTATTTTATAATCTACAGTATGTTTCACATAACGCAATACTCTCTTAAGTGCACTTAGCAACACGCTATTCCCACATTTCTGATATCTACTTAACAAAGATACTGTAAAACACAGGTCAGGCCTAGTGCCCGAGACCGCATACATAAGGCAGCCAATAATTTGCCTACAGATTCCTTCAATGTCTTTATTGCAATTTGTATCAGAATCAAAAGTCTTAGTATTAAAATTTATGTCCAGGGTCAACATGGGTTTGCAATTTTCCATATTAAATCTTTTAATTACATTTTCTAAGTAATTTCTTTGAGATAATACAGTTGTGCCATTTTCTAAATTTTGTTTAACATTTATTCCTAAGAAGTCTGAAATTAGTCCTAAATCTTTCATTTTAAATTCTTTATTTAATATTGTTTTCAACTTTGTGACCTCATTTTTATTTGTTCCAAAAATTAATAAATCATCTACATATATTAATACAAATATTTTATCTGTACCACTATACTTTTTATACAAGCATGAATCACATTTTGACCTTATAAAGCCTTCTTGAGTTATAACAGAATTAAATTTAATATTCCAAGATTTAGGTGAACTTTTTAATCCGTATAATGACTTATTTAACTTTACTATATTATTATCTCCCGAATAAGCCCCTTCTGGTAAACTTATATACACATTTTCTTTAATATCACCATACAAGAAAGCCCCGGTAACATCCATTTGATATATAGGTAAGTTATATTTAGTTGCAACTACTACAAATAACCTAAAAGTTGCTAGCTTAGTAACTGGAGCATAAATATCATTTAAATTAAATATATCCTGTTGCTCGAACCCCCTAGCAACAAGCCTAGCCTTGTACTGTTTGACATTATTTGCATTTTTAATCTTAAAAACCCATTTGCTACTCACAGTTTTTGCATTTACAGGTAAATCACAAAAATCCCACGTGTTATTGTCTTTCAGAGTCTGAAGTTCACCAGCAATAGCTGCATTCCACTTATCAGCATCACTTCTGCTCATGGCATCACCATATGTAGCAGGCTCGCACTCACTTTTGTCCAGCTGCACATTATTACACTTGTAGAACGATGTTTGTTTACGCTCACGCTTACTCCTTTCCTTTCTGGGCGGAATACTTCCTTCTGATAGGCTTTCTTCTTCACTACATGGCAAGTAGTCACTGTCACTTTCTGAGTGATCTTCTAGGGTACTGCTTGTATGGGTTGTGTCTTCGGGTTCAGGGGTAGCTATTTCAACAATATCTGTCTTGGGACTACTCTCTTGCACTATCTCCTCTTCAAGGTTTAATGACACTACAGTTTGACCTTCACCTCCCTTCACTTGAGGTTTTTTCTTCTCTTCTTCCTGTAGAAAAACAATGTCCCTTTTTGTCTCCACTGTGTTCTTCTGATCGAAGTAAATACGGTATCCTTTCACATTCTCCTCATACCCGACCATCAAGCCCTTCTCTCCTTTCTTATCCCATTTTCTCCTTCTTTCCTTTGGAATGTGTACATATACTTCTGTACCAAAGGCTCTCAACCCATGGATATCATATGTTTTCCCAGTCCATACCTCGAATGGAGATCTTCCATCTTCATGGCTCTTTCCAGTTCTGTTTAACACGAACACTGCTGTGTTTATAGCTTCAGCCCATAGTTTCTTTGGTAAATTTCTCTCATGAATCATAGTCCTTGCCGCTTCTACCAATGTTCTATTTTCTCTTTCGGCCTTCCCATTCTGTTCGGGGGTGTATGGTACTGTAGTTTGGTGTGTTATTCCCCGTCTTGTAAAAATTTCCTTCACATCCTTGTTCACAAACTCCAGACCATTATCACTTCTGAATATCTTCACTCTGTTTCCAGTAATATTCTCAGCCTTATTTATGAAATCCTCAATTATGTATTTGATCTTATCTTTTGTTTTCACAAATTGCACACTCCTGAAGTTCGAATAATCATCTTTCAGCATAACAAAGTACCTTGACCCACCAACTGACGGTTCTTCCATGGGACCGCAGGTATCAACATGAATTAGCTCACATGTCTTAGTACTCTTGTATTCACTTCTACTGAACGGCAATCTATGTATTTTTCCAACCAAACAACTCTCGCACACTGGCTTGGATGTTTGTTTAACCTCAACGTTGTTTTTCTGTAGGATTTCTTTTACGTAGGTAAAGTTTTGATGCGCCAATCTTCTGTGCCACTCATTCAGGTCGTTCGGCACTAATTTTGCAGTACTTGCGATCTCACAATTACTATTATAGCGTAAATCCAAATAATACGAGCTTCCAATTCTTTCCGCCACCGCACAAATTTTGTTTGACTGATAAAATTTGCACGAACTGTCATCTGTCATCATGACATATCCTCTATCTGTGGCGCGATTGACTGAAAACAAGTTTGTTTGTAGTTCCGGAACGTATAACACGTTGTCTATTACTGTGTCAATCCATTCGTTTCCGTTTGATACTTGAACTGCCATCTGTCCGCAACCAAGCGCATTAATCACTGCGCCATTACCGACAATTACAGGTTTTGGCGGTGTATTTGTGAACGATGTAAACAATGCACGATCCCGGCACATGTGTTCACTAGCGCCAGAATCCACTAACCATTTGGATTTTTGCAGTTTATGCGACGAATTAGACACCACAAACGCATTGCTATTCATTTTATTTTCATTTTTTGGCACTCTTTGCATTCGAAAACGACACTGGGACTTGAAGTGTCCAAACTTCCCACAATAAAAACAGTTATTATTATTACTCATGTTCCTTTCACTGTTACTTTTATTACTTTTACATTCAGTTTGATAATGTCCACTCTTACCGCACTTGAAACATTTTATAGACTTTTTATTTTTCACTAAGAACGCAGAAGATGAAGGTTGTTGCGCATCTTCGTTCTTTCCTTTTACTCTCTCTTCTTCAATTAGTAATCTGGCCACCAAATTATCAAATGTTTGCTTGTCGTCAGGCGCAGATTCCCAAGCCGAAACGAAATGTTTATATTCGTCTGGCAATGACATTAATACTTTCGTGATTACAAATTTATTTGAGATTTCTTCACCCATCTGTTTCAATTGGTTTTGCATTTCTTGTACCTTGGACAAGAAAATGGACATGTCTGTGCCTTTTTCGAACTTATATTGGAAAAATCTCTGTTGTATTATATGCACGCTAGTCTCAGTTTTCTGTTCATATACACACTGAAGTTTCCGCCACATCTCGGCAGAACTCGTACATGTAATGATATGTAACATCACCTCTTCAGACATTCGTGTAACCAGCAACGTTTGCGCCTTGGCATCTTTAGCTTCCCATGCAGGTATCTCAGTGGCAACTTCGGGCTTCACCTGTCCTCTTTCCACAATATTCAACCAGCCATTGCTCCTCAACAGCACTGTTGTTTGGAATTTCCAGATATTCCAATTTCTGGCCCCTTCCAACTTGATCACACTGACGTTGTTGTTCTTGCCCTCCATTCCGACCTTGTCCTCTTCCAACTAAGGACAAGTACTCCTCGACGATGTTCTGCAGTGCCTGAGCACCACGCCGCAAAATGAGATAACCTCACTTTTCCTTCTCGCCGATTTTGCTGCCGTAGCTAACGCCAACAACAGCTAACAGAATATATAAGTGTCTGGGCCCATAACCTGATGTTTTAGAAATGAAAGGCAGATCTTTTATAATTAACACTAGTATATTTTATAATCTCATCTGAGTTAACAACCGCTGAACAAAACGAAAAGACAGGTAGTAAGAAAAAAATAATGTAGTACCAACGTTAACACATTGACACTTTGCATTGCAGCCAACCTAACTATATGTATAAACATTTCCATATAAATAACATTTTAGTTATTTATTATTCACCCATTAAAACAAGCCACATTAAAATTTTGAAATTGAGACCTGCACGAAATCGAAATTATTGTGATGATTTTGGATAACATCATCTTTTATTTTTTACTTTACTTACCAAATTACTGAAACACCCAGGGAGGTGTTTTGTGGGTACATGCTATTAGGTGTTAGTGTTAGAGGGAATAATTTATTTGGTGGTGTTAGTATGGAAGTTGTAAGAAACTTTTCAAGAAGTATATGGTGGCCCTGAAAAGGGCCGTTTTATCTGTTTCCAGTTGTCATCATTGTGGATGAAACACTTTAGCCCACGGGTTAAGGTTGCCGCAAATAGAGCGACCTGGCCAAAACTCTGGAGCTCCAGGGTTCAACCGCCTCCGCTTCGGTATGAACTCTTCCGCCAATGGGTTCGGAGTCCAGAAAGGCGAGAGGTTGTTCTGTGAAGAAATATGAACTTTCGTTGATTCTCATATTATAGGTAGGTACTATCTATAGATTTGGATTCTATAGTGTGTTGAGATTGATCTATTAAATATCTTGAGTAAAACCGTTTCTAGGGGAACCTTATAAGAGATCGAACATGTTTGTCTGTGTGTCTGAATGTTTGTCCAAGGTAGGCTACAAAACGGCTGAATAGATCTTGATGAAACTTTCGTCACGATAATTTGAAGGATTCCGAATAGTCCACGGACGAAGCCGGGGCGGTAAACAAGTATGCAAATAATTATGTGCAATACTTACAAGTATGATGTATTGGAAAATTTTCGTGAGTTTCCCATCATGCTGCAGCAGCCTCTTCTTGGCCTCGATCACCTCGGGCAGTTCCCATAAGCAATAACCCATTTTCAGAATTTCACTGGGCACTGTTCACTGAACGAAGTTAACTGAACTAATGGCAAATTTAAGGAAAAAATCGTTTATCTAATCTAATCTAGTGTCTTCCGGCCGAGCCGAAGGCTCAGGCCGGGAGGCGCTGGGGTGACCCCCGTCGCACCTGCGCGTCTCAGGGGGGCAACAGCCCCCCGGTGTCTTCTTTGGGCCCCTAGTGGGCCTAGGCGACCATGGTTACCTGTTAATTTGGTGATTAATAAATAAATGAACACTTTTGGGGAGGGCAGCAGAAGAAAGAGGGTTTTTTTTTTTTTTACCCTTTTTCCCCGCTTACAAAATCAGGATTAATTAGAAATATGTTAGGAATATGTCAGTGGGACAACGGAGCACGTCCATACCTACTCCGGGACCATGTCTAGTCCCTCCAGGGACCAGACCAGAGGCGCCACCAACTCTCTGGGGAGGTGGTAGCCGTCGAGTGGTCTTCCAGTCGCAGGGGCGATGCCACGGAGGTGCTCGTGTCGACTGTTGTCGGCGCGGTCGAACATCCGACGCGCCATGTCGACCACGAACTCCTCGACGTAGCTGACTTGTAGATCCCTGCGAATGGTCTCATTGCGGACGAACCAAGGCGCGCGCGTTACCGCGCGCAAGGCCTTGTTCTGCTGGATCTGGATGAGTTGTCTGCCTGTGGTGGAGAGAAGGGCGTCCGCAACGAGACCATTCGCAGGGACCTCCAGATCACCTACGTCGAGGAGTTCGTAGTCGACATGGCGCGTCGAATGTTCGATCGCGCTGATAACAGTCGACACGAGCACCTCCGTGGGATCGCCCCTGCGATTGGAAGGCCGCTCGACGGCTACCATCTCCCTGGGGAGCTGGTAGCGCCTCTCGCCTGGTCCTTGGAGGGACTAGACGTGGTCCCAGTGTAGACCAACTTTTTACTGATTGACTTGACTTTACTTTACTTTGTCTAACAAGAAAGAGAATTAAAAAAAAAAAAAAAAAAAAAAAAACTATTCTCTTCTTTTTCTACTTTTGTGTGCCCATCTAATATTAATGGAAAAAAAAAAAATGTATATACAACAACACCCTAGGTGGCTATGGCCACCCTGGCCCAAGGGCCTAAAGAAGATACCGGGGGGTCGACGCCCCCCTGAGACTCGCAGGTGCAACGGGGGCTACCCCAGCGCCTCCCAGCCCGAGCCTACGGCTCGGGCAGGAAGACCCATGATGATGATGATGATGAATTTCACTGGGCACTGTTCACTGAACGAAGTTAACTGAACTAATGGCAAATTTAAGGAAAAAATCGTTTATATAGCTAAAGGGGTAATTAGTACAATACGGTGATTAAGACATCACGGCCGTGGTGTACTATTCAAAAAAGATCACAGAAAATACATCAATAGCATGGTATTTTATATGAATTTGAACCTATTTAAATTGATCATAACTTTCTATATTTGATATTATTTGTAATTAAAGAAAATTTTAACATGTAAATACGAAACGTAACGGCGAGTTGAAATTCGGGGAAAAAGGAAACAACCCAATTCACAATACACGGTGTTAGACTTAAGATATAAAGTTTTCTTAGAGTTTTTAGTTCCTAGTTTAGTGATAAACCAACACTAAGTATTTACAGTAAAAACCAATTAGACAAACAACATCTGCAACATTTCGTTATGAGATTTTTTTATTATGGTTTTAAAAAAAATATAAGAAATAAAACCGCCCCAGTGCGTTTCGCAGTCTCAGCTACAATCGAGAATGTTGCAATACTGTTTTATTTTGTATTTCTCGGAAGTTTATTTGTCTCGGTGCCCGTTAAAATTTTCATTGGGAATAAGTACTTACTATGAGCAGTATTTTTGATTTTCATTTGTTTTATTAAAAACAGTCATAATGGGAGACGGGAGGGGACACTTTGCAGACCGCTTTGAAGCTTAATATCTCGGTAACAAAACCTAATATGAAGAATTGGTTTATAAAACCATACTATCATTTCAAAAGACCTTTTCGATGACACCCTAATGAATACATATTTTTCATCTCAACTTTACGTCGAGGTTAGGTTGCATGAATAACAAAAAAAAAATCATGTTCTGTTTTGTTAAAATTGAGGTATTATAACTAATTTCATGAAATTAAACGATGTTATAAGCCTTTCAATGTTTTAAATAACTTTTAGTTATTTATTATTTACCCATTAAAACTAGCCACATTAAAATTTTGATTTTGGATAACATCATCTTTTATTTTTTACTTTACTTAGGTACCAAATTAGTAAAACACCCAGGGAGGTGTTTGTTTTGTGGGTACCTGCTGTTAGGTGTTAGTGTTAGTCTGTGGTTTAGACTCTGCGTTTAGTCACAGTAAATATATAAACTAGGCCATTATTCATAAACGTATTTTAGCAACGTTTTTGTTAAAATGTGTTTTGTTTCTTTCTATTATTAGTAAGGACAGGTTTGTTAGAGAGTGACCACAGATCTTTTATACTAAAGTTTTGTGAGAGTGACAAAACATATTTTAACTAAAACACTTCTAAAATGTGTTTATGAATATGGCCATATATAATTATAAAAAAGAGAAGTTCTGATTCACTGACTCATCAACGCCCAGCCCAAATTCTTGGACCTAGGAAGCTGACATTTTGCACAGAGGTTCCCTTTAATGTGAAGACAAGGAATAAGGAAGGATATTTCGATATTCAACCCAATTCAAATCTTATTTCCTGCGTAAATCAACTTGAAACTTGGTTCAAATTTTCTCTAAAACAAATAATTAAACACGTATTTTTTGATTTTTAAAAACGACCCTTAAGGAGGGGTGCAACAGGGTGTAGAAGTTTGTATAGGGAAATCGTATTACCTGCGTGTAGCAACTTAAAACTTGGTACAAATTTTCTCCAAAACAAATAATTAAACACGTATTTTTGGATTTTTAAAAACGACCCTTAAGGAGGTGTGCAACGGGCTGTATAATTTTGTATAGGGAAATCGTATTACCTGCGTGTATCAACTTGAAACTTGGTACAAATATTCTTCAAAACAAATAATAAAACACGTATTATTTGATTTTTAAAAACGACCCTTAAGGAGGGGTGCAACGGGGTGTAGAATTTTGTAAAGGGAAATGGTATTACCTAAGTGTAGGTATCAACTTGAAACTTGGTACAAATATTTTTCAAAACAAATAATACTCGTAAAACACGTATTTTATGATTTTTAAAAACGACCCTTACGGAGAGGTGCAACGGGGTGTAGAAGTTTGTATAGGGAAATCGTATTACCTGCGTGTATCAACTTGAAACTTGGTTTAAATATTTTTCAAAACAAACAACCCTTAAGAAATTGTAAAATTGGGCATGGGGAAATATTTTTACGGGACTGGGAAGATATTAATTTATAGATACCGAATTTATACTTTTTTGAAAAATTTACTGATCTTTTACGGAAAATCTCTGCGTAACGTCATTATTCCTAATTCAACGCGAACGAAGTCGCGGGCAAAAACTAGTTATTATATATTTAGATAGATAGACCGAGTTTAAAAAAACTATTAAGGCCAGTGCTAAACCAGACCAATGGATTGCTGGTTCAAAGTAAATTTTGATCAAATAAAAAAGTTAACAAAACTTGTAGTACCTATCTCAATGCGCATTATGTAGATATGCAGTCGGATTTTGTTTTACATAGAGCTACGAAAATATATCTGTGGCATTTTTGGATGCGGGGATAAAGAAGGCGCCTTGTGTTGCTTTTCGCGCTAACTAGACATTGAGTTTCGACAAAGTTTTATTTTATGAACTTTGATAATAATGTTGTTTTAAACATGTTTTACAGTAAAACACTTATTTTTTATTCTGATAAAAACATAAAGGTATAATCCGGTATACTTATTTGCTACCTGCAGATGTAGTATTTGCCTTTTCAATCCAAGTGCCACTTAAGATTTTTCAAGATGTTTTTTCAAGAAGTTCACAAAATGTTTATCATCCTAAAGTTAAAGTCCTCTCTGAAGATCCGACCAAATCCACTTTATCGGTTAGCTGGCCTTACTATCTTGTGCTCTTTCTAACTATATAAGAATCATATTTGTATCTCTTCCCGTTCTGGAGATTTGCAGATGCATAAGGATGGATGTGGCGAAATTCATATTGAATGACAAAGACTGCCTTATCTTTTGTCGCAAAAATAAAACATAAAGGGGATGAAATAGGGTAAAGCCGTTTGTATGGAGAGTCCACCATTTTTCAAGTTAGGTAGTCAATCACGAAGACTTATCACAAAATCAGCCTTAGCTAAATTTCTAATTAACAAAAAAAATACAGACATAAAATCGGATATGTGTATATATTTCAAGAAATAAATCTTTATATAATACTGTACAAGCATAAGGTCGGATGTCAATCAAAATATAGTGTTATTCATTTATTTTATTATAAATGTTAATATTACTTGCTAGTTCTAATATTGTACTAACACAAAGGCATAAAATTACTATAACTGAATACCATTTTGTTAGCCTCATGTAAAATAAACGATGATTTTAATAAAATTTTATCAAAGATTTTCTTTTGGCTCTCCTATAAACTTTCAAAAACACACATCAGACCTTATGCATCTCAGGTCGAGATTTTATTATATGAATAATAAATTTCCTATTTAGACCACAGATCATTACTTAAATACAAAATAAATACTAAAGAGAAATTAATTATGCTAGTATATAAATGGTTGTCATTGTTACATTCTGCATGTGTACGTGTTTATTTGTGTGAGTGCGTGTGTGTGTTTGTGTGTGTGTTTGTTGGGGTGCATCTGTGTGTGTCTGTGTCAATAATGTGTTTTGAGCTTTGAGTATTTAAGAGTGTATCTAGATCGATGTTGACGGCACTGGAACAAGTCGCACGAGAGTGCTAAAGCGGAGCTCGGCCAGAAGGTGTGGAGTTTCAACGCGGCCGCTGCCGATCATGTCGAGATGTGTTGCTTTATGCCGCAGGAGTTAGACGCTAGCTGCGTTCCCTCGTTGGATTAACCTTGCTTAAAGAACGCACCAGCTCCTGGGTTACCTGTAGTATCGACAAGCATCTTAGCTAAAGTTTTGTAAAAAGTTTTGTCTCCCAAGCTCCACGGTCTCATAGTTTCAGTAACGAAAGCGACGAATGCGTAATCTATTTGCTATCTAATAGTAAGACTATGCCGCATCCGATAATTTATTTCATCTTCCTCAAAATTCGCGATAACGCACCCTAGATATGTGGGATTTGAGAGTTGTAATCTGTTTTGTCCCTTTTCTTTGTTCCGTTTGTCTTTATCTATCCTTTGTGGGTATAAAAAGCATAGTTCTACGTATTTGTTTTATATTAAAGTACAAATCCTTATTAGTGTAAAGGGAAAAGGTTTTTTCTTCAAAGCTCTAGGATTTTATTGTTTGGCCTCTATATTTATTTTTTTCGGGAATTCAAGATTGTTAAAATAAATAAATTAAGTCGGCTAAACCGAAGTTACGATTGAATGTATATAAATACAATTCAAGTGTCTGTCTGTGATTTAATTTCTTTTTAGCGTTCTGTACCAGAAGGGTAAAAACGGAAACCCTATTACTAAGACTCCGCTGTCCGTCCGTCTGTCTGTCCGTCTGTCACCAGGCTGTATCTCATCAACCGTGATAGTTAGACATTTGAAATTTTCAAAGATGATGTATTTCTGTTGCCGCTATAACAACAAATACTAAAAAACGGAATAAAATAAATATTTAAGGGGCTCCCATATAACAAACGTGTTTTTTTTTTGCCGTTTTTATAGATAATATAACGGAACCCTTCGTGCGCGAGTCCAACTCGCACTTGGCTGGTTTTATTTATCTTAATCTTCTCAGTGGATACTGATAATGACATGGTCTGATGATGGAGTGGTATCCTGGCCAAAGGGCCACCTCAATTTTTTTTCTTGTACAATAAAATTAAAACAATTTGAATAAGTACATAATACCTAATTAATTTAAATTACAAATAGATATATAGATATATTTCATAGTAAAACGTCGGCTCACAACTGAGAAGTCGCGGGTTCGATCCCCACATCCGACCATGTACCAATGGGTTTTTATAAAAAAATCTATGCACATTATCCGACACACTGTATAGAGGATTTTCCATCTACATACCTCAACAGAGCTGGCTAACGAGGTATAGCCTCAAAAAATCTTCGGCTAAGTGAGGAAGACTTTGTCTTCCACTGTGTACCCTGGGACCGACAACGGTTCTCGGAAGCTGTAAGGAGCTGTGAAGATGAAGATAATATTTCATATTTTTATTCTACACAATTATTTTCTACATCATTTTATTATATCGCTGTTGCTTTAGACAGCATACGCCATTAAAGCGCGCTTGTGCTAACTTTTCCCCCGACTTGATTCATAATACTGTTAATGCTCATCAGCTCCTCAATTTGATAGGTCCATGTTTATTATAGTAAACTTTATTCGTGAATCAATCGGGTACAGACAGACAGACAGAAGGATTTTAATTTATAATATGTAATGATAGTGATTATAACCCGACTTATTTTCAGTAGATTGTCATATCATAAGACACACTTTTCCCTGTCCTTGGCCGTACTTATATTCGAAGTAAAGATGAGTATGTAATTACTTGAATTTTAATAATATAATTTAACAATAATAATATAACTTAATAATTAAAAAATCTCAAAACTACAAATTAAAAATTTCTTCCAGAGAGTCCGAATCCGCTGCCATAATAGTGCTTAGAACACATAGCGCGTTACCCTTTTGAATTTCTAGCGCTATGCGTTGTATGAAAAAGGCTTTGGAGCGTGGATCGCCGGTTAAGATGAGTTAGTAAGCCAAGTTTAAATTGTCATTTTCTATGATTTACATAGTTTGGTTTAGTTTTCGTGTAATTTCGTATTAATTGACAGTTTAGATTTAGGTAATTGTTGAGTAATAAATTATTTGTATTGACAAATAGATTGTGGGTGCGTAGAACATTGACCAAAATGAAAACTGTGGTCAAGAGTGAACCGGACTTACAACTGAGGATTCCGTACTGCTGACTTTTTTATACTTAGATCATTTTATTATACACAATTTTTTCTTACATATTTTTTTATACTATGCCATGAAAAAAGCGATGAATTTAATTTAACAAGCGATATCTGCATACTTTAAGTCCAATCTAAACAATCTAAAAAAAAATGTAGTACTGATTTTTGGCGCACGTGCTGCTTAGGACCCTAAAAGTATCCCCTCAAAAGCTTCGCCCCCCCCATCCATAAATGTGTCCCTGACGCCGGGTTTTTATTTTCTAAAATGCAGGTCATATTTCGGAAACTATAACTCATATCGAGATGCAGTTAGTTTATAGTCAATTTAATTGGGGAAAATTTTATCATTGACAATTTTCTCCTAGCTCCCAAGGGGGTGGGAAGCCGACACTCGAGGGGTGGGGATTGAGGAGATACTTCTAGAGTTCTAAAGAACATTAACCAAATGTGCCGAAAACGTTCTTCTTAGCAACAGTAGTTTTTGCGTGAACAGGGCACTGACAGACAGACAGACAGAAGTGGTGGGGAAATTTGTTTTGTCTTGAATTTGTCTTCAGTAGTTATAAAATGATTCGAATGCAGGACCGAAGGATGATGTGGTGTTGGCGGCGTTTTCTGAGAATAAGCTGGACCACACATCGTACCAATGTCTCATCTAGTGTTCATATAAAAACAGAGACTCCAGTTCTTCGGCCATAGATTCTACAAGATGGACTGACCTGATTAGATCTGTGAGAAAGTATTCCATCAAAGAATGGTGGAGGGGAAATCGCACGAGCGACGGCAATGATCCAGAGTGATTAAAAATCACGACCATTCTGTCAGGAGTATAAAGTTCATTGGTCCCGGCATGGTACCGAAAATTTCTAGGTGGACCGTTTGTTACAAGAATTGGACGAGCCTGTGGTCGGTTTCGGCGAACCGTACGGCGACGCGCCGGGGTTGGACAAGTGTGTAGCCACCTTAAGACTGAGAAGAAGAACTTATAAAAGGATATAGAACGAAAACTACCTGCAAAATATGATATTCAGGGTAGCTATGTAGTTGAAAGGTGAAGTTAGATCATAAAAGTAGTAACTAAAATTGATGGACTCATAATGTGACTCTTACGGATTTATAACGCGTACATTTTACTGCAAATTGTGACACATTCACAGAGATAAAACTAGTTTTAGCTTCAACTAAACTTAAAATGTTGCCATTGGAGGTCTTTGGAATATAAGGAACGAAGGTTTACATGGCTGAAGTGAAAGGAAATGCTGGCAGAGGACGACCTAGGTGTACTTTTATTGAACATATAAAAATGTATTGATCGATGGAAATATAAAAAAAAATGTATTTTTCTTTCTTGTTTTCCATTGTTCCCTTTTTAAGTGGTATTTATTTTTACAGGGTTATTTATTAATAATTTTATATGTTCCCTAGGTAACAGGGCCTAATGAAGATCCCGGGGGGTAGATGCCCCCCAGGGACGATGAGGTGCAACGGGGGTGACCCTAATCGAATCGAATCGAAATGTTAAAGTACACACAATCGCCGAGCATGTATGAAAGGTATGATGAAAATAATATAACAGAAGCGAATATAAAATTACATTCTATTGTCTCTGCCTACCTCTCTTGAAATAAAAGGCGTGATGATAGATAGATAGATAGTTTTTGCCCCCAGTTCCGCCTGCGTGAAAATATAACAATTTCCTGCCAAAAATGGTAAGCACCAATTATCTTTAAGAATATGTACTGTGATGATACGACCTTATTTTCCTGGCCGCTTACAAGCTGGCCATCATAAATAGCATTTATTTTGATTTTAGAACACGATATTGTTCATTTTAATTCAATAGAACATTGTATGTTATTTTCAAATATCCGATGTGTGGAACCTAAATTAAAATTTTACTCATTCCTTCACAAACTATATATTAAATAACTATATAAAATGTATTGAATCAGTATTCAAGAACTAATATCTATGTTTATATAAAAGGAGCGCAAATAAGTATTGTAAGTATTTTTATCATACTTTGTATTGTTTTACTTCAATAGCTTAACGCCCTGTAGTAATGTGTAGTTCATTTTTATTACAGTGCGCTCCTTTGATGGTTCCTTCTCCTTACGGCTCCTTCTCCTTGGCTCCTTACGGATCCTTTTACTGGTTGTTCTTTTGCTGCTTTATCCTTCCTTGTTAATTCGACCAATAAACGAATGGTGAAAGTTTACTACGAGTTTTCCTGCAATACCTACATATCTACCCGGCCTGGCTACCCCACAACCCGACAGTACATACTTTAGTAGACTCCTCGTAGTACGGAGGGCACGTAAAGCTGGCGGTTCAATATGGACAACTGGCGTAAAGTGGACACTGTTACTGTGTCTCTGGCCACACCGCAAAGTATAAAGACCGTGAATATGTGTTTGTTTTGTATGATAACAACATATCAAGCAAATATCTCGTTTCCCGGGATATAAATCATATCACATATCACGCACGCTTGGTACGCTATAAATGGCAGTATAACCATACACCTCGCTAACCTAACCTAACCTAATAGGCTGGAAGAGGCTACAGCTAGCCTAAAGACCTAAATAGTCTCAAAATATTTGGTGCAAAAGGCAAGGGGAAACCACTGCACTATATTCTTCCCAAGAAACTTAACCATGGCGAGTCAATATAAAATATGTCGCGCTGTGGACCGCCATGATTGACGACGACTGCTCTGTAAAGAGCACTACGACTGAAAAGAAATGCGGACATTGTTACCTCGATGGTAACACCAGGTCTTAATTAGTTGCCAAACCAATATATATCTGCTTGACATTTTAAGCCATTTAAAATCCTCAATCAGTACATGCAAATGTCTTAAATCCTACCAAACCCCAATCACTTCTGATAAATGCCAACTGACAAATGTACGTGAACTAATCTCATAAGAGGTGAATAGATGGCAGCTTTAGTTGGGTGATCGACGGTAGTCTTTGGGACACCGTGTCGCCAAAAAGTTGACTGCAAATTAAAAATGTCTTGCGATTTATCCGTACATAATCGCACGTATAAAATATACCTCAACAGAACTGGTCACTCGTTAGTTATAGCCTCAAAAATACCATCGGCTAAAAGAGGGATACTGGTCTTCCGCTGGGTACCTTAGGACCTATAACACGGTTTCGGGAGCTGCAAGGCTGGCAAAATTTGGGCCAAAACGCTGAAATAAAGTCCAAAATTAAGTCTTTGTATAACAGGTAGGTATATTGCAACATACATTAGGCGATCAGATCTGACGTCTCATACTGGTGCATTGTGAATTAGGGTTGTTTCCATTTTCCATTTTCCTATGTAGAGTATTTTTTGGTATTTTATTTTAACGATTGGGTTCTTTGTGATTACTTTATTATTATTTCTCTATAGATGATTTTACTTAAAATATTTAATTGATCAATCTCAACATACTCTAAAATCCAAATCGATACCTAATCATCAGAACCTACCTTTAATATGAGAATCAATGAAAATTAATATTTCTTCACAGAACAACATCTTGCCTTTCTAGACTCCGAATCCATTGGCGGACGAGTTCATACCGAAGCGGTGGCGGTTGAACCCTGGAGCTCCAGAGTTTTGGCCAGGTCGCTCTGTTGGTGGCAATCTTAACCCGCTAAGGTGTTCCATCCACCTAGTAGCAGGTACCCCCAAAAACAAGTCCTTGGGTGTTTCAGTAATTTGGTAAATAAAGTAAAAAATTAAAGATGTTGTTATCCAAAACTATTTCTAGAATTTCGATTTCGTGCAGTTACAATTTCAAAATTTGAATAAACTAGATCTACCAATTTGTCATTAATATTTTCAGGATTTTCAGCACGAGAGTAAATCTTAATTTTGAAGTAAATGGGAACAACCTTAAAAATCAGCTTCTACGTACGCTCCGTGTGCATAACTTTAAACTTTAAAGAACACGCTAGCGTTCCACTAAGAGCTACTTAGCTTAAATATTGTACGAAATTTCGACGATAGGATTAGTCTACGGACTCTATGATCTAACAGCTAGCCAGGCAGTTTAATATTTCTATACTAAAAGCAGGTTTAGAGTCATGACTTTTATTTGTCTTTGATATTGTATAACATTATGCTATTATAATTTGGGGCTTCCTTATTTAATTTAATGTTTTTGTTTTTATATGACCATGATTTAGATGGAGAAATTGTAAGTTGAACAAAAACGGTACAAAATAATGAAATTTTTGTCTGTCCGTTGTGGCGTTTTCATATTTAAATAAAAGTTTTTTTTAAATCATCGATCTAATTGGCCGCTCCCGACTTCCCAAGATATCTATCTATCTATTTATTTATCAATATATCATCACTTCTTTTGTCCCAAGAGGGGTAGGTAGAGACAATCGAATGCCATCTGTTACCTTTTCATCATACCTTTCATACATGCTCGTAGATTGTGTGTATTTTTAATATTTACATCGATCAATTCATTTATTATATGTTCAATATATTCCTAGGTCGTCCTTTGCCAGCATTTCTTTTCACTTCAGCCATATAAAGCTTTTTAGTCAATAAGTAAATAAATAAAAGTTATTAAGTATGTAATTTGATCGCTATTTTAAGCTTAGTAGCATCTGCTAATACACTCCCTCTTTGGGTTTCAAAACTGATAATTTAATTAACTTTCAATATATTAAATCTATATATCATCACGACTTTTATCCCAAGAGGGTTAGGCAGAGACAATCGAATGACATTTGTTACGATGGTGACATACCTCTTTCGATTCTTTTATATTCATACATGCTCGGCGATTGTGTGTACTTTTAATATTTCCATCGATCAATACAATTTTAATATGTCCAAGAAAAGTGCACATAGGTCGTCCTCTGCCAGCATTTCTTTTCACTTCAGCCATATAAACCTTTTTAGTCAATCTTTCATCCTTCTTTCAACGTGTCCTAACCAGCGTAAACTACTTTTCTTCATTTTGGTCACAGTATCATCTTTCACTGCGCATTCTTCTCTTATGACATTGTTGATATAGCTTACCTATATCACTCCTAGGCTCTTCAGTTATCCATCTCAGTTTGTTGGTTTAAGATATACCTAAGTTTTTAACTTTTCTATTTATCAGACAATTACAATTATGTATGTGTAGCTTTATATCTTTAAGTGGATGATCTCCATAATAGTATAAAATTTGAGCTTCTACTACCGGTACGCTTGTCTAGTACAGAATTCGAGTAAGCAAGCAAACTGCCTAAATGGAATTTCAAATTCTTGGCCAATTTCCTTCTTTTGTGAAGGTATACCCTCTGAAGATAACCAGAATGATATAAGAGTAGACTTAATTTTTTCTATTATAAACAAACAAACAAACACATCTTCACGGTCAGAGACACCAGTAACAGTGTCCACTTTTTGCCAGTTGTACACATTAAACAGAATAGACAAACCAAGGTGTAAAGTAGCCCACGCACTGGTCCGTTACCTCACAGAAAATTTCGGTCCGGCCGCCGTATGATTGACATTGAAGACAAGCCACACATTAGCAATGTAAATCATACGATCTAGATCAGATGCAATTCACTCACCCACACAGACACACAAGATTCGATTAAACAAAGGCGTGTGGATGTGTGTGTGTGTGACAGATCGTTCCGGTCATCGAAATCACGGATTGTGGGCCGCGCGGTAAGAATTGGACGAGTCTGTGGTCGATTTCGGTGGACCGTATGGCGGCGCGCCGGCGATTGGACGAATGAGTGGGCACCTTAACACCAGTCTTTAACAGACGTAAATATCTGTAATTTTGTGTCTTCCGATGCCCGAGCATTCGATTAAGGCTCGACTCCTTTTTTCAATTATCTAATATTATTATTATTAAAAAAGGAGTCTACCTATTATGACGCTTTTTACTCCATAAGAGATAATAAAATAAGATTTGCGACGAATGTTGCGTCCTTGGAAACTTTTCAATAAGGATGATGCCATTTTTTGGGAATAGTTTTAAATGTATAGCTGTAAAATTTATTATCTATCTATATAAAAATGAAACCCGTTTTCCGTTGTCACGACATAACATGAAAACGGCTGAACCGATTTGGCTGATTTTAGTCTTAAAATATTCCTAGATATCCAGGGAAGGTTTTAAAGGTGAGACAATTCGAATAATTGCCGAAAAACCCCTAAAAACAGCCCTTTTCTTTTTCCCATAATAACAGAGTCAATTTGAACCTTATTGCTATTCAATAAAGTCTATGCAATGTAGATGTGTTCCTAATGTCACCGCACAAATTTAAAATTCGCGTGCGTGTTGGAGAATCTAATGTCGCGTTCCGACACTCAACAAAAGTGATAATATCGCGAACGCGACCAAATTGAATAGTCACAAAATGTAATTTAAGTAATTTAATAGATCATTAGTAGTACTGATTTTCAGTTTGGTCGGCTTCGCGAAACTTAATTTTGCCTAGGAGTAGGGGTAGGAGTAGAGGTAGGAGTAGGGGTAGGTGTAGTGGTAGGGTAGGGTAGGGTAGGGTAGGGTAGGGTAGGGTAGGGGTAGGGGTAGGGGTAGGGATAGGGGTAGGAGTAGGGTAGGGTAGGGGTAGGGGTAGGAGTAGGAGTAGGAGTAGGGGTAGGTGTAGGGGTAGGGTAGGGTAGGGTAGGGTAGGGTAGGGTAGGGTAGGGTAGGGGTAGGGGTAGGGGTAGGGTAGGGTAGGGGTAGGGGTAGGAGTAGGAGTAGAGTAGGGGTAGGTGTAGGGGTAGGGTAGGGTAGGGTAGGGTAGGGTAGGGTAGGGGTAGGGGTAGGGGGTAGGGTAGGGGTAGGGTATGGGTAGGGGTAGGGTATGGGTAGGGGTAGGGTAGGGGTAGGGGTAGTGCAGGCAAGCCAACGTTTGGGCAGGACAACGTCTGCCGAGTCCGCTAGTACCTAATAAAATAATTTTATTTAAAAATGTTATATTTCCATTTTCATAAAAAAATCAGGATTTTATTTTAATTTTTCTAATTCCCGCGAAAACGTTCTGGGCGCGATGACGACGTCACACCTAGGTAACGAACAAAATGATGGTCACAGATTAGATAAAATAACAAGAAAACAACTTAATCAGTGACAAATTGACAGACGGTTATTTTAATACAGTTACTAGTCTGTGATTATTTATTTGACATTTACTTAGAAGTGACGTCACGTTTACCGTTTGTGGTCACGTGACCGGAAGTATGAATTTAAGCTTTTTCATTTAGATATTAAACAAATAAATAAACATTATTTTTGTGATTATACCTACGTTAAAATAAAAACTGTATTATGCGGTTAAATTAAGAATGCTTTGTGGACAGACATACAATTTACAATCAAGAAAAAAAGCACGCGTATTTAATATATGGGATTATGGGTCTAAAAGTGAGGTAATAAGACTCACGTTACGAGCAAGTGTGTTGAAAAAAATATTATTGTGTTTTTTTTTTCACTGTCATCACCTCTATTGTGTCATAGGAATGTATCCTGAAGGATATGTCACTTCCAAGCCCTCCAACTATCTCTGTTCAAAAAAAAGAAGGTCAAATAAACAAACAAACAAATTTTCGCATTTATAATATCAGTTAGGAGGCTACTTATTCGGTGTTAACGATTTCACAGCCTGGATAGAGCCATTAAAGTACAACTTTGTCAGTTATTTTACACCTATGCATGCATATTATGCACCTAAGCATGGGGTCAACTTACAATGTAATATCCAAATGGACTCAATGTCTTTGACGTATTTTTAGAGCCCAATTACTTAAATTGGTTTAAAACCGTACCTACATTGTTTGATACTATTTGAATATTTTTCTTTTCTATGAAGTTATAGAAATCCTACATACAACAATCCAACGATCATGAGTAAAAGGAATACTCCCCAACGCACATCGTTGGAAAGTTGCATATATGCCAATCTATTAAATATTTTCAATGGCGCGATACAGGTTTCAATGAGATAGTAACGGTGCGACATCTATCGACGCGATGTGCCGCCACACAGTGCTTTTTTAACCGAACTTCAAGATTTTAAAAAAACGGTTCTCAATTCGTCGGAATCTTTTTTTTTATGAATGTTCGCCGATTACTTGAATACGCCTGGACCGATTTAGATTTTTTTTTATTTGAAAGGGTATATACTTTCAAGGTCATCAGGTCAGGATCTGATGATGGGATCTTGGAGAAATCGAGATCTCTTCAAATTTTATAGCGATTTGGGTTTTTTTTTATAGTGACTTGTGCATTTGCTTTCGGAAAGCACATTTTGGTTTTGAAGGCGGTTTTTTCTTCATCAGAAATGGTTACATAGTTATTAATACCAAAGTTATTCCAATTCCAATGTTATTTAAAGGTCATGTGGTACATGAGTAAGTATATGTGAATTGTTATTTATGATTTGTTTACATTTATTTTATGTAGATAATTATATAAGTAGAGATATTATGTTATGTAGATATAAATATGTAAGGTATACTTTTTTTAAAGTGACTTGTGCATTTGCTTTCGGACTTGACTTGACTTCTGTGTCTTCCTGCCCGAGCCGCCAGGCTCGGGCTGGGAGGCGCTGGGGCAACCCCCGTTGCGCCGGCGATGTCTCAGGGGGGCAACAACCCCCCGGGAACTGCTTCTGGCCCCTACTGGGCCAAGGTGACCTATTACATTTGGGAATATATAAAATTTTATTAGAAATAACCCTGAAATTTTTCAATAACAACTTGCTTTCGGAAAGCACATTGTGTGTGGACACCCTCGCTCCGTCTCACCTTCCATGCACTTCTATTCAGGCTGGTGCTGCCGCTTACAAAGCCGAAACTGCCAAACGTCGCAAATACGCATCTCTTCCTGAAGAATACATATTTGTTGCGTTTGGGGTGGAATCACTGGGTCCGTGGTAAGATTGGTAGAGGTGTCCCACGACCAAAGAGCTGGCTCATATTTGGCCCAAAGGATAAGCATAGCTATTCAACGTGGCAACGCAGCCAGCCTTATGGGCACTCTCCCAGAAGGCAGCGATCTTGAAGATTTTTTTTATTTATAAGTTTATTTGTATATATATATAGCATAGTAGGTATGTAAAATAAATAAAAGTGAAAATTAAATATGTAAGTACTATATTTGTGAAGTCATGTGTTATGACCAGTTAAACATAATTAAAAAAAAGTTTTTACAAAGCGTCTCCATTTTAATCACGAAAGTTGCACGAGAACATAATAGAACTTTTAAAAATGAACCAGATAGAAACCAATTCATTTAAACCTTACCTTTTGTTCTACTTTAAGTTTAATTGTTTTGTGAGAAAGCTTGCATCGATACCGCCGGGACTTCGCGCGAGAATTTCTATTTGGGTTAACTGCATACAGATAGTGAAGTATATCAAGTATATCTAAGGAAAAAAACCGGTCAAGTGCGAGTCGGTTTAGCACACGAATGGTTCTGTACTACTGAACAATAATGAAAACTACATTTTAAAAAATACATTAGTAAAAGAAATGCGCGGGTCTGACTAACACCTTGTCGGTTTTTATTATCAGCTTTTGTTTTATATCCAAAATTTGTAGGGATAAACTAATTTCATTTTTTTTTTATTTATTTTTTTTTTTTATTATCAGCTTTTGTTTTATATCCAAAATTTGTAGAGATAAACTAATTTCAATTTCTCTGTAAATAATGCACCTGTGTCACTGTAATTTAGCATATAGTTACTTATTCAATATATCTAAGTGAAAAAGGCGTAATTTTTTTAATTGGTTTTATTGAATGGGAAATATGGGTTGTAAAATTGCCCCCGTTTTCTCTTTCATAATCTATCACAAAGCTCATAATTTTTTTTAAGCGCTGTTATACCATTACCATTAAAAAATATTATTATTTTGAATTTTATATAAGCTACAAGTTACATATTTATATCGTCGTCCTCTGCCAGCATTTCCTTTCACTTCAGCCATATAAACCTTTTAGTCATACTTTCAGCGTAAACTACTTTTCCTCATTTTAGTTACAACATCATCTTTAATTCCGCATTCTTCTCAAATGACATCGAAATTCAAAAGTCAAAATGATTTTATTCTCAAAAAAAATCCCCAAAAATATGTTTAGATAACTGAAATTTACATAGTTTTTCAAAATTATAAGTAGGTGCTCCAAGTGCTAATTTTGAATGTAGGTTTTTTTCAAATTAATTTTGCTTTTAATTCCATGCAGTGACGTCTCTTACAGATATTAAAGTCAAAACAATTCCTTGCACGTTTCAATTTATGTTTCATAAACAAAATATTGTATAGAAAACAAACTTCCTAATAAGTATTCAAGGAGGAAAGGTAGAACGTCGCGTCTCCTTATAACTCGTGATTTGGATCTTTATGTACACCCTAGTCTTTGTCTTCGGCTCCGTCCGTGTCAATATGGTTTACATACAAAAACCGTTCATCACGAGACGGAACCAGACATTAAGGTTCCATGTAGGATTGTAGGTAGGTACTTTACGTAGGGGTAACATGCATACAAATGGGTTGAGAAATAGGGCAGAAATAAAAATGAGTTGTCGTCGCGGCAAACTTTGAAAATTTATTATAAAAAACCGGCCAAGTGCGAGTCGGACACTCGGAGTGGGAAATGCGGTCTTTACGTAGAATGTGTGATATAAAGCGTATTGACCGCATCCGGGACGATGTCATTAGAGAAGAATGCGGAGTAAAAGATGATGTTGTGAAAATGAAGAAAAGTAGTTTATACGCTGGTTTGGACACGTTGAAAGAATGAAGGATGAAAGATTCACTAAAAAGGTTTATATGGCTGAAGTGAAAGGAAATGCTGGCAGAGGACGACCTAGATGTACTTTTATTGAACATATAAAAATATGTTGATCGATGGAAATATTAAAAGTACACACAATCGCCGAGCATGTATGAAAGGTATGATGAATATAAAAGAAACAAAAGAGATATGTCAGGATCGTAACAAATGGCATTCGCTTGTCTCTGCCTACCCCTCTTGGGATGAAAGGCGTGATGATAGATAGATAGATTGTTGTATGGACACCCCCTTAAATATTCATTTCCCACTCCGAGTCGTACACTCGGAGTGGGAAATGCGGTCTTTACGTAGAATGTGTGATATAAAGCATATTGACCGCATCCGGGACGATGTCATTAGAGAAGAATGCGGAGTAAAAGATGATGTTGTGAAAACGAAGAAAAGTAGTTTATACGCTGGTTTGGACACGTTGAAAGAATGAAGGATGAAAGATTCACTAAAAAGTTTTATATGGCTGCAGTGAAAGGAAATGTTTATCTTTGAAACTTATATTACCTTAGTTTTTAATTTAGGTACATACCGAATTACGCACTTTTGTAATATCCTGAATATTATACGTAGTGAAATATTTTTCCAATCGGTCCAGTAGTTCTCGAATTTACTAACAAATTTAACAAACAAATTGAACTCTTTATATATATTACTATGGTAACATCGATTTTTTGAACCACACAATAAAAGTGACATCGTCACTTCCTAACATAAATAATATTGTTTACAATAAAAATAAAATAAGGGACAAAGTGCAAAAGGAATAGTGGAGTCCAGGTTTGTTTTTATCTGGCTAATTTCCCACTTGGAACGTTGTGCTCACCTTTTTCTAATGATGGGAATAAATATATCGATACTAATTACGATTATCGATATAAATCTATTAATTATTGTGTGATTTTGAAATCAACAATCAACTATGCAAGTTAACTAATATATTATAAATGCAAATTGTCTTTCATTCATCTCAAAACAAATCAACGGATCGACGTGTTTTTTTGCACATAGATAGTTAGTCGGATGACTGGTTTTTATTCTAGAAATTATTATTATCATTAATAAATCAATCCATTAGACACTCCAAAACAATAACCCAATTTTGCATTGCATTCAGAGATAGCTCCCGATGGGTGCTAGCCACAACACTTCAGATTAAACACTCTAAGGGCCTTCATCATTTCAATTGTTGGTGATTCTAATTATAGGTATAATTTGAGACACATGTATAATTGTTATTACCATTGCCTAAAAGGAAAAAAGGAAAAAAGCGACTTAGCGTTATAATACTATACCTGTTATATTATCTTATCTGGCAACACTAGACATACTGTAATAGATACTGGTCATTATTATTTGTCTTGTTTGAATCTGACATTTAAAATATACAACATTTTAATGATCCAAATAGCACTAGCCTTAAAAAACTGCAATGTGACAGCCTCTTCGCATTTTGTCCATGAATTTAGAGTCACGTATTATTAATAACTATTTTTTTTTCTATCTGTCTTGTTTATATTATTTATTGATAGACTCCAAAATTAAGTGTGCATTTATATTCTGCTACTTGTTCATCTCTTTTTTATTTATATTTTATCAAATCATTATAATATTTAGGAAAAAGTAATGTAAATTATTCGTGTTATATAGGCACGTGTTTTTATACATTTCTGGGAAGAAAATTTAGTAACTAACATAATATAAAATATATCTATCTATCTAGCTATCATCACGCCTTTTATCCTAAGAGAGGTAGGCAGATACAATCGAATGCCATTTGTTACGATCCTGACATACCTGTTTCGCTTCTTATATACTCATCATACTTACATGCTCGGCGGTAATGAATAAAATATTGAAAAAATAATTACACTAGGTATGTAGTTTAGAACATAATATTTTATGACTGGAAGGGTAGATCGAGGGGCGTCTTATGATAATATTAACAATATAATATCAGAGTGTTAATTTTGAAAAAAAAAATTAACTTGACTATTTATTCACATAGATGCACCAAGAGGTATGCCAAGATCGTAGCAATAACTGATTGCATACAGAAAATAATCGTAATGGCTTTGACTTAATATCGATATATTATATTAGCACATCACTATGCTAAATGAAAGCTCGACAAAGCAAGTCAATGTAAGAAAACTCAAAGCAGAAAATGCAGTTTTTATTCTCTAATTCTTTCTTTGTTGTCTTTGTTAGATTTTAAGGGTCAAATAGAGTAAATGGGGACCAGAGAAATCGCTAAAGTTTGTACACATATTTTGTTGTCCTTAGAAAATGAGTACTAAGTTTAATACCACGAAATCATTTTGTTCCATATTCATAACTATTTAGTGATTGTCAATATGTAATAGTTAAATTAATTAGCCCTAATTTAGGCCTGCTTTAAAAGTTAGTGGTATTGTTATTTGTTAATCGATATACATACCATCTGGTATTCGCAACCGGGTGGGACCCAGGCAGGTTCAAATCCCACTCATATCGATAAAGTTTTGTGCTTTGGAACGTCCGCATTTATTTTAAACAAACTTTCTTCTCCTGGTTTGCCCGTGGATATTTTCGAATAAAATGAAATTAAAAACAATTTTTTCTAGAACCCGATTGCAGCGATACTTACAGGGTCAATATTGTGAATCTAAACCATCCAAGATCCACTCAAACACACACAAAAAAATTCATTTCATCAAAATCGGTCCAGGTCCAAATCTGTGACATATTATCTTTCATCCACTATTATACTGAGTTATACAAAACTCCCATAGAAAAAACAAAAAAAAAGGTGCGTCGATGGCCGAGTGGTTAAGACGTCTGGTATTAACTAGGCAGACCCCGAGTTCGATCCCGGATCCCGGCCATGTAGGTACCAATGTGTTTTTTAATTAAAAACTTATGTACATAATCCGACAAACCACACTTAGAGGCTTTTCCATCTAAATATATCTCAACAGAACTATAGCCACTCGTTAGATATAGTCTCACAAATACCATCGGCTAAACGAGGGAGACTTGGTCTTCCGCTGGGTACCCTGGAACCGTAACCCGTGAAGAAAGAAAAAAAATCAGTTTCAGTTTTTTTCGTGTTTTTTTCTAGATCCGTTTTCAAGTGATGCTCTTTTAAAGAAGTGACACAACTAGGTCCATTAACAGTTGCCACCTCTGTTTTATCTGGAACACTGGCTGCAAGTGGACACTGTTACTGCTGTCTCTGGCCACACCGCAAGCTATAAAAATCGTGAAGATGTGAGTGTATATGTACTCGTATATTGCATCCAAGATGTACTGAAGTAAAGGTAGAGACCGTGACCTTGACTTGAGTTATAAATTGCTACCAATCTCAATTTTGCAGCCGCAGGTGATTTAAGAGGTTTACTCCTTTTTAGGACCCCGTAGACCAATTGAAAAATGGAACCAGTATAATTTCCACGTTTGAAGCTGGACGGGAAGGACTTGAAGCCAATACAAGTCAGATTCTTCTTTATTCTTCTTTTATTGTGGCGCCATCAATGTTAATCGATGATTTGCCAATGTTAAGTATTATAGTTTCAATATGCCAATTAATCGGTATCTAAAATGTTACCGCCGACTGTGATATATATATGTATGTATGTATGTATGTACAAATACACCCCACATACACCCAACAATAACACACACCCAACCACAACACACACCCACATACACCACACACACACACACACACACACACACACTATAACACACACCCAACACACTTTGTCTCTTTGATGAACCGTATTTCTAGAATTTGAATTTCTTTTAATTTTTTTTAAATTTGTTATTTGTAATTTATAATTGTTTCTTATTTTCTTTTAATATTTTCATCCTAACTAGTGATATATTTTTTATTTTAAAGATTTTTTTTTTTAATATTTTGTATTATGTTTTGAATTTATTTATAATTTTTTTAATTTTAAATTTTATATCTTTGTTTCTGGATCAGAATAGATATATACCCAAATAAAATAGATCCTTTTGTGGCCAAATGTAATTATATTATATTATTTTAATCTATTAATCTGTTGTGCTGTGGATTTTTAATAAATAAATAAATAAATAAATAAATAAATATGTATTCACACAGACTATTTACAACTATCACATCGCGGAACGTGTGCCTCGGTCGCCATAACAAGACGTAAGATCCAGCCAGACTTTTCTTTAATTTTCTACGGAAACGACCGTGACAATCGATGCGCAGTACAAAATTTTAAATGAGTCGATGTTTGACCACTGAAGAAATAATAGTAGTGTAGTAGTAATACCTTTACGCCTGTTTCCCAAAGGGGTTCTTCTCAGTCGTAGTGCTCTTGACAGAGCAGTCGTGGTCAATCATGGCGGTCCACAGCGCGACGCACCTTGTATTGACTCGCCATTGTTAACTTTTTTGGGAAGAATAGTGCAGTGGTTTCCCCTTGCCTTCTGCATCACACATTTTAAGACTATTTAGGTCTTCAGGCTCGCCGTATCCTCTTTCTCCAGTTACCTAGCTAGGTTTATGGTATACCGCCATTGCTCGGTCGCCAGAGCCTCGTTTGTTGTCAAGCAGAGGGTACCAAGCGTGCATGTGAGGATGACATTTGGGGTCGGATATTTCGTTTTCCCCCTTACCCCAAAGGGGTACGCAGACAGTATGGAGCGCCATTTTTTTGCAAAACTTCTCTTGCTTCATCCACATCCTTACATCGTTTCATACATGCACGTCTTTTTAACCGACTTCCAAAAAAAGAAGGAGAAGGTTCTCAATTCGGACCGTTTTTTTTTTTTTTTTTTTTTTTTTTTTTTTTTTTTTTGTTTTTTTTTTAATGTATGTATGTATGTACATCGATAACTCCGCCAATTGTGAACCGATTTTTATGGTTTCTTTTTTAATCGACAGATAATTCTTCCGGATTGGTCCCATTTTTATCTCATAAAAATTGGTTCATTAGTTTTTCAGAAATTTTGAAAAAACTGACTTTATAAGTACATTTTTCTTGATATCTCGATAAAATATGTACCGTTTTTGACAACTTATTTTTTTCAAGACATAATAATTTCTCGACATTATCTCACAGACATATGACGAAAATCGGTTCAGTAGTTTTTCAGAAATTCAGTAATTAATTTCTGTTTACGGCTGAAATTATGTATCAGAAAAAGCCTTAGCAACGGTTGCTATTGACACGAAGTTGTCAATTTTCGTGACGATGGTCTAGCGTTTAAATGTAATGGGGTGCATAGGATGCACAAGCACATTACATGGTTCAAATCAAATCCACAGGGGTATTTTTTTTTAATTTTCCATCAATATTTTTTTAGTTGCGTTATTATTTGTCTCTCAAGGCAGCAAATTCACTTAAAAGGGTAAAATAAAACTTTTAAAAAAAAGTGCACCGACTTCAAAAATATGCACTGAAAAGTAAGAAATAATAAAAAATTCGTCGTAAAATTTGAAGACGGTTGGTGCCAAATTAGAAATAACTTAGTAGGTACCCAAATTCACTAATCTAGATAATTTATTAGGAACCTACGATCATCAGTACAAACATAATATATAATATTGAACAGATATTTATGTTCTTAGATGTTTACTTAATTTTGTATCCTAATTTGGCACCAACCGTCTTCAAATTCTACGACGAATTTTTTATTATTTCTTACTTTTCAGTGCAAATTTTTGAAGTCGGTGCACTTTTTTTTTAAAGGTTTATTGTAGTACTTACTACGTATTTGACCTTTTTTAAGGACATCAGATATTTGATTACTGAAAGTTCGTCTTGGTCGTCCTTTCCTTGTTGGTCCTTTCAGTACTATCCCACTAATATTATAAACGCAAAAGTTTGTATGATGAAAAATGTATGGTTCCCGTAGGATAGATTTGTTTTTGTTTTTCACGGGATCTACATGATTTTTTGCATAGTGCTAATTTAGGGGTCAGAGAATGACATACTACTTTTTATACCGCGCGGGCGGGGGAGGGGCAAATTACAGCCACGGAATTATTATTTATTATATTTATATATCGTTCAACATGTCCAAAACATTGAGGGAATAAAATAATAGTAAACAATAGTATTTTAATGAATCAGGTCAAGCTCAATTGAGGTAGTTTGAGGAAATGCCTTATTCACCCTTAAGGGGCTCCCTGTACCAAACGGCCTTGAAAATATGAATAGCATGGGGCCTCAGCCGCTTATGTCGAATACGCTAAGTGTGAGTAGAGAAGCGATAGTGTAGGTACCGCCCCTTTTTCTGGAATTTCTATGTGATTTAGTATTTTTATTATTAAATTATGTAATAATAGGTTGTATAAAAAATTTAAAAGTGTAATGTTTAAAACATAAAATTGTCCGTTCATTGGTGTAAACCGCAAATAAAAAGGACTTCAAAGTATGAAGTAGATGCACGTAATAGATCGTTACTATAAATATTGACCCTGTCTGTATACAAGTTTTATAATTATTTAAAACAAAATAAAAAGTGGAAAGACAAGTTGAGATATTAAAGATTTTTTTTGTATACTTATTTATTTTTTAGTATTTATAATTAACGAGAAGAGATCCTCTAAAAAGTACCTTACGGTTTTGCTATGGGAACTGCCTTAATGTAACCTTATTATACTGTTTACCCACTTGTGCATCTAAGTCGTAATGGTACAAGATAGGACGGAGCGCTGTTCACATCTAATTTTCGCAGCTTTCTATCTAACGTTTATAATTTAGATTTATTACCGTTGCCCTCTTATTGATCGTTGTGCTAACCCTTTTAAGCTTGCGTTGCGTACATACTACATGCACACACTATCACTACATTTATTATAAAACAAAGTCTGTCTGTCTGTCATAACTACTCAGCGGATTTTGTTGTAGTTTGCAATATTAGATAGGTTGATTCAAGAGGAAGGTATACGAATATTAAACATGGATCTATCATGTTTAGGAGCTGAGAATTAACAGTTTAAGTGAATCAAGTAGGAGAAAAAGTAGGCTCTACCGAGTTTTCGTTGCGTATGCTGTCTAATCCGTTAGAGATGTAGTAAAATTATGTAGGAATGAATTGTGTGGAATAAAATTATCTATAAAAAATCTGCGGCAGCATATATCTATCTGCAATAGTTAAATAGTTATAAGCGTATTTATGTAGGTATTCAAATTATTGTGAACCCATATTGTCAGTTTTCTAATTCGTGACAATTCCTAAAAAAATATATTTCAAATTACACTAATGCTAAAATTATTTATCCAAACACTACTTTTCTTAAGTAGGTAGGCCATACATTGGTCCGGCATCGCACCGAATCTTCACATTCCGGCCGCCGGATGATCTAGGAGGACCGTTCGTTTACAAGAATTGGACGAGTCTGTGATCGGTTTCGGTGGACCGAAACGACTTCTCGTGATTCGGAGGGCATCTGTTCTGGTTTATATGGACAACTGGCAAAAAGTGGACGCTGTTACTGATGTTCCTGTCGTCACCGCAAGGTATTTAGAAGGCCTTTTTTGTTTGTCGGGAATGAGTAAAGTTATACGTAAACATCTATTTAGATTATTTATTTTGAGTCAATTTTAACTTTACTAGGAATCGAACCATGGACAATCTATGTTCTGGGTAGAATAGTTAACCACTAGGCTATACCTTATTAGTCCATATCTGTACAAAATCGCCTCGAAGCAAGGCAACGTCACTTAGGGATTTAATTTTATAATCATATCGTAACATTTTGTTTATTTTGGATTCATTAAAAATATTGACTTTTCAACGAAGCGGTTTTTGATATTTTAGGTGTGGATTAATTAAAAAAATATATGCAAAGTGATATCCATATATGCTACCGCGGACTATTTTATAGATCATTTTATTCTACACAATTCATTTCTACATAATTTTGTCATATCTCTGACGGATTAGACGGCATACGCCGTGAAAATTAGCTGGGTCTAACTTTGCTCCGACTTGATTAACTTATACTGTAAATACTCAGCTCCTAAACATGATAGCTTCAGGTTTCGTACTTGTAAACCTTCCTCTTGAATCAACCTATCTAGTAGTGAAAGCTGTATCAAAATCCGTTTAGTAGTAAAGGTCATAGGTCAAATAAATTAAAATCGTAATGCGAAGACACATTTATTGCTTTCGACTCATTCTTCACCTACCCTCCTATTCCGTATGTCTGTTGCTAACAAAAAAGTCCATAGTTTACATCGCTAATGTGTGGCCTGTGTTCAATCTCGATCATACGGCTAGCCGGACCGAAAATTTTCGATGAGATACCGGACCAGTGCTTGGGCTACTTTAGCAACGGAGACACGGAATATGGAGGCTGTTCTCACCGACACTTCTATATATATCTTCTAGCTAATATCATACGACTTCTAGGTAATCTACACTCAGTTAAAGGATGTATTCTATCAATCCTGTCATAGGCTAATTCTTCTGATAAGGATTTGACTGCTTCCATGGCCATATTACCAACGAAAGGCGATTCTTGTTTATCAATAATACGTGATAACCAACGTCCTTCAATGCATCTGAAAATTAACCAAGAAAAATATTCATTAACTGTCTTTCCCCGTAGCTTTGCTCGTGGTCGATTTTTTTAATGTGAAACGCATTGCGGTTGCACCAGAGTTAAGGCAGGGTGCAAACACGATATCTACTAAAAGTGGCGTTTTTCGACGCTTACTTTGAAGTGTCAGGAATCAATCACAATCTCAAAAAAATATAAGTACATAATAAAATAAAATAAAAATAGCCTTTATTCTACCACAAATGTTTCCATACATAAAATCTCATTATATTAAGTCAAAGTTACATTCTTACATTTTAATCAAGATTAACAGTTTTAAAGATTATTATTAAAATTTAGTAAAAATACATTATTTAAAATCGTTAATATTTCTATGCATTTAGCTTTTTTTTCTTCCCCAGCATCCTCCAGTTCTCTTTGTCTCTAGTTTGTCTTCTCCAGTCCAGTCCACATCTTTCCTTAAATATGTCTTCCCATCTTTTTCTCGGTCTACCTCTACCTCTTTTTTCTTCTCTTGGTACCCATTCTGTCACTTTCTTGGTCCATCTATCATTGTCCATTCTACACACATGACCTGCCCATCTCCATTTCAAATTTCTTATTCTTTCAAGTATGTCAGTTACTTTTGTTTTATATCTTATTGTTTCGTTTTCAATTTTATCTGATACTTTTATGCCCAACATGCTTTTCTCCATTTTCCGTTGCTGTATAACTAATTTATTTTCGTCTCTCTTACTAAAGGCGTAAGTACATAGTGGATAGCAAATACTACTACATAAATCTTTAACCGCATATATTTTTCATCTATAAAAAAAAATTTGTGCGTAAATTCACAATATTTTCCGCGATAACTATATACTTTTTTTAAGAATTTCACTGTTTTTTTTAACAAATTTTAAGAAAAAGCTACAGAATAAGTGAAATTTAATGTGTAGTTGCATGACCACCAAGCAATATTCAACCTTATATTATCCTACATAAGCATCAGCTACCGGAGTGCAAATAGTATTTTTGATCCCTGCCTTAATGGTTACTGCTCCGCTCTTTTGGGTCGTAGCGTGATGTTATTATAACCTATAAACTTCCTCAAAAATTGAGCTATCAATGCATTTTTTTTAAATTCTACTTTTATTAATTTGTGCACTCTAATCTCCACAATGTCTGAACCAAACTCTATGATGTATTGAGATAAGTTGTTTATATGGGTTGATAAATAAAAAATATAATTATGTCAATTTATAACAAAATCTGGTAAAAAAAAGGAGTCGTCTTGAAACGTGCTTCGGAGGCTACGTAAAGCCGGTCAGCACTTCTTCTAAAAATACCATATAGAATTTACGTCTGTTTGAGAAATTACACACCCAGGTCTATTAAGTGCAGCAACAGGCTTGCCACCTGTTCTGTTCAATATGGCCACACAGCAAGGTAAAAATTAGCCGCCAGCTCTCTTTTATGAAGTATACTAACTGAGGGCAAGGATCTGCTGGTACTAATAAGTTAATGGGAGTTCGCTCCCAACATTCCGGTGGGTGAGAGTTTATCATGTATTTTTTGAGGCGAGATGTTACGCCGACACCTTTCTTCTTTTGACCTGTTCTTTCCTGAAAAAAAAAGCAAAATGCTGCTACATCATCTAGAAGCAGCAGGATACCCAACTCCTCACCAACTCGTAGGTTTTTTTTTTTTCATTTTTAGGGTTCCCAAAGGGTAAAAACGGAAACATTATTACTAAGACTCCGCTGTGCGTCCGTCTGTCTGTCAGTCTGTCCGTCTGTCCGGCTGTATCTCATGAACCGTGATAGTTAGACAGTTGAAATTTTCACAGATGATGTATTTCTGTTGCCGCTAAACAACAACTACTAAAAATTGAATAATTTAAGGGGGCTCCCATACAACAAACCTGTTTTTTTTGCCGTTTTTATAGATAATAAGTTATTATTATATTTATTTTAGATAATAAAAATTACTTACGGAATAGTATACGCAGTTCAACATAGTTCTAATTTTTTCATTGATAAGTGTAAATGTCAAGTTTAATAAAGTTAATGAAGGTTTTTTATCACCAAGTAAATTCTCATAGGGTTCTAAACTGCAATCCAAAATTCTGAAAAATACAAACACAAAATATTTTTGTGAAGTGAAAGGAAATGCGAGGACGACCTAGGTGTACTTTTATTGAACATCTAAAAAAAAAATTAAAAGGACACACAATCGCCGAGCATGTATGAAGGATATGATGAATATAAAAGAAGCGAAAGAGGTATGTCAGGATCGTAGCAAATGGCATTCGATTCTCTTTGCTTACCCCTCTTGGGATAAAAGGCGTGATAATAGATAGATTAAATAGAACCAGTGCGTGGGATACTTTACGCATACGCAACCGAATACAAATCCATTTAGTCAAAATTTTACTAGACTCGAACCTGCGACTGTTTGATTCTTTATTTAGGCTAACCACTACGTCCTATGTAATCTATCTGTTATATCACATGTCATTAATAATAGAATGGCAAGATGTTCACGTGGAATTGATATGAATTAATGGTTTCACTGACGTTTGATAAGATAATTACAGGATGTTACCTATGGTTGAGATCTAGGTCTAGAATTCTAGATCTAGCTACGAAGTATTAAATAATTGCATCTACATATGCATGCATATAAAGTCGTTTTATATCTTAAAATTATTCTCAAAACCCTGGATACCCATGGGTGCAATATGGGTTTGCAAAAATTTGAGTACATACATAAATATGAAGTATAAATACTAATGTAATGGACTTCAAATAAAAGAAGAAGGAGGTACTCAATCCGTCAGAATGTTCCCCGATTACTTGAATCGACCCTCGACCAATTTTCCAATTGGTTCCATGGTCATCAGGTCAGGATGATGGGATCCTGGAGATATCGAGAACTCTTCAAATTTTATAGGCACACTTGAAGCGATTTGGGTATTTTTTTATAGTGACTTGTGCATTTGCTTTTGGAAAGCACACTTTATTCGTCTCATAAATAAATTGACTTGTTCGAACACGGAGAGACTAGCGTTCAATTGAAATAAATTACGATGTGATTTTAATAATTATTATATCACGAGATGATTAAACAACTAAGGCGTTGGAAATCGCAATAAATTTTAACAAGCATTGAAGAAAAGTTTTGCCCACAACACATTGTATCATATTTAGTTTCTCTGTCAACTTATCTTATCCATGAACAGTGCCCCACGCCCCCAATAAATAACTGTACAAAAATATTTAAAACAACAGTAATTTAGTTTAGTTAATGTATGGAGTACTTTTCCATTATAGGTTAAGCGATATCTGCAAAAGAAACGTAGTTCTAATTTTTGACACATGTGTTCCTTAAGACCCTGGAAGTATCCAATCAAAAGTCCCCACTCCTTGATTGTCGGCTTCCAATGGTCGGTCGGTGTTGCTATGATTCAGATTGATTTCGCTTGGATTGTTTAGATATTTATTTTTGTTTAAGGCATGTTTAAAATAACTTACTTAAATATATCCTCAAGATTTTCTTCTGTTCGCTTTAAGTCTTCATCGTGTTTAGAAATTACTGACCTTAGAGACTCATTTCTCTCGATTTGTTCGTTTAATTCTTCTTTCAGTTTTTCTAAAGTTTCATTATTATTTAATATTTTTGCTTCATTCCAATCATAACGATCGACTAAAATATATATTGTATTTAATTTCATGGTCAATTAAAACTTAAGCAATTGAATTTTTTAATTTTATTTTTATGATCATAATTATCAATGACATCATAGAAGAATAAATTAATAAAAGAAGTACCCGAAATCAACAAACCAACTTCAAAATTTGGGCTCGTCCCACCAATGTCAAACAATAAAAATATAATTCTTCCTCTCTCAACTCATAGAACATATTTAAAATATCTACTACTATCGTTAACAGTTTCAACTTAAATTTAGCCTCTTGGAATTTTTTTAGTACAAACATTCAGACTAACAGACACTTTTTATTTGTATAGATTTTATGCAAGTGGGTTTTGAGAATCAAGAGATGGTTTCATTAATGTCATTTGGATCGGAGGTATGTACAAACCAATTTCTCTTCGTATTTTCTTCAGATCTCTACTCAAGACGACAGTTTCAGTGCAAACTTCATTTAACAAATTATACAATGAAAAGTTATACACTTCTCTTGATTCAAAATCATCAATAATCCTTTGTATGTCATATTCCCTGGTGTAATCCTGAAATGTTAAACTTGGTTATATGGACGTTCACATCTTTAGATCATTGGTCGATCACGTCAATCTTAACGTATTTTGATGAATATACATTTAATACGAGTCGTGGAAACTGAAAGTGCTATTACAGAGTTTATTGTTAAATTACTTACATGTATTTCACTTAATATTTTTTTATTAGCTTCGATTTCATCTAGCAATTCTTCTTCTTTTAATCTTTTGAGCTCTTCATCTCTTCTTTCTTGACGTTTGTTGATCCTCATTACACTCTTTCTAGCTAAAAAGTCGTGAAGACGCGAGTCGTGGTCTAAAACTTTTTGTAAATCTCGCATTTCCTAAAAAAGAGCTTTGTATTTTATGGCAGAATCTATTTTTCGACCTACTTATTTTTGTTTTAATTATATCCTTTTGCGGTTTCCGGAACCATGTTGGCCCTACACAGCAGTCAAGTCTTCTTCATTTAGCCCATATCATTTTTGAGGATAACTGATTTAGGAATTTTATTTTCTTTTGTCCTCGAAACCATCAAACAAACGAGCATTTTTTTGTTATAAGAATGCTTTTAGGGTTCGGAAGTCAAATTGAATAAACGATTCTGTAGCAGGTCTAATTCCTGAACACTGTACAGTACTCAAGCTATTTCTCACCTGCATTTGCATCATTTGGTCTACTTTTCCCTTTTCCTGCATAGAACGTAGTTTACCACAACATTCATCTCGCTGGTCGTAAGCTAGTGTTGACTGTTCAAATAGGTCCGAAAGGTACTTTTTGCCTTTTGATAAAGATGCCAACATTTTTATCCAACATTTGTTAAATACAGCTCTGGAAAATTTTAAACGCTTTGGTCAACAATCTAAGATTTGGCTCCAAGCTAGCATACCATGTGCTAAAGGCAACGTAATATAATTCACCGTGAAGCTAAAAAAATGTGTTCCAACGACTTTTAGCTCCATGGATATCGGAGACAAATAATTATAGAAATATCATAATCAAAGACGAATTGTAGAAGTTAACAAATTATTATTCTGGGAAAGAAATTATGAAGTGGAAATATTTTTTTAATTTTTATTTTAGTTTTTTTTTCACTGGCTGCCTAATGGCACCTGGAACCGTGTTATCCCAGGGTGCAAGATACATTCTTGAGGCTATATTATTGAACTGACCATCTGAATTATTCATTTTTTTAAATTAATGGATTGAAATTATCACCTGTCTTTCAGCATGTGTTCTATATCTTGTCTAATATTTTTGTTTTCATTTTGTACTTCGTTGAAGGTCAGTGTAGCGGTTTCTAGTTTATTCTCCATTGACACCAATCGGTTCTGACTTTCCAAGCGACGTTCTTCTAGCTGAAATTCTTAATATTTTTTAGGATATCGTTAAATTGTATGGGATCAAATGCCTTTATTCTTTGCAGTGTGGCCAGAGACACAGGTAACAGTGTTCACTTTTTGCCAGTTGTCCATATTAAATGTACAACTTAATAACAATAGAATAGAATGTAGAATAGATAACTTTAAATATTATGGGATCTACTGAAATACAACCACGTGACCTAACTAAACTGCCCTTCACTCTGACGAAACCAAGGAGTTTATATACTTATTGCATACAAACTCCTTGGAGTTAACGTTTTTCTTGAACGCAAAGTTGATAGATAACGCTGAAAAAAAATGGCGAAGGTTTAGATCGATCAGCTGATTTTTGAGGTTATGCCCTATTGTTGTTTTTCGGATTTTTATTATTTATTTAGTTAAAATGCATAAATTGAGCTTCTAATATGCTGCGCATAATTTTCATATAATTATTATACCTAATTCGGTTTTAAGTTTCAGCATAAATATAATGTTTTAGCATTCCTAGAGAATAGAATTATAGCGTTCGTACATTGTCTAAAGAAGCCCACGCACCCGGTATCTCACCGAAAATTTGCCGCCGTATGATCGAGATTGAACACAAGCCACAAATTAGCGATGTAAATCATACGATCTAGATCACATGCAATTCACTCACTCACACAGACACACAAGATTCGATTAAAGAGAGTGTCAAACATCCGTATGTGTGTGACAGATCATTCCGGTCATCGAAATCAAGCACAAATACAACGATTTGAAAACGGATGACGGACCGTTCGTTACAAGAATTGTACGAGTCTGTGGTCGATTTTGGTGGACCATATGGCAGCGGCGCGCCGGCGATTGGACCTTAAGGGGGCTGATGGCAAGCCTGTTGCTGCACAGACCTAGGATGTGTCACTTCTTTAACTGGCATAAGTATTCTATTATTTCTAATGCCCCCCGAATCAAGAGAAGTCGACTAACATCTCTTCTACATTTAGCTAACGATATGTTTGAGGCTGCCTTTTTGAGTTCTGTTGAGGTATTTTGAGTTAAAAAATGAAGTAGATACCTTGCCAGCCTTTTCAGTAACTAGTTTCCTTAGTTGAAGAACATTTTTGTTGTTTCTTTGTAATAATCCGTCCAGTTCATCCATTAATCGTACGCCACCTATAAATTTTTTTCTAAATTAAATTTTATCCGAATTCATTTAGCCGTTTAACCCTTTTGATCTAATATATAAATCTACTAGCAGTTGCCCGCGACTTCGTACGCGTTGTATTAGGAATACATTCTTAACACCCCATTTCAACCTCTTCGGGGTTGATTTTACAAAAATCCTTTTTTAGTTCACCCCTATACTAACACTCCCAATTTTCATATTCATATCTTCATTGCTTTAGGCTGTGTGTTGATTGTCACTCAATCAACGACACGACAGTTTTGGTCAGTTATCTCAAAGAAAATTTTCGGTCCGGCCGCCGTATGATTGAGATTGAAGACAGGCCACACATTAGCAATGTAAATCATACGATCTAGATCACATGCAATTCAATCACCCACACAGACACACAAGATTCGATTAAACAAAGGCGGTTGGATGTGTGTGACAGATCGTTCCGGTCATCGAAATCAACCACAAATACAACGATTTGAAAACGGATTGTGGGCCGCGCGATAAGAATTGGACGAGTCTGTGGTCGATTTCGGTGGACCGTATGGCGGCGCGCCGGCGATTGGACGAATGAGTGGACGGACATACGCATACATACCGTCGCTCTCATTGAGAGTTTTCATTCGACGCAACAAAAATCTCTTCAAATCTAATGCCATTCTTTTGTCCTTCTTCTTATGAGCTCCAGATTTTGCTATCTGGAAGGAGAAAAAAAATGAGAATATTTTCTTGTGCTTCGGAGAGTACAAATGTCTGAAAAATATACTTCTATATAAAAATTACAGAGGATTGCTCTGGAAATTTGCGGCGACATTTTTTATTACATACTAACTTTTGGACGCGGTTTCGCCCAAAACAAATCAAGCTCATCTCTTTCTGTTTCCCGGGATAAAAAGTAGCATTTTGGAAATGTGGCATAAGGATTAATGTCGTAAGGATAAAAAAATAGCGTATGTCACTTCGACCTCCAACTATCTCTGTGCAAAAAATCAAGTCGATTGGTTGCTCTATTTTGAAGTGAGAAAAGACAATAAATAGTATTAGGAATTTTATCATCTATCTATCATCACGCCTTTTATCCCAAAAGGGGTAGGCAGAGAATATCAAATGCCCTTTACCACGATCCTGACATACCTCTTTCGCTTCTTTTATATTCATTATACTTTTCATACATGCTCGGCGATTTGAAAGATAGGCAAAAACTAAAAGAAATGCTTTCGTTTTTGTCTATCTTTCAAACTGCTTTTCCTAATTTTAGTCACAACACCATCTTTCATTCCGCATTAAGTTCGGATGCGGTCAATACGCCTTACATCACACATTATAGGTAAAGATCGCATACTTACTTTAAGATTTTTATTCAATTCAACATATTCTAACTTAAGTAGCTTCAGTTGTAGATTTTGTCTTCTGAACTGTGGATGCACGCCCATAACACCGCTACGATCTGCTTGTATTGTTCGAACCTGATGAAAATAATAATCTAAAATTACACGTTTTCTTCTTCTACTTCTTTTGATATATGGCAACAGTACTGACTTATCGTCGCAATTCTGCCAATGTCAAGTGTTTAATCTTGTACAATAGTATGCCGATAAATCAGTAGCTAAGATGATCCCGCCACTGTGATATGTCTTATTATTCACCGACTAATCACAACCATCACAGCGCGGGCGGGATTAAACCGGACTACAACGACTACCGCACGACGGTACATAAGGTTTTAATTAAAACCCATTGGTACATGGCCGGGATCCGGGATCGAACCCGTGGTCTGCCTACTTAATACCAGACGTCTTACCACTCGGCCACCGACGACGACACGAGACGAAAAAATATACAAAGTTATACAAAATATATCTGTGATTGTATGTTCAAATTATTGTCCAGAATAGGGTTTGAAACTGCGGAATGGATTTTGATGAAACTTTTGCTTCATCACGATATCTTATAATTATTGCCTTTTAAAAAAAAGTGTACCGGTTATATTTATGCACAAGTCACTATAAAAAAATACCCAAATCGCTTCAAGTGTGCCTATAAAATTTGAAGAATTCTCCATTTCTCTAGGATCCCATCATCAGATCCTGACCTGATGACCATGGGACCACTTGGGAAGTATACCCTTTCAAACAAAAAAAAAATTCCAAATCAGTCCAGGCGTCTTCAAGTAATCGGGGAACATACATAAAAAATATAAAAGATTTCAACGAATTGAGAACCTCCTCCTCCTTGGAAATCTTAGTTTAACAGTAACCTGTCTTTGCAATCTCAAATGTTCATCTTCTAGTTTTTTCAAAATATCCATCTCTGTCGGTGCTGCTAATCCGTTGAGGGCTGGATCCATGTTTTCAAAAGTAAAATTTACAAATTTGTTCAAATATCAATAAATTTTATTAAAAATATCAAAAAGCAACAGACCGAATCGTCACGATCTTAGCCATATAGATTATACAAAAAAACTAAAAAATCACGCCTATTATCCCAAGAGGGGTAGACAGAGACAATCGAATGCCATTTGCTACGATCCTGGACGTTCTTTATATTCATCATACCTTTCATACATGCTCAGCGATTGTGTGTACTTTTAACATTGCCTTCGATCAAGATATATAAGGAAATGTTGACAGAGGACGACCTAGGTGTATTTTTATTGAACATAATATTATAAAAAATATAATTCGGTTATAAGTTTCTGCATGTTTTAGCTTTCTAGCGTATAGCATTAGCAAATTATCAATTGGGATAAAAGGCATGAAGATAGATAGAAGCGAGATCATGGAAGATTGTATTAAGTTTTGTTGAACAAAAGAAACATTTTCAGTGAATATATTTTTTAAGCTAAAGTATAAGAGATTTTATAGTGAAAAGGAGGGTGTCCTATTTAAGAGTTCCTGAATCAAATCTTTTTCACCGTAGAGATTAAGGTTCATTCACATGTGGTGCCTATTATAAATAAAAAAATATGTGTTTGTTTGTTTGTTTATGATATACTAGCAGTTACCCACTATCTCACAGTAAATTTTCGGTCCGGCCGCCGTATGATCGAGATTGAACACAGACCACACAAGATTCGATTAAACAAAGGCGTGTGGATGTGTGTGTGTGACAGATCGTTCCGGCCATCGAAATCAACCACAAATACAACAATTTGAAAACGGATGGTGGACCGCGCGTACAAGAATTGGACGAGTCTATGGTCGATTTCGGTGGACCGTATGGCGATCGGCCGGGGATTGGACGAATGTGTGGCCACATTTAGGGGTTGAATTTCGAAAAATCCTTTCTTAGTACACATCTACAGCCCTTAAGGGGCGGTGGTCAAGGTCATCTTGTATCTGTCAAAAATTTAATCTTGAGTTTATTTATACAACATTTCCTCAGCACACAGTTGATAGTTATTATTTTAAATTGGATTAAGGCATATTTTTATTATGTTATAAGCCATAATTTCGAAAACGCAAAGGCGCTGCTCGTATCGAAAACTACGGTTCTTTAGAACCCTAAATATGGCTCAATCCAATTTCAAATAATAACTATCATGTGTGGTGAGGACATGTTGTATAAATAAACTCACGTTTCCAAGATTAACTGAGATTTGCCATATTTTTGACAGATACCTACAAGATGACTGAGAGCCACGGATCCTTAATTCCTTCCAATTTTCATATTTATATCTTCAGTGGTTTAGGCTGTGCGTTGATTGTCAGTCCGTCAGCAACACGACGGTTTTATATAGTTAAATATCAAAAATCGATTTTTATCAAAATTCACAAATATTTTTTCATTTTTCTTCTTCGTATTAATATAACGACTCCATCAATGTTAATCGATGATTTGCCAATGTCAAGTATTATGGACGTCACAGTAACAATAGCCGATTAATCAGTAGCTAAGATGTTCCCGTCTGCTAATCACAACCATCACAGCGCGGACGGGATTAAACCAGATTCAAAATCATGACACGAAGTCGGTGCGTGCGTTGTCTGCCATGATATGACGTAGAATCACGTGAAAGTTTTTACCTGATGAAAATCTGACAAAATTTAATGAAATTGTTTTAGGAAAGAATTAAATTGCCATTTCCAATAACACAAATTAGATAGAGTTTGAGGTAACGTCAATACCACTCTCAGTAAATAATCTTTGACTTTGAGAAATCTATGGTGAGAACTAAGTGAACATGGCATAATAATTATATATCATAAATAATAATAACAGCTCATAAATAATAATAATAATAATAAGCCATCTATTCCCAAACGATATTAAATTTAATCATATACGAGACTAGTCCACGCCTCAGGTGACCTAAAGGCTGGCTCTTACCTCGCTCAAAGGATCAGTTTAACCATTCAGCGAGGTAACGCAGCCAGTGTTTTAGGAACCATGCCACAGGGAGGGGTTCTGGAAGAGGTATTCTTTTTGTAATTTGTATATATAGTTTTTAAATATATTATTTATTTATTATTGTACATTTTGCAGTAAATAATATTTATCACATGAACACACATAAATTAAAATTAATTCCTCATACAACAATAAAATTAATCAGTGAATACACACACAATACACAATCATTCGTAATAATCTTACTAATTATAATGTTTCTGGAAGTAACATAAAATTGTTTGAAATTTTGAATGCATTGAGTACTAAGCCTAAGGCCTAGAAGACTCCCCCTTTCGCCAATTTTCTGCTCTTTGACCTGTTAAACTGACCAGGTGCGCAGTAATAAGTTACCTTAGGTTTTGTTGGTATCGTTTTGTGTCGCGAGACAGAGCTCTAGAAAAATAGTTAATTGTGATGTTTTAAATGGGAAAGGCAATCTAGGACGTTTAACTTGCGAGAACATAGTGTTTCCAATCATTATTTATAATTATTATGTTTGTATTTTACCATAATTTTCATATAACGGAAAAGCCGTTGCGACAATAAAACGACAGAAAAATACAGGGGTTAGTACTAATTTTGATGTAAGGGGTAATCTCTCAAACTACAGAACCGATTCTAAAAATTATTTCATGAATAGAAAGCTACTATATCCCTGAGTGATATAGGCTATATTTTATTTTATTAGAAAATATCCACGAACGAGGCCGTGGACGAACATTTAGTTTTTAAACTATAATATTTATTAATATAAAAACCTTAAATCAAATCTAAAGATAAAAAATAACTAAATAAACCAGGTCCGCGTGGAATAGTGGCAAGAATACTGGCTGCATTTCCCCGCTGAATCGCGATGCTGATTCGTTGAGCGAGGAAGGAGCCAGCCCTCTTGTCACCAGAAGAGATGATCAGTCGAGGGGATACATCTTTAATAATTTTTTTAGTTAATTTAGTTAATAATATAAAACCGACCAAGTGCGAGTCGGACTCGCGCACGAAGGATTCCGTACCATAATCTATAAAAACGGCAAAAAAAAATCACGTTTGTTGTATGGGAGCCCCCTTAAATATTTATTTTATTCTGTTTTTTAGTTTTTGTTGTTATAGCGGCAACAGAAATACATCATCTGTCTAAATATCACGGTTCATGAAATACAGCCTGGTGAGTGGTGACAGACGGACAGACAGACAGACAGACGGACAGCGGAGTCAGTAATAGGGTTTCCGTTTTTACCCTTTGGGTGCGGAACCCTAATAAACACAGTGCATTAATATTAAGAAGCAAAATACAAGGTGTAAAGACAGGCTAACTTTAAAGAGGATCTTATGCTCGTAGTGTTGTTTGACAAAAGTATTTGTGTTCATTGTTAACATTATTGTCTCCATTTCAAAGGAAATTGTTAATTCTTTATTTATTTGTCACCCGCCTAGATTTCTTTTGTAAGCTTTTTTATTTAAGCTTAGCTTATGGCCTTAATGCGAGGAGAATCCGTTCTTATTTATTTATATAAAGCGGTAATTTTAATCGAAAAGATCATAAGATTTCGTTAAAATTCACTGGCAGTGGACGACCTAGATGTATTTTTATTGAACATAATAATATTAAAAGTACACAATAAAATGATGATCGTATCAGGATCGTAACGAATGGCATTCGATTGTCTCTGCCTACCCCTCTTGGGATAAAAGGCGTGATGATAGATAGATAGATATATTTCGTTAAGAAAAAATCGAGAATTTGAATGCAGACTTTTATTTTTGGAGTTTAATTTGGATTTTTTTCCATCTTCCAGCGTACCCAGTGGAAGACCAAGTTTCTTAGCTTAGCAAGTCTTTTAGCCGATGGTATTTGTGAGGCTATACATAACGCGTGGCCAGTTCTGTTGAGGTATATTTAGATGGAAAAGCCTCGAAGTGTGGTTTGTCGGATTATGTATGTACATAAGTTTTTAATTATAAAAACCCATTGGTACATGGTAGGGATCGAACCGTGATTCGCCTAGTTAATACCAGCCATCTTAACCACCGACGCAAAAATCCTAAAATTATATTTTAATACCATAATGATTTTGTTCAGGGGGTTTCTTTTAGTCCAATTAAATAAGCCTTTAACTCAAAATTTGAGATCAGTCTTGAATTTTTGATTTATGTAACTTTGAAGTATTTGAAAACGACTGTTCAAAATAAATTTTGTTGTCAACCCCCGGTAAAGGGGTGAAAAATGTTATATATATATTTATGAATTTATTTAATATTTTTCTAGTCTTATCACTTTTTAATTTAAAAAACATTTAAGTATATATTAATTTTTTTCACCTTTTTGCCGGGGGTTGACAACAAAATTTATATTGAACAATCGTTATCAAATACTTCAAAGTTAGGTACATATATCAAAAATTCAAGACCTGATCTCAAATTTTAAGTTAAAGGCTTATTTAATGCGAAGGCTTTTTCGGGAACGCATTCTGGTGCACATTGCACATATGAACGTTCAGTACTTCATCCGTCACCGGTTGGTCGTCCTTCAACTCGTCCCAGAAGCCCACTGGCCCACTCAGCGCGATTTAGTTTACGCACGCGCTATTTCCCGCCATTTTTCGACAATGGGGTTGCCAACTTGGGGAATTTCGCCTGATTTATCCTAAATTAATAATTATTGTCTTGGCTCTTAGAAATCAAAAGACGAATGGCCAACAGTTGGAAAAAGTACTGGTCACTAAAAGAGGTAATGAAGTTTACTGATCTCAGCAACGGAATTAAACGGAAAGTCTTCAATTCCTGCATTCTCCCTTGCATCACTTATGGCTGTGTGACTTGTTCAATTTCAAAACACCACAGAGATATGCTGGAACACTGCCAAAGAGCTATGGAGAGAAGCATGTTGGGAATTAATAAATTAGATAAGAAACGAAATGCATCTATAAGAGCCAAGACGGAATTATAAATGTACTTTCTAAGATAGACCAACAAAAATGGAGGTAGACTGGTCACATGTTACCCGGGAAAGATGGAGCAAAATCTTAACAGAATGGTATCCTAGAGATGGCAAAAGAAAAAGGTGAAGACAATGTAAGAGATGGGAGGATGATCTTAAACTTACTGCAAGTCCTAACTGGAGAAGAGTCGCAAAAGACACAAAATAATGGAAATTGTTAGACGAGGCCTTTGCCAGGAGGCACATGTTACTGAACTCAGAGACATATTATAAAGCTCAAACAATTCCATAGAAATGGAATTCAGGATAAAAGGCCTTAATAATTAGTATTGTAAATTTGAATTTGTGTTTTTTTGAGTCGATAGCCTATTTGGTAAAGAGTTGTCTTGAAAGCGAGGTGCAGGGTCAATTTTCTTACTACTTCTAAAAGCAACAGATATTTACGTCTGTTAAAGAAGTGGCACATTTAGGCATGGTGTCTCTGGTAGTGAGTGTGTGTGTGTGTGTTTTTTATTTTTGCACAGAGATGTGGGAAGGCCAGAAAGTGATAAAGTCTACTTTTTATACCTAAAATCGTTGGGATCCATTTTTATATCAATTATATTATCTATACTAATATTATAAAGAGGAAAGATTTGTATTTTTGTATGTTTATTACGAATAAACTCAAAAACTACTCTGCCGATTTCAAAAATTCTTTCACCATTGGAAAGCTACATTCACCCTGAGTGACATATTCTATTTTCAAAAAAATTAGGGATCCTTACTAAAACTTCAATAATGTAACCCAAGGTGTAAAGGAATGATCTAAGAAATTCCTTACATCGCGTGCGCTGCGAAAACTATTGATGATATAGAGGTAGTGGTAGAAGTAGGGGTAGGGGTAGGGGTAGGGGTAGGGGTAGGGGTAGGGGTAGGGGTAGGGGTAGGGGTAGGGGTAGGGGTAGGGGTAGGGGTAGGGGTAGGGGTAGGGGTAGGGGTAGGGGTCGGGGTCGGGGTCGGGGTCGGGGTCGGGGTCGGGGTCGGGGTCGGGGTAGGGGTAGGGGTAGGGGTAGGGGTAGGGGTAGGGGTAGGGGTAGGGGTAGGGGTAGGGGTAGGGGTAGGGGTAGGGGTAGGGGTAGGGGTAGGGGTAGGGGTAGGGGTAGGGGTAGGGGTAGGGGTAGGGGTAGGGGTAGGGATAAGGGTAGGGGTAGTGTATATTTTATTTTGTTCGTAAATATTCACGGGCGAAGCCGTAGGCGGAATGCTAGTTTAGTTATAAAGTCATTGACCATAATAAAAACTGATGATTGAAGGCAAAGTTCGTAGCACTTACAAAATCTGGATCATAGCAGGGGGCGGGGCGTAGATCGTAGCCGTTATGTCAAAATCGTAGCAAATGATATTATATCTGCTTACCCCTCTTGGGATAGAAGGTGTGATGATAGATACTTAATTCCCTTCCCTAGGGTTCAATCTTTCTCCATATCAAATTTCATCAAAATCGGTTCAGTGGTTTAGCCGTGAAAGCGTAAAACACAGACAGACAGAGTTACTTTCGCATTTCGCGTTTAGCCGATGGTATTTGTGAGGCTATACCTAACGAGTGGCCAGTTCTGTTGAGGTATATATATACCAGACGTCTTAATCACTCGGCCACCGACGCATATATGAAATTTTAGCACTTATTTTTACTTTTCGCTCCGGCTTCGTTGAAAGCTTTATCAATATTTATTGAGCCGTTTCGCAGCCTATTCTAGACATTGGGACAGACAGACATACAGACAACAATTCTAAAAATAAAATATAATTGGTAAATCAGGTCTGCGTGGAATAGTGGCAAGGATATTGTCGTATTGTTGTATTATTTTTGAAATCATAGACAAACGCCTCAATTTTATTTATTTTCACTTACCATAGTAGAATTTTCTGTGGGGAAAATATATTTTAGGGGAAAATTCAATTACTGCGTGGAAACACAGAGGAAAATCTCCCAGTTTTCAGTCGAGGCCGTGTCGTCAGCCGGTGCGGCGGTGGCTATAGTACGTAAACTAATAAACGCGGTCGTATTTCTATAAATTTTGTGTTTAATATGTGAATAGTTAATTGTGATTATGTTTTTGTGTATTTTTGGACGAGATTAGCCATTTACGTTCTATAGTTGGTAAGTTTTTTGAGATTTTTTGGTAAAATATTTTTTTGAAACTAAGGGTGCATTTTCTCTGAACGGTGAGCGACCTATGTAACCTTGGGAGATGTTTTTCTCTCAAATTGTTTAGTTTTGTAAATATGGTATATTTATTTACTTAAATATACCTAATTATTCTAGTTGACCCGTGTGAATAATTCGCTTATTACAATTCTGGTTTGTAAGTCGAATAAAAAAAACATAAATTTGTAAGTAATTATTTGTTAGTATCTTAAAAAAATTGTCAATCTTTATACAGTATAAATAAAAAATATGTTTGTTGCTAAGCTCATCACTTGAGAACGGCTGTACCGATTTGCCTAATTATTTTTAAATATTCGTTATAGTCTGAATAGGGTTTTTAGAGTAAGAAAAATTTGAAAAAGTTGCCCGGAAAATTGTAAAATTTGGGAAAACTGAAAGTGATTTTTTCTATGGGATTTTTGTATGAATTAATTTGGGCTCCACGGACGAAATCGGAAAATGGAAATAATACCTAACTCTTAAAGAAATTAAGACTTAAATATTTTGAGATAATTAATTAAATAGGTAAGTACCAATTCTTACATAACCAATTGTAATAAATAAACCGATATCCTTGAAAATGTCTCCTCTAATAAAATCTAAAACATAATATATATTTACGCCTGTATTTTCTATGAGGTAGACAGTGAAAAAAGCCATCATTTTGTTTAAAAATTATTTTCAATTCCTAATTAATGAACATGAAATGAAAACAAAAATTACTGTCTGTAATTTAAAAAAATATATTAATTATGTTAGGTTGTAATTTTTGTCTATTTGTGAGGCTCAATGATTGTCTAGAATTGTCTCCTAAATGATTGATGAAAATTTCAGCGATTATAGTGAATTTTCTAAATCAAAATCAAAATGTTTGCAAATGTAGAGAATCTAATCTAGAGACATACTGAACGGATTTGCATGTAGTATTCATTGTTGATGAAGATATAAAATGTAGAGATAATAAACAGTTGATTATTATAGCAAAACTATATAAAACTAGATGACCCGTGCGAATACTTCACACCGTTAGTGGTGTCAATATTGTTGTCATAGTTCAAGTGATCTCCAATAGATGGCGTCTTTTACAAAAAAAATAAAATTAGTCTCATTTTAAAAGAATCATTTTATTTTGATTTGATATTTTGATACCGATTTTGAGAAATGATATTATACAGATTATTTGTGTGTACAGCTGCCGAAACCATTTTACTGGTTCCAGGGTACCTGGAAGACCAAGTGTCCCTTTAGCCGATGGTATTTGTGAGGCTAACGAGTGGCTAGTTCTGTTGAGGTAGGTAGGTATATCGAAATTGTTTAAAGTATGAAAATGTAAGATGATTTTACGCAAATCGCCTGCTAAAAATTCTAAAGGTAGAATTTTAGCATTTCTGTATTTCAGCATAATTTTATATTCAACCTTGGGTTGATATTGGAAAATTGTTATTTGTAAAAACAAAATCCGTTAGGTCCTTTAAAAATTAGTATATAATCTAATTGTTGGACCAACGAAAAACCTATAAGAGCCTTATAGTAGGTTACTTTAGGATTGATTGGTATCGTTTTGTGTCGCGAGACAGAGCTCTAGAAAAGTTGTTAATTGTGTTGTTTTGAATGGCGATCTAGGACGTCTAATTTACGGCAACATAGTGTTTCCAATCATTATTTATAATTATTATATTATATATTATTCTTCACACAGTTCCCGGAAACCGTTGTCAAAGTCTTCCTCATTTAGCCAATGATTTTTGAGACTATACCTAACGAGTGGGAGCTCTGTTGAGGTATATAAATGGAAAAGCCTCTTTGTACGGTTTGTCGGATAATGTAAGTACATATATTTTTTATTATAAAAAATCCATTGGTACATGGTCGCATATAGGAATCGAACCTGCTTTTTTTTCAGTTGTGAGTCGACGTCTTACCCACTCGACCACCGATTTTTTTTTAATTGTTCGTAATAGTGTGAAAGGAAAATTGCAATAGTTTCCCGGAAAATTTAACTCAATTTAGGTACAGAAAAAAAAAATCGAAGTTTTACCGCTTCACACCTCCAATCACAGATTAGTATAGTCGCACGGGCGTTTTACTAGATTGGCAATACAAAAGAGAAAGCGCATAGATACGCGTATGTTAAAGCGAGACAGATAGACGAGACCGTTTTTTGAATACTCTAACAGCCTAGCGTCAGTAGTAATTTTGTTTATTTTTGTAAAATATCCTGTTTTAAAGTATAATTTAGTGTTTGATAGAATTAATTATGGCTAATGCAGTGCCTGGATGTAAGTCATCTAAGATGAAAAATTCACAGAATTACACATTTGTCACGCACATGTATTAATATTTTGGTCTCGTTCTAATCGCGACATTACCAATCTAGTATGAGCGCCAGCACTACATCAATGCCTCCAATGGTCCAACTCAATGGGTTCAACCGATCATTGAACCTAGAACCATCTAAATCCAGTATAAACCCACGTATATTATATTTATCTTTCTCACACGTATAAAGCTGTCGATACATTTCAATCAACAGGATGGTTTTATAACTACAGAGAGAATTTCATATAAATAACCTATTGAGCTTTTGTTAGTGCATCGTGGAGCGCTTTGAGTTAAAAATACACCACATTTGTTCAACAAGTAGATTTAAATTACTTAGCGTGGCCAGGAAACAGGGAAGTGTTGAGCTAATCGCAAAATCCGATGTTTTCTAATATCAGATCCATTTAAAGCCTCTTAATCCATACCTTTTTGTTTCTATAAATGACGGATATCCGAGTGGGTAAAACGTCGGCTGTGAGCAATGATTCTTATAATATAATAAAAATCTATGTACATTATCCGACAAACCATCTACATACCTCAACAGTATAGCCTCAAAAAATCATCGGCTAAGCGAGGAAGACTTTGTCTTCAGCTGGGTACCTTGGAGCCAGCAACGGTTCCCGGGGACTGTAAGGAATTTTTTTATTTACAATTTACAATGAACGAATTTATATTTGTTTGTTAGCTTGTTTATTTTTGATGTATCTATTCTCTTCAGCGGGTAAAATTTTCCTCAATATTTTTCATTTTTTGTCTGTTTTTAGCGATGCTCATCCAATTTTTTTTCTGCTATACCGACCACCAATGGGTTTTTTTTTTCAAATTAAAAACTTATATAGGTACATAATCCGACAAATCACACTTAGAGCCTTTTCCATCTAAATATACCTCAACAGAACTGGCCACTCGTTAGGTGTATAGCCTTAGAAATACCATCGGCTAAACGAGAGAGACTTGGTCTTCCGCTGGGTACCCTGGAACTGGAAACGGTGAAGAAATAACATTGTACTTAGTACAGCAATATGCAATTTAACTACATTGTAAACACTGGAGTTTTCTATTTCGATCCAAATTGCCGCAATATTTTGTAAAACATACACAACTGCTTTGAACGGAATAAAAATCTGAATTTATTTTGAACTAGCCCTACCGTTTATATGCAGACAAATAGAATCGGAATTTCTCAGGATGTTGAAAAAGTTGGACGGCCCGAGATTGTCCAACAATAGAGTTCCAAGCAACTAGGTCGGTCAAAGGCAGTACACAGATTTGCCCGGACATTTAGGGTTGGACCGTGCATTCCTTAATACGTAGAATTTTAATATCACATCAATTCGCCGCATATGGAACATTGACATTATTAGTTACTGCTCGTCTCCCAAAAGACGAAGCGTGATGTTTTATACACAGAAACCTTCCTTTTGAATCAGTCTATCTATTAGTGAAAACCGTATTAAAATCGGTCTAGTAGTTTTTAAATTCATAGGGCACAAACAGACAGACTGACATCCGATGACAAATCGGAACCCATATAGAATCACTCTTGTGTCCGTCCATGTAAAAAAAGTTTAAATTCGGTACATAATATAATTTTTTATTCGTAGATATATAGGTATAGTTTGATGACCCAAGCGTAAATAATCTAATTTCGAAATTTGGGCGCAAATTTAAAAAGCTAACAAAATTTTTTTGAAAATGCATGATGTGACATCAAATGAAAAGTCTATACGGGAAAAATGGTACAAAATTCTCTCCACGCAAGTTCAAATATTTTTTCAAAATTTTAGATTCTGTAGTATCGGAGATAAGGAGAGATTCTGTTTATTCATATTAATATACATAATGTTGTTTTAGTTCCATCACTTATATTCGAACAATAAAAAATATAGCCCCAGTCACTCGAAGATATCGCAGCTTTCTATTAGTGAAAGAATTTCTAGAATTGGTTCAGTAGTTTTTGAGTTTATTAATTACAAACAAACACAAAACTAAATGTTACCTCTTCACAAGACATAGATATAAAAAATGTATTAATCGATGGCAATATTAAAAGTACACACAATCACCGAGCATGTATGAAAGGTATGATGTATATAATTGCCTTTTAAGAAAAGGTGTACCGACTTGCAAATGCACAAGTCACCATAAAAGTTCTCGATTTCTCCAGGATCCCATCATCAGATCCTGACCTGATGACCATGGGACTACCTGGGAATTATACCCTTTCAAACAAAAAAAATCCATATCGGTACAGGCGTCTTCAAGTAATCGGGGAACATACATAAAAAAAACATAAAGATTACGACGAATTGAAAACTTCCTCCTTCTTTTGAAGTTCGGTTAATAAAAGAAGCGAAAGAGGTATGTCAGGATCGTAGCAAATGGTATTCGATTGTCTCTGCTTACCCCTCTTGGGATAAAAGGCGTGAGATAGATAGATAGATAGATATGAAAGAAATGACTTGCTGTGTCCATGCACCACAACTTATAGAATCCTAAAGTGTTGTCTTGGTTGAAAATATTGATTTCAGAACTTAATCCTTCCTTCTGAACATTTAGTTGTGTAATTCATTCTGTTCATGTTCAAGTATAACTTAATCCAACAATTTCAAAATCTGACCACCCATTTCCTATTGAATAAACCGGCAAACCTTTACATCCTATAACTTGAGGTTCTTAGAGCGTGGGATGGTAGAGATTCATCCTATCTATCATCACGACTTTTATCCCAAGAAGGGTAGCCAGAGACAATCGAATACCATTTGTTACTATCCTGACATACCTCTTTCGCTTCTTTTATATTCATCATACCTTTCATACATGCTCGGTGATTATGTGTACTTTACCTATATTAGAGGGAATAGATTTGATTTTTTATATTTTTTTTTGTAATGAATAAATTCAAAACTACTGGACCGATTTTAAATAATATTTTTGCATTTGATAGCCCAATTCTTGGGGAAGGTTATAGGCTATAGAACTTCACGCTACCTACCCAAGGCGGTGAATTGTATTCCTAATACAACGCGTACGAAGTAGCGGGCAATAGCTTTTTATCCCGAAAACTTCTACAGGCAAATCCAGGACGTTAGTTTTCAATAAAATATACCTAGACTCGTTGAAAGAATGAAGGATGAAAGGTTGACTAAAAAGGTTTATATGGCTGAAGTGAAATGAAATGCTGGCAGAGGACGACCTGGGTGTACTTTTATTGAACATATAAAAAATGTATTGATCGATGGAAATATTAAACCTACACACAATCGCCGAGCATGTATGAAAGGTATGATGAATATAGAGAAGCGAAAGGGGTATGTCAGGATCGTAGCAAATGACATTCGATTGTCTTTGCCTACCCTTCTTGCGATAAAAGACGTGATGATAGTTAATGGATCCTTAAAGTATATGAAATTATATATACTCAATATGTAGAAAATATCAGCTACACCTAAGTTTCATGAAGCTCTGAAAGTAATAAACTTCACGCATATTTACATATCGAGTAAAAATAATTTCACATACTTTATGGATCCATTAACTAGAACTTGCTATTTCTAATATTTTTTGTTCAATACTTGAATTGCTGAAGTCCGTTTTGTGTATTATCGCAAGACAGGTTTTGTTGATAAATCGTACTTTCTCATGTTTCTAGTACGTAAATCTTGGTCTATCTTATCTTATGCTTGGTTAACTTATCGATTTTTCTCACATATTTTTTAAAGAGATATAGACAAAGTAAGATTTTTGTACATTTATTGCGCTTAATGCACCGATTTGGATGATTTTTCTTTGTTCTTTTTTTTAAAAAAGAGACTATTTCGGTCTTGTCCCAATATATTTATGCCGATATCAATAAATTCTCTTATAAAAATTCCTAGATAATAGCAACAAAGTAAATAATCTAAACTTCAAGTTGAGTATGGCTTAAGTGAAATTAGTCTATATAGTTTAGAACTAGACGGTTGTGCAATTTGTAAAGGATTTGGCCGCTTGAAGCTCTCGTCTGAAAGGCTACTGTGACCATGCTTTGGTAAATGGGGAACACATAATCATGCTCTAGCTAGACTTTACTCTTCAGGGTCTATTATCTATATATATAAAAATCAATGCCACTTTTCGTTGTAATTTTATAACTCAAGAACGGGCTCACCTATCCAAACCAAATGTTTAGGTTTTGTTCGGACTATTTAGTAGATGGTTTATGTGAAGTTTGCACAAAATCGGTCGAGCGGTTTTTTATTTATCACACTTTTTGTAACAGCTGAATTCAATAAATGGCGGATCGTTTTGTTAATGGCGATTTTGTTGTCAAATGTGGTAGTGGTATATATATAAAATTCTCGTGTCAGAGTCTTTGTAACCAAACTCCTCCGAAACGACTTCACCGATTTGTATGAATTTTTTGTGTATATTCGGTAGGTGTGAGAATAGGTCGTAAACTATTTTTCACCCTCCTACCCCCACCCCCTATTTTATTATCGCGATTTTAGTAATATCCAAAGTTAGTGGTAGGGCTAGTGCAGGACAACGTCTGCCAGGTCCGCTAGTCTGTATATAAATAAGAGACTTGTATTTATGTTATTTTTGATTAGGTATATCTTTTTTGATTTCAAATTCTTCCGAGTTACAACTGCTGAATTACAAAAACAATTCGTTAAAATTAAGCAAAGTTCTATCTATTCTATCTTTAAATATATCATCACGTATCTATCCCAAGAGGGATAGGTAGAGGCGATCGAATGACATTTTTTCTTCTCTAATGACATCGTTTTGGATGCGGTCAGTTTTTATTCCAAATTATTAGATCAAAATGTCACCGCACCGTCGAAGGCTGGAATAATACTTTCTGTAACATAATTATGTAAAATTCGTATATATCTTATTCTTTCTATTTCAAAATGGCTCAATTATACATTTCTGACCAAAATAATACTTAAGTTTTTATATAACTTTTATTGCAAGACTATCTAATGCATCTACCATCGCCTTGTGTTTAAGAGGATCGTGTAGCTCAGCGTACGCAGCGAAATAGGTATTTAGAAAATCATATTCTGTCTCAAGCGCGCTCTTCCCACGGGAATCAGTGCGACAGAGAACACTGCAGCTCATGAGTGTTCGTAGGTATGTTCTTCATTGAAAATTGCGTTTTGGGGGATTTACACCTACTAAACTATAACGAAACCTTATAATTTTGGTGTCAAACGTTTTAGCAGATTACAATCTACGTACGTACGTTTTGCTTTTTTTGAAATTTTGCTTTGTTTCTCAAATACAGACGGTTTATTACGAGCAAGTTATGAACCAAAAAAACCGAGATTTGAGGGGCTTATAACTTTTGACCTATTACGAATTTTGAAAAAAGGAAAAAATACGTACGTAATTTTTCATTGTGTCAGTAACATATTACAAAATCATTAAAATTAAATGATATTTAGGGGTAGTAAAACGTTTTCTCCGTTTGTATGGACATGGACGCGGTACACTACACTCTTAACAATAGTGGCGAGTCTATGAGTTTAGACACTATTGCGTCGTATTCATGCCTTTTAAGTTTAGCATCCCTTTAAAACATTTGGTGCAACGATACAAACAGCAGTTTTGCGAAGTGGACATATTTACGCATTCTTTGTATATATTTAGGAAAAATATCTGTAACATTCTAAATAGTCGTTAATTGTATTTTGTTTTACTTTTTTTTAGTTTTAGTATTGGTTTTTCTTTGCATATCTTGTTTTGAATGTACTTATGTATAAAGAATTGATTGTTATTTATTAAATACTAGCATTCCGCCCCCGGCTTCGCCCGTGGATATTTGCGAACAAAATAAAATATACCCTACAGCACTCATAGATAATGGCTTGCCTGCACTACCCCTACCCCTACCCCGATCCCTACCCCTACCCCCTACCCCTACCCCTACCCCTACCCCTGTCCCTGCCCCTACCCCTACCCCTACCCCTACCCCTACCCCTACCCCTACCCTGTTTCCCACGACTTCGTACGTGTCTATTTCAGAATGTTGGCAAACATATGTGGCGGCACATCGCGTCGCGTCGATAGATGTCGCACCGTTACTAACTCATTGAAACCTGTATCGCGCCATTGTAGCTTTCTAATGGTGAAAGAATTTTTAAAATCGGCCCAGTAGTTTCTGAGCCTATTCATTACAAACAAACTTACAAATGTTTCCTCTTTATAATATTAGTATAGATTTATCTATGTTGTAATAATGTTTGTTGTCCAGAATATAATAAAATAAAATAAAATAAAAATACAGTTGAGATCACAAAATAAAAGTCCATAAAATTTCGGAACCATGGTCACCCTAAAGTTTAACTAGGTCAGTCGTTCAAAATTAGATGTATAGGGTCCATTCGCCGGATTTAAAAACAATGCGGGCACCCGTTATCCATCCCTTATTTTGTGGCCACACTTTATTAGTTAATATTGAAGACTCGTGGGTAAAGGGGTTGTTTAGCTTTTTTGTAATTTTAGGGTTTCTTATAATTAACAGAATATCCATACTAATAATATTAATTCGAAAGTAACTATGTATGTCTGTTACGGTTTCACAGCTAAACCACTGAATCGATTTTGATGAGATTTGGTAATGAGATAGTTTGAAACCTAGGGTAGAACATAGAACCAGGCTTTTTTTTAAGGGGTATAATAGGGTAAGAAAGTAAGTATGGGCCCTATTATAATATACTTAAACAATTTGAATACCTACATAAATACGCTTATAACTGCTTATCTATTAGAGATATATATATGCTGCCGCGGACTTTTTTGTAAATCATTATATTCTACACTAGTCTTTCATACATAATTTTGTTATATCTCTGGCGGATTAGACAGCTTACGCCATGAAAACTCGCTGGGGCTAACTTTCTCCAACTTGATTCACTTATACTGTTAACGGTCAGCTCCTAAACATGATAGGTCCATGTTACTCGTAAATATTCTCGCGCAACAAAATGTGTTACGTATTTGTATGTTCGTCGTAAGCAAAGCAAATACATCAGTCACTATAAAAAAAATAACCAAATCGCTTCAAGTGTGTCTATAAAATTTGAAGAGTTCTCGATTTCTCAAGGATCCCATCATCAGATCCTGACCTGAGGACCATGGGACCACTTGGAAAGTATAAGACGTCTTCCAAGTAATCGGGGAACATACATAAAAAAAAAGATTCCGATGAATTGAGAATCTCTTCTTCCTTTTTTTAGAGTCGGTTAATGAAAACAATAATTTGACTCTAAACTCTAAAATTTTCTTGACATATCTGTCAGACTTGGTTAGGTCAATTTTTATTAATTTACTGTCATCAACTACAATGAATTCAATGGATTGAATGGACTAGATCGGCAGGATATACCGAATGAATGTTTATATTTTGATACAGATTTATGATGCTACTAGATGATACGCCCGGCTACGCACTGGTCCGGTATCTCACAGAAAAATTTTGGTGCCACCGTATGATCGAGGTTGAACACAGGCCACACATTAGCAATGTAAATCATACGATCTAGATCACATGCAATTCACTCACCCAAACAGACACACAAGATTCGATTAAACAAAGGCGTGTGTGTGTGTGACAGATCGTTCCGGCCATCGAAATCAACCACAAATACAACGATTTGAAAACGGATGGTGGGCCGCGCGTACAAGAATTGGACGAGTCTGTGGTCGATTTCGGTGGACCGTATGGCGGTGCGCCGGCGATTGGACGAATGTGTGGCCACCTTTAGTCCTTTAATTTTTTTTATGTTCTGTATCTATCTATCTATCATCACGCCTTTTATCCCAAGCTAGGCAGAAACAATCGAATGTCATTTGCTACGATCCTGACATACGTCTTTCGCTTCTTTTATATTGATGAATACATTTCATACATGCTCGGCGATTGCGTGTACTTTTAATATTTCCGTTAATCAATAATTTTTTTATATATTCAATAAAAGTACATCTAGGTGCGTACTCTGCCAGCATTTCCTTTCACTTCAGCCATATAAACCTTTTTTTAATAATAAATTGCATTCCCGATTCTGGTCTTAAGTTGATACAAAAATTCCATACAAAAAAACACGCAGGCAATTTTTGCAATTTTTTTTTCAATACAATTTTTTTTTAACTAATTTTCTAAACTACGTCCCAATGGACCCAGCGCTATTACTTATGTTTTTTTTTCGCACGAGTTACTAAGGGTTAAGTACAGTCCATCAACATGACATGACAAAATACAATAATAATAACTATGTCGTCACATTGTCATGAAGTCCATTGTTAGAGAATGAGGATAATTTGCCTTAAGGGTGAATAATGTATCCTTTAAATTAGATGGTTTATTATTATTAGAATCTTAGGAAACATTTAAGATAACGCTATAAAATATGAGACGTATTCATTGAAAAAAAACCTCAACTGAACTGGCTTGAAAATTCCACGAGGAACACGTGAAGTTATAAATTGTCTTTTAAAAAAAAGTGTACCTACCGATTTCAAAAATTATGCACTGAAAAGTGTGCTTTCCGAAAGCAAATGCACAAGTCACTATAAAAAAATATCCCAATCGCTTAAAGTGTGCCTATAAAATTTGAAGAGTTCTCGATTTCTCTAGGATCCCATCATCAGATCCTGACTTGATGACCATGGGACCAACTGGAAATTGTACCCTTTCAAGCAAAAAAAAAATTCCAAATCAACCAGGCGTCTTCAAGTAATCAGGGAACATACATAAAAAAACATAAAGATTCCGACGAATTGAAAACCTCCTCCTCCTTTTTTAAAGTCGGTTAAAAATAAGATATAAACCAAAATATTGGTTCAAAAAAGTTTTAAGTTTCTCTCAACATGGCTGAAAATACTACCATCGATACATGGCAGCAATAGAACCGTGGCCCGCCTAGTTAATAACAGACGTGTGCCTTTTTTTTTCCTTATCTTGTTTGTGTGATCAGTCAATACAAAAACTATTTACTAATAGAATTATGATTTAATAGCATTTATATTGATTATCCATGAGATAGCATCTTAATATGTTGCTCGATAAAATAGAATAATTAGGCCGCGTATAAATAGAACATACAAATTATGTTTTCTCACTGTTTTTTTAAACGTTCTATATTAGCTTTTCCTTTTATGTATGTTAACAAATCTTGGAAATCGAATTTAAACCGTGTACTGTCAGGACACTTAAAGTTCTGACCGAAAACATGGTACGGAATCCTTAGCGCGCGAGTCGTACATGTAACTTGGCCAATTATTATTAATTGTTGTCTTTTTAACCGAACTTCAAAATAAGGAGGAGGCTCTCAATTCGTCGGGATCTTTTATGTTTTTTTTTATGTATGTTCCCCGATTACTTGAAGACGCCTGGACCGATTTGAAATATTTTTTTTGTTTGAAAGGGTAGGTATACCTACTTCCCAGGTGGTCCCGTGGTCATCAGGTCAGGATCTGATGATGAAATTTTGGAGAAATCCAGAACTCTTCAAATTTTATAGGGACACTTGAAACGATTTAGGTTTTTTTTTTATTTGTGCGTTTGCTTTCAGAAAGCACTCTTTTCAGTGCATAATTTTTGAAGTCGGTACACTTTTTTTAAATGCAATTATTATCAAGAAATACAGAAACCGGGTACATCATTTTAGTGTACTATTTAATTTGCCGGCCTCAGGCTACCCAGTGAAAGACAACTAGTATTCCTCATTTAGCCAGTACATAGATGGAAAAGTCCCTTTGTACGGTTTGTCAGATAATGTACATAGATTTTACACGGTTCTAAGAGACTATATAAAAAAACAACTTGTTTCAGTTTCAGTAATCAATTCATTTATTCAGGCGGTTTCTGAAAATTGTCACCATACGAAAACAACAACAATTTCCAAACAGATATGAAAAAAACAAACCTGAACACACTATCATGGCGTTTATGTCTTGCGACTTGGCCAGATACACCTGTAACAATGTCCACATAATCCCAATAATATTATAAACGCGAAAGTTTGTATAGATGTATGTACCTGTTTTTGTTACTCAATCACGACATAACGACTGAACGGATCTGGATGAAATTTAGCACAGATAGGCTACTTTTTATCCCGGAAAAATGTATGGTTCTCGTGGGATAGATTTGTTTTTGCATAGTGGTAGTTTAGGGGTCAGAGAATGACATATACTACTTTTTATACGGCGAAAGCGGGCGGGGGAGGGGCAAATTACAGCCACGGGATTATTTCTTTTTGGATCTATTTCCACGCGGGTGAAACCGCGAACAGAAACTTGTATACTAATTATAAAGAGGTATTGTAAGTTTGGATGTACTGAATCGATTCTGAAAATTCTTTCACAAATAGAAAGCTACATTATCCCTGAGTGCTACATGCTATTTTTTTATTTCGTCCAATATATCCACGGGTCGAGCCGAGGTCGAAAATTTAGTAAATTAAAAAATAACTGCTGGTAATCCTGTCGATGTTGCCAATGTTCCATCCAATGCTTTTGTTTTAATTACATCTATCTATTATCACGCCTTTCATCCCAAGAGGGGTAGGCAGAGACAATCGAATGCCATTTGTTATTATCCTGACTTACCTATGTCTTTCGCTTCTTTTATATTAATTATACCTATTCATACATGCTCGGTGATTGTATGTACTTTAATATTTCCATCGATCAACAAATTTTTATATGTTCAATAAAAGTACACCTAGGTCGTCCTCTGCCATCATTTCCTTTTACTTCAGCCATTTATTTCAACCTTAATTCTTTCAACGTGTCCAAACCAGCGTAAACTACTTTTCTTCATTTTTGTCACAACATCATCTTTGACATTGTTTTAATTTGACATCTCTAATGACATTGTTTTAATTCTAATCTTCCACAAATTGCGCTGGCGATATTGTCAAGGTCGCGTGTGGTCAGGGACACCAGTAACAGTGTCCACATTTTGCCAGTTGTTCATATTAAACAGTGATGTGTCACTTCTTGAACAGACGTAAATATCTGTTATTTTTGATAGATTTAGCAAAATATTTTTGTTTATAATAATTTAAACAGAATTGAAGCTTTTGCTCGGAGCAACTGCTGTTATCTTTAGGGTTTCGCTCGACTTACTTTTAAATAGAATATTTACCTACTTGTAATGTAAGAATGCCTTGTCTTTGGCTTTTGTCAGCTAAATAAATCAGATTATTTCGTCATCTCAATTACAATTTCGTGACTAATCAGACCTAAGTAAACAATTCCCTGCCAGTCTCTTGTTAACCTATATAAAATAAAATTTATGTGACCGTCACGAGACGGGAGTGACGTCAAACCAGGTATCTAAATATATAAAACTGACTGACTGACAATCAACGCCAGCCTATGAAAATTGGAAGGTATATTCCTAAGGGGGTGTATAGAGGTGTATGGAAATTCGTATTCCCAGCGTTGATCAACTTGAAACTTGGTACAAACTCTTCAAAATTAATAGTAAAACAAGTGTTTTAGGATTTTTAAAACAACCCTTATAGAGGGGTGCAACGGAATCTACTTGAAACTTAGCTAGACGACCAAAAAAAGGATCTTTTGAAAACCACCCTTAAAGAGGGGTGGGTGTTAAATTATCTAAGGGGAATAAATTGTTTCGCAATTCAAAAAATTTCACGATCTTTTGAGTAACGGCAATTGCGTATTAAAATAATCTAGATGACCCGTTTGTATTACCATTTGTGGTGTTAATATTGTTGTCATAGTTCAACTGATCTTCAATAGATGGCGTCTTTTACAATATAAATAAATTAGTCTAATTTAAAAAGAAACATTTGATTAAATAATGTGGCTTATAAAAATGTGTACCGACTTCAAAAATTATGCACTGAAAAGTGTGTTTTTCGAAAGCAAATGCACAAGTCACTATAAACAAATACCAAATCGCTTCAAGTGTGCCTATAAAATTTGAAGAGTTCTCGATTTCTCCAGGATCCCATCATCAAATCCTGACCTGATGACCATGGGACCATCTGTGAAGTAGGTATACAAATAAAAAAAAAATTCAAATCGGTCCAGGCGTCTTCAAGTAATCGGGGAACATACATAAAAAAAATAAAGATTCCGACGAATTGTAAACCTCCACCTTTCTTTGAAGTTCGGTTAAAAAGTACACACAATCGCCGAGCATGTATGAAAGGTATGATGATATAAAAGAAGCGAAAGAGGTATGTCATGATCGTAACAAATGGCCTACCCCTCTTGGAATAAAAGGCGTGATGATAGATAGATTATCTAACGATGCCACCCTTGTCTTTGGCTTTTGTCTGCCAAATAAATCAGATTGTTTCGACATCTCGATTACAATTCCGTGGACTTCTAACCAGACCTAAGTAAACAATTCACTGTCACTCTCGTGTTGACCTATATAAGTAGAAATTGTGTCTTTTCCTTACGATTTCATTATAGTGGTGGGCATTTCTATTTGTTTGGGATACTTGAGGATCTGTGACTTTTTTCATCCTAAACTAAGATAAATTGTGTAATGGGTAGAGATAGAAGTTTTACTATAAATGCAAAAGTGTGGATTCTTATGGATTCTTGTCCCGCCCGAGTATGTACGGACAGGAATTCGTGTACTGACTTCGGCACAAGACCATGGATTGTCCGGCCCGAGTATCCTCGACTTGAGAAGTCCGGGCAGGAATTCGTGTACTGACTTCGGCACAAGGCCATGGGTTGTCCGGTCTGAGTATGCTAGACCCGAGAACGTCCGGGCAGGAATTCGTGTACTGACTTCGGCACAAGGATATGGGTTGTCCGGTCTGAGTATGCTAGATCCGAGAACGTCCGGGCAGGAATTCGTGTACTGACTTTGGCACAAGACCATGGGTTGTCCGGTCTGAGTATGCTAGATCCGAGAACGTCCGGTCAGGAATTCGTGTACTGACTTCGGCACAAGGCCATGGGTTGTCCGGTCTGAGTATGCTAGACCCGAGAACGTCCGGGCAGGAATTCGTGTACTGACTTCGGCACAAGGATATGGGTTGTCCGGTCTGAGTATGCTATGTCCGAGAACGTCCGGTCAGGAATTCGTGTACTGACTTCGGCACAAGGCCATGGATTGTCCGGCCCGAGTATCCTCGACTTGAGAAGTCCGGGCAGGAATTCGTGTACTGACTTCGGCACAAGGCCATGGGTTGTCCGGTCTGAGTATGCTAGACCCGAGAACGTCCGGGCAGGAATTCGTGTACTGACTTCGGCACAAGGATATGGGTTGTCCGGTCTGAGTATGCTAGATCCGAGAACGTCCGGGCAGGAATTCGTGTACTGACTTTGGCACAAGACCATGGGTTGTCCGGTCTGAGTATGCTAGATCCGAGAACGTCCGGTCAGGAATTCGTGTACTGACTTCGGCACAAGGCCATGGGTTGTCCGGTCTGAGTATGCTAGACCCGAGAACGTCCGGGCAGGAATTCGTGTACTGACTTCGGCACAAGGATATGGGTTGTCCGGTCTGAGTATGCTATATCCGAGAACGTCCGGGCAGGAATTCGTGTACTGACCTCGGCACAAGACCATGGATTGTCTGGCCCGAGTATGCTAGACCCGAGAACGTCCGGGCAGGAATAACTTTCTTGTTTTTGAAGTCGGTTAAAAATAATAAGCACTTATGTTCCACGCACTAGGAAGATAAATAATATATCTAAATTTTTTTTATCTAATCAAGATAATAAATAGAACAAAGAACAGATTGTAAAAGTAAATATTACTTCATCAAAATTGCTTTAACAGTTTCACTCTATTTTGGACAAAGATTATTACACACACACATAACAATATAAAAACCTTAAAAATAATACTGGCAGCATTTCCCCTCTGAATCGCGATGCTGATTCGTTGAGCGAGGAAGGAGCCAGCCCTCTTGTCACCAGAAGAGACGATCAGCCGAGGGATATAATATCTTTAATAAACTTTTTGGCATTTGAACCCCACGGACCTAGAGTTTCTACAACGGCACAAATATGAAGTTTTGATTGCTGTTTTCCTGAGATGAGACGGGGCTAATGTGTCCACGCACGTAGCATCCCATACAAGGGCCCGACCTCGCTCCCAGATAATCAGAGTCATTCCATCGGGTCTCTTGCCGTCTTCCCGGATTATTACCGTTGGCTCTAGGAGAGCCTATATGTACCTATATAGTAATCCCATATATACTAATAATTAAACTTGTCCATAATATGTGGTCGCTCTTGTGTGTGTCTGTCTATCCGTCTGTCACAGCTTATTTTCTCCGAATCTACTGGACGAAAAAGTTGAAACTTGGTTCATGTTTGATGACCCATTCACGGATGTATAGCGTAAATAATAGAATTTTGATTATGGGGGTTAATTTTTTTGGAAAAATTAATACGTAAAAAAATATGTTTTTCTAATGCATAATGAAAGGGATCGTTATAAGGTATTCACAGTTTTTTCTAATAATTTTAAAATGCATAGTTTAAATTATGTTGTATATTAAAGAAAATAATTATACGAAAATTATTTTAATTATCTCCGAAACTACTAAGTTTAACATTTTGAAAAAAATAGGGAATATAGGACCTTTCTTCTAGTTTACAGGGAAACCTAAACCAAAATCCTGTCTTAAAGTTCTGACAGATGATGTATTTCTGTTGCCGCTATATCAACAAATACTAAAAAACAGAATAAAATAAATATTTAGGGGGGCTCCCATACAACAAACGTATTTTTTTTTTTTGCCGTTTTTATACATTATGGTACGGAACCCTTCGTGCGCGAGTCCGACTCGCACTTGGTCGGTTTTTTATTTTAGGAAGGTATAGGCGACATCACTCTACATCTCAAAGGAAAACCTGATCTATTTACGAAATTGAAAAATATATTATATCGATTTTAAGGATATTGTTACGAGCTAGGGTTCGAAGAGATTTAAAATACCGATTAAATAGACAAACTTTACTTTAACACCACAAAAATACAGTTAAATAAATGAAAACACTTGAATATCACTTAGTCGCACTAAATTCCACTTCACTGTTTCGCTTTGATCGCTCTGATTCGCACTGTGTTCTCCCGGCGACGATCCTCTGTTTATATTGCCCTCCGAACATTCGAGAAACGCCGAGATTGTTGTATAAAGTTGTAGACGCGTCTCGATGCGGCTCGGTGCCAAATACCTACACACAGACCGCGCCCGATTTTGGTACCTATGGCTAGGCACATACGGTCCATTTTCGTTTGTACTTGATTCTCTCTGGATGTTTCTAGAGACGTCTATCGACCTTGATGTGTTTAGGTATTTATTTGTGCGATTTAAGTACCTATTCGTTACACTGCCCCCCGCTTAGACTTGCTCGTCCCGAGCAATATTCGAGCCTTTGTAAGGAGCCAGTCGATCAATATGGACAACCTTTAACTGTCCACGCGGGCATCGTTGGATCCGATAGGTCACGTCATTGATCCTCGTGATGACCTTATACGGGCCTTCCCAGCGGTTCTGCAGCTTGGGAGATTTCCCTTTTCGGCGTTTCGGGTTGTGCAGCCACACCAACGATCCCTCGTCAAAACCGTTACTATTGAAGTTCCTATCGTACCTGGTCTTCATCTTTGTACTGGCCACAAGACTGCTCTGACGAATCTGGTCATGTATGTCGCACATCTTGTTTTTCAGGTTAGATACATAGTCACTTACAGGTTGCGGCGCATCCGGAGGTCCGCCGGTCAGGAGATCAACTGGTAGTCGGAGGTCTCTCCCAAAGTTGGCATAAGCAGGAGTCACTTTTATGCTTTCATGCTCTGCGGATCGATATGAGAGCAAGAACAAGGGAATATATCGGTCCCAGTCCCTCTGGTGATCCTCAACCAGTTTCGCTAAATGAGTCTCCAAAGTGCGGTTGAACCTTTCAACCATTCCGTCGGACTGTGGGTGATACGCCGTAGTCCTTGTTTTATTTATTCTCAGGAGACGGCATACTTCCTGGAACAACTGCGACTCAAAGTTACGCCCTTGATCAGAATGTATCTCCATTGGTAGCCCGAACCTGCAGAATACTTCGTTGACCAACTTAGTCGCCACTATTGTCGCTTCCTGGTTGGGAATTGCGAAGACCTCCGGCCACTTCGTGAAGTAGTCCATCACGACCATGAAGTACTTGTTCCCGTCTTCAGTGACCGGGAACGGTCCAGCAACGTCCACCGCAATTCGTTCCCATGGAGCGCCAACATTGTACAGCTGCATACGTCCCCTCGTACGTGTCGTAGGTCCCTTCACGGCCGCACATACTGTGCACTTGCGACACCAATCCTCGACATCTTGCCGGCAATGAACCCAATAAAATCGTTTCCTGATTTTCGCCAGGGTTCGATTCATGCCCAGATGTCCTCCCGAGGATCCGTCGTGCACGGACTCAAGCACTGCGCGCACCTTTGACCTAGGCACGACCAGCTGCATCAATGTCTCCTGTCCACTGGGCGACTCCCACTTGCGGTACAGCAACCCGTTGTCCAGCACTAGACTTTCCCACTGAGCCCAGTAACTTTTCGTGGTGGAACTCATGGCTGATACAACATTCCAGCCGGGCCTTGGAACATTCTGCGTCTTCCATTCCATTATCGGCGCCAAGTTGTTATCCTTGAGTTGCTCGTCTCTCGTCCTCTCGTTCGCCCATTCGTCACTAAGGTTGTTAGTCGTAATCACTTTGATGACAGAATCACCGATTTTACGCCTCGAGCAGTGTTTACAACCTTCAGGGCACGGCCTGCGTGACAGTGCGTCAGCGTTGCCATGCGTCCGTCCTCGTCGGTGTTCGTTCGTCATCTCACATGGCGTCCCGTTGACCTCGCCTGCGATCACCTGACTGTTCCCGTCGAAAACTTGCCGGATGGTAACTTTTGGGGCTGTGTCACGATCAGCCAGTACCCGCCCCGCGGCTCTGGCTGTTACTCGTTTCCCGGAAGCTCCGTAGTTACGGCACGGACATCAGCTCTGACGTCCCGTTTCGGCACTCGTTGATCCGTGCCTTGTCGTTTAAGCGCCGGGCAGCTTGCTTTAAGGTGCCCCAGCTTGTGGCAGTAGAAGCAGCGGGGTAAGTAGCTACGCCTCTCTGCTACAGGTGTCGTTGTTGGAGTAGCCTCCTCCGCCACTTGTCGCAATCGCTGAGAACGAGGCTCCTGTCTCACGGCTTCCACCTCTAGAGCATGGGCCAGTGCATCTTTCAGGGCGCTGTGGTGGCCCAGTCGAACTGCAGCTCTGACCTCCATGCTGCGGATGCCGTCGATGAATGCTTGAACGAGGTTCGCAGCAATGAACTCTTGTCCGGCAGATGGGTACGCCTTCCTCACGATCTTCTCAATCTCCAGAGCCCATTGTTGCAGATTCTCACCAGCATATTGCGTCCTGTCCCTCAGCTGCGCTCGGTACACGTGCTCCAGGTGTTTGTCGCCGTACCTGGAGTCCATTGCCTCGATCAGGTTCCCGTACGTGGTGCAGCTGTCTGGAGAGGCTTCCAGAACAGACAGTGCGCGGCCTCTTAAAGCCACTGTCAAGGCGGTCAGAGATTGCTCGTCTGTCCAGCCATTGGCAGAGGCGACCGTTTGGAACTGCAATTTGTACGCTGTCCAGGACGTAGTCCCGTCGTACGGCGGCACCTTGACTCGGGGGCCGGAGACGACGACGCCTCCAGAAACAGGAGCGGTCAGCTTCAGTTTCCTTACTTCATTCTGGAGCCCCTTGCATTGGCTGTCAAGTCGTGCCTCCAACTCTCCGTAGCGGTCGTCAAGTCTTGCATCCAGTTCTCTGCTCATCCTAGTCTGTATTTCCTTGCAATGCTGTTGGAGGTCTTCATAACGAATGTCGAGGTCTTCGATTCTCTCCTCGTGCATGTCTGTAACCCTCTGTAGCTGCTTCACCTCCATAGTCACCTTTCCCAGTGACTCTGAAAGCAGCTCCTTAAGGTTAGCAGACTGCTCCTTTAACAGCCGGCAAGTCTGCTCCTCCCGAAGTCTGGCCTCCTCCTCTTGTCGTCGGGCCTGCTCCTCCTGACGTCGGGCCTGTTCCTCAAATAGGTGTCGAGTCTGCTCCTCCTGACGTCTGGCCTCCTCCTCCTGTCGTCTGGCCTGCTCCTCCTGACGCCTGGCCTGCTGCTCCAATAGCTGCCGAGTCTGCTCCTCCCGAAGTCTGGCCTCCTCCTCTTGTCGTCTGGCCTGCGCCTCTTGTCGTCGGGCCTGCTCCTCCTGACGTCGGGCCTGCTCCTCCATCAGCCGAAACAGCATCCCCATATCGAATGCCTGGGGAGCACCCGCAGAACCCGCAGCACCCGTATCAACTCCAGCAGAAGCTCCAGCACCAACAGCAGCAGTCCCAGCAGCACCAGCAGCGGCTCCAGCAGCAGCTCCGGCACCACCAGCAGCATTCCCAGCAGCACCAGCAGCGGCTCCAGCAGCAGCCTCGTCGACCTCCTCGCCGTGATGTCCAGCAGTAGTTTGTCGTGTTTTGGGTCGCCGTGATGACGACGAGTCACGTGGTGTAATCGGCATTTTTGAATCCCACACTCCTGACACCAATTTGTTACGAGCTAGGGTTCGAAGAGATTTAAAATACCGATTAAATAGACAAACTTTACTTTAACACCACAAAAATACAGTTAAATAAATGAAAACACTTGAATATCACTTAGTCGCACTAAATTCCACTTCACTGTTTCGCTTTGATCGCTCTGATTCGCACTGTGTTCTCCCGGCGACGATCCTCTGTTTATATTGCCCTCCGAACATTCGAGAAACGCCGAGATTGTTGTATAAAGTTGTAGACGCGTCTCGATGCGGCTCGGTGCCAAATACCTACACACAGACCGCGCCCGATTTTGGTACCTATGGCTAGGCACATACGGTCCATTTTCGTTTGTACTTGATTCTCTCTGGATGTTTCTAGAGACGTCTATCGACCTTGATGTGTTTAGGTATTTATTTGTGCGATTTAAGTACCTATTCGTTACAATATGACAAAACTTTTTATTGTTATGAAAATATGATTAGAAACATTTTACTCGATAGAAAAAAATCCTAAATACACCTCTGAAAACTTTATTTATCAAATTTTATGGCTATACTGAATATTCTATCTTTTCATTGTAAAATTATTTCTATGTTGTATAAGATTTTTTAAAAATTGCGTTTTAAACAAAAAAATACCGCTTACGGTGAATCGCTTACTGTTTCTATAACCTGCTCGCGTGCGCGCGATTCTAGATAAATACGTTCTGCTCTTTCATCACTCATTTTCCCATCGACCACTTCATCTTAAACAGTAAAAAAGAATTTCTAAAAAAAACAATCTGTAAAATATTTATAAGAGAGATATAATATGGTGGCGGTGTCTTATTCTTCATTTCATCTTGAAATGTACGAAAAAAATCAATTTGGTTCATAAACGCGCGAGACGTCGGGTTATATTGAAACTGCGGAATGGTTGGAACGAGCTCCTGGGCGGGGACAGGGCAGCGCTGCCAGATTTACTATTAAAAATAAATACAATTTAAGCGACTGTCTGGAGTAGCGTGCCTAGGGTTTCAAAGCAGAGCAAGCCCATAATTTTTTTAAGGTATAGAAGTTTCTCGACTTTGCACTTCTTGATGTTTTGCTTTAGTCAGGTATTACTTCAGTACATGAATTAGAACTTAACAAAAGGGTTCAAATGCCTAAAAGTTCATTAAAGATATATCCTTTCGACTGATCATCTCTTCTGGTGACAAGAGGGCTGGCCCCTTCCTCGCTCAATGAATCAGCATCGCGATTCAGCGGGGAAATGCAGCTAGTATTCTTGCAACTATTCCACGCAGACCTGGTTTATTTAGTTATTTTTAATGTTTAGATTAGTTTTTAAGGTTTTTATATTGTTATGTGTATATATAATAAATAATAAAAACTTTATTGTTGTTCCAACAACAGAAAGCAATATACCAAATAAAAACACGAAGTTAACAAATATGAAAATTTTCACAATACATTTTCATGCGCCATTTTGCAATTTTAACAGAGTTCACTATGAATTAAGTCCGGATTAATGCTACATACAAGTACATATAGATACGAATATTAATTGCATTATCATAATATCTTGTTTACATAGGTTAGATATACAGTTCAACAAGGATCTTTTGGCACGCGGCGAAAAATGGAACTAAATTATTTTAGCACATTTTAATTTTGATATGTTTGAAATTGCATAGATGGTGGCGCCGCCGCCAAGTGCTAAATAATCCTTACCGGTCTGTATGTGAAAACAAAGCCCCGTTGCAACCCAACAAGTTCGAGCGAGACAAATACAGAGGTCTCAACTGACTGATGAACTCACTCAATCAATTACCGTAATAAAGTTTATAAGGATATTAGAATACTCTGGATTCCTACCCCTTGAGCCGAACTTTGATTGAAAGATTAGAATATTGTAACGAATAGGTACTTAAATCGCACCTAAACACGTCAAGGTCGACAGACGTCTCTAGAAACATCAAGTACAAACGAAAATGGACCGTATGTGCCTAGCCATAGGTACCAAAATCGGCCGCGGTCGGTGTGTAGGTATTTGGCACCGAGCCGCATCGAGACGCGTCTACAACTTTGTACAACAATCTCGGCGTTTCTCGAATGTTCGGTGGGCAATATAAACAGAGGATCGTCGCCGGGAGAACACAGTGCGAATAAGAGCGACCAAAGCGAAACAGTGAAGTGCAATTTAGTGCGACTAAGTGTTATTTTAGTGTTTTCATTTATTTAACTGTGTTTTTGTGGTATTAAAGTAAAGTTTGTCTATTTAATCGGTATTTTAAATCTCTTCGAACCCTAGCTCGTAACAATATCCTTTGAGACTTTTACTTTTTCTTGCAATTTTGATTATCAATTACTCTTATAATTATAATAGGGCAAGCCGAGCTTTATGGCTTAGTATATGAAGGTACCGCCACTACTCTCTGACATCTCACCTTAATAATAAGCAACATTGACAATATATGCTGAAAAAATTAACACTTTATACACAACACTGTAGGTTAAGCGCACAGCTGATGCGTTCTTCTTCTCTATTTCCCTTTATCTTTCTCGTCACACACACGCACACACTGTTCACTGACAGTACCAACCTCTCTGAAAATCCGCACGCGTTCATTGGTCAAATCAAATAGCGAGCGTTTCCCCGGCTTCCTGTTACACACTTCTGTTCCTTTTTCACGAACGTTTTAAGGTGCGTCGGTGGCCGAGTGGTTTAGACGTCTGGTATTAAGTAGGCAGATCACGGGATCGATCCCGGACCCCAGCCATGTACTAATGGGGTTTTTTAATTAAAAACTTATGTACAAATTCCGACAAACCACACTTAGAGGCTTTTCCATCTAAATATACCTCAACAGAACTGGCCACTCGTTAGGTATAGCCTTAAAAAAACCATCGGCTAAACGAGGGAGATTTGGTCGTCCGCTGGGTACCCTGGAATCGTTACCACGGTTCCGGGAGCTGTAAGACAACCCTTGAAAAAAAAAAGATTTAGAAAAGGAAGCGCAATTTATTTGTTACAACTCGATTTAAGACAAGAAAGACTGTATTTATGGGACCTTGTAAGCAGCGATATTGAAACTTCACAAGCGAAGTGGGGACGAAAATTTAAAGCTAAATATAGAAACAAGAGTAATGCTCTCTGCCTACCTAGGAAAAAAGGCGTTAAGCTATTTTAACTTTTGATTGACCAATTTAATTAAATTTCCACAATCCGGCAGCGCTATAATCGGTACATTCAGCACTTACGCTTTATACCCTCCTTTTGTTCGAGGTTACTGCCGAATATTAATAAAAGTACCAGTTATCTTGTTAGTGGGATGAAATTTTCATCCCTAACACGAACTAGGGACGAAATGGGATGATTTTTACATATTAACATGATCTAAAAATGGTTAAGTGCGACTCGAACTACTGATTTGAGGGTTTCTTAGTACTGATACTAAGCGCGACTAGATTAAAAAAATCCGGGATAAAAAGTAGGCTAGCCTGTACATAGACACAGATTATATAAAATTCTAGTGTCACAGTGTTTGTAATCAAACTCCTCCGAAACGGCTTGACCGATTTGTATTATTTTTTTTGTGTATATTTGGTAGGTCTGAGAATAGGTCGTTAACTATTTTTCACCCTTCTACGCCCACCCTCCATTTATTTATCGCGATTTTAGTATTTTTGTACGAACAATATCCAAAGTTTGTGGTTGTGGTAGGGGTTAGGTTTAGCCGATGGTATTTGTGGGGCTATACCTAACGAGTGGCAAGTTCTGTTGAGGTATATTTAGATGGAAAAGCCTCAAGTCTGGTTTGTCGGATTATACCTAAATATTAATCGATATCTAACACAAGTCACAGCCCTATTGACCAATAGTCCCTTGAGAGTGAATGGGAAAAAAGAAAATAATTTCTCGAATTTTCCACCTAATACAGCTGCAAGGGCAAACATGTATTATTTATGAAAAAAAACGGTATCCCGGGTCTTACTGAAAAAAAGGGTCCGAAAAAACTAAGACAAATTTATGTTTTCACACTATTTCATGAAAATAATATGCTACCAGCTTATGCCTACAGTTTATCCTATCTCACAAATAACACCTACTATAAAACAAAATCCGTCTGTCTGTGCCCTTTTCACAAAAAACCACTAAACGGATTTTAATGCGGTTTTTACCATTAGATAGATTAATTTACGAGGAAGGTTTACGAGTATTAAGCATGGATCTATCATGTTTAGGAGCTGGGAATTACCAGTATTAGTGAATCAAGTGGGGAAAAAGTTAGCTTCAGCGAGTTTTTCATGGCGTATGCTGTCTAATCCGTCAGAGATATATCAAAATGATGTAGGAAAGAATTGTGTAGAATACAATGATCTACAGAAAAGTCCGCGGTAGCATTTATCTATCTCTAATAGATAAGTAGTTATAAGCGTATTTGTGTAGGTATTCAAATTGTTACGTGTAACGATTCCTGGGTACCCAGCGGAAGACTAAGGTCTCCCTCTTTTAGCCGATGGTATTTGTGAGGCTATACCTAACGAGTGGCCAGTTCTGTTGAGGTATATTTAGATGGAAAAGCCTCTAAGTGTGGTTTGCCAGATTATGTCTATATGTTTTTAATTATGAAAAACCCATTGGCACGGCATAACTCGTGGTCTGTCTTTTTAATACCAGACATCTTAACCACTCGGCTACTGACGCCCTTTTTATCTAATATTATCTGGACAATTAACGACCCGCCCCTTTTCTATTTTACTTCATTTTGTTTTAACTGTCACGAATTAAGCATCACATGCAATGAAAGCGCTCCAGCAGCATGATTCACTAATTCAGTTAATACTCAGCACATAAACATGATAGGTCCATGTTTAACACTCGTATGCCTTCCTCGTAAATCAATCTAGCTAATGGTAAAAACCGCATCAAAATCCGTTTAGTAGTTTTTGCGTGAAAAAGACAGACAGACAGACGGATTTTGTTTTATAGTAGATATATTGTGATATTGGTGAGATAGGAGAAACCGTAGGCGTAAGCTGGTAGCATATTATTTTCATGAAATAGTGTGAAATCATAAATTCGTTTTAGTTTTTTCGGACCCTTTTTGCAGTATCAACCAAGCTCTTAGGGAAAACCAGAATAAAATCGGATTATAAGTTTTGTAGAAAATTAGTTAGGAAACCAATTTTTTATTTATTTAGCTAAATTGAGGCTAACGGTTAGTTCTTTTGAGTCATTTTGAGATATTTTGAGTTCTAAAAGCATACATACATAAATAATGGAATTAGCCTTCCATACATGAGCCATACAATGCATATTTCATCATACATTTTTGATACCACAAGGTTGTTGGATATGAATGAATACATTATGAGTTTCTATAGAGCTTTGTGAGTTTGGGTTATTGTTATTATAAGTGAAATATGTTACGCCTGTATCCCAGTGGGGTAGACAGAGACTAAGGACCTTTATTAGTCAAGGAGAGATAGGCAGATTTAATGAAATGCCATTTGTTACGATCCTGACATACCTCTTTCGCTTCTTTTATATTCATCATACCTTTCATTACCCAGCCGATTGTGTCTGCTTTTAATATTGCTTTCAATCAATACATATTTTATAAGTTTAATGAAAGTAGGTACACCTAGGTCGTCCACTGCCAGAATTTCCTTTCACTTATGCCATATTTACCTTGTTAGTCAATCTTTCATCCTTCATTCTTTTAATGTGTTCCGTATACACTAATATTGTAAAGAGGTACACCTTTCAAGTTTGGATTTAGGGGATAATCTCTTAAACTAACGAACCGATTTTAAAAATTCTAATCCTAGGGAGTTACGTTATCTAGTTAGGTATATATTTCGTTAAAACCATTTTTATATCGAAATTGTAAATTGTCAATTTTTTAATCAAGATTCATCTTTCATCAAACAAAATATTTACATACGTAGATACATAATATGTTCATTCCATAATTCGTTTAGGGTAGCCAGAGGCCAAATATATCCACACGTTCCTGACACACCTCTTTCGGCTCATTGAAATTCATATACACTAGATTTTAGATTACCCGTGCAAATATACTTCACATCGTTAGTTCAACTGATCTACAACAGATGTCATCTTTTAGTTCAATTTTAAAAGAAACATTTAAATTGGTTTGTTTCTTTATTTTTCGTCATTCATCAAATTGGCGTTATTTGATATATAATATATCTTTGATTCCGGGAGTTTTTTTTCTTCAAAATATCACTGATTTGATCTGTAAATTTCTCGCCCACGATAAACTCTTCCAGACACATCTGTTCTATATATATCATTCCTTCCATTAGTCCACACTGCACCCCGTCCATTATCTCAAAGTATAAAAGAACAAATAGACAGACAGACGTTGGTCAAATTTATTAATAAAGTTTAATTCCTACTTGCCAGAAATGCTAAGTAACTACCAATTTTCTTTAAGAAATTTACTTTATTTTTGGTACTAACTATAATAGCCAAACCTCGGGTTCAATCCCGGATCCCGGCCATGTACCAATGGGTTTAGTATAATGAGGATTTTCCATCTCATACCTGGACACCCTGGGACCGCAAGACGGTTTTGAGAGCTGTAAGACAACCCGTGATATAAGAAAAAAAAAGTGCTTTTTTCTATACCTAGGATTTTGTATAGCTTCTGTCCGCGGTTTCACCCGCGTGGAAATAAATGCAAAAAGAAATAATTTCGTGGCTGTAATTTGCACCTCCCCCGCCCGCTTTCGCGGTATAACAAGTAGTATTATGTCATTCTCTGATCCCTAAACTACCACTATGCAAAAATCATGTCGATCACGTGAAAAATAAAAACAAATCTATCCCACGGGAAACATACATTTTCCGGGACAAAAAGTAGCATAGGCTATTCCAGACTATAATATATGACTGTGCCAAATTTCATCCAGATCCGTTCAGTCGTTCTGGCGTGATTGAGTAACAAACATACATACATACAAAATTTCTCGTTTATAATATTAGTGGTTGCTATTTATTTTAGAGTGGCAGTGACAAAAATTAAGAAACATCATAAAAAAATATTTCATTGTTTACACCATAGATGCTGTAACGTCCTCCCACCTTTGAGCAAATACCCAATCACTTCTACAAAATCAGAAACTCAAAACTCATCACCGGATTGTACTTCCAGCGGATACAGCCACACATAATCGAGTGTACCTATCTATCATCACGCCTTTTATACCAAGAGGGGTAGGCAGAGATAATAGAATGCCATTTGTTACGATCCTGACATACCTCTTTCGCTTCTTTTATATTCATCATACCTTTCGTACATGCTCGGCGTTTGTCTGTACTTTTAATATTGGTTGTCCTCTGCCAGCATTTCCTTTCACTTCAGCCATATAAACCTTTTTAGTCAATCTTTCATCCTTCATTCTTTCAACGTGTCCAAACCAGCGTAAACTACTTTTCTTTATTTTAGTCTCAACATCATCTTTCACTCCGCATTCGTTTCTAATGACATCGTTCCGGATGCGGTCAATACGCTTTATATCACACATTCTACGTAAAGATCGCATTTCCACTGCATTTATTTTACTTTCATGCTTCTTATTCCATACCCAAGTCTCGCTTCCGTAAGTAAGTGTTGGAACTAAAACAGCATTATGTATATTAATTTTACTTTTAGTTGTAAGTTGTGTGTTCATTGTTTAGTCCACCAAATAAATACCTTGCTTTCCGCTTTCACTCTCCTTTCAATTTCCTTGTCTATCTTTCCACTTCTTGTAAACTTACTACCTAAATAAACAAATCCATTCACTTGCTCTAATTTACATCCTTTCACACAAAATGTTACATACAAAAAAAACATACAAACAAAATAAAATATAGCTTATGTCATTCAGGGATATCGTAGCTTTTTATTAGTGAAATAACTTTTTGAAGGGAGACTTGGTCTTCCGCTGGGTATCCTGGAACCGTAACACGGTTTCGGGAGCTGTAAGGCAACCATTGAAGAAAGAAAAAAAAAACTTTTTGAATCGGTTCAGTAGTAAGTTTACCTCTTAAGTATAGATTTGTTTGTTTGTTTATTTGCCTTTTTTTTTAAATATTACATGAGTGAAGCCTGGCCGGAAAGCAAATAACCGAACCAATTTAAATTAAATTAATTTAATTAAATTAATGAAATCTTAAGATAATCTCAGATTTAATTAAGATTGATCCCATGAGTTTTAAAATCAATATTAAGAGTATCGTTTAGTCACAGAGTTCGGGCGCTGTGCGTTTTTCGAATATTTGCTATCTCCTCAGTCACCCCGCGTTCACTTACACGTGTGCTATAGAGAGAGTTGTCTTGAATTACGTAGGTAATAAATAGGTGTTTAGGTGTTAACGTTTTTCTATACCTAAACGTTAACGAAATTATTTGATTTTAGTCTCTATCGTTTTGTTACATCATAAACTAAATCGGCTCGTTTTGATTTTTTCACCTACCGATTTTCTTAACTACCGATTTATCGGCTATTGTTACTGTCTATAATACTTGACATTGGCAAATCATCGATTAACATTGATGGAGCCATTATAATTAATTGCCTTTTAAAAAAAAGTGTACCGACTTGAAAATTATGCACTGAGAAGTGTGCTTTCCGTAAGCAAATGCACAAGTCACTATAAAAAAAACCCGAAATTCATCAAGTGTGCCTATAAAATTTGAAGACTTTCTCCAGGATCCCATCATCAGATCCTGACCTGATGACCATGGGACCACCTGGGAAGTATACCTTTTCAAACAAAAAAAAAATCCAAATCAGTCCTGGCGTCTTCAAGTAATTGGAGATCATATATAAAACAACATAAAAGATTCCGACGATCCGAAAGAATCATCAACCTTTTAAGATCCACTGCTGGATCATGGTCTTCTCCCTCTAGCGCACCATTTTTAGTGGTGCTCATTGAGAGGAATTCCCATAGTCACCACGATTGGCAGGCAGGTTGGTGACCGGACGCCGGATTTACGTGCCCTCCGGAGCACGAGAAGTCGATTTAAGCAAATATTCTTAAAGAAAATTGGTGCTTAGCATTTTGGCAGGGGGTAGGATTCGAACCCGGGACCTCCGGTTTCAAGTCCACCGTCCTACCTATTAGGCTATCGATTACCTTTGAAGAAATTTTGAAGTTATTAAGAACCGGTTAGTTAGAAAAAAGTTGAACTTTCTAAGTAGGTCTGATAAATGATAAGAAATGAATTGTCGATAGACCCTAGCAGTTATTAATTAGAACTTCTCGGGTCGCCGGAACACTATTAAAACTTGCCGTCGCAAGTCGTTCTACTGATTTATATTCCGTTTTATACGAATCTTGAGAAAAAAACGTTGGGCGCCACTGGAGATTTCGTGCTTTGAAACTTTATGCTTGACTAACGATCTTCTATGGATTTATTCGCGTTAATAGGGTTCCGTAGTAAAGTAATGAACCCTTATAAGATCGTTAAATCGTCTGTCATCGTATTGTCTAATTTTAACGGATTTGATGTTTGATAATTTAATTTTTATATTTATTGATAGTAATAGGTATTAAAATGATATTAAATACTATATTACAAATATTATATAAAATTTATAAATAAAAAATTTCATGTATATCGCTATGTACTGGGAGAGTACCCAACAGACTGGCTGTATTACCTTGTTGGATGGCTATGCTTATTCCTTGACCGAAGTAAGAGCTAGCCTCATGTTAGCTAAACACTATTGCTAAGGCTCCGCTGTCCGTCCGTCCGTCTGTCTGTCACCAGGCTGTATCTCATGAACCGTGATAGTTAGACAGTTGAAATTTTCACAGATGATGTATTTCAGTTGCCGCTATAACAAAAAATACTAAAAAACAGAATAAAATAAATATTTAAGGGCGCTCTCATACAACAAACGCGATTTTTTTGCTCGATATTGATAACGGCAATAGGTAGACGCTTGAAATGTTCACAGAATATTGAGTTATCACTTTAAAAATAAATAATTAAATTAAAATAAAATTAATATATAAGGGGGGCTTTTTTTTGGAGTTTATATAGATAATGGTACGGAACCATTCGTGCGCGAGTCCGACTCGCACTTGGCCGATTTTTATGTAAATATTTATTTATTTTTTGAAACATATTCCGGGAAAAACTTTTGGCGGTTTTTTGTAGCGCGGAAGTGCAATAATGCACGACTTATAGTTTGCGCTGTGTGGATTTAGTTTTGTATTTAGCGAGCGCACTTTTTGTTTAGAGAAAACTCCAACGCGCCATTTTGTTGAAACAAAATATCTTTTTGCGTCGTTTGCCGAATGGTTACGACCCCACTGTTTGATCCCGGCAATGTACCAATGGCATTTTTGTAAGTTAAAACTTATGTACATAATCCGATAAACCACATCTAAATATACCTCAACAGAACTGGCCACTCGTTAGGTATAGCCTCACAAATACCACCGGCTAAAAGAGAAAGACTTGGTGAAGATAAAAAAAAAATTACAGAAAACAGTGGCCGTAATTATTAAAATGTAGTCGATAAGTAAAAACAGAAACCCTATTACTAAGACTCCGCTGTCCGTCTGTCTGTCTGTCTGTCTGTCACCAGGCTGTAATCTCATGAACCATGATAGTTAGACAGTTGAAATGTTCACAGATGATGTATTTCTGTTGCCGCTATAACAAAAAATACTAAAAACAGAATAAAATAAATATTTAAGGGGGCTCCATACAACAAACGATTATTATTTTTATTTTATTTTTGCCGTTTTTATAGATAATGCTACGGAACCCTTCGTGCGCGAGTCCGACTCGCACTTGGCCGGTTTTTTTGAGATACTTGGAGGTCAAGATAATGACTAGGCCACTTTTTTCGAGACAAATATTATTGTAATTTTTTATCGAAGATGATTACAATTTTCAAAGTTTACGTATATTTTGTAAATTTACATTTTCTCTGTATTTGTTATTCATTTTTACAGAAATTTCAAGGAAATTTAATGAATATGTATTAAGGTTGCGTTTCTGTTTCAGATATTTTGTTCTCGGATTCAACAAAGGTACGTACAAATATTTTACTAAAGAGAAATTTAAATTTTTTCCCCAAAAAGCTTATTGTTTTTTCAACAATTTTCTTTTGTGCTAAATTCTGTACATTGTTTTACTTTTCATACGCTCGAGTTTAAACATTGAAATAAGTATAATATTTCTAAAAACACATTTTTTCGTCCTTGTCGTTGTGATCTTAGATTCAATTCCCAAATGCTATTAATAAATAAATTCGTTGCAATTTATTTCTGCCAAAGCAAAAAAGGATTTCACCAAAGGCTTTTAACAGTGATTTTAAAAGTAGCATAAAATAAAGCCGCCGCTAATTAAATGATCTATAAAAAAATTCGAAAGGCTGGACCGAATTTGACAAATTTTAAGGTTTTGTGCCCTAATTGGTGCAAACGGATACCGTCTGTCACAGGGCTGTATTATTTGAACCGTAATAGGTAGACACTTGAAATTTTCACAGAGTGTGTAGGTACTATTGCCGCTTTATAAGCAAAAAAAATTTAACTTAAAATTAAAGGGGTTCAAACTTGGTCTGACCTTAGTGCACACTATTGAGTATACTTTTATTACGTTCGTAATAGTCTTGTGGCGGCACATCGGACCCTACGACATGTCAGTCCTTACCAGGTCCTCCCGTGCACGCCCCGATGACGACAGGTCATTCCTACATCACGACATGTGATTCCGCCGCACTGCAGTCCACCACACAGTCCATCACAGCTGACAAAGCTATAATGGATGTTGGTTTCATACTGTATCAAGGAATATACTACTCTCTTATCGACCTCTGGTCTGGGAAGGGAGTCATGTGGCGGCACATTGCGTCGATAGATGTCGGAAAATATTTAATAGATTGGTATATATGCAACTTTCCAACGATGTGCTATTCCTTTTACTCATAGTCGTTGGATTGTTGTATGTATTGCCATTTTTATAGTCTGAATAAGGTTTTTATGGAAAGAAAAATTGACCGAAACATTTTAAAATTCGGGGAAACTGAGAGTGCTTTTTTCTATGAGATCAAAAATAGGTAGATCAAAGTTAATATGGGTAAAATAAAAATTGTAACACGCCCTGATGCGAGAACTTGACAATCATTCATATAATATGTCTCTGCCTACAACTCTTTGCATAAAAGTCATAATAATAGAAAGATAGATGGAAACTTAGTTCTTCTTGCGGAAGAAGAATATTAAAATTTATTATTTCGTAGAAACTAGAACAATCGGATAAAATCACTCAATAAAATTATAACAAAACTTTCCAAACAATCCTTCGTATATCCAATAAAAATATTGTATTAGAAAAAACAGGGTAAAATACAAAACTTCAGTGTGAAAGAACTACCATATTGCCGCTGGCCACTCCGTCACGGAAAGGAGCGCAATTCTTTGCACCACGTTTGTTACACCAACTTTTAAACGATTTGTACATTTATCCCGAAAAAGAAGAACTTAGACACTTGAATAGAGAATAAATTAGGTTTCTTGAAAAAAATATATTAAGATTATTTTTCAATCGGGATAAAGCTTTTAGATTCTGTTTTACTGGCTCTAATGTACCCAGCGGAAGACTATCACCCGAATTTTTAGTAGTAACCTCAACATCAAGGAAGGCTTTAAATGCAACCTAAAAAACGGTATTCCTCGACTTTCCTCAAATGGGTAATGTAGAGGCACCAGTACTGGACATGACACCAGTAATGAATAAAATAAATATAGTAAAAATAACTGTCCATAAGAAAACATGATGGGTAAAATATGTTCATTTTTGTCCTTTTGCTCACTATAAGTATACTGAGATGCTTGAAACAGTGACTCTCTGACGCGAACGCTCTCGGCCATTAATTTTGCAATCTGTATTTTCAGTTCAGTTTAAATATATTTTAGCCAGTGTGTTATTGTTATATAATTAATTATGCCAAACCTTGAATACGATAGGGAATTCGTTCCAAACGCGTGTCACGCGACACTTTCATTTTTTTTTAATTTTAGACACACAAGTGTTTTGAAAAACGTCGTATGACACGCGTGAGCATTGATAAGTTTTATTTAAAATCTTGAAACTTTAAAGGTTAAAATGTAGAAAATGGCTTGTTTCCAATCGGAAAATATTTATTTTTTAACTTTTTAGTTCATTATCTATAAAAGCTTATTTTAAATTATTTTTTAACTTAAAGTTAAAGAATCGCGCCTCAGGTACCGTAAAATGAATGTAGGAATACGGAAGGGGATATGGAAGTCGGGTATAATGCTGACCTTATCGACTGAAGAATGTATCTCCGCGAGGAAACTTGCCCCGGGCTTAAAGGAAGTACAATATACATGGCAGGCCTAGCATCAATCGTGTCAGGTAACTGTTGGTGCACATAGAAAAGCCATCTTTCCAACGATGATCGATCTTTTTTATATAGAGAAGACCGCCACCACCTGTTTATTAAGCGAATGTGGTTGGACCATGAATGCGCGCGACTCATGATACAGTCCGCCAGTCGCGCCCACTACGCCGGCCATAGAGATGCTTTATCACTTTTTGCTTGAAGGATCCCAGAAGAAAGACCGACGCCACTTTTTGACAGTGAGACACAGGAACGAGTCACTAAACGTGTCCACTGTGTGAGGATGAAACCTATATCCTGTGCGAGCAGTGCGGGTGCGAAAATGGAATGGAAGGACAAGGTCATGGAGTTCTTCTGAACACTCCCCATAATACAGTTGATAGAAGACGCTAAGAGAGGCTATGTCTCTGCGTAACTGTAGAGGCTGGAGATTTCGTGTGACCTTGGTCATTGATGATGCGAATCGCTCTTTTTTGTAAACCATTGACAAAGTCGTGGGCAACTGCTAGCATCTAAAATGTTTAATATCAACGTCAGTGAGGTGTCCTTTTTATTTTTCTACAAAAATCGTAAATTCTATCTAAAGGTAGTTGCACATTTTAAAACACTTGCTCGATTGGAGCACACTATATTGATGAACTAATCCTAAAATATGATTTTTTTAAAACTAGTGTCTGCTGCTACTAGGCCTACTTTAAACGTAAGAAATATCGGTTATGCAAGAACTCTGTGGCCTATCTTTCTAGGCGTGACGATAGATCGATAGATGACAGTCACATTAAGTTCAATTTAAAACAACATTTTTTTTTAAATATTTTGGTCTGATTCATCCATCATAATAGGCCCGCTAAACAAATTACTTGTTCTGAGAATTGGGAGGTTCAATAATAATTTACTCCTTACTGAAATAAAGTTGCTGTTTGCAATTTGTGAACTGTATGTACCCTGAAAAATAACTTTCAGCCCTAGCTTCGCTCGTAGATTTTTTTAAATGCGGCATCAAAAATTATTCCAAAGAAATCCATGTCACGTTACGGCCCTTCAAATATCACTGTGCAAAAAATCACATCAATCCGTTGCTTTGTTTTGGTGTGAAAGAAGGAGAAACAAAAAACAAATCTATACTTATTAATATTAATCTCTCAAAGTACTGAACCGATTCTAACAATCTACGATATACCTGAGTAATACCTATATGTATTTAAGCCGAAGGTGGAAACTTGTCAAACATAAAACACACTTTATATATTTACTTAGAAAGTTACAATATTTGATGCACGTAAATTCCAGTTCTTTTGAGGTATTTTGAGTTCGAAAATCGGATATTTTCCAAGTCAAGCTGCCCTGAGACGTTCGTAAAGCACCGCGATGTGGAATCTATATAATAAAATAAAATAAAAACCAGAACGAGAGAAAGCGAGATGGCGCTATACAAAACTTTCTTGACTCGTTTCCCCCAAACGACGTACTCCTTAGTAATTCGTATGTAATTCGATACCTTGATCTCGGGAATCGCGAAAACCTTAAGAAAGTATGATATTGGATGTGTGATTTTTGTATAATTAGCAAAATAAAATCGCAAGTTCGAATTTCGAGCCAAAAGAGAGCGAATCCATTAACTATGCCAGTGTTGTCGTTTGAAAAAATCGTGACATTTACAATATTATGAACTTATCCCAAACCTGTGCACAATAGATTCTACGCGGGCGGTCACTTGTAATTTTATAATATTTACTTTCATTCAATTTATTCGAAACACTTATAATCGCCGGGCATGTTTAAAAGTAAGGAGTATGTCAGGATCGTAGCAAATGATATTCGATTGTCTCTGACTACCTCTACTGGGAAGAAAGGCGTGATGATAGCTAGATAGGTATAGGTTTAAACCTGAGACGAAGACAGTACTCAATAGACGCTTTTTACTATTCATAAAATTATCGATGAGTGCGATCGCTGCGAGCTTATCACACAACAATGAACATCTATCTATCATCACGCCTTTCATCCCAAGTTAGGTAGGCAGAGACAATCGAATGTCATTTGTTACGATCCTGACATACCTCTTTCGCTTCTTTTATATTCATCATACCTTTCATACATGCTCGGCGATTGTATGTACTTTTAATATTTCATACAACCTTTTTAGTCAATCTTTCATCCTTCATTCTTTCAACGTGTCCAAACCAGCGTAAACTAATTTTCTGCATTTTAGTGACAACATCATCTTTCACTCCACATTCTTCTCTCATGGCATCACCTATAAATCCTGAACATTTTCTTTTCAAATTGTCCACGACAATTCCAAATTGACAAAGGAACGAGCGACCCCTCTAAAAATGTAAAACTTATCCAGGTCCAGACTTAAAGAGATTACTTTAAACTTTTTTAATTTCGCCTCAATTTGGCCCCGTTTCCTCTATTTTGTTGGGTTTCTCACACAATAGGTGTTTTTAAATTTGCATATTCCCTCCTTCTCCCTACATTCCTAGTAAAAATGAGGATAAATAATATTTACTACTATACTCTGTTCATATATGTTTTTTAAAATAAATATTTACTTTAGAGTTGTAGCCCTGTATTCAATAATCGATTATTTCTATAATCGATTGGAATAATAATTTTATATTGATATGATATCGAAATGAGAATTTAATTACGGGATTTTGTATATTATAACTTAAAATACTTATTTTTACGACCGACCAACGCTAGAAACAAAATGGCGGAAAATTATTATTTATCGTACAAAGCCGATTTATTTTATCGATTTGATTTTAACCGACTATTTTTATTTATTTATCAATAGTCGCATCACTAATTTAAGTGCCTGCATGGAAACGTAAAATATTAAAAAAAAATTGTTTGTAAAAAATACTCTATTTAAAAAAAATATAACGCCACGATTTTCCTAATTTAATAGTATTTAATTTTTTTAAATTATATTTAATACTCATCATTTATTTCTTTCATAATGTCAAAAATAAACAAGTGCATGTGTCAGCCGCCCCATTATATATTGAATTGAACATAGCTTTCCGCTTTTTTAAAATGCGTTATAGAAATTGACCCGAAGCATTTTCGGACTCGATCCGTTGCTCTGTATTGACGTAAATGAAAGGATTATAACACTGTTCTAATGAAATAATGTGATTAAGAGGCGGTGGTCAAGGTCATCTTGTATCTGTCAAAAATATGGCAAATCTCAGTTAATCCTGGAAACGTGAGTTTATTTATACAACATTTCCTCAGCACACAGTTGATAGTTATTATTTTAAATTGGATTGAGCCATATTTTCATTATTAAGAGTTATAAATAGCCATAATTTCCAAAACGCAGAGGCACTGCTGGTATCGAAAACTACGGCTCTTTAGAACCCTAAATAATAAAAATATGGCTCAATCCAATTTCAAATAATAACTATCATTGTGTGGTGAGGAAATGTTGTATTAAATAAACTCACGTTAACAGTATTAACCGAGATTTGCCATTTATTTTTTTTTGTTGTAGAAGGGGAAATCTTTCATACGAACGCGAGTGTCAGATTGTTACTGAGTAAAACCCCTCCCTGCATGTAACCTTGCGGCCATTCATGCGTCACCGGGCGCGTTTGGCTTCCACCTTACGGCTTTAGCCGAGAACCAAGGCGCCTAAGGGAACCACTGGCGGTCACCTCGGCTTAGGGCCTGTGGTGAGCGAGCGAGGAACGGGCTCGGGTCCGTCCCTCTGTGTAGTGAGAGAGGAGTCAAAAGGACTTTCCCGAAGGATAGAGTGTGCACGAGTGTCAGCGACGCGGATGTGTTGAGTAGTGTTAGAGTGTTGTGGGATGGTGGAAGAAGGGGGGTTTGAGCCTAGTCTTTTTCAAGGCTAAGGCTGCTTCTAGGTGGGAGGTGAGGATATAATTCGTCGTTGTCTGACAGAACGTTTTTAGGTCTACGATATCGCCAGAAGGGTTTTATCGTATTACCGAGATTTGCCATATTTTTGACAGATACAAGATGACTGAGAGCCACGGACCCTTAACATTTTTTTGTTAATAAAAACCGACTTGGAGCTTATCGGACACGCCCATGACATGGTTCCGTAGTCATTGTATAAATAATTTTGTTCAGAAGAAATTTTTACACTGTTTCCACTAAGACTAATTAGAGCTACGTTCTTGTATATGTAAATATATTTTCAGACTTTGAGCGCAAATATCTCGAGAAAACGAGAGATAACCAAACGCGATGGGGTACGTAAAATATTTTTCATTCTAATTGGGGGTCAAAAATTATAATAATTACAATTTTTGAGAAAGTTAAGGTCAAATATACATATAATCACATCTTCACGGTCTGTTGAACATTGCGGTGTGGCCAGACACACCAGTAACTAACAGTGTCCACTTTTTGCCAGTTGTCCATATTGAACAGAACAGGTGGCAAGCCTGTTGCTGCACTTAAGAGGATGTATAGAGCTAAATGCGAGTTTTATGATGCGTAAAAGTACATGATCCACTGCAGTGACCATAATCAAAAAAATATATGATATTCTTGAGGTTATGCGTTATTAAGATACTGTGTTCAAAACATAATACAACTATATTGATTTGATAGAAAAAAAGTCACGAATGTACCTACCTCTAAAAAAATATTTTACTGTCTAGAAACAGTACTAAAATGCATGCAATGATTCTGATTTTTTGACAGATTTTTTATCTAGCAATATACTATCGTAATACTGTTCTATTTTTTAATCAAATTTTCAGCAAGTTCCTGTATTCTCTTTTTCGAGATTTTATGTATGAGATTTTATGTACGTGTGTGCGTAAGCGCTCGTATACCGACAGTACCGGCTGCAGCCTGATGCTATATTATTAGTGGCAGCCACGTCGTTTGGTGTGTATGTGTACCCGCGTAGGGGCGGTGCCATCTCTCAAGGTCTTTGGCTCTATTCAGCGTCTTAATGAAAATAGATGTTTCATTTTATTTCATAAGTATTTATATTTGTTAAAGCTTTCCGAAAAAAATCCCAATTTTTCATTCCCTGAAAATCCGATTCGGACTAGTACGAATATTTTAAATAAATAACCAAATCGATCCAACCGTTCTCAAGTGATGCGTTTGTAGAACAAGTGAACACTCCCATTTTATTTGCCCTCCGAAGCACGAGATCAAGTAAAAACATCATAGTTACGAAGGTTTACTGGTATAACACATATTAATTCGGTTCATTATTTTTGGAGCTAAAAAAGCAGTGTAAAATTCCCCGTAGAGTCGACAGCAGCAATTCTAAATTACGGTTGATCTTAGCGAGGGTAATGGAGGTTGGATTAGTATGAATTGGCTATTTTTTCTGACCCTCCTGAATTAGGTCACTTTGAAACTTTCAAGCCACTCTATATATAAAAAGGGCGCGAATAGCTGAGTGAATAGAGCGTTTGGTTCCGGGTTCAATTCCGACTCTTAAAAATGCTATGCACCAATTTTCTTTCAGAATTATGTGCTTTCATTCTCATTCTTATCATCACACCTTTCATCCCAAGAGGGGTAGGCAGAAACAATCAAATGCCATTTGTTACGATCCTGACATATCTCTTTCGCTCCTTTTTTAACGACTTCAAAAAAAAAGACGTTACTCAATTCGACCGTATATTTTTTTTTTATGTGTGTTCGCGGATAACTTCGTCGTTTATGAACCGATTTTGATGATTTCTTTTTTAATCGACAGATAATTCTTCCGGATTGGTTCCATTTTTATGTCATAAAAATTGGTTCTTTAGGTTTTTCAGAAATTTTGAAAAACTGACCTTATAAGTCAATTTTTCGTAATATCTCGATGAAATATGTACCGATTTTGACGACTTATTTTTTTAAGGATATAATAATTTCTTGACATTATCTCACAGTCATATGACTAAAATCGGTTCAGTAATTTTTCAGAAATTCAGTAATTTGTCTCTGTTTACTGCTGAAAATTATATCAGAGAAAAGCCTTAGCAACGGTTGCTATTGACACGAAGTTGTCAATTTTCGTATCGACGGTGGTTTGGGGCTAAAGGTATGGGATGCAGCGCAGGGTGCAAATTGCTCGAGGTTCAAATCAGATCCACCGCAGTATTTTTTTTAAATTTCCATCATTTTTTTTTTAGTTGCGTTATTATTTATTTCTCAGGGCAACAAAATCACTTAAAAGGGAAAAATAAACCTTTTAAAAAAAAGTGTACCGACTTCAAAAATTTGCACTGAAAAGTAAGAAATAATAAAAATTTCGTCGTAGATTTCAGTACACTTTTTTAAAAGTTAATTTATATATTCATCATACATTTCTGCCATATAAACCTTTTTAGTCAATCTTTTATCTTTCATTCTTTCAACGTGTCCAAACCAGTGTAAACTACTTTTCTCCGTTTTAGTCACAACATCATATTTCACTCCGCATTCTTCTCTAATGACATTCGCGTTAAATATCTTTTTATTTTATTTTTCATCACGGGTTGCATTACAGCTCCCAAAACCGTGTTACGGTCCCAAGGTACCCATCGGAAGACCAAGTCTCACTCTTTTAGCCGATGGTATATGTGAGGCTATACCTAACGAGTGGCCAGTTCTGTTATGGTATATTTAGATGGAAAAGCCTCTAAGTGTGGTTTGTCGAATTATGTGAATAAGTTTTTTTTAAAGCCCTTGGTACAGGACCGGAATCCGGGATCGAACCCGTGATCTGCCTAGTTAAGATCAGACGTCTTAACCACTCGGCCACCAATGCACCTTTTTGCCTTCGGTAGTTTACAAATACAATACAGGTAGGTATTAGATATGTCCTAATACTGAAATCAGGTATCGCACTATTTAAAATATTTAATAGATTAGACTAGATTAGATTAGATTAACATATACAGCTTTTCAGCGACACTCGACAGTCGTTGGATTGTTGTGTATTGCCATGTCTATAGACAATTGCTACTTTAGCTCAATACCATTGGCCAAGATTCACGTATCAGAAAAACGATTTCACAAAAAATTGGTCTTCCGAAATTACACAAAACCGACATGCTTTTCCAGTACTATACAAAAACTATTAGAAATAGCAAGTTGTAGTTAAGTTTTCATAAATTTTGTGAACTTATCTATAGGATAAATAAAATACTAGAAAATTATACATTAGTAAATATATTTCAATAAGTTAAAGAAACTAAGACATATAGTTATCGCGTAATTTTGTTATGAAGCATATAATTTGTATGGGACAAAAGTTATGAAGTATATTATACTACCTATACGCCCCCGATTTCGCCCATGGATATTTTCGAATAAAATGAAATTAAAAAAAACCTAGAACCCGATTGCAGCGTCACCTACAGAGCCCAATTGTGAATCTAAACCAACCACGACTCACTCAAATACACACAAAAATATCATACAAAAATCCCATAGAAGAAAAGCACTTTCCAACCACTTTTCCATTTTTCCAGGAAACTGTCCAATTTTGATGTGATGCTCCGTCCTATATGTGGGAATGAAAGAAATATTTTTATTTAATAAAAACCTTAAATCAAATCTAAAGATTAAAAATAACTAAATAAACCAGGTCGTCGTGGAATTGTGGCAAGAATACTGGCTGCATTTTCTTGCTGAATGGCGATGATGATTCGTTGAGCGAGGAAGGAGCCAGCCCTCTTGTCACCAGAAGAGATGATCAGTGAAGGGGATATATATTTATAAACTTTTTGGCATTTGAACCCCACGGGCCTAGAGTTTCTACACCAAACGGCACAAATTTGTAGTTTTCAATAATTGTGGCAATTGATTTTTATTTAAATAATTTCATAAAATTTGGTTCAAAACTGTAGACAGGCGGAATAAACGATCGTACACACTTAATGGTTGTGCCTATTACAATGGACCCCCTAATAAATATATTTAACACAATTAATTCTTACATCCACGGATTCCAATTCAAACAATGTTACCAGAGTTATTGGCATCAGGGTAACCATCGGAAGACAAATATTCCATATTTAGCCAATAGAAGTTCGTTCCACTTTTTAACAGTGCGACACAGGAACGAGTAACTTACAAAATATGAACATAGTTACTTCGGTCTGGCGACAAAGTTACGAACTTCCAGCTTAAAACGTAGCCCAATTAAAAAAGGTTAAGAAAATACCTTTCTTCCGACGGGTAGAAGCAAGGATCTATTATAATGAATTTATCTCGTAGTAGGCAGTTCAAATAAAAGGGATTTCCCGAGAGATAGACCGTTGGTCCGTCGGTCCTAGATAACTACTGTAATTAGATAGTTAGATTGCATGGGTCATTTCTATAAACATATTTAATCATAAAGACGTTAAACCTAGGAGAGGTAGGCCAGGAGTAGCAGATTTAGGTAACTAAAAGAAAGTTAAAAATAATAAAATAAAAAATCAATAGACCGTCGGTCCTAGATAACTACTGTAATTAGATAGTTAGATTGCATGAGTCATTTCTATAAACATATCTAATCATAAAGACGTTAAACCTAGGAGAGGTGTGCCAGGAGTAGCAGATATAGGTAGCTAAAAGGAAGTTAAAAATAATACAATAAAAAATCATTAGACCGTCGGTCCTAGATAACTACTGTAATTAGATAGTTAGATTGCATGGGTCATTTCTATAAACATATCTAATCATAAAGACGTTTAACCTAAAAGAGGTAGGCCAGGAGTAGCAGATTTAGGTAACTAAAAGGAAGTTAAAAATAATACAATAAAAATATTAATAGACCGTTGGTTCTAGATAACTACTGTAATTAGATAGTTAGATTGCATGGGTCATTTCTATAAACATATCTAATCATAAAGACGTTTAACCTAAAAGAGGTAGGCCAGGAGTAGCAGATTTAGGTAACTAAAAGGAAGTTAAAAATAATACAATAAAAATATTAATAGACCGTTGGTTCTAGATAACTACTGTAATTAGATAGTTAGATTGCATGGGTCATTTCTATAAACATATTTAATCATAAAGACGTTAAACCTAGGAGAGGTAGGCCAGGAGTAGCAGATTTAGGTAGCTAAAAGGAACTTAAAAATAATACAATAAAAATATTAATAGACCGTTGGTCCTAGATAACTACTGTAATTAGATAGTTAGATTGCATGTGTCATTTCTATAAACATATCTAATCATAAAGACGTTAAATCTAGAAGAGGTAGGCCAGCCGCTACATATTAATTAAATAACATGCTAATAAATATTAAGACAAAAAAACTACTATAACTACGACTACCTACTAAAAATTTAAAATAAAAAAAGTTATTTCTACAAACAGGCAGAAGACAGTTTTTGGAGTCCGTACATCGGAATCGGAAACGGAATCCCTTTAGGTATAGGAAACACTCTTGCTGTCCGTCTGTCACCGCTTATTTTTTCCGAATCTACGGAACGAAACAAGTTGAAATTTGGTTCATTTGTAGAGTTTGATGACCCAATGATGTATAGCGTAACAATAATCAAATTTCGATTTTGGGGGAAAATTTTAAAGTAAAAATATTTCAAGTGAATATATATATATAATCAAATGATATATATATATATATATCAAATGAAAGGGCTCGTTGTAAGAAATTCAACTTTTTTTTATAATTTTAAAATGCATAGGTAGTTTAAATTATATATACGAAAAACTCGCAACTTGGCCATTTTTTTTCTATGTAAATCCTATACTAATCATTATCATCAATATCATTACATATTATAAAACTAAGTCCCTCACCGTATCTGTCTGTCTGTCTGTCTATGATCTTTTTTTCGTCTCCGTCTAACAAATCTGCAATTCATTATGATAGACGGAGACGAAACACAGTTTAGTTACTACGTCGCTACTTCGAGTTTATTAATAAGAGTGTAACAGTATAATTGAATCAAGTTGGCGAAAAAGTTAGCCCCAGCGAGTTTTCATGGCGTATGCCAATGATATACTATATAAACTGAGGTAGATGCGTGATTGACGCTCAAGCTATAGCAAGGCAAATGAGAGGTAAGTGTCCCACTATAAATTTGGTCGCGCACAGTCACGCACAATCCTACGACTAGTGTACATGTCTCTCTTGAGTAGAATAATCCGCAAAAACATCAAGAAAAATGACATCTTGTGTGTTCCGCTTTTGCAGAAATTACACTGCAACTGTAAAGGATAGAGATGATAACTCATTTTATTGGTAAGTACAGAAATTTTATAATTATGGACATAACAATATTTTATTAATAATAATGCGCTGTTGCCAGTTCGCCGCTTGCCTGAGCGAGACGAACGATGCATTTTGTATGAGAGTGATAGAGAAGACAAAACGAAATGGCCGCGACAGACTCAGCGACTGATTATGGGGATGGTTGGTAATATCGGACCTGTCAATAAATTACATGAACCTATTTAAAAAAATTATATATTTTATTAAATGTACGGAAAATGTATATACATAATTATATTTACAATATTATAAATTTATATATTATATTATTGTTGTATGTATAGTATTATGATCTTATTGTATTTATTTATCTTTTAGTCTCCCTAGAAGCGGATTAATAAGAGAAAAATGGATAAGAGATAATCAGAACCCAAAGACGAGAATATGATTGGTTGCCAAGTTTTTACTCTAAGATTTAGACGTATGGTGCAACGATACAACCAGCAGTTTTGCGAAGTGGACATATTTTCACATTCTTTGTATATATTTAGGAAAAATATCTGTAACATTCTAAATAGTAGTTAATTGTAGTAAACTTTTTTTTGTATTATTTGTTATTTCTATATTTTTTTGGAATTTGCATAAATATATCCTGTTTTGAATGTATGTATAAACAATACGTTTGTATAAACAAACGTCACTGACTATATGACAGTTATTTTTTTAATATGTATCTATGTTGTAGTAATCTTTGTTGTATAGTTGTTTGTTGTCCAGAATAAAAAAAAATTTAAAGACTTAATTTTAAATTACACTACATAATACATAAATAAGTAGCATACTTTCATTTAGAACTGTTCAGCCGTTTGAGCGTGATTGAAAGACAAATGGTCTATTTGTTGTAAAGTCATTGATTATTACATTATATTTATTAGTAAAATAAAAGTTTTTTAATTACATATTGTATATTTTATTATTCCAAAAATATTTCTAAGTAAAATATTGAGTGTTCCATTTAGACAATCTTCCCCTAGTTCCTCCGGAGGAGGTCACGCGTCGATGACGTGTCGCAACTTAAAACATATATTTATCTCTTTTTAACAAATGGATTTCGGTATTGAGCTGTGTTTCTCTATCCCTTTCATCGCTTGAATATATAAACGTAAGTAATTAATAGGTAGCCAATGATATACTATATAAACTGAGGTAGATGCGTGATTGACGCTCAAGCTATAGCAAGGCAAATGAGAGGTAAGTGTCCCACTATAAATTTGGTCGCGCACAGTCACGCACAGTCCTACGACTAGTGTACATGTCTCTCTTGAGTAGAATAATCCGCAAAAACATCAAGAAAAATGACATCTTGTGTGTTCCGCTTTTGCAGAAATTATACTGCAACTGTAAAGGATAGAAATGATATCTCATTTCATTGGTAAGTACAGAAATTTTATAATTATGGACATAACAATATTTTATTAATAATAATGCGCTGTTGCCAGTTCGCCGCTTGCCTGAGCGAGACGAACGATGCATTTTGTATGAGAGTGATAGAGAAGACAAAACGAAATGGCCGCGACAGACTCAGCGACTGATTATGGGGATGGTTGGTAATATCGGACCTGTCAATAAATTACATGAACCTATTTAAAAAAAATATATATTTTATTAAATGTACGGAAAATGTATATACATAATTATATTTACATTATTATAAATTTAAATATTATATTATTGTTGTATGTATAGTATCATGATCTTATTGTATTTATTTATCTTTTAGTCTCCCTAGAAGCGGATTAATAAGAAAAAAATGGATAGAGATAATCAGAACCCAAAGACGAGAATATGATTGGTTGCCAAGTTTTTACTCTTAAGATTTAGACGTATGGTGCAACGATACAACCAGCAGTTTTGCGAAGTAGACATATTTTCACATTCTTTGTATATATTTAGGAAAAATATCTGTAACATTCTAAATAGTAGTTAATGGACAACATTTCATTTTTCGTAAGGTACCAAAATTCGAAAACCGTTTGGAGATTACATGCTAGAAAGCTTATTTTTCATTTTTTTTTATTTTTATATCCTTTAATTTTCGAGTTATTTTAAAAATACTGAAATATTGAAAAATGAGGATTAATAGGTGCCCTAATCTGTGCTAACCCTCTAATTTAAAAATACTAATGTCTGTTGGCAGAGTTGTTAGTTATTGAACTCAGGTGTTGCCTTCTATTAAGTTTACCCATTTTTATTCCATTTGAAGCTAAATTAATTATTATTCTTTAAATAATATTATAAAAATACTTCTTTTATTTAATATTTTTTGGAAGTTTTGCTAGTTTCGAATGGGCTATCACAGGAAATATATTTACGAGTGAAACCGCGGACAAAAGCTAGTATTATTATATACATTATGAATAATGTTGTAGGCGATTTGAGTTCCGGCTACGGCAACACCTATTTGGAACACGGTATATTATACTCTTTGCATTTCTATAACGTTTACTCTGTGGCTTGACTGACACTATCAGTCACTTTCTTTGGGTGACAGTTTATATTTCTTAATTTTAGTCCTAGCTAAGGTTTTTAGTTTATAAGTCCTCAGAATTTATAAAAATTCATAATTAAATTAAAAATATAAAAACTAAACCAAAAATAAAATACAAAAATACGTGTAACTTATTTTTTAATATATTTTTAATTAAAGTAATAAAAATGGGTGATTAAAAAAATTAAATGTTGTCCATTGTAGTAAACTTTTTTTTGTATTATTTGTTATTTCTATATTTTTGGAATTTGCATAAAAATATCCTGTTTTGAATGTATGTATAAACAATACGTCTGTATAAACAAACGTCACTGACTATATGACAGTTATTTTTTTAAATGTATCTATGTTGTAGTAATGTTTGTTGTATAGTTGTTTGTTGTCCAGAATAAAAGAAATAAAAAAAAATTTAAAGACTTAATTTTAAATTATACTACATAATACATAAATAAGTAGCATACTAATGTCCTATACCAAGCCATAATCTACCTCTATGCTAAATTTCATTTAGAACTGTTCAGCGTTCTGAGCGTGATTGAAAGACATTATTACAATTATTTTTACATTATTACATTATATTTATTAGTAAAATAAAAGTTTTTTAATTACATATTGTATATTTTATTATTCCAAAAATATTTCTAAGTAAAATATTGAGTGTTCCATTTAGACAATCTTCCCCTATTCCTCCGGAGAAGGTCACGCGTCGATGACGTGTCGCAACTTAAAACATATATTTATCTCTTTTTAACAAATGGATTTCGGTATTGAGCTGTGTTTCTCTATCCCTTTCATCGCTTGAATATATAAACGTAAGTAATTAATAGGTAGCTATAGTATTGTTCAAGCTGTTTATTATCTGCACTTAGTATGGGTATAACGTGTCTACTTATAGTACGTCATTGTAGGTAGCTATAGTATTGTTCAAGCTGTTTATTATCTGCACTTAGTATGGGTATAACGTGTCTACTTATAGTACGTCATTGTAGGTAGCTATAGTATTGTTCAAGCTGTTTATTATCTGCACTTAGTATGGGTATAACGTGTCTACTTATAGTACGTCATTGTAGGTAGCTATAGTATTGTTCAAGCTGTTTATTATCTGCACTTAGTATGGGTATAACGTGTCTACTTATAGTACGTCATTGTAGGTAGCTATAGTATTGTTCAAGCTGTTTATTATCTGCACTTAGTATGGGTATAACGTGTCTACTTATAGTACGTCATTGTAGGTAGCTATAGTATTGTTCAAGCTGTTTATTATCTGCACTTAGTATGGGTATAACGTGTCTACTTATAGTACGTCATTGTAGGTAGCTATAGTATTGTTCAAGCTGTTTATTATCTGCATTTAGTATGGGTATAACGTGTCTACTTATAGTACGTCATTGTAGGTAGCTATAGTATTGTTCAAGCTGTTTATTATCTGCACTTAGTATGGGTATAACGTGTCTACTTATAGTACGTCATTGTAGGTAGCTATAGTATTGTTCAAGCTGTTTATTATCTGCACTTAGTATGGGTATAACGTGTCTACTTATAGTACGTCATTGTAGGTAGCTATAGTATTGTTCAAGCTGTTTATTATCTGCATTTAGTATGGGTATAACGTGTCTACTTATAGTACGTCATTGTAGGTAGCTATAGTATTGTTCAAGCTGTTTATTATCTGCACTTAGTATGGGTATAACGTGTCTACTTATAGTACGTCATTGTAGGTAGCTATAGTATTGTTCAAGCTGTTTATTATCTGCACTTAGTATGGGTATAACGTGTCTACTTATAGTACGTCATTGTAGGTAGCTATAGTATTGTTCAAGCTGTTTATTATCTGCATTTAGTATGGGTATAACGTGTCTACTTATAGTACGTCATTGTAGGTAGCTATAGTATTGTTCAAGCTGTTTATTATCTGCACTTAGTATGGGTATAACGTGTCTACTTATAGTACGTCATTGTAGGTAGCTATAGTATTGTTCAAGCTGTTTATTATCTGCATTTAGTATGGGTATAACGTGTCTACTTATAGTACGTCATTGGCGTATGCTGTATAATCCGTCAGAGATATAACAAAATTATGTAGGAAAGAATTGTGTAGAATAAAATTATCTCCAAAAAAGTCCGCGACAGCATATATCTATCTCTAATAGATAAGTAGTTATAAGCGTATTTATGTAGGTATTCAAATTGTTGTAAACGGGGGCAGGGTTTCTGGTATATTATAAATACAATAGAAGTTTGTTTGTTTGTTTGTCTTTCAGAAGTCAAAGCACAATAACAAATGAAAGGGATTTGAAACAAATGTAAGGGTATACGGGTCAAAATCTAGGTATAAAAACTTATAAAAAAAAATTATACATGCAGGTTATCATTGATTGCAAATAATTCCCCACAAATGTGTAGAAAAATATATTATAATGATTTGCCAAGCATATTAAAGGATTTGCCTCTTAATTTATTTAAAAATAGACTAAAGCAATGGCTTCTATTCAATAAAAGAATATGAGTGTGTAAGTTATAAATGAATAATATTGTAATTTCTTTGACTATTTGTGGTGGGTATTTATATAATTTTAATTGTGTTTTTTTATTATTATTATTATAATGTAGAATTGTTAAATATTATATTATTGTGACATGAGATAAATTATTGTATGCCTTAATAGGCAGCACATGTAATGTAATGTATATGAGAAACAGTAAATTTTGAATTTGAACGGATCAATAAGTTTTTTTTTAAATACATTTGAAGCCCCACGAGACGTATTTTTTTTACGCTAAATTAATGTTGGAAGGGTACTTTCATTCCGAAAATCCTTGGGGAAACTTTTTAAAGCCACATTCCAAAAATTTCCAGTTTGAATACCAATGTATTTATTATTCTATATTGAACCAGGCGGATTTTTTTTTTTTTTAATTTGATAGCCCAATTCTTAATTATAGAAATTTAAAGAGGTTTTGTAAGTTTAGATGTATTCTCTCAAACTACTGAACCGAATCTAAAAATTATTTCACAAATAGAAAGCTACGATATCTATGAGTAATGTAATATAATATATAATAATATTATAAAGAGGAAAGATTTGTATGTTTGTATGTTTTTGTGTATGTTTGTAATGAATAAACTCAAAAACTACTGTGCCGATTTCAAAAATTCTTTCACCATTGGAAAGCTACATTCACACTGAGTGACATAGGCTGTATTCTATTTTCAAAAAAATTAGGGATCCTTACTAAAACTCCAATAATGTAACCCAAGGTGTAAAAAAATTACATAAGAAATTCCTTACATCGCGTGCGCTGCGAAAACTAATGATAGAACAAAATAATGTACTACGACTTTTCAGAACACATCATTATCTACAAAAAGTGTCGCGATAGCATATGTCTAACTATTATGGTTAAGCCACAATAAGTGTTCTTTTATTTCAAAAATTTAATTAAAAAGCCGCCGCTAGAAAAGGCTCTTTATTTGTACCTTCCTTATAGGGGTAGGGGTAGGTATAGGGTATATTTTAATTTGTTCGTAAATATCCATGGCAAAGCCAGGGCAGAAAGCCAGTTTACAATATAATTTTCTTCTCCACAATAATTTAATAGACTATTATATTTCGTTTGGTGACCGATTCGTTAATTATAACCTTGGTTGAGGTATTAATTAAACTTTAGGCAAAACATCGTTTATTATGGTTTATTTTATGTTTTTAATTAATACTAATTATTTATTTTGTTGCCTTTGTTTAAATACAATCACGCTGGTTTTTTTAATTGCTGACATAAAATAACAGTCAAGTTCGAATCGCATTTACTCCGAGGGTTCTGTTAAATTAAAATATTTTTACGGGTTGCTTTACGCCTTACCAAGTTACGCCAAGTCTTACATTTTTAGCCGATGGTATTTGTGAGGCTATACCAAGTGGCCAGTTCTATTTAAGTAGGTATATTTAGATGGAAAATAATCTAAGTGTGGTTTGTCTAGTTATACCTATACTAGAAGCCTTAAGGGGCAGATAACACCTATATACGATTATTTAAAGAATCTTTTAGCAAAAACAAGACAATTTCCAAGATTGAAAAAAATATATATTATTCTACAGGATATAATTGATATAATTGTCATTCTGAAAACGCGATTACACAATTTTCGCTCGATAGAAAATAATCCCAAAATGTGGTCTCTGAAAGTTTTCAAAAAAAGAAAATGGCGGTACTAGTGATTTTAGTACTATGACATTTAATTTGTTTTTGTAATATTCAATTACCCATATAATTGTCATTTGTATATTCAAATAAATTGTATAGTTATTTAAAAAATAATGATTATGTCAAATGGCGCTTACGATTTCTACTCTGAGCGGAAACGCTTTAGCTCTTCTTTATTCACACTCGCCTTGTCGGCAGTGACGGCTGAATCGTGATGCTAGACGGTCGCGGCCACTCCATCGCTCACAAGTTTTTGTATTATTTGTGTATTTTTTGGCTCAAATTTAATTTATTAATGGTAAACTTTATTAATATATGACATTACCGTAGCGATTAGGCAATATTTTCATAAGGAAGTTGCTATTTGTATACTTTAGTCTAGGAGTCAGCGTTGCTTTTTGTGAGCGTAATTATATTAAATAATTAACTCCAGTATTGGAAATAAGTTAATAAACAGCAAAGTAGGTAGGTAGGTATACATAGAAAATGCGTACGGGAAACATATTGCAGAAGTCATTGCAAGGCAAATAAAATTATGATATACTAGCTTTTCCCCCGTAGAAAAATTTAAAATGTGCCAGCCCCAAGGACTTCAAGGACAAGAAATATAAATTAGCTCATGTCATTATCTCTGTGCAAATATCACGTCAATCCGTTGCTCCCATGTTGCTCCGTATTGATTTGAAAAAAAAGGACAAACAAACACTCTTCCGCGTTTGTAATATTTTATCCACGCACGCTTGATGGAAAACTTATGATAGACTAGCTTTTCGCCCCGGCTTCGCGCGTGGAAGTATTTGAAAAGTGACAAGCCCGAAGGATTTGTGGGATATGTCATTAAAATCAAGTCAATCCGTAGATTAATTAAAAAAAGGACAAATAAACACTCTTTTGCATTTGAAACATTACCTAATAAGGAAGTTAAAATACCTACCCTTTATCCAAGCTTGATGATAAAATTACGATAAACAATGTTACATACGTATTGGTTTTACATAGACCCTCCTACTAGCTATTCGCCCCGGCTTCGCCGTGGAAATATTTAAAGAGTGGCAAGCCCGAAGAATTTTTGGGATATAAAGTAGCCCATGTCATTATCTATATCTCCAACTATCTCTGTGCAAAAAATCAAGTCAAACCGTTGCTCCGTATTAATTTGAAAAAACAAACAAACACTCTTTCGCATTTGTAATATTAGTAAGGAAGTTACAATACCTACCTATTATCCATGCTTGATGATAAAATTACGATATACTAGCTATTCGCCCCGGCTTCGCCGTGGAAATATTTAAAGACTGGCAAGCCCGAAGAATTTTTGTGATATAAAGTAGCCTATGTCAGTATCTATATCTCCAACTATCTCTGTGCAAAAAATCACGTCAATCCCTTGTTCCACAAAACGTGAAAAAAGTAAAAGAAGTAGAATTATAGAACCTCTTCTACATGGTTGGACAACGCCGCAACGCCGCTGGTCAGCCAAAATTTTTAATTCGACATTATACTAGATTTCGACTAATTTTAGGGTTCTGAATTCGAATTTGATATCGATTTCAAAATTCAATTTGACGACATATGTCAATTTCTTAAAATTCGACATTATACTAGATTTCGACTAATTTTAGGGTTCTGAATTCGAATTTGATATCGATTTCAAAATTCAATATCACGACATCTGTCAATTTCTTAAAATTCGACATTATACTAGATTTCGACTAATTTTAGGGTTCTGAATTCGAATTTGATATCGATTTCAAAATTCAATATGACGACATATGTCAATTTCTTAAAATTCGACATTATACTAGATTTCGACTAATTTTAGGGTTCTGAATTCGAATTTGATATCGATTTCAAAATTCAATATCACGACATCTGTCAATTTCTTAAAATTCGACATTATACTAGATTTCGACTAATTTTAGGGTTCTGAATTCGAATTTGATATCGATTTCAAAATTCAATATGACGACATCTGTCAATTTCTTAAAATTCGACATTATACTAGATTTCGACTAATTTTAGGGTTCTGAATTCGAATTTGATATCGATTTCAAAATTCAACATCACGACATCTGTCAATTTCTTAAAATTCGACATTATACTAGATTTCGACTAATTTTAGGGTTCTGAATTCGAATTTGATATCGATTTCAAAATTCAATATCACGACATCTGTCAATTTCTTAAAATTCGACATTATACTAGATTTCGACTAATTTTAGGGTTCTGAATTCGAATTTGATATCGATTTCAAAATTCAATATCACGACATCTGTCAATTTCTTAAAATTCGACATTATACTAGATTTCGACTAATTTTAGGGTTCTGAATTCGAATTTGATATCGATTTCAAAATTCAATATCACGACATCTGTCAATTTCTTAAAATTCGACATTATACTAGATTTCGACTAATTTTAGGGTTCTGAATTCGAATTTGATATCGATTTCAAAATTCAATATCACGACATCTGTCAATTTCTTAAAATTCGACATTATACTAGATTTCGACTAATTTTAGGGTTCTGAATTCGAATTTGATATCGATTTCAAAATTCAATATGACGACATCTGTCAATTTCTTAAAATTCGACATTATACTAGATTTCGACTAATTTTAGGGTTCTGAATTCGAATTTGATATCGATTTCAAAATTCAATATCACGACATCTGTCAATTTCTTAAAATTCGACATTATACTAGATTTCGACTAATTTTAGGGTTCTGAATTCGAATTTGATATCGATTTCAAAATTCAATATGACGACATCTGTCAATTTCTTAAAATTCGACATTATACTAGATTTCGACTAATTTTAGAGTTCTGATGTCGAATTTGATATCGATTTCAAAATTCAATATGACGACATCTGTCAATTTCTTAAAATTTGACATTATACTAGATTTCGACTAATTTTAGGGTTCTGAATTCGAATTTGATATCGATTTCAAAATTCAATATGACGACATCTGTCAATTTCTTAAAATTCGACATTATACTAGATTTCGACTAATTTTAGGGTTCTGAATTCGCATTTGACATCGATTTCAAAATTCAATATATCTACATCTGTCATTTTCTTAAAATTCGACATTATACTAGATTTCGACAAATTTTAGAGTTCTAGACAGTAAGTATAGTGTATGTGATTAAACATGTTTTTATTATATCAGGAAGAAACAACAGTTGGACGAAAATACTACGTGTGAAACAACTGAAACGTCAGATTTTTCATTGACAGAGTAAGTTTCTTGGTACGATACATAAAATTGAGAATTAATAGATTTACAACACACTTGTTTTTGGAGTTATTCTTTTACATCCTGTACTTGTCGTGTAATGTTTATAAAAAAATTGAAATTTTACATATAACTGTAAACTTTATTACAGGTTAAATAATGTGTCACTAGCAGAAACTAAAGAAAATGTTACCCTTCTTTCTAAATCTACCGATGACGTTCCTGACCTTGAGGTTATATTATAATAATATTGTAATGTAATTTAATGTATTGTAATTTAAGGTAATGTAGATCCTAGATTCACCAGAAAGCTTCAAATAAGAGAACCGATTGGAGATAAAAATATAGTATTACAACAGCAAGACCTGAATGTAATTGCAAGACCGACAGTTGACAAAGATTTTCCCTCCAATCAACCTACATGTTCACGATATTTAAGTTTTAACAATTTCTAAATTTGTACATATTTTTATTTTGTTCATCATTTATGTTTAGATTAAAGTACTATTTGAATATTATGTTATGGGTTAAAAATGTGAATACTAACATGTCTATGCAATGTCAAATTTCGACTAAATAAGTTCAAGCCGAAGTGGCTAGGTGGGAGGCACCGCGCTGCTAAATCCCATACGTTGCGAATTTTATTTTGTTATGATTTATATTTTTACGATTTGAATAAAATGCAGGTAATTTAAAATATTCATTCACTATGGAATTTTGATGTGAGCAGCACATATTTATATGGAAATTATTGTTATTATAAAGAAAGTCACTATTTTGTGCAATATTAATGTGTTAACATTTAAAGAAAACCTTAAAATTCGTCGAAATTTAGTATAATGTCGAATTTAAAAAAATTACAGATGTCTTTTGAAATTAACGTCAAATTTTAAGAAGTTGACAGATGTCGTCATATTGAATTGTGAAATCGATATCAAATTCGAATTCAGAACCCTAAAACTAGTCGAAATCTAGTATAACGTCGAATTTAAAGAAATAGACAGATGTCGTCATATTTAATTGTGAAATCGATATCAAATTCGAATTCAGAACCCTAAAATTAGTTGAAATCTAGTATAATGTCGAATTTTACGAAATTGACAGATGTCGTCATATTTAATTTTGAATTCGATATCAAATTCAAATTCGAATTCAGAACCCTAAAATTATTCGAAATGTAGTATAATGTCGAATTTTAAGAAGTTGTCAGATGTCGTCATATTGAATTGTGAAATCGATATCAAATTCGAATTTAGAACCCTAAAACTAGTCGAAATCTAGTATAATGTCGAATTTAAATAAAATGACAGATGTCATATTTAATTGTGAAATCGATATCATATTCGAATTCAGAACCCTAAAAATAGTCGAAATCTAGTATAATGTCGAATTTTAAGAAATTGACATATGTCGTCATATTTAGTTGTGAAATCGATATCAAATTCGAATTCAGAACCCTAAAACTAGTCGAGATCTAGTATAATGTCGAATTTTACGAAATTGACAGATGTCGTCATATTGAATTGCAAAATCGATATCAAATTCGAATTCAGAACCCTAAAATTAGTCGAAATCTAGTATAATGTTGAATTTTAATAAAATATTAGATCTCGCTTGTCACATTTCAAACATTTCCACGAGCAAACCCGGGGCAAAAAGCATCATTTTATCATCAAGCGTGTAAATAGGTAGGTATTCTTACTTCCTTACTAATATTACAAACGTGAAAGAGTGATTGTTTGTTTGTTGATTTGTCCTTTTTAACGTCAATACGGAGCAACATCTTATAAAATATTTTTTGACAGATTACTAAACGACAACTAATCCCATACAGTATGTAGGGTATTAGGAGACTAATAATCACATGCAGTCCTGTGTCAGACGACAATTACTGATCACATACAGTCTATTAGACGCCAGACGGCAACTAAAAGCGTGGTCTCTCTAACTATGATAGTCTCTCGCAGGCTAGGTCGGAAAAAGGGCGTGACTTAAAACATCAAATCGTCAAGGACGCTGACGATTATCAGCCCCTTAACCACTTTGAAAAATATTAATTTCGTCACACATTATAAAAATTTATTAAAATAAAAAAAATGCATCGTTACAAATCGTTGAAAAATAGCTTTCCGATCCAGGATTTTTAAAATGTGTGCTTTTTCAATTTCTTTTCCAATTCGGTCGTTTTTTTTTTAATAAAATAATTTTCTTTCTTTCTATCTGTCTTTCTGGGTTTGGAAATATTTACATGCCTAATAATAAATAACACGTTGTACTTTAATCACAACAAAGTATTATCTAAATCAATTAACATTATCCTTTAAATAATATCGAAATCTGTCAATTTCGAAGGTGTTTCGGGGACAGCGCTCGGTGACTTTTTGTATGGTCAAGGTCATTGGAGACACTAAGCGCATTAAGAGTGAAATAACTTTCAAATCGGTACAGTACCTACTTTTTAATTAGTGTGTTTGTAATAAATAATAATGTAGTAGGTATATAAGTAATATTTTACCGGCATGATATATTTGTACCAAGGCCTATACTTTTCCAAAACAACATCTGGCAACTTGCGTCAAGTAGAGACAATACACATTTCAAATTTCGAACACGCGTCGCTCATTCACAATTTAGCGCTCGCGTAGCGCGGACGTCACAATGCGCTCTCAACAGTATAAACCTTTTCTTTTATGTTTTCGCCTAAAATTGGATTGGAGGTGGTCTTTTGTTGTTATAAAACCTTCTTTGCTCGCGGTTCTTTCACTCTTGGGGATACTATGTACATTTCATATGGCCACACTTTCCTAAATAATTGGGACTCATTTAAAACACGACAAAAGCTTTACACATTATTGTAACTTGTGATCACAACACTAGCAATTTCGTTTCTGTTCTGCTTCTTTGTCTGATAATACTATAGTAATCCAAAGTAAAAAAGATAATAGTGATTATAAAAGACTCAATTTTCCCGGGGAATGTGATATTTTTCCGGGATACAAAGTATCACTCTCCTGCTTTCCAGCTGTCTTTGTACAAAAAAACAGTTCGATTGATTGCATTGGTCGAGATGATGCTAAGTACATCTATTATATTGTGTATTCTATACTAATATAATAAAGAGATTAAGTTTGTGAGGTTTTTTGAAAATTCTTTCACTAATATTCCTTCCGCTACGATATCCCTGAGTGACAAGGCTATATTTTATTTTGATCAAAAATATCCACAGCAAAGCAATGTGAGGTAGTATCGACCCTTAACATTCTTCGTTAAGTTCTAGAGTTAAAAGTTTCTCTGAACTTGTTATATAGAATAGAGATCAAGAAAAACAGACTTGTCCCGTCAAAAACCAAAAACCATGGCCACATTACCATTTCGTTTATGACTTCATCGCGCCTTATGCGGTTGTACATTATCTTAGCGGTTTTTTTACGGAAAAACGCACACGTTTTCCGGTTTTTACGGTTTTTGTGAGGACATGGCATGTCTCATAAGATCGTTATACTTTTATGACAATAATAAGGGGATATGTTTAAAATATGGAAATATTGCGCTCATGTAACGAAGTACAAGGCAATCTACTGTAAAAATGTTGTTCATCATTTTTCAGATTTTTATAACTAACGTTCTCTTGTTATGCCTTTTTTAGGGTTCCGTATCGAAACGGTGTGATGATACGACCTTAATTTCCTGGCCGCTTATAAGCTGGTCATCATAATTAGCACGATTTCAATTTATTTTAATTTTAGAACAAGGTATTGTTCATTTTTATTCAATAGAACATTGTATTTTATTTTCAAATATTCGATGTGTAGAACCTAATTAAAATTTTGCTCATTCCTTCACAAACATTTGACTTAGACAGTCGCTCTTCCAATTGTAAAATTTATTATATTTTTATTTGATCAATTACGTCAACAACTAAATATTATTAATGTATTGAGTCAGTATTCAATAACAAACATCTACGTTTATAAAAGGAGCGCAAATAAGTATTTTTATCATATTTTGTATTGTGTTCCTGTAGTAATGTTTAGTTCATTTTTACAGTGCGCTCCTTGGCTCCTTCCTTCAGCTCCTTCACTTCCTTTACCTCCTTCCTTGATGTTACTTAGTCCTACGAGTTTTCCTGATATTCCTGCCTACCTACCTGGCCAGCCTGTGTACCCATCCTGGCTACCCACGACACGACAACGGATACCCTATTAATCTCTTGTCTGTCCCTCAGTCTGTCCGTCTGTCTCTCACAGGGCTGTATCATTTGAACCGCAATAGGTAGATACTTGGAATGAGTGTATAATATTACTTCTTCTTCGTCCTGTATTATGGCTCCACCAATGTTCATCGATGATTAGCCAATGTCAAGTATAGCCTTTGTAGTGTTTATAGCCGATTAGTCGGTATTTAACATTATCCCGCCGACCGTGATATGCCCTATTAAATCAGTGACTAATCACAACTATCACAGCGCGGTCGGGATTAAAATGGATTCCCCATCACGTCTCGGCAGGCACGTGCGTTATTTACCAAGGCGTGACGTGTAAGCTATAATATTACTATGGCTTCTATAACATCAAATAATTTAAAAAAAGTACAAAATTAAGAGGGGTTTCCCATACAAGAAACTTGTTTTATTCGGCGTTTTTTGTTCGATACACATACCTTCAAAGGTCTAACTAGTATAACGATAATTAATTTTCCTAAGTAAAACAAAAATAATTATAACCAGCCAAGTGTGAGTCGAACCCTATCAAAAAAAACCCTGCTAATAATATATAAATGTGCAAGTTTGTATGTTTGTATAGGTATTTGACTGTCAATCACGCAACGACGTTGTTGTTTTGCACAGGGATAGTTAGAGGGCTTGAGAGTGACATTATGTTATCTTTTATCCCCGAAATCGTTTAACATAAATTCTTATGACACATGTATAAAATAATAAATACATTAAAAAAAACAATAAATTTCTACCGGCGACACTGGGGCGTTCCCTATAGCGACATAGGCAAATTTTTATCAGGGAATTCCTTCGGAATAATTAATTTTTTTCCACAAACGAAGCCGGCGTGGGCGGATAACTTTTAATTCATAATGAAGTGGTTTTAATAATTATGCTGTGCAGATTCTAAAGTAAGCCACACATTGGTCCGGCGAGTCTGTGGTCGTTTCGGTGGACCGTATGGCGACGCACCGGGGATTATACGAATGTGTGGCCACCCTTTCACATAGATGGGGTGAAAGGTGTTCTTATTTGTTTATTAGTTTATTTTAACCATGGACGTTAAAAAGTAGAGGACGGATTGCCGCTAAGACAAAGTAAAGCACCAATCGTGCATGCGTACTTCCGATTTTATTTATCTATACTAATATTATAAAGAGGAAACATTTGTAAGTTTGTTTGTAATGAATAGGCTCAGAAACTACTGGGCCGATTTTAAAAATTATTTCACCATTAGAAAGCTACATTCTTCGTGAGTGACATAGGCTATATACCATCACTGCATGACGACGGGAACGGGGTGGGTAGAGGTGAACATGACAAAAGCTATGTACGAAGTGTATGTTTGCCAACATTCTGAAATAGACACGTACGAAGTCGTGGGAAACAGGGTAGGGGTAGGGGTAGGGGTAGGGGTAGGGGTAGGGGTAGGGGTAGGGGTAGGGGTAGGGGTAGGGATCGGGGTAGGGGTAGGGGTAGGGGTAGTGCAGGCAAGCCATTATCTATGAGTCTTTAGCTATGAGTATTAAGCCAGCATCACAGGACGGCATTGTTTTTTATTTTCTTAATGGCGGCTGATCAGCATAACCGAATGAGAATGTGTGCGTGAGGCTCGTATTTACAATGAAACTGGCAAAACTTGGTTGCTTCACTTTTGTCTTAGCGGCGATCCGTCCTCTCCTTTTTTACGTCCATGATTTTAACAATGTTTTTTCCAATATGAACACCTTTCACCATATCTATCCATCCATTTCCAAAAAGAATATTTCTCTATGGATGACTACGTCACATAAGTAATTGGTTTGTATGAAGGTATAAAGACAGAATATGTCAAAGTATTTCAGTAATGTATATAACAAATAACTCAATCTAATAACTAACTTGTAAACAAGGTAAAATTAATGTTCTCATATAAAAGGTGGAACAAAATTCTTGCTTTATTTCTGAAAGTCACGCGAAGAGATGCCTTGGATAAAATATTGGAGTAAAAAATAACTTTTGACAAGGTCCTGGGTTTGAGGAATCTGTCATCGCGCCTTTTATCCCATGAGGGTTAGACAGAGTCAAGTTTTACTGACGTGACCACATTCCCAGGCAGAAAATAATGCTCATCGGCCTCTACCAATAGACTTCAGTTTTGTATATTCTATATAGGAATCCGGATCGAAGGACCATATTCTTTACAATTCTTCTTCTCAGATTGAAAATATTTTTTGGATTTTTAGAAAACAGGTGGCCGAAAGGTAATGTTGTAGTATTTTTAGAACCTAAAGTAGCGATAGGTTTCTGAAAAAAAAATTCAAATACCATACAACAAATTGATGAAGTCATAACTCCTCCCCCCCGGAATTATTTTAAGAATTGTTGCTCAAAATGATTGTTTTAACCTAAAGTATCTGTGTGGCATACGGCTATCCTGTACATCGATTTGCGGTTATTTTACATAGGCCGTCTACTAAGTGCTCTTGGCAGAGCAGTCGTGGTCAATCATGGCGGTCCATAGCGCGATGTGTTTGTCATGTCTCTCTTGCCATGGTCTTCCTTGCACAGTCATTCAAGGAGGTGTTGGTTAATGACTTTATTTGGTCGGTCCAGCTCAAAGGGGAACGTCTTCAAGATCTTCAGCCATCAACTCTGTGTAGTTACGATTATTGTGGCTAACTTTTTTTTAGATCTACTGATGATAATTATTTTTGTAGTAGATAATTTTCGGGTATGCATAACCATTTGGTCAGCGCAGGTCGATATAGCAGTGAAGAAACGCTTTTTCATTAGACTTGATATACACGATTGTTTGATTAGTTTGGACACGTTGAAAGAATAAAGGTTTATATGGCTGAAGTAAAATGAAATGCTGGTAGAGGACGACGTAGGTGTACTTTTATTGAACTTATAAAAAATGTAATGATCGATGGAAATATTAAAAGTACACACAATCGCCAAACATGTATGAAAGGTATGATGAATATAAAAGAAGCGAAAGATGTATGTCAGGATTGTAACAAATTACATTCGATTGTCTCTGCCTACTCCTCTTGGGATAAAAGGCGTGATGATAGATAGATTGATTTACTAATATTGAGATTTCAAACTGAAAGCTTATTTTTATCAAAATAAAATAAAGCCTATATTAGATTTCTATTAGTAAAATTATTTATATTATCTTTATATAATTAGTAAGCGATTGCTAAATTGATAGATTGTTTTTTCCGTGATGGACTTCTTAAATATACATGTTCACGGCCTTCATACATTTAAGTGTAACAGTGTCCACTTTTTGGCAGTTGTCCAAATTAAACAGAACAGGTGGCAAGCCTGTTGCTGCACTTACTGAACCTAGACGTAGAACTTCTAAAACAGTATCAAATGTGATAGTAAGAGTTACGGAACCCTAAAAACTACAAACGAGCGTCGTCGCTAGCAACAGGTAGTTTAACACTGTAACATAGACATTTTCCCATTTCCGTTGCTTAATAAATATTAAATGTGCTCCAAATGAGAATACTGAGTTTCATATTAACATTTTAGAAGTATACCTTTTTACCTAGATTACCGTACTGGTCAAAATCCTTCATTAATGCATCTATCATCACGCCTTTTACTTTAGAAGGGGTAGTTAGAGACAATCCTGCCTAACAGCTCCCGAAACCGTGTTACGGTTCAAGGGTACCCAGCGGAAGACCAAATCTCCCTCGTTTAGATGATGGTATTTGTGAGGCTATACCTAACTGAGTTCATAAATTACGTCACTATTCGTACGAAGTTGCGGGCAACTAATCTATTCAATTCAATAGAGTCCCAAGTTCCAATATTGAAATGAACAATAATTGAAGTAGATTTAACAATAATGTTATTACTTTATTAATTAATATTGTAACTCGGCCAATTAAGGCTTTGTTTCTTGTCACCTTATGAAATTATATTCATAATAACCTTTTGTGTAAAACAATAATATTAGAACAATAGAAAGGTAGAACAGAATTTGGATTTTAATAAGGGATTTTCTGAAGAATATTTCATAAAGAAGGGAAATTAGTGGTCTTTAAATAGGTATAGATCTCATGCAGTTCAAGTTCATGGAAATTAACTTCGGTATTGTCGGGTTGTGGGGTAGCCAGGCCGGGTAGGTATAGCAGGAAAACTCGTAGTAAACTTTCACCATTCGTTTATTGGTCGAATTAACAAGGAAGGAACAAGCAGGAGCAGCAAAAGAACAACCAGTAAAAGGATCCGTAAGGAGCCTTCAAAGGAACCAAGGAGAAGGAGAAAGGAGAAAGAGCCGTAAGGAGCGCACTGTAATAAAAATGAACTACACATTACTACAGGGCGTTAAGCTATTGAAGTAACACAATACAAAGTATGATAAAAATACTTACAATACTTATTTGCGCTCCTTTTATATTAACATAGATATTAGTTCTTGAATATTGATACAATACATTTTATATAGTTATTTACTTAGTTGATAAAATAGAAATATAATAAATTTTACAATTGGCAGAGTACTGCCTAAGTCAACAGTTTGTGAAGGAATGAGTAAAATTTTAATTTAGGTTCCACACATCGGATATTTGAAAATAACATACAATGTTCTATTGAATTAAAATTAACAATATCGTGTTCTAAAATCAAAATAAATGCTATTTATGATGGCCAGCTTGTAAGCGGCCAGGAAAATAAGGTCGTAGCATCACAGTATTTAAAATTATATTCTATTCAATTTTTTCGTGTTATGACCCCAATTTCAAGTATTATTATATGCCAATGAATCGGTAGCCGACTGCGATATGTCTTATTCATCACAGACTAATCACAACTATCACAGCGAGGGCGGGGTTAAACCGGATTTCTCATCATGTCACGACGGAACGAGACCTTTAATTTTGGTAAAGACATGACCAGTCTAGGGTCAGTGGTTGGCGAGATATGTCCCTTTAAAATGTTGATCTTAAAAAATCATTAATTTATCAAAAAACATAATTTTTCTGAACACGTACATAAAGTCCGACTCACACTTGGCTGGTTTTTATTATTTGTTGTTTTACTTAAGAGTATGCATTATAGTTGTACTAGTTAGACGTTTGTATGTATTGCCATTATTAAGATCGAGCAAAAAGCGCCGAATAAATTTCTTGTATGGGGAAAATTTCAAGTGTCTACCTATTACGGTTCAAAAGATACAGTTCTGTGACAGACGGACGGACGGACGGACAGCAGAGCCTTATAGTAATAGGGTTTCCATTTGCACCCTTTGGGTTCGGAACCCTAAAAATAAGGTAATTTTTATGATTAGCCAATTTGAATAATATTTACGAAATCAAAGATTCACTGATTGATAATGAAGACTAATGATAATTTGAGAAATCTAAGAAAATTTGCTATTTTAAGAGATTTTACGTCCACCTTTCCAACAATTTTATTAGCAAGTAGCTTACCCCCGTCTTTGCCCGTGAAGGATTAATGACATATTAAGGTCTTGAGTTTATACAAAAATCGCAGAAAAAAACCACTTTCAGTTATTCTTGAATAACTGCAAATATCACAATATTTCTTAACAGGATAGAACGCTTTTTATACAGATATTCCAATTGGCAGTGAACACGACATGGCTGTACATTTACACGTTATTGACTACAAGTTATCATACATGAGAAAAAGTACATAGGTAATTGTAATATAAAGAAAGGAATTATAACATTAAAAGCAAAAACCAGATCAAAATAAAAACCTGAAATCAATATCAAATCAAAATAAAAAAATTCAAATCAAAATCAAATTCAAAATTAATTAATTAATAAATAATATTAACAGTATAAATGGGAAATTAACTCTGTCTGTCTGCTACTTTTTTATCCACCCCTCTAAGGGGAAATAATAGGGTATGAAAGTTAGAACGGGCTCCCTAGGTGTCAAGCTTTCTCCGAATCAAATTTCATCAAAATCGGTTCCGTGGCTTAGCAATGAAAGCGTTACACATACAGACAGAGTTCAGGGCAATTTCTTTTGAAATGAAATGAAATCAAATGAAATGAAATGAGAATAAATTCGTTTGAGAATAAAGACAGATAAAGAGAGAGAGAGACAGAAAAATCTTCAGAATCGTGTATATCCTTAGATTTTGGCAATAATTTTAAAATCACCAACACTGACAAAATCACTTCAATATCAAATGCTTTTTTTTCGTAGGCCATGAAAATAATAGATATACAAAGATTATAATAGTAGTTTATGAAACGGGTTCATAAAAGGGGTAATTAAAACACAAGTGGATTTTTTTACTAGCATCCACGAGTGTTTTAATTCCAAGTTATGTGCCCGTTCGTACACTACTTTGTCTAATCCCATCCAATAGGTATTTTAAATTATTGACCAATTTCTTAATCGACAAATTGGCGGCAAACCGCAGTTACTTACCGCGCATGCGCGTTAACTGTCAAGTGACTCGCACATGCGCGTGTCGATATTTTCATAGAGTTTTAGACATTTCCTCTACCCTTTCTGTATTTAAAAAAAAAACAAAACATTACGATATCGTTTTTGTATGAAAACTTCAGTAATGTAATACATTACAGTATCGAAGTTTGATATATTACAGACGCGTGTATATAAAACATATCATTATGAAGTATAATTCGATTTTGTAATAGAGACTTTACGATATAAGAGTAAATAAAATATATTACAAGAGGAACTACTTGCCATTGTGCAGGATGATCGTATAGATGAAATGTGGAAGAAGATTAAGCATGGAATTGTCAAAGCAGCACAAACTACTTGTGAAGTTGTGAAGATTAGTGGTGTCATCATGGTAAGGGAGGCTGTACAAACGAAAAAGAATGCTCATTTAGAACTTTTGGCTGTAACAGGAAATAATGCAGAAATTGAAGAGAGAATAAGGAATAATTATAGAGTGAAAGAGATCATTAACGAAATTAAGATGAAAAAAACGATGAATGAAGAGAAGAATCTTTCACATTTTTTCCAAGAGAACATTAAATGGAATTGAGTGGTTAAGACGTCTGGTATTAACTAGGCAGACCGCAGGTTCGATCCCGGATTTTAATTAAAAACTTATGTACCTACTACATAATCTGACAAACCACACTTAGAGGCATTTCCATCTAAATATACCTCAACAGAACTGGCCACTCGTTAGGTATAGCCTCACAAATATCATCGGCTAAACGAGGGAGACTTGGTCTTCAGCTGGGTACCCTGGAACTGTAACACGTAAAATTGTGTGATTAAAATATATTTCAGGCTGAAATAGGTGTGTTTTAATATACATATTAATGACATTTTAAGGTCCGTAGAGATCTGTCGGGTTTTGGATTATTTTAATAATAAATCATATGGGGATCCCAAGCGACCTTCGTTTTGAACTAGATTATCAATTTAGAAAACCCCTTCGATAATTCTCATTGTCTATTTTCTATATAAGGTGGCCATGTGTGAATGCAGAGATATGTACAAAGTCCCCTGCCGCGTCTGTCTGTCTGTCTTTTCACGCAGAAACTACCGAACCGATTTGGTTGAGGATTTCATTATTAGATAGGTTAATTCACCGGGAAGGTTCACGAGTATTAAACATGGATCTATCATGTTTAGGAGCTGAGTATTAACAGTATAAGTGAATCAAGTCGGAGAAACAGTTAGCCCCAGCGAGTTTTGTCTATGCTGTCTAAGCCGTCAGAGATATAACAAAATGATATAGGAAAGAACTGTGTAGAATGAAATTATCTACAAAAATGTCCGCGGTAGCATATATAAGTAGTTATAAGCGTATTATGAATTCATATTGTTGTAAACCCATATTTGTATGCGTAAATCCTAATTCAATGATATTCAGAGGGTTGTGTTACTTGTGTTCCATCTCAAAATACCTCAAAAGAATCTCAAAATTGTAAATATGGAATCAAAAGATCTTGGAAATTGCTTACCCAATTTTCATCAAACATTTATGTATAAGGTGAATCGGTGGCCGAATGGTTGAGACGTCTGGTATTAACTAGGCAAACCACAAGTTCGATCCTGGATCCCGGCCATGTTCCAATGAGGTTTTTATAATCAAAAACTTATGTAGGTACATATAATCCGACAAACCACAATTAGAGGCTTTTCCATCTAAATGTATCTCAACAGAACTGGCCACTCGTTAGGTATAGCCTCACAAATACCATTGGCCAAAAAAGGGAGACCTTTGTCTTCCGCTGAGTACCCTGGAACCGTAACACGGTTTCGAGAGCTGTAAGGCAACCCGTGAACATAGGCCTCCGAGAAATAAAAACCGTATTTAAATTGGTTCATCCGTTTGGGAGGACAAACACACAGAACAGACATAGGCTTTAAACTTATAACACTTTTTTGCATCGGGGGTTAATTTCGTAAAGATTTGTATTCAAGTGACTATAGAACTTACCACAACAAAAAAACCGAATCTCGTGTAATAAAGTCCACATTTAGCGCATATTAATTACAACAGGTAGTAATAGAAGTGAGGACGGGTTTAAGAGCAATCCGAAGCATCGAGAAATCGATTTTGATGCATTTTATTTCAATTGATAATTTTATTGTACTCGGATCCAATCTTATCAACTTCAAACTGTTAATTTAGAAGAAATAAGTAATAAAATAAAATCTATTCTATCTATCATCACGCGTTTTATCCAAAGAGGGTTAGGTAGAGACAATCGAATGGCATTTGCTATTATCCTAGCTTTTTCGCTTCCTTTATAATCATCATACCTTTCATACAAATTAATCTTCGATAATTTTTTTTCCATGTTCTCTTTCGCTTCTGCCATATAAACCTTTTTTAGTCAATGTTCATCGGTGATTTGCTAATGTCAAGTATTATAGTGTTTATAGCCGATTAATCGGTATTGAAGATGATTCCACCGACCGTGATATATGCCCTATTAATCATTGACTAATCACAACTATCACAGCGCGGACGGGATTAAACTGTATTCCCCATCACGTCTCGGCGGGCGCGTGCGTTATTCACCAAGGCTTGACGTGGAAACCTTTCATCCTTCATTCTCCATCAGCAACGTGTCAAAACCAGCGTAAACTAGTTTTCTTCATTTTTAGTAACAACATTATCTTTCATTCCAGATTCATCTCTAATGACATCCTTTATTATAATTTCCACGTCATTTATCTTACTTTCATGCTTCTTATTCCATACCAAAGTCTCGCTTACATACTCTTTATTTTCAAATCCAACTGTTAATTTAGAAGAAATAGGTAACAAAAACCGATTTTTCATGTCGACTAGATGTCAAAGAGAAAAGGGTAGGGACTCTATTGTAACAACAATGGAGAAAATTAAGTAACTCACGGGTTTTTCTGCAATCTATTATTTGCTTTCTATTAACCTACCAGATACCTAGTAGAAATAACATATCCTTTCCATATTGTCTTAGGTTCGAGTCCTAGATAGACCACACGCTATATTAATATACTAGATTTTGACATTGGTTTTACCCGCATTGATATAAAAATTTGAGTAAAAATAAAATATGCCTATATTACTCAAGAATATCGTAGCTTTCTATTCGTGAAATTATTCAGTAATTTGAAAGATTATGCCCTACATCCAAACTTAAAAAAATACCTCTTTATAATATTAGTATGCACAACTTACAACTAAAAGTAAAATTAATATACATAATGCTGTTTTAGTTCCATCACTTACTTATGGAAGCGAGACTTGGGTTTGGAATAAGAAGCATGAAAGTAAGATAAATGCAGTGAAAATGCGGTCTTTATGTAGAGTCGTATTGACCACATCCGAGAAGTCATTAGAGAAGAACGCGGAGTGAAAGATGATGTTTACACTGGTTTGGACACGTTGAAAGAATGAAGGATGAAAGATTGACTAAAAAGGTTTATATGGCTGAAGTGAAAGGAAATGCTAGCAAGGGACGACCTAGATGTAGGTACTTTTATTGAACATATAAAAAAATATATTGATCGATGGAAATATTAAAAGTACACACAATCGCCGAGCATGTATGAAAGGTATGATGAATCGAAAAGAAGCGAAAGATGTATGTCAGGATCGTAACAAATGGTATTCGATTGTCTCTGCCTACCCCTCTTGGGATGAAATGCGTGATTATAGATAGATATAGATAAGATTAGTATAAACTAATCTATATTAGTTAGGATTAGTTATTGAACACCCAAAAAAATACAACTGTAGTACAAAATTATGCTACCTGTTGAATTCAATAAATAAATAAGTTGGCCAGTCAAGCTGAAAGCTGCAACTTAATAAGGCACTGGTCCGGTATCTCACAAAAAAATTTCGTTCCGGCTGCCCTATGATCGAGATTGAACACAGGCTACACATTAGCAATGTAAATCATACGATCTAGATCACATGCAATTCACTCACCCACACAGACGCACAATTCGATTAAACAAAGGCGTGTGCATGTGTGTGTGTGACAGATCGTTCCGGTCATCAACCACAAATACAACGATTTGAAAACGGACGGTGGGCCGCGCGTACAAGAATTGGACGAGTCTGTGGTCGATTTCGGTGTACCGTATGGCGGCGCGCCGGCTATTAGAAGTATGAGTGGGCACCTTAAGAAGCTTTTCGATATTAAAATACCTCAATAGAACTGGTCATTCGTTAGGTCTTAAAATGTCATCTGCTAAATAAAATAAACTCGAAAAGCCATGAAATGAATAGAAATGAAATCCCGAAGAATTTCCGGTAGCCTATGTCTAGTCATAGGTCCTAAAACTATGCCTGTGCAAAAAAACAAGTCGATCCATTGCTTTGTTATGACGTCAAAGAAAGACAAACAATCAAACAGAACCTAATTTACTATATTTTTAACTGAACTTAAAAATAAGGAGGTATCTTTTATGTATGTTCCCCGATTACTTGAAGACGCCTGGACCGATTTGGAAATTTTTATTTGTTTAAAAGGGTATACTTTCCAGGTGGTCCCATGGTCATCAGGTCAAGGTCTGATGATGGGATCCTGGAGAAATCGAGAACTCTTCAAATTTTATAGGCACACTTGAAGTGATTTGGGTATTTTTTTATAGTGACTTGTGCATTTGCTTTCGGAAAGCACGTTTTGGTTTCGAAGGCGGTTTATACTGATATTATAAAGAGGTAGTAAGGGGGGTAATCTCTCAAACTACTGAACCAATTCTAAAAATTTAACGGTTTGTCGTATAATGTACATAGATTTTTCATTATAAAAAACCCATTGGTACATGGTCGGATGTAGGAATCGAACCCGCGACTTATATTTTATTTATTATTTTATTTTGTTCCAAAATATTCACGGGCGAAGCCGCGGGCGGAATGCAATTGACATAATAAAGTAGTTTTTTAAATAAAACCTAAATCTAAACCTAACAAACCGCACTGTAACGTAATCGTTCGTTGAAACGAAGTGGGGATTATAAAGCAAGGAGACGGATATATCTTCCTACTAATTTTATAATTTGTTTGAATGTTTGTGTCGCATTTCTTTCAATAAATCAAATAAAAAAATGTGATTAGGTATCCTGGAACCGTAACATGGTTTCGGGAGAAGAAAGAAAATAAGAAAAAAATATCTTTCAATTTTTATATACTTATGTTTATTATTTCCTTGTGTAGAAGGAAAAATGGAAAATATCGACTTATACTGATTATGCTAGTTGTATCTTCTTTGGGAACACTGTAAATCTTGTGTGTGATATAAAACGTATTGACCGCATCCGGAACGATGATATTAGAGAAGAATGCGGTGTAAAAGATGATGTTGTGACTAAAATGAAGAAAAGTAGTTTACGCTGGTTTGTTGGACACGTTGAAAGAATGAAGGATTGACTAAACAGGTTTATATGGCTGAAGTGAAAGGAAATGCTGGCAGAGGATGACCTAGATGTACTTTTATTGAACATATATAAAATATGTTGATCGATGGAAATATTAAAAGTACACACAATCGCCGAGCATGTATGAAAGGTATGATGAATCTAAAAGAAGCAAAAGAGATATGTCAGGATCGTAACAAATGGCATTCGATTGTCTCTGCCTACCCCTCTTGGGATGAAAGGCGTGATGATAGATAGTAAATCTTGTTAGAATCTGACATTTGAAATTTAAAACATTAATTAAAAATTATCCAAATATGACAGCACCAGCCTTAAAAACTGCAATGTGAGAATGTAGCGATAAGGGCCTCTCCGAAATATATTACAATAATCATTACGGAAAAGATTATTTATTAAAACCACGTGTGACGTGGCCACATACTTGATTTATTTTATTTTAACACATTCTTTATACAATACTATATTAAAATTAAAACTATTATTACTATCCCACTAAGTTTGTATGGATGTTTGTATGTTTGTTACTCAATCACGGCTGAACGGATCTGGATGAAATTTGGCACAGAGATAGATTATAGTCTGGAAATAGCACATAGGCACATAGGTTTTTTTTAAATTGACGATAATGCTTAATATTCTGCTACTTTTGGTCGTAGCTATATAACATTCCTCAATAAATGGGCTATTTAATGCATTAAATATTGCAAATTTAATTTGACCCACTTCCCGGTGTTCGATTGAGCTGTAATTTAGCATACATATGTCAATCGAATGGCAATGCAATATAATTTCAAATACAAGCATGTTACACCCTCTTTTTCTCTCCCGCTGTCAAGTGTAACACGCTTAAAATGTAGAAAATGGCTTGTTTACAATGGAATATTTGTAACTTTTTAGTTAATTTTTATTAATATAAAAGCTTGTTTATATTAGACTGTTTGTTTCTGAGATTAGCGCGATAATTCTAACAACCTTTTTAGCATTTCGCCCGTGGAGTCCATTAATAACTTTTATCTCCTATTATTGGTTTTATAGAAAAATCCCATAAAAAATTACCCAAATATTCCAATTTTCGGGGCAACTTTTCCATTTTTTCTATCTTTAAAAACCTTATTGAACAGCATTACATTTTTATACAAGTCCCATATAAAGTCCATCTCCATAGTAAAAAGCGCACAGTGGACAAGCCTCCCGTCTTCCCGGACAAAGATAAATTACAGCTAAGAGTAATGAGGGCGCGTTTATTTTGGCGGTAAATTAATGGTTGTTCGCCCACTGGGCCTACGTGTCTCCCTTATCGACAACCTTAATTAAACTAGGTTACCGCACTAACTCCATGAGTTTTTAACAATAACTACAAGAGGGTTTCATGTGAAACTTGGGGTAAGACTCGTATGTCGTGACGGAAAATTGCGTCATGTCATCTCTCCCACACCGTTCTCTACTTCCTTGTGTGTGCGTGGCGCGTATGCTGTGTCCTTCGTTACTTCTCCGTTTGAGTGTGTACTGCGTGCGCCTCACTTTTTTAGTACCGCATACTTAGAAATCTCAATTTTAACGTAATAGTAATAATTTTTATTTTTGATATGTGTTTGTGTTTTTGTTATAAGATTCAAAATTGCCCGCAAAGTGTCCTCTGTGTAACTTTTTCAATAAAACATACAACAAAGATTTGTGTAGAATAAAGTGATCTATAAAAAGTCCGCGGTAGCATATGTGATAATTAATAAGTGACAAAACAACTCTCTGCCTGCCTCTATTGTAAACAGGCGTAAAGGTATGCCTGTACGAAAAAAACCGCAAAATCTTGTTTAATTGATTGATTAGTTTGTTTACAATTTCTATTGTTTACGTTGTTGTGTGCCAATTTTTCCATTTTCACTTAACCATGTACTTTTTCTACTTGTCGTGAATTGTCATGCATATCTTCACGTTAGTCTCTCATAAAGGTAAGCCCATATCCCCTATTTCATCCCCTTAAAGTAGGCCACACATTGGTCTGGCATCGCACCGAAAATTTCCCAATCCGGCCGACGGATGATCTAGTCTAGGCGGACCGTTCGTTAGAAGAATTGGACGAGTCTGTGGTCGGTTTCGGTAAACGCACGCCGGGGATTGGACGAATGCTTTTATATTCATGTGATTTGATATCCCATTTTATCTTTTCTTTATATTTAAGTTTTCATACAAACTTTTGACACTCCTTAGGGTAGAAACTAAAATTTTATTTAGTGACTTTTAGAACACGATTTTTTAACATATTTTGATACATTAATTGCTGAAAATAAAGCAATATGCTGAAAGACAGACAAAAAGGTTTTAATGCATTTTGTCTTACTACAACTTATTACCCTCTATTACAAGGCTCCGCTGTCCGTCTGTCCGTCTGTCACCAGGCTGTATCTCATGAACCGTGATAGTTAGACAGTTGAAATTTTCACAGATGATGTATTTCTGTTGCCGCTATAACAACAAATACTAAAAACAGAATAAAATAAATATTTAAGGGGGCTCCCATACAACAAACGTGTTTTTTTTCGACTCGCACTTGGCCGGTTCTTTTCGTTACGGAACCCTGAAAATATGGAATTAATAAATTAAACATGAGCTGAAAATTAAACGAATAAGTCAAACTGGAAGTGCCGCAGCCCCGAGCTGTTCAACAATATTTGTTTTCTTAAATTAATTTTAAACAAATCTTAATTTAATCTTTCAACTTATAATCTTTTTAGAATTGGGGAATGTTTTCCTTTCGTAGTATGGGCTTCTAACTTGAACTGTGGTTAAGTAGTGTGCAAAAAGGCTACATTATTGATGGGTGATCGCTTTGTACTAAGGGTTCTACCAATCTCATTGACTGAACAATTCATTTTACAGGTTTTGATTGAAGTTGAAGTTTTGACTGTAGAGCCAATAATTCTTCTATTTTTTTTTACAAAAAATTGAGTACCTACATTATAAATACGCCTATTACTACTTATCTATGAAAGATAGATAAATGCTACCGCGGACTTTTTTGAAGACCATTTTATTCTACACAACTCTTTCATAAATGATTTTGTTATAGCTCTGACGGATTAGACAGCATACGCCATGAAACAGATGGAAACTTTACTCGCAACTTGATTTGGTAAGTCATAGGTCAATGTTTTCTCGTGAATCAATCTTTCTAATTATGAAAAGTGCAACAAATTTTTTTCAGTATTTTCAGAGTGAATAGAGCACAGACTGACAGACATTTTTTTTCTACATTTTATTTGAACTTTGGCACTTTTAAGGCCATGTCAGCCCGTTGAAAATAACAATTAATTTACAATAAATATTTACAATGACCACAAATAACTTCATTTTGCCAACTAAAATTACTAACTGACTACCTATAATTATCAAACAACTTGTAAAGCATTAGTGGGTCTGCCAGGATACTCTGCACAAACCCAACCTGCAAAAAATCTATTTTACACTTCTCAACTACACTATCTCGTTCAGAGTCGTTCCGGACGCACTCCACCAAAACATGGTAAATGTCCTGTTTTTTGTTACACAACTCACAATTTGGAGTATTAGCTTCTAAACGCTGTGACAGACATTTTATAATGAAGAATATAAATAGCAATATAAGAAAACGGTTGAGTCTTGTTTGTATATTATGCTATCTTTAGACAAATTTTAGCCAGCGCGGGTAGATGGGTGCACACAGGCTGGCCGGTGTTTTAGGAATATCAGGAAAACTCGATAGTAAATTTTTACCATTCGTTTATTGTGGTTTCCAAGTAGAAGAAGGACGAAGTAACATGATGAGTCATCAAGGAAGGAGGTAGAAAGGAAGTAAGCAAGGAGCGGGTTGTAATAAAAATTAACTAAACATTACTACAAGGCGTTGAGCGTTAAGGAAAACACAATACAAAATATGATAAAAATACTTACAATATTTATTTGCGTTTCTTTTATAAACATACGAGTATATGTTTGTTATTGAATACTGACTCAATACATTAATAATATTTAGTTGTTAACGTAGTTGATCAATTAAAAATATAATAAATTTTACAATTGGCAGCGCGACCGCCTAAGTCAAATGTTTGTGAAGGAATGAGCAAAATTCCAATTGGGTTCTACTCATCGACTATTTGAAAATAAAATACAATGTTCTATTGAATAAAAATGAACAATACCTTGTTCTAATATTAAAATAAATTAAAATCCTGCTATTTATGATGGCCAGCTTATAATAAAATAAGGTCGTTTCATCACACTTTTTAGCACTGGAATTGTAGCACAAAATGTATTTGTTCTATTTTTTTTGGCTATGTTTCAGGGACATTTGTGAAGAAGTGCGGAAATAATGTATGATACGCTGCGCTTATATGTGTTTCCGTGAGAACGCCCGCTTAAGATATAGCTGAATAGTGAATACCAAAAAAAATAAGCATTAGTGGAGTGGAATGCAGTGAGCATTAGTGGACATACACTTGAATAAAGTTTCGCCCGACACTTTACTGCATTTCCTTATTCATTCAGATTGTATCAAAATAAAAAGAGAAAAATATTGTTTACAATACTTAAAAATGTTATTTATTTACTTTCAATACTCAGTCAAAAATTACTGACGTTAAGACGAGGAACGACTCAGAAATTTTTAATCATAAGCCACGCCCTAAACTCGTGGTTCGGGCCCATGAGTGGTTCGAGCGCAACGATCACGTCATGCAAGAAAACGACGGCGCTTTGTCCGTTCTTGCTGCAGAAGTGAGAAGGGCATAATGTGTCGCTTCTCGGAATAAATGACGTAAGCGGCACATTACAAATAAATAATTTATTAAAAAACGATCACATGCAGGGAAAAATCTTCTTAATCAATACTAGGTAGGTACTGAAATTACCTATAGATTCGTATAAAATTTAAACGTAAATCCCTTTAGAGTATGGTCGTATGACTTAAGAGGTGTTTTTGAAGAGGTGATTTCAAAAATTTAAGTTATCGAGAAAATTTTCACCAATCATGTTTTCATGCTACACAATACTAGATAAAATCCTCTAGTTTTCGATGCCCAAATTGTATGTTCATAGCATTCGTAAAATTCGGGAATTTCAGTTCAGCAATCAACCAAAATTATTCGTTCCTCCCCTTAAGGTTGATTTTGCGTAACTGAATTATCGAGATTCCACATCCGGTCATGGCGGCGAACGCTGAAGAAAACGCGTGCGTGATGTGGAATCCGGTTTAATCCCGTTCGTACTGTGATGGTTGTGATTAGTCAGTGATTAATAAGACATATCACAGTCGGCGGGATAATCTTAGCTACCGATTTTTCGGCTTACTATTGCACAAGATCAAACACTGGAGACTGGCAGAATTGCGACGAAAGTCAGCACTGTTGCCATAATATATCAAAAAAAGAAGAAGAAGAACTGAATTATCAAGTTATGACGATCCGTCAGTGTCGAAATATGACAATGGAAAAAAATAAGTCAGTTGAGATTTAATGTAATTGTTATTGCTAACAATATTTCTACAAATATATATTTGGAGGGATTGTACGTCATGTCATGGCGACCAACGCACGAGTCCCGCCGTGACACGATGGGGTATCAAGTTTACCCCGTCCGCGCTGTGATAGTTGTGATTAGTCAGTGATTAATCGGATCACGGTCGGCGGGATCATCTTAAGACGCTGGATAGAGCCAACGACCTTGAGAGATGGCACCGCCCCCACGCGGGTACACATACACACCAAACGACGTGGCTGCCACTAATAATATAGCATCAGACTGCAGCCGGTACTGTCGGTACACGAGCGCTTACGCACACACGTGTGCAGTGCGTACATAAAATCTTGAAAATGAGAATAAAGGAACTTGCTGAAAATTTCATTAAAAAATAGAACAGTATTACGATAGTATATTGCTATATAAAAAATCTGTCAAAAAATCAGAATCATTGCATGCATTTTAGTACTGTTTCTAGACAGTAAAATATTTTTTTAGAGGTACATTCGTGATTTTTTTCTATCGAATCAATATAGTTTTGAACACAGTATCTTAATAACGCATAACCTCAAGAATATCATATATTTTTTTGATTATGGTCACTGCAGTGGATCATGTACTTTTACGCATCACATAACTCGCATTTAGCTCTATACATCCTCTTAAATACCGATTCATCTGCTTTATACCTACACTATAAAGGTTATACCTAATACTTGACATTGGCAAATCACCGATTAACATTGGTGGAGGCACTATAAAAGATTGTGATTGGTGGTAAAGAAAGGAAACAAAGTGAAAAGTTTAATGTACAAGCGAATAGCTTTTAAGGTGTCCTTCCAATCCTGCACTCAATAGTACCTACTTATATCTAAGGATTTAATAAATTCATTTGATTGCTTATAGTTATTTATAGTATTGTGATTAGACAAGAATGTGGAGTGAAAGATGATGTTGTGACTGAAATGAAGAAAAGTAGTTAACGCTGGTTTGGACACGTTGAAAGAATGAAGGATGAAAGATTGATTTTATATGGCTGAAGTGAAAGGAAATGCTGGCAGAGGACGACCTAGATGTACGTTTATTGAACATATAAAAAATATATTGATCGAAGGAAATATTAAAAGTACACACAATCGACGAGCATGTATGAAAGGTATGATGAATATAAAAGAAGCGAAACAGATATGTCAGGATCGTAACAAAAAGCATTCGATAGTCTCCGCCTACCCCTCTTGGGATGAAAGGCGTGATGATAGATTGAGATAGTTATAAATGTTCTGTGATGCGTACATTTATATTGCATCTAAGTATATCATCGTAAAGGAATTCCCTCTGCGAAATATTCAAATATAGAACTAAGTTAAGGAGGCAGGGCACACACAAATTGCCAATACTTTGTTCACCAAACTTTTGAGTTAATCGTGAATTTGCGAACTTCTTTCGAAGCACTCGCGCCGGCAATTTAATTACAATTGCAAAAACTTACTCTCTTTATTGGGCACTAGCTTCCGCCCTCGACTTCGCGCGTGGATTTCTTCGAATAAATAATCGAGATAATTTAACTGCCTATTAGTGAAAGAGTTTTCAGAATCGGATAAGTAGTTTCAGAGGTTACCCAAAAAAGAGTGATTCGAATCTCGAGCCTCTACAGTTACGCAGAGACATAGCCTCTCTCAGCGTCTTCTATCGTCTGTATTATGGGGAGTGTTCAGAAGAACTCCAATGGTCTCGTCCCTCCATCCCCTTTTCGCACCCGCACTGCTCGCACAGGATACAGTTGGCATCCTCACATAGTGGACACATTCTGCATACGAACGAAAAAATTCAGTGACTCGTTCCTGTGTCGTACTGTCAAAAAGTGGAATGAACTTCCGGCGTTGGTCTTTCCTCCTTTCTACAACCTGGGGTACTTCAAGCGAAGCGTGAAAAAGTGGGCGCGACTGGCGGACTGTATTATCTGCAATGATATGCTTAATAATCAGGCGGTGGCAAGGTCACATGTCGTTTTCTCTATATAAAAAAAAAACCTCTTTATAATATTAGCATGGATACATATTATATGCTACCGCGGACTTTTTTGTAGATAATTTTATCTACACATTTCTATCCTACATCATTTTGTTACATCTCTGACGAATTATACAGCATACACCATGAAAACGCGCTGGAGCTGACTTTTTCCCCAACTTGATTCACTAATTCTGTTATTGCTCAGTTCCTAAACATGATAGGTCCATGTTTAATACTCTTAAACCTTTCCGGTGAATCAACCTATCTAATATTGAAAACCGCATTAAAATCCGTTTAGTAGTTTTTGCCGCACAGAGTCATAAGTCGGCCATACATTAATTATCTTCTTGTAGGACTTGAAACAGTTTTTCAACCTACTTTAATCAACTTCTATTGCTTCGAAGGACACGTAAATCATGAAACATCACGAAACAGCTGTCTCTAACTAATATTTATCATTTATCATTAATATTTTACGTGAAAATGGCTGAACGGAAATAATAACAGAATCAATTCCCTATAAAAGTCACGAAGCATCCGGGGACGAACGAGTCCTCTTTCTATGTTGACATAATTAATTGTTTCTCATTAATATACAATACTAGCAGTTGCCCGCGACTTCATACGCATGAAGATTTTTTGAGGCAATACCTAACGAGTGGCCAGCTCTGTTGAGGTATGTAGATGGAAAAGCCTCTTTGTACGGTTTGTCGGATAATATACATAGTTTTTTTATTATAAAAACCCATTGGTATATGGTCGGATGTGGTCGGGAAGTCGAATCCGCTGTTGTGAGTTGTGTTCTCAGTTGTGAACCATCGTTTTACCCACTCGACCAACGACGCCCCGACGACGTGTATTAGGAATAGTGACGTAAATGTAAATACACAAAAGAGTTTATTCTTCGTTCTTACATCTGATGAAAAAACGGAACGCTTATAGTATCACCCTTATGTCTGTCTGTCTGTCCGTCTTTCACAGCTTATTTTCTCCGAATCTACTACACGATAAAGGTTGAAATTTGATACATATGTAGAGTTTGATGACCCAATCACGGACGTATAGCTTAAATAATTGAATTTCGATTTTAGTGGTAAATTTTGGAGGAAAATTAAAAAGTTTAAATTTTTTTTTTCAAGAGCATTGTGTGACATATCCAATGAAAAGGCTTGTTATAGGAAATACTAATATTTTTTATAATTTTAAAATTATATCAAAGATAATATACGAAAATTTAGCGTTCCTCTTTCCCTTATCTCTGAAACTAGCTACTAAGTCTGAGATTTTCCAAATCATTTTATAAATGACCGAGTTCTGAGTTAACAAACATGAAAAAATACAACCGAATTGGAGATCCTTTTCCTTTTTTTGAAGTCGGTTAAAAAGTAGCCAATCCATCTACTGCAAAAAATGCGAGCAACTGTCATTGTTTACGTAGTAATTTTTACAAAGAAAAAATAAAATTATTTTCGCTGATATTGAAGAAAAAAATGACGTGCGACTAGAATACAACTGATGGGGAAGGTGTTTTGCAACCGGTTGCTACAACGATCAAATTGCTGTCGAGCGACTGGTTGCTAGTTGCAATTTTTAGCTGATAGCCTTGCGAGACGCGAGAATACCGCAGCTGTTATTATTCTATATTAACTATGTCAACATAAAAAATCCTCTTTTTTCATGGGTTACCGAAACCGTGATATCGGTCCTAGGACTCCTAGGGTACCTAGCGGAAGACCAAGTCTCTCTCTTTTAGCCGATGGTATTTGTGAGGCTATACGAGTAGCCAGTTCTGTTGAGGTATATTTAGATTTAAAAGCCTCTAAGTGTGGTTTGTCGGAATATGTACAAAAAAACCGCATTGGTAGAAAACCTCTTTTCCTTGTAGATACTTGAAAATATTGGCTTTGTTCTAAAATGAAAAAAATCTCGTATATTTTAACATTTTCAAGTTAAAACACTCAGTTTTTACACTGGATCGTAGCCAAAATTGTAGTTACTTTATCCACAATACGATTTTGGGAGGATCTTTCACCATTTTAATAAATCCTGTCTTTAAAATGTAGAGAAGAGTTACTTTATATATTACCGACGGGTTTCCTTGTCTGATGCACGTTTAAACGAGAAATGCGAGAAGAAATTCATGAAAATTAATAATTCGAAATTAAAAGTATTAGTATTTGAAAAGGATGATGAAAGGACGGAGTGTAACATTAGTGTGAAAGGATGTAAATAAGGGCAAGTGAATTAATTTGTTTATTTATGTAGTATGTTTGTTTACAAGAAGAGGAAATTGAAAGGAGAGTGAAAGCGAGAAGCAATGTGGACTAAACAATGTATGCAGAAATACACAACTTACAATTAATAAAAGTAAAATTAATATACATAATGCTGTTTTAGTTCCATCACTTACTTATGGAAGCGAAACTTGGATATGGAATAAGAAGCATGAAAGTAAGATAAATGCAGTGGAAATGCGGTGATATAAAGCGTATTGACCACATCCGGAACGATGACATTAGAAAAGAATGCGGAGTGAAAGATGATCGACGTTGTTACTAAAATAAAGAAAAGTAGTTTACGCTGGTTTGGTTTGGACACGTTGAAAGAATGAAGGATGAAAGATTGACTAAAAAGGTTTTCTATTGATTCATATATCCTTAGATAGTTTCATAGCATGCACGTCTATTTTAAGTACTAATATTTGAACTTTTTAAGGACATCAGATTTTAAAGACTCATTTTTTTAATTTAAACTTAATATAAAGCTAAACTAGAAGGCATTTAGACTGAGCAAGCTTCATTTATGACGCGTAGAAGTTGTCAGTTACGTCGTTTGTAGCATCCAAATTCTAACAGTCGTAACAACGAACATCCAGTAAGATTTTAAGTACTAATTACGTTCAAATTAAGGTAATATTTGAATTCAAACTTAATAAAGCTAAAGTGGAAGTCCTTTAGACTTAGCAAGCTTCATTTATGATGCACAGAAGTTGTCAGTTACGTCGTTTTGTCGCAACCCCGTAATTACAATTGCTAATACCGCGGTGCTATTCTCTAACTTTATGTTGGGCTATAGCACGCCAATTGGAACAGCTTGTTTATTGAATTATGTTCAAATTTTTAATTAACTTAGCTTCGTTTCATCTCAGGGAAACAGTAAGTAAATCAGGAGCTGCGGTATAAACATTTGCAGTATCTACAAAACGGCGACTTCGTATGCTTTGGATTAGGAATATTTTTTTTATTTTTTTTTATTAAAAACAACAACAGTTACATTCTTAGAAGCTAAATTAAATAAGTATATAATAATAAAATACTATATAAATGAAACCTATATAATGTTGTTTACTGCTTACTAATAACACACACTATATTATAAAATGGAGACATTGTAAGTTACAAATACAAGTTTATATATAAAACAAATCAAACTTAAATAGTGTCCAATTACAAAACCTAAACTTACTTAATAATATCTATATCTATCGATGAGATTATAAATTTGAATTTAGAATTTAGAATAGTGACGTAATTTTTGTAAATACTCGAAAAGATTTCCCTTAACATTATGTTTTGCCCCCGTAGTTACATCGTCCCCGTATTTTTTTCCGGGATAAAAAATAACCTATGTCACATTCCAGGTCATGGTCTATCTGTGTGCAGAATTATATACAAATCCATTCAGTAGTTTTTGCGTGATTGTCTGTCAAACACACAAACTTTCACATTTATAATATTAATAGGATAATTAAAATCTAGCTTGTGCTATTTAGATCGGTAAGGTTCCAGCCATAAAATGTCGCCTCCTCTGGTGACAAAAATTCTGGCTTTTTCAGCAATAGATTAAAAATAAAATTTGACAGATATTTTTTTAGTAGTTTAATAATCTTATGTTGTCAGGTGTAAATGTCGTCATGAATATATTTTCATTTATCGTTGCAATTTTAAATTTGACACTTTTTGTGTCAGTTACACCGCTACCTTATGATTGGGATTAATATTTTATTTTTAAATATGTAACTTATATTATAAATACAAAAGTGTGTTTATTTACATATTTTGTTTGACTTTATGTTGCGTCACAACGGAGAAATATAGCTTAAGGAACGCCTCATGATTTTTGTCGCATACAAATCAGATGTTTCGTTTTTCTAGGCTCGAAATTAAAATTTATGTTAGATGAGTCTAACCAGATTCTAATTCAAATTAGGCGTCTCCTTAAGCTCTATTCTAAAGTTTCTCATGGAAAGAAAATAACCTAAATCAGTTACACCTAAGTTTTATAAAGCCTTGAAAATCCTCAATTTCAGCCAGTTTGCGACTTACTCATGTATCTGGTACGTGAATATTAGTTTATTTTATCTTATCCTTGGTTACCTTATCTTTTTTAACAGTAGCCCATATCGCTCACATATTTCTAAAGAGATGTGGACAAAATTATCCGAGCGTAAAACTGAGTTCGTTTCGGTGTGATGCGTCGCCTTAATGATATTTCGCAATAATTATAGAGATGCAGTGACATTGGCTACTTAATCCAGGGAAATTAGGTATCTCATTTCTTCGCGAAATCTATAATTGGTATTCTTGGTACATTTTTCTTTTTAATTTGCAGTAGTTCTTTAAACGTAATGCCAGTGAATTGACCTCTCGAGCGTCACACTGTCCTACAACAAGGGGACTGTGAAGTGAAATGTAATTGTTGCCCGGTGGCACAGGAAGTGTTTTGGTGTGGAATAATTGAAGTTTGGTCTACGAGACGAAGATGTCAGATTCTAAACTTATGCTATATTGACTGCCCTATAATTCGGTATGCAAAGTAAAAGTTAAGATATGCTGAATCCAAAACCGTTTCGAGATATTGGTTTAATAATCCGTATTTTTCAATTATAACTCTAAAAATTGTGAGATTGTCTTTATTTTTTCAAAAATACATTTCATTTCACTTATGAATGACGTCATTATATTATTATCAGCTAAATAAAAGCAAAATATTTAGTTGTCAACTTGTCAACCAATGTTACCCTGTTACTAGATATACTACTATTTCAGTAGTTTTTATAACTAATCTAGTTTATTATTTAGGAAGAATATTTAAGCATTTTTTATGGTAGGATATTCTTTGACCTTTGTATATATTTTGTATCACAACAACTATGCAGACTACGGTATAAAAGCCGTAAAGATGTCTTGGTTTGTTGTTGATTTAATATGTGTTATGTGGTAGTGGTAGGTTTTGGTAGATTTTGTAGGAAAAAACTACATTAGAGACGGCAACACTATTGTTTTTCTGTACCAACTTGTGACTAGTATCCTCAAATGCGCTGAAATGAGCATTTTCGACAGACTACTCCTCGTTTACTGATGGTCTAAAATTCTTTAAAAAATTATGTAATAATTATCAATTCTAGTACAACAATTCGTAAAAATGATTTTTATGTAAGAGCAAAACTTCAATATTTAAAATAATAATAATGGAATAGTGTTTTTTTGCTTTAATTGTCTACTGCGTTTGGAAATATTTGCATGCCTAAAAATAAATAGCACGAAGCATAATTATCTAAATCAATTAACATTTTCCTTTAAATAATATCGAAATGTCAATTTCGAAGGTGTTTCAAGGACAGCGCTCGGTGACCGTTTGTATGGCCAATGTCATTGGCGACACTAAGCGCCTTAATATCCGAATTATTGTTATAAATGCTAAAGTGTATCCTTCTTTCACATTGTGGTGAATATTCTTTGCTTTGCAACTATCTTTAATAATTAAAAATTAACTTGCTTTGGACGTCGCTCGAATATACGATAGGAGATAGAGGTCAGAAGTTACTCTGTGAAGACCCAGAATGGGCTACAAAAGCGTCAGTAGATCACCAGCAAGATGGAATGACGACATCATATGGAGGAAGGGAGAACTTGGAAGAGAACAGCGGAGGATATATTAGAAGTGACCCAATGTTGAGAATGTCTACATACAGCAGTGGACGGACACAGGCTGATGATGAAGAAGAAGAATCTTTACTATTTATCTATCATCACGCCTTTTATCCCAAGAGAGGTATGCAGATACAATCGAATGTCATTTGCTACGATCTTGACATACCTCTTTCACTTCCTTTTATATTCATCATACCTTCCATACATGCTCGGCGATTGTGTGTACTTTTAATTTTTAATTTTTAATTTTTAATTTTTTATAAATTTATTTGTTATAATATATACTTTCGTACACCTAGGTCGTCCTCTGCCAGCATTTTCTTTCACTTAGTTTAGTCAAACTTTCGTAAAGCGTATCTTGTTTTTTAAGGTCAAAACTAGTTGTGGTGTTAGAGAATTGATCTCCCACTTTGTCGTATAATACATAATTGCTGGTCGGTCAAGACATTGGAATGTTCTGGTGCGGAATAATTCCTTCACAGATAGTTCCAGTGGCTGTCCACCTGGTATTAGTTTAGATGACATGTGTCGATATTTGTATAGCAAGCCGCTCATGTGCACCATTTTGAAGTACAAAAATTGGTTATTATTTAACCATTTTTACAAATTTACAGAAAACTGTGAAATTTATTAAATAGACAATTCATTTATTTCCGGCTGAAAATAAAAATATTGTAATTTTTACACGTTTTATTTCTAATTTATCATTTTTCAACTAACTACGTATGTACGTACCTATGTAATTCGAATGGCAATATAATAATTTGGTACCATCGATCTGATCTGATGATGGAGCCAGGAGTTTGATAATAGAACTCCGTAACGAAATGACGTAACCCTATCAAGTTTGGGTTCGTTTGGTTTGCGCAAGTATGTGTTACTGACAATTTAACAGTGTTTTTTTTTTTTTTTATAAACTATTTAAATTAAATATACGCGGTTTCTAATACGTTTTTTCGAATGGACAGGTTTTTAACGAACTTAAAAAAATATGTCTTTGTTATTCTACATTGTATTTTTCTGGATTGGCTCTAGCCCTATTAAAAATAATTTACATGAAAATAGCTTCACTAGTTTTAAAATATTGCATATACTATGAAAATAAATATATCTAAAGCCAGGGCAAATAAGTAGTACATCTATATCTATACTAATCTTATAAAGAGGAAAGATTTGTATTTGTGTGTGTATGTTTGTAATGAATAAACTCAAAAACTACTGTGGCGATTTCAAAAATTCTTTCATCATTGGAAAGCTACATTCATCCTGAGTGACATAGGCTATATTCTATTTTCAAAAAAATTAGGAATCCTTACTAAAACTCCAATAATGTAACCCAAGGTGTAAAAAAATGACCTAAGAAATTCCTTACATCGCGTGCGCTGCGTAAACTATTGATGATAATAGAGGTAGTGGTAGTGGTAGAGGGTAGGGGGTAGGAGTAGAAGTAGGGGTAGGGGTAGGGGTGGGGGTAGGGGTAGGGATAGGTATAGGGTATATTTTATTTTGTTCGTAAATATCCACGGGCGAAGCCGGAGGCGGAATGCTAGTATTTATATAAATGAACAACAAGTTATAAATAATGAACATAAACCTGAGTAGCCATTAGGGTAAATGCCTTTTATATTATGCACACTAAATTCATTTCTCTAATAGAACTACGATGACCAACCACATACAAGCATAGCCAAGGACATCACTGTACCTGGGACCCTAGTGGTTTCCTGGACATCATGTATGAAAGCATATTTATAAAAGATTTATTATCTATCATCACGCCTTTTATCCCAAGAGGGGTCGGCAGAGACAATCGAATGCCATTTGTTACCATCCTGACATACCTCTTTCGCTTCTTTTATATTCATCATACCTTTCATACATGCTCGGCGATTGTGTGTACTGTTAATATTGCCTTAGATCAATACTATTTTTATATGCTCAATAAAAGGACCTATCCACTTTAGCTATCCTTCATTCTTTCAACGTATCCATAACATCATCTTCCACTACGCATTCTTCTCTAATAACGTCAATACGCTTTATATCACACATTAGGACCGCATTTCTATTGCATTCATGCTTCTTATTTCATTCCCAAGTGATGGCTTAAATAAGAAAAGCGAAAGAGATATGTCAGGATCGTAGAAAATGGCATTCGATTGTCTCTGCCTATCCCTCTTAAGATAAAAGGCGTGATGATAAAAAGATCGATAAAGATATATGCTAGGTCGAAATCACAACACTGAAAATGATTTAGAATCCAGGGAAAACTGATTTTCAGTATTCCATTGAAAGTCCTATAAATCTAACTAACTGCATATAGTTCTTAACATTCGGAAACTCGGGGTCAAACATTCAGAACTTAAACTTATTTTACAATCTAATATATGATAACGAAGTTTTCCTTTAAGACGCTGTACAGAGCTAAAGACCTTGAGAGATGGCACCGCCCCCACGCGGGTACACATACACACCAAACGACGTGACTGCCACTAATAATATAGCATCAGGCTGCAGCCGGTACTGTCAGTACACGAGCGCTTACGCACACACGCGTGCAGTGCCTACATAAAATCTCGAAAATGAGAATAAAGGATCTTGCTGAAAATTTGATTAAAAAATAGAACAGTATTACGATAGTATATTGCTAGATAAAAAATCTGTCAAAAATCAGAATCATTGCATGCATTTTAGTACTGTTTCTAGACAGTAAAATATTTTTTTAGAGGTACATTCGTGATTTTTTTCTATCGAATCAATATAGTTGTATTATGTTTTGAACACAGTATCTTAATAACGCATAACCTCAACAATATCATATTTTTTTTGATTATGGTCACTGCAGTGGATCATGTACTTTTACGCATCATAAAACTCGCATTTAGCTCTATACGTCCTCTTAAGGCGACGCATCACAGCGCAACGAACTCAATTTTACGCGCGGCTTATTTTGTCCATATCTCTTTAGAAACATGTGAGCGAGATGGACTACTATTAAAATCAATAAGGTTACAGGATAATATAAGATAGACCAATATTCACTTACCAGAAACATGAGAAAGTATGATTTCTCAACAAAATCGCTATTTCGTAAAACACGAAAAAAGACTTCGGCTTTTCAATGTTTTTACAAAAACTATTGGAATTATTGAATTCTAGTTAGTGTATTCTTAAAGTATGTGAAATTATCAATCTTTAAATGCCGAGAAAATTGTAAATTTGTAAATATATTAAGAGAACTCGAGTCGCAAACTTGGCTGAAATATGCTTGAAATTGAGGATTTTCAAGGTTTCATAAAACTTAGGTGTAACTGATTTTGGTTATTTTCTTTCCATGAGAAACTTTAGAACATATTTTTCTATCTTTGAAATGCAATTTTAATTTCGAGCCTAGCATAGTTATCGCGTAAAACTGAGATTAAACGAAGCATGTGATTTTTATAGGACAAAAATCATGGGCGTCTCCTTAAGCTCCGCCCTCGTATAAGTAGTGACTAAACAGAAAACAGTATCGTCTTTAAGGTACCTACAAAAAAAAAATACAGACTAAAGTCACTTAGACTATGGAAACACACTGGTACCACACACACTTCACTTTTGGAAACTATAATGTCTGACCTACCACTGGCAGAATCCAAAAATGACAGAATACCGGTAAAGTATATATTTGATAAGAAATATAAGATACAGCTGTCTGAGGAAGTGGAAGACGGACTCAACATGACCGACTTGAGAATTTTCACTGACGGCTCAAAAACAAGGTCTGGCACTGGATCCTAGATTTTCTCAGAGGACCTACACATAAGTACTTCCACACCGCTGGGCACGAGCAATACAGCGTTCCAGGCAGAATGTATGGCAATCTGCCTAGCGGCCCTTGCAATAATCAAGAGGAAGGTAAACAACCAGTCTATTCGCATACTGTCGGACAGTAAATCTGTCCTACAAGCCCTGATAAGCAATAAATTTAAATCAGGTCTCATACTTGAGTGTCATACAGCACTAAACAAGGTATGTAACCATAATAACACCTTAACCATACAATGGATCAAAGGTCATAGCAACTCCCGTGGAAATGACGCGGCGGATGTGCTAGCGAGAGTCGGCGCAAGTATGTCTGTAATTGGCCCCGAGCCCCTAGTGCCCCTGCCTAGCGGCTGGTTTGCCTCGCAACTCAAACAGAGAACAAAATGCATGCACGATCTCGAATGGAATAACCTTATGGAATGTAGACAAACCAGGGCAGCTCTATCAACCATAAACACAAGACTCTCACAAAAGATCTTAAAACTAAAAAGAACCCAACTAAGATCGGTGACTCAAGCCATCACTGGTCATGGTCCTTTTAACAAACACTTATATAACATTGGTATTACAGATAAGTCCGTTATGCAGGGCTTGCATGCTGACTGAAGAAACAGCTGCTCACATACTCTTAGAGTGTGAGGAAGTGGCCGTATACAGAGTGAAACACCTAGGTTCCACTAGCACGCTGCAGGGGGCCTGCAACAACATCGGAGGTCTGCTGGGCTTTTTGGAGGAGCTGGGATGGGAAGAGTGATGTAGTTTCCCCACCTCACGCAAAAGAGGCGCTTTTAGACGTCGAGTTGCGGAGAACGAGCTGATCACCAAGTACCAAGTACCAAGTAAGGTACCTTAAAAAAAATTAATCGCGGCGTCGATTGCATATAGGCACTACTATTTCTTTTTTCAAAATAATGTCGGTGGTACCTTAAGGCAACATTTGTATAGCAAAACGCTTACGGGCATTATTTTAGTGCATAATTTGTTATATTTTAACGAATTTTATTGTTAGTTTCAAATCTCGTAACCAACATATCGTGCTCCGGAGGGATCGTAACGGCGTCCACATTTCTTCTAAAAATAACAGATATTTCAATCTGTTTAAGAAGTGACACTTGTATGTCCAGAAGTTGATAACAGTTAAATTATATCTATCTATAGGCAGAGACAATCGAATGCCATTTGCTACGATACTGACATACCTCTTTAGTTTCTTTTGTATTCATCATACCTTTCATACATGCTCGGTGATTGTGTGTACTTTTAATATTGCTCAATATTTTTTTCATATGTTCAACAATCACTTCAACCATATAAACATTTTTAGTCAATCTTTCATCCTTCATTCTTTCAACGTGTCCAAACCAGCGTAAACTACTTTTATACATTTTAGTCACAACGTCGATCATCTTTCACTCCGCATTCTTCTCATATGACATCGTTCCGGATGCGGTCAATACGCTTTATATAACACATTCTATGTAAAGACCGCATTTCCACTGCATTTTTACTTTCATGCTTCTTATTCCATACCCAAGTCTCGCTTCCATAAGTAAGTGATGGAACTAAAACAGCATTATGTATATTAATTTTACTTTTAGTTTTTAATAAGGCCTGCTTATTCAGGGCTTCTAAGCTGAAAACCTCAGTAGAATGGTTAACATATTTATTGTTATTTAAGCATGTTTCTTATCTTTTATTTAGTTTTTCCCCCAAGCAATGTCAAGAACAGCCATTTAAGATGAATGAGGTTTCCAGCTTCCTATAAAGAAAATTCAATGAATGATTGCTACAGGAGGGTGCAAATAAACAAAAACGCTAAAATAACCTATTTTGTGATACGCTTGGAGAGGCCTTGAGTATTCTTAGTAGGAATAAAAGAAAAAAAAATCAAGTGTCTCTCTGTGATTTCTAATCAATATCAAAACACACCATTACGCCTTTTATACTTTGCGGAATGGCCAGTGTCTGCAGTAGCCATATTTAGCGGGTGGTCTTATAACCAAATTATAATGAAAAGTATGCGCTATATAACTCACACTTGGCCGGTTTTTTATTATTTGTTGTTTTACTTAAGAGCATGCATTATAGTTATGCTAGTTAGACGTTTGTATGTATTGCCATTGTTAAGATCGAGCAAAAAACGCCGAATAAAACACGTTTTTTGTATGGGGATCCCCTTTAATTTTTAACTGAATTTTATTTTTATTATTTGATGCTATAGCGACTAGGGGTGTGCGAATAATTCGAACTTACGAATTATTCGTTCCGAATCGAACGAATAATTCGAAAAAAAAATCGAATAATTCGATTTTTTTTATGATATCGAATTTCTTTCTAAATTATTCGCGAATTGTTATATTATTCGCGAATTTTTGAATATTTTAAATTTAGGGTTTGTTATGTTCGATATTCAAATATGAAATTAACAAAGTAAGTATATTATTCGTAAGTAAAATATTTTGATACATGTTGTGATGGAATTTAAATTGAAAACAATAGAAAATCCAGCGATATTTCGATACTTCGCGAATTATTCGAATTACTCAATTATTCAATTCGATTCGATTCGAACGCTATTCGCACACCCCTAAAGCGACCATAGTAATACATACTCTTTGATGATTTCAATTGTGCACCTATTACGGTTCAAATGATACAGCTCTGAGACAGACGGACGGACGGACAGCGGATCGACCAAAATATTCACCGTTTTTAACCGAACTTCTCAATTCGTCGGAATTTCTATGTTTTTTTATGTATGTTCCCCGATTACTTGAAAGACGCCTGGACCGCTTGGATTTTTTTTTGTTTGAAAGGGTATTTATATCTACTTCCCAGGTGGTCCCATGGTCATCAGGTCAGGATCTGATGATGGGATCCTGCAGAAATCGAGAACTCTTCAAATTTTATAGGCACACTTGAAGCGATTTGGGTATGCATTTGCTTTCGGAAAGCACACTTTTCAGTGCATAATTTATTCAGCGTTATCTACAGGGTATGTGCAGACGCTAACTTTGCGTTCAAGAAAGACGCTTCGTTTTCTCCAAGGAGTTTATATACTGCAAGGAGTTTGTATACAATAAGTAACGTCAGAGTGACAATTCAGTTAGGTCACGTGGTTGTATTTCAGTCGGTCCCATATCCCATACATTTAAAGTTATCTATTCTACATTCTATTCTATTCGATTATTTGTACATTGTCTATGGGCATAGACAATGTACAAATAATCGAATAGAATAGAATGTAGAATAGATAACAGGTGGCATAAGCCTGCATTGAGCTAGAGTTGTCAACTTATAATATTCTATTATTTTTAGTTCGGACGCCCTATTTAGGTTCCCTTCAAAGCACGGACATTAAAAGACAGCGTTAGCTTTTAGATAAGTAGGTATGTACCATTAAGTTCAAGATTGGAAGTACACCTTAGGGGACCTTCTGTGAAAAATTTGGCAAATTTAGCAAAAATTAAGCCATATTTTTTATTATTTATAAATATTGCTATTGCGTTTTAAAAACTATTTTAGAACTCTTAATAATGTATTTTTATCCCAATTAATCTAATTTAAAATAACAATAATCAACAATTTGAGTTAAAAATGTTGTTTAAGTAAACTCATTTTTCTAGAATTAATTGAGACACCTAAGATGGCCGACTGCCACGTACCCTTCGCTTTTAGTTTTTTTTTTTTTTTTTTTTTTCTTCATGGGTTGCTTTACAGCTCCCGAAACCGTGTTACGGTTCCAGGGTACCCAGCTTCCTTTCTAATGCCACCAATCACATAAAAACACAATGACTTTCAAATTGTTAACCAAAACCAATCACATCAAATCTCAAGTGAGTTATTTCTTCCATTGTTATATTTTGACACTGACAGAACGTCATAACTTGATAAGTCAGTTACGCAAAATCAACCTTAATGTAATTAATTTTAGATTGGATTCCACATCCGGTCATGGCGGCGTACGCTCGCGTTTTCGTCGTGGCATGATGTGGAATCCGGTTTAATCCCGGCCGCGCTGTGATGGTTGTGATTAGTCAGTAATTAATAAGACATATCACAGTCTATATGAAAACTATGTCAGTTGTGATTTGATCTTATTGGTTCATATCTATTTGAATGTCATTGAGCTTTAATGTGATAGGTTGGCATTAGAAATGAAACTATAATATAGCCTTTACGGGGTCCTACCAACACTGCTTCTGATTGTACATATATCAGGATGTCCGGGTAAATCCGTGTACTTTACCCGACCCAGCAATTTGTTCGGGAATCTAGTATTGGGCATCCTCGTGCCGGGCATTCCTTGGTTGATCATTGGCGCGGATCAGTCGTTTTTGGGCTTCAATTCGAAACTCTGCTTTGACCTCGACGCACAGTTGGCCAACTTTTTTCTATTCAATTTGCTAAACGACACCTTTTCCATCTCAAAGGTATTAAGGCTAGGTGTCCAAAATAGATACAAATATAGTAACGACCTTTACTCGGACAAGATCAAAGGAACACCCTAACCGTATGATTTTAACCCTTTGACGCTCTATTAGTTACCTTAGTTTTGGTCTTATCACATCTCAATTTTGGACCATTCGAGCGTATGCTCACGCCTTTAATCTAATTTAAGATAGGTAGGATGTCATACGTAAAGGAAGGAGACCATAATCTTCTATTACACATCTTCACGACCTAATACCTTGCAGTGTGGCCAGTGATTCCAGTAACAATGTCCACTTTTTGCCTGTTATCCATATTAAACAGATACGGAACAGATTTCTATTCGTGAAAGAATTTTTAGAATCATTTATTTCGTTATTCGTTAGGTATAGCCTCAAAAATCTTCGGCTAAATGAGGAAGACTTTGTCTTCAGCTGGGTAACCCGGGCCTGGCAACAATACCTAGGTTGCCTAACACCTGTGAAGATATATTTTTATTCGTGAAAGAACTTTTAGAATTGGTTCAGTACTTTGAGTGATTATATTATTATTAATATTATTTTAACACGATTATCGTTATAAATATAGTTGTCTCTGCCAAACCCTCTTGGGACAAAAGGCGTGATGATAACAGAACTGGCAACAGAAGGGTTTCATAAACTTAATAGTATGCACTTCAGACCAAGTTTGACGCTCCTGTATGGCGCAGGAACAAATTAGCGCAAGTCCAACTCACATTTGCCCGGTTTTATTGTTTGTATGTATTGCAATTATTAAGAAGCTGTGATGGTTGTGATTAATCAGTGATTAATAAGACATATCACGGTCGGCGGGATTATCTTAAATACCGATTTATCGGCTATAAACACTATAAAGGCTATAATACTTGATATTGGCAAATCACCGATGAACATTGGTGGAGCCATAATAAAAAAGAAGAAGAAGAAGATTGAGTAAAAAAGTCGAATAAAACAAGTTTCTTGTATTAACTTAATTTTATTTTTATTATTTGTTATTTAATAGAGGCCATAGATTAACACACTCTGTAAAAAATTCAAGTGTCTACCTATTACGGTTCAAAAGATACAGCTCTGTGGCAGACGGACGGACGGACAGCATAGCCTAAAGGTGCCCACTCATTCGTCCAATCGCCAAATCTTATAATGAACGGTCTGCTATCCGTTTTCAAATCGTTGTATTTGCATTGATATATATTTACTTCATGTATTTGTGATTGATTTCGATGGCCGGAACGATCTGTCACACACACACACATCCACACGCCTTTGTTTAATGGAATCTTGTGTGTCTGTGTGAGTGGGTGAATTGCATATGATCTAGATCGTATGATTTACATCGCCTGTGTTCAATCTCGATCATACGGCGGCCGGACCGAACATTTTCGATACCGGATCAGTGAGTGGGCTACTTTAGTAAAAGGGTTTCCGTTTGCAACCTTTGGGTACGGAAACCTAAAAAATAAAATAGTTGTAATGACGTGTTTTTGGATGAATTGGGACGAAGTAGAGAGGGACGTGGCATATTATTATTTATTGTTTTATATTTTATTGAAATTGTAAAATGTTATGTCTGAGTAATAAAATTGCCAAACTATAAATAACGAAAATTGTTTATTCCTTTTGCCATATTACTGGTACAGTCAAATTCATTAATAATATATTTTGTCGTAATTCTGTCTGTCTGTTTGTTACGCTTTCACGGTTAAAGCACTGAACCGATTTTAAAGAAATTTGATACGAAGTAAACTAGGAAAGGACATGGGACATAGAACATATTTTTTCAAATCCACCCCCTAAAGATGGAATAATGTGATGAAGGTTAGTATGCACCCCACCGATTATTGAAAACCGGCTGTCTTTATGTACTCGGCCAGTGCTTGCCGGACATTTACGGAACCCTAAAACTGCCATAACATCTATATAAAAATGAAGTATAGCTCGTTTGTAAGCGCATCGCTTGAGAACGGCTGGACCGATTTGGTTAATTTATTTTTAAAGTGTTCGTAATAGTATGTATAAGGTTTTTCTATGGGAATTTTATGTGAACTCAAGACCCTATGAAAGTTAATATGGTCTCCACGGGCGAAAAGCTATTATAAATAAAAAAAATACCTCTATTTCATATTTTTGACTCGCTTCATTTTAAATTTTCATTACGCCTTGATACCATTCACTACGATCCTGTCATACCTTTTTATATCCTTTCATATCCTTATGCCCGGCATTGTGAATGAGTCAAACGGTGCCTTTAATCATCAAGTTTATTTTTTTTAAAGCTGTCCAAATGACAAAAACTGAGTAGGTATAGGTCGCGCAGCGTAAGTTGAGCAGAACAACACATCTACAGTCTGTACAATTTTTGTGTGTGAGGCGTGCGTGTGCCAAAAACACGTAATTTCATCGGCAGATATTGTAACTCAAAATTGCCAATAACCAAATCCGAAAATCGGTCCGTATATTTCTAAAATTCATTAGTGTGGGTACTATATTGTGCTCATCTTACGTTGCGCGACCTATACCTATATTTTTTATTTAAAATTTCTGAATTTGACTGTACCAATAGTAATGGTAAATCGTAAATTTTGAACGTTCATATTAAATACTGAAGTTCGATTTCACAAATAGATCACTTCCAGCTTTATGAAACTCTGCCTCCAGTGTTGCCATCTCGGATTTTCAAAAAATACTAAAAGTGTGGGCAGAAGGAGCCAAAAACATGCTAAATATTTTGGGAAAATGCTAAATAACTTAAGATCACTACATTTTATAAAACAAAATCCCCTGTCTGTCTGTATGTCTGTGACCTTTTTTATTGTGGACGTATTTTGTTGATTCAGAAGGAAGGTATAAAGTATAAAACATAGTCCTATCATGTTAAGGAGCTGAGCATTAAACTTATTAAATTAGTGAATCAAGTTAGCCCTAGCGCATTTTCATGACATATTCTGTCTAATCAGTCAGATATATAAAAAAATGATGTAAGGAAGAATTGTGTAGAATAAAATCATCTACAAAAAAGTTCGCGGTAGCATAATAATATTTAGATTTAGATAGATAAAACGAAGGCGGGGATGGAACGCTATTTTTTCTTCTTCACGTGTTTCCTTACAGCTCCCGAAAACGTGTTACGGTCCCAGGGTACCCAGCGGAAGACCAAGTCTCCCTTTTAGCCGATGGTATTTGTGAGGCGAGTGGTCAGTTATGTTGTCATTATTGAAATTTCAATACAAATAACTACTACACTGACGAGCAATATAAAAATGCCACTATACTTACCATGAAATATTTCCGAAACCACGCCAGATAGCTTTTTGAAGTAAAAAGCAACATTTAAGTGTATTTAATAACGGTTAAAAAAACACCCGTGGAAACAAATAGTAGATTACTGACCCGAGCAGAAAGTGACTTATTGTTGCACCGAGTGTTAGTTTTAATAATTATACAATTTTTACATAGAGTACTAAGCCTATGGAGGGGCCATAGACGGGCTCCCCCTTTCGCCAATTTTTCCCCCTTTGACCAGTTATACTGACCAGGTGCGCAGTAATAAGTTACCTTAGATTTCGTTGGTATCGTTTTGTGTCGCGAGACAGAGCTCTAAGAAAATGGTTAATTGTGATGTTTTAAACGGGAAAGGCGATCTAGGGCGTCAAACTTAGTGTTTCCAATCATTAATTATAATTATTATGTTTGTATTTTAACATAATCATCATATAACGTAAAATCCGTTGCGACAATAAAACGACAGAAAAATACAGTGGTACAGGGGCTAGTACTAGGCGTTTACCTCCCCCCCCGCCAAAAGTGGCAGAAAAAATTGTTCGGTCATTTACACCCTTCACGTCTCTTTTGGTAAATACTCAAAGATCGCTATATTATTAAGTAATGAGGAAAATACTGCGTAGTTGGATGAAAACAAATTTAATGAAATGTGTTAAACAATGTAAAAACAAAATAGCGCGAATTCGGTATGTAAAGTAAAAGCTAAGGTACGATTTTTATATTTTTATTTTAAAGATTATGCTATTTTAAGAAACTAATTTGAATATTTTTGATTTCTATACAGTAGTTTTTTTATAATAAATTATCAAAGTTTTAGCACTGATAACGTCATTTTGTTGGCTGAATAATTCAATACCTTTGATATGTTGGTACAGAAAAAAGAACATCTGTGTTCTTTGACTTTGACATTTAACAAACAATAGTGTTGCCGTCTCTAAATCCTACAAAATCTACCAAAACCTACCACTTCTACATAAAACATATAAAAACATCAACAAAGAAACACATTTTTACGGCTTTTATACCGTAGCTGCATAGTTGTTGTGATACAAAATATATACAAAGGTCAAAGAATATCCTACCATAAAAAATGCTTAAACTATCTTCCTAAATAATAAACTAGATTAGTTATAAAAACTACTGAAATAGTTAGTATATCTAGTAACAGGGTAACATTGGTAGACAAGTTGACAAGTAAATATTTTGCTTTTATTTAGCCGATATACTGACGTCATTCATAGGTGAAATGTAGGTTAAGTAAATTATTTGTTTTTGAAAAAATAAAGATAATCTCACGATTTTAAGAGTTATAAATTGAAAAATACGGATTATTAAACCAATATCTCGAAACGGTTTTGGATTCAGCATACCTTAACTTTTACTTTACCTACCGAATTGGGCAAGAAAACAAATATTTTTTAAAGTGGCTTTTTATATTACTCATCAGTGTAGATGTTGATACAAGGAATGCAAAATAGTTAAAACGTCATCCTAATTAGTTCAGTGGTTAATAAATGAGAATTGAACCCAGACCTCCATTTTAAATGTTTAATGTCCATTACGCTATTGCTTTAACAATATTCAACAAGTACTTGGGTGTTAGTGACTTAACAAAGCGAAAATGAGTTAAAAGGAAACGAACGACAAAAAAGAGTATTTGATTAAAAAATTCACCCCCGTTTTACCCCCCGTTTTTTAAGGTTCCATAGGCAAATTCTTATAGTGTCGTTGTTTGTCTGTCTGTCTACCCCATCTTATCTAATTCCGTTTGTAAAATAAAAACTAAGGTATGTGTTTTATATTTTTTATTCTTTACAGCTCCCGGGAACCGTTTTTGTTTTATCGATCATCCACTTCAATAATGGAACATTTAAAAAAAAAAGTATTGATTTTTGTACAGTATTGGACTTCTAACCAGTTAACAATAAGCCAATAAATGAAATAGAACTAAATTAATTAAATTAGACTTCTAATTATGTATATATCGCATTCATTAATTTATTATTTCAAGTATAGCATGTCATTGAAAATTTGATAAAATTTTAAACTTCATTTACTGCAAATTAATTGTTTTTGAAATAGTCCATTATTGAAGTGGATAGATCATATATCGTATAGTTACAGAGTTCGGGCGCTGTGCGTTTTTCGAATATTTGCTATCTCCTCAGTCACCCCGCGCGTTCACTTACACTTGTGCGATAAAGTTGGCTTGAATTACGCGCAAAATAGGTGTTTAGGTGTTAACGTTTTTCTATACCTAAACGTTAACGAAATTATTTGATTTTAGTCTCTATCGTTTTGTTACATCATAAACTAAATCGGCTCGTTTTGATTTTTTCAAAATTTTGATTAGTTTCATAATTATCACGAGATAAGTATGAGGAAGTTTTTTAGTTAAAAAAACTGTTTTTGAGGATTAATTATTTCTCAATTTATAAGCAATATGAAAAAAACAAAAACAAGTCGACCTAGTTTTTACTTGTCTCTATAACATATAAAAACAGCAAGAACGGATTATGTTTAGTGGGGTAGAAATCTTTAACGCATTTTGTATGAAAACTTTTAGCTAAACAATAGTCTTCTGGTATTAACTAGGCAGACCACAGGTTCGTTTCCTTATTCTAAAGAGTCCTACGGCATAGTAACCAAGACGCTAGCTGTGTGGTTCCCCAAACGAGCATCTTCGCTAAAGTTTTGGCTCCTAAACTCCACGGTCCCATTGTTTCAGTAGCGAAAGCGACGAATTCGTAATGTTGTTCGTTTCCGCTTCGGAGGCAGCTGTAACAGCCCGACATGACGAACCCTAAAGGTGTGAAGGTGCCACGTGCGTCCCATACCACGGCTTGACCACATCTCCAGGGTATCAATGACATCCCGTCCGGTCTCCTTCCATCGTCTCTTGAAATTCCAGTCGGCTCCAGAATGTCTGGAACAGATACCATGGATAGAGACTGGCGTAAGATGTTATTATGTTATTCCGGGATAAAAAGTAGCATATGACAGTTTCCGGATCTCCAACTATCTTTGTGCAAAAAATCACGATTCGTTGCCCTATTTTCAACCGACTTCAAAAAAAAGGGGAAGTTCTCAATTCGGTTGTAATTTTTTTTATAATGTTTGTTACGTCAGAATTTATCATAATATACTTATAAACTGATTTGGAAAATTATTTTTTATTTGAAAAGATGGTACCTACTTCCAGAGTAGTCCGTTTGTGGTTCAGAAGTTTTTCAGACATTTTGAAAAAACTGATTAATTATTTTAAAATACCAACCCTCTTCAAGTTCAACGGCGAAACGAAATATTTAATTATTCCTTGTTTTCAATATCAAACAATCGGTATACATATTATATAAAAAAAAGTTATAACTAAGTCAATCTTCAGCCTCATAATTTATAATATTATTTTGAATATACGGAACCCTATAATGGGTGTATTCGACACGTTCTTGACCTATTTTTTTCTGAAAAGGAATTTTCTATTCGACCTTCCCTAAAAATGTCAGATGATATTAAAATTGACAAGTATTTAACCTTTCGTGACGGATTAAGATCAAAAATTCATCTGGTTTTTTGGTAATTTCTTAGAATAAATATTTTTACGTTAATACTTTGGGTCGTAGCTAGGTAACAATGTCCACATTTAACGAGTTATATTTAGTAAAACAGGTGGCAAGCATCATTACTATTGATAATTATAAAAGTTTGTAATCACATAATCTCTCAAACTACATAACCGATTCTAAAAAACCATTCTACCATTTCGATTTGAAAAATTATGGTTGCGTTGAATAGGTATATTGAGGTAAAATAACATCACGCTAAGGGCGTAAGAGGGAGAACGGAATGAGATCTATCCGACCCCAAATCTCATTCTCACCTGCACGCTTGGTACCCTCTGCTAGACAACAAACGAGGCTCTGGCGACCGAGCAATGTCAGTATAACCATACACCTAGCTAGGAAACTGGCTGGAAGACGCTACAGCGAGCCCGAAGACCTAAACAGTCTCAAAATTTCTGGTGCAGAAGAGAAGGGGAAACCACTGCATTATTCTTCCCAAGCAAGTTAACCATAGTCAATACAAGATGCGTCGCGCTGTGGACCGCCATAATTGACCAGGACTGCTCTGTCAAGAGTACTACGACTTAGAAGAAGAACATCACGCTTATGACCTAAAGGAGTGAAGCAGTAACCAATCAAAAATTTGGAAAGCTAATAAGTGATAATTAAAAAAATATGTGAGATATGTATAAAACTGTCTGTTTTCAGTAGATCCCTTGCCTAGATCTATCGCATTAACAAAATTAACAGTGTCCACTTTTTGCCAGTTGATATTGAACAGAATTGAGGCAAGCCTGTTGCAGATGTGTCATAGATTTGTGCCCTCCGAAGCAAGAATTGACTTTTCATAATTTGAAACCAAAGTAATTCTGCACTTCACTGCTTCTAAATGTTCATCATATTTATCACAAAATATCGATGAGCTGTTTACATGGATTTAAGATTAATATGATAATAGTGGATATGGCATTTTATTTTATTTATAAATGGCATATTTATTGTTACAAATAAAAGTTTTGATATATTTATGTGATTTCGTACCCGTGGTCTACCTACATATTCACCTAGGTATTCCAAGATTACTTTTTATCTATCTATTTATCATCACGCCTTTGATCCCAAGAGGGGTAGGCAGAGACAATCGAATGTAATTTGTTACGATCCTGACATACTTCTTTCGCTTCTTTTATATTCAATACCTTTCATATATGCTCACTTCACGAGTCTAATAAACGGCGCAAATATAGTTTAATTATTGAAAACTATAAATTTGTGCCGTTTGGTGTAGAAACTCTAGGTGCATGGGGTTTTTCTTCTGTTGACAAAAGGGCTGGCTCCTTCCTCGCTCAACGAATCAGCATCGCGATTCAGCGGGGAAATGCGGACTATTCCATTAGTTATTTTTAATGCTTAGATTAGATTTAAGGTTTTATATTGTTATGTTTAATATCTATATTAATAATTTAGTTTAGGGGTACGGTAGACTTGATTCAAACGCATACCAAATTGTTAAGAAAAAAAATTTAATAAATTTTATGTTACGAACATATATCCGCAAAATTCGTATAATCCCGTAATTTCAATAAATAAGTCCAAATTTATTCATTCTATTCTATTCTATTTTTTTTTCAAAATGGCTCCATCAGGGTTTTGATGATTCCACCAATGTCAAGTAATATAGACGTCACAGTAAGCCGATAATCGGTAGGTAGAATGCTCCCGCCGGCCGTGATATTATTATGTCCTATTAATCACTGACTAACCACAACCATCACAGCACGGGCGGGATTAAACTGGATTCCCAACATGTCTTCGCGGCGCGTGTGCTATCCACCAAGGCGTGTCGTGGAATCATCAAAAATTTATTCATTATTGCTATCAGAAGCAATTTTCAATGTGACTGTAACATTTGTTTGAGTCAAAGAAAAGAGTGGGCATTGGGTAACGTTTGTTTGAGCCATGAATTGCGTTTTATTTTTTGTTTATTCATTATTGCTATCAGAAGCAATTTTCAATGTGACTGTAACATTTGTTTGAGTCAAAGAAAAGATTGGGCATTGGGTAACGTTTGTTTGAGCCATGGACTTTATAACTCAGGACAACTCTAAGGTCAGGTTGTTTTATATAATTATCCAATTCATATAATTACTTATATAATACAGTAAAATTATTTGTAATTAAAAAAATTGAACTTTTGAATTTCCATACTCTATGATATCTAACTGCCGCATCCAAATTAGAATCTTGATTTATAGATGAATATTTCGTCCCTGTAGTAGATATTTGCGGGCCGGGCATTTCATATCCGCTAGAATTAACGTCGACTATTTATCAAATGTTGTGCTACTTGTGGATATAATAGTACCTATGTGCCAGTTTTGATTTTGGCATTCTAACATTTGTCCACACTTTGAATTGAATTATCCATTTTGTAAAAAAAAAATTTGCATACATTTTTAATTTAATTGTACCTATAGGTATATATTTTAATTCTTTGAGTAATATAAAATACTTGATGACCCGTGCATATACTTCGCACCATTTGTGGTGTTGTTGTCATAGTTCAACTGATCTCCAATAGATGGCGAAATTTTTTGTTTTGTTTGTTTATTTTTCGTCATTAGAGAGAAAATAATCTTCAAAATGTAATATTAGATTTATTTTATTGGCTTGTGATTGTAAAGTCTATTTAAATAAAAATGAAATCCTGTTCGTTGGTCCGATTTCGCAATTTTTTTAATGCTCGTAATAGTCTGAAAAATGACATTTTTGTATGAACTCAAGACCTATGCTTTCCACGTGTAAAGCCGGGGCGTAAAGCTAGTTGCTCATAAATGTTAGAACAAAGAACAGTTTTGCCATAGGTATTGCCAAAACCTTATGCTTATTGAAGCATGAGGGGCTATTTTATGAAAAATTCGACTCGATGGTCCATGAAATTTAATATCTTAATAATATATTGTTTTATATATCAAAGAAATCACAATGATATACAATGGCCTGGTAGACCTATTAAGAAAACGATCCTAGGTTCAAATCCTTGAATATATAAAAATAAGGAATCGTTCACTTGTATAAGTAACAACTTATGGAAGCGTGACTTGGGATGGAATAAGAAGCATGAAAGTAAGATAAATGCAGTGGAAATGCGGTCTTTACGTAGAATGTGTGATATAAAGCGTATTGACCGCATCCAGAACGATGTCATTAGAGAAGAATGCGGAGTGAAAGATGATTTTGTAGTTTACGCTGATTTGGACACCTTGAAAGAATAAAGGATGAAAGTTTGACTAAAAAGGTTTATATGGCTGAAGTGAAAGGAAATGCTGGCAGAGGACGACCTAGGTGTACTTTTATTGAACATATAAAAAATGTATTGATCGAAGGCAATATTAAAAGTACACACAATCACCGAGCATGTATGAAAGGTATGATGAATATAAAAGATGCGAAAGAGGTATGTCAGGATCGTAGCAAATGGCATTCGATTGTCTCTGCCTACCCCTCTTGGGATAAACATGAGAACATTATAAGAAGAGTAGAAGTAGTATGATAGCCTATAACCGACTTAAAAAAAGAGGAGGTTCTCAATTCGTCAGACTATTTTTTATGTAGGTATGTTTCCCGATTACTTGAAGACGCCTGGACCGATTTGGAAAAAAAATCAGGTCAAGATCTGATGATGGGATCCTGGAGAAATCAAGAACTCTTCATATTTTCGGCCTGCCTAACACTTGAAGCGATTTGGGTATTTTTTTAGAATGACTTGTGCATTTGCATTCGGAAAGCACAGTTTTCAGTGCATAATTTTTATGAAACCGCTGTAAACAATTTCTTTTACTGCAATGACAATATTGTGAAGAGTTTCTTTGTTTGAACGCGCTAATCTCTGAAACGACCAGTCGGATTTGAAAAATATTTTTGCATTTGATAGCCCGCCCATTCTTGAGGAATGTTAACTACAAATCGTACGAAGTCGCGGGCAAATACAAGTATGGTACATAATGCTATTTTTAGACAAATTATTTGTGCAGTTACTATTTTTACACTGAAAAAAATAATGTATTTGTTCTATTTTTTTGAGCTATATTTCAGGAGAAATTCACATGCTTTGTGTAAGTAAATAATTATAAAGCTAAAGTCATCCACCAGGTCTGTCTGTCTGGTGTCCTTTTCACGCAAAAACTACTGAACCGATTTTGTTGCGAGTTTTATTATTAGATAGACTGGTTCACCAGGAGGGTTTATTAGTTATAAACATGGATTTATCATGTTTAGGAGCTGAACAATAACAGTGTAAGTGAATCAAGTCGGGAAAAAGTTAGCCCCGGCCCGTTTTAATTGCGTATGCTGTCTAATCCGTCAGAGATATAACAAAATAATGTAGGAAAGAATTGTGTAGAATAAAATTATCTACAAAAAAGTAGTATTCGTTCTCTATAATGTTCTGTGGTATAAAGATTGTGGAGATTTTGTCTTTGTAATTTTAAAAGTAATCACAAAAAAACAGCAGCTCTTTTCCATTATTTGAATTGTTGACGTGGTAAAGGAAAAATATAGCCCTTTACTCTAATGAAGTTACCGGTTTTTACTAAAGCCTTTCCTTTTTAGGCTCTGAAGGTAAAATTTTTCGTTTATAAATGTAAATTAAGAGCGTTTAAAGTTGTAGCACAAGGTATTACGGTAATATGTCATAGGGTTGAGTAGTATTTATATTTTTGTATGTATAGAAACCCCTTCCCTAGCCCCTGATAATTTGATAAAGTAGATGTATGTTTTGTGGTCATACAAAATTAAAAAGCAAAAATTTACATGGAAATGTTGCTAATTTATTTAACACTAGCTGTTTACCCCCGGTTTCGCCCGTGGATATTTACGAACAAAATAAAATATACCCTATACCTACCCCTACCCCTACCCTTATCCCTACCCTTATCCCTACCCCTACCCCTACCTCTACCCCTATCCTACCCCTACCCCTACCCACACCCTTACCCGTACCCCTACCCCTACTCCTACTTCTACTCCTACCCCCTACTACCCTCTACGACTACCACTGCCTCTATATCATCAATAGTTACGCAGCGCACGCGATGTAAGGAATTTCTTAGGTCATTTTTTTACACCTTGGGTTACATTATTGGAGTTTTAGTAAGGATCCTTAATTTTTTTGAAAATAGAATATAGCCTATGTCATTCAGGGTGAATGTAGCTTTCCACTGGTGAAATAATTTTTGAAATAGGCACAGTAGTTTTTGAGTTTATTCATTACAAACATACACAGACACAAAAATATAAAAATACAAATCCTTCCTCTTTATAATATTAGTATAGAAGTATAGATATATGCTGACTTTTTGGTAGACCATTTTATTCTACATAATTATTTCCTATATCATCTATCTATCTATCATCACGCCTTTCATCCCAAGAGGCATAGGCAGAGACAATCGAATGCCATTTGTTACGATTCTGACATAAATCTCTTTTGCTTCTTTTATATTTTTTGTTATACCTATATATGACGGATTAGACAGCAAATACCATGAAAACTCGCAATTTTTTTCTAAACCTTCCGGGTTAATCAACTATAGTAAAAACCGCAACAAGATCCGTTCACTAGTTTTTGCGTAAGAATTTATCCTAGTACAAATAAACACTTCCAATGAAGAAAAAAAACCGCCTTCAAAACTAAAATGTGCTACAAAAAAAATACCCAAATCGCTTAAATTGTGAATATAAAATTTGAAGAGTTCTTGATTTCTCCAGGATCCCATCATCAGACCCTGACCTGATGGGACCACTTGGAAAGTATACCCTTTCAAACAAAAAAAAATCAAATCGGTCCAGGCGTCTTCAAGTAATCGGGGAATATACATAAAAAAAATATTCCGACGAATTGCAAACCCCCTCCTTTTTTAAGCAGTTTATACCCTTAGATTCTAGATGAAAGCATGTGTACGGCTGGTATGGTTCTATAAGATCAACAATACAAGCCAACGGTGTCTATTGACTAATTAATTAACTGTGCTGATAGACGTGAATACAACGACCAACGACCTGCCTACACAGGCCACTGATTGAATAGTGATGGGCTGACGGGATATCGATAATTTATCGTGTAATAAATAATAGTGTTACGGTTCCAGGATACCCAGCGAAAGACCAAGTCTCTCTCGTTTAGCCGATGGTATTTGTGAGGCTATACCTAACGATTCGTTAGTTCTGTTGATATATATTTAGATGGAAAAGTCTCTAAGTGTGGTTTTTAATTAAAATTAATTGGTATATGGCCGGGGATCGAATCCGTGGTCTGCCTAGTTAATACTAGACGTCTTAACCACTCGGCCACCGACGCGCCTTTAATTTTATAGTAGGTAGTATATGAAACATCGATAAAGCGGTCGAACTAAGTACACATATTTTCAAAGCTGAAAAAAAGTTGTGAAGTGATGTTGTGAAGACCTGATGATGGACTCTGAGGTTCTACCTGAAGTATTATAGATATAGATGCAAACAAACAAACACAATTTTGCAATAATAATATTTGTTAGGATTTCTAACTAAAACTGGAGTAAACAGTTTATTCTCATAGATTCTAATTTAAAGCATATGTAATTTCTAACTTTTAAGGATATAGAATATTTAAATAGTGGTCTATTGCGTCTTGTAAGACTTTGTCTTCCTCTTTTAGTCGATGGTATTTGTGAGGCTATATCTAACGAGAGGCCAGTTCTGTTGAGGTATATTTAGATGGAAAAGTTTCTAAGTGTGGTTTGTCGGATTATATACATAAGTAGACAAATCTTCACGGCATTTACTTTTGTACCTTGCGGTGTAGCCAGAGACAATATCGATAATTGAAATTCAAAGTGCAACACTAGAGCTGGCAGGTGGCCGAGTTCACTCTTAATTGATACAGAAGGTGCTTTTTATTCTGGCGACTTTTTTACTAGATGTAATATACCTTGTCAAAGACCGGTTAAAAAGGTCTCTCTATCTATCATCACGCCTGGTATCCCATGAGGGATAGGCAGAGGCAATCAATCTACTGTTGCCTATAGGATTTCAATCGATGACTTATTATTATTAACCAACTTCAAAAAAAGGAGGAGGAGGTTCTCAATTCGTCGGAATCTTTTTTTGTATGTATGTTTTGTTTGAAAAGGTATATTTCCCAGGTGGTCCCATGGTCATCAGGTCAGGATCTGATGATGGAATTCTAGAGAAATCGAGAACTCTTCAAATTTTATAGGTACGCTTGAAGAGATTTGGGTTTTTTTTATAGTGATTTGTACATTTGCTTTCGGAAAGCACACTTTTCAGTGCATTATTTTTAGAAGTCGGCACACTTTTTATAAAATACTAGCATTCCGCCCCCGGCTTCGCCCGTGGATATTTACGCACAAAATAAAATATACCCTATACCTACCCCTACTCCTACCCCCTACTCTCTACCACTACCTCTATCTATATCATCAATAGATGTAAGAAATTTCTTAAGTCATTTTTTTACACCTTTGATTACATTATTCGAGATTTCGTACGGAACCCTAAACTTTTTGAAAATGCAATGTAGTCTATGTCACTCACGAAGAATGTAGCTTTCTAAAGGTGAAAGAATTTTTAAAATCGGCCTTGTAGTTTCTGAGCCTATTCATTACAAACAAACTTACAAATTTTTCCTCTTTATAATATTAGTATAGACAATTATTTTTCATATACATATAGGCAGACCACGGGTTTGATCCCGGATCCTGGCCATGTACCAATGGGTTTTTTATAATTAAAAACTTATGTAAATAATCCGATAAACCACACTTAGAGGCTTTTCCATCTAAGTATACATCAACAGAACTGGCCACTCGTTAGGTATAGCCTTACAAATATCATCGGCTAAAAGAGGAAGACTTGATCTTCCGCTGGGTACCCTGGGACCGTAACACAGTTTCGGGACCTATAAGGCAACCTGTCAAGAAAAAATAAATAAATTAGTTATATTCATTATAGTTCAAACATTAGGTTGCTGAATGGTTAGATCATCGTTTCCCTTTGAGTATTTAAGACTGGAGACGGGAAGAGCTAAATCACCGAACAATTTTTTCTGCCACTTTTGGCGGGAGGGGAGGTAAACGTCTAGTACTAGCCCCTGTACCACTGTATTTTTCTGTCGTTTTATTGTCGCAACGGATTTTACGTTATATTATGATTATGTTAAAATACAAACATAATAATTATAATTAATGATTGGAAACACTATGTTTCAGCAAGTTTGACGTCCTAGATCGCCTTTCTCATTTAAAAAATCACAATTAACTATTTTCCTAGAGCTCTGTCTTGCGACACTAAACGATACCAACAAAATCTAAGGTTACTTATTACTGCGCACCTTGTCAGTTTAACTGGTCAAAGGGGGAAAAATTGGCGAAAGGGGAAGCCCGTCTATGGCCCCTCCATAGGCTTAGTACTCTATGTCGTTTCCCAAAGTGGTATATATGGACCCCCAGGAGTTAGATTTGTACTTGCTGAGGGGTCCAAGTCACCATGGAAAAAGTACTACGGGGGTCTAAAGAAAATAAAAAATATCTACCGTGAAAGGTCTACGGCGTAAAAACGTTTGGGAACCTGTTAGATCGTTGTAAATATTATTTTCGTTCATGTAGCTAATTATCGGTAATTTTTTTTTATGAATTTTCTGCAGCCTTATTTAAAATAATAAGTACATTGCAGGATTCTACCTCATGTCATGGCGATAAACGCACGCGTCCCGCCGTGACATGATTCCCGTTTAATCCCGTCCGCGCTGTGGTATCACTGTCGCCGGCGGGATCATCTTAGATACCGATTAATCGGCATATACACTTGTGGCAAATCGTCGATTAACAATAAAAGAAGAAGAAGTAGATTCCCTTTTTTATTGACAGACTTGCCACTTTTTGGGCAACTTAATAAAGATCCACAGATAAAAAAAGAGAACGTCATTTTACAAAAGCGAAAACGACGGCTTTACGTGCCCACTGGAGCACGATAAGTCGATTAAGAATAGATCGATACCTAGAAGATAAATGCTAGCATCTACCCCAATTTTACGAGCTCCTGTTTTAACCACAGAACATTATAAAAAAGAGTAGAAGTAGCATGATAGCCTATTCAAAAATCCCGCACTGCTCGCACAGGATATAGATATCATAAAAATTTAGTGACTCGTTCCTGTGTCGCACTGTCAAAAAGTGGAACGAACTTCCGGCGTCGGTCTTTCCTACAACCTGGGGTCTTTGACACATATCATTGAGAACCTCCTTCTTCTGTTTTAAAGTTCGGTTAAAAAACCGCTGGTCTGTAATGTCATTGTGAAAAACTAGTCTAACAAACGGCGCAAATATATTCTAATATTGAAAATTACAAACTTGTGCCGTTTGGTGTAGAAACTGCAGGTCCGTGGGGTTCAAATGCCAAAAAGTCTCGTCTCCTTCCTTGCTCAACGAATCAGCATCGTGAATCGGCGGGGAAATGGTGCCACTATTATCTGTGCAAATAAAAAAGTCTTTGAAAGATTATATTATAGTAGCAAATCTTAACTCCTGCAAATATTAAAGACTAGCATTCCGCCCCCGGCATCGCCCGTCAATATTTACGAACAAAATAAAATATACCCTATACCTACCCCTACCCTTATCCCTACCCCTACCCCTACCCTTATCCCTACCCCTACCCCACCCCTACCCGTACCCCTACCCGTACTCTCTATATCATCAATAGTTTTCGCAGCGCACGCGATGTAAGGAATTTCTTAGGTCATTTTTTTACACCTTGGGTTACATTATTGGAGTTTTAGTAAGGATTCCTAATTTTTTTGAAAATGGAATATAGCTTATGTCACTCAGGGTGAATGTAGCTTTCCAATGGTGAAAGAATTTTTGAAATCGGCACAGTAGTTTTTGAGTTTATTCATTACAAACATACACACACACAAAAATACAAATCTTTCCTCTTTATAATATTAGTATAGATTTACCATTAATATAATTTAAAAAGGTACTGCATGAATGGCTGTTGGAAAAACAGTTCTACACTATTGATGAGTATCTTTTTTTTATCTATTATCGGGATTTGTGTCTATTATCATTTATTTATTTATTTATTTATTTATAACAAAATCCACAGCACTCCACACAACAAAACATTTTTAAAAATAAGCAAAACATACTGCCACAAAAAGGATTTCCACTTTGTTGATCTTACATTAGGTACGGAGACATTATATAAATTATATTAGAAAGTCAATAAGTAGGTACAACCAAAAATGTCTAAGTATGTCAAAATATTTCAAATAAATCAAAAAATGTCCAATTAAAAGTTACAATCAAAATCTAAAAAAAAAACTTAGAAATCATTATCTTATTTTTCACGTTTTTTACTATATTCAGATTAATGACAGTGTTTATTGATTGTTTTGTTGACTATTGATATTATTTCATTAAAACTGGACATTTATGGAATTATTGTTATTGACATTTTTTTGGTTTGTTTTTTTTTCTAAATATTAATTGTAATTTCACATTGCTATTATTGAATATTTGTGCATCTATATGGGATTGTGTTCAACTGCACTGACAAATAAAGATATTTGATTTGATTTGAATCAAAAATACTGATTGCACAGCAAAATGCTTACCTCAAAATCTTATTACGGTATTGCACTACCCCTACGTGAAAGGGTGTCTGCCCAGGGTGAGTTTATGTGTGATTATAAAAAACCCCTACCTCTACGTGCCAACAGGGTACTTTTAATAATTTATTTGATGTGTAATAAGTTTTTCTGATGTGAATTTAATAATAACCCTTATATTATGCTGTTTTAGACAGTTAACTTTTGCATTGAAATATGACACAAAATGCATCTGCTTTATTTTTTTGGGCTAAAAAAATGAAAAATATATCTGACATCTCACCTTGGTAACATTATATCCTGAAAACATTAACGCTTTATACACACAGCTGATGCATTCTCCTTCTCTATTTCCTTTTCTCTGTTTCGTCAAACACACGCACACACTGTTGACTGACAGTACCAAGCTCTCGGAAAATGGGTTGCTAACATCTGATGGTCGACTCTACCATCGTGCGCGCTCATTGGTCAAATCAAATAGCGTCCGTCCCTTTTCACGAAATCACTCACACAAATTGCAGGATAGCGAGAGGAAAGATGTTACACATCAAAAAACAATATAAGTAGTAAGAGGGATATATAATTATGCGCTGCATTATTATGATTTCCGCAAATTCAGGGATAATTCTGATGATTTGAGGAAATCATATATATGTCATAGAATGTATGATATAAAACGTATTGACCGCATCCGGTACGATGTAATTAGAGAAAAATGCGGAGTAAAAGATAATGTTGTGACTAAAATGAAGAAAAATAGTTTACGCTGGTTTGGACACGTTGAAAAAATGAAGGATGAAAGATTGACTAAAAATGTTTATATGGCTGAAGTGAAAGGAAATGCTGACAGAGGACGACCTAGGTGTACTTTTATTGAACATATGAAAAAATTATTGATCGAAGGCAATATTAAAAGTACACACAATCGCCGATCATGTATGAAAGGAAGATGAATATAAAAGAAGCGAAAAAGGTATGTCAGGATCGTAGCAAATGGCATTCGATTGTCTGTGCCTACCCCTCTTGGGATAAAAGGCGTGATGATAGATAGATAGATAAATAGATGTGTGGTTACGCGGTAACGCCCACTTACTACTTCTATTGTTCTTTATAATGTTCTGTGATTTTAACTAAAAACCGAAAAGGAATTTTTACTTTTGTCAAATTCCGAAGCGATCTCGTTACAGATCTTCGAATACTCATTGGAATATTTAATTACAAAAGTTTTCTATTGAAATTGTATTTCATTAACGTTTTGCGGGGACTTTCGAATCGATTTCTATCTGTCGATGTTTCCGCGCTAACAATGATAACTTCGCCTTTATGTAAAAACCTCGCGTTTAGTTCGAGTTTTATTAAATACTAGCTTCCCTCCCCCGGCATCGCCCGTGGATAATTTCGAAAAAATACAATATAGCCATTAGTCTATAGCATTCAGGGATAATGTAGCTTTCTATTTGTGTAAGAATTTTTAAAATCGGATCAGTAGCTTATGAGGAAATCATATATATGTCATAGAATGTATGATATAAAACGTATTGACCGCATCCGGTACGATGTAATTAGAGAAAAATGCGGAGTAAAAGATAATGTTGTGACTAAAATGAAGAAAAATAGTTTACGCTGGTTTGGACACGTTGAAAGAATGAAGGATGAAAGATTGACTAAAAATGTTTATATGGCTGAAGTGAAAGGAAATGCTGGCAGAGGACGACCTAGATGTACTTTATATAAAAAAATATTGATCGAAGGCATTATTAAAAGTACACATAATCGCAGAGCAAGTATGAAAGGTATGACGAATATAAAAGAAGCCAAAGAGGTATTTCAAGACCGTAGCAAATGGCATTCGATTGTCTCTGCCAACCCCTCTTGAAATAAAAGGCGTGATGATAGATAGATGGACTGAGTAGCTATTATTTATCACAAAAGAAATATAGTTTTCCCTGTCAATGCGATAATAAAAATAAACGGAAAGTAATGCGAGAACACATAAATTAATATCAAATGTCCTTGTTTCAGACACATCGCTGCGGGAGACAGCTCGGACAATAGACGTCGATAATCACAGTGCTCAATCAAAGACCGTGAAAAATAACAACTTAGCCGTAACGATGCACGCAAACATCTAAACAATATCTAATGATAGATTATTAACGCAATTACTAGCTAATAACAGAAATGATCACAGTCTAACAGAAGATGTCACTGTAAAAGGATGACAAAGTTAAAGTGATAACGAAGAAATAAAAGAAAATGTTCAAGGAAAGAGAAAGAGTATGGCAGAGGAGGAAATTTTGTAATATTCCCCGATGACGTCAAATCAGGAATATCGCAAATGCGCAAAATAATTAGCGAAGTGTAATAAAAACTCAAATTTAGATAATAGAATCGCTTTTTTGTGTGTTAATCGATTGATCAGTCATTTACGTTCTAATTAATTTGCTGATTATTTCATTTCTATAAATAATTAAGTACTAGAAGAAAAATATAATTTCGCAAAATATTTTTAATTTAGTCGATGTCTAAAAGCAATACTAGATAAGAGGCCTTTGTATGTTAAATGCTTGTTCGTCATAAATTGTATATTAAATTAAAATAGAATTAAATAAGCATAAAGATAAAGCTGCAAAAAGTTCGGGTAAACGGGTATTAAAATAATTACAGCACCAAAAGTAATAAACGAAAGCAAAATAAAACAGGAAGATAGAGAGAAAAAGGAAACCAAATTGAAAAAAAAATGTTGTCAAATACATCATTACTAACAAAAGCAACATTTGCACCACATGTAAATGGAAGTATAGAACTAAATTCAACATTTCTGATACCAACATATTTAAGTCAAGATGAATTTCTGGCGTTACAAACGAATGCATCAGACGCAAATGCAACAGTAACTAACGAAACGCTATTCAGTCATGTGATATTAAAAACGTGGTACCCAAGTGGTTATTCGCCTGCACATATAATTATAGCATCAGTTGTGGTGACAGTTCTAATGATAATGGTGGTAGTAGGTAATATGCTAGTGATTATAGCAATAGTGACTGAAAAAGCGTTAAAAAATATTCAGAATTGGTTCATAGCTTCATTAGCAGTGTCGGATTTTTTCTTAGGATTAGTTATAATGCCGTTTTCACTAGCTAATGAATTAATGGGATATTGGATTTTTGGTTTTTGGTGGTGCGAAATACATTCTGCTATGGATGTTTTGTTGTGTACTGCATCTATTATGAATTTGTGCCTGATATCCTTGGATCGATATTGGAGTATTACTCAGGTGAGTTTAGCTTAGATTTTTCTAATTTTTATTAATAGCTATAAATTTTATGCCAGTTAGGTCTGGTAACTGGGTAGGTAACTGGAATCAGATAGTTCTGGGTTTCAATTCAGATTAGCTGATATTATCTGTTGTCCTTTAAAACGAAAGCAATTTATATTTGTTATGCTTGAAGAATCCTATATTGCAGAACCAAATTCAAATAATATTATTATATTATGTTAATTTGTACCAAAACAAAACAGTTACCAAACTCAGAATTAACCAAAAGCGTTAACACTCGTTAAACATTAGTGTGAACTTATTTCGCAGCAAACAAACGTAAATTGTATGCAGACAGAGTTTATTAACAAAACAAACGTGGGAATGCTGCCGGCATAAATCTGCATTTATATTTAAAATGTAGTCGTTTTGTCTGTCTGTTTTTTTTACAATTTTCTTTATACATGTCCATCGATATATTAAAAAAAAATGGTTCTTCGATCTATATTAACTTTCATACATATTGGAAGATAAAGATATCCCACCAAAAACATAAATGTGAATATGGAGCCAAGTTCAATATTATGATATGATAATTATTGTGTGGTTGTCGGCTGCACCGACAAAAGATTTGAGATTTAAATGGGTGCCAAGTTCTGTAGATAATCCTGAAATTAATTTGTTTTTTTTCTGCTACAACAATGTTTGCTATTTAAAAATATTACTTTTTAAACCTGAATAGTCGAATTATTTACACAAAGCAAATAAATTATGATCTATTGAACCTCAACATTTGACTTGGCTAGTTTTTACCAGCAAATCAAATATTTAGAAGAATGAACCTTACAATATAGAGCAAAATATATACAAGGCAAATGTTGAGGAAGAAAGAAAGCGATTTTGCCCGACATATTTTAACTAATCGATAATTCACACCTGTTACCTAAATAATAATGCTCTTTTAATAACTTATTACAAGGAATCCTTTCTCTCTCAAACAAGTCAACTCTTTAAGATATTTTTTTGATATGAATCTGCAATGCTAATGGTATAAATCTAGTTTAGATGTCATCGTTTTAGGCGTTTAAATGTTCATGATCTTTCAATAGGTTCTTAGCCAATTCATTAGCCTCATTCCTTCAGCTAAATGACGATAAATTGTCTTCTTGTACTGGGATTGGGACTCGTAATACTTTTTCTGAGAGACGAAATTTGAAAATTCAGGCAAAGTAGTGACTATACTGTTTTTGACAAACTAGTTTCGATATTCTTTGGGACAAAACCAAAGTTAATTGTTGGCAGGTTTGCTACGGGGCGGGGAAATCTCACAAATGAATGTCCTATTTGTGAAGTTGAGGGGTTTATTTAGAGTTTTTAATGTATTTAATTTTTCTGGTTTGGCTACTTTTTAGTGCTTCGTACTAAATTGGCTTAGGGTTTTTTCGAAAGGTGAAAATAGAAAATTGTAACTCGTTTTGAGTGCTTATTTATTTACTTACAACTCACAAGTCAAGTCTTTATTCTGTCCTATTCACCAAAGTAAGAAATCACAGAAGGCTGGCTCTATATAAAAAATTGAAAATAAAATCACTATCATTTTGAGGAAATAACTTATAATTTAATATGTACCTTTACCATCCAAGCAAGCATGACCAAGAAGACTGACCCTCATTGCGATAAAAAACCCAATTAGAAAGAAAAAGAGAAAGATAAAGCAAAACAAAAAGTTGACCTTCTTCACGGGTTCCAGGGTGCCCAGCGGAAGACCAAGTCTCCCTAGTTTAGCCGATGGTATTTGTGAAGTTATAATTATCTAGCGAGTGGCTAGTTGTGTTGAGATATATTTAGATGGAAAGTGTGGTTTGTCGGATTATGTACCAGTACATAAGTTTTTAATTAAAAACCCAATGGTACATCACCGGGATCCGGGATCGAACGCGGGGTCTGCCTAGTTAATACCAGACGTCTTAACCACTTGGCCACGCACCTTTAACTTTATACCTTTATCTTTCTAAATTAAGTTTAGTTTTCGCAGGGAGATATTTTTGTTGGGTCTCCTACATTATCTCTAAAATGTTTTGATATAATTTTAGAGTATATAAAGTACTTAAGATATAAAATTACGTTCTATAATTATTCATTTGCTATAATTTTTTTTTACCCTAAAATCGATTTCTGTAATTTTCAAAATCACTATTATCAAAATATATAAAATTACATTCAATAATTATTTATTTGCTATAATTTTTCTTTTGTCTAAAATCGATATCCGTAATTTTCAAAATCACTATTATCAAAATATATAACATTAAATAATCTAATATATAATTTGCTATAATTTCGTTTTATCTAAAATTGTTTTCTAGAATTTTAAAGATATCTAAATTATCAAAAGGTACAACATTTAAGCACAAAAGGCACATCTAATGATTAATTTGCTATAATTTTTTTCCAATTTATTTGCGAAATATTTATTATATAAAATTTTCCTTCCTTATTATAAATAATATATATAGGTATCATATCCGTTATCAACAAGTGATGGTTGTTTAGGTATGTAGTTATGAGTTTCTGGCGCTTTTCCGGCCGCTCCCGCGGAACGCTCGCTTCGCTCGCTCGGCTCGCTTGACTCGCGCTTTGTTTTAGCACTATTCGAACCACGCTCCTCGCTAACCTATTTTTTTTACAAATTAGGGGAATTTGAATCGAAAATTAGTGCAACAGGTTAAGATTAACAAAAACTTCTGTAAATATTAATAGTAGTACTTATTTAAATTATAAAATAATTTTGTATGCCTATATATTTGTAAATATAAATAGAATGAAGTTATACGTTTAAAAATATAGTGAGTACAATTATTTTAACAATCAATTAGAGCAAATTATATTATAGATTAATAAATTTATAGAAAATGAATTTATATATTTAGAAAATTATAATAACTGCAATTATAGAAAAGTAGCCATTAGTGCAATTGAAATTAGAGATTATAAAAATTATAAGACTTGAGATTATATATTTTCAAAATTATAGTAACAGCAATTATAGAAAAGTAGCCATTAGTGCAATTGAAAATAGACATTATAAAAATTACAGGACTTGAAATTATAGATTTTGAAAATTATGGGAACTGCAATTATAGAAAATAATACGTTATAGGAATTAATATTGTAGATTTAAAAAATTATATCAAACACATTTATAGATTTTTAAAATTACAGGATCTAAATTTATAGAAAATGAATATTTATAGCAAGTAAAATTATAACTTCTGAAATTATATATATTTTTTAGAGCATTTGAGAGGATACCATTTTTGTTCTATCTTTTACCACAAGCATTATGTCCAAACAGCACTTGTAAAGAAACTTTCGTAAAATGCTTCTAACATCGCTGTCAATAAGACTCATATTGGGTCTTTATGCTTTTAGTCTTTAAAAAAAATGCAAGAACTCATAATAGCCCCCTTACATCGCGGCCCGCTCTCTTATCGACATTCAACACCTGCCTTAAATATTAGAATTTGTTACCGGCTACGAACAAAGCAACTACGGATTTGCACTAATCCTCATTGTTTTGCGACATTTTCAATGAAATAAATATACAACAAAATATTATATAGAATACCATAAAAATAGGATTGCAAATTGCGAAGTGACATTTTTCATCCCAAAAACCTTTAGGATAAATTCTTTTGTAACTTTCACGAGCGAATCCAGGGCGGAAAACTAGAGCATATTTAGAGAGTATTTAAAAGCCCATATAAGCAGAAATACGAGTTTTAGGTAATTGCACCTCTTCAAATGGTATTGACCCATTGGTCTAATCACCGGCGCGGCGCCGTACGGTCCACCGAAATTGACCACAGATTCGTCCAATTCCTATAACAAATTGCCCGCCTAGATCGTATGGCGGCCGGAATGGGATTTTTTTATATAGAGGAATACCAATAAATTCGGGTCTCCTACATTATCTCTAAAATGTTTTGATATAATTTTAGAATATATAGGTACATAAGATATTAAATTGCATTCTATAATTATTCATTTGCTATAATTTTTTTTAAATCTAAAATCGATTTCCGTAATTTTCAAAATCACTATTATCAAAATATATAAAATTAAATTCTATAATTATTCATTTGCTATAATTTTTTTTTACCCTAAAATCGATTTCTGTAATTATCAAAATCACTATTATCAAAATATATAAAATTACATTCAATAATTATTTATTTGCTATAATTTTTCTTTAGTCTAAAATCGATATCTGTAATTTTCAAAATCACTATTATCAAAATATATAACATTAAATGATCTAATTTATAATTTGCTATAATTTTCGTTTTATCTAAAATTGTTTTCTATAATTTTCAAGATGTCTAAATTATTAAAAGGTACAACATTTAATAATGTAATGATTAATTTGCTATATTTTTTCCAGTTTATTTGCGAAATATTTATTAATATATAAAAATCTTCCTTTCTTATTATAAATAATATATATAGGTATTATATCCGTTATCAACAAGTGATGGTTGTTTAGTTATTTATGAGTTTCTGGCGCTACGCCGTCCGCTGCCGCGGAACGCTCGCTTCGCTCGCTCGTCTCGCGCTCTGTTTTAGCACTATTCGAACCACGCTCGTCGCTTCGCTCCTCGCTAACCTATTTTTATTTATAAATTAGGGGAATAGGAATCGAAAATTACTGCAACAGACATTAACAAAATCTACTATAAATTTTAATAAAAGTACTTATTTAAATTGATTACATTATAGAAATTTATTTTTTATGATTATATATTTGTAAATGTAAATAGAATGAAGTTATACGTTTAAAAATATAGTGAGTACACTTATTTTAACAATCCATTAGAATAAATGATATTATAGATTAATAAAGTTATAGAAAATGAATTTATATATTTAGAAAATTATAATAACTGCAATTATAGAAAAGTAACCATTAGTGCAACTGAAATTAGAGATTATAAAAATTATAAGACTTGAGATTATATATTTTCAAAATTATAGTAACAGCAATTATAGAAAAATAGCCATTAGTGCAATTGAAAATAGACATTACAAAAATTATAGGACTTGAAATTATAGATTTTGAAAATTATGGCAACTGCAATTATAGAAAACAATACGTTATAGGAATTAATATTATAGATTTAAAAAAATATATCAAACAAATTTATAGATTTTTAAAATTACAGGATCTAAATTTATAGAAAATGAATATTTATAGCAAGTAAAATTATAGCTTCTGAAATTATATATTTTATTTTAGAGCATTTGAGAGGATACCAATAAATTCTCTAGCAAACAGTTTCTTATAATTTTAAGTTACTTTGGGTAACTGTTCTCCAAAGTGCAAAAAAATTATAGTACAAAGTTAAAAAATGGGTTTAGTGTTTTTTTTTGCAGAAGTGTGGCTAAAGGGAAAATTGAACCCTGGAACTTAAATTTTAATTCAACGCTCAAACTCTGCCAACGATCAGTAGAATATATAAACGATAAAGGTTCATTTGGCCCTTTAATACATTAACATTCTATTTTTGGCGTTAAAGAGAAAAAAATAGCGATGGAATTTCTCGTAATAATTCAATTTCCGTTCAGCTTCGAGCTTTTCGTAGACGTTAGCGGAAATGGAGAGTTAACGCCACTGAGAGGCACAAAAGGAGATGACAATTTATAGGAGTTATCATTACGTCTTTATAGAAATTTATTTACCTATTATCCTGTATATGTCGCCGCCAAATGGTTAAAACAGCCACTCAATTGGATGGCTAGGCATTTTATTAAATGGCGGCATTCAAGTGAATGGCTAGGCCGTTCGTTAAATGAATTATGATATCTTAAAGTTCTATGTGTTGGCTGATTGAAAGCTAGCTCTTTAGAAACGGCTGAACCAAAATCCGCCAGGTCATTTGAAATTTAGTTCCTTATTTTGCCACTATAGAGCGCTAACAGTCTCTAACAAATATGGCGTCAACAGCTGATTATTTGTGTGTGTTGTTTTATGTAAAGTGCTTTGTTTCGAATTAAAATAGACAGTATAGTAAGAAAAAAGAACGGTATCCTCTCAAATGCTCTAAAATAAAATATATAATTTCAGAAGCTATAATTTTAGTTGCTATAAATATTCATTTTCTATAAATTTAGGTCCTGTAATTTTAAAAATCTATAAATTTGTTTGATATATTTTTTTAAATCTATAATATTAATTCCTATAACGTATTGTTTTCTATAATTGCAGTTGCCATAATTTTCAAAATCTATAATTTCAAGTCCTATCATTTTTATAATGTCTATTTTCAATTGCACTAATGGCTACTTTCCTATAATTGCTGTTACTATAATTTTGAAAATATATAATCTCAAGTCTTATAATTTTTATAATCTCTAATTTCAGTTGCACTAATGGTTACTTTTCTATAATTGCAGTTATTATAATTTTCTAAATATATAAATTCATTTTCTATAAATTTATTAATCTATAATATCATTTGCTCTAATGGATTGTTAAAATATGTGTACTCACTATATTTTTAAACGTATAACTTCATTCTATTTACATTTACAAATATATAATCAAAAAAAATAATTTTCTATAATGTAATCAATTTAAATAAGTACTATTATTAAAATTTACAATATATTTTGTTAATGTCTGTTGCAGTAATTTTCGATTCCTATTCCCCTAATTTGTAAATAAAAATTGGTTAGCGAGGAGCGAAGCGACGAGCGTGGTTCGAATAGTACTAAAACAGAGCGCGAGACGAGCGAGCGAAGCGAGCGTTCCGCGGTAGCGGACGGCGAAGCGCCAGAAACTCATAAATACCTAAACAACTATCACTTGTTGATAACGGATATGATACCTATATATATATTATTTATAATAAGAAAGGAAGATTTTTATATATTAATAAATATTTCGCAAATAAACTGGAAAAAATATAGCAAATTAATCATTAGATAATTAAATGTTGTACCTTTTGATAATTTAGACATCTTGAAAATTATAGAAAACAATTTTAGATAAAACGAAAACTATAGCAAATTATAAATTAGATCATTTAAATTTATATATTTTGATAATAGTGATTTTGAAAATTACGGATATCGATTTTAGACAAAAGAAAAATTATAGCAAATAAATAACTATTGAATGTAATTTTATATATTTTGATAATAGTGATTTTGAAAATTACAGAAATCGATTTTAGGGTAAAAAAAAATTATAGCAAATGAATAGTTATAGAACTTAATTTTATATATTTTGATAATAGTGATTTTGAAAATTACAGAAATCGATTTTAGGTTTAAAAAAAATTATATATATCTAAATATATCTCAACAGAACTAGCCACTCGTTAGATATAGCCTCACAAATACCATCGGCTAAACGAGGGAGACTAGGTCTTCCGCTGGGTACCCTGGAACCCGTAACACGGTTTCGGGATGTGTAAAGCAACCCGTGAAGAAGAAGAAGAAGAAGAAAAAATTATAGCAAATGAATAATTATAGAATGTAATTTTATATCTTATGGACCTATATATTCTAAAATTATATCAAAACATTTTAGAGATATTGTAGGAGACCCAAAAAAGAACACATAACGGATTTACCTGCAAATAATGAGCCGGACACTAGTTTTAAATAAAATTTTGAGTCTAAATAATACGAATACGACGAACAACCAAGAGGCTGCGACGTTCAGCCCTTATGTTGAACGTTTCTTTCAACAATTTGGCTAAGAATCCTTTAGCCATTCAATTGAATGGCTGATTGAACCATTTGGCGGCGACATATATACTAACAATATAAATGCGAAAGTAAATCTGTCCGTTACGCTTTCATGGCTAAACCGATTTTGATGAAATTTGATATGTAGAAAGCTTGAACAACGTGATTTATTAAACATAAATATTTGGAGTGACACAGTGTGACATAGGCTACTTTTATCCCGGAAAATTCTTGGGAATAATTGTCAAATTTCCACTGGCTAAACCTGTGTGAAAATCTAGTTTTATAATTAGCTACCCGTTCCGGATTCCCACGTGTAGAAAAGTTATAGACTCTCCAGTCCTCCAATAATTATCTCTGTGCAAAAAATACCGTCGATCCGTTGCTCTGTTTTAACGTGAAAGAAGAACAAACAAACACTTTCGTGTTTATGATATTAATTAGCTTTTCATCCCCGGCTTCGCCCGTGGATATTTTAGAACAAAAAAAATACAGCCTATGCTTATTACTCAGGGATATCGTAGCTTTCTATTACTGAATGATTTTTAGAATCGGTTCAGTATTTTGAGAGAACTTCCAAAGTCACATACTTACAAACTTCTTATTTCTAATATTAGTCTAGATTAGATTTTTTTTAATTATGGCATATTTTTTTTCTTTTTTAAATGTCATCTCCAAAATGTAATATGAGTGTCCTCTTACCTTTGTATCTTACTTATGTTAAACAACATCGGTATTCTTACTTTCTGTTAAGCCATTCTTTGAATATGTATTTGTGATTTATATATTCAAAAGGGAAGGTTTTATCTATTGATGTTTGAATATGATTCTTGTAAGTGGCGTCTTAACTTAGTGGTAGCTATTTTTATGATTTTGTACTTACCTATTTTGAAAAAAAAAAGTACCACACAAAAATATTTTTAGATATTGATTTCCCAAGTCTAAAATAATGATTTCTATATGAAATTGTGTGGAAAGTTAATTAAATTATCGGTTTTGAAACCCAAAGAGCGCGAGCATTATTGGCACTTGTCAGTCTTTTTAGGGGCGAATCTATTAGCAGATGCTACTAAGCTTAAAATAGCGACACATACTTAACAACTTCTCTTTATTTACTTATTGACGGCTGGCTCCTTCCTCGCTCAACGAATCAGCATCGCGATTCAGCGGGGAAATGCAGCCAGTATTCTTGGCACTATTCCACGCGGACCTGGTTTATTTAGTTATTTTTAATCTTTAGATTTGATTAGTAAATACTTCCAATAAAAATTATAAATAAACAAATAAATTTAAATTAAAAATTAAAGAATATTGCAAAATCTTGGCTTAGAGCTGAGCCTATGGAACCCTATTTTCTTATGTTTTTCTTTTATTCGTCCTATTAATTAATCATTAGGTTAGTTTAATACAAATTACTAAATTATTATCACACAATGAACTTTTTGCTCATCGCCAAAACATAGAATCAAAGTTTATAAAACAAATAATGATTTGGACATTATGCTACGATAGGGTCGACCCTGTTGGAGACATGATAAATTATTCAACTTTTATATTACAGCACTTAGAATACATCTAGTGTTGGGAAATTGTCGATAGTTTTAAATATCGAATTACTTACAATTACAATCTATATTAGCTGTCAAAATGAGTACATTTTTATGTACCTACTTAGATTGTAGATGTGTAACAACTTTCCTTTCGCTTTCCTATGGGAGTGATTTCGTAAAAAGGGACGGCAGTCGGTAACAAGAAGCCGGGGAATCGCACACTATTTGATTTTACCAATGAGCGCGCGCGGTGGTGGAGTTGGCCGTCAGATGGTACCAACCCATTTTCCGAGAGGTTGGTACTGTCAGCATACAGTGTGTGCGTGTACCAAGCTGAGATGTCAGATGTTACACATCATATGCGACTACTGTAAGGCTCGCTCGTTTTTTGCACTAACACCAAAAGCTTCATACCTATACTCGACGGCATTAAACATAGATATAATTCTTATGTCTAGCAATATCTTTATTTGTAGTTTTTAACTTTATGATGTTTACTAATCGTTGATAAACTAAGTCTTTTAGAAAGTGGGTTACCCACATTATTGTATTTGTCATAGGCAGATTTCTTGGGAACTCAGGTTCTTCTTTCCCACTTTTTTTAACTTTGTGTCGTGCTATAGAGAAACAGAACTGTCTATTTCCAATCACATACAACCTTGGGTCCTTCAAGCGAAATGTGAAGAGCATATCAATAATAAAAATGATGATTGCGATAGCAATTAAATAGCTGCCATGACTCATAGACTTACCAGTATTGCTTAGCGCGGCACTATCTCGAAACTATCTTAATTTTACCTCTCTTCTTGCTGATTTTTTAAGATTCCGTGCCCAAAGGGTAAAAACGGAAACCTTATTACTAAGACTCCGCTGTCCGTCTGTCCGTCTGTCCGTCTATCACCAGGCTGTATCTCATGAACCGTGATAGTTAGACAGTTGAAATTTTCACAGATGATGTATTTCTGTTGCCGCTATAACAAAAAATACTAAAACACAGAATAAAATAAATATTTAAGGGGGCTCTCATACAACAAACGTGATTTTTTTGGCGTTTTTATAGATAATGTGTCATGATTAATGGTGTTATTGGGTTTGATCGTTTAGCCAAGGGTATTTGTAAGGCTATACCTAACGAGTGATCAGTTCTGTTGAGGTATATTTAAATGGAAGTGTGGTTTGTCGGATTTCTTTTACATTTCTTATTAGGTTCATAAAGAAATAACATGTGATCATAAACATACATTTTTTCTATTTAGTAAAAAATATCGATAACTTAACGTTACCTCCCATCCCTAATTTGTTTCCAAACTTAGTTTTCAATGGTTAGACCCAACATGTAAGCGACCGGTACACATTTCAAAACATTTAAATAAATACACTGATATCTAAAGGGGTTTATGTGAGGGGTAAGAAAAACATAACGCCCTTTACAACTTGCGACGTGGTCAGTCTGGTAACAATGTCCATAATCAAACAGAAAATAGAAAATTTGAAAACAAATGCTAAGCACAAATCGACGCACTTCATAGTCATCAACATCCAATTTTTATTCAAATTTTTCAGAAACAGATCTATTAACGAAACTGAAAAAATGTTTATAGATTTTAAGGATATGACATGATGATAAGGATACTCGATAGAAAAAAAACCTAAATACACCTCTGAAAACTTTATTTATCAAGGGGGGGACTTATTTTCACATCGATCACTTTACCTTAAAGAAGTGACACATCTAGTTCCATTAAGTGCATCAACATACTTACACTATTCTGTTTATTTAATAAGGACAACTTGCAAGGGAAGACTCTTACTTCCCCAGCATTTCTCGCTCATCATTCATACAGTTTCTTCACTTGAAGCAATCATTCACATGAATCGATCAACTTTGAATCGTTTAATCGCTTGTTTTACCTATTTTCACTTTTAGGCCGTACCCAAAGGATTTAAACGGAAACTCTATTGCTAAAGCTTCGCTGTCCGTACGTCCGTCCATCTGTCACATGGCTGTAAATTTTGAACCGTAACAGGCAGTTATTTGAAATTTTCACAGAGTGTGTATTACTATGGCTGCTATTACAACTAATAATAAAAATTAAATAATAATAAATTAAAAATGTGTTTTATTCGGCGGTTTTTGCTCGATCTTAATATTGACAACAATGGCAATACATACAAACGTCTAACTAGTGTAACTATAGTGCATACTCTTAAGTAAAACTTGGTCTAAACTTAGTGCATACTATTGAGTGTACGGAATCCTTCGTGTGCAAGTCGGACTCGCACTTGGCCGATTATCTAGTTTCCTTGGTTGTAAATTGGTCTAATTTTTAACCGACTTCCAAAAAAAGAAGGAGAAGGTTCTCAATTCGGACCGTATTTTTTTTATGTATATCGATTACTCCGTCAAATGGGAACCGATTTTGATGATTTCTTTTTTAATCGACAGACAATTCTTCCGGATTGGTCCCATTTTTTTAATCATAGAAATCGGTTCATTAGTTTTTCAGAAAATTTAAAAAAACTGAGTTTAAAAGTCAACTTTTCTTAACATCTCGAAATATGTACCGATTTTGACGACTTATTTTTTTAATGATATAATATTTTTTCGACATTATCTCACAGACATATGACGAAAATCGGATCAGTACTTTTTCATAAATACAATAATTTGCCTCTGTTTACGGCTGAAAATTATATCAAAGAAAAGCCTTAGCAACGGTTGCTATTGACACGAATTTGTCAATTTTCGTACCTATCGACGCGGCGACGGTGGTCTAGCGGTGAAACGTATAAGGAGCAGAGCAGGATGCACATGGTTCAAATCCCATCCACAGCGATATTTTTTTTATTTGTATTCTACATTAGAAAAATAACACCCTTTTTTTAAATGTATTTCAACTTGTTTCAACTCAAATCACCTGGCCCCAAAAGTACCCCCTTTTAAATTAATCTGTAGCTACACCGTGAAAAGAGCTTTTAAACATTAATTCATCATTCATTTTAATGAAACGCATTCGCCATTACGTTTTATGGCCGGTAATCGCCTGATGTCTTTTTGGAATTCATTTTTGAGGTATTTTTAATAATATCGTTCAATGAAGATTATGTCAAAGGATTTTTTCGTTATGTTTTTATCATAATAAATCAAAATAAATTAAAGTTCCATTACTTATGGAAGCGAGACTTGCATATGGAACATGAAAGTAAAATAAATGCAGTGGAAATGCGGTCATTAGTGACTATAATAAAGAAAAGCAGTTTACCCTGGTTTGGATACGTTGACTAAAAAAGTTTATATGGCTGAAGTGAAAGGAAATGCTGGCAGAGGACGAACTAGGTGTACCTACTCTTATTGAACTTATAAAAAAATATTGATCGAAGGCAATATTAAAAGTAGGCACACAATCGCCGAGCATGTATGAAAGGTATGATGAATAGAAAAGAAGCGAAAGAAGTATGTCAGGATCATAGCAAATTACGTTCGATTGTCTCTGCCTACCCCTCTTGGGATAAAAGGCGATAGTGAAATGTATATGAAGCATGTATACAAATTCGTTAAAAAAATAAAGCGATTTTTTCAAAATAGATTGCATAACGAGAGACAGTAAATCACTGCTGAACCAATTTATTTAAAAAATGCAGTTTATCATTTCCGACAATTTAAAAGGAAAAATGATAAATGTGAAAATACGTCCACACTGTTTTTTTTCTAGGTCATTACTTAATCATTCACGGGTTGTTTTACAGCTCACGAAACAGTCTACGGTATCAGGACCAAGTTTAGCCGATGGTATTTGTGAGGCTATACCTAACGAGTGGCTTGTATTGTTGAGGTATATTTACATTGGAAAGCCTCTAAGTGTGATTTGTCAGATTATGTACACAAGTTTTAATTAAAAAACCCATTCCTTCTTAACCACCCGGCCATCGAAGCTGAACTGAAACTACTGAATCGATTCTAAAAAAGATTTCTCTAATAGGAAGCTACATTATCCCTGAGGCTATATCCAAGATCTTCTTGTTTCCTATCTCTAATATATAAAAATTATAATTTGTCTGTTCGTATTCTATATTATTCAAAAACTACTGGACCGATTTTATTACGGTTTTCACTCGTAGATAGATTGATTCAAAAGGAAGGTTTATGATTCGGCGAATTGTGTCAACGGTATCGGGTGAGACTGAGCTCTTTTAGGCGATGGTATTTGTGAGGCTATACCTAACGAGTGGCTTGTTTTGTTGAGGTATATTTAGATGCGGAAAAGCCTCTTAAGTTTGTCGGATTATGTACATAAGTTTTTAATTATAAAAAAGTAGTTAATACGAGACGTCTTAAGGGCCGTTGGTCAAGGTCATCTTATAACTGTAAAAAATATGGCAAATCTCAGATAATCGTTAATTAGAGCATTGTTTTCCAACAACTGTGTGGTAAGGAAATGTTGTATAAATAAACTCACCTTTCCAGGATTAACTGAGATTTGCCATATTTTTGACAGTTACATGATGACTGAGAGCAACGGTCCTTAACCACTCGGCCACCGGCGTACCTATTATTTTGTTCTTTTTTTTTTCATAACAAAATATTTTTCTCAAATCGGACCAGTACCTATTGAGCACACACTTTCTTTATCATATACTAGCATTCCGCCCTCGGCTTCGCTTTACCTTTATCCCTACCCCCACCCCTACCCGTACCCCTACCCCTACTTCTACTCCTACCCCCTATCCCTACCCACTACCACTACCTCTATATCATCATTAGTTTTCGCAGCGCACGCGATGTAAGGAATTTATTAGGTAATTTTTTACATCTTGGGTTACATTATTGGAGTTTTAGTAAGGATCCCTATTTTTTTTGAAAATAGAATATAGCCTATGTCACTCAGGGTGAATGTAGCTTTTCAATGGTGAAAGAATTTTTGAAATCGGCACAGTAGTTTTTGAGTTTATTCATTACAAACATACACACACACAAAAATACAAATCTGTATAGATATATAGGTAATCTTTTGCCCGCGGTTTTACCCGAAATTATAACATTTCTTTGGATATGGGGAGTGTTCAGAAGAACTCCATGGCCTCGTCCTTCCATCCCCTTTTCGCACCCGCACTGCTCGCACAGGATACAGTTGTCATCCTCACACCGTCGACACGTTCTCCATACGAACGAAAAAATTCAGTGACTCGTTCCTGTGTCGTACATCCAAAAAATGGAATGAACTTCCGGCGTCGGTCTTTCCTCCTTTCTACAACCTTGGGTCCTTTAAGCGAAGCGTGAAAAAGCATCTCTACGGGCTGCGACTGGCGGAATATAATTTACGATCTGCCAGTCGTTCATGGACCAGCGACTTATGCTTAACAATCAGGCGGTGGCAAGGTCACATGTCGTCTTCTCTATAAAAAAAATATATTTCTTGAGAGAGATCTGTGTTTTTCCCAGGAATAGAACTTCTAGTTAAAATAAACTGATTAGTTTAAATATAAGATAGATAAATCAAGTACTTGCTAGAGGGGTGTCGACTCGTTAATACTATGACGCAGTTTGAATTTAAATTGATCTTCCCCTTTGTTTTGTTAAGAATGCGTGCCTAATTTTTCAGAGGGGATAAAGCCTTCGTGTCTATCTCAAATGAATGAATGATATAATGTCTTGATGAGATTTTCAGGGGTAGACAGAGTAGATGGAACAACAATTCAGGATGTAAATATTTTGATTTGAAATGGGATAAAAATGCAATCAATAAAGCGGTCTTTACGTAGAATGCGAGATATAAAACGTATTGACCGCATCCGGAATGATGTTGTGACTAAAATGAAGAAAAGTAGTTTACGCTGGTTTGGAGACGTTGAAAGAATGAAGGATGAAAGATTGACAAAAGGAAATGCTGGCAGAGGACGACCTAGATGTACTTTTATTGAACATATAAAAAATTATTGATCGACGGCAATATTAAAAGTACACACAATCGCCGAGCATGTATGAAAGGTATGATGAATATAAAAGAGGTATATCAGGATCGTAGCAAATGGCATTCGATAGTCTCTGCCTACCCCTTGTGGCGGCACATCGAGTCGCGTCGATAGATGTCGCAACGTTACTAACTCATTGAAACCTGTATCGCGCCATTGAAAATATTTAATAGATTGGCATATATGCGACTTTCCAGCGATGTGCGTTGGGGAGTATTCCTTTTACTCATGATCGCTGGATTGTTGTATGTATTGCCATTTCTATACCCTATTGGGATAAAAGGCGTGATGATAGATAGATAGAATAGATAGATATATGTAATCTATCTTTGAACTAGGTTCAAGATGAAACAAAAGTTATATTCTAAGTTTAAATACCCACTGTTGCTTAAAGCTTTATCAGAATTACGTCTGGTATTAACGAGGTAGACCACGCGGATTCCGGTCATGTACCAATGGAGTTTTTACTATTAAAAACTGTACATAATCCGACAAACCACACTTAGAGGCTTTTCCATCTAAATATACCTCAACAGAACTGGCCACTCGTTAGGTATAGCTTCACAAATACCATCGGCTAAAAGAGGGAGACCTTGGTCTTCCGCTGGATACTCTGGGACCGTAACACGGTTTCGGGAGCTGGAAGGTAACTCGTAAAAAAAGCCAGACAGATTGACTTTAAATTGATCTACACCTTTTTGAAGAATGCGTGCCTAATTTTTCAGAGGAGAGTAATAATATTCGCTTTTCGCCAGTTGACCATATAAACCTGATAATGCTTAATGTACCTAGATGTGGACCAAGAATGTTATTCTTAAAAGAAGTGCGACGACCGGGTTTATGTGCCCTCCGAAGCATATTATAAATGCAAAAGTTTGTTTGTTTGTTCTTTTTTCACGTCAATACATAGCAACGGATGGATGTGATTTTTTGCACAACAGTTTGAGTTCTTAGTCACATTTAAAAAAACACCGGCCAAGTACGAGTATAAAAACGAAAAAAAAACACGCCCCCCTTGTTATTTATTTTTAAAGTGAATAATATAACTTAATATTCTGTAAATATTTCAAGCGTCTACCTGTTGCCGTTATCAATATCGAGCAAAAACGTGCAAACAATTACGTTTTTTGTATGTGATCCCCTTAAATATTTATTTTATTCTGTTTTTTAGTATTTGTTGTTATAACTATCACGGTTCATGAGAGAGTGGTGACAGACAGACGGACGGACGGACAGCGGAGTTTGGGTACGAAACCCTAAAAATCTACTGGCGAAACCGGAGCAGAATGCTAGCATAGAGTATATTTTGAGTTATGAAAAGGGTCAGTTTTAGACAAAAGTCCTTTTTGTCTAAACCCAATTGTGATCACTCCAATAAATGCCTGACCATTTATAAAAGGTTTGAACGAGGAAAGGTTTCCCGTAATTTTAAATAATTTTACATTCTGTGTGTAGATTGAAAAACTGGTATATATTTCACACATCTTCAAGATCACCTCGGTGTAACAGTGTCTACTTGACGCCAGTTGTTCATTATCAAACAGAACTTTTAAACCCAAATAATCTTGGTACACCTCTAGCCCATGTTTGCCTCAGCCAAATCCATACATATTTTCATGCATGCTCTTCCATTTTTCAAAATAACACTGATTGGATCTGGGAATTTTCTTCCAATCACATCTTGTTACAAGCTTCAGTCCGCGGCGTGGAAATAGATCCAAAAAGAAATAATCCCGTGGCTGTAATGTGCCCCTGCCTGTATGTCATTCTCTGCTCTACCACTATGCAAAAAATCATGTCGATCCCGTGAAAAACAAAAACAAATCTATCCCACGGGAACCATACATTTTTCCGTGATAAGAAGTATTGGGTATTCCAGACTATAATCTATTTCTGTGCCATATATCATCCAGATCCGTTCAGCCGTTCTGGCGTGATTGAGTAACAAACATACATACATCTATACAAAATTTCGCTCGCGTTTATAATATTAGTGGGATAAGTTTGAAGCTCATGTCTGTGTTTTTTAAGTTTAGTCGAAATACTGAAGTGAAGATATATGCTGGCAGAAGACGAGCTAGGTGTAAAAAATGTATTGATCGATGGAAATATTAAAAGTACACACAATCGCCGAGCATGTATGAAAGGTATGATGAATATAAAAGAAGCGAAAGAGGTATTTCAGGATCGTAACAAATGGCATTGGATGTCTCTGCCTACCCCTCTTGGAATAAAAGGCGCGATGATTATTTGGCCATGATTAGAGGCTTTTCCATCTAAATATACCTCAACAGAACTGGCAACTCGTTAGGTATAGCCTCACAAATACCATCGACTAAACGAGGGAGACTTGGTCTTCCGCTGGGTACCCTGTGACGGTTTCGGGGGCTGTAAAGCAATGTATTTGTGGCCGATGCTGGGATCAAATCGGGTCTGCTCTGCGCCACTTGGCCACAGGCGCATTTTAACGAACATCTATTACTTTAACAATATTAACCGATAGTTAATGCAAAACTAATTACAGAAGTAAACTGAGATAGTCAATTAAAATATCAAAAACAATTCTAAAGTGTCCTTCAAAGATCTAAACTTTTTAATTGTCTTCATTAAATCACTGAAACTTTGATAGTTTTTTATATAATATAAATTATTTCTTTATAGATTTATTATCACGGTTACAACTAAACTTTTGTCACATACAAATTACATGCTTCACATGCATGAGCTGTAGTATATCTAAATTTGTATAGGGGATAAACTATTCCCAATTTCTCTGTAAATAATCCACCTGTGTCACTGTAATTTAGCAAATAGTTACTTATTCAAAATATCTATGTGAAATAGCTGTTATTTTTAACCGAACTTCAAATATGTATGTTCCCCGATTACTTGAAGACGCCTGGACCGATTTGGAATTTTTGTTTTGTTTAAAAGGGTATACTTCACAGGTGGTCCCATGGTCATCAGGTCAGGATCTGATGATGGGATCATGGAGAAAATTGAGTCTTAAAATTTTATAGGGACACTTGAATCGATTTGGGTATTTTTTATAGTGACTTGTGCATTTGCTTTCGGAAAGCACATTTTTCAGTGCATAATTTTTGAAGTCGGTACTTTTTTTAAAAGCCAATATATTTCAATTGGTTTTATTGAATAGGACAGCATACGAAAACTCGCTGGAAGTAACTTTTTCCTCGACTTGACTTGACTTGAAAACCGCAACAGAATCCGTGATTTTGTATCTTTATTATAACTATAACTTTCATGCTGAATATCCTGAAAATCTGTTCAAACATTTTGCTTTTTTTTCAATAGAAAAATTCAGACAGGCCATCAATAATAAATCATTAAATTTTAATCTTGCAGAGATTCATGCTGATACGGATAACGCGTAAACCAGTTAAGGCTTCTGTGACGTGCAATTTGTTAGTAGAGCTTAACTCTGACATCCCGGTTTGAAACCCGAATCCATTGGTGAAAGTGATAAATAGTCATTGTTTATGACTGATTGTGAAATGGAACCGCGTCAGGCAATTTTTTGTCAGCCAAAAAAGTTTTAACAGCTTTAATTGTTGTATTTTATATTAAGGGGTGTTGAAACTGGCGCTTTCAAGTTATTATTGAAAAACTGGAGATATTTTCCATATTTATTTTCCAAACTTCCTGAAAACTACTGAAAAAACAGAATTGAGAACCTCCTCCTTCTTTGGAGTTTAGACACAAATTTCGGTTGCGACACACAATCCTTTCAATTAATTACCAATATTTATCTCTTCTTCTCCTTTCTCTTCTTTACGGGTTGCTCCCGGGAACTGTTTCCGGCCCCAGGGTACCCAGCGGAAGGCAAAGTCTTCCTCATTTAGCCGAAGATTTTTTTGAGGCTATACCTAACGAGTGGCCAGCTCTGTTGAGGTATATAGATGGAAAAACCTTTTTGTACGGTTTGTCGGTACATCGATTTTTTATTATAAAAACCCATTGGTCGGGTGTGGGGATCGAACCCAAGACTAAAATATGTATTTCATTTTATACGCATATTTTTATCGCAATTTTTTTTAAATAGCATAATTTATAAATATTTTAAAAATTTGCCCAAAATAATATGAAATAAAGTTTTATGTACTTAGTTATTTTATATTTAAGAAACACGACTATATAAAGATCCGCGTAGATAGTGGCAAGAATACTGACTGCTGCCAGTCCTCTTATCACCAGAAGAAATGATCAGTCTTGGGGATATTTCTTTATTTAATTTTTTGCTAATTCAACCCCACCATTAGTTTTTAACTTTATTTTTATATCATATCATAAAATCGTGACTTCAAAAGGCGCTCTAAGAAAATATACCTAGAAATTACACTATTTTTATCAAAGGTTTTTTAGCCCACCTCTGAAGCGGTCCGTCGTCCCAAGTCCCTATAGATGTCTTAGTTGCCACTTTTTTTCAGCAATGATATAAAGTGTACACATCTTTGAATTATACATGGGCTTTAGCTTCCTTAGTGCCGTGGAACATGGATGTAGGTTGGTTAGGCGTTATGGGTTGGATGCGGTATTAATGTAAATTGATTGGTTGATAACAAGTTTAAACATTATTTACTTATAAAATTATCTTAGATACTAAATAACAATTAAAAAACAAAGATTATGAAGTGCCTCTTTTTTTAATTCATTTACTGAGTACTTACAGTGTTAAAAGTACACACAATCGCCGAGCATGTATGAAAAGTATGATGAATATAAAAGGAGCGAAAGAGATATGTCAGGATCGTAGCAAATGTCATTCGATTGTCTCATGATTCATGTTTTAAGACTTGTATTTACTAAGTTGTAGAAGGTAAAAATGTTTTAATAATGCAATTTATGATTCAAAATCAGTATAAGTACATCCGACCCGTAAAATATTAAAATATGTCACATCAAATATTTTTCACACTTCCATGTGTTTTGATGTATTGGCTCATTTTTAAGCGACGTCAAAACGCAGAAAGGCAACTAGTTTTCGCCTTTTTTGTTCTCCCATTTTATTTATGTCCACACTGGCCTGTATTATGTGGATGTTCATTTTCACAATTTCACACGAAATGTGAAAATATTTTTCTTCGTCAGTTGCAAAAATTGATATCCACTTTCTTTTTCATAAAATACATACAAAATTATATGGCTGAAGTGAAAGAAAATTCTGGCAGAGGACGACCTAGGTGTACGTTTATTGAACATATAAAAAATGTATTCATCAATGGCAATATTCGCCGAGCATGTATGAAAGATATGATGAATATAAAATAAGCGAAGGTATGTCAGGATCGTAACAAATGACATTCGATTGTCTCTGCCTACCCTCTTGGGATAAAAGTCGTGATGATAGATAGATAGATAGATCATACAGAGAGACACGCATCTAGATTTTTTATATTTCGGCCGTTCAATTATTTCTGTGCAAAAAACAAAGTCGATTCCTTACTCTGTTTTGACGCAAAATAAAGATTAGACAGCATACGCCATGAAAACGCGCTGTGGCGAACTTTTTTCCGACTTGATTCACTTATACTGTTAATGACCAGCTCCTTAACATGATATGTCCATGGTTAATAATCTTAAACTTTTATCTAATAGTGAAATCATAAAAATCCATTAATCCTCATTTTGCAAAGAGCTAAATGCCGTTGCCGGCCCCGGGGTACCCAATAGAAGACAAAGTCTTCCTCATTTAGCCAATGACTTTTTTTGAAGCTATTCTAACTAGTGGCTAGCTCTGTTGAGGTACGTAGATGGAAAAGCTTCTTTTTACGGTTTGTACATAGATTTTTTAATATAAAAAACCCATTGGTACATTTTATTAACTCCAAGTTATTGCCACCCATCCTTAGATATACTACACGCTGCTTAACTACTACTGTCGGTCTTGCCACATAGCCAATAAAAGCGTTCTGTAATCCTAATAGTTTGACATTAGAGCTAACGTGCCCAGAATAGCCATAGTGTAAAGACAAAGGGATTCTTGGTAGCATGGATGCCAGACATTTCTAATGTGACCACGATTTTGGATATTAATTTTGGGACTATTTATATTTGTATACCTTCCTAGCTTTCTGCCCCCGGCTTCGACCGTGATATTTTCGAACAAAATAAAATATAGCAGGGATAATGTAGCTTTCTATTAGTGAAAGAATTTTCAGAATCGGACCAGTAGATTCAGAGATTACCTCCTATATACAAAATTACAAACTTTACCTCTTTAAAATATTAGTATAGATTACAAAACCATTACCCAGCTGAAGTCTTCCTCGTTTAGCCGAGTTCTATGCTCTCTTGGGTATGGAAAAATATATCTCTAATATCTTGAATCCTGGACTATCAGATATATGTGAGAGAGCCAAAGTTGACGAAATGTGGTGTTGGAGACGCATGCTGCGCATTCCATGAACAGCTAGCAGGACGAACGTCTCCGTTCTCAGCGAACTCAGCATAAGTCATGTCATCTCTCTGCTTTCAACGCATCCTCAACTACTTCGGCCATGTTGCTCACAGAATCTCTGACAGCACTGAAAAGCTAATCGTGGGAAAATTCGACGAAAAAGACCACGCGGTTGATCGGTTACGGTTACGATGGGCAGACCAAATGAAATCGTTGACCGGTTGACACATTTTCTATTACTTGAACACAAACAAAGTCATGAGCATGTACTAGTTTTTTCACACAACAGAATTATGTTCACTAAATTAACATAAACGTAAATCGCAAAAGCCTTCAATCTTGTAGCACACAAAGAGATGAAAGATTTTTCTGTTCTATTATTCTTGTTAAATTCAGACGCGTCTTTTATTATGTATATTAATATTGAAATTTATATTGACGGCATTTGATGCATTGTTTCTTTGAAAATATTACAGAAAATTTCTAACATGCATACATACATGCACTGATTCACTGTGTTACCTCGTTGTTCTTTCAGGACCGGTTTCACCAAATTCGATCGATTTTAAACGAAAATCATATCATAATACATATTATGGTTGAAAAATTGATTAGAATCTCACGTCACAGTGCAATGAACTCAGTGAAACGCGCGACTATTTTTTATCAGTATTTCTTTAGAAAGATGTGAGTTCGATGCACTGCGAAAATAATCGTTAAGATACCGAACATAAGATAACATAGGCCAAGATTCACGTACCTGAAAAAGGGAATAATTTGAGAAATTTGTATTTTAGTAAATTTAATTATGAGAATTCAGACCTTGCGGTCACAAAAAAACGCATTAATCTAAATATTCTATACTAGCGTTCCGCCTCCGGCTTCGCCCGTGGATATTTACGAACAAAGTAAAATATACCCTATATCTACCCCTACCCTTACCGCTACCCCTACCCCTACCCCTACCCCTACCCCTACCCCTACCCATACACTTACCCATACACTTACCCATACCCCTACCCCTACCCCTACCCCTACCCCTACCCCTACCCCTACCCCTACCCCTACCCCTACCCCTACCCCTACCCCTACCCCTACCCCTACCCCTACCCCTACCCCTACCCCTACCCCTACCCCTACCCCTACCTCTACCCCTACCCCTACCCCTACCCCTACCCCTACCCCTACCTCTACCCCTACCCCTACCCCTACCCCTACCCCTACCCCTACCCCTACCCCTACAAAACTGACTGACTGACAATCAACGCACAGCCTAAACCGTTGAAGATATAAATTTGAAAATTTGAAAGTATATTCCTTAGGAAGTGTCGAGGTGCACAAAGAAAGGATTTTTCGAAAATCAACCCCTAGGGGGTGAAATGGGGTGGAAACATTGTATTTCTATTACACGGAAAACTGCTAGTTATAGACAAAACTATATCAAACTTGCGAGTTAAAAACAATTTTTCGACTTAAGATTATGGAATTGTAGAAATAGTATGAGCGCGAATGTAAGAAGCTCAAGAGGATGTATAGAGCTAAGTGCGAGTTTTATGATGCGTAAAAGTACATAATCCACTGCAGTGACCATAATCAAAAAAATATATGATATTCTTGAGGTTATGCGTTATTAAGATACTGTGTTCAAAACATAATACAACTATATTGATTCAATAGAAAAATATCACGAATGTACCTCTAAAAAAATATTTTACTGTCTAGAAACAGTACCTACTAAAATGCATGCAATGATTCTGATTTTTTGACAGATTTTATATCTAGCAATATACTATCGTAATACTGTTCTATTTTTTAATCAAACTTTCAGCAAGTTCCTTTATTCTCATTTTCGAGATTTTATGTACGCACTGCACGCGTATGTGCGTAAGCGCTCGTGTACTGACAGTACCGGCTGCAGCCTGATGCTATATTATTAGTGGCAGCCACGTCGTTTGGTGTGTATGTGTACCCGCGTGGGGGCGGTGCCATCTCTCAAGGTCTTTGGCTCTGTACAGCGTCTTAAGAACGTCTTAAAAGTTGACATTAGACACTGACATTGACATTCGGATCTTCTTCTCCTTCTTTTATTATGGCTCCACCAATGTTCATCGGTGATTTGCCAATGTCAAGTATTATAGCCTTTATAGTATTTACAGCCGATTAATCGGTAGCTAAGATAATCTCGTCAACTGTGATATGTCTTATTAATCACAGACTAATAACAACTATCACAGAGCGTACGGGAATAAACTGGATTACCCATCATGTCACGACAAAACGCGTGCGTTGGATTAGGATCTCAAAGAATACAAATTATTGTCACCTTAGTGATTGAAAATGGGACGTTAAACATGGGACTATTCAATCAGTAACGTGATAATAGGTTGTATGCATTTACTTCGTTCGAGCTTAATTCACTTACTGACGCTTTGATAACTACTGCACCTATTTAAAGAGCATTAGAAAAAATATACACAATACCGTTTTACTTATGGAAGCGAGACTTGGGTATGGAATAAGAAGCATGAAAGTAAGATAAATGCAGTGGAAATGCGTTCATTACGTAGAAAGTGTGATAGAAAGCGTATTGACCGCTTTTAAAGAAATGTTGAAAGAATGAAGGATGAAAGATTGATTGACTTCAGGATGACTGAAGTAAAAGGAAATGCTGGCAGAGGACGACCTATGTGTGTAGGCAATATTAAAAGTACACATAATCGCCGAGCATGTATGAAAGGTATGATGAATATAAAAGAAGCGAGAGAGGTATGTCAGGATCGTAGCAAATTGTTATGGGTTAAAAAGGTAAATATGCAATATCTATGCTATGTCACATTTCGACTAACAAGTACAAGCCGAAGTGGCTAGGTGGTAGGCACCGCGCTGTTAACCGCCGAGGTCGCCGGTTCGAATCCCAGACGTTGCGAATTTTATTTTTGTCTTGATTTATAAAATATTCATTCACTATGGAATTTTGATGTGAGCAGCACATATTTATATATATATATTGTAATTTATAAAGAAAGTCATTATTTTGTGCAATATTCATGTGTTATGAATGTTAAAGGAAAGGGGTAAGTGTCATACAGCTCACTAAGTAAAGTAACACAACCTAATATTTAAAATTACTAATGTAATGTAATTTGGAAGTGGTACCTAATAATCATAGTCCTATTATTAGATAAGACACGCCCTTTCCTAATGAAGTAACAAGTAACCTTAAATTGAAGGAAGTACTATTACCTACTCATACGACTGAGCACGGCACTCATTGGGGTTGGCAGGGTCCCGACAATTTTGTAGAATCCCTCCTGGCGCCCTCATAACTATGTACATATAAGATAAGTTTAGTTAAGAGTAGTTAGTTTTAGATTAATTATTTTATACCTAAGGTGTGTATTAGTTTAAGTCGTAAATAAATATAGGCTAAAAGAAATTAGTTGTGTTTGAGTTTTAGCCATAATAAAATGACATTCGATTGTCTCTGCCTACCCCCCTAATTATAAAAGGCGTGATGATAGATATAAATTAGAAAGGACATTCGAATATGAATACGTCAAGTGAGATGGCACTATAAGAAAAACCGATGTATGTCAAAGCTTGTTTAGCGCTCGTCTCATAAAATCTATTTTATGGCAGCTTTCGCGCACCGTGTCAATATTTATGTTGCTTTTATATCGGCCTTATAAGACCGAATGTCATTTCACATAAAGATTAGGGAAAAACTTACTTTTTCGTTGCTAAATATGGCGCGGAATAGCCTTTTATGTTCAAACTCATAAAATCTAACGCGACGAACCGAATTGTTTATTTATTTACCGAGACCCGACTTTTGTACTGGTTTGTTTAAAAAATATAAATACTAAGCTTCCCCCAAATATGCTATAACTGCTTTTATATTAGAGATAGATTCATGCTTCTAAGAACTTTTTTGTAGATTGTTTTATTCTACACAATTCTATCCTACATCATTTTGTTATATCTCTGACGGATTAGACAGTATACGTCATGAAAACGCGCTGCAGCTAACTTTACCCCCGCGACTTGATTTACAAGATAGGTCCATGTTTAATTCTCATATTATCTAATATATCTAATAGTTTTTTATAATATGTAGTGATAACGATCTTAACAAATATCCAAAACCGTGTAAATAACTTTATTTCATACAACCTACGCACAAAAGGTGCCCACTCATTCATCTAATCGCCGGAGCGCCGCCATACGGTCCATCGAAATCGACCACAGACTCCTCCAATTCTTGTGACGAACGGTCCGCCATCCGTTTTCAAATCGTTGTATTTGTGGTTGATTTCGATGGCCGGAACGATCTGTCACACACAAACGGATGTTTGACAGTTTGTTTAATCGAATCTTGTGTGTCGATTTACATCGCTAATGTGTGGCCTGTGTTCAACTCGATCATAGGGCTGGCCGGAATGAAAATTTTCAGTGAGATACCGGACCAGTGCGTGGGCAAATGTAAGGGCAGTGCGTAAATCTCAAGGATCCATCACCAGGTCTACCAAGTCTCCAAATTTCCATTTTCGCTAATTTCCAGTGATTATGAAAGGTTTTTGTTTGAGCAGCATTTCTTTTTATTTACTATCGCTAAGTATCCATCGACTTGATTTCTCCTAAATGTGATAAATCTATGTTTAAAAATCGTATGCCTTCCTCTTGAATCAATCTATCTACTAGCGAAAACTACAACACAATCCGTGCAGTAGTTTTGAAAATATCTGGTACTATAGACTGACAGATGGTTGGGGACTTTAATTTATCACAATACATTTATAAATAAATACGCCCGCCACGTCTGTCTGTCTGTCGGTCTGTTTAAGCAAAAACTACTAAACGGATTTTGTTGCGCTTTTCAATTTTAGATAGATTCATTCACCGGGATGGTGTACGAGTATTAAACATAGACCTATCATGTTTAGGAGTTGAGCATTAACAGTTTAAAATAATTAAGTCGGGGAATAAGTTAGCCCCAGCGAGTTTTAGATAATAACAAAGTTATGTAGGAAATATGTTACATAAATAGATAGTTACGAAATAGTTACGAAGCTATAGCGAATATTATAATTTAAACATAATGCATAATGCATTTTCAGCAGACGTGGATAATCCTCAAATTGCTCCCTTCTCACCTTTGAAGGCGGTTGTCAATAACTGACAGGAAATATCAAAGGATAAAATATTATTTTATATAAGAGTTTCTTTCGAAAATTTTCACTAGATTTTCTAGATGGATTGGTCGGCGTCCCGGTCAAGTATCAATGGATTTTTTATACATAATTAAAATTTTATGCAGGTACCTACATAATCCGACAAACCACACTTAGAGGCTTTTCCATCTAAATATACTTCAACATGTTCAGGGTCTTACTTATCGCGCGGCCCACCATCCGTTTTCAAATCGTTGTATTTGTGGTTGATTTCGATGACAGGAACGATCTGTCACACACACACACACATCCATACGAATCTTGTGTGTCTGTGTGGGTGAGTGCAATGCATGTGATCTAGATCGTATGATTTACATTGCTAATGTGTGGCCGGTCTTCAATCTCGATCATACAGCGGCCGGTGCGTGGGCTATTTAGGATTCCGTACCCAAAGGTCCGTCCGTTTGACACAGAGCTGATTCATTTAAACCGTAATAGGTAGACACTTGAAATTTTTACAGAGTGTGTATTACTATGGCTGCTGTAACAACAAATAATAGATTAAAGTGTTCCCCATACAAGAAACATGTTTCATTCGGCGTTTTTTACTCGATCTTAATAATGGCAATACATACAAACCTCTAACTAGTATAATTATAATGCATACTCTTAAGTAAAATCCGGCCAAGTGTGAGTTGGACTCGCGCTAATTTGTTCCTGCGCCATACAGGGGCGTCTAACTTGGTCTTGATTGAGTGTACGGAATCCTTCGTGTGCTAGACCGACTCGCACTTGGCCAAAGAAACTAATTTCAATGCAATGCAATAGTTTTAACGACAGACGACATAATGACGTCATCATTTAGGTAAAGTGGCATTTCTGATCCATGGTACTATGGTGATCTATACTAATATTATAAAGAGGAAAGATTTGTATTTTTGTGTGTATGTTTGTAATGAATAAACTCAAAAACTACTGTGCCGATTTAAAAAATTATTTCACCATTGGAAAGCTACATTCACCCTGAGTGACATAGGCTATATTCTATTTTTTTTTTTAAATTGGAATCCTTACTAAAACTCCAATAATGTAACCCAAGGTGTAAAAAAATACCTAAGAAATTCCTTACATCGCGTGCGCTGCGAAAACTATTGATGATATAGAGGTAGTGGTAGTGGTAGAGGGTAGGGATAGGGTGTAGGAGTAGAAGTAGGGGTAGGGGTAGAGGTAGGTGGGGTAGGGATAAGGGTAGGAGTAGAGGTAGGTATAGGGTATATTTTATTTTGTTCGTAAATATCCACGGGCGAAGCCGGGGGCGGATTGCGGCTCTTACGGCTTAATTAATTGAGAAATGGGGCATAATGCCTCTTTTTACCTAAATCATGGTTTCGTCGGTGGCCGAGCGGAATAGTTTTCGCAGCGCACGCGATGTAAGGAATTTCTTAGGTAATTTTTTACACCTTGGGTTACATTATTGGAGTTTTAGTAAGGATCCCTAATTTTTTTGAAAATAGAATATACCCTATGTCACTCAGGGTGAATGTAGCTTTCCATTGGTGAAATTTTTGAAATCGGCATAGTAGTTTTTGAGTTTATTAATTACAAACACACAAACAAAAATACAAATCTTTCCTCTTTATAATATTAGTATAGATGGTACGGAGTCCGTCTCGCACTTGGCCGGTTTTTGTAAGATGTTCGTTCTTTACACGCCCTCCGAAGCAGAAGATCCCAAATCAAAGCGGATATCTGAAGAGATATCATAAAATTCTATTCTCCCGAACACTAGATGACATTATCGATGAAGTAGTACATCACTATGGAGGTCAATAGTTACAATTTTATGTCGATATTTTCTATTTTACGTGGCCATAAATAAAACGCGAAGACATATCACTATAAAACTACCGCTCTAATTGTGTTGAGTTTGTGATTTTGTTGCATCTGTATGGGATTAGTAATCGCTAATCTATCATCAGGATTTTTATCCCAAGAGGGGTAGGCAGGGACTATCGAATGCCATTTGCTACGATCCTGACATACCTCTTTCGCTTCTTTTATATTCATGATACCATTCATACATGCTCGGCGAATGTGTGTACTTTTAATATTGCCTTCGATCAATAATTTTTTTATATGTTCAATAAAAGTACACCTAGGTCGTCTTTTGCCAGCATTTCCTTTCACTTCAGCCATATAAACCTTTTTTTGTCTTATTTTCCTTTCCCTAAAAACCTTTTTCAGACTATTACAGACATTTAAAAAAATAATCAAATCGGTCCAGCCGTTTCTTTAATGATGCGCTTACCAATTTTTGCAAATTTTTATTTGTGAATGAATGAATGAAGAAATGTCCGCTCACTGAATAGGTCCCCGATTGGTAACTATTACAGTGTGTCTCCTTTGAAATGAATTCAAGCACAGAATGTTTCTAAGTGATTAAACCCTTCCTAGCATTTTGTGCTAATCTAGCAAACTGACCCGGATTTGGACTAGAAAATAGGTTCCCTATATTCCGGCTATATTATTTTATTTCATAAAAAAAGCTTTACAGCTACCAGGAACCGTTTAGCCGAAGATTTTTGAGGCTATACCTAACGAGTGGCCAGTTCTGTTGAGATATATTTAGATGGAAAAGCCTCGTGTGGTTTGTCGGATTATGTACATAAGTTTTTACTGCCTACTACTGCCAGACGTCTTAACCACTCGGCCACCGACACAATTCTCTAAACTAAAAAGCCGAAGAAACTTGTTGTTTAAAAAATCTTGAGATATATATTATGATGTAGATACTATCTGTTACTTGCGACTTAATCAGCGTTGTTTTAGGCATACGGGGTCATACGATTTACCATACAATTTTAACACCCCATTTCACCCCATTAGGGGTTGTTTTTGGAAAAATCCTTTCTTATTGCATCTCTACCCCTACCAATTTTCATATTTATATCTACAGTGGTTTAGGCTGTGCGTTGATTGCCAGTCAGTCAGCGATACGATGGTTTTATATAATATTTCGATAAATAAAATATGGACAATTCGAGATCGTCAATGGCATTCGATTTTTTCTGCTACTTGTGGCGAGGGGGGAGGTAGACGCCTAGTACTAACCCCTGTACTACTGTATTTTTCTGTCGTTTTATGAAAATTATGCTAAAATACAAACAAAATAATTATAATTAATGATTGGAAACACTATGTTCCCGCAAGTTAGACGTCCTAGATCGATTTAAAACATCACAATCCCTCCTTAGGCTTAGTACTCTATGTGATAGATGGATAGATAAAATACGTGTACCGGTAGAAACACAGGGTACCAATACACAATTTCTGCGTACCGCAAGATACCTATTATTATTTTCTTTTTGTATCAAATAATCATATTTTCGGTTCATAGAAACACTTGAAATATGTACAAATAATATTTTCTATACAGAAAGCTGTTCACGCAGCCATATGTCCACAATCGAAGATTGATCGCCCTCAGACAAGATTTGTTATGTGTAGGGTGACAAGGCTTACTATTTTACCAAGTCTCTCTCTTTTTAACGGACTTTAAAAAAAAGGAGGAGGACATTCTCAATACGTCGGAACTTATGTTGTTTTTATGTATGTTCCCCGATTACTTGAAGACGCCTGGAAGACAGGACCTGATGACGGGATCCTGGAGAAATCGCGAACCCTTCAAATTTTATATGCACACTTGAAGCGATTTGGGTATTTTTATTTATGTGCCCAGTTCTGTTGAGGTATATTTAGATGGAAATAAGTGAGGTTTGTCGGTTTATGTTAAGTTTTTAATTATAAAAAAAACCCATTCATTCTTGGCCGGGAACGAACCGTCAGACATCTTAACCACTTGGCCATTGACGTACTGTTTTATCATCACTTAATTATTTTTATATCGACTTGTTTTTAAGGTTCCGTACCCAAAGGGTAAAAACGGAAACCCAATTACTAAGACTCCGCTGTCCGTCCGTCTGTCTGTCTGTCCGTCTGTCACCAGGCTGTATCTCATGAACCGTGATAGTTAGACAGTTGAAATTTTCACTGATGATGTATTTATGTTGCCGCTATAACAAAAAATACTGAAAACAGAATAAAATAAATATTGAAGGTGGCTCCCATACAGCAAACATGATTTTATTGCCGTTTTTATAGATAATGGTACGGAAACCTACGTGGGCGAGTCCAACTCGCACTTGGCCGTTGTCCTCCATAATTTCAAAATCATGGACACCATATACAATTTCAGATAGAGGATGTGACCCTTTCGGGGTTGTTCTACAAAAGTACCGATCTGATAGCCTTCAGAAATTGCCATACATATAGTTTTCGAATTCGTGATCCAAGATTCTGGGAATTAAACTATTTCGGGATGATAGATAATAAATATGTGCGGATTCTAAATTGTCGATCATTTGTGATATTACCCTCAAGAATGATATAGGGGTATATTTATTTGAAAAATTTATTAGAACCTGATTCAAACGTTTTGTAACCGTTTCTGGACAAATATTTTTGCGTCTGATCCCGGATCCCGGCCATGTACCAATGGGTTTTCATAATTAAAAACATATGTACGTAATCCGACAAACCACACTTAGAGGCTTTTCCATCTAAAACCTCAACAGAACTGGCTTGTTAGGTGTAGCCTCACAAATACCATCGGCTAAGCGAGGGAGACTTGGTCTTCCGCTGGGTACCCTGGAACCGTATCACGAATTCGGGAGCTGTAAGGCAACCCGTGAAGAAAGAAAAAAAAATCTTATGGATTCGCGACCGATATGTTTTTGCAACAAAATCTTGGATTGTCCGGCCCGAGAATGTCCGGACAGGAATTCGTGTACCCACTGACAATTCTCTGTATAAAGTTTCTTGCAAAGGGGTTAAATCGAAAACCGTTTCGAGACCAATAGCATTTCTATTTTTCTGTTGAGGTATATTTAGATGGAAAAGTCTCTATAGGTGCCCATCCATTCGTCCAATCAACGGCGCGCCGCCGTACGGTCCACCGAAATCGACCACAGACTCGTCCAATTCTTATAACGAACGGTCCGCCATCCGTTTTTAAATCGTTGTATTTGTGGTTGATTTCAATGGCCGGAACGATCTGTCACACATACACACGCCTTTGTTTAATCGAACCTTGTGTATCTGTGTGAGTGAGTGAATTGCATGTGATCTAGATCGTATGATTTACATCGCTAATTTGTGGCCTATGTTCAATCTCGATCATACGGCGGCCGGACCGAAAACTTTCAGTGAGATACGGTGCGTGGGCTACTTAAGTGTGGTTTGTCGGATTATGTAGAAACGTTTTTAATTATAAAAAACCCATTGATAAAAGTCAAACACAGCCATTCTTATTGAATAAACTATTTATATTTGAAAAAGTGACTATCCGAAATGTTTTATTTACCAAAAAGAATATTGATAAAATAAACACACTGCTAAATCATAATCTAGTCCTAAATCCAATAAAATATATATTGACAATAAATCGAGTTAGAACTAGTATCCGCAAACACAAAGTAGATTATCTAATACAATTTAACCGATGACGGTTACATGCCAACTACGAAGGTCCAGTGAATAACACAAAATATATAACAGCATGTAATAAATAAAGTAGCACGATCTTACAAGTCTACTCGTTAAACTTCTCAATTCCAATTCCAATCCTATTTTTATTTTTTAAATATATTCGAAGAAAATAATATTATTTTATTTTTTTTAATATTATATTAATTTGCGAGTAACATTTTTGTATTTCAATTTTAGTTTTCTTTATTTTTTTCTAAAACCATCTAGCCTTTCAAAAGAAACCGGTTTGTGGCACATCCAAGCACCAGGATTTTCCATCGGGGGAGGTCCAACTACCAACCAAGCCATTTATTTTTAAAAAATAAAACACAAAGTACGTCTTTACCTTTTGTTACATCTTTTCTGCAATAGGTCAATATCCTAGCTCGCTTGACTCGACCTCATCAGCTCATCTGAACTGATAGTAATTACCTACTTCGGAGACGGGTTTCGGGGGTGGTCCGGTCCCACTGGACCCTCCCCCTGCCTACGTGCTTGGGCACATCGGTTCCATGGTTTCAAAGTATATAACCGACATAGGTCGTGGCTGTAATTTCCCAGCCCGATTTCGCGGTATAAAAAGTACTATATGTCATTATCTGACTCCTAAACTACCACTATGCAAAAAATCATGTCGATCCCGTCAAAAACAAAAACAAATATATACTATACCACGGGAACCATACATTTTTTCCGTGATAAAAAGTAGCCTATGTCATTGTGCTATTCCAGGCTATAGATCAGTTCAGCCGTTCTGGCGTGATTGAGTAACCATACAAACTATCGCGTTTATAATATTTAAATATGTTGATCGATGGAAATATTAAAAAGTACACACAATCGCCGAGCATGTACGAAAGATATGATGAATATATTATGTCAGGATTGTAACAAATGGCATTCGATTGTCTCTGCCTACCCCTCTTGGGATGAAAGGCGTGATGATAGATAAATAGATAATATTAGTGGGATTACTCGTATCTAAGGTAAATTTTATTTCCCGCAATAACGGATTGTAACCGAGTACGTTTTAAAGGGTGAGTCTGCAGGGATCAGAAGATTCAGTTACTAGTAAATTTTGAATGAGAGTATCTTTCGTCACTGATGGGGATGTATGTAGCATTATGATAACGGCTTTCTTGGATTTCAAGTCGACTCTGGGTATATTATTTATTAAAAACATTTGTACGAAATACTAAGACTGTCTCACTGGTGCCTTACTGAATTAATAACATTTCGTAGTACGTTCACGAATAAAATAAGCTTTTTGTGTTTCTTTTAGGAAAGTATTATTTTTGTTAAGAAATATAAAACACATCACGCCTTATACGTTGCGGTGTAGACAGAAACATCAATAACAATGTCCAGTTTCGCCAATTTCATCCTATTTAGTTATATATTATTATTTTTTCATTTTCACGGATTCCATTACAGCTCCCGGGAACCGTTGCCGTCCCCAAGGTACCCAGCGAGAAACAAAGTCTTCCTCACTTAGCCGAAGATTTTTGAGGCTATACCTAACGAGTGGCCACCTCTGAGGTATGTAGATGGAAAAGCCTCTTTGTACGGTTTGTCGGATAATGTACATAGATTTTTTATTATAAAACACCCATTGGTACATGGTCCGATGTGGGGATCGAAACCGCGACTTCTCAGTTGTGAGTCGACGTTTTACCCACTCGACCTAGGAAGACCACAATGGGTTTTTTTAATTAAAAACGTATGTACATAATCTGACAAACCACACTTAGAGGCTTTTCCATCTCATACCTAAACAGAACTGGTCACTCGTTTGGTATAGCCTCACAAATACCATCGGCTAAACGAGGGAGAAATGGGCTATAAGGCAACCCGGTGAAGAAAGAAAACAAAAAAAAAGTTATTGTTAATGTTTGTAAGTTTGGTTTGTATGTAATCTCTGAAACTATAACTGAAAATTCCGATTCTGAAAATTATTTCACTAATAGGAAGCTACATTATCTCTAAGTGCTATAGGCTATATTTTATCAACGGGTGAAACCGAGGGTGGAAAGCTAGTTATATTATAGTTTAGAGGAATTGCGGACGCCGACTTTACGTGCTCTTCTAAACACGAGCAAAAACTACTAAACGAAATATGTTGCGGTTTTCATTATTAGATAAGTTGATTATTGTTGAGTTGAGTATTAAACATGGACCTATCATGTTTAGGAGCTAAGCATTATAAATGAATAAAGTCGAAGAAAAAGTTAGCCTCAGCGAGTTTTTATGGCGTATGCTGTCTAATCCGTCAGATACTACAAAAAAGTTCATGGTAGCATATTTGTGGGGACCTCTCGGTTGTAAGAAAAATATTTTCTGCCAATTTACTACCTGCAGCTACTTGCAAAATTCTTTCAAAAAAAAACAAAAAAATATTTGGCAGAAAATATTTTTCCTACAACCGAGAGGTCCCCCTCCCCCACAAATGTTGTTCACACATTTTCTGCCAGCTGGTAGGAGAGGTTTTTATTTTATATTTTTTTTCTTCTAAATCGGCTCAGCGGCGTACCGACAACCGCTGGACCCTCAGACTACACGAAAAAGAGGTTTTCTGCCGGCAAGTGCTTACAACCACTTTCTGTCGCCATCTCTAACCAATACCTAGTTGTAAGTGCATTTAGGTATTCAAATTATTGTCAATCCATATTTACTCGTGCAAAATATTCTTATTTAATTTTGAAGTAAGTTTTGATATTTCGTTTTAGAGAAGTTTTACAGTCAAAGACACAAATTGTTTGCACAATTTAAGACCAAGTTTGATACAAACACCTACAGAATCCGTAATCTCTGATCGTCTATATTAATTCGCGTGACGGGGGCTTTTTCTCTTTGAAAATTGTTGCTGAGTTTTAGGAAAGATATTTTCTTAGCTTCTCCTGTGAATATTGAAATATTATACGACTAACTGTGCCTTGTGGTTGCACCCATGTTAATTTATGACAGTTATTGCCTTGATATTAAAGTTTAAAATACGACAACCAAAATATTCCTGAAACAGTAGGTGTATCAACCGCCATACCAACATAAAAAACCGCACGATAGCGATACCATAATCTATAAAAACGGCAAAAAAAAAACGTTTGTTGTATGGGAGCCCCCTTAAATATTTATTTTATTCTGTTTTTTAGTATGTGTTGTTATAGCGGCAACAGAAATACATCATCTGTGAAAATTTCAACTGTCTAACTATCACGGTTCATGAGATACAGCCTGGTGACAGACAGACGGACAGCGGAGTCTTAGTAATAGGGTTTGCGTTTTTACCCTTTGGTTACGGAACCCTAAAAATGCTAATCGTTTGGATAATTTTTATGTGTAACATCTTTCCCATTCGCTTTCCTGCAATCTGTGCGAGTGATTTCGTGAAAAAGGACGGAAGTGTGTAACAGGACGCCGGGGAAGCGCGCGCTTTTTGATTTGACCAATGAACGCGCGCGGTGTTGGAGTTGGCCGTCAGATGATACCAACCCATTTCCCGAGTGGTTGGTACTGTCAACAGTGTGTGCATGTACCAAGGTGAGATGTCGGATGACTACTTGTTTTTTTAATGTTTGTAATAGTCTGAATTCGTGAAAAACTGAAAGTGCTTTCTTCTATGGGTTTTTTTTATGAACTAAAGACCATAATAGGCGATGAAACTTAATATGAGCTCTACGGGAGAAGCCGGCATGAAAAATTATATTAATATTACTGATTTCACTGACATTTTGTGGTACATGCTATGTAATTTTTTTGTAATTGTTGAATTAATGTATATGTCTACGAGTAAGTGTATAATTATAAATGCAAATTAAGTTGTAGGGTAAAATATTGTACGCCTTAATAGGCATCACATAGAGGACACTATTTTGTGACACCATTATTCTTATAATACCATACTATGTGAAACAAAAAAATATAAATTTGAAATTTAAAAATCTAGTAATAAATAATAATAATTCAATCGGTCCAACACACTCAAGTGCACTTAACAACGAACAGCATTTATTATATTTATAAAAAATCATATTTTATCAAATATGTTTTAACAAGTTTTTACCATCGTTGAAATAGATCCAAAATAAAATAATCCCGTGGCTGTAATTTGCCCCTCCCCCGCCTGCTTTTGCAGTATAAAAAATAGCCTAAGTCATTCTCTGACCCGTAAACTATCACTATGCAAAAAATCATGTCGATCCTGTGAAAAACAAAACAAATCTATCCCATTTTTCCGGGATAGTAATTATAATCTATCTCTGTGCCAAATTTCATCCAGATCCGTTCAGACGTTCTGGCGTGATTGAGTAACAAACATACATCCAGACATCCATACAAACTTTCGCGTTTATAATATTAGTGCGATATTCCTTGCAAATGTATTAAAAAACATATGCTTTGCCCCGGCCTGTGGTAATACCTAACTTCGCACACTTGTTACACAAAAGCACAATTTCAGCATAAAATTCAGGAAAAATTAAGGAATCCATCAATCTATCTAGCTATATATCATCACGCCTTTTATTCCAAGAGGGGTAGGCGGAGACAATCGAATGCAATTTGTTACGATTCTCACATATCTCTTTCGCTTCTTTTATATTCATCACTTTTAATATTTCCATCGATCAATATATTTTTTATAAGTTCAATTTAAGTACATCTATAAGGTCGTCCTCTGCCAGCATTTCCTTTCACTTCAGCCATATAAAACTTTTTAGTAAATCTTTCATGCATCATTCTATCAAAAATTAGGTACTGAAATCTAAACTAAACAGTAGATAATAATTCAAGCTGAGTTTATTACACAAGATCTAGGAACAAAGGCTTATGTTTATATAAGGTTTATATTAATCACTCTATACTATGAATGCAGCAGAGCGGCAGTGCCTTATTTGACATTGATTAATACTACCTTGGTAGAAATTAAGATTATAATGTTAATCGTAAAGAGATGATTGTGAACATTTTGGAGGGAGATAAGGGTGGGTTTTGGTGGGTTTCTCCAAATTACCTTTTAAAATCTGTTCTACAAAATGAAAATAACACACGGGTACAATATGGGTTACACATACCAATATAAAAAATAACAAAATAAATCAGGTTCTCGTGGAATGGTGGAAAGAATCGCGATTCTGATTCGTTGGGCGAGGAAGGAGCCAGCCCTCTTGTCACCAGAAGAGATGATCAGTCGAGGGGATATATCTTTTTTTCATTTAAATACGCTTATCAATTAGAGATAGATGAATTTTATTCTACACAATTCTTTCATACATCATTTTGTTATATCTCTGACGGATTAGACAGCATAGACCATGAAAACCGCTACAAAATCAGTTCATTAGTTTTTGCGGTGTGGCCTAGTAACAGTGCCCACTTTTTGCCAATTGTTCATATTGAACAGAACGTCTCACTTCACAGACGTATCTGTTATTTTTATAATAAATGTGAAGTTTACATGCTATCCGAAGCATTAATCAATAACACTCTGATAAATATTCAATAACAAATTAGCAAGTCAAAGGATTTGATTGTTTCGAACGTATTGATTCAGGTCTAACGATTGTGTATTCAAATTTAAATCTGGAATAAATGATTAGATCTTATCTAAAGTTATCAATAAATTATCTATTTAAATCGGAGTTATTTGATAAGTATTATATGACTAATTTTTAAATTGGAATGTCTGTCCGTGATTTCAAAATATATATATCAGAAAAGGGGTGGATAAGGGTTGACATTATGAGACGAAAAGTCCTTTGGCGTTTTTAGATATTTTCGATTAGGTTTTAATTATTATTTATAAATTAATTAAAGTAAATAATTTAGATTTTTTTTTAATTAAAGATCAAAAATTCGACAAAATATAATTTTAGGCTTCCGATTGGCTTTTTAATTTAATTATTAACTAATTAAGGGTGCGTCAGATTGAAAGACGCCAAAGGACATTTCGTCTCAAAATTTCAACCCCTATCTACCTCTCAGCTAGCTTTGACTTTTGAGACATCCTGTATAAGTGGGATGTGTGAACGACGAACGTAGATTTAAAATCTTATTCAATTAACATCAATAATAAAGTGTTTATTACAGCATATTTCCCAAAATACATAGCAAAGGGGGTATAAAAGTAGGGGAAAAAATAAAGAGTGGTTAACTATTATTAACTAGGCAGATCACGGTTCGATCGCTGCCAAGTACCAATAAGTTTTTATAATTAATAAACCTCCGACAAACCACACCTAGAGGCTTTTCCATCTAAATATACCTCAACAGAACTGGCCACTCGTTAGGTATAGTCTCACAAATACCATCGGCTAAACGAGGGAGACTTGGAACCGAAAAAAGCATCCCAGCAATTGGAAGCTAATACATGAATTCCAGCCCGTATATTCTCGGGCCGAACAGTACACGACCAGATAATGTCCAGGCAGGAATCTCGGGCCGGGCAATCCAAGATTTCACTTAAAAAATTGCTCCAGGTTTCATGTTTTGTAATTGGGGCTGCGTAACCGTAAAAATTATTACTTATTTCCTTTTCGAGTTTTATTTTCGCATAGTTTTTTGTCAAAGGTGTTTTGCAACCGATAGCGCTTGAACAGAAAACGTTGTATCGTTGAAATTGACAAGCTTTGTATGCTTTTGTGAAAAAAAACACTTTTCGAAAAAGGCAAGAAAAAATCAGCGTTACAAAAATAACTGTACCTACTGTACTGTGTTTGATAACCATTTGGTAACCGGGTTGCATTACCTTAGCAAAATTGAAAGTGATTTCTGATTTGTCAAATAAAAATGTAGAAAATCAGGAAACTACAAATTTGTTCCGTTTGGTGTAGAAACTCTAGGTCCGTGGAGTTCAAATGGCAAAAAGTTTATTAAAGATATATCCCCTCGACTGCTTCTGGTGACAAAAGGGCTGGCTCCTTCCTCGATCAACGAATCAGCATCACGATTCAGCGGGGAAATGCAGCCAGTATTCTTGCCACTATTCCACCTGGTTTATTTAGTTTCTTTTTATATTTAGATTATTTTAAGGTTTTTATATTGTTGTGTAAAAAAAATATCAGATATTTTTAGTAACAACTGACAACATACATTATCAATGTTTAATCTACACAACAAGATTTTGTTTCAATTATGAGCTCAACATTTGCCTTCCGACCGTTTTTCCAATATCGACTTTCGGAAATAGGCCAAAATACCTAAGTAATATATTATTCGTTACATCTAAAATTTAAGGCCGCTATGTACAATATCAAGAAACGGTCTAGGTCATTCGGTAATTCAAGTTTATAGAAACTTTTAGAGTAAAAAAAAAAACTACAGCTTGCCTTACAGCTCCCGGGAACCGTTGCTGGCCCCAAGGTACCCACTTAACCGAAGATTCTTTGAGGCTATACCTAACGAATGGCCAGCTCTGTTGAGGTATGTAGATCAAAAAGCCTCTTTGTATGGTTTGTCGGATAATGTACATATATTTTTTATTATAAAAACTCATTGGTACATGGTCGGATGTGGGGATCGAACCTGCGCCGACTTCTCAGTTGTGCGCCGACGTTTTACCCACTTGACCACCGACGCCCAACATATTTGTAGATTTCTCGAAATTAGAAATTAACCCCCAAATTCAAAAACGTATTTTAGCAACGTTTTTGTTAAAATGTATTTTGTTTCTTTCTATTATTAGTAATTACAGGTTTGTTAGAGGGTGACATAACATATTTTAATTAAAACGCTTTTAAAATGTGTTTATGAATATGGCCACTAAAATGTATTATTACCTTTCTGGACAAAATATGTGAAAGGGATTTTCAACAGACTTCAAAAAAAGGAGGAAGTTCTCAATTCGTCGGACTCTTTTTTTATGTATGTTCCCCGATTACTTGATTTTTTTTATGAAAGGGCATACTTTCGAGGTGGTCCATGGTCATCAGGTCAGGATCCTGGGAAAATCGAGAACTCTTCAAATTTGAAGGCACACTTGAAGCGATTTGGGTATTATTTTTTATAGTGACACTTTTTTTTAAAAGGCTATTATAAGATACTAGATACAAACCCGGCTTTCCTCGGGGTGTTCTTTAGGTTTTATGATTTTTTTAGGTAAGTAATTATATGAATTGGATAATTATACAAAACGACCTGACTTTGGAGTTGTCCTGAGTTCATGGCTCAAACAAACGTTACCCAATGCCCACTTAAACCACATGACTCAAACAAACGTTACTGTCACATTGAAAATTGTCCTAACCCAGAATGTATTAAAATTTTTTTCTTAACAATTTAAAATACCTGGTATAGATAAGGAAAGCTATGTCATGTCACATTATTGGCTCTAAAAATGGAATACAGGACCTCTAACTTTCAAGTCCAATAGACAAAAAAATACAATAAATGGTCACTACTAGCCGCTCACAAAAACAGGAGCCGCCCTTAATTTGGACCGAGTTATCGGATGTCCCAAGCTTTTCCCCTTTGAGTCATTATCCACTCATTCCGACATTTCTATAAAAACACTAGATTCTGCATGCGGTTTGTAGCCACTTGCAGCCACTTGTCTATTTTGAACAGAACAGGTGGCAAGCCTGTTAATGTCTGTCTGTGACTTCAAAATTAATGCAAACATTTTAATGAGTATTAGATAATTATATATCAACAGCCACTCTTTAGGTATAGCCTCACAAAAATAGCAACGGCTTAAAAGGAAGACGATCTCGTGAAGATATAAAAAAGTGGGATATCCTAATTTATACGATACTGAAGCTGAAAGACAGGTTTCAGATTTTTTGTCGATCTGATTGTCTGTTCTATTGATTTTAGTGGACTTAGATTTTAAATAGCTTTACACTAGCTTTTTTATATATAATATTTATAGGCCATATAACATCACGCTGCGACCCAAATTAGCAGAGCGGTAACCATAAACGCTGGCCTAAAAAAATCACTTTCAGTTTTTCACGAATTTTCCAATTTTCCGTGTAACCTTCCCCTAAAAACCTAAATGAGACTATTACGAACCTAAAAAAAATTGCCAGCTGAAGATTTAACTAAGGAAAATAATATATTTTTTATTGATAAAGATTTGAGCCCCTGAAGTTTTTAATACATAATAATACTTTAAATATAGCTTGTATCTATCTATCTAAATATATATCTTAAACCGTCGTGTCGCTGAAAATTGGAAGGAAGATGGGTTGTAAACATTGTATTCCTAATACAACACGTCTGAAGTCGCAGGCAACTGCTTGTATAAAGGTGCGTCGGTGGCCGAGTGGTTAAGACGTCTGGCATTAACGTCTTGGGTTCGATCCCGGATCCCGGCCATGTACCAATGGGTTTATTTAATTAAAAACTTATGTACATAATCCGACAAACCACACTTAGAGGCTTTTCCATCTAAATATACCTCAATAGAACTGGCCACTCGTTAGATATAGCCTCACAAATTACAAATACCATCGGGCTAAACGAGAGAGACTTGGTCTTCCGCTGGGTACCCTTGAACCGTAACACGGTTTCGGGAGCTGTAAGGCAACCAGTGAAGAAATGAAAAAAAAGGAAAGGTATCAAAATCAGTCCAGTAGTTTTTGAGTCTATAGCCTATATTACTCAGGGATATCTTAGCTTTCTATTCGTGAATAGATAGATCCATTCTTCCAAGATCCAAACTTTATCCTCAGAAATTCTGATAAGTTACAAGTTTTTTGAGTAATAAAATTTCACTTTATTTGTGACGATGATTTTTTCCAATTTGTTCGACATGACTGCCTTTGTTGGACATACGTCGATTAATATTTGTTCCTGAAAACTGAAAATTCCGCTGTTATATCTGCTGTATAACGATTTAAATCACTGAGAGGTATGCAGTTTTTCTCCTTTTTATTCTACTTTTGCCATGTAGATAAATATAACGGTCCCAGGGTACCCAGCGGAAGACCAAGTCTCCCTCTTTTAGCCGATGGTATTTGTGAGGCTATACCTAACGAGGTCAGTTCTGTTGAGGTATATTTAGACGGAGAAGCCTCTAAGTGTGATTTGTCGAATTATGTATATAAGTTTTTAATACCAGACGTCTTAACCATTTGGCCACCGACGTACCTTTTTCTTTAATTTTCGTTTCTTAATTTTTATCACAACATATTTTTAGGATTCCGTACCCAAAGTTTAAAAACGGAAACCCTATTACTAAGGCTCCGCCGTCCGTCCGTCTGTCTGTCACCAGGCTGTATCTCATGAACCGTTATAGTTAGACAGTTGAAATATTCACAGAATATTTAGTTATAAACTTTAAAAATAAATAATTAAATTCAAATAAAATTAATATTTAAGGGGGGCTCCCATACAACAAACGTGATTTTTTTTGCCGTTTTTATAGATAATGGTACGAAACCTTTCGTGCGCGAGTCCGACTCGCACTTGGCCGGTTTTCATTACACATTCTACATGAGCATTAAAAATACATAATCTAGAAATCGAACGCGTTTCAAGAATATATATACCACAATTTTAATAGTTAAATAAATATTGCAAACTTTGATAGCGTGTATTTTCCCTAGAAAAATGCTTTCCCAGATACAAAAAAAAACTACGAACACAAATAAACACACAAGTTCATTGTTCGTGTACACAGTGTCAAATAAAAATAAGTTTTTCATGTTTGGTAGCGAATACGATCTTTATAGTCTAGGAGCCGGTGTCAATAAACACATGGTTAATTTATCAAGTTAAAAAGAAGTAGTAGCTCCGGCTACTCTACCTATTCCGATTTTTTTCGCATAAATTGTATTCACAAAAAACTAAATGTGCCTTACTCTTTTTAATATAAACATTTATACTAGCAACGTTATAATCCTACTAATATTATAAACGCGAAAGTTTGTATGGATGTTTGTTACTATTTCACGCAAAAACTACTGAATGGATTTGGATGAAATTTGGTACAGACATATTATTATAGTTGGCAAATTACAGCCATGACCTATGTCCGTTATAGACTTTGAAACCATCAAACCGATGTGTCCCAAACCGGTTTCATTTGAAAGGCAATATTGCGAAGATGGTTTTAGAAAAAAAAAAGAAAACTAAAACCACTTTAAAGGGTGATGAAAAACTTTAGTGTGAAGTTTAAGCCGCTAGTCGTTAATAAAAAGCTGAATTCCGACTTAAAATTATAATTATACTGACTGGAATAGATTTAGAAACTATAGAATGTATATATGATGAATAGTTCTGGCTAGACACACCAATATTGTACATGGACCTAGTTTTCTCAGTTCTTTAACAGATTTAGAATTCGTATTTTTTGCAAAAGAAGCGTGGACACCGGCTTCATACTTCGACGCAATAAATAAAATTACCGTATCGCGATTGTGCCCTTAAATTTTAAACTTCAATACGCAGGCCCCTTGACAAAATTAAGTCTAAAACTAATTATAGATAATGAAGGAACACAATAGCATAGAGTAAGTAGCAATCACTATGTTCTTTAATAAGAGTCGGGACTGCCATACGTTAAAATGAAATCAAATTAGGGCTGAAAGGTACTGCCAACCTAACAACATCCTACTGTGGATTGGAATAGAAATATTTGCTATATCTGTCATCTGTATATGGATGGCGTGAAAGAGATGGCGATACGACGCCATTAATATTGGCTCATTTTTCCTAGCCCTAATTTTTTGTTCTAAGTTGCGCCAGCCTGCACAATAATCCCATAATTAAATGACGTGTACATTTTGTTCACTGGCTCCTAGACTAGAACGTATAAATGTCAACAATCTAATTGTATTTTTAAAGTTCGACTGCACTTTTATTTTCTTCCATTGGAAAGTATGAGGAACGGGGTGTACGATTCAATACGATTTTATTTGTAAAGCATAGATTCTGCTCACGACTTCCTCCGTGAAAATTTTAGAAATCAGTATATATTATAAAACTAAGTCCCCCGCTGCGTCTGTCCATCTTTTTGTGACACAGTGGACAGGACTCGTTCCTGTGTCGCACTGTCAAAATGTGGAATGAACTTCCGGCGTCGGTCTTTCCTCCTTTCTACAACCTGGGGTCCTTCAAGCGAAGCGTGAAAAACTATCTCTACGGGCCATGTTCTGCCAGTCGCGCGCATTCATGGACCAGCCACATATGCTTAATAATCAGGCGGTGGCTGGGTTACATGTCGTCTCCTCTATAAAAAAACCTTTTCAGGAAAAAACCGCTGAACTAATTTTGATGCGATTTTCACAAGTAGATAGGTTAATTCAAGAGAAAGGTTTGCTAGTATTAAACATGGACCTATAACTTTTAGGAGCTGAGTATATTAACAGCATAAGTGAATCAAGTACAAAAAAAAGTTATTCCCAGCGAGATTTTTTGGCTTATGTTGTCTAATCCGTCAGAGATACAATGAAATGATGTAGGAAAGAATTGTGTAGAATAAAATTATCTACAGGAAATTTGATTGCCCAATTATAGAAAAATATATTCTATATAACATTTACGCGGGTGAAACCGCTGAGCACAGTTTGTTTATGATAATTTGATTATTAGGATCTAGGAGATGCATCATGATTTTTGTCCCATACAAACTGTATGGGCTAGGCTAGAAATTAAAATTGTTTTTCAAAGATAAATATTTACTAAAGTTTCTCATGGTAAGAAAATAACCAAAATCAGTTACACCTAAGTTTTATGAAACCTTGAAAATCCTCAATTTCAAGCATATTTCAGTCAAGTTTGCGATTCGAGTTCTCTTAATATATTTACTAATTTACAATTTCCTCAACATTAAAAGATAGATCATTTCACATACTTTAAGAATACACTAACTATAATTTGATAATTTTAATAGTTTTTGTATAAATATAGAAAAGCCGAAGTCCTTTTCGTGTTTTTCGAAATACCGATTTTATTGAAAAATCGTACTTTCTCATCTGTTTGGTACGTGAATATTGGTCTACCTTATCTTATCCTTGGTTACCATCGATTTTAATAGTAGTCCATCTCGCTCACATCTTTCTAAAGAGATATAATATACCTAGGTAGACAAAATAACCCGCGCGTAAAACTGAGTTCGTTGCCTTAAGAATAATGAATGAAAAATTGCCAATATTTGTCTAAAATAAGAGCAAAAAATATCCAAAATTCTATTGATCATATAAATTATGTCGACTTTACCGACATATTTATGTCAAATGGAGAACAAACCTCGTGGCAACCAAGTCGGCATTTTCTGTAACAGCCAGTTACAAAATAATATATGATACAATATTTCGCCGTTTCACACACGACTAGTCGATTCACATAAGTGGAGCCGTGGTATTATTTTGTGGACAAAAATCAGTCAGGCGCGGAAATAATACAAGAGCAGAGGATTCCGTATAATAAAAATCAATAACATGCTTTCATAAGATATATAAACCATCGCACTGGTCCAGTATCTCACAGAATTTTTTCGGTCCGGCCGCCGTATGATCGAGATTGAAGACAGGCCACACATTAGCAATGTAAATCATACGATCTAGATCATATTTAATTCACTCACCCACACAGACACACAAAATTCGATTGAACAAAGGCGTGTGGATGTGTGTGTGTGACAGATCGTTCCGGTCCTCGAAATCAACCACAAATACAACGATTTGAAAATCCGGGGATTGGACGAATGTGTGGCCACCTGTCCGCTCCGCTGTCCGTCCGTCCGTCTGTCTGTCTGTCACCAGTCTGTATCTCATGATCCGTGATAGTTACACAGTTGAAATTTTCAGACGTATTTCTGTTGCCGCTATAACAACAAATACCAAAAACAGAATAAAATTCATAAAATACGTGTTTTATTATTTTGTTTTAAATAATATTTGTACCAAGTTTCAAGTTGATTCACGCAGGAAATATAATTTTCCATACAAACGTATTTACCCCATTGGGCCCCTAGGGGTTGAATATCGAAATGTCCTTCCTTATTCCTTGTCTACATAACAAAGGGAACCTCTGTACAAAATTTCAGCTTCCTAGGTCCAAGGGTTGGAGCTGGGCGTTGATGAGTCAGTGAATGAATGAATCGGAACTTCTCTTTTTAAAGGAATGCCCGGCACGAAAATGTCCAAGACTAGAATGCCGAGCAAAAGACAGTATACACGGATTCGCCTTAGCATTCTAGAGTTGGACATTTTCGGGCCGACCATTTAAAACGAAAGATATCGCGGTCCTAAATATGGTAACCCAGGTTCAATTTTACCCTTTTGATTAAGGAACTCTAAAACTTTCCGTACCTATACCTACCTACAATTTCATTTCGATGAATTCCCCTAAATATGATTGACTTGGTTTTATTTTCCCTTTGACTGTTTATATGAAAAAAATTGTCTTGAAATTGTGTAATATTTATGAAGTTACCGTTCTAGGGTTCAATACTTGAAAAAAGCGTATTTTTATAGATTCGAAAACAATGGATTTGTATTTTAGTATGCTGAATTTTTCATATGCCACAGACCTGAGCCATTTGATTAAAAGTGTTTATTATTATTAGTTTCACAGTTATGTCACTTTCAATATCATATCCCTAGTAAGAATGGGATTTCATATCAAAAAATCAGACAAAAATGGCCGAGTGGTTAAGACGTCTGGTATTAACTAGGCAGACCACGGGTTCGATCCCGGATCCCGCCCATGTACCAATGGGTTTTTTAATTAAAAACAATAATGCGACAAATATACCTCAACAGATCTGGCCTCTCGTTCAGTATAGCCTCACGGCTAAAAGAGGGAGCCTTGGTCTTCCGATGGGTACCCTGGGACCGTAAGACAAATCAATTTCAATAAAATTGTCGCTACTGTGCCATCGCAACGAATTTATACTCAGGATTTTAAGATTTGTATTTTTATACTTACTTAATATTAACCCAAATCAAAATTAAAATCAAATCGGTGATACAATTTTCGAAATAGATTTTCCCGCAGCCCGTTCGTGTAGGTAGATAGTATAACGGTAGGTACTCATACCTGAGTCGTCCATCACATAATGTCCAAAAGAGATCACAAATCAAAGGACAAAGAGCCTTTCCAAATAGTAATATATCATTTTATGATGAATGTGCCCTCTAGTTAGAGATAATGTTGTGTTAGTAGTTTCATATCCGACTATGGTACAGTATCAAATAAAAAGACTTTTTTTTCAAGTGCATCATGTGACAAATGAAAAGGTCCGTATAAGGAATACATTTTTTTATATAATTTTAAAAACATAGTTTAAATTATCGTTTCCCAAAGTGATCTATATGGACCCCCAGGGGTCGATTTCTACTTGTTGGGGGTCCACGTCAAAATAAAAAAATCTAGCAAGGGGTCTACAGCGTAAAAACGTTTGGGAACCTCTGGTTTAAAGAAAATATACGAAAATTAAGCGTCGTCCCTCCCCCCCCCCCTCCTCCTTCAAATTTAATCTTAAATTTTGAAAAAAAATTAGGGAATATAGGCCCTGCTTATACGAAAATCCTGTCTCATAAGTCTGACCGAAATCGAGCTATGGAACCCTGAGCGCGCGAGTCGTAGTTTTCCAATTTTTAAATGATCAAACTAATTATTTAATTTTATTTATTTTCAGGTACATATCAATTCTAGAGTTATATCTTTTAAACTCAATTCACCACTGTCTTCACATTAGGTGAGTTATTTTAGAGTATTAAGACTAAAAAAGTGGGCCACACATTGATCCGGCATCGCACGGAACATTTCCCGCGGAATGATCTAGGCGGACCGTTCGTTACAAGAATTGGAAGAATCTGTGGTCGGTGTCGGTGGACCGTACGGCGACGAAAATATTGAAAGGAAGTTTTGAAACTCTCCCCGTAAAGGAAGGAAATAAAATAATGATCTTACACACTTATTTTGTGGACAAAAATTATATACCTATATTATTTCCGAAAGACAACATTGTAAATATATTTTTTCTAGAATAAACTATTCTCAATTTCTCTGTAAATAATCCACCTGTGTAATTTAGCATATACCTAGTTAATTTATAGTTACATCTAAGTGAAATACATAGATGTTATTTTTTTCAATGGGTATTATTGAATAGGAAATATGAGTAGTTAAACTTTTCCTCCGTTTTCTCTTTCCTATAATCTATTACATAGCTCTTAAATTTTTCAATTACATACATCGCGTTTTTTTTTGTAGCTTATTGAAAATTCAAAATAATAATAATTATTTTATGACTTTTTAATTGGTCAAACCAATTGTAAAAATAACAGATATATTAAATAAGTAGCTATATGCTAAATTACAGTGACACAGGTGGATTATTTACAGAGAAATTCGGAATAGTTTATCCCCATACAAATTATGGATTAGATAGGACTCCTATTAATTTGTCCGTTTCTGAGTGTTAAAGACAAAACTTAAAACATCTTCTACTTGTTCTTCACCAAGTCTTCTTATTTTATAAAATAGTACCTAACAAGCGTCCAGCTGTTGAGGTATGTTTATATGGAAAAACCTCTTAAGGTACCCACTCATTCGTTCAATCACCAGCGCACCACCGAAACCGACCACAGACAGACTCGTCCAATTTTTGTAACAAACGGTCCGCCATCCGTCATCAAATCGTTGTATTTATGGTTGATTTCGATGGCCAGAACGATCTGTCACACACACACATCCACACACCTTTGTTTAATCGAATCTTGTATGTCTGTGTGAGGTGATCTAGATCGTTTTATTTACATCGCTAATGTGTGGCCTAGGTGTTCAATCTCGGTCATACGGCTGGCCGGACCGAAAATTTTCGGTGTGATACCGGACCAGTGCGTGAGCTACTTAAGTGTGGTTTGTCGGATTATGTACATAAGTTTTTAATAATAAAAACCCATTGGTACCTACATAGCCGGGATCAAACCGTGCTCCGTCTTTTTCAACCAGACCATTTATCTTCATGTATATGTATATCTTTAGATGTAATTAATTAAATAGACATATCTACTGTACGATAGAATATTCTTCTACTTTGATGTTACTACATTTTTCCTAATGTCCGTACTTTATTGAATTGGTTAATTTATTAGAAATGAATTAGATATTTTTCTTACAAACATCAATCTTGTACAAATTATATGACAATTCTTCAAATCGTCTAAAAAATATAGAAAATACAATACTTTATTGGAAAGAATTTACAAATACTTATTAATTTAAAAAATTGTCGAAGAGCGAGTCGAAATCCGTACCGTATATTTTCTTTAACATAATTTTAAACTATGTATTTTAAAATTATAAGAAAGAAATGTGTTTCTTAGAACATTTGATATTATGTCAAAAGATTTTATTGCTTTTTAATTTTTTCTCCCAAATCTAAATTCGATTATAATTAAATACGCTATAGGTAAGTACCTACACCCGTGATTGGGTCTTCAAACTATATTATGTTAGGTACCAAATTTCAAATATTTTCAATTATATTCGGATAAAATAAGCTATGACAGACGGACAGGCAGACAAACATACACAAGAGTGATCATATAAAGGTTGGTTTTTCATCGGATGTACGAACCCCTATTATAATTTTATCACGCTCACAGTTTTTTTTAATAAATAAAAAACAGTCAGAAATTTTACGTCATCACTTAGACAGTATAGACATTAGAGACAATAATTAAAAATATATTTAACATATTAGCTAATTTATTTAATAGGGAAACATAAATATTTAACGCTCTTCCATGCTAGATAAGAGATAAAAGTACACAGCTCATAGACACAACTGAGAAATATTCAAAGTAATTTAAACCTTATTTCATACATACTAAGCGTTACATAAATTGGATAAATTTACGAAAATGGTATATTTACTGTATCATGTTATTTTTATAATTGTTATAATTGATGAAAGTTATGTAGTTTTAGATATATTTGTACTAAAACTCACTCTGGTTTCATTGTTTTCGTTCATATCAGTTAATTGCATGACAATTATATTAAAAAAAATACGTTTAACACATTCTATACCTTGATAAAAATGTAGTATATGAAAAATGTTACTGGTGCGTCCGTGACCGAGTGGTTAAGACGAGGAACGACTCAGAAATTTTTAATCGTAGGACACGCCCTAAACTGGTCGTTCGGTCGCATGAGTGGTTTGTGCGCAAGAAAACGACGGCGCTTTGTCCGTTCTTGCTGCAGAAGTGAGAAGGGCATAATGTATCGCTTCTCGGAATAAATGACGTAAGCGGCACATTACAAATAAATAATTTATTAAAAAACGATCACATGCAGGGAAAAATCTTCTTAATCAATACTAGGTACTGAAATTACCTACAGATTCGTATAAAATTTAAACGTAAATCTATTCAGAGTATGGTCGTATGACTAAAAAGGTGTTTTTGAAGAGGTGATTTCAAAAATTTAAGTTATCGAGAAAATGTTCAACAATCATGTTGTCATCCTACACAATACTAGATAAAATCCTCTAGTTTTCGATGCCCAAATTGTATGTTCATAGCATTCGTAAAATTCGGGAATTTCAGTTCAGAAATCCTCCCCTTAACTAGCCAGACCCCGTGTTCGATCCCGGATCCCAGTCATTTACCAATGGGTTTTTTTAATTAAAGACTTGTTTAATGTTATAAAATGTCTTTAATACTATTATTCACTTAACTATTGAACATATGACACTTAACATTAGAACATAAGAGAAAGTTTAGGTTTACGAGGAATATACAAAAGCGCGGCAATGAGCGGTCTCTAGTCAGCTTGCAACTGACTCCTGTGTGGGGGTGTACGGGGTAAAAACAGTGCCTGGGCGAGCCGAACGTGCCCGACAAACAACGAATGGGGCCGGGCGGCGAGCTGGGTAACGAGGTCTGCATAGCACACGTGCTGCGCGTACGAGCCGTCTCGCGGTCAAGCAATACTATGTAAACATACCTAGCGCGAACTATCGACACTCGACCCTTACATTCCCCCTCTCTAACCCGGACGTTGCGTCCCCGAAGTCGGGTTAGTCTTGCGAGGTCTACCCCTCCTACGTTTCTGCTGGAGAGGAGCTTGGACACACGCAACGAACGGAGTCAGCGACGAAACGTGGCGTTTACCTAATAATACGCCATCCCTAATGCGCTCCAAGGCGTAAGTCGTGGGGCCAACTACCTCTTGAACACGGTACGACCCATCGCGGCGAGGGATACACTTCTGCCTTTTGTTCGTATCATTGGAATCCTGCGTCTTAAGTAAAACAAGATCTCCTACCTGATAGTCTGGTGCTGGCCGACGCTTCTTGTCGGCACACTTCTTTAGGGTTGCCTGTGCCTTCTTATGTACTTCAAACCGGCGCGACGGATCGGATGCATGCAGCAGACCGGCGGGCTTCCGCGTATCTACTTTGTACCGCTGGCACGTCGCGCAGTTCTTGACATATCTCCTTGGCCAGTGAAACTTACCTGTAATGCGCTGCAGCGTCCGCTGTGCGCCTAAATGACCCGCTGTAGGGGCGTCGTGGTACCCGACCAACACGTCTCGACGTTCGCGCTCTGGTACTACCAAGCACGCGTCGTCGTCTTCCTTTTTTTCGGACCACGCTCCCCCCCTAAATTGATCGTCGGGTTCAATTGCTTCCACAATCTTTCGCACCTCGATGACGTTGGCGCTGAGCATCCCTCGCAGCTCTCTCTCCGATGCCTCCTTCTTCGGCGGCGACAACCTATAGGGCGGCGAAGCGAGGGGTTCCTGATTTTCACTTACCTTAATTTTGTGGATAGCGAAGTCCGTAGGAGGCCCCTGGGCAGCAAACTGGTCCACTCTGCTATGCAAAAAGGCATTGAGCGCGTCCCTGTACTCTGGTAGCAGCTTCGTCCCTTCATCATCGCGTAAGGTTATGTCGGAGATGTCCGCTCGCATCAGCTCTGTGCTATTTAAAAGGACAGATTTCACGAAAGGGAATATCTGTCCTGGGCTGTTAGAAAAATACCACGACTCCTGGGCCAAGTCCAATGTGACCCTAGCCCTAGTGATAAAGTCGCGTCCTAATAACGTTCGGGTATTTTCGCCGGGGAACACCACGAACTCGGTAGTTATCTGCCTACCTTCTAGCAACACCGGTACGGTAGCGGTCAAAACTAACTTTGACTGACGAGAGCCGTCCGCAAGCCCGATAGTGCGCCGCGTCTCGCGAAACTGTACCCCGTCCGACCGTAACAAACAATACAATAGGGGACTAGCAATACTACGCGTAGCCCCAGTGTCGAGTATTGCGACGCCTACCTTGTTCGCTATTGTTACGTATACCGTAGGATGCGACAGCGGCGTAGCGCAAGGCGCGCGTGTGACGTCATCGTCGGTCACAATGTTAAAGTCACACGTTTTCGCGGGAACATTTTTGTCGCGGCAGCTCTTGCATCTTGACCGCACTACACCGGGTTCGCCGCAGCCATAGCAACGTATCGGGTTAGGCCCGGTACTCCTATTGTGCAGATTACGGCAATCCGCCACGACGTGGCCGTAAAATTTGCAAAATGAACATCGAACGCGCCTATCACGTTTCAAGTTCTCGTTCGAGTTTACAGAGGGGCCCGCATCTGTTTTTATAACGCCCGAGTCAGAGAAGTTGCCCGCCGTTGTTCTCGAGACGTTCGGGTTCGGGATCGCGGAGCAGGTACTATTTTTTGTCGAACTTCCCGACACTTCGACTTCAGCAATTGCGTCCTCAACGACCCTCGCTTTCTCAACGAAATTATCAATACAAGAAATAATGTCTCTAGGCAGTCTTTTCCTAACACGGCGATGCAGCAAACCGTATATCACATCTATCTGCATGCACACAGACACTTCATATGGGAGCTTCACTAACATGGAACGCACTTTACAAATAAACACATCGGCCCTTTCGGAGTCCTCCTGAACTGTGGCGAAAATGTCGCGGAAGATCTTGTAGGCCGGTCGTTGCACTCCATACATAGCACGTAAGCGCGCCGTCGCGTCGTGCCACGAAGCGGCGCCGGCGCGGGATCCGCGCCACCAGACGGCCGCGTCTCCTTCCAACAGCATCGGGAGGCCGCGCAACGCATGTTCGTCGCTCACGTCGGCACACTCCTTGTATATCTCCACCGCGTCGATGAACGCTTCCAGCACCTCCGCGTCGCGTGAACTGCCGTCGAACCTCGCGGTGCACCTGGAGAAGTTGCCTCCAGTGACGGCGGGTTTATTGACGGTGCACGCGGGAGTGATCGGCGTTGGCGTCGAAGCTGATGGGCTACAGCTGGTGTTCCCGTTCGATAAGGACCGCAGAGTTTCCACTAGTGTCCTATTTGTCTCCGCCTGCATTCTGGCGAAGGACTCCATGACGTTAGCCAGGAGTCTCTCGGTGTCCACACTCGTAGAAGCACCGGCGCCAGCGCCAGCGGGCGCGGGGGCGAGAACGGGGGCGGGGGCTCCATGGGAGCGCTCTCCTGCCTCCGTCGAGTTGAAGCTTTCTGGTCCGCTTGCTTCGTCGTCGCTTCTATCCTCGTCTAATCGTCCTTGGGATCGCAGTTTTAACGGCATCGTTTATTAGCACTGTACGCGGATCTAATAAAGGATAATTCGATTCGTACCACTAGTTGGGCGCCAGTTTAATGTTATAAAATGTCTTTAATACTATTATTCACTTAACTATTGAACATATGACACTTAACATTAGAACATAAGAGAAAGTTTAGGTTTACGAGGAATATAATTAGATTTTAAGAGGCACATCCAAGGAATACGACAGTTATTTATATGAAAACTTATTTATTTTAAAGAAACACAACAACTTGTACAAGAGCTATCCGCCATGACATCTTACTGGCACACAGAGTACTTTCTATAGACACTTAATTTAAAGTTGCCACAGTCTATAATAAATATATTGGTGTCTCTGAAACTGCTCTGAGAGCATGTTTTATTTTAATACACCCCCTCAACAATATATTTACTTATAACCTATTATTTTAACAGGCAATTTATGAAACTCAACTATGTAAAAAAAGAAAGAAAACAAATACACACCTTTAAAAAAATAACAATATTTACATCAAAATTGAATTTCTTAACTTATCAAACATCAGTTTACCTAGTGGTTTAGTAAAGAGATCTGCAATATTATCACTACTTTTTATATAAGATAATTCAATCAAACCACTTGTTACCTTCTCTACAATAAAATAATAACGAATATCTAAATGCTTTAATCGACGGTTACTGCCATTGTTTTCAGCTATCTTAATCACACTCTGATTATCCTCCATTATAACTATATTTACCATATATCCAAAATCAATTAACAAACTTTTTAACCATAGAGCTTCTGTGATAGCTGAAGTCAATGCAATGTACTCAGACTCGGTTGATGAAAGGGAAACCGATGGTTGTTTTCTACTATACCAACTTACTATACTTCCAAAAACGCTAAAAATAAAACCTGTTGTTGACTTTCGATCCCTAACATCACCCGCCCAATCCGAATCAACATATCCCTTCAAATTAGAATTTCCATTCCTATATATTAATGATAAGTTTAATGTTCCCTGTATGTACCTCAAAATTCTCTTTAAACATTTATATAATTGTTCACTTGCACAATGCTGATATCGGCTCAAAAAATTTACTGCAACAGAAATATCTGGTCTAGTTCCACCACATGCATATAACAAACTTCCAATCAACTTTCTACATTTTCTTTCTATCTCTAGTGATTCAGATTTATCTCTTTTCAATAACTCAAAATTAAAATTTTGTTCCATAGGCGTACTTACAGACTTGCAGTTTAACATTCCATACTCAATTAACACTTTCTCTAAATAGACCTTTTGATTCAATGTAGTTATACCTTCTTTAAAGTTCTGATCGATAGATATACCAAGATAATTCTTAGCCAATCCCAAATCCTTCATCTCAAAATTAGATTGCATTAAAGTTTTAAACTCTGAAACATGCTTTTCATTTGATCCAAAATATAATACATCATCCACATACAACAAAACATACATCACATCACCATTCACTTCTTTTGTATATAAACATGGATCATTCTTAGATTTCAAAAAACCTTGCTCTTCTATCACTGAACTGAATTTTTCATTCCAATATCTAGGTGATTTCTTAAGTCCATAGATAGATTTATTCAATCTAACTAGTGTTTTATCTGGTAGTTTCATATATACTATCTCCTTAATATCTCCGTAGAGAAACGCTCCTGTCACATCCATTTGAAATACTGGAAATCTTTTTTGTGCTGCTACTGCCATGAAGGTCCTGAATGTTGTAAGTCTTGCCACCGGAGCATAAACATCTAGATCGTCACATGATTGTTCAAAACCGCGTGCTACAAGTCTTGCTTTATATTGGCCTCCTTCCTTCACTTTCAATACCCATTTACTACTTATAATTTCACTCCCTTTTGGTACTTCGGTAACTTCTGTCCAAGTATTATTCACTCTTAATGTCTCTAATTCCCTTTGCATGGCTTCATTCCACTTTTCTTTTTCATTACTTTCCTGCATTTCTTCATATGTCAATAAGTAGTAATCTTTCATCCAATTTGGTTTCCTCCTCACTCTCTTATTTCTTGTCACTGGGTCTTCTTCTATGTCCTCATCTTCTTCAACTACTGTTTCTTCTATTTTTTCATCTTCTTCAACTAGGGTTTCTTCTATTTTTTCATCTTCTTCAACTAGAGTTTCTTCCATTATTTCATCTTCTTCAACTATTTCATCTTCTTTAACCATTTCTTTTTGCATATCAATATTTTCATGTTTTTCTTCACCTCTCTTGTACATATATGAATAGTTTTTATTATTATATTCTCTTTCTTCCAGTTTGTCTTCTCGTTTTTTGTTTATAAAAATCACTTCTCTACATATTTCAATTTTCTTGGTAGTCGGATACCATACTCTATATCCTTTACAATTTATTCCGTATCCTACAAATATACCTTTCTTACCTTTTACATCCCATTTTTGTCTTTTTTGTTTAGGCACATGGCTATATACTTCTGAGCCAAAAACTTTTAATGTATTAATGTCAAAACTCTGTTTGTATAATAATTCATATGGTGCTTTATTCACTTCTTTGCTTTTTCCAGTTCTGTTGATGACATAAACAGCTGTGGCTGTAGCTTCCGCCCACAATTGTTTACTTAGACCTGCCTGCACCAACATTGTTCTTGCTGACTCTACAACTGTTCTCATTTCCCTTTCGATTCTTCCATTTTGTTCTGGAGTATAACTTACTGTTGTCTGGTGTATAATTCCCTTTTTATTAAATAGTTCAAGCACTCCTTTATTTAAAAACTCTGTACCTTGATCTGATCTCATCTTTTTGATTTTATATTCGGTTTCTCTTTCAAAGCTCGCTATAAAATGTTCAATATTCTGTTTGGTCTCCCATTTATTCTTCAAAAAATATATAAATCGATAGCTGCTAAAGTCATCCTTCAATAAAAGAAAATATCTAGATCCACCATACGACTCAACCTCCATAGGTCCACACAAATCCATATGAATCAATTCTCCAGGTACACTTGCTCTACTAACACTCTGTTTAAATGGTTGTCGGTGCTGCTTTCCTTGTATACAATCCTCACACTGTTCTGGCTTTCCTTCATACTTGATGTTATTTGCATTCAAAATATTCATTACTTGCTCAAAATTCTGGTGTCCTAGTTTCTGATGCCAAGTCATTAAATTTAGTGCCACACTCTCTTTCCTTTCAAATGTAAAGTTCATAGCATACAAATTTTCATGCCGAGTAGCTGTCACTCTAACCTCACCATCTTTTAAAAATTCACATACTTTGTCAACTAATTTAATCATGTATCCCTTATCCAACGAATGACTCACAGAAAATAAATTTACTTTAATTTCAGGGACGTACAATACATTTTCTAGAACTGTAGGTATCAATTTGGAGTAAGTTTTAGCCAATAACTCTATTGTACCTATACCTACAACTTTTAATTTTCTCCCATCTCCTAATGTGACATATCTCGACTGCGACACAATATTTTTATATGAAACAAAACATTCCCTCAAACCTGTTACATGTTCACTAGAGCCAGTGTCCATTATCCACATATTAGGGTCACATTTATTTAAGAATAATATATTTGCATATTTATTATAATTAGATTCTTTTTGTTGTTTAAATCTACAGTTATTCATTAAGTGGCCTACGCGTTTACAATAGTGACATTTCTTAGCACGACAGTCCTTTTGCATGTGTCCATGTTTACCACACTCATAACACTTTCTGGCACGACAGTCCTTTTGCAAATGTCCATATTTACCACACTCATAACACTTCAGCTCACAGTTTCTTCTCTGATTATTCTTTCCTGACATGTCAGCATACCTCGTTCCTGGTTCTCTTCCTTGGGCTCCAAGTCCATGACTGTGACTCGGTCTCCTTGTATATAACGCCAATGATTCATCTTCCTGAGATTTCATTCTTTCTTCTTCAATTAACAACCGGGCCTGCAGCTCATTCAAACTTTGGTTAATTTCCGGAACACTTTCCCATGCGGATATAAAGTATTTATAAACTTCTGGTAATGTCATTAATATTTTTGTAATTATCATTTTTTCACTTATGATTTCGCCCATACTCCTTAGTTGACTTGTTAAGCTTTCAATAGTCGAGAAAAAATTGGAAATAGTATCTTCAAACTTCAAGTTATAAAATTTCTGCTGCACAAGATGGACGCTTATTTTAGAAGTATGTTCATAAATTGTACACAATTTCTTCCATATTTCACAGCTTGTTTGACATGACAAAATATTTGTCAATATTTTTTCCTCCATCCGTGTAACCAATATTTCTTTAGCCTGTATATCCTTCTTGTTCCATGCTGCCAATTTTTCTTTGTCTTCTCTGGGTTTTAATTCGACTCCCGTAACCACATCTAGCAATCCTTTTGATTGTAATATTATTTTGGTTTGGTATTTCCATGTAGGGAAATTTTTCCCGTTTAATTCTGACCTCTCCGACCTGCCGTAATCCATATTGTAAAAATTTAAATTTTTCTTCGCCGCACACCGGGAACAACAATGGCTACCACGCCGTGACACGTTGCCCGTATTTTTTTCTTCTTTTATTTTCTTATTTATTCCTCTCCACTTACGTGGCCTGGGCCCATAACCAATTAGATTTTAAGAGGCACATCCAAGGAATACGACAGTTATTTATATGAAAACTTATTTATTTTAAAGAAACACAACAACTTGTACAAGAGCTATCCGCCATGACATCTTACTGGCACACAGAGTACTTTCTATAGACACTTAATTTAAAGTTGCCACAGTCTATAATAAATATATTGGTGTCTCTGAAACTGCTCTGAGAGCATGTTTTATTTTAATAAATATACAAAAGCGCGGCAATGAGCGGTCTCTAGTCAGCTTGCAACTGACTCCTGTGTGGGGGTGTACGGGGTAAAAACAGTGCCTGGGCGAGCCGAACGTGCCCGACAAACAACGAATGGGGCCGGGCGGCGAGCTGGGTAACGAGGTCTGCATAGCACACGTGCTGCGCGTACGAGCCGTCTCGCGGTCAAGCAATACTATGTAAACATACCTAGCGCGAACTATCGACACTCGACCCTTACACTTGTTTATATACTCTAACAAACCACACTTAGAGGCTTTTCCATCTAAATATATCTCAACAGAATTAGCCACTCGTTAGGTATAGCCCGACAAATACCATCGGCTAAATGAGGGAGACTTGGTCTTCCGCTGGGTACCCTGGAACTGTAACACCGTGGCAAACCCGTGAAAAAAAAAATCCAAGATATAAAATCATCACATACCGAATGATTTTGTCAACTTTTATCAATCTTGCATAGCATTACATTACATTACATTACATTACATTACATTACATTACATTAAATTACATACTAAAATTAACTCAAGCAAGAAAAAAACTATGTTAATATTTCACATAACCCTCCAGGCATGTTATCAAGTTTTCGACATACATCAAATTGAAAACAAGCTTCCACAAGATTTACAAAGGTACAAAATGCCTAGAGGCACCAAACTAATATTATCTCTAAGAGTTCCTTCGTCAACTTTCATAAACCATATCTTGGAAATTTCACGGAATTATATTCTTTTTATATATTTTCACAGTTGCCTTATGGCTCCCGGATGCGTGTATTGTATCAGACCCAGGGTACCCAGCGGAAGATTAAATCTTCCTCTTTTAGCCGATGGTATTTGGAGTTGGCTTGCCTGCACTACTCCTACCCCTACCCCTACCCCTACCCCTACCCCTGCCCCTGCCCCTGCCCCTGCCCCTGCCCCTGCCCCTGCCCCTGCCCCTGCCCCTACCCTACCCCTACCCCTTCCCCACCCCTACCCCTTCCCCACCCCTACCCCTTCCCCACCCCTACCCCTACCCTTATCACTTAGGGGTATGAAAAATATATGACGACCGATCGTGGGCCCTACCGAATATACACAAAAAAAAATCATGTGACACGGGAATTTTATATATTAGAGATATGTAAATGCTACCGCAGACTTTCTTGTAGATTATTTTATTCTACACAATTCTTTCATTTTGTTATATCTCTGACGGATTTGATAGTATACGCCATGAAAACTCGCTAGGTTAACTTTGTCCCCGCTCAGCTCCTAAACATGATAGATCGACGTTTAATACTAGTAAACCTTCCCGGTGAATCAACCTATTACAAATGAATAACCGCTGTAAGTTTCATCAAAATACATTCAGCCGTTTCGTACGTTATTCTGAAAAAAACACGTGTAAACTGCATGAAATATGCTTATAAAAATAGCTCATGAGGAAACCTAAATAACTCAATCTAGGTTTAATTTAGTCTTGGCTTTTAGGTCTAGAAATGCATTGACCTAGGTAAATGTCAAGGTTGTACGAGATTACGCCAAAATTTAATTTTCGTTACATCTAACGATTCGCCCCCGATTAGAGATTATATTAGAGATAGATAAATGCTACCGCGGACTTATTTGTAGACCATTTTATTATACACAAATCTTTAATACATTATTTTGTTATATATCAGACAGATTAGACAGCATACGCTATGAAAACATACAGGAGCTAACTTTTCCACGACTTGATTCACTAATACAGTTAATGCTCAGCTCCTAAACATGATAGGTCCATGTTTAATACTCGTAAACCTTCCCGGTGAATATTGAAAACTGTTTTTTTAGTTTTTGCGTGAATAGGGAACAGATATACAGTCAAATACTTTTTTCGTGGTTTCGCTTACATTAAAATTCTTTCAGCTGTTTCGTTGTGATGAGTGATCGATGATTGAGTCAATGGTTATGGTTAGAGCGTTTGTACTTGAGCGTCTCAGGTTCAATCCTCAATTCAGCATAAAATCTCCAATTTCCTGCTCAATTCGCTATTTGTGATTTTGGGATACGTCACTTACACGTCATGAGCATAAATGACGGTTTTTTAAATTTTTACGAATTGTCCAACATAAATGCTAAATGTATTTTAATGCGCACAGGGGCCCCCTTAAATATTTATTTTATTCTGTTTTTTAGTATTTGTTATTATAGCGGCAACAGAAATACATCATCTGTGAAAATTGCAACTGTCTAACTATCACGGTTCATGAGATACAGCCTGGTGACAGACGGACGGACAGCGAAGTCTTAGTAATAGGGTTTCAGTTTTTCACTTTGGGTACTGAACCCTAAAAAACCGTGAAAACATTTTTTTTTCTTTTTTATATATCTTCATGGGTTGCCTTACAGCTCCCGAAACCATGTTACGATTCCAGGGTACCCAGTGGAAGACCAAGTCTTCCTCGTTCAGCCGATCTATATAGAAATATACCTCAACAGAACTTGGCCACTCACAAAAACCATCAGCTCAAACTTGGTTTTCCGCTGGGTACCCTGGAAATCAAAATTCCATGGGCAAATCCGGGGAGGGTCGATTTTCTGTTTAATTAAGCAACTCACTAAATATGGAAATTGTTTGCCAGTGTGTTAGGCGGGCATGGTAAAAAATCGAAATATATTTTTCGTGAAAATCGTTTTTCCAACTTGTAGTTCGGTGTGATATTTGACAGTCAAATGTGTAACCGTCAGTCTGTCAAGGATTCCTTCTTTTAATATCAAAGTTTTTTACGCTAAATGTTACATAGTGTTGCCAAACTATAATACTAGGATAACTGACGATATGGTTAAAAGCATTGGAATGGGAACGCATTCCTTACAAAACGTTTTCCTAGCAATTAAAAATATTTCGTAGAATATCTGTCTGTCATTACGTCTTTTATCCCAAGAGGGGTAGGCAGATACAATCGAATGCCATTTGTTACGATCCTGACATACCTCTTTCGCTTCTTTTATATTCATCATACCTTTCATACATGCTCGGCGATTGTCTGTACTTTTAAAATTGTCGATCAATTAATATATTTTTTATATTTTTACATTCAAAAAATTTTCTTAAAATAGCTTTATCTTTGAAATAAAAAGCATAAGTACCTAAGTTTTTACTTTACATATCGAATGATATTTAAGTATATATGATATCTGGCAGCGCTATGTTAATATCAAATATTGTATCCTACGACAACCTAAACCTTTCCCGCCACGTGACGAACCGAAAAAGAAAATTGTCACCAAAAATAAAATGAAATAAATACGCATTTCTTACTACTTCCTTATTTTCACACAATATTAAATTGCTTCGATATTATACACAAGCTTCTGTCCGCGGTTTCACCCGCATGGAAAAATATCCAAAAAGAAATAATCTCGTGGCTGTAATTTGCCCCTCCCCCGCCCGCTTTCGCGGTATAAAAAATAGCCTATGTCATTCTCTGACCTCTAAACTACCACTATGCAAAAAATCATGTCGATCCCGTGAAAAACATAAACGAATCTATCCCACGGAAAATATACATTTTTCCGGGATAAAAAGTACCCTATGTGCTAGACTATAATCTATCTCTGTGCAAAATTTCATCCAGATCCGTTCAGCCGTTCTGGCGTGATTGAGTAACAAACATACATCCATACCGCGTTTATAATATTAAGTGGGATGGATGACCTAGAGGTCCTACATTCTATCCTCACTCAAACCAAAACAATAAATACCAATTTCCTTAATTGATTACTCCTGCTTCGAAGGACGCGTAAAGTCGGCACACACATACACAAATCTTCAAGGTATTTATACTACACACAAGTAACTGTGTTCACATTTTGCCAGTTAAACAGAACAGGTGGCAAGCATGTTGTTACACTTAATAGACCTAGACCTATGTGTATATCTATCATCACGCCTTTTATCCCAAGAGGGGTAGGCAGAGACAATCGAATGCCATTTGCTACGATCCTGACATACCTCTTTCGCTTCTTTTATCTTCATCATACCTGTATAAAACATGCTCGGCGATTATGTGTACTTTTAATATTGCCTTCGATCAATAATTTCTTTATATGTTCAATAAAAGTACACCTAGGTCGTCCTCTGTCAGCATTTCCTTTCACTTCAGCCATATAAACTTTTTAGTCAATCTTTCTTCCTTCATTCTTTCAACGTATCCAAACCAGCGTAAACTACTTTTCTTCATTTCATAAGATAATGCAAGATTCCATATAACACATCCACAATCTTCATCTATTCTCACCATAGACTTATTTCCATACAGTTTTCAATACACTGGATATTCACTCATAAAGCCCACTTCCCAGGATATTATGCACGACGCGTCGGAACGCAAGCCGTTCGAGGAATAGTGATGTGCCATATTCACAATCGACTATCGATAATTTAATTATACGCGACCAGTGTTGCCAAGTGCAAACTTGATATTATTGCCGATTGTCTCTGCCCTGCCCCTTTTGGGATAAAAGGCGTGATGAAATATAAATAAAATTATATATATGACTATGTGAATAGTAAAAAAATTTTACATAAATCATCACACAAAAACACAACATAGAAATACGAATAAAAAATAACTTAGGATTTCGTTTTTTTATTCATTCTTTTTTTAAATTTATTTATTCAAATGCAATGTTAAAAATACACACAATCACTGAGCATCTATGAAAGCTTATAGCTCGTTGTCAGTTATTAAAAATCGTATGAATTAGCTAAAATACGATTTTTTTAATGCATAGTCTTAAAACTATCGTATTTTAACGATAACTATCGCACGCCTGGCATCGCTGTTTCCGTTCAACTCAGTTTATTTGGTATGCATGACACGTGTTATCAGATTGGCCTATTGTTATTGTGGTAGTATTTGATGAGAGTCATTTTTGTGTTTGTTGTATTTGGTATGTTATTAATTTCAATAATATACACTGAATATAATAACGATTCCAGCTTTTCTATAATTAGGGTTCCGTAGGATATAGAAATAATAGTTAGCACATAAACAATTTAATTGGCGAAATCGGAGCTTAAAGCTCGTCAAATAAAATAATTAATTTCATAATTAACCCACTTCAAAAAAAGGAGGAGGAAGTTCTCAATTCGTCGGAATCTTTTGTGTTTTTTTTATGTATGTTCTCCGATTACTTGAAGACGCCTAGACCGATTTGGAAAGAAATTCTATTGTTTGAAAGGGTATTACTTCCCAGGTGGTCCCATGGTCATCAAGTCAGGATCTGAAGCGATTTGGGGTTTTTTAGAAAGCACAATTTTCAGTGCATAATTTTTGAAGTGCAGTTATTACTTGCATTAGCATATACCTTACATATTTTGCTAATTTTGTAAAAGCTAGTGTACTGGGGGTAACTCTTGGCTTAAATTGCAATCGTAATCCTAAAATCATGATTGAAATACAATAGTGTTAAATAAGTTGTCCCGTATGCTACTCGATTTAAATAAAATTGACACTGTTTTCGTTATCGTAACGAAATTAAATTAGGATTTTAGGATTTCAATTTGAAATTAGAATCAGGAGTAAGCTACCTGGTTTCCTCCAATTATATAAAAAAAATTAAAAGGACGAAGCCGGCGTGGATAGATAGTTAATAATATCAATGAGCGTTTTGTGAGCTGCACCCTCAGATCCTCTTTGGTTAAAGCGTTAAGGTAGCTACACATTCGTTCAATCCCCGGCGAGTCGCCGTACGGTCAACCGAAACCGACCACAGACTCGTCCAATTCTTGTAACGAACGGCCCGTCTAGATCATCCGGCAACCGGAATGGGAAATTTTCGGTGCGATGCCGGACCAATGTGTGGCCTACTGTAGTCTTGCAATCAGAGACCCTGAGTTCAATCCTAACTTTAGACCGAATTTATTATATTATAACCAGTAAATATAACACCGCTATTTGAGTGGTAAATTGTGATTTGTCCATTCTTCTTGCTTCCGTTGCTGGTGCTCTTTTTATAAATATCACGCTTTATATTAGTTTCACCTGTAAAACTATGTATGTAAAAAATCATGGAAGTCTTTAACCAACTTATAATTTATTGTCGTATCGATTTGAGGACGTGTATGTAATTCGGATGACAACACAATAATTTGGTACCATCGATCTGATCTGATGATGAAACCAGGACGTGGATAGTGGAACTCTGTACCCAAAATTCGTAACCCCATTGAGTTTGGGCCGTATTGATTTGTCTTCACAAGTAGTTTGTTCGTAGATGATGATGGCGCCGGAAGGAACTCTGTAACGAAATGACTTAACTGAATCGAGTTTGGGCTTATTTGGTTCATCGAGTTTGGGCTCATTTGGTGGGGGCGTCGGTGGTCGAGTGGGTAAAACGTCGGCTCACAACTGAGGAGTCGCGGGTTAGATCCCCACATCCGATCATGTACCAATAGGTTTTTATAATAAAAACATCTATGTACTTTATCCGATAAGTATCTATCAAAGTTAGACGTTGTAAAATTACAGTACTTACATTTTTTTTTGGTTACGTTTGCACACGTTGAATAAATGAAGGATGAAAGATTGACTAAAAATATTTATATAGCTGAAGTGAAAGGAAATGCTGGCAGAGGAAGACCTAGGTATACTTTTATTGAACATATAAAAATGTATTGATCGATGGAAATATTAAAAGTACACACAAACACCGAGCATGTATGAAAGGTATGATGAATATTTAAAAAGAAGCGAAAGAGGTATGTCAGGATCGTAACAAATGGATTTCGATTGTCTCTGCCAACGTCTCTTAGGATAAAAGGCGTGATGGTAAATAGATAGATACAGTACAAAAATAATATTAAAACTATCGATAGTTTTGAGCAATGTTAAGAATGCCAGCCATCACTGTTTCCCACGCTTCTCGAGTTATAATCATTGTGGAGTGCACCAACCCCTTCTTAATATCCCATTGTCGGTTAATATTAATATTAAGATCCCACTCCTTCCATTGCGAACTACCAGCGTTGCATTTACCAAGTACCTACCCATTTGAATTATAGGTTAAACAAAATATTAGTATAAAATTCAGGTCTGTCTGTATGTACTTTGGTACTCGGTGCGTCGGTGGCCGAGTGGTTAAGACGTCTGGTAACTAGGCAGACCAGGGGTTCGACGCCGGATCCCAGCCATGTACCAATGGGTTTTTTTAATTATAATAACTTATGAACATAATCCGACAGACCACACTTAGAGACTTTTCCATCTAAATATATCTCAACAGAACTGGCCACTTGTTAGGTAATAGCCTCACAAATAACATCGGTTAAACGAGGCAGACTTGGTCTTCCGCTGGGATTTTCTGTGAATCTTCTTTCCAATATTAATAAAATTTTTACAGCCAGTATTTGCAAAATGCAAAACAGCTGGATCGATTTGGCAATTTTTTAATTTTTCCTAATAGTCTGAATAAGGCGTTTATTAAAAGAAAAATTGGAAAGGTTTTCCGAAAAATTTGTAAATTAAAGTCTCTTTAGATATTCAGTTAGGCATGATTATTATTTTCTTTGTAATTCTTTAATCACATATTCATATACAATTAGCTACCCCAATTTCCAACAATTTGAATACCTATATAGCTTATAACTTATCTAACAGAGATATATCCTTCAACAGACTTTTTGTACATCATTTTATTCTGCATAATTATTTCCTACATAATTTTGTTATATTTCTGACGGATTAGACAGCATACGCCATGAAACCTCGCTGCTACTAACTTTTCCCAACTTGATCAGCTCCAAGTGATAGGTCCATGTTAAATTCTCTTAAATTTACGGGTACATTATGTTTTTCATTATAAAAACACCATTCGAGCAGTGGTCCGCCTAGTAAATACCAGACGTCTTAACCACTCAGCCACCGACGCACCCTAATCTATACTATAATAATAATGCTGAAGAGTTAAGTCTCCCTCGTTTAGCCGATGGTATTTGTGAGGCTATACCTAACACTGACTGGTGGACCTAGAGATTTGAAATTTGGAAGAATATTTCTTGATTACCCTAGATTTGTAGGAGGGATTTTTTGAACCCCTAAAGGGGTGAAAAAGGGTGGTAAAGTGTGCATCGAGAAGTAAGTTGATCGGAAATCCAACTACTATATTTATAAAAACATATGGTGCTGTATTACGAGAAGTACGCAAGCAAATCCGTAGGCTGAAAATGTTTTTCTTAAACACAACTTATCTCAAATTGCCTTATAAAAATTGTAATGTATACAAAAGTTTGGTCACTTTAGGGTCTAGGAAAACACAGCCTGTTCATCATACACAAAGAAACTTTCAAAACACAAACTTCACAAACTTATTTATTATATTCTTCGTCAGTTCAAAAACTTTTGGATATGGCACTAGACAGTTCTCGCGGCTTTTTTCGGGTAAAATATGGATTAAATAAGCTTATAATTACTTATCTATTACAGATAGATATAAGCTACCGCGGACTTTTTTGTAGACCATTTCATTCTACATAATTCTCTCCTACATCATTTTGTTATATCTCTGATAAATTAGACAGCATACGCCATGAAAACTTGCTGGAGCTAGCTTTTTTCCCGACTTAATCTACTTATACTGTTAACGCTCAGCTCCTAAACATGATAAGTTCATGTTTAATCCTCGCAAACCTTCCCGATTTACCTATGTAATAGTGAAAACCGCAACAAAATTCGTTCAGTAGTTTTTACATGAAAAGGTCACAGACGCGGAGGGAGACTTTGTTTTATAGTGATTGGTAGATCCAACGACTTGAAACCTGAAGAAACCGAGTTCAAATCTCACTCGTGACCAATAATTTCTTTAAGAATATGTGCATTAATAAACTACTATATAACTGGCTACTCGTTAGGTATAGCCTCACAAATACCATCGGCTAAAAGAGGGAGACTTGGTCGTCTGCTGGGAACGATAACACGGTAACCGAAAGAAAAATAAAAACAAAAAAGTACTCGTGCTTCGGAAAGCACTTCAGAAATATTAGGTCCTAAAAAAAATGTCCACGGGTTGCCTTACAGCTCCCAGGAACCATTGCCGGCCCCAGGGTACCCAGCGAGAGACAAAGTCTTCCTCACTTAGCCGAAGATTTTTTGATACTATACCTAACGAGTGGCCAGCTCTGTTGAGGTATGTAGATGGAAAAGCCTCTTTCTACGGTTTGTCGGATAATGTACATAGATTTTTTATTTAAAAAGACCCATTGGTACATTGGTCGTATGTGACGTTTTACCCATTTATAGAAGCGAGAATTGGGTAAGGAATAAGAAGCATGAAAGTAAGATAAATGCAGTGGAAATGCGGTCTTTATGTGATATAAAACGTATTGACCGCACCCGGAACGATGTCATTTGAGAAAAATGCGGAGTGAAAGATGATGTTATGACAAAAATGAATAAAAGCAGTTTACGCTGGTTTGGACACGTTGAAAGAATGAAGGCTGAATATGGCTGAAGTGAATGGAAATGACGACCTAGGTGTACTTTTATTGAACATATAAAAAATTTATTGATCGACGGCAATATTAAAAGTATAACCTACACACAATCGCCGAGCATGTATGAAAGGTATGATGAATATAAAAGAAGCGAAAGAGGTATGTCAGGATCGTAGCAAACCTACCCCTCTTGGGATGACAGGCGTGATGATAGACAGAAGTGGCAAAAACTGGACACTGTTTCTGGATATCTGGCCTCGGTGTGGCCAGATATAAATAAAAAAGACTGACAAGTAGTGAAATACAAAAAACTTTGAGTATTTACCAAAGGAGACGTGAAGCGTTTAACTCACCGAACAACTTTTTCTGCCAATTTTGGCGGGGGGGGGAGGTAAATGCCTAGTACTAGCCCCTGTACCACTGTATTTTTCTGTCGTTTTATTGTCGCAACGAATTTCACGTTATATGATGATTATGTTAAAATACAAACATAATAATTATAATTAATGATTGGAAACACTAAGTTTGACGCCCTATATCGCCTTTCCCGTTTAAAACATCACAATTAACTATTTTCCTAGAGCTCTGTCTCGCGTCACAAAACGATACCAACGAAATCTAATGTAACTTATTACTGCGCACCTGGTCAGTATAACTGGTCAAAGGGGGAAAAATTGGCGAAAGGGGGAGCCCGTAGGCTTAGTACTCTATGACAAAAAACAAATAAATGTTAACATTTTCTATTATGATTGTATTGCGATTTTTATTTCGGATCTTTTATATTTAAAGGGTAAAATTAGCTGTCAATTTTCTGTTCCATTTATCATATTTTTTCCTCCCCAAAGATCTCGGTTTAGGGTATCGGAGGCATTTTGGGTAATGGAAAAGGTGAAAGAAAGTTATTTATTTTTGAAATGATCTTTTTTCTTAGATAATCTATATAGATATAACGGATATAACTATGTGGATTCACTTAAGTCTCTACTTGATTCAAACGCATACCAAATTGTTAAGAAAAAAAATTAATCAATTCTGGGTTAGGAACATTATCCGAAAAATTCGTATAATCCCGTAATTTCATTAAATAAGTCCAAATTCATTAATGCTGTCAGAAGCAATTTTCAATGTGACAGTAACCTTTGTTTGAGTCAAAGAAAAGAGTGGGCATTGGGTAACGTTTGTTTGAGCCATGAACTTTATAACTCACGACAACTCCAAAGTCAGGTCGTTGTATATAATAGGCATGATAACTAAAAAATTCTAATTAGTCCGTCAGTTAGATTATCAGAAAATATTGGACACGTATTTTTTCTTTTGTCAATTAAATAAAAAATTATGAAGATTCCGCTAAAATTCCGCGTGACGTCACATCTGAGTACACTTTTGACCTAGAAGTGACGTCACCGGCCCCCACTCCCAAACTTTGACGCGCTTTATCTCTGTAATTTTTTGTTTGATTGACAAAAGAAAAAATACGTGTCCAATATTTTTTGATAATCTTAATGTCGGACTAAATAGAATAATATTTTGTTGACCCTGTCATCTTCCCTATTAACCAATTCATATAATTACCTAAAAAATACATAAAACCTAAACCACAAACCACTAATCTCTAGAACTAGGTACCAGTCGGGGTTAAAAAAAATCTACAAGCATTTGATAGCCAAAATTCTTGAGAAAGGCTATAGGTTATATAACATCGCTACGACTCATAAGAGTTAAGCAGTAACTATTAACGCGGGTGCAACCACAATAATTAACACCAAAACGACTGAATGAATTTTGATGAAACAAAAATCTTAATATAATATTTCCGTCGACACCTGCCTACCACAAATATAATAGGTAGGAAAAAAGCAATGAAACCGTGTTATCAATCCCAGGGTACCTAGCTGAAGACCAAGTTTTCCTCTTTTAGCCGATGGTATTTGTGAGGCTATACCTAACGAGTGGCCAGTGGTATGTTTAGATGTAAATGCCTCTATTCATAGCAAAACGGAGCAACTGGTCGATCTGATTTCTTGCACTTCTATCCCGGGAAAATTGTGTTTTTCATACATAAGTAAGATAATAAAAATAAACAAAATCAATTTAATTTGCAAAAAAAGTTTAAAAAATCCCAACTAAGATCATCTCTTCTGGTGACAAGAGGGCTGGATCCTTCCTCGCTCAACGAATCAACATCGCGATTCAGCGAGGAAATGCAGCCAGAATTCTTGCCATTATTCCACGCGGACCTGGTTTATTTAGTTATGTTTAATGTTTTAGATTCATTTATAGGTTTTTATAAAGTTATGTGTGAAAACTCAAGGTTGTAGTGAAAATATAGAAAATGAAAGATTCACGGAACCACTTACCTGAATGGAAAAATATTAATGTAAAATTTTGTAATCTAATGAAATTGTAAAAGTTGAAAAAGTTTTATTTATATTTGTGATTTATTTCCCTTTGATTGATTAGTAAAAATAAAATTGGCACCGATATAATTTGAATATTTTAAATATCAAAAGTTTTACCTAGTTTATTCCTTTTTTGTAGTCAATTCTACTCTACACAATTCATTCCTACATCATTTTGATATTATCTTAGACAGCATACGCCATGAAAACTCGCTCGGGCTAACTTTTTTCACGACTTGATTCACTTATTATACTGTTATTGCTCAGCTCCTTAACATGATAGGTCCATTTTTAATATTCATGAACCTTCTAGGTAAATGAACCTGTCTAATAATGAAAACCTCAACTATATCTGTACAGTAGTTTTTGCGTGAAAAAAATTTTGTTTTATAATATGTAGTGACAAACGAACAAACATTTTTTCGCTTTTTCAATATTATTGGCGACCGTAGAAAAGTTATTTGTCCCATACTAATTACATGCTGCAGCTATATGTAAATTATACGATAACTATATGTCTATGAGTCGATACTAAAATCGTAATCTAAATATTGATATATTTAACATGATATAAACGAAATAAAATGTTCAAAATCAGTTACACATAAATTTTATGAAGTTCTGAAAGTCCTCAAGTTTTTTGCGTAATTTTAACCGACTTTGCGACTCTAATTTTAATTCGTTTATTTCATAGACATATCTTACCTACTTTGTCTATTTTTTTTCTGTTAGCATACATATTTCTATTTGCACCTGATATTTTTTATTTATACATAATATAAAACCTTAAAAGTAACCTAAACATAACATTAAACTAAAACTTAAAAAAAAAGAAATAAACAAAAAAAAGAATTAAAATAAAAAGAGTTATGAAAAATATCCCTACTAAATGTTCGCCATGTGGCATGGTGCCCAAGATGCTGGCGGCATTACCTCGCTGCATGGCTGTACTGATTCTTTAAGCGAAGTAAGCATCAGCTCTGGGGTCACCTTTATCAAACAGTTTTTATATAATACTCATACTGCCGAATTCCGTTTCGTGCCCGCAAGAGAGGTTTGTGCCGAATGTATCGATAAGTACACGACCAGCACATCACTATTTGTAATTACAGAAATAAACAGCATATTGTATAGAATCGTAGACAGTTCATATTGAACTAAGTGCTCTCCATACGACAACTAGGTTACGAAACACAAGGACTCTTAATTGCAATATTAGTGATGTGTTTATTAAATAATATATCGATATCGATGAATTCGGCGTGTAAAGTAAAAACTAAAGTGTTTTTTTATTTTTATATTCTATGCAGTACTAGGTACATTTATTATAAATTTTCAAAGTTTTGCCGACAAACGACAAAATGACGTCATGATTTTGGTAAACTATGTTTCTGTTTCGTGGTACTGCATAGTTTGTGATAAAAGTAGTAGCCTGCTCGTATCGAAAATTACGGCTCTATAGAACCCTAAAGAATAAAAATATGGCTCAATCCAATTTCAAATAATAACTATAATTGTGTGGTGAGGAAATGTTGTATAAATAAACTCACGTTTCCAAGATTAACTGAGATTTGCCATATTTTTGACAGATACAAGATGACTGAGAGCCACGGATCCTTAACATCTGACGTTAGCAAAGTTATTTTAATTATTCGCAATTGATTGATGCAAGATGATTGATTATATTCAGCATGAAATGTAAGGAAAAACTAGTTAATTATTAAATATAATTTTAAAATAAGGCATTGTTCGGAAACTACGTAGAATAATTGCTCAACATCACGCTTGAATCAAGGTAGGCAGGTAAAGTCAAACATTAGGCAAATATGAATATATAAGAAGCAAAAGAGGTATGTCAAGATCGTAGCAAATCGGACACTGGCCACACATTTAATTATGGAACACATTTCTCGTTACGAATTTTTCTCGAATGCGGCACCAAAGAGTATAATGGTTATGTGACCACTGAGCTATACAAGAACTTCTGTCCAACAAAACAAAATTAGAATTCACAATGTTTTGACAACTGATAGCAAAATCCCTAATATATGTTTATGTAATAACAGGGATATTGGCCAGAACAGTCGCGGAGAAAAGTCATATGAATTTGTCTTATTTTTTTTTAATATTTAGAAGTATCCAATTAAATTGTTCTTAAAAGGCAATATTATGTGACCTTGCCACTGGTTTTAAGATAAATCGGTTAGTCTATGAATGCAACTGGAGAACAAAATAGAATCCGCCAGGCCCAATGAGATGCTTTTCCACTCTTCGTTTGAAGGACCCGAGATTGTAGGACGCAGGGAAGACCGAAGCCGGAAGTTGTTCCACTTTTTAAGTCTAGTAACTATTTCAAGACCGTTGTTAATCGATATTAATTAGAATATAATATGTTTTGATTTTGATATGTGATTAATAATAACACTAGCGTTCTGCCCTGGCTTGTATTGACTCGCCATGGTTAACTTTCTTGGGAAGAATAGTGTAGTGGTTTCCTCTTGCCTTCTGCACCAGATATTTTGAAACTAATTAGATCTATCTTCAGGCTCGCTGTAGCCTTTTCCAGCCAGTTTCCTAGCTAGGTGTATGGTTATACCGAAATTCGGTCGCCAGAGCCTCGTTTGTTGTCTAGCAGAGGGTACCAAGCGTGCTGGTGAGGATGACATTTGGGGTCGGATAGAAATTATGCCGTTTTCCTCCTTAACCCCCGCAGTGAATTAACCTATCTACTCGTGAAAACCACATCAAAAGGTATCTGACAGACAGACTTTGTTTTATAATAAGTAGTGATATATTTTTACGTATAGGTTTTGGCAGCGACAGTACCTCTACCCATAATGCATATGAAATGGCTCCCTCACCAAACATTAGCTGTAAATCGAGTAATGTATTCAATAATTCGATATGATTTATACATCTGTATGATAATTATAACCCATAGGCATCTAGCCAAAAATATATTATGGAATATTGGAATTTTCTATACTATTTCCGCAACTGCACTATTATGCTGAATATAATTGAAAGGATTAAAGTTTGGCTATAAATATGTATATTGAAAAAACGAAAGGGAATGCTGGCAAAGGACGACCTCGGTGTAATTTTATTGAACATATAAAAAAATTACTGACATTAAAAGAATGAAGGATGAAAGATTGACTAAAAAGGTTTACATGGCTAAAGTGAAAGGAAATGCTGCAGGACGACCAAGGTACTTAGGTAGGTGTAGTTTTATTGAACATATAAAAAATGTATTGATCGATGGCAATATTAAAAGTACACACAATCGCCGAGCATGTATGAAAGGTATGATGAATATAAAAGAAGCGAAGGAGATTCGATTGTCTCTGCCTACCCCTTTTGGGATAAAAAGCGTGATGATAGATAGATAGATAGATTTAGCCTATATGCGGCCTTGCAACTTGAAGGCAAGCATAATTAAATGTATGTTATTGAGTGCATATGTTTTTGCTTCAATTCTTAGTAAACGGTCACACGGTCGCTTATTATTTAGTAAACGATGCAGTTCAAGGAAATTCATGTGAATTGTGCGGACACTTCTTCTAAAACTGTTAAAGAAGTGACACGTCTAGGTTCTATTCTATTCTATTTTTTGCGTAATGGCTCCATCAGAGTTTTGATGATTCCGCCAATGTCAAGTATTATAGACGACACAGTAACAATAGCCAATTAATCGGTAGCTAAGATGTTCCCTAAGGTAGTCGATAGCCTAATTGGTAAGACGGTGGACTTGAAACCGGAGGTCCCGGGTTCGAATCCTACCCCTTGCCAAAATGCTAAGCACCAATTTTTTTAAGAATATGTGCTTAAATCGGACTCCTCGTGCTCCGGAGGGCACGTTAAGCCCGGCGACCGGTCACCAACCCGCCTGCCAAGCGTGGCGACTATGGCAATTCCTCTCAATGAGCACCACTAAAATGGTGCACTAGATAGAGACCATGATCCAGCAGTGGATCTTAAAAGGTTGATGATGATGAAGATGTTCCCGCCGACTGTGATATGTCTTATTAATCGTCGACTATCACAACCATCACAGCGTGGACAGGATTAAACTGGATTCGCCATCATGTCACGAAGGGGCGCGTGCGCTGTGTGTCATGACATGATATAGAATCCACATCTAGGTTTATTAAATGCAGCAACAGGGTTACCACCTGTTCTGTTAAATATTTATTTATAATATCTATGTATTTGTGTAGGTATTCGAATTGGGTGGGGAGGGTCGTTTGTATTAATTTTGAAATAACAAGACACTTTTTTAAATGTTTAGTTACTTTTCTCCTGACCTCTTCCATTAACATGACCTCTATTTAGAATCCCCACGTAAAATTACAAGAAATTCACGTAGAATGTCAACGAAATTTAATAAATGTCGGACCGAGAAATATAGTGAAAAAACTGGTGAGTCGTATAAATTCCTGTGCAGTCTATTTAGAGGACTCTAACGGGCAAAGTTTACAACTTTTATTTCTAGTTTTCCTTTTTTTATATAAATACTTTGGTATATTAGAGGCATTTTTAGATTAAAAATTTCATGCGTCGGTGACCGAGTGGTTAAAAGATGACTGGTATAACCTGCGCACACCTTGGTTCGCTTCCAATAGGTTTTTGATGTACATTTTCGCATTTTATGATATTATTAATTTTTTTTTAAGATTTATTAGTTTATTAATATAAAAACCTTAAATCAAATCTAAACATTAAAAATAACTAAATAAACCAGGTCCGCGTGGAATAGTGGCAAGAATACTGGCTGCATTTCCCCGCTGCGATTCCATGCTGATTCGTTGAGTGAGGAAGGTGCCAGCCCTCTTGTCACCAGAAGAGATGATCAGTCGAGGGGATACATCTTTAATAAAATGTTTGGCATTTGAACCCCACGGACCTAGAGTTTCTACACCAAACGGTACAAAATTGTAGTTTTCAATAATTGAACTATATTTGCGCCGTTTGTGAGACTCTGCAATTTCCACCGCAGCTCCCGCTTTGATTGCTGTTTCCCTGAGATGAGACGGGGCTTATGTGTCCACGCACGTAGAATCCCATACAAGGGCCGACCTCGCTCCCAGGGAATCAGAGTAGTTGGAATGTATTCTTCTCATCTTCTCAGACGTAGTGGTAATGACAGAGCAGTGGTGATCAATCATGGCGGTCCACAACCTTACGCCATGTCTCTCGCCGAGGCCTGCCTTGCACAGTCATTCAAGGAGGTGTTAGTTAATTACTTTATTTGGTCGGTCCAGCTCAAGGGAGAACATCCTCGCGATCTGCCACCATCGACAACCAGTTTCTCCATGGACCCCTCGCCTCGTCGCATAACATGTCCAAAGAACCGAAGGATCCTGGATTGAACGATTCTGGGTTAAGAATTTCAAAAATACGGGCAAACTGCAGGAAAAAAGAAGAGTGCGTCACAGGGGACATCCGGTAGATGTGAAACATCAAAATTAGTATATATTTTGTTAGACGAAGAAATACACGACCAGACGCCGAAGTGTGAGACGCTTGGTCATCCCTCTACCTGCGCACAGCTCTAAGCGCAGACGGCGTAGGCCAAAACCAAGCGTCTCCTGAAATTTGAGACGTCTTGGTTTTACCCTAGTCTAACGCGCGTATAGATGTTGCATATCAAAACTGCATTTTTCCATCTCGACCCAGTTCGTTCCACTTTGTCCCAGTTTGTTCCACTTTGTCCCAGTTTGTTCCATTTTGTCCCAGTTTGTCCCAGTCACAAACTAGAGTTATGATGTGAACAAAAATGATGTGAACTTTAAAAAGCTGACGGCTTCCGATTGAATGAATATGGCAAACCAGCCTGAACACACTTTCGCTTAATAAGTTTTACAACTCGGTAAACCGAGGACGTCGAATGGCAAAACTATGTATCTCTTTCTCAAAATGCCCATCTAAGTTACGTGGCAAATGATCTGGCACCTAACTTGCCACTTGTTTCAATATTCTGTACCAATGTATGAAGCAGCGTGACGTGGCACCGGTATGACATGACATCACAAAATATACCATACTTTTATTTCATGCAATGTGGTCTGGCGAGATGTCTATATTAAACAGAACAGGTGGCTTCAGCAGATCTTACGTGGCATCCGATGCATATATTCTTATTAAAAATTGGCTTCATAGTAAACAATATTTATGAAAATTTCCAATAAGATATTTCTCGTGGAAAGAGATATTTTCCCGGGTTAAAAAGAAGGCATTTCGGTAAAAAAATTACATCGATTTTCTGTAGATTTGACGTGATAAAAGGACAGACAAACAAGCACCCTTTTACACTTTGTTTGTTTGTTTTGTTTTCATGTCACCACACTGTCGTGTCGCTGACTGACTGACAATCAACGCACAGCCAAAACCACTGAAAATATACATATGAAAATTGGAAGGTATAGGGCGTGTAGAGGTGCACTAAGAATAGATTTTTCGAAAATCAACCCCTAAGGGGATAAAATTTGTATTAGTAAAAAACGCGTATGAAGTACCGGGCAACTGCTAAACTCGTGTTTGGTTTGAGAGACAATGCAACCAATATTTTTAAGCGAACTTCAAAAGAAGGAGGTTCTCAATTCGTCGGATTCTTTATTTTTTTTTATAATTGTTCCCCGATTACTTGAAGAGGCCTGGACCGATTTGGATATTTTTTTTGTCTGAAAGGGTATTCTTCCCAGGTGGTCCCATGGTCATCAGGTCAGGATCTGATGATGGTATCCTGGAGAAATCGAGAACTCTTAAAATTTTATAGACACACTTGAAGCGATTTGGGTTTTTTATACTGACTTATGCATTTGCTTTCGGAAAGGACACTTTTCAGTGCATATTTTTTGAAATCGGTACACTTTTTTTTAAAAGCCAAATTATAACAGTATAGATACAGAATTTTGCTTTAAGGAGGCAGTTCATCGCAGCCCTCACGTTTATTTGTGTTGAGTAAGTTTTTCTCGCCAGAACTCGAGAGTTTACGTTTTACTTCGAAATAGCGCTCTTACGCGTCATTAGACCAACTTTTGGGAAGTAGATGTGACATTTTGGCTTTTTGTGGCAATTTTTCAGGGTTCCGTACGAAATGCAAAACAGAACCATTAAGAGGATGTATAGAGCTAAATGCGAGTTTTAGGATGCGTAAAAGTACATGATCCACTGCAGTGATCATAATCAAAAAAATATATGATATTCTTGAGGTTATGCGTTATTAAGATACTGTTTTCAAAACATAATACAACTATATTGATTCGATAGAAAAAAATCACGAATGTACCTCTAAAAAAATATTTTACTGTATAGAAATATGTAGTACTAAATTGCATGCAATGATTCTGATTTTTTGACAGATTTTTTAACTAGCAATATACTATCGTAATACTGTTCTGTTTTTTAATCAAATTTTCAGCAAGTTCCTTTATTCTCATTTTCGAGATTTTATGTACGCACTGCACGGGTGTGTGCGTAAGCGCTCGTGTACCGACAGTACCGGCTGCAGCCTGATGCTATATTATTAGTGGCAGCCACGTCGTTTGGTGTGCATGTGTGCCCGCGTGGGGGCGGTGCCATCTCTCAAGGTCGTTGGCTCTATTCAGCGTCTTAAAGAGTAGCTCAGTCTGTCGGTAACCGAGTCGTAACATAGGTTCAATTCCTACATGGGAACACAAGTTTTTTTTAAGGTTTTGTATGTTGTCTGACAAAACTTAAGATTACTTTTGTAATGTAAGAATTTGATATTTGGCAAATTAGGTCTTGTTGACGTGCACATATCGCCAGTCAATTATATTAAATAAAATTAATAAATATTTTTTAAGAAAAGTGTACCAATTTAAATAATTGTGTACTGAAAAATAAGAAATAATATGGAAATAATTAATATTTAGTCGTAGAATTTGAAAGGATACAAAACATATAAGAAGATAAAGATCCGTTACCTAATTAATTGTCTAGATTAGTGAAATAGGGAACTAAGTTATTTTTAATTGCAAAAAATAGCGGTCCATTGCCCCTACCCCCTTGTTTCCCTAGGTTTCTAAAGGTAGTTAGATTTTGAGACATAGATTATCAAAAACTGCAGCTATTTAATTATAGATAGCACGATATGTGACTCGCCATATCCACTTGGTAGATACTGGCAATGGGAGTCCATGAATGAAGATGACAAACATAAGATTGCTAGGCTTGGGAAGATGACAGGGTAAACAAAATATTATTCTACTTAGTCCGACTTTTAGATTATCAAAAAATATTGGACACGTATTTTTTTCTTTTGTCAATCAAACAAAAAATGACAGAGATAAAGCCCGTCAAAGTTTGGGAGTGGGGGCCGGTGAAGTCACTTCTAGGTCAAAAGTGTACTCAAATGTGACGTCACGCGGAATTTTAGCGGGCTATATCTTCATCATTTTTTGTTTAATTGACAAAAGAAAAAATACTTGTCCAATATTTTCTGATAATCTAACTGACTGACTTATTAGAATTTTTTAGTCATCATGCCAAATTCGGCAATACTGGATACACATCGTATGAACCAAAACGCGATACATTTTCAATAATGACATACATACCTTCACGCCTGTTTCTCAAAGGGGTAGGCAGAGAGCATGGAATGCCACTTCTCTCGATATTTGCATACTTCTCTTGCTTCATACATGCACGTCTATTTTTAGTACTACGTATTTGACCTTTTTTTTAAAAAGACATCAGTTATTTGGTAAGTAAATAGGGGGTACAAAAACAAAACAAACATACCTTCTTACAGTGTCTACTTGACACCAGTTTGTCCATGTTGTGCAAGCCTGTGCTGTACTCACTTCTTTAACAGGCGTAAATATCTGTTATTTTAGGGTATTTAAGACTTCTAATAAGGACATTAACATATATAATTTAAATTCTCATAACTGTAGACGTTTGGTCGTGTAGTGGTTGCAGAGCAGAACATATTATCAGTGTAGTAACATAGTAGCAGAATTTTAAATTATTTTAAAGTCTATCCATATGTATGTAGTTGTTGTAATGATTAGCTTATTGAAGACCTGAGAGGCAGCCTGCTGGCCTGAGATACAGGCTTTTTGTTGTACTACAGCCATCAGCTCTCACCTAGTAAATACTTTTTAAAATAATTCTATAAGTTTTAATTGATGTGAGAGAAATAAATTTTATTTTATTTATTTATGTTGTGAGAGATGTCGTACTTAAAAAATCTACGGAACCTTTATTACATGAATTTGACAGACTTGGCCGGTGTTTTTGACGAGTTTTTCCCTCGAAATGGAGTTATTATGATTTAGTTAAGGAGTTATGTTTCGTGGTTTATTGTTGAAGTGTTATATTTTTATGGAGACGAAGTAATTTATACCGTTGACACTGAAAAAAGTAATTTCAGTTTGGGAACTTTTGAAAATTACAATTTTGTAAAGTTTTAAACAGCTATCTTAACTTCCCTGAAGTCAGTTTATGGATTTATGGACATTAGCATCAATGCTTTATTTGTCGTCGGAATGAGGGCCTGTAAAGACGGCGTCACACTTCTGAAACCCTTATTATTTAAACTAGCTTTTACATTTACCGGAATAAAAATCTATATACTAAATATCTCTGTTCAAATAAAGCACGTCAATACGATTCCGGTTATTTAATTAAAAACTTATGTACATAATTCGACAAACCACATTTAGAAGCTTTGCCATCTAAATATACCTCAACAGAACTGGCCACTCGTTAGGTATAGCCTCACCATCGGCTAAATGAAGGAGACTTGGTCTTCCGCTAGGTATCCTGGAACCGTAACACGGATTCTGGAGCTGCAAGGCGACTAAATCTAAAAAAACGTTATAATGAAACTCCTTAAAAAATAAACGTCATTATTGATAAAAAATTCTAGCCCGTAACACACTGAAAATGAACTTGTCTGGGCCATGGACGTAAAAAAGTAGAGGACGGATCGCCGCTAAGACAAAAGTGAAGCACCAAGCGTGCATGTGTGCTACCGATTTTATTTATCTCTAATATATCTTTAAATTGTAGAATAACTGGTAAATTACTAACTTACCTATGAACTGTGATTCCTTGAGATTTTTTATGAGTAATGGAGTATTTTTGCATAATTTTACTACAAAAGACGGCATTGTTTTTTATTTTTTTTTAATGGCGGCTGATCAGCATAACCGAATGAGAATATGTGCGTGAGGCTCGTATTTACAATGAAACTGGCATAACTTGGTTGCTTCACTTTTGTCTTAGCGGCGATCCGTCCTCTCCTTTTTTACGTCCATGGTCTGGGCCATAATGGTCCACTGTGTACAAGAGGCTTTAGATATACCTACATACAATGTATAGCTCTTTTTCTCTCTACGTTATATCTTTCTTCTCTCTCATGTAACAAAATGTATCTAAACGTGACGCGTCCTTGAAATTTTACTCTCAATTCTCGTTCAAAAAACTTCAAAAAATCTTGTAAATTAAATATAAAAAGAAAAGGAGTGGAGGTTCTGAAGAAAGTCCAACCGTACAAAGAACGCTCGCTGCGTTATCTCTTTGAATCTCCAAGCTTCAAGAATAAAGAAACTCTTAGCTCGATGATTACCAGACTTAAGTTTACCAAAAAACTTCTTACTTCCTTACTTCTGAGATGACCATGGACCAAAAGTCGCCTTCTTTATTTAAGAAGTTACAGGCTTGCTATTTGTTCTGTCTAGCTAAATGAAGACAGTGTTACAAGTACCCCTGTCCAGTGTCCACACCGTAATGTGTAAGGGTTGTGATGATGTAAATACCAATATTCTGAAACATATCATTTTGTATTCTCGCAATGATAGCTCAAATGGGAGGATGTGAGAAATTGAAATAACTACAGCGTGCATCAAAACTCTTTGTATGGATAGCAAAACCAAAATCTAAAATTAAAATATTATCAATTAAAATCAAAGGATTATTTATTTTTATATTATCTCTTCTTCTTCTTTCTTCTTCTTAATTCTTAATTTTTGCTTTTGGTCCATGCTAGGGATTTATATTTTATATTAATTTTTACTTTATTTTAAATTTATTATACACACACACACACATATCCCAACAATTAAATGTGCCGTGATTGCTTTTGTTGTTTTTTTTTTGTCTTTTATCTTTACTTTAAGTTAGACGATTACTTTTAAGAATGTGGTTCATGTAATAAAAAATAAATAAATAAATTTCACACTGTTAGTTCAACTGATCTCCAACAGATGGCGTTTTTTACAAAATAAATAAATTATTCTAATTTTTAAAGAAACATTTAATTTTGATTTCTTTGTTTATTTTTCGTTCATTAGAGGGAAAAGTAATCTTCAAAATGGCGGCGTATTAATAACTTTTCATACCGACAAAAAACACCTTTTAGAAATCATATATAGAGATTAAAATAGGATTGTATGGCGCGCAGCTGCCGCGCCCTTTTCCATGCAAACGGAGACAAAGTTTTACTTCCCCTAAATATTATCAAATTGCAACGAAATTTGAGTAAGTTACTGTCATTTTTATAAAATATCGTATCTTGAGCTATACGAAATTTGGAACCGTGTGCTTCTGTGGCCGAGTGATTAAGACGTCTGGAACTAGGCGGAACACTTTTCGATCCCAGCCAAGTACCAATGGGTTTTTTATAATTAAAAACTTATGTACATAATCTGACAAACCACACTTAAGGTGGCCACACATTCGTCCAATCCCCGGAGCGTCGCCGTACAGTCCACAACCGACCACAGACTCGTCCAATTCTTATAACAAACGGTCCGCCTAGATCATCCTGCGGCCGGAATGGGAAATTTACGGTGCGATGCCGAACCAATGTGTGGCCTACTTTAGAGGCTGTTCCATCTAAATATACCTCAACAGAACTGGCCACTCGTTAGGTAGGTATAGCCTCACAAATACCATTGGCGAAAAGAAGGTAGGTACGCAGACACGGTTTCGGGAGCCGTAAGGAAAATTAAATTAAATCTTATTTGTCGTCGCAATCATATCATATTTTCTTTTCTGAGGGCTCGTAAAGATGGCGTCGCACTATGACATAGGAATGTATCATGGCACTTCGAATTATCTATGTAACTTGAAACAAACAAACACACTTTCGCATTTATAATATTAGTTAGATTCAACGTCATGTCATGGCGACCAACGCACGCGTCTCGTCGTGACGTGATGTGGCGCTGTGATAGGCGGGAACATCTTAGCTACCGATTAATCGGCATATTCTTTTACTGTGACGTCTATAATACTTGACATTAGCGGAATAATCAAAACCTTGATGGAGTCATAATAAAAAAATTGTGCGTCAGGGAACACCCGGTAGATGTGAAACACCACAATTAGTATATATTGAAGAAATACACGACCAGACACAGCGTAGGCCAAAACCAAGCGTCTCGGAAGTATGAGACGCTTTGTATTGCCCCATGACAACACGTTATCATGAGGCAATGTACGCACAGCGGTAGGCGCAGACGGCGTAGGGCAAAACCCAGCGTCTCCTGCGCGCGTATAGATGTTTCACATCAAAAATAGAAAAATAGAATATTATTAGTTAGGAAGTTATGGTTTTGCTATCGGTACATTTATGATCTAGCTAGATGGACATCGGTCATTATGGTTTGCATACCGCGAATGAAATGTCTCTGACAGTTCAAATGGGTTAGATGATCCTCATGGGCAAGACTCTGTATCACGCCTGCTTACCATAGGGGTAAGCCAGTCAATTAGGAATCTTATTTAACTTCTAATATATACTCTATCTATACTAATATTATAAAGAGGAAAGATTTGTATTTTTGTGTGTATTTTTGTAATGAATAAACTCAAAACTACTGTGCCGATTTCAAAAATTCTTTCACCATTGGATTGCTACATTCACCCTGAGTGACATAGGCTATTATCTATTTTCAAAAAAAATTGGGTCCTTACTAAAACTCCAATAATGTAACCCAAGGTGTAAAAAATGACCTAAGAAATTCCTTACATTGCGTGCGCTGCGAAAACTATTGATGATATAGAGGTAGTGGTAGTGGTAGAGGGTAGCGGTGGGGGTAATGATAAGGGTGGGGGTAGGGGTAGGTATAGGGTATATTTTATTTTGTTCGTAAATATCCACGCCGAAGCCGGGGGCGGAATGCTAGTGTATTATATAGGACTACAAATTTGTGCCGTTTGAAGTATAAACTCTAGGTCCGTGGGGTTCAAATGCCAAAAAGTTTATTAAAGATATATCCCCTCGACTGATCATCTCTTCTGGTGACAAGAGGGCTGGCTCCTTGCTCGCTCAACGAATCAGCATCGCGATTCAGCGGGGAAATGCAGCCAGTATTCTTGCCACTATTCCACGCGGACCTGGTTTATTTAGTTATTTTTTATGTTAAAATTATTTTTAGGGTTTTTTATAAAATATACGATTTTTTTTTTGGCCGAAATTCTAAAATCTTGAAAAAAATCTTTCTTTTCTTTTCTTAAAGTTTACAGGAAAAACTTAACGCGCGCGAATTGTACTACTTTTTTTTTAGATGAAAGGTATATCGGGACATATGCAAATGGCATTCGATTGTCTCTGCCTACAATCTTAGGATAAAAGGCGTGATGATAGATAGATAGATGTTTGAGCCCCTAAAAATGTCTCCTATGGGAAAAATTGAGGTTAGTTATGTAGTCAACTTTACATATAAAAATTAATGAAAAATTAACTTGAGTTTATCTTAGAGAATTTTATAGCTACTTTTGCTCGTTAAAATCTGAATAAGTTACGTGAAAACGTGAGTTATATTTTATAATTATGCTGTAAAAATGTTAAGACAATGTTATACTAATAAAAGGAATTCTTCATTAATTTTTAAGTAGATATTCTAACTAATATTATAAATGGGAAAGTGTGTTTGTTTTTGTTTGTTTGTTTGGCTTTTTTTATTGCCACAATAGAGCAATATGTCAACGTGATTTTTTGCACAGGGATAGGTGGAGGCCTTGATTCAATATTAATTCAATAATCCAAGTAATTTATCGTATGCGTAGATATTTATTTGATCGCGCCCGTAAAAAATTTCGAATAATTTTTACACCCCTTTTCTCGCCTTAGGGGTACAATTTTGAAAAAAGATTTAATTAAATTGTGTCGAAATGCAATCTACTAGTAAAGAATTAAAAAATATGATTTCCCATACAAACTTTGCAACTCCTTTTTCCCCCTTCAGGGGTTGAATTTCGAGAAATCCCTTCTTTTATAAGCGGTTTGCGCTGGGCTGTAATAAGTCAGTCAGTCAGTCAGGCTATCCTTCCAAACTTTTTTATTATTCATTCTTAACGTGTTTCCTTACAGCTCCCGGAACCGCGTTACGGTTCCAGGGTATCCAGCGGAAGACTAAGTCTCGCTCTTTTAGCCGATGGTATTTGTGAGGCTATACCTAACGAGTGGCTAGTTCTGTTGAGATATATATTTAGATGGAAAAGCCTCTAAGTGTGGTTTGTCGGATTATGTACATAAGTTTTTAATTAAAAAAACCCATTGGTACCTACATGGCCGGGATCCGGGATCCAACCCGTGGTCTTGAAAAGCTTGAATGCATATTAACAGTAAAAAACCTCTTGTCCACAGGCTGTTGACTACTTGAAGAAACGAACACCTGCTCGCGCCGCTCTAATGATTGCCGCTGTTTGGTTAATGTCAGCGTTAGTATGCATACCACCTCTACTGGGTTGGAGAGTCACAAGACCTGAGGAGCAGTTTCCACAATGCCAGGTAAGGTTTTCTTATCCAAATTGCTTTAGCATGAGTCAAGAATAATACCGCTCATATTGAAAATATCCTCAAGTGCAGATTCGAAATTACGAAGTATCTGTGGGTTTTGTCATACACACAATAGGCCAAAAACGACAGGGCCGCACAGGTCCAGCTAAGAAATGCACGGCCCGATAATGAACAGCACTAGAATGCCGAGCAAATTTCTGCGTCACCAGTACACGCATTTGCCCGGGTTGGACAATCTCGGCTAGTGTATTCCTTATTGGCTGGCCCTGTGTAGTGGCGGTTCTATTATTTATAGAGAAGTCGACATGTGACTCGCCACCGCCTTGGTTAGTCCATGTATGCGCGCGACTGGCAGAACATAATACAGTCCGCCAGTCGCGTCCATAGAGATACTTTTTCACGCTTCGCTTGAAGGACCCGAGGTTGTAGGAAGCAGGAAAGACCGACGCCGGAAGTTCGTTCCACTTTTTGACAGTCCAATACAGGAACGAGTCACTGAACTTTTTCGTTCGATGCAGAACGTATCAACTGTGTAAGCAGTGCGGGTGCGAAAAGGGGATGGAGGGACGAGGTCATAGAGTTCTTTATGAGCCTGATCAGTATTTTTTGGACTTAAAATAGTCATACAGACATTAATACGCTTATAAATACTTATCTATTATATACAGATATATGCTACCGCGGACTTATTTGTAGATCATTTTATTCTACATAATTCCTTCCTACATCATTTTGTTATATCTCTGATGGATTAGACAGCATACGCCATAATGCTGAGGCTAACTTTTTTCCCGACTTGATTCACTTTTCCTTCAGTTTCAATTTCAAGAAAGTTCCAGAATATCATTGTGGACAATTACAAGGGATTGCAAACAGAAACATAGTGTTACTATATTATTATGTTATGTAAAATATATATATCTTAAGATTTATTGCTCCCTTAATATTGCAGTGGGAAAAATACTAACTCATTTCAATAGCATATGTTTTCTTGGTACATTTGGCGTATATAATGCAGGCCTGTCTCACTTCGCAAATTTCATGAAATTGACGACAAATGTTTTTAAGATACATATTAATTTCTCGATATTATCTCCCAGACATATGACGAAAATCGGTTCAGTAATTTTTCAGAAATTCAGTAATTTTCCTCTGTTTACGGCTGAAAATGATATATGAGAGAAAAGCCTTAGCAACGGTTGCTATTGACGCGAAGTTGTCAATTTTCGTATCGACCGTGGTCTAGCGGTTAAAAAGGTATGGGATGCAGCGCAGGATGCACCTGGTTCAAATCTCATCCACAGCAGTATTTTATTTTATTTTTCCATTAATATTTATTTTTATTTGCGTTATTATTTGTCTCTAAGGGCAGGGCTTAAAAAAAGTGTACCGAAAATTTGCACTGAAAATTAAGAAATAATAAATATTATGTCATAGAATTTGAAGACGGTTGGTGCCAAATTAGAAACAACTTAGTTACCAAATTCACTAATCTAAATTAATTGTTGTGCATGGTTAAACCACAGTGAGAAACAACGTTTGTTACAAATTATTACAATGACACATACAAGAGTTCAGCAAATATTTGACTCTCCCAAAGGATGTTGATTAAATTTCGATTGATACCCGATTCGCGGAGGGATGTAGGCGGGCTATGGCAAAATGTACCATAGATTCTAATTAAGCAATAAGACGTATTATAAATGCAAAAAATGTTTATTTGTTTGTAAAAACCAGTATTTATACTCTCATTAAACCACTTTTCTATTGCTAGGTTTTATTTTATTTTCAATCCCTCCCATTTTAGCCTGTGCCATTTTTTATAGTTCTGCAGCGGTATATTTTAGTTTAAGAACAAAAGCCATATGTAAATTACGAGATAACTATATGTTTTGGGTTCGAAATTAAAATTGCTTTCTAAAGATAGTTATATTAAACATGAAAACAAGGACATACAATTTTCAAAATCACATACACATAAGTTTTATGAATCTCTGAAAGTCCTCAATTTTTCGCGTATATTTAACTCTAATTATTTTAATATATTTATTAATGTACAATTTTTAATTTTATATATTTTAAGAAAACATTAACTACTACTTGCTTTTTTAAATGTTTATGTACAATATTATTATGTCCGAAGTCCGTTTCGTGTATTATCGCAAGATAGGTTTTGTTGGGAAATCGTGCTTTCTCATGTTTCTGGTACGTGAATCTTGGTATATCTTATCTTGTCCTTGGTTATCTTATCAAGTCCATCTTGTTCACATATTTCTAAAGATACATGGACAAAATAAGTCGCGCGTAGTTCGTACTTTTTTGTGGGTGGAAAACATGACCGATGTAGGACTCGAAACCGTGTAGCCTGTGCTGCACACTTTTACATCCACACGACCACTCGGCCACGCAGTATTACCGTAAATGTGATATAATGTTTACTTTTTAATAAGATATTTTTTCAGAAAAACATAGGCTTACAATGACTAGTCCAATGAGGTAAAATTTAACAATATGTCAATATAAACTTAATAAATTATCATTTTCAAGTGACATAGTTATAAGAAAAACAATCCATTTTCATTTAAAATATATTATGCTTCCATGACTTAACGGAATTTTAAAAGACAAATGTGAATTTTATTCTTTACTTATTATGAAATGGAAATTGATTAAAAATAATAATAGTTGAGCATTAAGCCGTCCATTTATTTCGCAGATTTCGCCAGTGCCCATTGAACTCATCCACCCCCAAAAGCCAATACTGATTCTGCCACTTGATCTATTGGGCATTACATTGTTCATTGCATATCGCTCATTGTTGTTGCAAAAGTTTTTTCGTCCGTACAAATTACAACCTCATTCGTCCAATCAAAGTTGTAATATTGTAGAGCGAATCCAATTCTCTCATTTCTATGTGCTTCTGTGAGAAGAACCTTCCTGGCAGGTTTCCGGCAGTGTATTCCTGCTGCATGAAGACGACGACGAACGGTTTCCATACACACATTATATTGATTCGCCGTTACTCTAGTGGGAGTAAATGGAGCTAAGGAGTGTGTTAAGACTATGTTATTATCCTGGTCTGCAGTGCTCGCTCGCTGTCTAGGGTGAGGCGGATGACGCTCAACACCACCCTCCTCGTCATATCTTCTGAGCCACAAGTAAACAGTTCTTCGTGTAACTCCAACTCGACCAGCTATTTTAGATACATTTAGTCCAGTTTCGCGCAGAGTAACAATATGTAGCCTTTGCAGGGCCGTTAGAGGCATTTCGATACAATACAATAACGGTGATTTAAGTAGAAATTAAGTAGATATACGTATTTAGTAATACGAATAAGTAGAGCCACAAAACGTATTATGACAGGCAAGAAACGCTAGTTTATATGTTTATATGACAATGTGACATATTTCAATATTTAAAAATAAACCTTTTAAAAAAAAGTGCACCGACTTCAAAAATTTGCACTGAAAAGTAAGAAATAATAAAAATTTCGTCGTAGAATTTGAAGACGGTTGGTGCCAAATTAGGATACAAAACTAAGTAAATATCTAAGAAGATAAAGATCTGTTCAATATTATCTATGTTTGTATGTACTGATGATCGTAGGTTCCTAATGAATTGTCTAGATTAGTGAATTTGGGAACTAAGTTGTTTCTAATTTGGCACCAACCGTCTTCAAATTCTACGACGAAATTTTTATTATTTCTTACTTTTCAGTGCAAATTTTTGAAGTCGGTGCACTTTTTTTTAAAAGGTTTATTTTACCCTTTTAAGTGATTTTGCTGCCTTGAGAGACAAATAATAACGCAACTAAAAAAATATTGATGAAAAATTTAAAAAAAACGCTGTGGATGTGATTTGAACCATGTGCTTGTGCATCCTATGACTCCCCATTACATTTAACCGCTAGACCATCGTCACGAAAATTGACAACTTCGTGTCAATAGCAACCGTTGCTAAGGCTTTTTCTGATACATAATTTTCAGCCATAAACAGAAATTAATTACTGAATTTCTGAAAAACTACTGAACCGATTTTCGTCATATGTCTGTGAGATAATGTCGAGAAATTATAATGTCTTAAAAAAATAAGTTGTCAAAATCGGTACTTATTTTATCGAGATATCAAGAAAAATGTACTTTTAAAGTCAGTTTTTTCAAAATTTCTGAAAAACTAATGAACCAATTTTTATGAGAAAAAAATGGGACCAATCCGGAAGAATTATCTGTCGATTAAAAAAGAAACCATGAAAATCGGTTCACAATTGGCGGAGTTATCGATGTACATACATACACAAAAAAAAAATAAAAAAAAAAAATACGGTCCGAATTGAGAACCTTCTCCTTCTTTTTTTGGAAGTCGGTTAAAAATCTCAAAAAGAAAGATAAATTGTTGAACATGGAACATGTTTACACAGTAGACGTTTATGAATGAAGCAGCGGGGATATTGTGTAGAGGTGTAAGAGGCGAGGATAGTGTGTCTTTTTCTCCTTGTATACAAGAGTGGCTGTGTGTACATGGCCGGGATCCGGAATCGAACCCGGGGTCTGCCTAGTTAATACCAGACGTCTTAACCACTCGGCCACCGACGCACCTTTTTTTTTAATTTTTAGCCTTAAAAAATTACCATCTGAAGATACGATTGCACTCGCCTTTGTCCTATCAGGATTGGTAGGAAACGTCAAACTAATATTTATGTTACATATAATTTAAAAAAAAAACCGGCCAAGTGCGAGTCGGACTCGCGCACGAAGGGTTTCGTACCATTATCTATAAAAACGGCGGGAAAAAAATCACGTTTGTTGTATGGGAGCTCTATTAAATATTTATTTTATTCTGTTTTTTAGTATTTGTTGTGCGGCAACAGAAACACGTCAGCTGTGAAAATTTCAACTGTCTAACATCATGAGATACAGCCTGGTGACAGACGGACAGACAGACAGACAGACGGACGGACAGCGGAGTCTTAGTAATAGGGTTTCCGTTTTTACCCTTTGGGTGCGGAACCCTAAAAAGGTCAACTATAAAACGATGTATGGATGTGGATGAAGCAAGAGAAAAGTGGCGGTCCGTATTCTCTGCCTACCCATGTATGTAAGTACTTATACAAATAAATTTATACTTAAGGTCGTGCTTCAGACGTCATGGAAATTAGTTGTGAGAGTTCAATTCAAGTGTAGCGAGAGGCTTGCCACCTGTGTTGTTTAATATGGCCAACTTTTACTTTTGAGGTAGAAACGTCAACATAGAAATGCCAAAATCCCCTCGACTGATCATCTCAGAGGGCTGGCTCCTTCCTCGCTCAATGAATCAGCATCGCGATTTTACGGGGAAATGCAGCCAGTATTCTTGCCACTATTCCACGCGGACCTGGTCTATTTAATTGGTTTTAAGGTTTTTATATTGTTATGTGTATATCTGAACGTTTATCTACCCACTTTTACATAGAACACCATAAATCGTTACCCTAATAAAATTAGCGTAAAATATTTCACAATTATTATATAATTTCAAACGCTGCTTATAAGCCGACAACGGCTTACAAATAGCACCTAATAGAAATTATTCTCATTTATTATTGAATAACATTTGCCATGGCTTTGCCTGTGTTTTTGTAGTGCCGTTATTAATTGTTCTATTGCATAATTATTTGGAAATCATTTAATCTATGTACATTATCCGATAAACCGTACAAAGAGGATTTTCCATCTACATACCTCAACAGAGCTGTCGCTAGGTATAGCCTCAAAAAACATCGGCTAAATAAGGAAGACTTCGTCTTCCGCTGGATACCCCTAGGCCGGCAACGGTTCCCGGGATCTGTAAGGTAATCCGTTTATAATATTTCAAAATATAGGTAAGATATTTTAAATGAAAAATAATTACTTTTCATTTTTTTATTTCTTCACGGGTTCAGCTCCCGAAACCGTATTACGGTTCCGGGGTACCCAGCGGAAGACCAAATCACCTTCGTTAAGCCGATGGTATTTGTGAGGCTATACCTATACGAGTGGCCAGTTCTGTTGAGATATATATTTAGATGGAAAAGCCTCTATAAGTGTGGTTTGTCGGATTATGTACATAAGTTTTTAATTAAAAAAACCCATTGGTACATGGCCGGGATCCGGGATCGAACCCGGGGTCTATCTAGTTAACACCAGACGTCTTATATATCCACTCTTTATTTGTTAACTTATCAATTATCATTTTGTTTGTTGCGAGATGATCAGTTTATTATATAGTATGCCAATTGGATATTTAAACCAGCTTCGTACGCGTTGCATTAGGAATACTTACAATGTTTACATCTCATTTCACCCCCTTAGGGGTTGATTTTCGAAAAATCCTTTCTATACCTTCCAATTTTCATATTTATATCTTCAGTAGGTAGTTTGAAGAAACAAATCAAAGTTAAATGAATGGACGTAAAAAAGGAGAGGACGGATCGCCGCTAAGACAAAAGTGAAGCAACCAAGTTATGCCAGTTTCATTGTAAATACGAGCCTCACGCACATATTCTCATTCGGTTATGCTGATCAGCCGCCATTAAGAAAATAAAAAACAATGCCGTCTTGTGTAGTAAAATTATGCAAAAACAACTCCATTACTCATAAAAAATCTCAAGGAATCACATTTCATAGGTGAGTTAGTAATATACCAGGTAGCACACATGCACGCTTGGTGCTTCACTTTTGTCTTAGCGGCGATCCGACCTCTACTTTTTTACGTCCATGGTTAAATGATTCTTTTAAAATTGTAATAATTTATTTAATTTGTAAAATACGCCATCTATTGGAGATCAGTTAAATGTATGACAACAATTTTGACAGCACTCACGGTGCGAAGTATTCGCACGGGTCATCTAGGACTTTCCATAGATAAAGATTTAGTGTAGATATATTCACTAATATACAGGTAGGTATACATAACATAGTTTATTCCATACAAATTACAGAAATTCTGTAGAATTTTGTCTGTAGTTTGTATGGAATAAACTATTCATAGACATTCCACGTCACTCCTTAGTGTATAACGCACGCGCCCGCCGAGACATGATGGGGAATCCAGTTTAATCCTGTCCGTGCTGTGATGGTTGTGATTAGGCGACGACTAATAAGACATATCACAGTGGGCGGGATTATCTTAAATACCTGGGAGCGAGGTCGGGCTATTGTATGGGATGCTACGTGCGTGGACACATTAGCCCCGCCTCATCTCAGGGAAACAGCAATCAAAGCGGGAGCTGTTGCGGAAATTGCAGAGTCTAACAAACGGCGCAAATATAGTTCAATTATTGAAAACTACAAATTTGTGCCGTTTGGTGTAGAAACTCTAGGTCCGTAAGGTTCAAATGCCAAAAATTTTATTAAAGATAAACTGATCATCTCTTCTGGTGACAAGCGGGCTGGCTCCTTCCTCGCTCAACGAATCAACATCGCGATTCAGCGGGGAAATGCAGCCAGTATTCTTGCCACTATTCCACGCGGACCTGGTTTATTTAGTTATTTTTAATCTTTAGATTTCATTTAAGGTCACACAAATCACCGTTGAACATTGGTGGACCCTTAATAAAGGAAGAAGAAGAACTATTCATACAAATTACAGACATAGCGTCCTTAAGAGAGTTCTACATTTTACCAGACACCTGTTTTCAAATAACCAAAAGTAATCCCAAGCGAGTAAACGCATGTATTACCCCTTTGGTCATTTACTACAACGAAACAGACACATAAGGGCAACACCAATGAACTGGCTGCGGTAATAAATTCGTTAAAGCAGGAAAGGCTCTTGAGATTGGCCCATCTCAGTAATTTTGGTTAGACAGTTTTAAACTTACAGGGCTTCGGTTAAGGGCGAACGTCTCGAACGTAGCCTCCAATAGATGGGGTAAATTTACTAGCGGTTTTTTACGTGTTTAAGAGGATGCGTAGAGCTAACAGATCTGATTTAAACCCATGGCAATCACTACTCATATCATTACGAAAAAAAAGGTATTACAGTTGATCGTATTTCAGACAATTGGCCATGCTAACTTTTTGAACAGGAACGAAGATTCGAGATATAAGCTTTCAGTACAATTTCTATTTATCAGATTTTAAATTAAGTCTATACTTTTTAAGATATTCAATAAAAAACAAAAAACCTTAATTTTACCGATGTATGACGTTATCATAAGCAGTATGAAAAAAAAAACCTTTGCCTACAAAAAAGGGTAATCGTCAATCTTTGAATGACATCTTTATAAATTTATATTTTACGTGTAATTATTTTCTTTGTTATTAGGACATGACGGGATGAAACACTATTTACTTGCCATTGTAAAAAACTATTCAATTTAAATAATTATAAACACGAGTATATAAACAAGAGTAATTTTTAGGTTAGTCGACCTTGACTGACGTTTGCTTGACGTTAATTTGATTGACTGTCACTTTTTTATGTGTAGTGGCCAAGATTATAATCCTGTTCCAAATTCTTGTGACGTCACGTTTACTTTTCGCGGGTAAAATTTGTAAAATATATTAAAAAATAGACGCAATGTATAAAATACAAAAATATCGAAATTGGTTTCTTAAAATGGTCTATATTTTCAAAATAAATTATAAAAAAGTATAATATAAATATGTAGCATGGCCAATTGTTCTGTTCTCAAAATGTATTTTCAGAAACTTTGCCCGATAGAAAAAAATTGCAAAGTGGCCTCTGAAAAAACGAAAAATGAAATAATGTTGATGATATTAAGTATGAATATCTGTTGTAAGCTAATAAAGAACTGGCCTGATTTATATTTTCAATAAAGTGGCTATTTTAATATAAATAAATAATTTAATGATTTTCCATTTACGCCCTTTTATTTCAAACAGTGTAATTTATTAAGCTAGGTTTTAGATGATACCCCTTAAAGGATAAAATAGTGGAGTCTTTGTAGTATAAAGCGGTACAAATAGGTGATTTACATGAATAGGTGGCTAAATTTACCTAGTAATTAATTTTGTAGTTAAGTTTTGTTTCTATTATATATACACTAGGTCGCACAGGCTTTGCACGGGTACTTATTCTCGGTGGCCGAGTGGTTAAGACGTCTGGTATTAACTAGGCAGACCCCGGGTTCGATCCCGGATCCCGGTCATGTACCAATGGGTATTTTAATTAAAAACGTATGTACATAATCCGACAAACCACACTTAGAGGCTTTTCTATCTAAATATATCTCAACAGAACTAGCCACTCGTTAGGTATAGCCCCACAAACACCAATGGCTAAACGAGGGAGAATTGGTCTTCCGCTGGGTACCCTGGAACCGTAAAAATGTATTCCATACAATTCGTTCCTGATGAATAACGCGTCAGGGCGTTTCTTCAATAAGGCCCTCAGCCATTCCAATCCTCTTGAGCTTAAACCCTAGAAAAGGGCATAGGCTATTGTTATATATTATCTTAGAGCCAACCTGTGGCTGAATGTAGTGAAGCTTTGGCCTAAGAAGATAGAGAACAAAATGACAGACTTAAACATGGTGACTAGAAATAAATGGTTTTACTAAAACAGTTATATTTATTTACAAACAACACAACATGGCGCTGCGTATTAATAAATAAAGACGGCAACCGATGTGAAATTAAATAAGTAATAAGAAAATTCATCAATTATGGCGGAAGAGAAAAACGTGTCGGCTGATGTGCTTGGATTAAATGACGCAATGTCGTCATATGGCATCATGGGATTAAAACCCCCAGAAAATCTAACTGATCTATCATCAGAAGGTTTTAAAAAATGGAAACAACGATTCGACATATACAGAATCGCATCCGGAGTTATGAAAAAACCGGGTGAGGTGCAGGTAGCCTTGCTGTTACACTGCATGGGTGAGTCTTGTATAGACATTTATAACACATTTTCCATATCAGAGAATGACACAAAGAATTATGAAACAGTAATAAATGAATTTAAAGAATATTTTGTACCCATAAAGAATGAAAGCGTTGCATCGCACATATTTTTCACAAGAAATCAGAAAAGGCAAGAAAGTTTTGACAACTATTTAACAGAATTGAGAAAATTGAGCAAAGAATGTGAGTTTGGAAGATTACAGGACAAGATGATCAGAGACAGAATTGTAGCAGGAATTTATGACACTAGAATGAAGGAAAGATTACTCTCAGAATCCAGTTTAACATTGACAAAGGCTATAAAAATATGTAAGGCTGCAGAGTTAGCCAGTGAGCATCTAAAAGTAATAGAAAATCAACCAAGTGACCCCAGTGTGTCTGCGGTTAGGAACAAAAATTATACACAAATTAAGCCAAAACAAAGATTTTATTCAAAACAAGAAAATTCTTCAAATAATAACTCAACATTTAATACTGAAAACAATTGGAATAGTAAGAAATATACATCATGGAGAAATAATAATCATATATCATCACAGAAGCCAGAGTGGAAATGTCAACGGTGTGGATACACTCATCACAAGAACAAGTGCCCGGCCTACAACAAAAAGTGTATGAAGTGTTATAAAATTGGTCATTATGCATCAATGTGTAAGACAGGTCGTATTAAAAGTGTACAGGTATTTCAAGATAATAAAATAACCTCTGAAATTTGTAATAACAATGTAAAATTAGGACTTGTTAGTCTGAATAATTTGAAAACATGGTTTGAATCAGTTTATCTGACAGATTATAATAACTATTTGTTGAAATTTAAGATTGATACTGGAGCACAATGTAATGTCATACCTAAATATATTTGTAGTAATTTACACTTAAAAATCATGCATTCTACTGTAAAGTTGACAAATTATAATGAACAACCAATTGATACTCTGGGCAAAGTTATGTTAAATTGTAAAATAAATAATAAAATATGTTTAATTGAATTTCAGGTTACAAAAGGAAATTTTTCACCTATCTTAGGTTTACCAACATTAATTGAGTGTGAATTGATTAAAAGAAATATAGATGTCATGGAGGTAAATAACTTGGATATATTAAATAAAAGTCAGATTTTGAAAAGTTATAGTGAATTGTTTAATGGGATTGGTAAAATCAACAATTATGAATATGAAATAAAGTTGAAACAAAACATACAAGGTAAGATAGAACCATGTCGCAATGTACCTTTTAAATTAATGTCACAATTAAAATCAGAATTAGATAAAATGGAAAGTTTGGGTATAATATCTAAAATAGAAAAACCCACACAATTTGTTAATTCTTTGGTTATGACTAAAAAACCAGATGGGTCAATCCGGGTTTGTTTAGATCCACAGTATCTCAATAAACAAATACAGAGAGAACAATTTATGATACCTACTCTAAATGAAATTACATCTAAATTAAATGGTAGTAAAATATATAGTGTACTCGATGCGAACAAAGGTTTTTGGCAAATTAGTTTGAAGGATGTGTCAAAAGAACTCACAACCTTCAACACACCTTATGGGAGATATATGTTCAATAGGCTGCCATATGGTTTAAATTGTAGTGCTGAAATTTTTCACAGAGTGTTCTCAGATATTTTTAAAAACATTAATGGAGTGGAAATATATATAGATGACATTTTAATTTATGCAAAAAACATACAGGAACATGATAGGATATTAGAAAAGGTACTTAAAAGAGCACAGGAGACTGGTATAAAGTTTAATATTAATAAGTGTCAAATAAAGGTTTCTAAAGTAAAGTATTTAGGACATATAATTTCATCGGAAGGGATACATGTAGATAGTGATAGAGTAAAAGCTATTAAAAATATGCAAGAGCCAGTAACACAAGTTGAATTATTGAGATATCTTGGCATGATTAACTATGTATCAAAATTTATACCAAATGTTTCAGAAATAACGGCTCCTTTGAGACAATTAACAAAGAAAGACATTCCTTTTATTTGGGGTAGTGAACAGAAAGAGTGTTACAATAAGTTAAAGGAATTGCTAAGTAGCTCTCCGGTTTTAGCATATTTTGATATAAATAAACAAATAATTTTGAGTGTAGATGCATCAAAAAGCGGATTAGGTGCAGTAATGTTACAAGAAAATAAACCAGTTGCATATGCTTCTAGAGCATTGACAGTTACAGAGCAAAATTATAGTCAAATTGAAAAAGATAGTCTAGCAATACTATTTGGATGTACCAAATTTTATCAATATTTATATGGTCAAGAGTTCATAGTGGAAACTGACCATAAACCATTGGTCTCGATATTTAAAAAACCATTAAATAAAAGTCCAATTAGATTACAAAGAATAAGAATATAATTACAAGGTTTTGATTTTGAATTAATCTATAAGCCAGGAAAACAGTTGATAGTAGCTGATCATTTGAGTCGCTCCTATATAAATGATAAATGTAAGTCAAGTGAGGTTGATTTTCAAGCTCATGTTGCAATGATATTAGACGGATTTATTGTCACAGATAAGAAATTAAATTTAATAAAAGAGGAGACAATTAAAGATAGTGAGTTACAAAAAGTGTTGAAATATATAAAAGAGGGATGGCCTGATAATAAATATAATGTGGATAGGTTAGCTAAAATTTATTATAGCTACAAAGATGAGTTAAGTGAATGTGATAATTTAATTTTCAAAGGGTCACAATTAGTGATACCTAAGAGTTTAAGACAAGATATGTTACAAAGAATACATTATGCTCATTTAGGGATTGAAAAATGTAATATGTTAGCTCGCAAATCTCTTTATTGGCCATCTATGAACAAACAAATTGAAGACTTAATATCTAATTGTAATACATGTAAAGAATTTCAAAATAATAATAGGAAAGAAACAATTGTAAACAAAGAAATACCGGACTTACCTTGGCAAATTGTGTCAACAGACATATTTTTCTTATTTGGAAAACCGTATCTTATTGTAGTAGATTCATATAGTAAATATGTTGAGTTGGCAGAATTAAGAAACTTATCAGCTAATTGTACTATTCAAAGCTTGAAAGAAATTTTTGCACGGTATGGAATACCAGAATGTTTATATTCAGATTCAGGAACTCAATTTACAAGTGTAGAATTCAAAAAGTTTACTGATAACTGGAATTTTGTTCATAAAATCACTAGTCCACAACACCACCAAAGTAATGGTCTAGCAGAAAGATATATACAGACAGTTAAAAGAATATTAAAGAAATTATCATATGAAAATAAAGACATGTATCTAGGGTTATTATTGTATAGAAATACACCCATTGATAGTGAAGGTAGGACTCCTACAGGGTTGTTATTTAACAGAAGTGTTAAAAATATTTTACCTTATTTTAAAAAAGGAAATAACATTGTAAATCATAAAAGTTATAAAAAAGTGTTAAAAGATAGGCAGATAAGACAGAGTCATTATTATAATAGGGGTTGTAGAACTTTACCTGTTTTAGAAAAAGGTGAATCAGTAAAAATAACAGAGGAAAATTCTCCAGTTCCTCATAGAAGTGGTATAGTTGTTGGAAAGGGAGAAAATGTAAGGTCATATATAGTTAAAACAGAAGATGGTAATAATATAATAAGAAATAGGAAGAGTTTAATTAAAGGTGGCAAATTTATTCAAAACTATAATTATATAAATGATTCACTTGATGATAGTGTTTGTAATGAAAATAACTGTAATCAAAATGTAAGAGATACTTCAGACTCTGTACCTAAAGTTCCAAATATACCTATTAATAAAAATACCTACTATACAACTAGATCAGGTAGAATTGTAAGAAAGCCTAAATATTTAAAATAAATTAAGTTTTTTCTTTATGTATTAATTTTAAGGTTGAGTTCCCTACTTTATGTTATTAATTTGTTTTCCTATATTGTTTTACTTTAAAAGAGGAAGGATGTTATATATTATCTTAGAGCCAACCTGTGGCTGAATGTAGTGAAGCTTTGGCCTAAGAAGATAGAGAACAAAATGACAGACTTAAACATGGTGACTAGAAATAAATGGTTTTACTAAAACAGTTATATTTATTTACAAACAACACAACAGCTATTTTTTTAATCCACCCCTACCCTCTTTTTTTTAAGGGGAGTATGTACCAAAAATATATTTATAAACTAAAAGCAGGGGATGTTACAGGAATAACATACTCCCCTTAACTTTGTAAGTTAATTTGTAAAAGTTAACACGCATGCCTTATTTAAGACTTACTCAGTCGGAATTTGAGTTGATTATGAAAATTTTCAACCAAAATTTCCCTTGTGGTTCATCTAACTTTAAGAACAGTATTGGAATTAAAATATATATTTTATGCAGAGAAATGAAATGTCTGTCTGTGTTTAAGTTTTTCAGCGAAACGACTGTGTGAATTTTAATGAAAGGTGTTTCTATAGCTCAGAATACAGAATCTGCATAAATTTTTCAACTGAAGCTAAATATAGTAACCCGGTTGTTGTATTTCTTGATAAAAATACATATATGAACAATGAATAAGAACATAGAATTATGTTATCTCTTGATAATAAGAAATTATCCCTCTTCGCCTTGGATTTGATTTTTTAATTGGTCAAAAATAATAAAATTATTATTTTGAATTTTCAATAAGCTACAAAAATGCGAGTGATGAATGGTATACCAGCGCTTTAAAAAAAATTAAGAGCTTTGTGATAGATTATGAAAGAGAAAACAGGGGCAAAATAATCCTGTATTTTAGCAATCATATTTCCTATTCAATAAAACCAATTGAATAAATAACAGCTATTTCACTTAGATATATTGAATAATTAACTATATGCTAAAATACAGTGACACAGGTGGAGTATTTACAGAGAAATTGGGAATAGTTTATCCCAATCTCGAATCAAAGACTCTTAAACAAAATGTGTGCTTATGAATTTTTCTACGAGTGATTTTTTTTTCCAATAATTTGATATTATTTAAACATGCCAAGTAGGGACCTATCGTTAGTCTCTGTAGTGAAGTCTGTGTGAGATTATTCATCGCCATAGTTCTAATAAATACAGAAGCTTGAATATGTATAAAATGTTCTGTTAAAAAATAAGAAATCGTGACAAAAACTCTAATATCGAGATTAACAGAGTTGTAAGTGGTGTCATTTTTTTCTGAAAAAAAAAGGCCGTTAAGTGCCTTTTAAATTAAAACTGGATTGGGAAACGGGCCAAGTCTTATAATTGGCATTATAAGTGGTATCCGGAAAGTACTAGCCCTTAATATAAAAAATATATAAATATATTACTAACTAGCTTCCGCCCTGGCTTTGCCTGTGCTCCACATTAACATAAAACCTAAACTAAAATACTGTCTTAAAATTCTGACCGAAAAAATGGTGACTCGCAACTTGTCCAATTTTTAGGCTTCCGTTCCCAAAGGGTAAAAACGGAAACCCTATTACTAAGACTCCGCTGTCCGTCCGTCTGTCTGTCCGTCTGTCCGTTTGTCACCAGGCTGTATCTCATGACCCGTGATAGGTTAGACAGTTGAAATTTTCACAGATGATGTATTTCTGTAGCCGCTATAACAACAAATACTAAAAAACAGAATCCATACAACAAACGTGATTTTTTTTACCGTTGTTATTTTCAAATCTATACTATCCCATCCCACTAATATTATAAACGCGAAAGTTTGTATGGATGTATGTATGAATGTTTGTTACTCCATTACGCCAGAACGGGTTAACGGCACAGAGATAGATATAGTCTGGAATAACACATAGGCTACTTTTTATCCCGGAAAAATATATGGTTCCTGTGGGATAGATTTGTTTTTGTTTTTCACGGGATCGACATGATTTTTGCATAGTGGTGGTTTAGGGGTCAGAGAATGACGTTTACTACCTTTATACCGTGAAAGCGGGCGGGGGAAGGGCAAATTACAGCCACGAGATTATTTATTTTGGATCTATTTTCATGCTGGTGAAACCGCGGACATTAAATCTCAAACTACATAACCGATTCTAAACATTATTTCAATAGGCAATATTTTATATTGTTCGAATATATCTTGGCGAAGCCGGGGGCAGGAAGTTACTTCAATAAAATCACAAGTACTTACACTGAAAATATTTTGAATTTTTTTCAATTTCAAAATAAACAAACGTTCCCTATTTAATACCATGCTACGAAACCTTATATCTACCACTTTTTACCTACTTAAAAAGAATTGCCCAAAAAAGGTTCATGGTAATGGTGGAAGGGTGAGTTAGGTAAATTTATAGTAGTGACACCTTTATTGGTAACAGAGTTTCGGTTATAGAGTTTCGGGTTAAGGGAGCGATTAAGTAGACGGTTAAACTGAGATTTAGTACACATACAGAGATATGGGAACGTGGGAAATTAAGTTATTTTTAGAGTTACAGTGAAAAACCGGCCAAGTGCAAGTCGGACTCGCGCACGAAGGATTCCGTACTGTTATCTATAAAAACGGCAAAAAAATCACGTTTGTTGTATGGGAGCCACCCTTAAATATTAATTTTATTTTAATTTAATTATTTATTTTTAAAGTGAATAATATAACTCAATATTCTGTGAATATTTCAAGCGTCTACCTGTTGCCGTTATCAATATCGAGCAAAAACGAGCAAAAAAAATCACGTTTGTTGTATGGGAGCCCCCTTAAATATTTATTTTATTTTGTTTTTTAGTATTTGTTGTTATAGCGGCAACAGAAATACACCATCTGTGAAAATTTCAACTGTCTAACTATCACGGTTCATGAGATAGATACAGCCTGGTGATAGACAGACGGACGGACGGACGGAGGGACGGACGGACGGACAGCGGAGTCTTAGTAATAGGGTTTCCGTTTTTACCCTTTGAATACGGAACCCTAAAAATATGTTTTTTAAATTTTTATTTGAAAGATAAAACTAATTTGAATATTTTTGTTTGTTTGTTGTGTTTTTTTTTTATAATTTTAAAGTGCATAACTTATAAAATATAAACATCAAATAAATGTCTAAAACTTACTTACTTAATAAAATTAAAATCTTTTTTTTTATTTTTCACGGGTTACCTTAACAGCTCCCGGGGGAAAAAAACACGCCACACATATTTCATACATTTTCCTACCTACCCTCCGTTCTCCTTATAACGGCCCTGCTAGTGTGTGTCAAGTGCCCGGACGGTCAAGACGTTGGTCGTAAGTGTCGCAACGTACCGCAATCGAGTCGCGCTATTCGTACCCGTTAAGCCGTACTGCCTACTCAAATCGCTAACGCAAAGACAATATTGTTTACACACAAACCCGCAATTTAGTTAGTAAGCTTAGGTTAAGAAGAAAAGTGACAGACAAAACATCGAACTTAAACCAGCGACCTATGGATAAAACAACATCATCAAGGAAACAGATAAACATTTTGAAGGTAAGGGCTGTTAATTTCCACACCATATACCCTTTCAAACAAAAAAAAATCCAAATCGGTCCAGGCGTCTTCAAGTAATCGGGGAATATACATAAAAAAAAAGATTCCGACGAGTTGAGAACCTCCTCCTTTTTTTTAAATCGGTTAAAAACCTGACCAATCCAGTTTAAAATACAGAAAATCATTTTGGCTTAAACGTTGTAAATTGAGTTTTGACCTCGCATTTATTAACAGGAATTGCTGGTGGAATTTTCAGTGATTTTTTTCATTGGATTTATTATTACGTGTTAGTTTATTTATTGTACCTACAATAAACACACACATATATTTTCACGGAATTTATACCTTATCAGTAACAGTGTCCACTTTTTGCCACAAGTATGTTACTACACTTAATAACAAGAGAAGTGTTATAAGTTTAACGTGTGTATCGTAGTTCCTAAACGTATGACTTGTTGAACGGTGACTTGATCGAGAGTGTTCTTAGCTATGATTTAAGAAAATATGTTCAGCCGTTTGAAGATCATCAGCTCTTTTCTAGTTGTTGAAGGGATTTGAACAACTTCTACGGGTCTGATCGATTCGAAATTTAGTATTCTGCTTTCAATGATATTACAATAACATGGTAACTTTGACCTGATGCTTCTGCATCATCTGAAATCACAAGGATACCCAACGGATTGTGTATTGCTGCATACATTGTTTAGTCCACCAAATACCTTGCTTCAATTTTCTTCTATATATACCTAAATATTTCGGAATGGTTCCAAGCCGAGGGTCAAAATATAGTTAAAAAACAACCTATATCTCCCTCAATGTTTTATTTTTAATTTCATACAATAATTATACCTTAATGAATAAAGAGCACAAACATGTAATACGAAGGCAAACGTAAATCCATTAATTTTTTCATTAATATTTCTGTGTCACAAAACCTATTATCATCCATGAATGATGAAAATTTTCTTTCGTAGAAAAACATGTTTGAAGCGAGGAAGGAAAATCCAAATTTAATTTTCTTCAATACCTCAGCCACCTTTTACTGACGCGTCTTTGAACTGAGATACCACGAAATTACATTTACTTAATCATTGTATTAAAATAATGGTTATTTTGACTGCTTTCGCCATCACGCCTTTTATCCCAAGAGAGGTAGGCAGAGACAATCGAATGCCATTTGCTATTACGATCTTGACATAACTCTTTCGCTTCTTTTATATTCATCATACCTTTCATACATGCTCGGCGATTGTGTGTACTTTAATATTGCCTTCGGTCAATAATTTTTTTATATGTCCAATAAAAGTACACCTAGGTCGTCCTTTGCCAACATTTTCTTTCACTTCTGCCATATAAACCTTTTTTGTCAATCTTTCATCCTTCATTCTTTCAACGTGTCCAAACCGGCGTAAACTTTTCTTCATTTTAGTCATAACATCATCTTTCACTTCTTTCAAATGACATCGTTCCGGATGCGGTCAATACGCTTTATATCACACATTCTACGTAAAACCGCATTTCCACTGTATTTATCTTACTTTCATGCTTCTTATTCCATACCCAAGTCTCGCTTCCATAAGTAAGTGATGGAACTAAATCAGCATTAAGTTGTTTTGTCCACCAAATACCTTGCTTCCCGCTTTCACTCTCCTTTCAATTTCCTTGCTTTCCACTTCTTTTAAAAATAACAACACCAACTTTAGCTGCAAAGTAGACCGACTTTCATACATTCTTGGGTCCAGGGGAAAACAAGTTGTGTCAACATTAAAGTAGTATATTTTGTAAAGAGGGCATAATATAATATAATCAATCCCGCCACTTCTGAGTTGCGAGCCGACGTTTTACCCACTCGATTACCGACGCCCACATCCTATCACATGGGTTTTTATAATAAAAAAAATTCACTATCCGACAAACCGTATAAAGAGGCTTTTCCATCTACATATCTGAACGGAGCTGGCCACTCGTTAAAAAATCATCGGTTAAATGGGAAGACTTTGTTTTCCGCTGGGTAGCCTGGGGTTGGCAACGGTTCATGGAAGCTGTAAGGCAACCCATAAAGACTTATAAAATAATTACTGATAATTCAGTGGGAAATCTAGGAACTAAGATAAGGTAAAAGTAAGGTTATGTATTATCATACTTCCAAACAGATTATTAATGACTTGTAATTGATTATGAATATATATAATAGTTGTTTACTGTAGCGACCCACCCCTGGCCTTCCCTTGTCTCTTTCTGAGAAAGGCCTAAAACAGACCCCGAGGGATAGCTTCTCCTCGTGCTACTTCATACACTAGCAGGCGTTTTTCAATGAAACAATTAATTTGATAGACAGTATTTAACACGACCTATCATACGATAACAAGTAGATTTTTAAGGAAAAAAATCAATTTAGTTAAGGCTTTCCTTTTTCCCAATTGTAAGGGAAGATAGGAGGGGAAGTAATAACTGAGTCCGCCCTGTAGATAAGGGTTATTGATTTACCATATTTTGGGGTAAGCGCGCCAAATATTGGCCGAATTTTCATTGTTGCCGTTTTCCTTATACTTCGATTTAACATGTGAATGGAATAAATTATCTGGTTACAAAATACGAGGCTTCGGTAGATCTTTCTATTTGTAAGTACTGTCAGCAAAAAAATGGAGCGCTAATTGCTGTGATTCTGTTTACGCTGATTTTGGACACAGTTTTTTTTCTTTTTTCGTCTTCTCGGATTGCCTTACGTATGTACCAATTATAATAAAAAATGTATATTTGAGATCGAGCCGTGGTCCGTCTAGTTAATACCAGACGTGTTAACCACTCGGCCACTGACGCATCAATAATTTTTTTTTTATGTCTAACATCTTAGCTTTCGGTATGTGTGTAACCGGAAGTAAATAAATTCTAACTCGAATTCGATATTTTTTTATTTTTTAGGTTATTTGGATGTTACACATCGTTATTAAACTCGTTTTTTTAATATTTGTTTACAAACGGTTGTTGTTGTCACAAAAATATGTTACTCGAAATATGTATTTAATGAAATATTTCCGCTCCGGCTTAGCTTGTGAAATTATGACTGCTCACCCTTACATTAACCCCTTATTTTCTATGGAAACGAAACCAGAAGCTGATCATAACTCTCCACCAGTGCCCACTATGTTCCCTGAAAATTTCAGCAAAATCCACTAAGCCGTTTCGGATCCTGTTTTCGAAATTTCGACAAACATTGGCACAGACAGACAGACAAAATTTCTAAAAACCGTCATATTTCAGTATTATGTAAATGGAATATCCCACTTAGATATTTGTATTAATTATGAAATCACAGATAAACAATTTTATTTATCTGTATATATTTAGGGCAATAACGGTAACGTTTACCTTATGACCAAGGTAACTTCACTACTCGAGCAAACAAATAACACTTACTTTGGCAGCGGGTGTCTGTCTATATTGTTTCTAAGTTTACTATATTTTATTGTATTTCAAGTAATGTAGTTACTAAGTTCAAAACTAAGCATTTAGACTACTCTAGGTCTGTTCCTTTTGAGTATATACTATGGAGGTGTGAAGCGGTAAAGCGGTGAAGCGGCGAGAGGGGGGGGGGGGGTGTAGACGCCTAGTACCTACTAACCGTACCATTGTTTAAAATTAATAAAGGAAAAATAAAAAAAATAAAAACTGTGTATATAATCCGACAAACCAAATCAACAGAACTGGCCACTCGTTAGGTATAGCCTCACAAATAAAAAACGAGGAGACTTGGTCTTCCGCTGGGTACCCTGAGACCGTACATGGTTTTGGGAGCTGTAAGGCAACCCGCGAAGAAAGAAAAAAATTAGAAACACCATGCTTCAGCATGTTAGACGTCCTTTATCGCCTTTCACGTTTAAAAACAACACACTTAATTATTTTTCTAGAGCGGTGTCTCGCGACACAAAACGATACCAACTTGTTACTATCCTAATGGTCAGTCTAATGGCCAAATGAGCACAAAATTGGCGGAGGGGGGAGCCAGTCTATGGCTCCTCCTTAATCTTAGTTCTCTATGGTTTTTAAATTATAATTTTATCTAGGGTTCCTTTTATAGGTAAACAAATAAATATATTTCTCATAAGCTTGCAACTTCTATTTTAATCTTAAAAAAGTAAAAAATAAATTATTTTATTCTTTTAAGTCGATGCATCACAGCCTGGGTTGCCATACGTCCGGAATTTTCCGGACATGTCCGGAAATATAGGTATTCGTCCGGAATGCGGGGAATTCCAAACCGTCCGGAATTTCTACAATTAAGTAGAATGAAATAAAAATTCGAAAATGTGAATCGTTTTTTCACATGCACGATGCATAACGATATTAATATTATATATTTACAAGAAAGTCCGGAATTTTCATTAAATGTCAGGAATTTTCTCCGGAATTTCGATTTTTTGATCTGGGAACCCTAATCACAGCGCAACGAACTCAGTTTTACGCGCGGCTTATTTTGTCCATATCTCTTTAGAAAAATGTGAGCGGGATGGACTACTATTAAAATCGATAAGGTAACCAAGGATAAGATAAAATAGACCAATATTCACATACCAGAAATATTTGAAAGTAGGATTTCTCAACAAAATCGGTATTTTGAAAAACACGAAAAAGACTTCGGATTTTCTATGTTTTTACAATAACCATTAGAATTATCAAATTATAGTTAGTGTATTCTTAAAGTATGTGAAATGATCTATCTTTTAATGTTGAGGAAATTGTAAATTAGTAAATATATTAAGAGAACTCGAGTCGCAAACTTGGCTGAAATACGCGTGAAATTTAGGATTTTCAAGGCTTCATAAAACTTAGGTGTAACTGATTTTGGTTATTTTCTTTCCATGAGAAACTTTAGAAATTATTTATCTTTTTAAAACAATTTTTATTTTGAGCCTAGCATATACAGTTATCGCATAAAACTGGAAAAACGAAACATCTGATTTATATGGGACAAAAATGATGAGGCGGCCCTTTCAGAAGCTTATTTGAATAATTTTGTTTTCTATGTAGTAGTTTTTTTTAAATACATTTTCAAAGTTTTCCGACAGCCATTAAAGTGACATTGTTGTTTATATAAAGTATGGTTTATGCCCCGTGGTACCACAAGTTAGACAAATAAGTTAAGAAATGGGACAGAAAGGCTATTTTACATAAATTATGACGTCACTTTGTTGTCTTAATTAATAAAAAAAGTTTTGATTAAAAAAAATCTCGGTCCGCACCCAGAATTGCCAGCCAGAAATGCGCATCCAAAAACGCCCGAATTCCTGCCCGGAGATTCACGAGTCGAGCATACTCGGACCGGGCAATTCAAGGTCGGCATTTGTCGCGAATCCATAAGAATTCCCCCTAGATCTTTTTCCAATATTAGACAACTAAGCAAACGAAAAAAAAACAACGTATTAGCATAGCTATACAGCGAGGAAATGCTGCTAGCCTTCTTGGCACTTTACCGCAGGACAGTGATTTCGAGAAGGTTTTCTACTTATGAGTATATAGAAATGGCTATACATACAACAATCCAACGACTATGAGTGAAAGGAATACTCCCCAACGCACATCGTTGGAAAGTTGTATATATGCCAATCTATTAAATATTTTCAATGGCGCGATACAGGTTTCAATGAGTTAGTAACGGAGCGACATCTATCGACGCGATGTGTCGCCACATGACTCCCTTCCCAGACCAGAGGTCGATACAGTATGAAAACCAACATCCATGTACCTAGCTATGCCAGCTGTGATGGACTGCGCCACTGGTTGACTGTATCGCGGCTGAATCACCTGTCGGGTCGGTGGTCTGGTCAGTGGGAAGTGGAAGTACAGTGTCAGGAATACAGGCGTGTTCATACGGGGTCACCAATATAGAAATGGCTATACATACAACAATCCAACGACTATAAGTAAAAGGACTACTCCCCAACGCACATCGTTGGAAAGTTGTATATAGGCCAATCTATTAAATATTTTCAATGGCGCGATACAGGTTTCAATGAGTTAGTAACGGTGCGACATCTATCGACGCAGTGTGCCGCCACAAGTGTGTATCACTACATATTCATGATTAGAGAGCCACTCATGGGGTTTCCTGTGTTTAATTTTTATTATAATTAAACTTTGTATGTAGATATATATTAATTAATATTGTTTTAATAAAACTAAGCAAAATTAGACATTTTGTGCCTCTGGCCACGCGGCAAGGTCGTGAAGATGACGTGTTTTTCTTATATTTAATCATTAAAGGATCAGTAATGCCAACCGCCCTTAAAACCGTTTCAATCGTCAAATTGTTACCACATTATGAAGTATTGTGATTGCTACAATGAAAATGAATCAAGCTCGCGTTAATGATTGTCGGCTGTAACAGGAAATAGGCTTTACATGGTAGAAACCACGCTACGTCCGGCGGATACAAGCGTGCTAAATGTGTCGGTTTTATGTTTCTGAATAACTATTGTGTATATAATTATGTAAACTTCCTGTGGTTAAAATGTTTGCAGTGGAGGTTTTTTTAAAGATATCTAAAAATACCTGTAAATAAAGGTGGTCGTCTATTTGACGTGTTTAAGGTCGGCTTACACCACATTTCCTTTAAATTTGTTTTAAGCCGACAGAAGTAAAAACTTTTTTTTTCTTCACGGATTGTCTTACAGCTCCAGGTTACGGTTTCAGGGTACCCAGCGGAAGACCAAGTCTTCCTCGTTTAGCCGATGATATTTGTAAGGCTATACCTAACGTGTGGCCAGTTCTGTTGAGGTATATTTAGATGGAAACGCCTCTAAGTGTGGTTTATCGGATTATGTACATAAGTTTTTGATTATAAAAAAACCCATTGGTACAAATGAATACTTAAAACTATGATAAAGTTTTCATTTAAAAATAACGCCATTTAGCGCGCGCTTAAAGATGCTCAACCTAGGCAATAGGCATACGTGGAAGCCAGTACACGGATTCCTGTCCAAAGATTCTCGGGCCGGGCAATCCATGGTCGGCATTAGTGCCGAGAGAATAGGTCGCGAATCCATAAGATTTCCCCCTACCAAAAGTCTATCAAATTGGTGACAAGTTGTTAAAACTAGATTTAATATGCTGCAAGTGGAAACCAGCCTAAACTCGTGTTTTAATGTATTGTGATTTGGTACAATGAAATGAATTAATTAATTAATAATAATCGGGTGTAACAGGAAAGGCTTTACACACACATACCTTCACGCCTGTTTCCCAAAGGGGTAGGCAGAGAGTCATCCACATCCATACATCTTTTCATACATATAATTAGGCTTTATATGGTACAATTTGGTAATTTTGATAATTAGCGACTATTACTGCCATGTAAAACTTTCATCCCTTATTATACCCTTTTAGCGGGGGTGGATTTAAAAAAAAGTAGGTTCTAGATTTCTTCATATCAAATTTCATATAAATCGGTTCAGTGGTTTAGCCGTAAAAGCGTGACAGAGAGACAGGAAGAGTTATTTTCCTAATATAGATGTGTCTTGCGGTTGCACCCGTATTCATGTTTACTGCTGTGATGATAAGACCTTATAAGCTGGCCATCATAAATAGCATTTATTTTAATTTTAGAACAAGGTATTGTTCATTTTTATTCAATAGAACGTTGTATTTTATTTTCAAATATTCGATGTGTGGAACCTAAATTAAAATTTTGCTCCATTTGACTTAGGCAGTCACTCTGCCAATTATAAAATTTATTATATTTCTATTTGATCAACTAAGTAAACAACTAAATAAAATGTATTGAGTCAGTATTCAAGAACAAACATCTATGTTTATATTGGTCCTTCCTTGGTACTTCAGTTCCTTCAGCTTCCTTATTACTACCATGCTAATTCGACCTTCTTCTACTTGGAAACCACAATAAACGAATGGTGAAAGTTTACTACGAGTTTTCCTGTCTACCTACCCGGCCATCCTGGCTACCCTACCCACGACAATGGCGCCCAACGTGGCACTCTGCCAATTGTAAAATTTATTATATTTCTATTTGATCAACTAAGTAAACAACTAAATAAAATGTATTGAGTCAGTATTCAAGAACAAACATCTATGTTTATATTGGTCCTTCCTTGGTACTTCAGTTCCTTCAGCTTCCTTATTACTACCATGCTAATTCGACCTTCTTCTACTTGGAAACCACAATAAACGAATGGTGAAAGTTTACTACGAGTTTTCCTGTCTACCTACCCGGCCATCCTGGCTACCCTACCCACGACAATGGCGCCCAACGTGGCACTCTGCCAATTGTAAAATTTATTATATTTCTATTTGATCAACTAAGTAAACAACTAAATAAAATGTATTGAGTCAGTATTCAAGAACAAACATCTATGTTTATATAAAAGGAGCGCAAATAAGTATTTGCGCTCCTCTCCTTCCTACGTCCTTTCTTCAGCTTCCTTATTACTACCATGCTAATTCGAAACCACAATAAATTCCTACCTACCCGGCCATCCTGGCTACCCTACCCACGACACTGCTCCGCTCCTTTGGGTCGTAGAGTGATGTTATATTCCTCAAGAATTGGGCTATCAATTGCAAAGTAGTTCCAGAGATTAGCGCGTTCAAACAAACAAACAAACAATTGGAAGTAATCTTGGTCAAAGATTAAAGATAGTTTTTATTGGTAGTATTTCCAGACTTTGCTTCAAACACATCGAAATAAACTTAACCTTTTTATAATAGAGTAGCTTTCCGCTCCCGACTTCGGCTTATGAAAATAATAGCCTATATTTCATAGCTTTCTATTAGTGAAATAATTTTTAGAAACGGTTCAGTAGTTTGAAAAAAAAAGAAGAAAAAAATCCAAATTTAACTTAACTTTTTTATAAAATTTGTATAGTATAGATAGACTAACCACTCGCCCGTAGAATTGTAGAATATCACACAACTCGTCGAATAAAGAACATTGACATTATTGGTTACTGCTATGCCCCCAAAAGACGTAGCGTGATGTTTTACACATATAAACCTTCCTTGTAAATCAATCTAACAGTAAAATTTTTATTTTTAATGTTTTAAAAATAAAATCTTTGAGTTTTGATTATTTATAGATAAAGCCTCGATTCGATTTCTTCAGTATTTTTAAAATAATTTTTTTAAGAAATGATTTTCGATGAATCGTGCCTTTTTGAATTCAGATTTTTTAGTCTATAGTACAAAGAGTGCGGAACTACTACATTTCATTAGATAAGATAGAGTTTAGCTAAAGTTTACACCTAAATCACAATATAAGGCCTACTTAGGGAACCCCACTTCTTTCAAGTTTTTCGTAAAAGTTTCCTACTTTCAAATTAGTTCAAATTTAACACAAAAGATCTTTACTTTGGTGATCTTGTAAAGTGATTTTGAACTTTAAAAGCGGTGACGTAGACTTTAAATTAATCTAAAGGTAATTCTAGACGTATTATTTTACTTCATAAAATCTATCTATCTATCATCAAGCCTTTTATCAGGCAGATACCATGGCATTTGCTATGATCCTGACATACCTCTTTCGCCTCTTTCCATCAATCAATACATTTTTATATGTTCAATAAAATCGTCCTTTGCCATAATTTCCTTTCACTTCAGCCATATAAACCTTTTAAGTCAATCTATCAACCTTCATTATTTCAATGTGTCCAAACCGCATAAACTACTTTTCTTTATTTTAATCACAACAACATATTTTACTCCGCATTCTTCTCAAATGACATCATTGCTGATGCGGTCAATATGCTTTATATCACACATTCAACGTAACGACCGCATTTCTATTTATCTTACTTTCATGCTTCTTATTCCATACCCAAGTCTCTCTTCCATAAGTAGTGATGGAACTAAAACAGCATTATGTATATTAATTTTACTTTTAGTAGTAAGTTGTGTTATTCTGCTATCTTTCCACTTCTTGTGAACATAGGTACTACCTAAATAAACAAATTCATTCACTTGCTCTAATTTACATCCTTTCGCACAATTGATACACTACCTACGTCCTTTCATCATCTTTTTCAAATACTAATACTTTTGATTTCGAAAATTTCTTGCATGCATCATCGGCGATCGGCATATAAAAGACAGTAAACTCTAGTAGAACCCATTTCTATCCCTAAGGAACATTGTTGTCATTTGGTCAAACAACTATCGAGATACAGATTGAACAGGCAAGGTGACATTACACAGCCCTGTTTAACAAAACAATTAGTACATTCGACAGTTTTTAAATTAAGATTTAGTACAAAATTGATGTTGTCCAAGTTTTTTAAATCCACCCTCCTAAAGAGTTATGACAGGGATGAAAGTAAGTATGGGCCGAGGGCGGAAAATTAGATTAGCTATAAATAAAGCTAGGTTTATTTTTATAAAAAGCCTAGGAAAATAGAATCGAACCAAAGACCTTGATATAAACCTAAGCTATCTACACCGCTAAGTCATCATCCATTGCCAAAACTAATTAAGGATATATTTGGGGGAAAAAATGTTAAATAGCTATGTCATTATAGTCCTTATTATATGCCCGTTAAAGTTCCATTTTCATCAAAAAAGTTATATTTTGATAAAAGGAAAGTAGGTGAATGTGAAAAGTTTCAGACATGACTCTGAGACGTATGAGCTCTTTATAGATTACTAGCACTGTGACCCGGCTTCGTCCGCGGTTTATTTTTAGTGTGTCAAACAAAATAACTGGCTAAGTTAAGTACCATTGGGGTTAGCATACATTTTGACAGCGACACTTTCGTTTCGGTCGAATGGCCTTGAACAAGGACCGACCAGAGATAGCCCGGGGCCGAGAGGTCCGGCCCAACAATGTGCGGTAAAATTCTGTGTACTTGTCTTTGTCCGGCCAAGCAAATTGCTCGGCATTCTTGTGCAGGGCATGCCCGGTCCGGGCTATCTCTGGCCGGTCCTTGTTGGACATGAACGTTTTGGCCTGTTCAAGGCCATTCGACCGAAACGAAAGTGTCGCTGTCAAAATGTATGCTAACTCGGCATATTTTCGGTCAGAACTTTAAAATAGGATGTTCGGGAGTGCAACATAATTTAAAGTTTTTTTTAAATTTCTTATTTATAATATATTATATTCCTATTTATTTATATTTATTATAACTTTCATTTAATGTCAGATATTTTAATAAATGTTGTCTCCAAAATTACCCCCCAAAAAGTCAAGTCTTCAAATTCTCCAGATTTTTATTTTTTAGTAATTGCCAGCTGGTCTTTATGAATAGCTTTTCCATCGAGCTACATTTCTCTATCTCTAATAGTTTAAGTATTAGAACCTTTGTGGTCTTGTTGTCTATCATCAATCAGGTCTTCCATGTCTCCAGATTTTGCGGTATAAATAGTCTTTCGCATTTATAATATTAGTTGTGATAACGATAACGATGCAATCGGTAACACGGTTCCCGAGTACCGGTAACTTTCAATATAATTTCCTTCAATCAGTTCTGAACTACCTTTTATAATAATAGAAGGAGGCAAGCTCGCAACAGATGGTGGTAATATACATAATATTGTAAACGCGCGAAATAATCTTTTGTTGGCGCGAGCCGAGACGAAGTGTGCCCTTAAATATTACAAGTCTTTTAATATTCAGACGTTGACAACATTTGGTTTTATTAACTGTCATTTAACTGGATGTCCTGGGTTCAATTCACACAAGAGCCAAAATGGTATCATTCCATACCCAAAGGGTGCAAACGAAAACCCTATTACTAAGGCTCTGCTGTCCGTCCGTCCGTCCGTCTGTCACAGGGCTGTATCTTTTGAACCGTAATAGGTGGAGATTTGAAATTTTCACAGAGTGTATATTACTATATTATAGTATAGCCGCTATAACAACAAAAAATGAAAATGTAATTAAGTTTAAAAATTAAAGGGGTCCCCATACAAGAAACGTATGTACGTTTTTACAAACGTCTAACTAGTATAACTATAATGCATTCGATGGGAAAATGAGTGATGAAAGAGCAGGTTATAGAAACAGTAAGCGATTCAACGTAAGCGATATTTTTTGTTTAAAACGCAATTTAAAAAAAAACTTATACAACATAGAAATAATTTTACAATGAAACGATAGATAATTACCAAAAAAATATTCATGTAATTTTTTGTAATGGTACCATCTATATTATAGCCATAAAATTTGATAAATAAAGTTTTCAGATGTGTATTTAGGATTTTTTTCTATCAAGTAAAATGTTTCTAATGATATTTTCAAAACAATAACAATATTTGTCATATCCTTAAAATCAATATATATTTTTTTCAGTTTCGTAAATAGATCAGGTTTTCTGAAAAATTTGATTTAAAATTGGATTTTGATGACTGACTTCCCAAAAGAACAAAAAAAACCTCCCAAAAAAAAAACAAAAAATTACAGGCCGGGGCGTCAAACTTAGTGCGAGTCCAAGTCCCCACATCCGACCATAAACCAATGGTTTTTTTATAATAAAACAATCTAAAAAATCTTCGGCTATGTGAGGGAAGACTCTGTCTTCTGCCGGGTAGGCAATCCGTGAAATTTTTTTTTTTCAAAATAATTCGGGTAAAGACATTAGCAAAATCCAGCTTAAAATTAAAAAGCCATTCTACCAAAATACTTCAACAGGTTGTTACCTCAAATATAATATAAAGTAACAAAAACTTTAATATTACTTCCACCGGATTAAAGAATTCAATTTGTTCTCGAGCTTGAAACATTGAACTTTAGAATTTCAATTCGATCTAAACTACTTTACTCGATGTATCCATTTTGGACACTCCAGTTTTATTATTTTGTAAAATTTACATCTATACGAGATGTAGAGTGGATTTTACTTTAAAAACTTCAAAGATATCGGTGTTTCATTTTTATTGGAAACGTTCAAATTGGAAGTTTTGAATATTTTTATTTATAATAATAATAAATTGGTGGCGTCTGGTGTCAATGGGTTTCTAAATTTAAAAACTTATTCTCAAAAAAAATGTATTGATCGATATCGCCGAGCATGTATGAAAGGTATGATGAATATAAAAGAAGCGAAAGAGGTATGTCAGGATCAGGATCGTAACAAATGGCATTCGATTGTCTCTGCCTACCCCTCTTGGGATAAAAGGCATGATATGATCTTATAGATGGATAGCCACTTTTTAGGGTTCCGTACATCTCCGATGAAAAAAATGGAAATCATTATAGGATCACTCTTGACAGACGTCTGTCTGTCTGTCTGTAACAGCTTATTTTTCATTTCTTTCCTATTTAATTTTACAATCCTGGCATACCTCTTTCGCTTCTTTTATATTCATCATAACTTTCATACATGCTCGTCGATTGTGTGTACTTTTAATATTTCCATCGATCAAAAATGTTTTTATATGTTCAATAAAAGTACACCTAGGTCGTCCTCTGCCAGCATTTTCTTTCACTTTCAACCTTCATTCTTTCAACGTGTCCAATCGAAAATATCCACGAGCGATGCCGGGGGCGAAGAACTAGTCCATAATATTTGGAAACTCGTTTCTCTCCGTCACCAAACAGTTTGCGACACCTGTATAAGGCCGATAGTACATTTAGGGGTGGGAGCCACTTTAACCAAAGTGGGCTGAAAATAATAGAAGCCTGCTGCGTGATCGACTTAATAAGGTGCTGTGTCCACTAAAAGCTAGTTTATTAGCAACTTAAATTTAATTTCCGAATATTACTGCTATTAGGTGTGGCTATACCTAACGAGTGGCCAGTTCTGTTGAGGTATATTTAGATGAAAAAGCCTCTAAGTGTGGTTTGCCGAATTACCTACAGAAGTTTTTATTTATTAAAAAAACCCCATTGGTCGGCCTAGTCAAAACCTTGCCCTGAGCTACGAAATATATACATTTTATACACACTTAAAAAAAATTTACAGCTCCCGGGAACCGTTGCCGGTCCCAGGGTACCCAGCGGAATACAAAGTCTTACTAACTTAGCCGAAGATTCTTTGAGGCTATACCTAACGAGTGGCCAGCTCTGTTGAGGTATGTAGATGGAAAAGCCTCTTGTACGGTCTGTCGGATAATGTGTCGCCACACTCTTCCTCCTTACGGAAGTTATAAGGATTTTGGGAACTAGCCACAATAATAATAAATTAATACAATTTTTTCTTTTTTATTTTATTTCAATTTTAATGTAGATTTAATGATATTTACATCAGGAAAAATATAAAATTAAGGATGTTAGATTTAGGACAATATTAATATTAGAAGAAAAAGGAGTAATAAGGAGAAAAAGGAGATAGGTATAGGAAAAGTAACATGAAATATCATGCTCCTTTATAATATATTTTATATCACAGCTTATTTGTAATTTGTTCAATTTATTAAAATTATTGACATTAAGAAATAGGTGTGCTACTTAGCAATGCTAAAACAGAATTGACTAAAAATGGAAGAAAAATGAACAAATTGCAGACACTGTTCCAAATTCAGATTAATTTGAAAATTCTTAAATTATAGGTAGACTTAACTTATTTTGTAAGGAGGTTAACAACTATTCAAACCTCATTAAGAAAAATGGTCTCATTTATTAGCTAAATGAGCACAACGTTACAAATGTACATAGATTTTTTATTATAAAAACCCATTGGTACATGGTCGGATGTGGGGACGAACCCGCGACTTCTCAGTTGTGAGCCGACGTTTTACCCAGTCGACCACCAATTGATATCTAAGCTATGCTATAATATATTTTTCACTGGAGCAACGCCCTAAAGTCACCACACGATATTTTCGCGAACGAAAGGCTTTGAGGGGTTACGGGTGAAATGTTATATTAAACAGATTCGGTAATTAATGCAATAAATATCGACAATTGTGTTTCTGTCGCGGGATATATTTCTTTGAAAATTACTTGACAATTTTATGTTGTGTTTGTTTTTATTTGGAGCTGTAAAATTTAATTAAAAAACAGAATTTAGAGTCCATTTTATATTTAAACGACTTCAAAAAAAAAAGGATGTTCTAATTCGTATGTTCCCCGATTACTTGGACCGATTTGGATTATTTTTTTGTTTGAAAGAGTATACTTTCCAGGTGGTCCCATAGTCATCAGGTCAGGATCTGATGATGGGATCCTAGAGAAATCGAGAACTCTTCAAATTTTATAGGCACACTTGAAGCGATTTGGGTATTCTTTTTTTATAGTGACTTGTGCATTTGCTTTCAGTAAGCACACTTTTCAGTGCATAATTTTTGAAGACTGTACACTTTTTTAAAAGGCAATTATATTTCGAGTTTATTATGAAGCTGTGATACCGAATTTTAAAGTATATTAAAAGTCATTGAAGTATGTTTACAAGAAGTGGAAAGATAGACAAGGAAATTGAAAGGAGTGTGAAAGCGGGAAGCAAGATATTTGGTGGACTAAACAATGTATGCGGAAATACACAACTTACAACTTTTTAAAATTAATATACATAATCACTTACTTATGGAAGCGAGACTTGGGTATGGAATAAGAAGAATGCGGAGTGAAAGATGATGTTGTGACTAAAATAAAGAAAAGTAGTTTACGCTGGTTTGGACTGGACACGTTGAAAGAATGAAGAATGAAAGATTGACCAAATAGGTTTATATGGCAGAAGTGAAAGGAAATGCTGGCAGAGGACGACCTAGGTGTACTTTTATTGAACATATAAAAATGTATTGATCGATGGAAATATCGCCGAGCATGTATGAAAGTTATGATGAATATAAAAAAAGCGAAAGAGGTATGTCAGGATCGTAGCAAATGGCATTCGATTGTTTCTGCCTACCCCTCTTGGGATAAAAAGCTTGATGATAGATAGATAGGCATTGAAGGAAATAGAGGTAGATGAAGATCAAGTTGAAGTAACTTGAACTAAGAACGAGTGAAACCAAAATTAAATGTTGTGTCCAGGAAGACAATTTGTGACACCTGCTCCTAAAATACTGAAAAGAGGTCCAGAATTTTTATTTTTGAGGTTCCGTGCCCAAAGGGTGCAGACAACGGAAACCCTATTACTAAGGCTCTGTCTGTCCGTCCGTCTGTCACAGTATGTATCTTTTGAACCGTAATAGGTAGACATTTGAAATTTTCACAGGGTATTACTATGGCCGCTATAACAACAAATAATAAAAATTAAAGGGGTCCCCATCCAAGAAACGTGTTTTATTTGGCGTTTTTTGTTCGATCTTAATAATGGCAATAAGTTAATTTAATTTTATTTTTATCATTTGATGTTATAGCGGCCATAGTAATACACACTCTGTGAAAATTTCAATTATCTACCTATTACGGTTTAAAAGATACAGCTCTGTGACAGACGGACGGACGGCCGGACGGACAGCGGAGCCTTAACGTGCCCACCCATTCGTCCAAACACCGGCGCGCCGCCGTACGGTCCACTAAAACTGACCAAAGATTCATCCAATTCTTATAACAAATGATCCGCCTAGATCGTATGGCGGCCGTAATGGGGGATTTTCGGTGCGATGACGGACCAAGTAATAGGGTTTCCGTTTGCACCCTTTAGGTACGGAATCCTAAAAATAAAAATTAACGGTTTTTTTTAAGAGAATAGAAATTTTCAGGACTAAACATTACAAGCTACAAAATAGATTTCATTTGAGAGATACGAAACATCTTTAGAACCCAAAGAAATATTAATGCACGTACATTAAGCTAAACTGGCCCTCTATTGTGTCCAAAATAATTGTTGTTATTTCATTTTGACTGAGATAATGTAGGCTATTATTCAGTTTAATTAAATTACTTGATAAAACTTTGGGGGGTCTAAGGGTTGGATTGTCTAAAATAGGGTAGTTAATAGGTTCCCGCCATACCTATGTTGGTACGTATGTATTATTATATTATTTTCTCATGGAACCCTATACCGGGCCACCGGAACAAGTAACCCAGTCCAGTGTTCCAGGAACCCCGAGTCTATCCTATCACTTACTACCTTCACTTACTATGTTACCGCATCCTCGAAGCCTAGACAGCGATGTTGCGGCTTTCTTGAGCATAATTTTAGTACAGCTAAGAACTTTATTATTAGATGATTTTTTGACATTGGGCACCGAATTTTGGCATTCATTTTGTAATTTGACCCCACGGTGACCAAGCGCGTAGGCAGGGGGAGGGTCCAGTGGGTCCAGACACCCCCCCCCCGCCCCCCCCCCCCCGAAATCCGTCACTGACACGTTCTGAAATTGAGAATTTAAAAAAGTAGGTAATTACTATCTGTTCATCTGAGCTGATGAGGTTGAGTCATCGAGCTAGGATATTGACCTATTGCAGAAAATATGTAGGTAATAAAAGGTAAAGTCGTACTTTGTGTTTTTTTTTTTAAATAATGGCTTGGTTGGTGGTTGGAAGTGCAACGGAAGTGCTTGACGGTGACCAGCCTCAACATGCACAGAAAAGTTCATACAAAAATTCTATACAAATAATTAGCCAAGTTGCGAGTAAGACTCGCGCGCTGAGGGTTCCGTAGATTTTTTTCAGTCAGAACTTAAAGACAGGATTTTCGTTTAGGTTTTCCTGTCTCACACTTCTGAGACGCTTGGTTTTGGCCTACGCTGCGTGCGTCTGGTCTTGTTTTTCGTCTAACAAAATATATACTAATTTTGATGTTTCACATCTACCCTGTGTCCCCTGACGCTTGTTTATTTGTTTGTCCTTTCACGTCTAAACAGAGCTGTGGATTTTTTGCACAGAGATAGATAGTTGAGGCATATTTCAAAATTTTCAACGAACGAAGCCGGGGACGGTAAGCTAGTATAAACATAATATGTGTATGGAAAAATCACACAAAAGAACAAAAATAGAACATTTCTTTTAAAAACAATGACAGCATGCTCCCTTAGGCTCTGTGTTCAGTTACAGTCATATTGGCGCCGAGCCAGACTTCCAAGGTCGTGCTGTGAACTTGTCTCTATATATTATTGTGGACACGTATTCTCTACACGTTAACGACATCGTTAAATTTTTAATTTAATTAATAACTAAATAAACCAGGTCCGCGTGGAATAGTGGCTGATTCGTTGAGCGAGGAAGGAGCCAGCCCTCTTGTCACCAGAAGAGATGATCAGTCGAGGGAATATATCTTTAATAAAGTTTTTTTTGCGCCGTTTGTTAGACTCTGCGATTTCCGCCGCAGCTCCCACTTTGATGACTGTTTCCCTGAGATGAGACGGGGATAATGTGTCCACGCACGTAGCATCCCATACAAGGGCCCGACCTCGCTCCCAGGGAATCATTAAATTGTTAAATTAACTTGAAACTTTATACCAGTGGTAACATATGTACATATTTCGTTTGAGATGTCATTACCTATCTACTAAAGAAAATAAAGATTAATTTAACAATTAAAAACCCCCGTCGCAAAATATGATCATTTAAAAAGCATCAAATAATTTATATTCACAGTCTCTAAAACAATCATAAGTGCATCGGGGACTGCCCTGCAATGAACTATCAATCTATAGTATATAAGGGTGGGTCAAAAAATAATTTATTTTCAATTAAAATTGGATTTGATAGTTCTTTGTATATTTTGACTTAAGGGTCCTATATTGGGAATTTTTCTGGGATAAACTATTCCCAATTTCTCTGTAAATAATCCACCTGTGTCACTGTAATTTACCATATAGTTACTTATTGAATATATCTAAGTGAAATAGCTCTTATTTTTTCAATGGGTTTTATTGAATAGGAAATATGGGTAGTTTAACTTTGCCCCTGCTGTCTCTTTCATAATCTATCACAAAACTCTAAATTTTTTTAAAAGCGCTGTTATACCATTACCCTTCAATTATATATGTCGAATTTTTTGGTAGCTTATTGAAAATTTAAAATAATAATTATTTTATTATTTTTGCCAAATTAAAAAATCATAAAATATTTTTTTTTTTTAATTTTCAATAAGCTACAAAAAAAGCGATATATATAATTAAAGAATAATGGTATAAGAGCGCTTTAAAAAAAATTTAGAGTTTTGTGATAGATTATGAAAGAGACAGAAGGGGCAGAATAATCCTTTATTCTACCACCCATATTTTCTATTAAACAAAACCAATTGAAAAAATAACGACTATTTCACTTAGATATATTGAATAAGTAACTATATGCTAAATTACATTGACACAGGTGGAGTATTTACAGAGAAATTGGGAATAGTAATATCTCCATACAAATTCCCAGTATAGGACCCTTAAGAGGATCGTGTAGCTCAGCGTACGCAGCGAAATAGGTATTTAGAAAATCATATTCTGTCTCAAGCGCGCTCTTCCCACGGGCATCAGTGCGACAGAGAACACTGCAGCTCGTGAGTGTTCGTAACTATAACGAAACCTTATAATTTTGGTGTCAAACGTTTTAGCAGATTATAATCTACGTACGTACGTTTTGCTTTTTTTGAAATTTTGCTTTGTTTCTCAAATACAGACGGTTTATTACGAGCAAGTTATGAACCAAAAAAACCGAGATTTGAGGGGCTTATAACTTTTGCCCTATTACGAATTTTGAAAAAAGGAAAAAATACGTACGTAGTTTTTCATTATGTCAGTAACATAATACAAAATCGTTAAAATTTAATGATATTTAGGGGTAGTAAAACGTTTTATCCGTTTGTATGGACATGGACGCGGTACACTACACTCTTAAATATCGAATAATTTAAAGATTTTACCGCTGTTAAAGCCTTAACGGTATTTCATTGCACAGAATGTATGAACAAAGTTTTCGCTAGGCCAGATTTACTGCTAGTTATATAATAGAAGTATTTTTATATTATCGTATATAGACACGTTAAGATATTTTATGATTCACTAGCGATCCCACCCCCGGCTTGGCCCGGATACAATAGCGGTTTACAACAATTTGAATACCTACATAAATACGCTTATAACTATTTATCTATTAGAGATAGATAGATGCTACCGCAGACTTTCTTGTAGACAATTTTATTCTACACAATTGTTTCCTACATCTTTTTGTTATATCTCTGACAGAATAGACAGCATCCGCCATGAGAACTCGCTAAGCCTAGCTTTTTCCCCGACTTGATTCATTTAATACTGTTATTTGTCAGCTCCTAAACATGACACATTCACGTTTAATACTCGTAAACCTTCCAGGTGTCATAAGGTATCAAATAGTGAAAATCGCAACTAAATCGGTTTAGTGGTTTTTGCTTGAATCACAACAGACAGACGTGGCGGGAGACTATACCTACTGCGCACCGAACCCTGAGTCCGGTAACACTGTTTCAGGAGCTGTACGGCGAAAAAAAATCTGTAAGGGCTTCGAAAAATCCGGAGCGATGTCATTAGAGAATAATGCGGAGTGAAAGATGATGTTATGACTAAATTTAAGAAAAGTAGTTTTTACGCTGGTTTGGACAAGTTGAAAAAATGAATTATGAAAGATTGACAAAAAGGTTTATATGGCTGAAGTGAAAGGAAATTCTGGCAGAGGACGTCCTAGGTGTACTTTTTTGATCGATGGAAATATTAAAAGTGCACACAATCGCCGAGCATGTATGAAAAGTATGATGAATATAAAAGAAGCGAAAGAGATATGTCAGGATCGTAACAAATGGCATTCGATTGTCTCTGCTTACCCCTCTTGGGATGTAAGGCGTGATGATAGATAGATAGTAAGTAGAGTTTTTCAGGCATGTTCTGTCTACATCGATGGGAATAAGGCGTATAAGTTCATGTACAAAATGGGTATACCTATGGAGAAAATGAAGCATTTTTGGAGCATATTCAAGAATACTAATGAGAACTAAATAAGTCTAGACAGTTTGGGACACTAGGGTGACTATGTGAACTTTATAAACGAGGACAATATTTTTTAGGGTTCCGAAGACAAATGCGTCGGTGGCCGAGTGGTTAAGACGTCTGGTATTAATGTGGTATCTATCTATCTATCATCGCGCCTTTCATCCCAAGAGGGGTAGGCAGAGACAATCGAATGCCATTTGTTACGATCCTGACATATCTCTTTTGCTTCTTTTATATTCATCTTACCTTTCATACATGCTCGGCGATTGTGTGTACTTTTAATATTTCCTTCGATCAACATATTTTTTATATGTTCAATAAAAGTACATCTAGGTCGTCCTCTGCTAGCATTTCCTTTCACTTCAGCCATATAAACCTTTTTAGTCAATCTTTCATCCTTCATTCTTTCAACGTGTCCAAACCAGCGTAAACTACTTTTCTTCATTTTTGTTAATGTGGTAAACTAGGCTTTTCCATCTAAATATACATCAACAGAATTGGCCACTCGTTAGGTATAGCATCACAAATACCATCGGCTAAACGACAGAGACTTCGATTTATTTTTGAAAATTTATTATAAGAAACCAAAAATATTCAAATTAAGTAGTTTCATATAAACCTTTTTAAAAAAAGTGTACCGACTTCAAAAATTTGCACTGAAAAGTAAGAAATAATAAATATTTCGTCGTAGAATTTGAAGACGGTTGGTGCCAAATTAGGATACAAAATTAAGTAAACATCTAAGGAGATAAAGATCTGTTCAATATTATCTATGTTTGTCATAGAGTACTAAGGGGCCATAGACGGGCTCCCCCTTTCGCCAATTTTTTTCCCTTTGACCAGTTATACTGACCAGGTGCGTAGTAATAAGTTACCTTAGATTTCGTTGGTATCGTTTTGTGTCGCGAGACAGAGCTCTAGGAAAATAGTTAATTGTGATGTTTTAAACGGGAAAGGCGATCTAGGGCGTCAAACTTAGTGGCAAAAAAAAATGTTCGGTCATTTACACCCTTCACGTCTCCTTTGGTAAATACACAAAGATGTTTGTATGTACTGATGATCGTAGGTTCCTAATGAATTGTCTAGATTAGAGAATTTGGGAACTAAGCTGTTTCTAATTTTGCACCAACCGTCTTCAAATTCTACGACGAAATATTTATTATTTCTTTACTTTTCAGTGCAAATTTTTGAAGTCGGTGCACTTTTTTTAAAAGGTTTATTTTACCCTTTTAAGTAATTTTGCTACCTTAAGAGACAAATAATAACGCAACAAAAAAAATATTGATGAAAATTAAAAAAAAAATACCGCTGTGGATGTGATTTGAACCATGTGCTTGTGCATCCTGCGCTGCACCCCATTACATTTAAACGCTAGACCATCGTCACGAAAATTGACAACTTCGTGTCAATAGCAACCGTTGCTATTTTCATAATAATTTTCAGCCGTAAACTTGAAGTCGGTTAAAAATAGCTTAGTTTTTGAAATAAATAATACCTTAGTTCTTACTTTACATTTCTCAGCGGACTAAAGCATAGGATTTTTTTTTGGTTGCCTTACAGCTCCCAAGGCCGTATTACATTTCCAGGGTACCCAACGAGGAAGACCAAGTCTTCATCGTTTAGCCGATGGCATTTGTGAGGCTATAGGTATAGACCTGACGAGTGGCCAGTTCTGTTGAGGTAGATGGAAAAGTGTGCTTTGTCGGATTATGTACTCTAAAAAACTCCGTGCAAAATCGGTGGATTAAAGCTAGTTAAAAAAATCTTATAATTCTGACTTCTTTTGATATTACTTTTCACATTATTTTCTGCTTTCCATTCAAATAGGCATCTCTGTCATATTCATTGTTAAAAAATATACAAAAGTAAAAATACATCTTCAAAGCGATCTCCGAAATTGTATGCAACGAGAGCTATACAATTCGGTTGTCAATGGTCGATTGTAAATATATTAAGATTCAAGTAAAAATGTTTAAAAGGAGTGACTTTTCTTTTTATTACAATTAATATACAATAGATATCTTTAACATTTGGGAGAATATCGAAAATCAATCAAAAAAGAGATTCAATAGCGCAATTGTAAGAAAAAACGTTTATATTTTTTCAAAATTCTTATTAGCTCACAAGTTATTACAATCATATATCTATAATCACGCCTTTCATCCCAAGAGGTAGTAGGTAGGCAGGCAGAGACAATCGAATGTCATTTGTTACAATCCTGACATTGACTGTGTACTTTTAATATGTCTAACATCCATCGATCTATACATTTTTTATATGTTAAAAAAAGTACACCTAGGTTTAGTCACAATGCGATTGCGATTGCGATTCAGCGGGGAAATGCAGCCTGTATTCTTGTCACTATTCCACGCGGACCTGGTTTATTTAGTTATTTTTATTATATAAATATGTTTTAATACTAGCTTTTCACCCTGACTTTGCCCATGCCATTAACTTAGTTCATACAAAAATTCCATAGAAAAAATCATTTCAGTTTTTCCCGAATTTTCCAATTTTGCTTTCCCTATAAACCTGATTGATACCTACTGCAAACATTTATTATTAACCAAATCGATCCAGCCGTTCTCAAGTCATATGTAGAATGTGTGATATAAAGCGTATTGACCGCATCCGGAACGATGTCATTAGAGAAGAATGCGGAGTGAAAGATGATGTTGTGACTAAAATGAATAAAAGTAGTTTACGCTGGTTTGGACACGTTGAAAGAATGAACGATGAAATGACTAAAGAGGTTTACATGGCTGAAGTGCAAGGAAATGCTGGCAGAGAACGACCTAGGAGTACTTTTATTGAAAATATAGAAAAATTATTTACCGAAATCAATATTAAAAGTATATCTACACAATCGCTGAGCATGTATGAAAGGTATGACGAATATAAAAGAAGCGAAAGAGGTAAGTATGTCAAGATCGTAATAGCGAATGGCATTCGATTGTCTCTGCCTATACCCATCTTCGGATAAATTTAACAAAATTCCCTAAAGATTAAAAATATTAGAAAGGTAAATTTGGTGGCTGTTTGTTGGTATGAATCCTCAAAATACTCCCTACACAACCCTAAGGATCCTAAACGCATCAAAGCTACAAAATGTGCTATGTACTTTAAAATTTTGTTAAATTCTTTAATTCCAGAAATCGCATGGGATTTCAACTACTCGTATTGATTTGTTGTTGTCATTGAAGTGATTGTGAAGTGAGAAATTATATGGATGTGGTTTATATTAGGAAATAAATATAATAATCTTTTTTACCAAAAAGTCCAAGGTTCAACAGTACTTGTTTTCGGACTTGTGTGGCTTTCTAAAAATATCAAGAAAGCTAGTCGGCTCCATATTCGCTTCTATGGTGGCAAACGAAATGGCTACACACAACAAACCACCACGTGTCGCTTGAAACTTGTATATGTTATGGACCAAGTGATAAATAGGTCATTATACATAATGCCCGGGCATTGTAAAAAATTACCAATATGAGATGGCAATGTTATAAAAGCTATTCAAGTAATTAAATTGTCCGTCATTATACATAATGTCTATCACCTATTGGGCAGAGTAATAAAAAACATTTTTTTTCTTTCTTCACGGGTTTACGATTCCAGGGTACCCAGCGGAAGACCAAGCCTCCCTCGTTTAGCCGATGGTATTTGTGAGGCTATACCTAACGAATGTCTAGTTCTGTTGCGGTAGATTTAGATGAAAAAGCTTCTAAGTGTGGTTTGTCGGATTATGTACATAAGTTTTTAATTAAAAAACCCATTGGTACATGGCCGGGATCCGGGATCGAACCCGGGGTCTGTCTAGTTAATACCAGACGTCTTAACCATGCACATGACCACAAACATATTTAATTACATTTTTTTTTATTTTTGACATTAAATCATAATTGAAAAACCATACTTAAAGTAAAATTAAAGACTCATTATTTAGCAAGGTTTACTATATTTAGAATGCACTAGTTTTTAGCACTTAAAACTTAATAAAAGTCAAATTAAAAGTATAAGTAAGTAACTACATATTTTCGCCACTTGGTTTTGAAACACTTGGGCCTTGGGGACCAAGCGCTCATTCCATTTGTAAAGAAATTTCAAAACGCCTAATTAAATCTACAAATGTCCAGAAAGCTGGTACGTACTTCGCACAACGCATAAGCCTTGCAATTCAACGAGGAAATGCAGCCAGCCTTCTGGGTACACTTCCAATGTCTGGGGACCTGGGACAAATTATTGATTTATAAACTTAGTTTTAGATTTTATAATTGTATTAAGTCTATTTTAAGGTTTTTATATTATATTCTTTTTTTATGTAAGTAATTATGTGTGTAAAGTTGTATTCAAAAATTTTCAATTATATTTCAGTTACTAGAATTCATACAAATAAAAAAAAAGTAAGTAACACAAAACTTAAAGTAATCTTAAGTTTAAACAATTAGATAATCATACTTTGGATTGGTCAACGCTTGTCACGCGATAGTTTCCCTCCCCGCACCCCGTCCAATGTAGCTTTATTATCAAATTGCCCAATGGTCCGGTAGCAATATTCATAATGACCAGACAATGTGATAAATAATGAAGTTTAGATAATAATTAATCACTTTGTCTGATATAGATAGCCATTATTCATAATGCCCGGGCATTATAAATATTGACCTCATTAATCACTTGGTCCGTAACATATATATGCCAATCTATTAAATATTTTCAATTGCACAAATTGAACAAATAACGGCTTTTTCACTTAGATATATTGAATAAGTAACTATATGCTAAATTACAGTGACACAGGTGGATTATTTACAGAGAAATTGGGAATAGTTTTTCCCGATACAAATTATGGATATAGGATTCTTAAGACTGCTTACGCAACCCTAAGGATTTTCCAAACAAGCATAAAAGCTACAAAACGTGCATGAGCATGTCGGTGACGAGGTGACGCAAACCCATAAGTTTTTCCCTACCAAAAATCGCTGAATGCACCTAAAGAACCAATTATCTAGAACACTATCTATCTATCATCACGCCTTTTATCCCAAGAGGGGTAGGCAGAGACAATCGAATGCCATTTGTTACGATCCTGACATACCTCTTTCGCTTCTTTTATATTCATCATACCTTTCATACATGCTCGGCGATTGTGTGTACTTTTAATATTATCATCGATCATAACATTTTTTATATGTTCAATAAAATTACACCTAGCTAGGTCGTCCTCTGCCAGCATTTCCTTTCACTTCAGCCATATAAACCTTTTTAGTCAATCTTTCATCCTTCATTCTTTCAACGTTTCAAAACCAGCGTGAACTAGTGTTCTGCATTTTAATCACAACATTATCTTTCACTCCGCATTCTTCTCTAATGACATCTACAATATAAATACACTTTGTGCCTTTTCTCCGTCATGAACGGTAGTCCCTTGTGCATGTAACAGGCTCCAAGTTTAGACAAAGTTTAAATCTTAATTTAATTTTTAAATTCCCCTCTGAGTTAAACTCGGGAGCATTAAGGTACACGATTATACTAGAAATTTCTTCTGTTTTGTCCGTGTGGAATTGTCGTTAAGCGTCGGTAGCCGAGTGGTTAAGGCATCTAGTATATAACTAGGCGGACCACAGCACGATCCCGGCCAATGGCATTTTTGCAATTAAAAACATATTCAACTAACCACTCGTTAGGTATAGCCTCACAAATACCATCGGCCTAAAGAAGAAGACTTGGTGTTCCGCTGGGTACCCTCACGGTTTCGGGAGTCAAAAGGCAACCCGTGAAAAAAATCATCGCAAAAAATCATTTTTTCGAGATTAAAGCATTTTTGCTGCGTCGGTGGCCGAGTGGTTAAGACATCTGGTATTAACTAAGCAGGCTACGCGTTCGATCTCGGATCCCGTCCATGTATTTAATATTTTATAATTATAATGAAAAACTTATGTACATTAGTCCGACAAACCACACTTAAAGGCTTTTCCATCTAAATATACCTCAACAGAACTGGCCACTCGGTAGGTATAGCCTCACAAATACCATCGGCTAAAAGAGGAAGACTTGGTCTTTCGTTGGGTACCCTGGTACACGGTTTCGGGTTGCCGTGAAGAAAAAAAAAGCATTTACTATGTGAAAAATGGTAAGACTTTTTCTTTTGGCTAATTCAGACTAGCTTCCCCATGGAAATTTTTAATGAGATTACTTTTACGGTTACTGTTCCGCTTCTTTTGCGTCGCAGCGTGATGTTATATAGCCTATAACCTTCCTTAATAAATGGGCTCTTTAACGCAAGTATAATTTTTCAAATCGGATTAGTAGTTCTTTAGATAAACGCGTTCAAAGAAACATATATATGAACATACTAGCTGTTTATTCCCTACTAGCCTTCCGCCCCCGGCTTCGCCCGTGGATATTTCCGAATAAAATAAAATATAGCCTATGTCACTCAGGGATATCGTAGCTTTCTATTGGTAAAATAATTTTCAAAATCGGTTCAGTAGATCCAGAGTTTACCCCCTACAACCTCACAAACTCACAAACTTTACCTATTTATAATATTCATTTTTTTTATCTCAATTTATTATTATATTCTTAATTTTTGCTATTGGTCCATGCTAGGTATTTGCACTTTTTGTTAGTTTTTCACTTTATTTTAAATTTATTACACACACACACACACACCCACCCACACATAAGATGTATCTAAAGGTGATGTGATTGCTTTTGTTGTTTTTTTTCCTAAAATTGTTAATCTTTTTGGCTTTAAGATTAGTTTTAAGAATGGATAATCAAGTTTAATTAGTTTATGTGGTTTATATAATAAATAAATAAATAATATTAGTATTGATTATACCCTCTCAGAAGGTTCATTAAAAAAAGTAGCATATGTCCTTACTAAGGGTTCAAGCTTTCTCCGTGAAAGCCTACAAGACAGACTTTCGCATAAATTTATAATATTACAAACACATCTTCACGGCTTTTAAACCTTGCGGTGTAGCCAGACACAACAATAACAATGTCCACTTGACCCCAGTTGTCCATTATATATCTAGATTGATTTACAAAAGCGTAGAAGTTAAGGCTCCTATATCCATAATTTGTCTGGGATAAATTATTCCCAATTTATCTGTAAATAATCCACCTGTGTCACTGTAATTTAGCATATAGTTACTTATTCAATATATCTAAGTGAAATAGCTGTTATTATTTCAATTGGTTGTATTGAATAGGAAATATGGTTGGTAAAACTTTGCCCCCGTTTTCTCTTTCATAATCTATCACAAAGCTCTTAAATTTTTTAAAAGTCCAATATTACCATTTACCCTTCACTTATTTACATCGCGTTTTTTTTTTGTAGCTTATTAAAAATTAAAAATAATAATTGATTAATTAATTATTATTTTAGCATAAAACAGGGGCAAAATAATCCTTTATTTTAGCAATCATATTTCCTATTCTTAAAACGACTATTTTCACTTAGATATATTGAATAAGTAACTATATGCTAAATTACAGTGACACAGGTGGATTATTTGCAGAGAAATTAGGAGAGAAATCCCCATACAAATTATGTATATAGGACCCTTAAGTATATTATGCCACATCCATAAGAGCAGAGTTGTTTTCTTAATCATGATAAGTCTAGTTGATTTATGTATAAAGATCTGTCGGGCATGGAAGAGGTTATATAAAACGCCTTGGCATTTCTCTGTTTTGTGTATTGGGAATAACTTGAGAGAGAGAATGGTTCTGTTTAAATTATCTGTTCTTCTAAGTCGGCGACAGTGTTTAGGGATCGATAGATAAATAACGATCTAGGGTTCCGTATTTAATAAAAAAATTGTTGAAGAGCGAGTCAAACTCGCGTGGAGATGGTTCCAGGTTTTTATGTAAATTATGAGTGAAGACCTTAATTTACTATTTTTTCACAATTTTAGACTCAGAAGTTTCGGGTATAGGGTGACACGCTTGATTTTCGTTATAATTTAAACTATGCCTATTAAAATTATAAAAATCATCACACAAGACTTGACAAGACAGACGTCTATCACAGCTTATTTTTCTCCGAATATGTTAGACGAAAGAAGTTGAAGTTTTGTACATATGTAGAGTTTGATGACCCAATCACGGACGTACCTATAGCGTAAATAATACAATTAATAATAAATGCATTGTTTAAATTATATATACAAAAAATGATCGTTCCCCTCTCCTTTATCTCTAAAACTACTGAGTTTAAAAAAAACCGGCCAAGTGCGAGTCGGACTGGCGCACGAAAAGTTCCGTACTATAAAAACGACAAAAAAATCACTTTTGTTGTATGGGAGCCCCCTTAAATATTAATTTTATTGTGTTCTTTTTTAGTATTTTTTGTTATAGCGGCAACAGAAATACATCATCTGTGAAAATTTCGGTGACAGACGGACAGCGAAATCTTAGTAATTTAAAACCCTAAAAACTACCCCATTGAAAACAAAAAAAAATTCAAAATACTTTTCTAAAATAGCTAAATCTTGTAAAATATGCAAAATATACCTTAGTTTTTTACTTCACAAAACGAAATCCGCTTCGCTAAAAACATAAGCAAAGCAATGTAAAACAGCAAGGTATGTTTAATACCGCGTAAAGGAATCCTACTCCCAGCGGAAATGAGTGTGAAATTAAAGCTTAACAAATGTGTGCGAATTTGGGTCCACGTTTCTATGTAGGTTCACATCACACCGTTCTAATCCCAAGGGTAGACAGGGCTTAATAAATTGTCTTTTATTAAAAAAATACATCGTTCATACACCTGAGGTCCATATCCTTTTCTATATTAATGTTATAAAGAGGTAAAATTCGTAAGTTTGGATGTAAGGGTAATCTCTCAAACTTCTTAACCGATTCTAAAAATTCTTTCACGAATAGAAAGCTACGATATCCCTTGTGTGACATATGCTATATTTTATCTAAAGTCCAGGCGCAATCCACAACATTTCAAAATTTTAACACCCTAATTTTATTAGCTTATATGAAAGTAGGTGAAAAATTAAGGTACCCATATTTTTTGCTTTTCTAAAATTTTAACTTTAACACTCTTAAATTAATTTTTAAATATTGCATTTTTAGAAAAAGCCGATGACGGCTAAAAGGATCAGGTGTCTATGCGTATTCTGTATAAAAAAAAAGAAATGACATGAGCTGCTGTTCATGGTTCTTTTGTTTCATTCATTATTGTTTATTTTTGAGTTTATTAATTTAAAATTAAATTTTATTCACTTTTATCAACAAAGATGGCTAGAAAAGCACGTAAATTAAATTCCCTTGTATCTATTCTATTCTATTTTTTCGTGTTATGGCTCCATCACTAGTCCCCTTGTATCCTGTTTTGTTTTTACAACTACAACTAATACTTTTTAATGCCAGTTTCCCTTGAAGGCAGAGAGTACAGTAGCTTTGAGCGGTACTCGTTACACAGTGTAGTTTTTTCAAAATATCTCTTAAACCACTGAATAAAAAAAATTAAATATGTGTATCGTGTTAAGCAAAGGAAGATCTCCAAACGGATTTTTAATTTTGGTACTTAACGAAAAATGAAATGTTGTGAATTAAGTGACATCCCCCCCGCTTACCACACTCAGTGGGAAAAATGTATGGCCAGTAGTGATGTGCCGGATATCCGTATATACCTTATTAATTTTCAATTCATAGATGAAATTTTATATATATAGGTGATTAGGTAACAAAGAAAAACTGTTAAATTCCATTCAGATTATTTTTTATTTCAAATCGTTTCTGTTATGAGAGTTAACTCTTAAAGAGGTCAATAACTTTTGCCCATAACAGATTATCTATTTCCAAAGGTCGATGTGCAATATTTACCGCCGCGTACTCTAAGAAAGTTAAGATCCGTATCCGTATTCGCGGATCTTGAGACCAAATATCCGTATTCAGATCCGTATCCGCGGATATACATTGTTTACGATCCGGCACATCACTAATGGTCAGAAACAAAACACCCAAATATCCGTATTCAGATCCGTATCCGCGGATATACATTGTTTACGATCCGGCACATCACTAATGGTCAGAAACAAAACACCCAAATATCCGTATTCAGATCCGTATCCGCGGATATACATTGTTTACGATCCGGCACATCACTAATGGTCAGAAACAAAACACCCAAATATCCGTATTCAGATCCGTATCCGCGGATATACATTGTTTACGATCCGGCACATCACTAATGGTCAGAAACAAAACACCCAAATATCCGTATTCAGATCCGTATCCGCGGATATACATTGTTTACGATCCGGCACATCACTAATGGTCAGAAACAAAACACTGCCAATTATGGGTTTGCAATGTCAACGCAAATTAAACCTTATATCAAGGTAATTAGACACATATTGGCATCTCAGGTGTTTCAGAATGTACGAAGAGAGACTTCTGTAAATTGCTTATTCTGTGGTGACACTTCTTCTCAGTCGGCATCTTCATTGCTGAAGGTCGTATCCATCATGAAGAGGTAGAGTTCATCACTTTCTGTACAATACGCCTCCATAAACGGAATATGGTATAGGGAGTTTTTTTCAAATATTTTCTTGGACAATTATTTATATTTTTAAGTATCTATCATCACGTCTTTTATCCCAAGAGGGGTAGGCAGAGGCAATCTAATTTCATTTCCTACGATAAATTAATTATTTTTTTATTGTTTCAGGTAATTATTACTCCAAAGTTCGTGAAGTGAATTAAAACTGTAAGTTAGTTATATTGTTATCGCTACATATTATAAAACAAAGTCTCCCGCCGCGTCTGTCTGTCTGTCTGTGTCCTATTTACGCAAAAACTACTGAACTGATTTTGATCCAGTTTTCACAAATAGATAGGTTAATTCACGATAAAGCTTTACAAGCATAAAAAGTTTAACTATCATTGTTAGAAGCTGAGCATTTACAGTATAAGTGAATCAAGTACGAAAAAAAGTTAGACAGCGAGTTTTCAATGAGAGCATGAAATCTTTTCATGGCGTATGCTGTCTTATCCGTCAGCGATATAACAAAATGATGTAGGACAGAATTGTGTAGAATAAAATGGTCTACATAAAAGTCCGCGGTAGCATAGATCTATCTCTAATATATAAGTAGATATAAGCGTATTTATGTAGGTATTCAAATTGTTGTAAACCTATATTGTATCCGTCGGGAGAGGGTCGCTAGTATATAAAAATACGGATGTCTTCTTTACGTGCCTTCCGAAGTATTTATTAATTAAGAAAATAAATAATACTTACCTTTTTGTATCGAACATTTTCATATACTAATCATATTTTCATATACATATATAAATTTTGTAATTTGACATAAGAATTTATCCCGGCCCCCACTAACTAACCCTGTGCAAAAATTACTTAGCATATTTTAAAGATGTTAATGCTTAACCTACGTGCTACGATATATTCTTTGTAGCCAAATTAAAAATCGAAATATATTTTATCAGTTTGGCGCCAAATGTAATGAGACTCATACTTTAATTAACCTACGAGCTATGTGCTACGTGCTTCGATGTTTTTTTTCTAAACTAGGATACTTTGTACAATTGGAACCAAATTCAACGATGTAACACCCGAGACAACTACTTTAATCAACCTACGAGTTCTGTGCTAAGTGCTACGATGTTTTTCTTTAAGACAATTAGAGAAATAACTAATGGAATGCATATCGGTTTGACTCTAAACTAGGATACTTTGTACAATTGGAACCAAATTCAACGATATAACACCCGAGACAACTACTTTAATCAACCTACGAGTTCTGTGCTAAGTGCTACGATGTTTTTCTTTAAGACAATTAGAGAAATAACTAATGGAATGCATATCGGTTTGACTCTAAACTAGGATACTTTGTACAATTGGAACCAAATTCAACGATGTAACACCCGAGACAACTACTTTAATCAACCTACGAGTTCTGTGCTAAGTGCTACGATGTTTTTCTTTAAGACAATTAGAGAAATAACTAATGGAATGCATATCGGTTTGACTCTAAACTAGGATACTTTGTACAATTGGAACCAAATTCAACGATGTAACACCCGAGACAACTACTTTAATCAACCTACGAGTTCTGTGCTAAGTGCTACGATGTTTTTCTTTAGACAATTAGAGAAATACCTAATGGAATGCATATCGGTTTGACTCTAAACTAGGATACTTTGTACAATTGGAACCAAATTCAACGATGTAACACCCGAGACAACTACTTTAATCAACCTACGAGTTCTGTGCTAAGTGCTACGATGTTTTTCTTTAGACAATTAGAGAAATACCTAATGGAATGCATATCGGTTTGACTCTAAACTAGGATACTTTGTACAATTGGAACCAAATTCAACGATGTAACACCCGAGACAACTACTTTAATCAACCTACGAGTTCTGTGCTAAGTGCTACGATGTTTTTCTTTAGACAATTAGAGAAATACCTAATGGAATGCATATCGGTTTGACTCTAAACTAGGATACTTTGTACAATTGGAACCAAATTCAACGATGTAACACCCGAGACAACTACTTTAATCAACCTACGAGTTCTGTGCTAAGTGCTACGATGTTTTTCTTTAAGACAATTAGAGAAATAACTAATGGAATGCATATCGGTTTGACTCTAAACTAGGATACTTTGTACAATTGGAACCAAATTCAACGATGTAACACCCGAGACAACTACTTTAATCAACCTACGAGTTCTGTGCTAAGTGCTACGATGTTTTTCTTTAAAACAATTAGAGAAATAACTAATGGAATGCATATCGGTTTGACTCTAAACTAGGATACTTTGTACAATTGGAACCAAATTCAACGATGTAACACCCGAGACAACTACTTTAATCAACCTACGAGTTCTGTGCTAAGTGCTACGATGTTTTTCTTTAAGACAATTAGAGAAATAACTAATGGAATGCATATCGGTTTGACTCTAAACTAGGATACTTTGTACAATTGGAACCAAATTCAACGATGTAACACCCGAGACAACTACTTTAATCAACCTACGAGTTCTGTGCTAAGTGCTACGATGTTTTTCTTTAGACAATTAGAGAAATACCTAATGGAATGCATATCGGTTTGACTCTAAACTAGGATACTTTGTACAATTGGAACCAAATTCAACGATGTAACACCCGAGACAACTACTTTAATCAACCTACGAGTTCTGTGCTAAGTGCTACGATGTTTTTCTTTAAGACAATTAGAGAAATAACTAATGGAATGCATATCGGTTTGACTCTAAACTAGGATACTTTGTACAATTGGAACCAAATTCAACGATGTAACACCCGAGACAACTACTTTAATCAACCTACGAGTTAATTGTGCTACGTGCCACGATATTTTGCGAAACCCGTAGATTTACTTTCTTCGTCCAATCCGGTATGTAAAGTAAAAACTAAGGTATGCTTTTATATTTTCATTTCAAAGATTTCATTCATTTGTTTGAATATTTTTGTTTTCTGTTCACTAGTTTTATTAATACATTTTCAAAATTTTGCCGACAAACTTTAAAATTATGTCATTATTTTTGTTATTGGTACAGGATATAAATTCGTCAAAAATTATAAAATAACTATTATTTTGAATTTTCAATAAGCTACCAAAAAACGCGAGGCATATAATTGAAAAGTAATGGTATGACAGCGATTTAAAAAAAATTAAGAGCTTCGTGATAATATAATATAATGGAGGCAAAGTTTTTTTTTTTTAAATTTATTTATTAAGTAATTCTTTTAAAAATAATCTAATGTACAATAAAAGTCATTGAAAACAGTGACACAGGTGGATTATTTACAGAGAAATTGGAAATAGTCTACAAATTAAAGCCATAGGACCCTTATGACGACGTTACTTTTTCGCCTGTTAGCAAAATTTTTAATATTTTTTTTTTTAAATTGGCTGATTTGTTTCTTAAAATTTCCTAAAACCCTTTTTATTTGTGTTCGCAGATTTAAATAGATCACTATATGGACTAAATAGACAAACTTAGGCAGCAAAGTAGTTTCATGAATTTCAGTAATTAAGTAGTAAAACAGTTCCGACGCGTTCTCACAGAGTTCCGGGACCAAACAGCCTTCAGGCTATATCGAGTGAAACAATGTAACACGTAACTAGGGAATAGGGGAAATCATTTCTAAATACATGTTTTTTTAACCTTATGTATGCAAACAGGTCATATAATTTATTTATTTCCAAATATTTCATTATGAACAGTTACTAGAGCTGTACATAGTTGTTAAAGATTTTGTAGATTAACATATTTTGCCATCATGTGGCATGGAAATATATACCTAATCATCTAATAATAATGTTATTGAATCTAAATTAATATTAACTCATAATGCAGCTTAACCAACACAGTCAAAAGGATAACAACAAAACCAAAGTCAATGAGTCATGTATAACATTTGCATAGTCATTACATTGTCAGTTCTATAAATGGAAAAGAATATACCTATTTACTATTCATAATTAAAATACTCTTCCAAACTGTAAAAGTTGTGTTGGAGCAGCCATTTATGTAGTCTGCATTTATATATATTGTATGGTAGATCTTTAATATCTACTGGTAACCTATTATATACCTTTATTGACATGTAGTATACATTTCTCTGATATATACACAAATTAATTTTTGGTTGGTATAGTAAGTCTCTGTACCGGGTAGATCTACTGTACATTTCTCCATTTGTTTTATAATACATTTTATGATTTTTTACAAATAGCCATGTATCCTTAATATACATGCATAAAATGCTTACATGCTTAAAAGGAGGTTCTCAATTTGTTCCGTTTGTATTTAATTATAAGCTTCGCCCATGTTAAATAGCTGCTTACCTGCAATAACACAGCTTTCAGAACCCATTCGTGTTAAGACGTCCGGTATTAACTAGGCTATCAACAAACCACACTTAGAGGCCTTTCCATCTAAATATACCTCAACAGCACTGGCCATTCGTTAGGTAAAGCCTCACAAATACTATCGGCTAAAAAAGAAAGACTTGGTCTTCCGCTGGATACCCTGAGACTGATAAGGCAACCCGTAAAATGTCTATCCTAAAAATACTCCTTCCACATTTTTGTTACAGGCATATCCTTGACCACTACATGGAATATTATAAAACTTTTTCACAGAGTCTGTAAACGGATTTTGGTGCGGTTTTCATGTATTAAACATCTATTTTTATACAACAGCAGACATTTGTAGGTCATTTTATTCTGCACAATTCTTTCCTAAATTATTTTAACAAAAGCTTCTGTCCGCGATTTCACCCGCGTGGAAATAGATCCAAAAAGAAATAATCCCGTGGCTGTAATTTACCCCTCCCCCGCCCACTTTAGCGGTATAAAAAGTAATATATGTCATTATCTGACCCCTAAACTACCACTATGTAAAAAATCATGTCGATCCCGTCAAAAACAGAAACAAATCTATCCCATGGGAACCATACATTAATGCCAAATTTTATCCAGATCCGTTCAGCCGTTCTGGCGTAATTGAGTAACGAACATACATGCATATTAGTGGGAGCTAACTTTTTCTCCGACTTGATTCACTAATACTATTAATGCTCTGCTCCTAAACATGATAGGTCCATGTTTAATACTAGTAAAACTTCCTCGTGAGTGTAAACCGCAGTGAAATCAGTTCAGTAATTTTTGCGTGAAAAGGGCACAGACTCACAGACAGACCAGGTGGGGGACTGAGTTTTATAATAATACGTTTGTAATAATGTATGTTGATTGCTAAAAACACTATTCGTTGAGTTGTCCCCTCCACCGTCCACACGATCAAAGTTTCGACGAATGCTGTCCAAAACTCGGTTAGTGAATACACGACTGCGTTAGTGATGTTCGCACTTGTATCGATAAAAGTGTCGATATATTTATTTATCGCTTCTACTTGCTGTTATTTATATCAAGTTTAATATTATTTCTAGTAGAATTATAAACTGAAAATAGAAATCATGACATATCTTTGGAAAATTTTCTTTTTAATAAATAACTCATACCATCAAGAAGTTACCTACTTAAATTTTAATTTTAAATCCAAATCTCACACTAATCTTAACAAGTAGAAACAAGTTAGAACTTATTTTGACTTAATAAGTCTAAAATTACAATCACTCATTACTTTAGTAATAAGCACAAGTACCATTCTTTTTAAAGAATGCCATAGAAGTACTTTCACAAAATATTATACGAATAATTTACCCGTGAATTACAAAGAAATATAAAACAAACTTAAAAAAATATCTATTAGATACAATATTATGAAGAGATCGTTTTGTAAGTTTAAATGTAGAAGGTAATCTCTGAAACTATTATTTAATAATATTTAAGACTATATTTAAATAAAAAAAATATATACGGTCCGAATTAAGAACCTTCTCCTTCTTTTTTGGAAGTCGGTTAAAAATATCAACCCCACCGTACAATATGGGTTAAAAAAAATATAATACTTGTATAAATACGCTTATAACTACTTATCTATTAGAGATAGATATATGCTACCGCGGACTTTTTTGTAGATCGTTTTATAGCATACAATTTGTTCCTACATCATTTAGTTATATCTCTACCGGATTAGCCAGCATACGCCTAGAAAACTCGCTGAGGTTAACTTTTTTCATTGATTGATTGACAAATTGATTCACTAATACTGTTAATGCTCATCTCCTAAACAAAGATTTTATAGAACCATAGACTCATAATAACATATTATCGATATCGATGTTTTATCGACAAATATCGAACTGTACATCACTAAAAGGGCCAGCACGAAATAGTTGGTAATCTAAGTTAGTTAGAACATCTATCAATGTCGGTCCGACAAGTTGCGACAATCGGAAATTGTTTTATATTGTTCATATGTTTGTGTCTGCCTAATAATATACTATTGTTATTGCAATTGCTTTGTACATGTTGAAGACGTACCTACATAAATACGCTTATAACTACTTATCTATTACAGATAGATATATATGCTACCGCGGACTTTTTTGTAGATAATTTTATTCTACACAATTCTTTCCTACATTATTTTGTTATATCTCTGACGGATTAGACTGGATACGCCATGAAAACTCGCTTTGGCTAACTTTTTTGCCGACTTGATACACTTATACTAATAATGCTCAGCTCCTAAACATGATAGGTCCATGTTTAATACTCGTGGACCTTCTCGGTAAGACAATCTAGCGAATACTGAAAACCGCAACAAAATCTGATGGTTCTTATGGAGATATGGATTAGAGATGAATGAAGAAATATAAAAAAGGTGCGTCGGTGGCCGAGTGGTTAAGACGTCTGGTATTTAATTAGGCAGGCCACGGGTTCGATCCCGGATACCGGCCAAGTACCAATGGGTTTTTTAGTTAAAAACTTATGTACCTACATAATCCGACAAACCACACTTAGAGGCTTTTCCATCTAAATATACCTCAACAGAACTGACCACTCGTTAGGTATAGCCTCACAAATCCAATCGGCTAAACGAGGGAGACTTGAGAGATGTGTAAAAAGATGTATGTCAGGATCGTAGCAAATTGCATTCTATGCAGTCTATGCCTACCCCTCTTGTTAAAAAAGGCGTGATGGTATTTAACAATTTCAAACGACAAAACGATAATGATTAACTAAATTTCCCTTTAAGTCTGAGTGGGTTTTCAAGTTTATGAGACATCTACGATAACTGGCTCTGTTTATGGGTTTGATGGAGTAGTAATGAGTTTAAGGGTCGGGTTTATGGAGTCAAATTACGAGATGATCTCACTTAATGTTGGCTTCAAATATCTGATCTGAAGATAAGGATAGATCTTAAGAATATACCTATAATATCAAGTTGGGACTCACTTTAATTTTTATTTTTTTGATTTTTTATTATTTGTTGTTATAGCGGCTTTTGTAATACACACTCTGTGAAAATTTCAAGTGTCTACCTATTACGGTTTAAAAGATACAGCCCTGTGAAAAGTAAATATTTTCAGGAATTTTGAAAATACATTGTTACAAATATTTACAAAGAGCGAAGGCAATAAACTAAATAAATAAAATTTGTGTTTGTGCCTTATAGACTCAAAAAGTACTGGACCGATTTTGATTCAGTTTTTACTAATAAATAGACAGACTCCTATGGAAGATGTATGTGTATAAAACATCACGCTGTGTCTATTCATTATTCTAGTACAAAATGAAATAGTATTTTTTGGAAGACTTGGACGGACGGATGGAATGACTAAACGATCTTATGAGACCAAACCGGAAGAATGTTAGGAAATGAAATTATCAAAATCGGTGTACAAGCTACACATTCGTGAGTTCGAAATTCTCGAACTCACGAATGCTGTACGAATATTAACGTCCGAGAGAAACATTTACTTAAAAATATGGGTTAAAAACAATTTTAATACCTGTATAAATACCTGTTAACTACTTGTCTATTATAGATAGATATATGCAACTATAGACTTTTTTGTAGTACGTTTTATTCTTCACAAATCGTTCCTTCATAATTTTGTTATATATCTGACGGATTAGACAGCAAACGTCTAGATAACTCGCTAGGGCTAACTTTTTCCTCGATTTAATTCACTAATACTGTTAATACTCAGCTCCTAAATATGATAGGGCCATGTTTAATACTCGTAGAGCTTCCTGGAGAATTACCCTATCTAATAGTGAAAACCGTATCAAAATCCGTTCATTAGTTTTTGCGTGAAATGGTCACGGATTTTTACTTTAACTTTTTCCTTCATACCGTGAACCATCAATTAAGTATTTTGCAAGTATCATCGTCTGTTAAACACGGATTAATATTTTTCTTAAACATTTTTGGGAGCGCCTAAACCAATTTATCTTTTCCTCTGTCGATACTACAAAGGCCAAGTCCATCAAACTTTCGCTTATTGTTTCATAAAATAATGCGTCTATTCATTCATTTAAGATTTAAGACTAGCGTGGTAGTAAATCTTGGCATAAGAGGCATGCTAGTAAGAGATGAGATCATGTACTATATCTATATAACACTCAATTTGCTTGTTAAAATTCTAGCATTGGACATTTTCGGGCCGAGCCTTTCTTGGCTGGCTATTGCCCGCAATTATTGGCCTTCGTTCGAGTCAAAACGAAAAAGAAAGATGTTCCGGTCCTAAGTGTGCATACCTTAGTTTTCATGGCGTATGCTGTCTAATCCGTCAGAGATATAACAAATTGTTGTAGGAAAGAATTGTGTAGAATAAAATTAACTATAAAATAATATAGGTATTTAAACAGAGCAAAGATTCGAATTTTTAGCATAGAGATATTAACTATTGGAGGGCAGGAGATTGAAAATAACTATAATTTATCCCGGAAAAACTTTTTAGTAACTATCTATCATCACGCCTTTTATCCCAAGAGGTAGGCAGAGAAAATCGAATGCCATTTGCTACGATCTTTCATCCTTCATTCTTTCAACGTTTCCAAACCAGCGTAACCTTTTTAGTATTTAGTTGTTATTAATTTATAATTAATTAATAATAAAAAATAATGTAATTAATAATATTGACCGCATCCGGTACGATGTCATTATACAAGAATGCTAAGTTAATGATGATGATATTGTGATTAAAATGAAGAAAAGTAGTTTAGACTAAAAAGGTTTATATGGCTGAAGTGAAAAAAAATGCTGGCAGAGGACGACCTAGGTGTACTTTTATTGAACATATAAAAATATATTGATCGATAGAAATATTAAAAGTACACACAATCGACGAGCATGTATGAAAGGTATGATGAATATAAAAGAAGCGAAAGAGATATGTCAGGATCGTAACAAATGCCATTCGATTGTCTCCGCCTACTCCTCTTGGAATAAAAGGCGTGATGATAGATAGATTGTTATTAATTTTTCAATATTTCTTCAATTTTTTATAAGAAAATTGCCGCTATTTATTACCTAACTGAAAATAGAATCCGGGACATTCCAATTAAAGTACCCACCAACAAGTAGGAAAATTCTGACACACGCAAAGTGTTTTTTACTCTAACTCCTGTCTAAGTAATTCCAAGCGCCCCTTCTGTGCCATTTACCAGTATAAAATTTACATACCTTAATATCCGGGTTGTGATTTCGGGCATATCCGTGGGTGTAGAAAAAATCCTCAATTTGTATTCAGTGGGAAATTGTGTATCCTATTAAATTTTTATTAAGAACATTTTGTTAAAATTTTTTTGAGACGAAAAAAAAATTTATCCCATAGAGCCCATATTAACTTTCATACAAAAATCCCACAGGAAAAAGCGCTTTCAGTTTTTCCAGAATTTCCCAATCTAGACAACGCGGTAGCGTGTCAAGCCAAGTTCAAGCCAACAGAACTGGCGAGCAGCACCGTGTGTAATATTACACGAACCATTTGGAGCCACTTTTGACCGTTTCATAACTTAAAAAGTATTTAACATAAACACACCAATTTGGTTCATTTATTGAGACCCCCTAGATATAAACTAGTACCTATTTTTTATAAACACAGCTAAACGGTTATTTAGATATTAACGTCCAAAAATCGTCATTTTTATCATTGACAGACTTATATATCAAAACTCTAACCCAGTTCTAGATGATCTAGAAAGTTAAAATTTGGCATCCAGATAGGTAATTGAGTGTATACAAAGGAAAAAATCAGAAAACAGTGAATTTATAACATTTGAATTTTTTTTAACATTCAACGTCCAAAAAAGTTTTTATTTATGACTCGTTAAAAATTTCGCCCAAAAATCGTCATTTTTATTAATATATTGAATAATAATAAAATTATTTGCAAAAAGTAATAATATTCCACCACAAACATAAACTAGCCAAGTCAAATGTTGAAATTCAATAGAACATAAGTTATTTGCTTTGTGTAAATAATTCGACTATTCAAATTTAAAAAGTCATATTTTTAAATTGCAAACATTGCTGTAGCAGAAAAAAACAAGAAATTGTGTTTTAAATCTACTAAAGAATGTTATACGTTCTTATAAATAAATTTCAGGATCGTCTACAGAACTTGGCGCCCATTTAGATCTCAAATCTATGTTCAATAAAAGTACACCTAGGTCGTCCTCTGCCAGCATTTTCTTTTACTTCTGCTATGTAAACCTTTTTGGGTCAATCTTTGTACTAGTTTTTTTCTTTTTAGTCAAAACTTACAACTAAAAAAATTTTATAGGAATTTATATATCTTTATAAAAAAGGTATATAGCTATAAATAAATAATAACTTTAAATATAATTTATCTTTGCCAATAAAGACGACTGTTATCTTCAGTCAATTGGTAATTTAAGTGATGTCAAATGTTGACTTAAAATCAGAAATTTACCGTTCGTTCCCGACTTATTTTACTCAGTCTTTAATTAGTTACCAAAATTGAGAAGAAAAAGATGCGTCTGTGGCCGAGTGGTTAAGACGTCTGGTATTAACTAGGCAGACCACGGGTTCGATCCCGGATCTCGACCGGCCATGTACCAATAGGGTTTTTAATATGTCCATAATCCGACAAACGCGAGGCTTTTCCATTTAAATATCCTCAACAGATCTAGGTTAGGTTCGACTAAACGAGGGAAACTCGTCTTCGTACCCTGGAACCGTGACACGGTTTCGGGAGCTGTGAGGCAACCCGTGAAAAAAGAAAAAAAAAAGAAAAAAATTACACCTTACGTTGATAATGGAGTGCCATCTGTATTTTCTAGAAATAACACCTTACTCGTTACGAAAATTTTCTCTACCCTATATTTTCTTATCCGATCCCGTTAGTCACAGCCATTTTTTTCTATGAAATTCTTTAGATTATGATAATGAAATAAAAGCAGATTTTTAAGGCTAGATTCAAGTAGCTTAATCTTGACTTAAACTTCAATTTCAAATCCTAAATTGCTGAATTTAACTTATTTAAAGCGACGCATCACAGCGCAACGAACTCAGTTTTACGCGCGACTTATTATGTTCATATCTCTTTAAAAAATATGTAAGCGAGATGCATATCTATTAAAATCGACAAGATAACCAAGGATAAGATAGACCAAGATTCACGTACCAGAAACATGAGAAAGTACGATTTCTCATACACGAAACGGACTTCGGCTGTATAAGTATTATACAAAAACTATTAGAAAAAGCAAGTTGTAATTAATGCTTTCTTAAAACATATTAAATAATCTATGAAATAAAATTTGTACATTAATAAATAATGTTAAATGAATTTGAGTCGCAAATTCGGTTATAAAATCCGCGAAATATTTAGGACTTTCAGGGCTTTATAAAACGGATTTTGAAAATTTTAATCGTTAATATCATGTTACATATATCAATCTTTAGAAAGCAATTTAATTTTCGAACCCAAGAATTACAGTTATCTCGCAATTTACATATAGCTGAAGCATGTAATTAGTATGGGACAAACGTTATGAAAAGCACAAATCAATTTCAATAAAATGTCGCCATCACAACGGAATGAAACTCAGGATTGTAGGATTTGAAATTGAAATTTACTTGAGTTACCCCACAGATGGTCTCACAAAAGGTCACTGAGCCCTATGCTAGACAAACATTGGAACATACAGATAACCTGGCAAAACATCTAAAAACTGTCATTTGGCTTCAGTTCTCTATAAATGTATCCCACTTAGTAAAAATTAGTTTATTTATACAACATTTTCAACTTAAATTGTTGGTAGTTATTATTTTAAACGCAATAGCAATGATTGTTTAAAAACTATGGCTATTTAGAAGTATCAATAATGAAAAAAAATGAAAATATGCCTTAATCCAATTTAAAATAATAACTATCAACAATTTGAGTCGAAAACTCATTTTTCTAGGATTCATTGAGGTTTGCCATAATTTCGACAGGAGTAAGATTGCCGACTGCCAAGGACCCTTAAATGCAGCAACAGGCTTGTCACTTGTTCTGTTTAATAATAGACAACTTGCAAAAAGTAGACACTGTTACTGGTGTCACACCGCCTTGTGTGTTAATTTTTGATATATAAACCTTAAAAACTACTGAATCCTAACCACAATGTATTACAAATTGAATTAAGCCAAGATCAATTGCCAAAATTGTTCATGAAATAGAGAATGGAGTAGGTACATTAAATAAATTGCCCAAAGTAAGAAAACAACAACAATAATTATCATACAATTTACTTAATTGCTACTACGAATAATAATATAAACTTATCCATTAGTTGGATCGAAATGAGCACAACTTGCTTGTAATTGACTTGGTGAGTATTCTCTACACGCAACGTTGACGTCTTTCAACGATGAACTAATCTATATTAATCCCACTAATATTATAAACGCGAAAGTTTGTATGGATATATGTTTGTTACTCAATCACGCCAGAACGGCTGAACGGATCTGGATGAAATTTGGCACAGAGATAGATTATAGTCTGGAATAGCACATAGGGATAGATTTGTTTTTGTTTTTCACTATATCGACATGATTTTTCGCATAGTGGTAGTTTATGACATATACTACTTTTTATAACGCGAAAGCGGGCGGGGGAGGGGCAAATTACAGCCACGGGATTATTTCTTTTTGTATCTATTTCCATGCGGGTGAAACCTTGTTAATATTATAAACGCGAAAGTGAGTTTTTTGTCTTTCTTTCACCTCAATTGTTCAATACAGAATGTCGGAGAGTGACATATGCTACTTTTTCTCCCGGAACAATTTTGGGATAAATTCGAAGCCGGTGCGAAAACACCTTACTATCAGAAAAATACCATCTGCGGGCTTAGACAATTATGTACGGCTTAGTATAAACAGCGCAACGAACTCAGCGGTGTTACGGTTCCAAGTTACCCAGCGGAAGACCGAGTCTTCCTTGTTCATCCGATGGTATTTGTGAGGCTATACCTAACGAGTGGTCAGTTCTGTTGAGGTATATTTAGATGGAAAAGCCTCTAAGTGTGGTTTGTCGGATTATGTACATATTATTATGTAAGGGATCAAACCCGTGGTCTGCTTAGTTAATACGCACCTGTTTTTAAATTTTTTTTTATATAATTATTCTCCACGAATATTTTTATGAAAGTAACGAGATATATAATTGTAGTATGTGTAGTATACTTTTTTGAAGTAGCTTAATAATTCAATGATAAATTCGTCAATGATATACAGAATACTTCACCACGTCTTGATGATTCCTTGCTTGAAACGTTTCTTTCACGATCACGATCCAGCCATCTGAGAACATAGTTGCCCAATTTCCTGTAAAGTTTTAAACTTTAATTAAATTGTAAAAACTTAGTTTTACTGCAATTAACGTTTCCTCTTTAGAAACACGCAAACTTTCTAAACGCAAACAAAGAAAGAAATAATTGAATTGTTCATTCATAGAGCAGGTGAAAGTGGAAGGAATTTTTTTTCTCATTAGGTATCTATTTTTCAGTTGCAAAAAAAATTTAATTTTTTGAGAACTTTTTCATCTGTGGAAATAACAAACGTCATAACTTGGAGGGAAAGAGACCTTAATTTTTTTTAACTATCAGTTCGCTCCGATTTCGCCCGTGGGACTCATACTAACTTTCATCCCCTTTATATCCCTTTATGGGGGTGGATTTAAAAAAAAGCCTAGGGTTCAAGCTATCTCCATATCAAATTTCATCAAAATTGGTTTAGCCGTGACTGATAGGCTACTTTAGCATTTATAATATTTGTATGGATATATATGTACCTAATATAATAAGTTCAAACATTTAAAAACTTTTGCCTGAGTTGGGCATAGAACCGTTCATTTCAAGAAGACAACTAATTTCAATTAATTATTATACTACTAAAATAAGTGGAAATAAAAAAATATTAAATTACAATACATTTAGTTGTCAATGGTTTAAACTTATGAACATAATTCGACAATCCACACTTAGAGACTCTTCTATCTCAAAATATACCTCAACAGAACTGGCCACTTGTTAGGTATAGCCTCATAAATATCATCGACTAAAAGAGGGAGACCTAGGCCGCTGGGTACCCTGGGACCGTAACAAGAATAAAAAACTTTTTGATTGCGGTAAACACTCAAAATGTAAAATTACCGCTCAGTAGCAACACTAAGCAATAAAAGATAATGCTCCATTCAAAATTACCGTTGCCAGCAAAGAAAAAAAATCGTAATCCTTGCCAATGCCCTCCATCTGAGGAATTTAAGGACTGTGATCCTTTTAAAGATCCCTAGGGAGTCATCGGGACCTTTTTTGTAAGAACACTTTGCGATCACCGCCTTGCATACTTACAGCCGTATTTCGTGACTCTCTCTGTCCGAAGGAAATGCTTGGGTGATTTTCAGGATTTAGGATTCCGTGGGGCAATTGAAAACTAATGGATTATTAAGCAGGGGTTGGTGACACGTTTAATGCAATAATAATAGTATTATGATATACGTACTATAATGACACTTCTTCTGTGATCTTATAAAAAGGCATAAGCAGTCATGGAGACTGCCTACAGAAGTGAAAACTTGAAACTATGAATAACAGTGGTTTTTAATTTATAAATAAGATAATTTCATATATAAATATATCTGAGTCGAGAAAGATAATTCGCTGTGTAAAGTTCTATTTGGCTGTTCTTTTCTGATGAATCTAATTTCGCATTTTTTTTTTCATTTATTTAGTTTATCATAGTAATTTTTGATTTCATTGGGCCAACATTGATGCGGCATTATTTTACCACCCAATAAAACCAATTGAATAAATAACAGCTATTTCACTTAGATATATTCAATAAGTAACTATATTACAGTGACACAGGTGGATTATTTACAGAGAAATTGAGAATAGTTTATCCCAGAAAAATTATAAATAATAGTAGTTTATGATACGGGATCATAATAGGGGTAATTAAAACACAAGTGGAATTTTAAAAAATGAGGCGCAGTTTAATAGCTTCCACGAGTGTTTTAATTCCAAGTTATGTGCCCGTTCATACACTACTTTATCTAATCCCATGCAATAGTACAAAACAAATTGAACCAAGATATTTTTCTTAATCGACAAATTGGCGGCAAATCGAGGTTACCTACTTTCTGCGCATGCGCGTTAACTGTCAAGTAACTCGGACATGCGGGTGTCGATATTTTCAAAGAGTTTAATGTGGCTGTATAAAAAAAATCCTCTGCCCTTTCTGCATTTAAAAAAAAAACAAAACATTACGATATCGTTTTTGTATGAAAACTTCGGTACTATAATACATTATAGTATCGAAGTTTGACATATTAGAGATGCGTGTATGTAAAACATATCATTATGAAGTATAATTCGATTTTGTAATAGAGATTTTACGTTATATTCAAGGCAATGGCACGTCAAGCCGATGTTGGACAGGCAACCGGATGGCGAGTGGTAATCTGGGCCTTTGAGTGGTACCGAGTCCCCTGGTAGCGGCCAAAGTGACCCCACCCTAAATGGACAGGTTCGGCGATATGGGGGAGGGGCAAAATCGAAAATTTTTTGAAAAGGCAACCGGATAAAAATGCGGTAGCATTAAAGGAAATAACCTAATTATATAATATTTTTTTTTGCCAGCCGAAACACGCGGGCCGTTCTTGCACTAGCGAGTACAAAAAAAAAGAACAAAAAAGTGAAAAGGCAACCGCTTCAAAATTAGTGAGCATACTTATTGACACCACCAAACGTTGGGAAAAAATTGCCATCCGATCCTGATGGGCAGTTTCGGAGAAACAACCCCTCAAAGACGCTGAAAAACACTTTTTTTCGATTGTTTCAACAATTATTATAATTAAAAAAAAAAAAAAAAATTGTTCAAATCGGATGGCATTCGAAATTTATACTGTCCTAAGTACAAATAATGGTGTGTATCAATGCCATCCGATTTCGATTAAATTACCCCCAAACCTCATGAAAATACCAATAATTCCATACGCTGCAAAATCCGGTTGCCTTTTCAAAAAAAAATCGATTTTGCCCCTCCCCCATATCGCCGAACTTGTCCATTTGGGGTCACTTTGACCGCTACCAGGGGACTCTACCACTCAAAGGCCCAGATTACCACTCGCCATCCGGTTGCCTGTCCAACATCGGCTTGACGTGCCATTGCCTTGAATATTATAAGAGTAGATAAATATATAAACCATACTTTGCGTACTGAACTCTTGGGGAAAATAATCTAACTAATATTATAAATGCAAAATGTGTGTCCTTCTTTAATTTGGAGGGCCGAAGAGTGACATCAGGCTATTTTTAACAGAATTTCAAAAGAAGTAGGTTCTAGAATCTTTTTTTGTTTTTTTATGTATGTTCCCCGATTACTTGAAGACGCCTATGGATTTTTTTGTTTTTGTTTGAAAGGGTATTTTTCCAGGTGGTCCCATGGTAATCAGGTCAGGATCTGATGATGGGGTCCTGGGATATTTTTTTTATAGTGACTTGTGTATTTTTTTCTTCATCAGAAGTGGTTATTTATCTCTGAAACTATTCGGTATAAATTCTTATGTAAAATTTTTGAAATTTCCACGCGGAAGCCGGGACGGATCGCTAGTCTGATATAATAAGAAAATTACAAAATTCGATTAGAATGAATGACTACACATCAAAACCAAATCCGAAATGAGGTATAAATATTTGTAATGTATATTACAATACAATCACATAAGCCTTTTGATCCTTTTATTTGACCTGAATAGTCTTTCATTCGTATGATAATTGTGCAAAATTAGAATACAAATCTTCTACTAATATATAAAATTCCCGTGTCACAAGTTAATTGCCATACTCCTCCGAAACGGCTTGACCGATTTTTATGATTTTTTTGTGTAGGGCCCACGATCGGTCGTAATCTATTTTTCATACCCCTAAGTGATAAGGGTAGGGGTAGGGGTAAGGTTAGGGGTAGTGCGGGCAAGTCAACGTTTGGGCAGGACAACGTCTGCCGGGTCCGCTAGTAGAATATAAGAAGAGCTTTTAGTACAGTCAAGTTGAATCAGATTATCTTTAATTCGGTACTTAAATAAAGTATAAAATTATAGTTTTTTATATTTCAAAGTTAAAATTATTTTAAGGGGTGTCGGGTTCTATCCCCACATTCGACCATGTACCAATGGGTTTTTATAATAAAAAATCTATGTACATTATCCGACAAACCGTACAAAGAGGCTTTTCCATCTACATACCTCAACAGAGCTGGCCACTCGTTAGGTATAGCCTCAAAAATCTTCGGCTAATTTCGGTTACCCTGGGGCTGGCAATGGTTTCCGGGAGCTGTAAGTGTAAGGCCACCCATGGAGAATGAAGAGATGTTTTTGACCAAACCGGACTCCGACTTCTATTATTTTTAGTTTTATTAATTTCAGTGTTTTTCAAAATTAGCTATAGTTTTTAATTAAGTAATGTTATCTTATATATGCTTTTTCATCCAAATATATCTCATCAGCATTAATCTTACTAGCATGCTTCTTCTACCATATCCAAGATTCACTTCAAAATGATAGAAATAATATTCGGCGCACTTAATCATATTAGATGTAGGACCCAAAACTTTTCCCTATTTCTTACAATAATATTTATGACAATTCAATAGTTAGAAGTCCTGTGAAAATGTGTCTCTCGCTATGTGGCATAAAGTAGGTAGTCATTTTGTAAATTATTACGGAAATCGTCGTCCTCTGCGAGCATTTTTTTTTTCACTTCTGCCATATAAACCTTTTTGTCAATCTTTCATTCTTTCAACGTGTCCAGTCCAAACTACTATTCTTCATTTTAGTCACAACATCATCTTTCACTCCGCATTCTTCTCTAATGACGTCGTTCCGGATGCGGTCAATACGCTTTATATCAATCACTGTGTAAAGACAGCATTTCCACTGGATTTATTTTACTTTCATGCTTCTTATTCCATACCCAAGTCTCGCTTCCATAAGTATGTGATGGAACTAAAACAGCATTATGTATATTAATTTGTTGTTGTGTGTCTATTTTTGCATATATTGTTTAGTCCACCAAATACCTTGCTATTTTCACTTCTTGTAAACATACTACCTAAATAAACAAATTCATTCATTGCTCTAATTGTCATTTTTTAATGTACACACAATCGCCGAGCATGTATGAAAGGTATGATGAACATAAATGAAGCGAAAGAGGTATGTCAGGATCGTAGCAAATTCCATTCGATTGTCTCTAACTACCCCTCTTGGGATAAAAGGCTTGATGATAGATAGATAGAGTGTAAATGGAACAGAAGTTTGTAACCAAAAAAAGAGAAATTAATTAATCGCCGAAAGAAAAATTTGTCTCCTGAAGTTTTAGATTTTTTCAGTGATATCAATCTTTTTTTTTTAAGTTTCTAAGGTTCACTGTGTGTTTGTCACATACCTATATAATATTGCCAGTAAAAGATTAGGGTACCCAGCGGAAGACCAAGTCTCCCTCTCTTAGCCAATGGTATTCATGAGGCTATATCTATCGTTTTATTTATCCACCAAAATGGCGCTTGTGAACATCCCGCTATACAAACCTCAACACACGTACACCCTCGCCTTAACAATGAAACACTTGTCGTTTCTGTCATAAACAGAGAAATGTTCTTTGTGATTCAGCAACAATGTAAGATGCGAGCACTCAAAACTTGTTACTACTTGGTAAACTGCTGAATAAGACAGGGTGTAATGTAATTTATTTTGCAACTGCACAAATTGTGGTTAAAAAGTTGGTATTTACAGGATTCCGTACTCAGAAATGATAGCATTTTATGGTCCTTTGTCAATTACCAAGTCTTAGAGGAGCCGTATATTTAGATGGAAGGCCTCTTCATACCTTGATGTGCTTAGATTTTTAATATTTCATTTTTGAGTAAGATTTAATGCTGTTTTAGTTCCATCACTTACTTATGGAAGTGAGACTTGGGTATGGAATAAGAAGCATGAAAGTAAAATAAATGCAGTGGAAATGCGATCTTTACGTAGAATGTGTGATATAAAGCGTATTGACCGCATTCGGAACGATGCCATGCCACGAGTGAAAGATGATGTTGTTACTAAAATAAAGAAATGTAGTTATGCTGATTTGGACACGTTGAAATGAAGGATGAAAGATTGACTAAAAAGGTTTATATAGCGGAAGTTAAAGGAAGTGCCTTCAGAAAACGACCTACGTACATTTTTATTGAACATGTAAAAAAAATATTGATTGAAGGCAATATTAAAAGTACACACAATCGCCGAGCATGTTTTAAAGGTATGATGAATATAAAGGCCGATTTACATTGAGTCAATAACTGACGTCAGTTCACTGCCAAGTCAGTGCTGACTTGGAACTGCCATCGTATAAACAGATTTCAAGTCAGTACAGCGCAGTCTCAACTATTCGTGCACGATATTTTTTGGAGACATACAGCTCCCCCCGCCACCCGCGCCAACTAACTGACCTTGTGTAAATGCTGAAGTCAGTAGTTGGTCAGTCGCTGTCGCTTCGTTGTAGGGTGACGCCGCATTGTTTTTTATTGTAAGATGAAAATGAAAACTTGAGGTTGGTGCAGTTATATACCGTGACAACGAATGCCTATGGGATATTAAATCACAAAATTATAGAAACCGAGATATGAATATTGAAGGACTTGGTCCTAATAAAATTAAAAATAAAATTAAGGCTATAAGAGCAATTTATTATCTGGAATTGGAAAAAATACAGGATCTTCATAATCAGAACCTACATCTTTATTTGTATTGTCTATTCAGTCGTTTTTCTGTAGTTTTCGAAAACTAATTTTTCCTCACTGACTTTACTAATGTGTGGACACTGTGCAGAAATAACCTCGACTACCGACTTCGTGTAAACAGTGCAAGTCAGTTCTCGGCGCCAGCACTGCCGTCAGTGACTGACTCAATGTAAATCCTACTTAAAAGAAGCGAAAGAGGTATGTCAGGATCGTAACAAATGGCATTCGATTGTCTCTGCCTACCTCTCTTGGGATGAAAGGCGTGATGATAGATCGATTCATCTAATTTTGTTCTAGTTTGAAATTTTTTTTTGTTTGATAGGGTAACTTCCCGCCAGGTCATCAGGTCAGGTTCATACTTGAAGTGATTTTGGTATTATTTTTATAGTGCATTTGCTTTCGGAAAGCACACTTTTCAGTGCATAATTGTTGAAGTCGGTACACTGTTTTTAAAAGACAATTATTACATAAAGATAGATTTAAAAAAAATGTGTGATTAAATAAAACTTTAATCAAAGTCTCTGGCCAATAAAGGTAGCCATGATATCGATCTCTTGTATTATCGGTCCCTGTTCGTTTTCAAATCATCGTCAACTTTGATGCCGTCAATTTCAAATTACACACACAGTATGTTCCGAATTGAGTCAATATCAATATTATCGATAACAGAATCTAAAATAATAAGACCGTGGCGTTACGTTGTGACATGATGGGGAATACAGTTTAATTGCCGCGCTGTGATATTCGTGATTAGTAAAGTAAAGTATGTGATTAATAAGACATAATCACATTCGGCGGGATCGTCTTAGCTACCGATTAATCGGTATATTGTTACTATAACGTCTATACTTGACATTGGCGGAATCATCAAAACCTTGATGGAACTATAACACAAAAAATAGAATAGAATAGAAATAGTTTTGGTTTTTTTTATTTTTTTTTTATTAACAATTTTTGTCGACTTTTACAGTGTAAGCACTGTGAGCACAACTTTTAAGTAGGCCACACATTGGTCCGGAATCGCACCGAAAATTTCCCATTCCGGCCGCCGTATGATCTAGACGGACCGTTCGTTACAAGAATTGGACGAGTCTGTGGTCGGTTTCGGTGAACCGTTTAGTGTCAACTCAGTGCTTGTGTGTCACTGAGTGAGTGATGAATTGTTTACGATGTAGATCGTGCTCTTTATGGCCTCAATTTAGTGTGGCCTTAAATATTCGGTGAGATATCCGCCGAGTCTATGGTGGGTTGAGCCTTGAAAATGACTAAAACCATAAAAACATTGATTTCCTCCAAAATTCCTTAACAAACTCGAATCTGAGACCGCCTGTTAGACTTAGAATCTTCTTTTCATTTTATTTCCATATCATAGAAACATAATTTAAAAGTAGAATTTAATACATATGTAGCTAAGTAGGTATATAACATACACATTCGAAATAGTTTTAGGAAAACTTTACGCGATAGAAAACTGGCTTGAGTCCAATATGTCTTTAATTTTATTTGGTTTTATATTGCAATCGATGTCTTTCTGTAAAAGGCTGTCGCTAATGTGCAATCGTTAACAGCGAATAAGCAGTCTACAAGTGCATACCTTTATCTCAGAAAGCAGGTAGTTTATAAATTGAAAAGAAAAGTTTCTACTATACAAATCGCCGCAATCTAAGTTGTGCAACTGTGACTGTTTTATATTGTCATTGCTTTGTTTGAAGATTATAACTGATTGAATCACGGCTATTGTTCTTATGGCGTGGCTAGAGGTAACAAAATAGGTGTCCTGGTTCAGGTAGTGTTCAGACTAAAGAGAAAGTATCACGAGTTTTCTTAGAATTAAAAAAAACTGTGTGTGCGTACGCGCGTTAGAAGTTATAATTTATCTATAATATCTCTTACATAATCTCTTTCGCTTCTTTTATATTCATCATACCTTTCATACATGCTCGGCGATTGTGTGTACTTTTAATATTTCCATCGATCAAATTTTTTTTTATATGTTCAATAAAAGTACATCTAGGTCGTCCTCTGCCAGTATTTCCTTTCACTTCTGCCATATAAACCTTTTTAGTCAATCTTTCATCCTTCATTCTGTCAACGTGTCCAAACCAGCGTAAACTACTTTTCTTCATTTTTGTCACAACATCATCTTTTACTCCGCATTCTTCTCTTTTTAGAAAAAGAAGTTATACTTTTTTGACACAATACAAAAATAAGTTTATTTCGCAAATAAATAATTAATGGAAATCAATTAAATAATTATTTTTTTAAATGGCTTATTAAAACTGAGAATTAAATTGTTTATTGTTTTATTCTTTCCCCTATTCCACGCGGAATTATTTAGTTATTTTTAATGTTTAGATTAGATTTAAGGTGTTATGTGTAATACAATTTTAAAGATATTATATATAATGATCAACTTGCTAAATGTGGACATTGACGCTTCTGTATCTGGCCACACCGCAAGATATGATGGGTGTGATGGCTGAACAATGAAGTGGCACAAATACAGTAATATCTAAAAGTCGCTTACTGTGTGCGTTGATTCAGCAAAATGTTACACGTTCTTAGAAAATTAATTTTCACGCACATGACTAACTACCAAGTGTTATGTAGGAAGGAACCAGTGATATTGATTTTATGGTTTTCTATTTTTTTTTTCTTTTATATACTATAAGCTTCTGTCCGCGGTTTCACCCGCCTGGAAATAGATCCAAAAAGAAATAATCTCGTGGCTGTAATTTGCCCCTCCCCCGCCCGCTTTCACGGTATAAAAAATAGCTTATGTCATTCTCTGATCCATAAACTACCACTATGCAAAAAATCATGTCGATCCCGTGAAAAACAAAAACAAATCTATCCCATGGGAACCATTCATTTTTCCGGGATAAAAAGTAGCCAATGTGCTATTCCAGACTATAATCTATTTCTCTGGCAAATTTAATTTACATCCGTTCAGCCGTTCTGGCGTGATTGAGTAACAAACATACTTCCATACAAACTTTCGCGTTTATAATATTAGTGGGATACTTCATATTTTCAATATTGTTATCATTTTTCAACTGATCTCCAATAGGGGTTTTGACAGTGAAAGAAAATAAATATACAATAATATTTTCAGTTTATAACGTATAATCACTGAAAATAATGTTTATTTAATTGTTTATTAAATATTTATTTTTTAATTTCTAAACGTGTAAATACAGTAGTACGTTTATTTGTGTATGTTGAGTTGTTTGTTGTCCTGAATAAAATAAAATCCAAATCTATATTAATAATTTCGTCAAGGGGTACGGTAGACTTGATTCAAATGCATACCAAATTGTTAAGAAAAAAATTTGAATCAATTCTGGTTTATCCGCAAAATTCGTATAATCGCGTAATTTCAATAAATAAGTCCAAATTTATTAACTAATGCTGTCAGTAGGTCGAGTACGAGTTGCAAATGTCATATCGAGTAACTTTACTACCGCGTAAAGTGAGTAAACTACACTCACGGTGAGAACCGACAACATGCGAGTATGAGTTACAAATGCTTCTTACTTTTCAGTCAACGTTTACTCACCGTGAACGAGTAAATCAGTCAAGGAAGCCGACCAAATTTAAAAGAATGCTATCTAATATTGCTCTTATCGGAAGATGCGATCTACCAAAACCAGCCGGGTTACATCTTCTCACGGTCAATGTCAACAACAACAAAACTTGTTTGTTTACTTACATATTTGTTTCTGAGATTTGTAGACTTTCTTTTAATAAAAATGAAGACAAGCACGTCGCAATTAGAATTAATGATAACGTTCAACAGTAAGTATAAATACTACGTAATTAAGAGTGCTAAAGTTTTAAATAATAACAAGTACCTATGTACATTATGTTTTGTGATTTCGTTTATTATTTATAGACATGGAGACCTTAGCAAAACCTCCAATACGTCAAGAGGTCGTGCGACGAGCCACATGCTTTGGGAGGAATTGGTGTCTCTGCTGAATAGTGACGGCAGTGGAGACACAAAAAGCAGACTGTCAGGGTTGGAATTGCCTGACCTAAAACTGGTTGGGGTAGCAGCAACTGGGCTGCATGTCGAAGAGGCAGGACCTCCACAGGTATATATTTTTATATAATCATGCTACAATATTTGTTCATTTAAATTAATTATATTATAGTCTGCGGGATAATCTTTATTACTGATTAATCTGCATATTTACTGTAGAATGTTGCATATATATCACTGGATAGCGAAATCATACCATAATATTGGTTGGACCTCCATTAATAAAAAAGAAGAAGATAATCGTTAGTTTTACGTACAAACAGTGGTGCACATAAAATGTTTCTGTTTTCATTTTATGTGCTATTGCTAGGGAACAATATACTTAACAGTGATTTTTTTTTTAATTGGGACAGTAATTTTAGTGATTTATGAGAATTATTCAGCAACTACATCCATTCTACTCCCGGCTTTTGATAAATTAGAGGTATTATTTTTCAGATGTTGTTTCACCCACTCAGCCTGCGTTTCCCGTCATCGGTGAAGTCACTCCTCGTCGTATTCCCCGACGACGAAATGAACGGTCGCCTCGAAGGCTGCAGATCACTTTCTCCATGATGAGGCGTGGATAAATTTTTTGATGCAGGAGCACAGGGACCAAATGGAACAGCATAGGGATAACATGCATTAAAGGCAGCTGGAGAGAGAAGACCAAAACATGCAGCATAGGGAGTGGGCGGCATTGGCAGCAAAAGTAATTCAAGTCTTAGATAAGTTAGCCAATAAGTAATTTAGGATAGGTTATGCTATGATTAAAATTAAAATACACATTTGATTATTGTCTTTTATTCCTGCAATCTTCTAATTACTTGGTCTCTTATAATTCGTCCTCTTATCAAGTCTGTGGTATGTTCTTCTCTATCTACTTCTTCCCTCCCTTCTTGTTCTTCAATAGGTCTCAACTCTATAAATAAAATAGATTAATTAAATCTTTCATTAATATTTTAGGTATGTTCAAATTAAACTTAAGATGGATCTTCTCGCTCTTTACATTTCAAGTTCATTTATTTATATCCAAAATTGGTGCTGTGTAGATCATAACCTACCTATATATTCCTCTAGGTCTATAATGCCAAAATTAAGACCTATATCTACAAGGCTTGTATGATTTTGGCACATTTTGTTGGTTGATAATGAAGATCCCTGTCTTTATTCAAACAACGCCAGCGGTTCTTCAGCCTCCCAAATGTGTTCTCTATAATAACTCTGGCTGCTATATGTTTTTTGTTGTAATATGCTTTGTGCATTCCATCACCCCTACTTAAAGCCACTTTTTGAAGGGTAGAATAGGTCTTTCAGATTTAGTACAAAAAATGTAATGTGTAGATTATACCTACCTTTTCTTCTAAGGTAACTCGCTAAGAGGACCTTAAGTCGGTTAAACGCCTCAACTCTGCGCACAAGAATACGAAACGAATATCCTTTTCGTAAGGTGGTATCTTTTTCTTCCATATAATGTCGTGCTCTCGCTGTTGTTGCGAAAATAAAATCTTGCTGCCATTGTTATGTTTAGTTTTACACTTCGCAACTAGTAATACTAACAACTAACAAAAATACTAATAACAATAATAACATAAAACGAACGAAAACAACAATAATATAATAAATTAGTACGTAAACTTCGAATCTCACAGCAAAATCCCTCAGTGACAACTTTACTTCCGCGTTTGCGAGAACGTTAACTTTCGAACTGTCAAAATGGTCAAAATAGTAACTCGTACTCGCAAAACCCATACAACGCTGTCACCGCGTTCGATTGTGTTCGATTACGCCAACGTAAGTGACACATAAAAAAACTCATACTCGCAAATTTACTTCAGATTACTGCCACTAGGTGGCGCTGTTTAATCTCCATACAAATAATTGTTAACGTTAACGCGGCGTAAAAGTTAGAAAAACTCGTACTCGACCTACAGAAGTAATTTTCAATGTGACAGTAACGTTTGTTTGAGTCAAAGAAAAGAGTGGGCATTGGGTAACGTTTGTTTCAGCCATGAATTTCGTTAATTTTTGTATTATTAAAAAATAGTTTGTTTGAGCTATGAACTTTATAACTCAGGACAACTCTAAAGTCAGGTAGTTTTATATAATTATCCAATTCATATAATTACCTAAATAATACAGTAAAATTAAAATTGCTATTAAAGAAACATATACCATATTACCATGTATATTATCGGAAAAGCTAGTTCCTACAATAATATGTATTTAGGTGCTTATTTAAATAAATTAATAATTGTAATTGTCGCATAAAGCCATCTATAAAGAGCCATTTCCGAGATTAATGGAGTAAGCAAAATGAATGACATGGAAAATGTAAATAAAGGATCCTACTTAGTATCCGTTGTAATTAAAAAACAATATTGATATTAATTAAGATTCAGGCAATATTACATACACTTTGGAAAATAAGAAGTAGCCACAGAACATTAGAAAGGAGGTAGAAGTAAGCATCCCACTAATATTATAAACGCAAAAGTTTGTATGGATGTATATTTGTTACTCAATCATGCCAGAACGGCTGAACATATCTGGATGAAATTTGATAGAGATAGATTATAGTATAGCACATAGGATACTTTTTATCCCGGAAACATTTATGGTTCCCGTGGGATAGATTTGTTTTGGTTTTTCACGGGATTGATATGATTTTTTGTATAGTGGTATACTACTTTTTTACAGCGAAACCGAGCGGGGGAGGGGCAAATTACAGCTACGCGGTTATTTCTTTTTGGATCTATTTCCACGCCGGTGAAACCGCGGACAGAAGCTTGTGTTCCAATACTTGTATGAAAGCCGGTGTCATTATGACAATGTCGTCAAAATCTAGTGTAGTTAATATCTATCTACCATCACGTCTTTCATCCCAATTGGGATAGGCAGAAAAATATGTGGTGCGTCGGTGGTCGAGTGGTTAAGACGTAGTAGGCAGACGGGTTCGATTCCGGATCCCGGCCATGTACCAATGGGTTTTTTTATTAAAAACTTATGTACATAATCCGACAAACCACACTTAGAGGCTTTTCCATCTAAATATACTTCAACAGAATTGGCCACTCTTAGGTATAGCCTCACAAATACCATCGGCTAAACGAATTGATCTTCCGTCAACTCGTGAAGAAAAAAAAAGAAACAATAAAATGCCATTTGTTACGATCCTGACAAACCTCTTTCGCTTCTTTTATATTCATCACACCTTTCATACATGTTTGGCGATTGTGTGTACTTTTAATATTGCGATCGATCAATACATTTTTTTTATATCTTCAATAAAATATGTTATTAAAATCTAGTTAAATAGTGTAATAATCTCTGAAAAATAGCAAAAAATAAATCACACAAATATGTCTTGTGTGAACGTCCACAAAATTTTGTAGTCAAATTAAGAAAATACATGTTTTATGCGGAGCTCTTCATACATAGAACTGGAGTATTAAAAAATGTACTGTACATATTTATGATTCCAGAAGATCGTACTTGCAACTTGGCCAATATTTTGATTTTTCAAAAAGTATTAGAAAAAAATTCACACATTTTTTTGGGGGCGTTTTCGTCTGAAAAATTGCGGCTCAACGGGAGATATTACATGTGACTTGACACAAGGGTGCGAGCATGTATGGCACATCACTTAAAATGCATTGTCTGACGCTTTATATTCATAGGGATGATTTAGTCGTGTGCCACGGTTTACGATACTGATTAGTGATGTGCTTAGGGGATTGTCGATGTTTTAAAGATATACTTAAATTTAAAAAAAAGTGTTCCAACTTCAAAAATATATGCACTGAAAAGTGTGCTTTTTTATTTATATATATATTTAAAGAGTTCTCGATTTCTCCAGGATCTCATCTTCAGATCCCGAGCTGATGACTATGTGACCACCTGGAAAGTACCCTTTCAAACAAAAAAAAACCAAATCTGTCCAGGTAATCTGGGAACGTATATAAAAAAAAAGATTCCGACGAATTTCGAACCTCCTCCTTTTTTTAAAGTCGGTTAAATAGTAAAATTCTTTTGCTGTTCTGCCATATATTATTGATTATGATATCTAAGCATGATGCAACAAAAAAAAAACGAAAGTCTATTTTTGAATTATGGCTCCATCAGGGTTTTGATAATTCCGCCAATGGCAAGTATTATAGACGTCACAGTAACAATATGCCGATTAAGCTAAGATGTTACCGCCGATCGTGATATGCCCTATTAATCACTGACTAATCACAACTATCACAGCGCGGACGGGATTAAACTGGATTCCCCATCACGTCACGACGAGACGCCTGCGTTATTCGTATATTATTTTGTATGTCCTTCTTTCACGTCAATACAGATTAATAGTTAGAGGGCTGCAAAGTGTCATTTTTTTTTATCTCAGAAATCATTAGGGATATTTTTTATGTCACATTTTCAATGTAGATAGGTATGTCCTTTGTCTAAAGAATAAAATTCCAAAAGTATCGATATTTAGTATCGATAGCCCATCCCTATTCGTCCCACAAAACACGCCGCACTATCTAAGATCAGAATGTTTCAACTTAAAATGTACCAGCAAGTGCTTCTAGCAAAAATATATAAAAGTTTTATAGAAATATTTTAAAAGTCAATAAAACATCGTGACTCGTTAAAACGTATTCATGGATTTGTATAAAACGCTGCATCTATCTATCTATCTCGCCTTCTATCCCATGAGAGGTAGGCAGATGTCACTAAAGAAGAATACGGAGTGAAAGATGATGTTGCGACTAAAATGAAGAAAAGTAGTTAATGCTGGTTTTGACACGTTGGAAGAATGAAAGATTGACTAATAAGGTTTATATGGCTGAAGTGAAAGAAAATGCTGGCAGAGGACGACCTAGGTGTACTTTTATTGAACATATATATATATTTATAAAGACCGTTAGCAGCTGTTAAGAAGCATGAAGATGGGGGACCGTTTTGATCTCCAAATACCTCAATACCAAATTTAGCCTAAAAAAATAAACAAGTAATAGATTATGACTTTTATACCTATGTGTTTACGATGGATACCTTTGCTGAATTTTCTGGACATGTTTCTCCATGTGCCCCAATCCTGGGCAGTCCTCATGGCATCAAATCATGTAGGCGATCGACCGCGTGATCTTTTTCCATCAACTTTTCCAAGCACGATTAGTCACGCCTTAGTGAATAACGTGACGTGATGAGGAATCCAGTTGTGATTAGTCGACGGCTAATAAGACATATCACGGTCGGCGGGATTATCTTAAATACCGATTAATCGGCTATAAACACTATAAAGGTTATACTTGACATTGGCAAATCACCGATGAACATTTGTGGAGCCATGATAAAGAAAGAAAAAGAAGCTTCAAGGTTGTCAGGGTTTCTGCGAGCAACATGGCCGAAGTTGGTGAGGATGCGTTGGAAGCAGAGAGATGACAGCAGTTCGCTGAGAATGGATACGTTCGTCTTGCGAGCGGTCCATGCGCGGCATGCTTCATTTCGAACGCGTCAATTTTGACTCTGTCTTTTTACTACAACTGCTAACTCAATCTTTTTTTTTTATATAGAGAAGACGATATGTGACCTTGCTATCGCCCGTTTATTAAGCATTCCGCCCCCGGCTTCACCCGTAGATATTTACCAACAAAATAAAATATACACTGTACCTACCCCTACCCCTACCTCTACCCCTACCCTACCTCTACCCCTACCCTACCCCTACCCCTACCCCTACTTCTACTCCTACCCCTACCCCTAGCCTCTACCACTACCACTACAACTATCAATAGTTTTCGCAGCGCACGCGATGTAAGCAATTTCTTAGGTAATTTTTTTACACCTTGGGTTACATTATTGGAGTTTTAGTAAGGATCTCTAATTTTTTTGAAAATAGAATATAGCCTATGTCACTCAGGGTGAATGTAGCTTTCCAATGGTGAAAGAATTTTTGAAATCGCCACAGTAGTTTTTGAGTTTATTCATTACAAACATACACACAAAAATACAAATCTTTCCTCTTTATAATATTAGTATAGATATAGATAGGTGGTTAGTCCATGTATGCGCGCGACTGGCAGAACAGAACAGAGATGCTTTTTACGCTTCGCTTGAAGGACCCCAGGTTGTAGGAAGCAGGAAAGACCGACGCCGGAAGTTTGTTCCACTTTTTGACAGTGCGACACAGGAACGAGTCACTGAACTTTTTCATTCGTATGCAGAACGTGTCTAATGTGTGAGGATAAAACCTATATCCTGTGCGAGCAGTGCGGGTGCGAGGGACGAGGTCATGAAGTTCTTCTGAATGTTCCCCATAATTAGGGTTGCCATAACTTTCAGAAACCAATACGGGACGTTTTAACACTTACGATGCCCAAACGCCGAAACGCAGCGTTTAAATTACACCAAAGTATGCATAAATACACAATAATACGATATAATAGAGTAGGTCTGTTAATTTTAGTATTTTCTCGATGATTTTTTAATTAATATAAGATATTTTGGAAGTAATATCAATTTAAATAGTTCTAACTACCTTTTTACAAGGTTCAAAATTTCTGCCCGCGTCATTCACATCTGGGTCATTTCAGCATTTTGTCCGAAAAACGGGACAAATACGGGACATGTAGCAGTACGGGACGCAATGGTCAAATACGGTGACAGTCGCGTATATACGGGACGTATGGCAACCCTACCCATAATACATAAACTGGTTTGGATAAAAGATTAATAGCTATTGCGAATAAAAAATATTTGACCCACCCTTTTTTGTTACAGGTAAATACATTTATTTCAACGATAGACAGAAATCCATCATGTAGGAGTTTGGAGCTTATAAGGTATTTTTAATTAATTTACATTTTGCTTAGCAGTAGATTCCTTCTTCGTTGAATCTATCTAATCGTGAAAATCCAGTTCATTTCTAAAATTCCTGAAAAAGTACTGAACGTATTAACTCTTACAAATTCAAATACCTATCGACTGGTTAAGCCAAGCCCTTATAAATTGAAGTACCTATCGAATGATTAAGCTCTTATAAATTCAAATTTATATTTATTATTTTTATTTTCATAAAAATTGGTCCCACCAATTCGGAAAAAATCTCTATTGACCAAAATAGAACGCATCTAAATCTGTTCACAATAGACAAAATAAATGTAGGGGGCAGGGGTAGGGGCAGGGGTAGGGCAGGGGTAGGGCAGGGGTAGGGGCAGGGGTAGTGCAGGCAAGCCAACGTTTGGGCAGGACAACGTCTGCCGGGTCCGCTAGGTTTCTCATAAAATTAACCCCCAAAATCGGGGGTAAGGGGGAGAACGGAATAAGATCTATCCGACCCCAAATGTCATCCTCACCTGCACGCTTGGTACCCTCTGCTTGACAACAAACGAGGCTCTGGCGACCGAGCAATGGCGGTATAACCATTACACCTAGCTAGGAAACTGGCTGGAAGAGATTACAGCAAGCCTGAAGACCTAAATAATCTCATAATGTCTGGTGCAGAAGGCAAGGAGAAACCACTGCACTATTCTTCCCAAGAAAGTTAACCATGGCGAGTCAATACAAGGTGCGTCGCGCTCTAGACCGCCATGATTGACCACGACTGCTCTGTCAAGAGCACCACGACTAAGAAGAGAGACCAAGTTTCAACATTTTTCTTCAGTAGATTCGGATAAAATAAGCTGTGACATAAGGACAGATACAGACACATGAGTGATCCTATTAAGGGTCTCCGTTTTTTCATCGGAGATGTTCGGCACCTTAAAAACTAAGTAACTCGTTTGAAATTTTTGCATGTTTGATATTTGAATTTTTAAGAACTGACGCGTAATTTAAGTTATTTAATTGTGAATGTATAAAATTTTCGATTTTTTACTTTTTTCACGCCAATTCTTATTAACAGACCTATACAATATTTCAAATTGTGATAACAGAGTATTAAGTTCGATTGAATTTCCTCCAAGAAAATTTCCTTTTCACCAAAATGATAACGCGCGGGAAATAGGGTACCTTCTACCCCGCGCCACATCCGGACTGCCAGGAAGTAGGCAGTTGTCGAAAACTGCCTCGTCGTTACTGCCTTCAGATCTGTTTCCTGGCTTGTTTCACTTGCTAATATTTCCTATAATACAAATAACTGAACATAGCGTTGACACTATACGAAAAAACCGGCCAAGTGCGAGTCGGACTCGCGCACGAAGGGTCCCGTACCATTACCTATAAAAACGGCAAAAAAAATCACGTTTGTTGTATAGGAGCCCCCTTAAATATTTATTTTATTCTGTTTTTTAGTATTTGTTGTTATAGCGGCAACAGAAATACATCATCTGTGAAAATTTCAACTGTCTAACTATCACGGTTCATGAGATACAGCCTGGCGACAGACGGACAGACAGACAGACGGACAGCGGAGTCTTAGTAATAGGGTTTCCGTTTTTACCCTTTGGGTACGGAACCCTAAAAAAGAGCAAGTAGTGATGTGTAACATCCTCAGAATACAGAATAAACCAGAATCCACATTAAAAGGGGCGTCGGTGGTCGAGTGGGTAAAACGTCGGCTCACAACTGAGAAGTCGCGGGTTTTTTATAATAAAAAATCTATGTACATTATCCGACAAACCGTACAATGAGGCTTTTCCATCTACATACCTCAACAGAGTCGATAGCCTAATTGATAGGACGGTGGACTTGAATCCCGTGTTCGAATCCTACCCCCTGCCAAAATGCTAAGCACCAATTTTCTTTATGAATATGTGCTTAAATCGACTACTCGTGCTCCGGAGTTACTACGCCTGCCAAGCGTGGTGACTATGGCAATTCCTCTCAATGAGATTCACTAAAAATGGTGCACTTAGAGGGGGGAGACCATGATCCAGCAGTGGATCTTAAAAGGTTGATGATGATGGACCTCAACCTTCGGCTGGGTACCCTGGAGCTGGCAAAGGTTCCCGAGAGCTGTAAATTTTTTTATTATTGTATTTTTGTACGCTTTATATTCCTGTAACTAACTATGTATGTAAACAAATTAACTCAACTTTAACCAACTTCTAATTGTCATATAGATTTGAAACTTTGCAAGTGTATGTAATTCGGATGACAATACAATAATTTGGTACCATCGATCTGATCTGATGATGAAGCGAGGAAGTGGATAGTGAAACTCTGTAAGGTACGACGTAACCCCATCGAATTTGGGCTCGTTTGATTTGTCTTCACAAGTACTCTGGTCCTAGATGATATCCAGGGTCCTGATGATGGAACCGGAATGTGCCTACAGGAACTCTGTAACGATACTCATAAAATAAATATCCTAGTTTTTACTTTACATGCTACGGAACCATATTTTCCATGCGTGACCAAAACACCGCGTTTTTTTTAAATTTTCAGCAAAACCGCAATCTGCCTTTCTTTCAAAACGTCTGTTTACATTATAATTTTAAATTCATGTAACAAAATATATTTTGTGGTAAAATTTCAATATAATTTATTAGACTCAGGGGCTCGTTTTGACCTCACCCGTCGTAACTCAAACAGGGTTAACCGTAGCGAGCCTTTTTTCAAATTTATTAACCCTCTAGTTACGTTTTGACAATATGATACATATCGTTACAACTATAATTAGGCTCTTAGACTACAAAATCCATATCCATACTTCCATAATAATATTATAATTTTTAAGGTCCCATTACCCAAAGAGTAAAAAAACGGAAATCCTATTACTAAGGCTCCGCTGCAGTCCGTCCGTCTGTCTGTCTGTCCGTCTGTCACCAGGCTGTATCTCATGAACCGTGATAGTTAGACATTTGAAATTTTCACAGATGATGTATTTCTGTGGCCGCTATAACAACAAATACCTACTAAAAAACAGAATAAAATGTTTTTTTTGGAGTTTTTATAGATTCCGCACTTGGCCGGTTTTTATTATTTTTTTATAGAGAAGACGACATGTGACCTTGCCACCGCCTGTTTATTAAGCATAGGTGGTTGATCCATGAATACTTTTCTTCATTTTAAAAACGACATTCCGCATTCTTCTCTAATGACAACGTTCCGGATGCGCTTAAAATAACTTCTTCTTCTAAGTCGAAGTGCTCTTGACAGAACAGTCGTGGTCAATCATGGCGGTCCACAGGGCGACGCACGCGCACCTTGTATTGTCTCGCCATGGTTAACTTTCTTGGGAAGAATAGTGCAGTGGTTTCCCATTGCCTTCTGCACCAGACATTTTGAGACTATTTAGGTCTTCAGGCTCGCTGTAGCCTCTTCCAGCCAGTTGGTTATACCGCCATTGCTTGGTCGCCAGAGCCTCGTTTGTTGTCTAGAGGGTACCAAGCGTGCAGGTGAGGATGACATTTGGGGTCGGATAGATCTTATTCCGTTCCAGCCCTTACCTTAAATTAATTTAATCGTTGAAAAACATACCATAATTTTTAATTTACATACTGAATTGTCTCTACCTACCTTTCCTGTGATAAATGGCATTATAATAGACATATTTAAACTTCCTAATAGTTTTATTCTTCTCAAGATTGAGTAATAAATATCCAAAGTTTTCCTATAAATTGTAAGTTATGCTGATGCTACATTTCCGTTCCTAGCTCGATGACAGCACTTCGAGAATCAATTTAGTTGGGAAATGCGATTGTTAATACAATGTTCTAACATGCACCTATAGACAGTTTGACGTGCCTGTTCGTGTAGTTACAATTTAGCTACAATTCACTATGTTAATATACGCTTTGCCCATAAAGTTAAGGACTATAAATAGAGATAGCGATTGGATTAAAATTTGTGGAGATTGCGGAGTGAATGTATTTTCATCCCTAATTCGAAAAACGACGATTGGTTTCTTAATAAGTTGTTTTGCCTTGCCACCGCCTGTTTATTAAGCATAGGTGGTTGGTTCATGAATGTGAGCGACTGGCAGAACATAATACAGTCCGCCAGTTCGCTTGAAGGACCCCAGGTTGTAGGAAGCAGGAAAGACCGACGTCGGAAGTTCGTTCCACTTTTTGACAGTGCGACACAGGAACGAGTCACTGAACTTTTTCGTTCGTATGCAGAACGTGTCCAAGAGACTTTCACAGTCAGTTTTGTAGATTGGTAATATCGCGATTAGAACGAGACCAAAAAATAATACATGAGTGACATGTGTGTGAGTGTAAATGTGTAATTCTGTGGATTTTTCATCTTAGATGTGTTACATCCAGGCACTGCATAATGTAACCATAACTCATCACGTCTACTAAACACTAATGTATACTGTAAAAAAGAATATTTTACAAAAATTGCCTCTTAAAAAAAAGTGTACCGACTTCAAAAAATATGCACTGAATTCCGAAAGCAAATGCACAAGTCACTATAAAAAAACCAAATCGCTTCAAGTGTGCCTATAAAATTTAAGGTTCATGAATATTAAACATGGTCCTATCAATCAAGTCGGGGAAAAAGTTCGCCCCAGTGAGTTTTAATGGCGTATGCTGTCTAATCCGTTAGAGATATAACCAAGAAGGCATGATGACAAAAAAATCTAATTATTCCGTCAGTTAGATTATCAGAAAATATTGAACACTTATTTTTTTCTTTTGTCAATTAAACAAAAAATTATGAAGATATATCCCGCTAAAGTTCCGCGTGACGTCACGCCTTAGTACAAATTTTAGCAAGGCGTGACATCACCAGCCCCCACTCCCAAACTTTGACGCGCTTTATCTCTGTAATTTTTTGTTTGATTGACAAAAGAAAAAATACGTGTCCAATATTTTTTGATAATCTAAATGACGGACTAAATAGAATAATATTTTGTTTACCCTGTCATCTACCCTAGAATAAAATAATCTAAAAAAAAGTCCGCGGTAGTATATCTTTAAGCGTATTTATGTAGGCATTCAAATTGTTCTAAATCCATATTGTATCCGTGCGAATCCGGGGACAGGATCGCTAGTATAAAAAATCCTAATCCCACGACTATCTGTTGTATATAGTCTGTTCTAAAACTTAAATAAGTACAAAACCCTTTAACATCGAAGTACAATTCCCTCTTGACCAATTTGAGACATAATATCGCGTCTCCTGGTAACAGATAGCCCTCCATTTCACTACAATTGAGTACAAAAATAAATTTCCGAAATGACAGATGATGTCCATCACAAGGTATTTCACGTATTTTTCCCTCCAAAAAAAATAATATAGAAACCCTTTAAATAAATGTATTTGTGTAATAGCCTTTGCTCGGGACTTCGCTCGTTGTATATTTGTCATATTTTTAATACAGATTTAAGGATCCTTGGCCATCTTACAATGTGGCAAATCTCAATTAATCCTAGAAAAAATAGTATTTAGAACTCTTAATAATGAAAATTATATGGCTTAATCCAATTTAAAATAATAACTAGGTGTCAACAATTTGAGTTGAAACTGTTGTATATAGACTCATTTTTCTAGGATTAATTGAGACTCTTAAGCCACATACCCTTAAGAGTCGATAGCGTATGTCGGTATGTCAAGTAAAAACCTACCTATGTGTTTTATATTTTTATTTCAACAACAACACAACACACCTTCACGGCGATTATACCTTGATGTGTGGCCAGACGCACCAGTAACAGTGTCCACTTTTTGCCAGTTGTCCATATTGAACAGAACAGGTGGCAAGCCTGTTGCTGCACTTAATGGACCTAAATAAAAGTTATTTGTTATTTTTATATAATATATATAAGTCTGTTATTTTTAGAAGAAGTGTTTTACGTACCGTCCGAAGCACAAGGAGTCGATGAAAGCACATATTCTTAAAAAATTGGTACTTAGCATTTTTATTTCAAGATTAACATATTTTAAGAATTTTTGTTTTTCATTTTGTAGTTTTTTTTATAATTAATTTTAAAAGTTTTGCCGTCAGACGACAAAGTGACGACATCAGTTAGGTTAAGTGGCGTTTCTGTACCGTGGTACCACCTGTTTGGAATTTAAGTAATGCCACGGCCCTTAACGATCCTGACACACCTCTTTCACTTATTTTATATTCTCTTATTCTATATGTATTTATATTCTTTTTAACCGCCTTCAAAAAAATTCGTCGGAAACTTTTTTTTATGTATGTTCCCCGATTACTTGAAGACGCCTGGGCCGATTTGGATTTTTTTTTTGTTTGAAAGGTGGTCATCAGATCCTGGAGAAATCGTTTATAGGCACAACTTGAAGCTATTTAGGTTTTTTTTATAGTGACATGTGCATAATTTTTGTAGTCGGTACACTTTTTTAGCCAAATTATATATTTATTTTTTATTGGTCGAAAAAAAATCAAAATAGGTAGGTATTATTGCGTAAAATAAAAGCAAAGTAGGGTACGATTCCTTGTATCCCTAAGTGCGGTAAGAGAAATAACTGTTATATAAATTTCACCTTAGAAACGTTGTATTCATATTTCAAGCTAAACTTTGAGACAGCCGCAGAGTTAATTGCCGAAACGTGCTTTTATACGAATGTAGGCTGCGTTACTTCGCTTAATGTATATTTATGATGTATATGGTTCATGGGGTAGGCAGGGGAAATATACATAGATATGTTAAATACAGTGGTTTTGAGGGGAATACTACCTAAGAAGCAAAAGTTGCTGGGTGCTAGTGGTGAACGGTGTCATTATTTTTTTTCAATGAAAACTTAAGAGGATCGTGTAGCTCAGCGTACGCAGCGAAATAGGTATTTAGAAAATCATATTCTGTCTCAAGCGCGCTCTTCCCCCGGGCATCAGTGCGACAGAGGACACTGCAGCTCGTGAGTGTTCGTAGGTATGTTCTTCGTTGAAAATTGCGTTTTGGGGGAAAACGATTTACACCTACTAAACTATAACGAAACCTTATAATTTTGATGTCAAACGTTTTAGCAGATTATAATCTACGTACGTACGTTTTGCTTTTTTTGAAATTTTGCTTTGTTTCTCAAATACAGACGGTTTATTACGAGCAAGTTATGAACCAAAAAAACCGAGGTTTGAGGGGCTTATAACTTTTGACCTATTACGAATTTTGAAAAAAGGAAAAAATACGTACGTAGTTTTTCATTATGTCAGTAACATATTACAAAATCGTTAAAATTAAATGATATTTAGGGGTAGTAAAACGTTTTCTCCGTTTGTATGGACATGGACGCGGTACACTACACTCTTAAGGTTTCATTCATCAATCGCCACAGACTCGTCCAATTCTTGTAACGTACAGTCCGCTATCCGTTTTCAAATCGTTGTATTTGTGGTTGATTTCGATGGCCGGAACGATCTGTCACACACACACGGATGTTTGACACTTTGTTTAATCGAATGTGTGTCTGTGTGAGTGAGTAAATGTAATCTGAATCGTATGATTTACATTGCTAATGTGGCCACACAATCTCGATCATACGGCAGCCAGATCGAAAATTTTCGGTGAGATACCGGACTAGTGCGTGGGCTTACTAAGCTCAATGCGCCTGATTTTTGGTAGGGGTAAATCTTATGGATATGGATGGACCATGGATTTCCTGGCCCGAGTATGCTCGACCCAAGAATTTCCGGGCAGGAATTCGTGTATGGCTTCCACGTATGCCTGGGTTGTGAATTTTTGGCTGCTCATTTCTGGTCGAAAATTCTTCCGTCCAAACACAGATATATTGTGAAATAATAGTTTTCTCTTCTGTCGACAGTCCCCATGACTGCTGACTTTGCATTTTTTTTGTGAGGACGAGAAATATACGTAGGCCTAAGGGAGATCCACCTCGGCTTAGGGCGTCGAAAATGAGGGTTGGCGCGGACCAGACCCTCCATATGACTGTTAATCAGGTTTTAATTGGGGAGGACTTGTCGCCACTAGTGGCTGACCACGGTGCTCGGAGGTGCGTGTAGTTGGGACTTGGCTTAGGTTGTTGCTGGACCGCGGCAGGTCCTGAGGTTAATGATTGAATAGCCTTAATCTTGCCAATAACCACAGCTTATTGATCTTCTCCAAAATAACGATGTAAAAACAAACCTTTTTTTTTGCTACGATCCTGACATACCTCTTTCGCTTCTTTTATATTCATCATACCTTTCATACATGCTCGGCGATTGTGTATAATTTTAACATTGCCTCGATCAATACATTTTTTATATGTTCAATAAAATTACACCTAGGTCGCCCTCTGCCAACATTTTCTTTCACTTCTGCCATATAAACCTTTTTAGTCAATCTTTCATCCTTCATTTATTCAAAGTCACCACTCTAGATTTAGTTTCTTTAATCAACAAAAAAAATTGGCGAAGGTAACGCGCCGTGAAGAACCGTCGATCATAATCGATTATTCTCATTAATGTCGATATTCTTAAGAATTCGATTACTATCTACTTCGTTTCGAACTCGAACTAATTATCCGTGAAGTCGATTTAAGATCTCGATTGATTCGATACCGACATTTGACGCGTCATTAGTCCATCCGAATGCGGGCTTCAGTTTAAAAGGAATGTATGGAGAGATTTGGTTTTAGACTTTATTTCAAATGTGCAAAGGTCTAAATTTCATTATAATTACGAAAAAAGGTGATATGTGACATCGCCATATTACGGATATGCAGGATTTTGCAAGTGATTGGAAAATTATTTGGTATTAATTAAAAAGGCTAGACTTAAATTGACTAGTTTCCATGCAATAATTTATCAATCTTATTAATAACACGCTTCTCGACCCGGCTTAATAAATGTTAGTGCGAAATTTCACACCGTTAGTTCAACTAATTTCCAACAGATGGCGTCTTTTACAAAATAAATAAACTAGTGTAATTTTAAAAGAAACGTTTAATTTTCATTTCTTTGATTATATTTCGTCATTAGAGGGGCAAATAATCTTCAAAATGGCGTATGAAAATTATTTTGATGAAGTATTAAGAGTCCTATACCTATCCTTATAATTTGTATCGGGAAAAACTATTCCCAATTTCTCTGTAAATAATCCACCTGTGTCACTGTAATTTAGCATATAGTTACTTATTCAATATATCTAAGTGAAATAGCAGTTATTTTTTCAATTGGTTTTATCGAATAGAAAGTTTTAATTGGTCAAAAATAATAAAATTATTATTATTCAGAATATTTAATAAGCTACAGAAAAACGCGATGTATATAATTGAAGGTATAACAGCGCTTAAAAAAATTTAAGAACTTTGTCATAGATTATGAAAGAGAAAACAGGGACAAAGTTTTACCACCCATATTTCCTATTCAATAAAACCTATTGAAAAAATAACAGTTATTTCACTTAGGTATATTAAATAAGTAACTATATGCTAAATTACAGTGACACAGGTGGATTATTTACAGAGAAATTGGGAATAGTTTATCCCAGAGAAATAATGGATATAGGAGCCTGCTTGAGAAATGATATAAATAGTGAAGTACAATACTAAGTTTAAAAAAGCCTCATTAGCGCAATGGTCAAAGTTTTGGACTTAAAACTGGAGGTATCAGGTTCAGTCCTTAATACTCGCTAAATTAAAACATCATTACATCTGGCCATTTGAGGGGTCGGTGGTCGACTGGGTAAAACGTCGGCTCACAACAGAGAAGTCGCGAGTTCGAGCCCCACATCCGACCATACATTACGTATGTACATTATCCGACAAACCGTACAAAGAGGCTTTTCTATCTACATACCTCAACAGAGCTGGCCAGACGTAGTCTCAAAAAAATCTTTGGCTAAGAGCCCACGCACTGGTCCGGTATCTCACAGAAAATGTTCGGTCCGGCCGTCGTATGATCGAGATTGAACACGGGCCACACATTAGCAATGTAAATCATACGATCTAGATCACATGCAATTCACTCACCCAAACAGACACACAAGATTCGATTAAACAATGACGTGTGGATGTGTGTATGTGACAAATCGTTCCGGCCATCGAAATCAACCACAAATACAACGATTTGAAAACGGATGGTGGGCCGCGCTTGAATTGGACGAGTCTGTGGTCGATTTCGGTAGACCGTATGGCGGCGCGCCGGCAATTGGACGAATCCGCTGGGGCCGAGAACGGTTCCCGGGAATTGTTATGCAACCTGTGAAGGTTTTTTAAAAGTGTAACGAAATAAGACAGTCTGAGATTCCCTGTCTAACCCTAATAATTAAACTTAGAGATAACTAAAGTTAAACCAAAAGTTAACCAATGATTAATGTTAACTAACAGCTTGATTAACCGTCAACCGGCTCCTCTCACGCGATATTTAATCAAAGGGTTAACTATAACAATTAACACTCGTTGATAAATTATAAATCATTAAAACTTTGACGAAGGGTTAACTATGAACCGGCTATTATTTTCGCCGTTTTGACTTGTGAAGGACCAAAAAATACCATCACGGCTTTTTAACCTTGCGACGTCGGCAGAGACACCAGCAGATCTTTCACTCAAAAACTACTGAACGGATTTTGTTGTGGTTTTTACGTGTTTAGGATAAGTGAATCAAGTCGGGAAAAAAGTTAGCCTCAGCCGCATTTTATGGCGTATGCTGTCTAATCCGGCAGAGATATAATAAAATTATGTAGAAACGAATTGTGTAGAATTAAATTATCTATGAATAAGTCCGCGGTAGCATATATCGATCTCCAATAGATAAGTAGTTATAAGCGTATTTGTGTAGGTATTTCAATTGTTGTAAACCCATATTGTACCAGTAAGAAGTATTTCTTGTTTTTTTTAATATCTCTAATGCATGTCATCATATTCCATAAGAGTGCGGCGGCGGTAAACCTATTTCTCGAATTGATTTTTGTGCGGATGCACAAAGCTTAAGGACACGCCTCATAACTTTTCTCCCATACAAATTACATACGACTTCTTAAATTACGTGATAACTAGATATATGTCTTAGTTTCAAAATATTAATAGTTTTCGAAAAAAAAATTAAAATCAGTTACACCTAAGTTTTTGAAGCCCTGAAAGTCATCTATTTCATGCGTATTTTCAACCGATTTTGCGACTCGAGGTCTCTTAATATATTTACTAATATACAATTTCCTCGTATTTATCCTATAGATAATTTCACATACTTTATCAAATTATTAACTACAACTTGCTATTTCTAATAGTTTTTTGTATAACTCTGAAAGAGCATATCTCCGTTTCGTGTATTTTCGGAAGACCGATTCTTTGTGAAATCGTTCTTTCTCATGTTTCTTGTAAGTGAATCTTGGCCTATCTTATCCTTCTTATTTTATCGATTCTTCTTGCAGAGTATCTCTCTAACAACTTTTTAAAGAGATATCGACAAAATAAGCCTCGCTTGCTTGATGAGTTTATTGCACTAATTTATCTCCAGCCCTAAAAATCTGCATAAAAATCACATCCATTGTTCTGTTTTGACTAAATTAGCGCAAAGGCAAACAAACAAACACGCTTTCCAAGGATTTTATAGTTTCCATTAACAGCCCGTAACGGTTCGTGTAGTGTTAAACCGCGTGAAGTGAACTGTAGTTAAAAGTTACCAAGTTGGTTGTTTGTTGTCGTTTAACAAATTAACTGGAGCTTCCTAGTAATATACAAGAATAAATAACTGGTTTAGTTAATTTTAACTGACTACTTAACCGAACTACAAAAGAAGGAGGAGGTTCTCAATTCGTCTGAATCTTTTATGTTTCTTTTTTATGTATGTTCCCCGACGACAGTCGCCTGAACCGATTTGGATTTTTTATTTGTTTGAAAGGGTATACTTTCCAGGTGGTCCCATGATCTGATGATGGGATCCTGGAGAAATAGAGAACTCTTCGAATTTTATAGGCACAGTTTTTTTTATAGTGACTTGTGCATTTGCTTTCGGAAAGCACATTTTGGTTTTGAAGGTGGTTTTTTTTCTTCGTGAGAATTGAGAAGTGTTTTTTTTTTTTTTTTTTTTTTTTCTTCACGGGTTCAGCTTTTTTTTGTTTTTTACATACAATACGCTTATAACTACTTATCTATTAGAGATAGATACATGCTACCGCGGACTTTTTTTTTTGATCATTTTATTCTACACAATTCATTTCTACATCATTTGGTTATGTCTCTAACTGATTAGACAGGAATGCCATGAAATGCTGTCGCTAACTATTCCCTCGACTTAATTCACTTATACCGTTAATGCTCAGCTCCTAAACATGATAGATCCATGTTTAATACTCGTAAACCTTTCTCAAGAATCTAATGATCGCATCGAAATCCATTCAATAGTTTTTGAGGCATAGACAGACAGAGAGACGCGGCTTGAGACTATAATTTATGTAGATGATAACTTTAAATAAACAAGGACAAATAACTTTTTTATCTTTAGAATCGGTTCAGTAATTTTAGAGATTATCCCCTTCTAATATTAGTGTTCAAAAAACACGCTGTCTTTAGTAACACAGTATGCAAGAATTTTCTTGAAGCCATTTTAAAAATTGCTATTTACTCCACCTTACATTTATTTTATTACGCGGTTGTCTTCAGACGTTGTGAGTGCATTTTGTAAAAGTGCTGCTGGCAGCGGTTACGAAAACTGTAATTCAGTTTTGTGTTTACTGAAAAGTATTAGGGTTCTGTACCAATAATTTGTTAGAAAAATCTATGTCTTAACTTAAAATTTACTGGTTTTTCAGGACTTTGATAAACCCTCATCTATCTGTCTGAGCCCTTTTCACGCAAAAACTACTGAACATATTTTGTTGCGGTTTTAGTAGTAGATATGTTGGTTCACCAGAAAGGTTTACGTGTATTTAACATAGGCCTATCATGTTTAGGAGCTGAGCATTAACAGCATAAGTGAATCAATTCGGAGAAAAGTTGGCCTTAGTACGTTTTCATGGCGAATGCTGTCTAATATAACAGAGATAAAACAAAATGATGTAAGAACAAATTATGTAGAATAAAATTATCTACAAAAAAGTCCGCGGTAGCATATATCTATCTCCAATAGATAAGTAGTAGTACTCAAATGGTTGTCCATCTGGAGTAATAGTGATAATATATTTCAAATTGGTCCAGTAATAATTATTCGTATCTTACAAACAAACTCATATATCCTCTCTTTATTTAGTACTAGACTTTCCGCCCCCGGCTCTGCCCGAGGTTATATACGAACAATATAAAATATAGCCTATGTCACTCAGGGATATCGTACCTTTCTATTAGTGATATAATTTTTGAAATCGGTTCATTAGTTTTTGAGTTTATTCATTACAAACAATATACAAAAAAAAACTAACTTTATAGGTACCTCTTTATAATATTAGTATAGACTAACGGCCTTATTCATAAACGTTTATTAGCAACGTTTTTGTTAAAATGTGTTTTGTTTCTTTCTATTATTAGTAAAGACAGGTTTGTTAGAGAGTGACAAAACATATTTTAACAAAAACGTTGCTAATAAACGTTTATGAATAAAGCTCTTTACCCTCGGCTTCGCCTGTGCAAAATTTTGAAAATGCAAGAGTAAAAATTGCCTATATCTGCACACTCCGGCCCTACAACGATCTCGCTGCAAAAAAAACCGCCCAACCGTGTACATTTTATGAAATACTAGCGGATTGCCCGCTAATTCGTATGCATTGTATTAGGAATACAATTTACCTCCTTAGGTAGATAGCATGATGTTACATAGCCTATAACCTTTTCCGTGAACCACTCTATCTAATCAATATTATTTATATTAATATTAATTATTTATATTAAAGTTAATATTAATAAACAATATCAAAATCTGTCTAATAGTTTTTGAGTCTATCGTATACGAAGAAACAAAGAAACAAGAATTTATCTCGAAGCATTTCTGGAATAAAAAGTATCTCTAATCTATAAAAAAGGCAAAAAAAATCACGTTTGTTGTATGGGAGCCCTCCTGAAATATTAATTTTAATTTAATTATTTATTTTTAAAGTGAATACATAACTAAATATTCTGTAAATATTTCAAGCGTCTACCTGTTGCCGTTATCAATATCGAGCAAAAACAATATTTATTTTATTCCGTTTGTTTAGTATTTGTTGTTTCAACTGTCTAACTATCACGGTTCATGAGATACAACCTGGTGACAGACTGACGGACGGACAGCGGAGCCTTAGCAATAGGGTTTCCGTTTTTACCCTTTGTTTACGGAACCCTAAAAATCACGTCGATCCACTGCTCAGTTGTAAAATAAGGACAACCAAACAAATATTCGCATTTATAATATCATCATCATCATCGACCTTTTAAGATCCATTGCTGGATCATTGGTCTCCCTCTAGCGCACCATATTAGTAGTGGTGCTCATTGAGAGGAATTGCCATAGTCACCACGCTTGGCAGGCGGGTTGGTGACCTCCGGAGAACGAGGTGTCGATTTAAGCACATATTGGCGCTTAGCATTTTGGCAAGGGGTAGGATTCGAACCCGGGACCTCCGGTTTCAAGTCCACCGTCCTACCAATTAGGCTATCGACTACCTATATTATAATACACGTTATGATAAATATTCCCCTGATGACCCTTACTCCAAACAGAATTAATTCAGTATTTATCTCATAGTCCCGTTCGTGTATAAACACAAGTTTATGCAATGCACACTAACTAACTAATCAATCATAAAGGGAAGAAATAGCCAACACTTGAGCTTAACATAGTACCAACTTCACTTACAACTTGATTGGTACGTCACTCAACTTTAGTGATGTGTATTCAAAACTATTCAACGGATTCATATCCGGAATCAGATCATTTAGTTCAACAATTAATATACTTACTACATATTTATTGAGAGTCAAATTGTTTTATATAAATACTAATGTATCATCATCTATCTCCAGTAACAGTGTCCAATTATTGCCAGTTGGCCAACTATTCAACAGAAAATGTGTCAAGCCTGTTGCTTCACATAATCAGACGTAAAGTTATTTTTAGAATAGAACGCCGGTTTACTTGCCCTCTGTCGCGTGAGAAGACAAATTCGCTCGTGAAAAGTTTTGTAATGTAACATAATAATGTATCCTAGCTCCATTGATTTTCGACCTTTACTACTGAAATATTAGATATATTGAAAAGAGATTCCAATTAAATTCATTAAAATAGCATCAAAAATAGTTATTCAACTTTCATGCAACTTTAAATATTGACGCAGCGCACGATTTTGACGAATATCAAAATAACTTTAGCTATTTTGCACATACATAATATTATTATACTAGCGACCCGCCCCGGCTCCGCACGGGTGCAATGCTGATACTACATACCGGTACCGCCGCAACCGCTATGTCCCTGCATTTTAAATCTGTAATATCTTCGAAAATATTAATTTAAATTACATGCTGTAAAGGACCATATTGATCTATATTAAATGCACAATGTATTGGATAAGAATTAATGCTGTATTGCTTAAAATAGCTTCGTAAATAAGCCATTATTTCTCGTAAAAAGTAAAGGATAAAAAATGGTTATTGTGGGTTATCCCTAAGAGATAGACATATACCATCGCGGACTTTTTTGTAGACCTTTTTAAGTTGAACAATACTGTAGTACATTATTTTGATCTATCTCGTAGGGTTCAGCCAGCGTCTGCAATGTAAGTAGAAAAAATGTAATTATTTACGACATCACATTAGAAAACTCAAAAATAACAGTATTTCTCCACTATTTAATGGATATTATTATACATATAAATCTTCCTCTTCAATCACTCTATCTATTAAAAAAACCGCATCAAAACCCGTTGCGTAGTTTTAAAGATTTAAGCATACATAGGGATATAGGGACTTTGTTTTATACTATGTAGTGATGATACTAATGTACCTTTCAAATGTTGAAGGAATTTTTCAAATAGGTGTAGTGGTTCTCGAGATAATCCTTCACATAGATACAATTTCACAAAATTCGCATGTTTTTATAATAATTAGTATAGACATCTATCTATCTATGATCACGCCTTTCATCCCAAGAGGGGTAGGCAGAGACAATCGAATACCATTTGTTACGATCCTGACATATCTCTTTCGCTTTTTTTATATTCATCATACCTTTCCATCGTTAAATATATGTTTATATTCAATTAAAGTACATCTAGGTCGTCCTCCGCCAGCATTTCTTTACACTTCAGCCATATAAACCTTTTTGTCAATCTTTCATCCTTCATTCTTTCAACGTGTCCAAACCAGCGTAAACTACTTTTAGTCACAACATCATCTTTCACTCCGTATTCTTGTCTAATGACATCGTTCCGGATACGGTCAATAAGCTTTATATCACACATTCTACGTAATGACCGCATTTCCACTGCATTTATTTTACTTTCATGCTTCGTATTCCATACCCAAGTCTCGCTTCCATAAGTAAGTGATGGAACTAAAACAGCATTAGGTATGTACCTATATTAATTTTACTTTTAGTTGTAAGTTGTGTATTTCTGCATACATTGTTTAGTTTACTAAATACCTTGCTTCCCGCTTTCACTTAGATTAAGAAACTAATTTGAATATTTTTGTTTTCTATGGAGTAGTTTTTTTATAATAAATTTTCAAAGTGACATCATCATTTAGGTACAGTAGCGTTTCTGTCCTATGGTACTACTCGTTTGTGGTAAAAGCAGTACCACGGCTCATAAATTGCCCCGTGGTACTACCAGTAATACAAATGAGTTGAGAAAAAGGGCAGAATGATGGCAAAACTTTAAAAAAATATTATTAAAAACTACTGCATACCTTAGTTTTTACTGCACATACCGAATTATAAACAGAATATTGGTTTTTATTTACAGGTTTCATTACAGATTGATTATTGAATATTATTGAATTATTCTGAATTTTAAGTTATTTCATAAACTTTTATTGCCAATATCGTTTTAGTAGAATAAACCTTCGTTTTCTACCTTTCTAAAAATTGGTCTGTCACCCCGAACGTAAAGAGAATGAACTCAGTTTGCTGAGAACATAGTATTGCAACCAGTGTTGCAATAAAATTTAACTATTACGACATTTTCATTTCAAACAGTAAAATGACTTTGCAGACTTGTTTTATATCCATTTTATTGTCAGCGTATATAATAGTGTAAAAGTTTTTAATGACTACAAATTCACCGGGTTTAATTAAATCTTGGCTAAAAGTTTGTTTTCTAGATATTGAAAACTAACGTAAGAAACTGAAAAACAATGCCAACTTTATCATGGGCTCTATTTTGTGGCGTCATTATCACTATAATTATAAAACCAAGTCCTCCGCCGCATCAAATACTACTAAACGGATTTTGATGCGGTTTTCACTATTAGATAGGTTATTTCTCCGAGAAAGTTCGAGAATATTTAACATGGACCAATCGTGTTTGGGAGCTGAGCATTAACAGTATTAGTGAATAAAGTCGACAAAAAAGTTAGCCGCAGCGAGTTTTCAACGCGTATACTGTCTAATCCGTCAGAGATATAACAAAATAATGAGAAAATAATAGAATAAAATTATGTACAAAAAGATCTGCGGTAGTATATATATATATATCTAATAGATAAGTAGTTATAAGCTATTTATGTACCCGTGCGAAGCCGGGGTCGGGGTCCCTAGTATATGATCAATTATTTTCAAACTTGCCTCCCGAATAACAACAAGTCGACTAAAGAACATTTTACTTTTGTGGTTCTTGTGAGACTTCTGCTTTTATGTGTAACACAATAATCATTGCACTACCAATGCTATTATCATCTAAAAAAACCTTTAATGCGTCTTAATATACCTCAACAGAACTGGCCAGATCGTTAGATACCTATAGGGTCATAAATACCATCGGCTAAAATCGGCTTTGTCTTCGGGAGCTGTAAGGCAACCCGTGAAGAAAAAATACTTTTTCATGAAACCCAGTTCTAAATTTTATCAAAATTGTTCTATACATACATCAACCATGTAGCAATTACGCGCACACACACACACACACACCTTCACGGCCTTTATATCTTGCGGTGTGGCCAGAGACACCAGTAACAGTGTCCACTTTTTGCCAATTGTCCATATTGAAAAGAACAGATGGCAAGCCTGTTGCTGCACTTAATGGACCTAGATGTGTCACTTCTTTAACAGACGTAAATATCTGTTATTTTTATAAGAAGTACGGATCATAATTCGCAAACTTTACACCTCAAAATACCTCAACAGAGCTGGTCACTCGTTAGATAACCTCAAAAATGTTATCGACTAAATGAGAAAGACTTATATTTTTCTTGTTAACGATTTACATGCCACGAAACTACAAGGTTTAGAATCTGTATTTTCTACAATCAGTTTTTCACATACGTACCTTAAGGCACCCTTCTGATTCCATTCTGATTTCATTTTGATATTTCCGTACGTAACCTTAATAAACAGAAATTAGAGGAACTTTTTCTGGGACACCTTATTGTGCCCTTTAATTGGTCTGTAAATCCCATTTAATGCTAGCACCGTCAGTTTCTTTGTCAACCGAAATGTAAGGGACAAAATAACACAAAACCAGGATAACAGTTTACAAATGTTCTTGTGACTGTAATTTACACAATTATGTCTTAGAATAGTGTAAGAAAGACAATAAAACTATTGTTCTATTTACCTCTATAGCTCTTTAACTTCTTTTATATTCATCATACCTTTCATACATGCTCAGCGATTGTGTGTACTTTTAATATTTCCATCGATCAATAGATTTTTCATATTTTCAATAAAAGTGTACTTACATCTCATCTCGCCTACTTTCCTTTCACTTCAGCCATATGAACCTTTTTAGTCAATCTTTCATCCTTCAGTTTTTCAAAGTGTCCAGACCAAGGTAAACTACTTTTCTACATTTTAGTCACAACATCATATTTCATTCCGCATTCTTCTCTAATGACATCGTTCCGGATGCGGTCAACACGCTTTTTTTTTATATAGAAGACGACATGTGACCTTGCCACCGCCTGATTGTTAAGCATAGGTGGCTGGTCCATGAATGCGCGCGACTGGCAGATCGTAATACAGTCCTCCAGTCGCGCCCACTATGCCGGCCCGTTGAGATGCTTTTTCACGCTTCGCTTAAAGGACCCAAGGTTGTAGAAAGGAGGAAAGACCGACGCCGGAAGTTCATTCCACTTTTTGGCTGTACGACACAGGAAAGAGTCACTGAATTTTTTCGTTCGTATAGAAAACGTGTCGACGGTGTGAGGATGAAAACTGTATCCTGTGCGAGCAGTCCCCATAATACAGTCGATAGAAGACGCTGAGAGAGGCTATGCCTCTGCGTAACTGTAGAGGCTCGAGATTTCGGAGATACTGAGCGGAATATGTACTTTTTGATACTTAGTATAACATATTACAGTATTATCGGTCCCAGGGTACCCAGCGGAAATCCAAGTAGGTATCCCTTTAGCCGATGGCATTTATGAGGCTATACCTAACAAGTGGCCAGTTCTGTTGAGGTATATTTACATGGAAAGCCTATAAGTGTGGTGCGTCGGATTATGTACCTACATAAGTGATGAAGAAAAAAACCGCCTTCAAAACAGTGCTTAAAAACCAAAATGTACTTTCCGAAACAAATGCACGTCGCCAGTACGATTTTCCAAGATTCCCCCCGATTTCTCTGGCATGCCATTATCAGATCCTGGTTTCCTTATCATGGTACCACCCTTGGGATATCTCCTTTCCAACAAAAAAGAATCATCAAAATCGGTTCATAAACGACAAAGTTATCCGCGAACACACAACGGTCGAATTGAGAAACCTCATCCTTTTTTTTTTAAGTCGGTTAAAAATCGGATCGTGTTCCGTCTAGTTAATACCAGTTGTCTTAACAAGAAAATATTATTCACGTATTTGTGAAAAGATTTAATAAAATATTGGATCCAGCTCAGTGAACCAGATCACTTATTGAAGCAATAACCCATCACTATTACCCTCCAATATCTATGAGGTCAAGTTGGGAGCTTAACTAAGTTTGCAACCGTTATTACTGCTTGTTGATGAATATATTATCTAAGTCAAAAGATATATTTATATATTTAGATACGGATTTGTATTCACTGTTTACCCTAAATTACGTTATGGTATAAACAAAACAAACAAAATACAGACTTTATACAATGCAATAGTAGCCAGAGATACTGGTAATAGTTTCCACTTTTAGCCAGTGTTCTATATTATAAAGGACACTTCTTAAGCTACGACGAAGCTATATACCTACTAGGTACTGAAATAAAAACGCTCCTAATAAAAGAGCTATTTGAAAGAAAACCTCTGAAATTGCTGTAAAATTGATTTCTGCGAAAATTTAACCCAAATATGCCCGAACCAAAAGCTCCTATTCCGTGATTTTCATGGAAATCATTAGAGATATTTTCGAGAACTCGAGTATGTAATATATTATTTACCTCTTAACTTCTGCCCACGGCTTTTTCCGTATTATTAACCCTTTATATTAAACACCCATTACCTCGTGCTTCGGAGGGCACGCACTTCTTCTAAAAATAAAATATATTTTACGTCTATTAATTAAAGAATGTGGAGTGAAAGTTGATGTTGTGACTAAAATAAAGAAAAGTAGTTTACGCTGTGTCCTCGTTGAAAGAATGAAGGATGAAAGATTGACTAAAAAGGTTTACATGGGAGAAGTGGAAGGGAATACTGGCAGAGGACGACCTATAGGTTTTATTTAACCTATAAAAACATATTTATAATTAATAATCCCACCCTGTGGCATGGTTCTTAAAACACTGGCTGCATACCTTGCCGAATATTCTTATATTTCTTATTTTTCTTATATTCAAATCACAAAAAAAACAAGCTGCAACTTTAAATGGTGTAAATTAATGAAACCATTTGAGAGTTTAGAGTACTTTGAAACAACAACCAGAGTTTCACAAAACAGGTCAAGTGCGTTTCGGGCCACGCATAGAGAATAGGGCTCCTTAGTCTCTTATCCAATTTTAACTCAAGATGTTGCATGTAATAACTATTGTTTATTTTCTTTTTTTCTTCACTGGTTGCGTTACCTTGTTTAGTCGATGGTATTTGTGAGGCTATACCTAACGAGTGGATAGTTCTGTTGAGGTATATTTAGATGGAAAAGCCTCTAAGTGTGGTTTTTTAGAAAAAATCGTCATGAGAGGGAAAAATTATCTTTAAAATTGCGTATCAAACATTAACTTTGTATATAGAGACTTAGAATTGTGTACAATAAATATTAACGGATTTACGGATTTGAATCTACGAATGAATGTGGCGACAAAATAGGTAAGATTTACACGGGAGTCGCGCCCAGAGCGTGGAGCCGTCAGAATCGACTGTCAGCGCAACGGCGACCGTGTACTACAGCGCGCGATCGCCTCACACATAGAATAAGGGTTCTTTGTTTTACTACGGAACCCTAAAATGTCAAAGAAGTTTAGGCTTCAGGGATCCTTGTAATTACGGAGGCTACAAATGATTATTATTGTGAAAATTTGTTTGACTCTCCGAATGTTATCCTTGGTGTGGCAGGTGCTCATAAGTTGTGACAAATTACTGTTGAACGTGGATCTAGGTTGGTGAGTTTGCTTTTGGATGCGGCATTTTTAATGTTCTATCAAAAACTGGTATAAAAAATATTTACACAAATATAATATCTTATATTATAATAAACTAGCGGACTCGGCAGACGTTGTCCTGCCCAAACGTTGGCTTGCCTGCTATTTACTTTCCTTCGTCCGTGGAAAACAACTACTCCTACCCCTACCTCTACCCCTACCCCTACCCCTACCCCTACCCCTACCCCTACCCCTACCCGTACCCCTACCCCTACCCCTACCCCTACCCTACCCCTACCCTACCCCTACCCCTACCTTTACCACTACCACTACCCCTACCTCTACTCCTACAATTCTACTCCTGCGATTTCCATACAAAATTACCTATTTATTATTTTTTATTTTTCAGCTGAACTTTAAGGTTTTTCCAATTTTTTTTTCTTCTAAACCACCCCTGTGTTGTAACGAACAAAACAAAAAAAGAATTAGCCAAATCGGTCAAGCCGTTTTCATGTTATGTCGTGACAACGGAAAACGGGTTTCATTTTTATATATATAGATTAAATATCACGAGTTCTATTCCGGATCTCGGCCAGGTACCAATGGGTTTTTTAATTAAAAACTTTTGTATTAAATTCAACAAACACACTTCTCAAACCACGCTTCTCCATATAAATATACGTACTTCTAAACATTTCTTTCTTCACGGGTTGTCTTACAGCTTCCAAAACCGTCTTACGGAAGACCAAGTCTCCCTCGTTTAGCCGATGGTATTTGTGAGGCTATACCTAACAAGTGGCCAGTTCTGTTGAAGTATATTTAGATGGCCTCTAAGTGTGGTTTGTCGGATTATGTATATAAGTTTTTAATTAAAAAACCCATTTAGTTTTTCCTTTACAATTACCGCATCCAAATCCTTGATGTTTACATCCACGACCAATGTTCAATTTGTCACAGGAATACTTCACTCAAAAATAAGTATTTCAAGACGCAATGAAAAATGTCGGAAGACGGAGAAAATTCACGTTTCATTGAAAAAGTTGAGACATTTTATTTAAGGCTTTCATGCCAACTGGATTAAAATAATCGACAACACTTCTCAAGAAATCCAAACACTTAAAATGTTTATGTCTTTTTTGAACCAATTTGATAACTTTTATATATTTTTGTGCTATATTTTTATACCTATATGCGGTATTTACGTAGAGTATGTGATATAAAGCGTATTGACCGCATCCGGATGTCATTAGAGAAGAATGCGGAGTGAAAGATGATGTTGTGACTAAAATGAAGAAAAATAGTTTACACTGGTTTAGACACTTTGAAAGAATGAAGGATGAAAGATTCACTAAAAAGGTGAAAGATAATGGTGGCAGAGGACGACCTAGGAGTACTTTTATTGAACATATAGAAAATGTAATATGAAAGAAGCGAAAGAGGTATGTCAGGATCGTAACAAATGGAATTCGATTGTCTCTGCCTACCCCTCTTAGGATAAAAGGCGTGATGAAAGACAGATAGATAGATTTTTGTGTGTCGATCTCAAAGTATATCTGAAACTGTTGAATGAAGACGGATTAACATTTCCCGCCTTATTTCACTTATACTGTTAATGCTCAGCTCCTAAATATGATAGCGCCATGTTTAATACTCGTAAACCTTACCGATGAATTAACCTATCTAATAGTGAATTAAGCAATCAAATTAGTCTCGGAGTGAATTAAGCATAGACAAACGCGGTGGACCTAGCTAGCTTCGCTTACAACAATTTGAATACCTACACAAATACGCTTATAACTACTTATGTATTAGAGATAGACATACGCTAATGAGACTTTATTGTAGATCATTTTATTCTACACAATTCTTTTCTACATCATTTTGTTCTATCTCTGACGGATTAGACAGCATACGCCTAGAAAACTCGCCGGGGCTAACTTTTTCCACGACTTGATTCATACTGTTAATGCTCAGCTTCTAAACATGATAGGACGATGTTTAATACTCGTAAATTTTAATCTTAAATCAACCTATCTAATCATGAAAAACGAAAGTAGTGTTAGTGATTCTGTCTATCCCAATACACATACGCCGTGATGTTTAGTTATCAATAGGTTATTGAGTCGGCACTTAATATCTCTTTAGAAATATGTGAGCAACATAGATTACTATTAAAATCGATAAGTGAACCAATAATAAGATAAGACAGACCAAGATTCACGTACCAGAAACATGAGAAAGTAGGTACGATTTCTCAACAAAACTTGGTATAATACACAAAACGGACTTCAGCAATTCAAGTAGTGTACAAAAAAAATTTGAAATAGCAAGTTGTAGTTAATGTATTCATAAAGTATTTGAAATTATTTTTACTCGATATGTAAAAAAAATATACATTAGTAAATATAATAAGAGATGACTTTCAGGGCTTCATAAAACCTAGATGTAGCTGAAATTGACATATTTTTTACATTTAGAGAATAGATAATTTCACATTCTTCAAGGATCTTGTACAATACTTGATTTGCTAAAGTCAGTTTTTGTATGAGACAAAAGTTATAAGACGTCTCCTTAACAAACCTCTCTAATTTCGAATAGTTGCGATCTTGCCCCAACTTCGTACATATATCTTAACAGAGTATTTGCTTGCAGTTAGTATTTGGGAAATGCTAATTACTTACTCAACTATACAAAGTGCATACCCGGATGTTTCGGATTTGAGGTTCAAGATATATTTACGTAATATTAAATTAAACTTATGTCTGTTAAAAGTGACACATCTAAGTCCTTTAAGAGCCCAATATCCATAATTTGTATGGGGATATTACTATTCCAAATTTCTCTGTAAATAATTCCTGTGTCACTGTAATTTAGCATATAGTTACATAAGTGAAATAGTAAATAGTTATTTTTCCAATTGGTTTTATTGAATAGGAAATATGGGTAATAAAATAAAGGATCATTTTGCCCCTGTTTGGTCTTTAAAAAAATTGTGATAGCACAAAGCTCTTAAATTTATTTTTGTAGCTTATTGAAAATTTTGATCAATAAAAAAATCATAAAATAATTTTGGTAAGGTTTGTAATGGCTAGGTTTATATGGCTGAAGTGAAAGGAAATTAAGGCAGAGGACCACCTAGGTGTACTTTTAAAGGCAATATTAAAAGTACACAAATCGCCGAGCATGTATGAAAGGTATGATGAATTTAAAAGAAGCGAAAGAGATATGTCAGGATCGTAACAAATGGCATTCGATTGTCTCTGCCTACCCCTCGTGGGATAAAAGGCGTGATGATAGATAGATAGGTAGATTGTAAAGTAAAAATCATTGATAATTTAGTTTTTCAATACCCCCTTACTCTTTAAATTTTGAAAAATGCTGAAACACTTTTTTTAGCTATCATTTTATTTACATAGATTACTAGCTGTTCGCTCCAACTACACCCATGGGTCCATGCTATCTTCCATTTCCTATTTTAACCCCTTTGGGGGTTTTAATAAAAAAAAAGTAGCTTATGCCCTTTCTTAGGGTTCAAGCTTTCTCCGGATTCGCTTTAGCCGTGAAATCGTAACAGACATAGTTACTTTCGCATTTATAATATTAGTATGGATTATTATTAGAAGATTATATAGTAACCCCTAGCGACAGGGTCAGCGAAAAACACATTCTACACCCCCACAAGAAAATGTAAAGGAAAATTAACCACAGTATTCCGATCTGAGGGTTTATTAAATTCTTTTCCGACCCTCGCTACCAAGTATTTACTTAACTAACTAGACCTGAATTATTTGAAACACACCATCATGACTTTTATAGCTTACGGCGTGTCCAGAGAACAAAGGCATGACTGTGCAGCACTTAACCTGTCACTTCTTTTGTGAAACTTCTTAGGCGGCGATTCGATAATTGGACGATTCGACCAACGCACGCACTCACATATCTATAAAGGCTATAATACTTGACATTGGCAAATTATAGATTAACATTGGTGGTGCCACAATTAAAGAATAAGAAGACATTGGACGAGAACCGAGAGTGAAATTTCAAGTACGCGTCACGTTTAGGTACATTTCGTTACATGAGAGAGAAGAAAGATATAACGTAGAAGGAGAAAGAGAGCTATATATTGTATATCTAAAGGTTCTAGTACACAGTGGACCATGGCCCAGGCCATTTCCAGTGTGTACTCGGGCTAGATTTTTTTTAAAGATGTGTGGACGCTGGCTTTATGTATCCTCCGAAGTACGAGAAGTCGATCAGAGGACGTATTATTACAGAAAATTGGAGGTTATAGAATTTTTGTCACGAGTTAGACTTAGCACTAAGATCAGACCAAGTTTGACGCCCCTGTATGGCGCAGGAACAAATTAGCGCAAGTCCTACTTACACTTGGCCGGTTTTTTATTATTTGTTGTTTTTTAAGAGTATGCATTATAGTTATACTAGTTAGACGTTTGTATGTATTGTCATTATTGCCATTATTAAGATTGAGCAAAAACGCCGAATAAAACACGTTTCTTTAATTTTTTTTTATTATTTGTTGTTATAGAGGCCATAGATTACTATGGACTAAACTCTGTGAAAATTTCAAGTGTCTATCTTTTACGGTTCAAAAGATACAGCCCGTTGTCGTGGGTACGGGAGCCCTAAAAATTGGCAAACCTCTTTGTCTCTTAATATATAGACAGGCTTGCCACTTATGTTTAATATGGACAACTAAATGAGGACATTGTCACCACTGTAACATATCACTATTTATTCTGCAAGACAAGCACTTTAGTTTCAGCGTTCCTCTCCAAAACGATGTCTATTTAGACATTTTTAAACACGATTTTAAACTTTATTGCCTTAGGAATAAAATTCAAATTGCTTCAAATTTTATAAAGCCACACTAGATTCTACTCAAATAGTGGAAACCAAAGTTTACCTCAAAGGAGTTGGTAAGTTAATCCAGGCAACTTTATTGGTACCTTAATAAGGTACCTTTATGGGCTTAAATATATAGTCTAATCTGTAAATGTTTTGCCTATAGCCCAATATTATAACCACAGAACGCTTATATGCGCTCTAGTATGTATATACGATTTCCACAAATCTTCAGGATTTCATCTGAAATATAGCCCAAATATTATCGATGTCTTTGGCCGAGTGGTTAAGACGTCTGGTATTAACCACGGGTTCGATCCCGGATCCCGCCCATGTACCAATGGTATATAATCCGACAAACCACACTTAGAGGCTTTTCCATCTAAATATACATCAACAGAACTGGCCACTCGTTAGGTATAGCCTTACAAATACCATCGGCTTATAGAGGGAGACTTGGTCTTCCACTGGGTACTCTATAACCGTAACACGGTTTCGGGAGCTGTAAGGGAAAGAAAAAATACATTTAATAATCTTAGAAATATAATACATTACTTTAAACTTTTCGGTCCGGCCAGGCGTATGATCGAGATTGAACACAGGCCACACATTAGCGATGTAAATCATACGATTTAGATCACATCACACTCACTCACTCACACAGACACACAAGATTCGATTAAACAAAGTGTCAAACATCCGTGACAGATCGTTCCGGCCATCGAAATCAACCACAAATACAACGATTTGAAAACGGATGGCGGACCGTTCGTTACAAGAATTGGACGAGTCTGTGGTCGATTTCGGCGGACCGCAAGTCAACGCTGATACTAAAATAACACGAGCCAAGCCTTGAGCAAAACCTAAACTAAATTACGAAATTTCCTTTCACAATTCGTACTATATGGTCATTAATTATAATTATTATGAATTATTGTTCTTATACCCTCTCTAAGATGATAATAAAACATAATTATGAAAATAACCTATTCGTGGATGGAATATGTTTTTGTTTTCATAACAGACTAGCGACCCGCTCCGGCTTGACACAATAATGAACATTGACATTATTGGTTCCTGCTCCGCTGCCAAAAGACATAGCGTGATGTTTTATACACATAAACCTTCTTTTTGAATCAGTCTATCTTTTAGTCAAAACCGTATCAAAATCGGTCCAGTAGACCAATATTTATTTATTTATTTAAACAAGGTTCACAAGTACAGAATAACTGCAAATATCACAATATTACTTAACAGGATAGAACACTTTTTATACAGATATTCCAATTAGTAGTGAACACGACATTTACACGTTATTGACTACAAGTTATCATACATGAGAAAAAGTACATAGGTAATTGTAATATAAAGAAAGGAATTATAACATTAAAAGCAAAAACAAGATCAAAATAAAAACTTAAAATCAAAATTAAAATAAAAAAGATCAAAATTAAAACTAGAATCAAAATTAAAAATTCAAATCAAAATCAAATTCAAAATACAAAATTGAAATTAAAACCAGAATCAAAATTAAAATTAAACATAACATTAAACACACCCAAAACAAATCCACCACTCTTAGGTAAGTACATATATCTATCTATCTATCTATCTATCATCACGCCTTTCATCCCAAGAGGGGTAGGCAGAGACAATCGAATGCCATTTGTTACGATCCTGACATATCTCTTTTGCTTCTTTTATATTCATCTTACCTTTCATACATGCTCGGCGATTGTGTGTACTTTTAATATTTCCTTCGATCAACATATTTTTTATATGTTCAATAAAAGTACATCTAGGTCGTCCTCTGCTAGCATTTCCTTTCACTTCAGCCATATAAACCTTTTTAGTCAATCTATCATCCTTCATTCTTTCAACGTGTCCAAACCAGCGTAAACTACTTTTCTTCATTTTTGTCACAACATCATCTTTTACTCCGCATTCTTCTCTAATGACATCGTTCCGGATACGGTCAATACGCTTTATATCACACATTCTACGTAAAGACCGCATTTCCACTGCATTTATTTTACTTTCATGCCTCATATTCCATACCCAAGTCTCGCTTCCATAAGTAAGTGATGGAACTAAAACAGCATTATGTATGTTCATTTTACTTTTAGTTGTAAGTTGTGTATTTCTGCATACATTGTTTAGTCCACCAAATACCTTGCTTCCCGCTTTCACTCTCCTTTCAATTTCTTTGTCTATCTTTCCACTTCTTGTAACCATACTACCTAAATAAACAAATTCATTCACTTGCTCTAACTTACATCCTTTCACACAAATCTTACACTCCGTCCTTTCATCTTCCTTTTCAAATACTAATACTTTTGATTTCGAAATATTAATTTTCATGAATTTCTTCTCACATTCCTCATTCAAAATTGCAACTAGGTTTTGCAGCTCTTGCTCCGAAGATGCAATTAATACCGCATCATCGGCATATAAAAGACAGCAAAGTCTAGTAGGACCCATTTCTATCCCTAAGGAACATTGTTGTAATTTGGTCAAACAACTATCGAAATACAGATTGAATAGACAAGGTGACATTACACAGCCCTGTTTAACACCACAATGTATATTAAACGGGGTTGAGCACTGTCCACCCACTCTAACAACGGCAGTACAGCCATCATATAATGATTGTACTGCCCTTATGAGTTTTTTATTCACTCCGTATCTCGCTAGTGTTGACCATAATTCCGTTCTGCATAGGTTGTCATATGCTTTTTCTAGATCAATGAAAACACTGTAAACTTTTTGATTTTTTGCCAAATGTTTTTCAACAATGTTTCTTAAGGTAAAAATTTGGTCAACACAACTCTTACCTTTCATAAATCCCGCTTGAGCATCCCACATCTTATTTTCTGTCACCTTTTGCACCTTTTCAATTATTATTCTTCCATACATTTTTCCAACCAAGCTGATAAGGCTGATGGCGCGATAATTATTGCAATCAAGCTGTGAACCCTTTCCTTTAAACACTGGAACTATTATGGCTTGACACCAGTCTCCTGGTACTCGTCCGTCGCTCCAGCATTTATTGAAGAGAGCACACAGTGTGTTACATATTATCGCTCCTCCATGTTTTATCATCTCGGAGGAAATCCTGTCTTTCCCTGCCGCTTTTCCGTTCTTCAATCTTCTGATGGCTGACACAACATCATCCTCCGTGATAATGTCATCGATAATTTCCGAGTCCTCATAGTCCTCACTATCAGCATCCGAAGGATGTGTTTGTTGTCCATCAGAGTTTCCATATAATCTTTCATAAAACTCTTTCATTCTTTCTAATACTTCTCCATTCAATGTCATTAACCGTCCATCCTCTGCTTTAATCATTTGTACATTAGAAGTCCTCAATACTCCTCGAGATTTTCTCACTAAATTCCAAAAAATTTTGACGTTCTCTTGGAAAAATCTTGAGAACTTCTTCTCTTCATTCATCTTTTCTTTCATCTTACTTTCTTTAATTATCTCTTTTACTCTCTTCTTGCATTCTCTATATTTATTCTTCATTCTCTCTTCAAGTTCTGTATTCTTTCCCGTTACTGCCAAAATATCTAAATATGCATTCTTCTTCATTTGTACAGCCACCCTTACTTCATTATTCCACCACGGATCCCCTCTCATACCACCAACCTTCACAACTCCACAAGTAGTTTGTGCTGCTTTGACAATTTCATGCTTAATCTTCTTCCACATTTCATCTATACTGTCATCCTGCTCAATGGCATCTAGTTTCTCTTGTACTTTCCTTACATATTGTCCTCTAACATCTTCCTCTTCCAACTTTTCTACTTTTATTCTTTCGGCTTTTGGAGGCGACACAGGGGTACGTTGGCGCCAGCCTTGAAACAGACCCTTAAATGAGGTCATTACCATATAATGGTCCGTTTCAATACCGGTACCTCTGTACACCCTCGTGATTTTTGTCGCACTCTTTAGCCTATCGTCAATCAAAAACAAATCTATTATGCTTCTTTCAATTCCTCGATGCCATGTATAGAGATGAATATCCTTGAGATCAAACATAGTATTCGAGACAAACATATTCATCTCTAAACATAGATCAAGGATCTCTAGTCCACTACTATTCATTCTCGGGTCCCCAAATTTTCCTAGAGTGGACTCAAGCCCGTCTCTTCGGGTCCCCACCCATCCATTCAAGTCACCTATCATCATTAATCTTTCATTTAGTTGCCTCTGAGCTAGGATGTTTCTTACATCAACCCAGAAGTCCTTTATTTCTCTCAGTTTGTTGGTGGCACAAACTGGAGCATATCCAATAACTATTAAAATTCTTGTTAGTCCCACCTTCAAACGGAGAGAGAGTAATCTTGGGTTGATCCTTTCATATCCATACATACATTCTACCATACGTTGTGATAATAAGACTCCAACACCACGGTTTGCTCTTTCTCTATCTTTAACGCCGGACCATATTCCGGTGAAGCCGCGATGTTGTGTTCTGTCATTACCACGACGCATGGTCTCTGTCAGGCATAACACATCTATCCACTTTTCTTCCATCATATCTAAAATCTCATTCATTTTTCCATTCATTCCGCCTTGTACATTTAACGTAGCGAAATGGCATTCGCCCGTCCTCGTGTAGCCCCTTTTGTGTATCAGGCGTGATGGTTGGCAAAACCTATCGCCACCTGTGGTGTCAGAAGACATTTAAATGTCTTTTGACACCACTACCACTAATATAATTATAAATAAAATTATTAATAATAAACTATATATAAATAAATAATATAAACAAATGTTCCGCTTCACTTCACTTCATTTCTTTTAATGTATTTATTTCTTCTGACTTTTTCTCCTGGTCCTTGGTAGAGTTATCATTCGTTTTATCATCATTAATTTCCAGTTCATTTCTGATTTTTCCTGTTTTGTGACGAAAAGCATATACGCCTCCTTCACAGCCAAATTCAAGCCGAGATTTATTATTGTTGTTAGCGTCTTGTACATCCCAGGGATTCCAAAACCTGAGGATGTAAGTCTGTAAGAAATTGTGCCATAAATATAATAATACAGGCACAATGAAGAACTTCACGCACACCATGTTGCATTTTTTAATTTCTTTTCGTTGTGAGTCATATCAATAAAACTGATTATGATTAATTTATTTAGAATATAATATTATGTTAAGAAAATTATTGTATATTGATGTAAATTTGTTTTATTTTAGTAAATAAGATTTTTATATAAATTTTTTGTTGTTTACATCCATTTTCATATATAATACCACCTAGTGCCTACTGAAACATCTATGCAAGTCAACTTTGAATTTATTGATAGAGTTGTGGAATATATCCACATCGTAGTCTCCGTGGCATACTATATCGTCGTAGAGTCGGCACAATCGATGTAAAGGATTATTATAAGCTATTTTATTGGTATAATATCCATTTTATATACGTATTATGTACATAATCCGACAAACCACACTTAGAGGCTTTTCCATCTAAATATACCTCAACAGAACTGGTTAGGTATTATAGCCTCACAAATACCATCGGCTAAACGAGGGAGATTTGGTCTTCCACTGGGTACCCTATAACCGTAACACGTTATTCATATATTATCAAATGTTTCAATTTTGAGCGATGGCAATTACAGTCACGGCTCTGTAAAACACTCGCTTTCGGCTTAACTTTCTGACTCGGCTGTAATTTCAACGGGCAAAGCTTAGTATAATATAAAAGAGTTCGTCTGTAAATTGTATTGGGTTACATTTCGATAATTTTAATTCCTAGATATAAGATTTTTTTTAAACTTGCAACTGCAACTTTTCAAGTTGATTTTATTTACTTTTAATATGCACTTGTGAAATATAGCGAGTTAACTCGAATTTTCAAATCCGTGGAATGGGGTCAAGCTATATGTTCAGATTAGGGCAGGCTTACACGGAGAGAAGATAAATAATATAAAGAAACCGTCAAGAAAAAGTAAGAACGTCACTCGGCTAAATGTATTATGATGAGAAGTAAATAAAGAGGATACCGATGATAAATAAAAAAAATGTTAACATGTATTTATGCTTCGCACGGGTACAATATGGATTCACAACAATAGGGTAGATGACAGGGTAAACAAACTCATTATTCTATTTAGTCCGTCATTTAGATTATCAAAAAATATTGGACACGTATTTTTTCTTTTTTCAATCAAACAAAAACTGACAGAGATAAAGCGCGTCAAAGTTTGGGAGTGGGGGCTGGTGACGTCACGCCTTACTAAAAATTGTACTAAAGCGTTCACGAGGAACTTTAGCGAGCTATATCTTTATCATTTTTTATTTAATTGACAAAAGAAAAAATACGTGTCCAATATTTTCTGATAATCTAACTGACGGACTAATTAGAATTTTTAGTCATCATACATACCTATTTGAATATCTACACGAAATTTGAATACGCTTATCTACAAAGTAGGCCAAACATTGGTCCAGCATCACACCGAAAATTTACCATTCCGACCACCAGATGATCTAGGCAGACCGTTCGTTACAAGAATTTGACGAGTCTGTGGTCGGTTTCGGTGAACCGTACGGCGACGCGCCGGGGATTGGACCAATGTGTGGCCACCTTGAGAGATGAACTACTCTTGAGAATTCTTTCTACGTCATTTTATTAAAATGCGTTAGAGCTAACTTTTTCCCCGACTTGATTCACTAATACTGTTAATGCTCAGCTCCTAAACATGATAGGTTCATATTGAATACCCTTAACCCTTCCTCGTGATCCAACCCATGTAATCGTGACAACCGTAATAAAATATATTCAGTAGATTTTCCGTGATAAGTGCACAGACAGACGGATGCTAAATAAAATAACTCCTCTATCGGTTTGTGCTCGATTCACTCCAACATTTTGTTGATATTGTTGCGGTATTCACTATTAGACAGACTAATTCACCGGGAAGGTTTACAAGTATTAAACATGGACCAATCATGATATAACAAAATCATGTAAGAAAGAATTGTGTAGAATAAAATGACTTACAAAAAAGTGCTCAATAGCATCTAGTACTACGTTTTTTTATTTAGTGCACCATGTAAGCCCAATCTAAACTCAAGTATCCATTGAAAAGGTCAACCGTCCCTCCAGAATGTAATAAGGAGCATAGCATGTTCTAGAAACCACATTATATGGTCCAGAATTTCACAAAATACATCTCCAAGGGATCAAGGATACCCATGCGTTTCCTATAGTTGATCATATATTTATCATCACGCCTTTTATCCCAAGAGGGGTAGGCAGAGACAATCGAATGTCATTTGTTACGATTCTGACATACCTCTTTCGCTTTTTTAACCGAACATCAAAAGAAGGAGGAGGTTCTCAATTCGTCGGAATCTTTTTTTTATGTATGTTCCCCAATTACTTGGAAAGGGTATACTTTCCAGGTGGCCCCATGGTCATCAGGTCAGGATCTGATGATGGGATCCCAGAGAAATCGAGAACTCTTCAAATTTTATAGGCACACGTCTTGAAGCGATTTGGGTTTTTTTTATAGTGACTTTGTGCATTTGCTTTCGGAAAGCACACTTTACAGTGCATATTTTTTATTTTTCCCTTTTAAGTGATGATAACAAGTATTATTACAAATATAAGTAATCAAAATCGGCTTGGCATTTCATCGAGTTATGACAAAAATTTACTTAGAAATCATATTTTATTCAAAACTACTGAACTAATTTTCACAAAAAATGGGACCACACGGTAAGCACCAGCTTTCAAATAAAAAAAGAATCATCAAAATCGGTTCACCCAGTCGAAGGTTCTGAGGTAACAAACATAAAAAAAAATACAGTCGAATTGAGTACCTCCTCCTTTTTTTTTTAAGACGTACACTATGCTACTGCGAACTAATGACGTGTGAACATCTGAACGAATGGAATACGTAGGTAATACATAATTCTGAACCAATTTACGCTAAACACGAAAGTCATTAAGTAGCTATATTCGAAAAACAATTAATCAAACAAAGATATGTGAGGCGAGCTGTATTTTCAAACATTCATCTTCGTCAAAAATTCTAATATTTTCTTTTCAAATATGTTATGTATTGCGCTAGCTAATTTCCTTTGAGTTTGCGTGTTTTTTCTTAAGTACACATAAGTACGTATCCCAAGAGGAGTAGGCAGAGACAATGGCATGCCATTTGTTACGATCCTGACATACCTCTTTCGCTTCTTTTATATTCATCATACCTTTCATACATGCTCGGCGATTGTGTGTTCTTTGAATATTTCCATCGATCAACATATTTCTTATGTGTTCAATAAAAGTTCATCTAGGTCGTCCTCTGCCAGCATTTCCTTTCACTTCAGCCATATAAACCTTTTAAGTCAATCTTTCATCTTACATTCTTTCAACGTGTACAAACCAGCGTAAACTACTTTTCTTCATTTTAGTCACAACATCATCTTTTACACCGCATTCTTCTCTAATGATATCGTTCCGTACTTATTTATTTTTATTTTGTTTCAGGTACTTAAATAATGCAATAACGTAATATTCTGCAATATTTGGTAAGCATAATTAATAAATAAATACTTACTTTAAAAAATATAATCTATATATAAATAAAAATTAAATGCTGCATTTAATAATTTTAATGTTATTAATAGTCTGAATAAGGTTTTTAAAACTGTAAGTGCTTCTTTCTAATCGCTTTGAATGAAAGTTAGATTCAAAGTTCTCGATTTTTTAACCGACTTCCAAAAAAAGAAGGAGAAGGTTCTCAATTCGGACCGTATTTTTTTTTTTTTTTTTTTTTTTTTTTTATGTATGTATGTACATCGATAACTCCGCCAATTGTAAACCGATTTTGATGGTTTCTTTTTTAATCGACAGATAATTCTTCAGGATTGGTCCCATTTTTATCTCATAAAAATTGGTTTATTAGTTTTTCAGAAATTTTGAAAAAACTGACTTTATAAGTACATTTTTCTTGATATCTCGATAAAATATGTACCGTTTTTGACAACTTATTTTTTTTAAGACATTATAATTTCTCGACATTATCTCACAGACATATGACGAAAATCGGTTCAGTAGTTTTTCAGAAATTCAGTAATTAATTTCTGTTTACGGCTAAAATTATGTATCAGAAAAAGCCTTAGCAACGGTTGCTATTGAGACGAAGTTGTCAATTTTCGTGACAATGGTCTAGCAGTTAAATGTAATTGGGGTGCATAGGATGCACAAGCACATTACATGGTTCAAATCACATCCACAGGGGTATTTTTTTTTTAATTTTCCATCAATATTTTTTTAGTTGCGTTATTATTTGTCTCTCAAGGCAGCAAAATCACTTAAAAGGGTAAAATAAACCTTTTAAAAAAAAGTGCACCGACTTCAAAAATTTGCACTGAAAAGTAAGAAATAATAAATATTTCGTCGTAGAATTTGAAGACGGTTGGTGCCAAATTAGAAACAACTTAGTTCCCAAATTCACTAATATAGACAATTCATTAGGAACCTACGATCATCAGTACAAACATAGATAATATTGAACAGATCTTTATCTTCTTAGATATTTACTTAGTTTTGTATCCTAATTTGGCACCAACCGTCTTCAAATTCTACGACGAAATATTTATTATTTCTTACTTTTCAGTGCAAATTTTTGAAGTCGGTGCACTTTTTTTTAAAAGGTTTTTTTATATAAAATTTTCTTATTTTCTATGTATCAAATTATTTTTCTATAGTTTCACAAGAAATAAGTCCACCAAAATGGCGCCTGGCAGCGTTTCTCCATACAAATCTCATTAAAATTCAGTTGCAGGATCAAAACACTATACGTGGTTGATAACAATACAAATAATGTTCTGCTTTCGTAACATTGCTGTCGCGTCCTCGACGTTCCTTGCTAAAAAGTAGGGTGTCCATGATCGTGATATTTTTATGTGGATATTTTTAAATACCTTAGAATTCTCGAGTTCTGAGTTACTAGCTTCCAGTTTTAAAAGTTTTATTTACAAGACTGAGGCCGAATTTTCTTCGGGAATATTATCTAATAAATGAAAAAAATAACACGTCGATACCATTTTTAAATGCGACTCGCCTCTCCACGTAACAATAGAATCTAATCCATAAATTGAAATGAAACGAAAGTTAAAGTCAATCCATTAATGAATTTATGTAATGGATTTGAGTAGAATGCGTCATATAAGGCGTCATGTTCCAACCGTCAAGATTTTTTTAAATAATTTGACAAACAAAGCATATCATCGGGGAAATGAATATTAAATGATGAATTTGTATACTAAGCAAGAGCTCGACCGCGAAAATTTGTTGAATGTTTCAATGACAAAAATGAGCGAACAAAAAATTGTTACCAGCGGTGTTAGTGTTGTGCCGCATTAGATTCAGAACAGAAAACTCTTCCATCGCGTATGTATCGATAATCAAAACACACTAAAAAATACACTACACTAGCGACGGGTACGGGCGGGGGTGCGGGAGGAAGGACTGCACCTCGCTCCACTCAAAACTCTCAACCGACGCGATGACATAGCGAGGCCGCTTCGGCCCATTTTTACTCTTTCAGCCCGCTCTGCTAGACTCTTTCGCGGTCGAGCTCCGGCTTAAGGCCGATAACATGTTTTGGATAAAAATCATTTTATTTGTTCATTAAAATCGTAGCTTTTTAAAGAAATGTCCTGCATATATTTGAGTTGACAGTCACTCTACATCAAGTGTCGCCTCGAGCTCAACTCGTAGTGTGCTAGAGCATGTGATAGCAGGGAGATGTTGAAAAACAAATACTTTCTCGTGTGATTTCTTTCTATGGCAAGGCAAATGTTTGTAAGGTGTGAGGATCATAGCTCGTGGAAATTCGTGGAGACGATATTATGGATATGGATATGTTATGGTTAAAATCCGAAATGCGGTTAATTCTAGATGTAGCCGTCTAGAACTAGGTGTCACAGGTTGCAATTGGTTAGGTTAGGTTAGATTGGATTTGTTTTTAGCCGAATTTCGGCTTTTAGCCGTAACAGATATATTCATTTAATACTTATCTTATTTTTTTTTTAATTATTAAAATTCTTTATTATAATTAACTTTAAGAAACAAAAACAACTTTTACTTTTTTTTTTAAATATTTTTTTTATAATTTTTAAATTTCTTATTTAATAAAAAAATATTGCCTGTCTTTTTTAAATAAGTTGTCATTTAAATTTCTTAAAAGATATTATATTAACTATTTTACATAATATTAAGAGGATGTATAGAGCTAAATGCGAGTTTTAGGATGCGTAAAAGTACATGATCCACTGCAGTGACCATAATCAAAAAAATATATGATATTCTTGAGGTTATGCGTTATTAAGATACTGTTTTCAAAACATAATACAACTATATTGATTCGATAGAAAAAAATCACGAATGTACCTCCAAAAAAATATTTTACTGTCTAGAAATAGTACTAAATTGCATGCAAGGATTCTGATTTTTTGACAGATTTTTTAACTAGCAATATACTATCGTAATACTGTTCTGTTTTTTAATCAAATTTTCAGCAAGTTCCTTTATTCTCATTTTCGAGATTTTATGTACGCACTGCACGGGTGTGTGCGTAAGCGCTCGTGTACCGACAGCACCGGCTGCAGCCTGATGCTATATTATTAGTGGCAGCCACGTCGTTTGGTGTGCATGTGTGCCCGCGTGGGGGCGGTGCCATCTCTCAAGGTCGTTGGCTCTATTCAGCGTCTTAATTCACCTTTTTAAACTATCTTAAAATGTATCATATCATAATCATATTTTTTAAACGATTTTTTGAGGCTATACCTAACCATATAGATTTTTATTATGACAACCCATTGGTACATGGTCGGATGTGGAGAGCGAACCCGCGACTTCTCAGTTGTGAGCCGACGTTTTACCCACTCGACCACCGACGATATTAAAAAAAATTCAATAAGTAACTCTACACAGTCACTCAGATGGACAAAATAATGTCATATACATACCTACATACATCTTCACAGCCTCTTTTGTTGTGTGGCCAGCCAAGTGACAGTGGTGTCACTTTTTCAATAGACGTATATGTTAATTTATTTAGAAGAAGTGCTTTAGGTACTCTCCGAAGCAAGATAATTTACTAGTACAAAATCAATACAAAATCCTATAGTCCATGGTCACTCTACATCAAGTGCAGCTCGGAGCTCACCTCAAGTAGTCTAGAACGTGTGATAGCAGGGAGATGTTAACACTACAATTCCTTGTAATTCCTTGCTACGAAAACTTTATACAACTGGTAGGTACAAAAAGTACCTAATTCAATGCATCGGAATAATCTATCTATCTATTATCACGTCTTTTATCTGAAGAGGGTAGGCAGAGACAATCGAATGCCATTTGATTCTTTTGTGAACGCATTGTCTCTGATGCTTTCAAAGATAGGTCCCGATGGATGCTATAGCCACAACACTTTAGATTAAACACTCTAAAGGGCCTATACGTGTTGGACCTATGTCTCCAATCTCCATTAAACCTTAGTTTGTAATCCTTTATTTTACCACCCATATTTCCTATTCAATAAAACCAATTGAAAAAATAACGGCTAGTTCACTTAGATATATTGAATAAGTAACTATATGCTAAATTACAGTGACACAGGGGGATTATTTACAGAGAAATTGGGAATAGTTTATCTCCATACAAATTATGGATATAAGGCTATTAATGTATGTCTCCTAAATTAATGCGGATCCCATTTTGAAACTTAAGCACTCTTATTAATAAACTCGAAGTAGCGACGTATTAACTAAACTGTATTTCGTCTCCGTCTAACAAATCTGCAATTCATTATGATAGACGGAGACGAAATATAGTTTAGTTAATACGTCGCTACTTCGAGTTTATTAATAAGAGTGTATGTGTATTATAAAAAAATTGATCGAAGTTACTAAAATTTCTGATTTTTTTTTTAATTTCAGAACCTAACTTTTTTCCGCTGTCCGCTTCACGTGAAATGCCCCTAATACGGGATATTCTATTTCCACACGGGTGAAACCGGGAGCAAAAGTTAGTCTACAAACGAATCGATCGTCGATCAAAGCGAGTACCACAAAGTTCTAAGTTGTATTGAAAGCTTGACAGATAAGGTAGAGAAACACTGGGGACGTTTCATTGAATTGTAAATCAACTTCGAATATCTACTGACAATATGTTCTCCACCAAACTTATATTATATACAACCTTACTGAAAAGTCGTCGGTTCGATTCCTACATCCGACCATGTACCAATGGGTTTTGTAATAATAAAAAATCTATTACATTATCCGACAAACCGTACAAAGAGGCTTTTCCATCTATATACCTTAACAGAGCTAGCCACTCGTTATCATTGGCTAAATGAGGAAGACTTTGTCTTCCACTGGGTACCCTGGGGCCGTGAAGAATAAAAAAAAATATACAAGCTTCTGTCCGCGGTTTCACCCGCATGGAAACAGATCCAAAAAAAAATCCCGTGGCTGTAATTTGCCCCTGCCCCGCCAGCGGTATAAAAAGTAGCCTATGTGCTATTCTAGACTATAATCTATATCTGTGCCATATTTCATCCAGATCCGTTCAGCCGTTCTGGCGTGATTGAGTAACAAACATACATCCATACAAAATTTAGTACATAGGATTCGATATGCTAATTGGTAGAGTGTTGACTTGAAACCGGAAGTTCCCGGGTTTTGAACAGTTTGAGTAAAAAAGCGGAATTCTTTCGTCGAACAAAAGAAACGTAAATAAAATCAGTACTTTTTTATTAAGTACTTATCCTTTTATTTGTGTTTTTAAAATAAGTTTACAACGATGAAAGATAGCCATAGAAAATATTTTTTATATTACTTAATTATAACTTTTATAAGTTTTTTTTTTTTTAATATTTAATATTTTTATTTTAAAAGCGGAACTGTAGCCTCGTAAATACCATCGGCTAAAAGAGGAAGACTTGGTAAAAAAGAGCCAAAATGAATAGGATTATTTTTCATTGCAGCAACAGTTAGTGCGTATCCTTTTCCGTTTCGTTTTCTAACAATAAAAACTTTTCCACTTAATTTTAATAATCGTCTCATTTCTTACAGTTATTGTTGACGAAAAAAATTTAAATTTCTTTTGGCAACTTCAACACAAATTTTATTTTTTGTCAGCTTAGAGTAGATTTTAATCTCAGTGTTACGAATGTTTCTTTATCGTTGATTTGTTCATAATTTCTTACTTTGTTTAATTTTTTTTTAATCTTAAACATTAGACTTCATTGTATAAATACAAATAAAAAAAACGCAACCCTTGCACAAGATTTCTAATTTGCGCTCATGGGGTTGATATCATGGGTCCGTGGGGCCTTATATAAGGAATTATCATCTCGTCCAATGAACCTTTCAGGTGACAAGAGGGCTGGAGCATACCTAGGGCAACGTATAAAACGCTGCTAGCCTTCTTGGCACTTTACAGCAGGACAGTAATTTCGAGAAGGTTTTCTACTTATGAGTATGTATCACTACATATTCATAATTAGAGAGATACTCATGGGGGTCCCTGTGTTTATAATATTTAAACTGTTTGTGCGCTATATTAATTAAAACTGTTTTAATATGTAATATCCTTTAAATAATATATCTCAATTAAACACTTTTTTTTTAATATATACCTATACAAAATTAAGAGCGATCGTGGCGGTAGAACACGCTCAACTGATCAAGCGCCGAAGATATTTATTCAGTTGAACTGAATAATGGGGCCATTGTCTGCATAAATGAAAAAATGTTTTGGGAACTATGCCACAGGGAGGGATTTTTGAAGAGGTACTCTTTTCATAATAGGTATAATTTATTATTATTTTTGTTAAGTTGTAAATGTGGAAAAATAATAAAAAAATTAAATAACCTAAGAGTTTGGCCTGGGCGATCATGAGTCAGAACTTTGTCATTTGTAATTAATATCAAACCGATATACCAACATCCATTTTTTTATATATACATAGATTAAAATGTAGCTTAAACCCCACCTGACGTTAACAATAAGAAATCAAATCCACCGTCCAGAGCTAAAAAATAATTGAAATTTTTATAATTAAACACGACATCATTATTCTTGTTTCGGGAAACAAAGCTTTGTTTTGTACGGACTTTGGGAATTATTTTGTTAGAAAACACTTTTATAGTGACAATAGGAATGTCAAGATATATTTATAAACTTGGTGGACAATCTCTTCTTATTATAAGATAGATATATGCTACCGCGGACACATTTTTCTTCTAGTAATTTTATTATAACTCTGACGGATTAAAAAGCATACGCCATGAAAACGCGCTAGACCCTCTTTTTAACCTACTTGATTCACTAATACTGATATTGCTCAGCTCCTAAACATGATACGTCCATGTTTAATACTCATGAACTTTCCTCTTAAATTAACCTATATAATAGTGAAAACCGTGTCAAAATCCGTTTATTATTTTTAGCGTGAAGTGTGAAAAAAATATCGGAATCCAAATTACTTTGAACGAATTATTATAAAACCTGTGGGCTTGTATTATTATTAAAGTATTTTATAAAGCTTTCCCGTTCAAATTGGTTGCTTTTTATTTAATAATTAAATAAATAAATAAATAGAGATATAATGCATATAATCGAATACATTACAAGCTTATAAACTAATTTTGAGCAGAAATCTTGCTACTTTTTGCTTCTACGATCCTTTTTGGGTCCTTGGCATTTATAAACGATGTTTCCTAATATCTATTTTTTTTTCACTGAAATTTCTTAAAAAAAAATACAAAAGGAACAAAAAAATGGGTAAACATTTTAGTATTTTATCTATAAAACATGATTCAGAAGGTTTTACATTAATACATTCAAAGTAATTGGATTCCGAGGTCAAAATCTCCAGGCACTCCACTATTTAGTAACTTCACTATCTATCGTTTTATTCAAGATTTCAAACGACGGATAAGTGACCAAACTGCGGTAATCAAAGCGAGAGCTGCGGCGAAAATCGCTGATTCCAACAAACGGCGCAAATAAGTTCAATAATAGAAAACTACAAATTTGTGCCGTTTGGTGTAGAAACTTAGGTCCGTGGGGTTCAAATACCAAAAAGTTTATTAAAGTTATATCCTCTCGACTGATCATCTCTTCTGGTGACAAGAGGGCTGGCTCCTTCCTCGCTCAACGAATCAGCATCGCGATTCAGCGGGGAAATGCAGGCAGTATTCTTGCCACTATTCCACGAGGACCAGTTATTTTTAATGTTTAGATTAATTTTATTGTTAAAATTAGTATTTAGTTGCTCATTTTTACATCGTTGTTACTGAACGTATTTTGGATGAATATTTTTTTTTACAAATATTTTAATCGATGTAGGGATATTTTTCAAACATTACAAGACTATTTTTTTTTGTATATTGTAGACCTCCTCAATACAAAGGCGAAACTGCCAAACTTCGCAAATACGCATCTCTTCCTGAAGAATACATACTGTGGCTTTTACGGTGGAAACACTGGGTCCGTGGGGACCTAGCACACGACACCTCTACAGTAATTGCCAAAAGATTAGTAGAGGTCTCCCACAACCTGGGTCGTGCTAGCTCATATTTGGCTCAAAAGATCAGTATCGCCATCCAACGTGGCAACGCAGCCAGCCTTATGGGCACTTTCCCATTAATTGTATCCCATTCCACTAATATTATAAAAGCAAAAGTTTGTATGGATGTATATGGACGTTTGATACTCAATAACGCCAGAACGGCTGAACGGATCTGGATGAAATTTGGCACTAGATAGATTATAGTCTGGTACATAGGCTACTTTTTATCCCGGAAAAATGTGGTTCTCGTGGGATTTGTTTTTGTTTTTAACGGGATCAACGTGAGTTTTTGCATAGTGGTAGTTTAGGGGTCAGAGAATGACATATACTACTTTTTATACCGTGAAAGCGGGCGGGGGAGGGGCAAATTACAGCCACGGGATTATTTCTTTTTGGATCAGCTTGTATGGTAATAAACTATTTGTTTGTAAGTTTGGATGTAGGGGGGGGGGGGTAACCTCTTAAACTACTGAACCGAGTTCTATAAGCTATATTTTATTTTGTTTGAATATATCAACGAGTGAATATTTTTTATCCAACGCAGTGATTCGTCTCTGAAAGTGTCGCTTGAACACACAAAAGGTTCTTTAGGGACCGCTTTGAATGGTTATTAAAAGTTATTAAACTTAATGACATTTACGTTTTAAAATTAATTTTAATAGAAGTCGTGCACTGTCCCATGGTTCAAAGAGAGATTCATATGCTAATGGAGTTCATAAAAATAATTATGGCTCAGTGAAATGAAGAATTCATTTAATCTAGGTTTTTATGCAATTATTACATAAATAGCGAGTGTTTAATAATTTGTTCGTGGCAGGTTTTTTTAATTAAAAACTTATATACCTACATAATCCGACAAACCACGCTTAGAGGCTTTTCCATCTAAATATACCTCAACAGAACTAGCCACTCGTTAGGTACCTATAGCCTCACAATTACCATCGGCTAAAAGAGGAAGACACCCTGCAACCGATAACACGATTTCGGGAGCTGTAAGGCAACCCATGAAAGTATATAACGTATCCGGACCGAGAATTCCCGGCCAGAAATGCGCAGCTAAAAATGCAAGACCCGTATGCAGGCATACGTGGAAGCCAGTACACGAATTCCTATCCGGACATTCTCATGCCGAGCAATCCATGGTATTGTGCCGAAAAGATCAAGAAGCTTTTACTTAGATAAATGTTATTGCTTGTTCACATTACAAAATTTTCCAAGTCTAAAACGGGGCCGGAAATTAGTTCTATAATACCATCCAAATCTGAACCTAGATCGTTGCACCTACAGGTAGTTATGCGTGTCCGGGACAAATGTACCGTATCACAACGTCAGTATTTGGTACAATTCAGTATGTTCATGTTTTAAAGAACGAACGCAAATGTTTGAGGATTTTTTAAAAGGATATTTACATTTCCATTATGAAAAAGATTTAAAGAAGCATTAAAATTAAGGTAACATCACAAAAAACATACTTTTATTTTTCTACTTTAGAAAAAAACCCAAGGCCATAGCCAGGATTTTTTATTTATTTCTCGGTGGGTCAAACTCCGAAGTAGGAATTAAAAATTAACAGATTTCATTGCACAAAGAGCATTGGAATGAACTTCGGTATTAAAAATAGAAAACAAACATGCATATTTTGACAGCTGTCATCCGTGATGAAGATCTCAACGAGACTTTTCCATTGGATTCCACATCCGGTCATGGCGGCGAACGCTTCCGTTTTCGTCATGGCGTGATGTGGAATCCAGTTTAATCCTTTTTGTGCTGTGATGGTTGTGATTAGTTGACGACTAATAAGACATATCGCGGTCGGCGGGATTATCTTAAATACCGATTAATCGGCTATAAACACTATAAAGGCTATAATACTTGACATTGGCAAATCACCGATAAACATTGGTGGAGCCATAACAAAGGAAGAAAAAGAGAGTTTTCATTTTGGTAAAGACACGACGAGTCAGTCAGTGGTTTTCGAGATATGGCCCTTTTAAATTTTGATATTATTATTTTTTTATTTCAAATTTCGAAAACATCCCGTGATAAAACCTTTTTGAACACGAACACACGTACAATTAAAAAGAACATAAAGAAGACTAGATTCCTACATCTACACACATATACAAGGTATCCCAAAAAATTGCTATTTTCAAGATTTTTTTTTAAATACACGACAATTTTTTTTTAATATTGTAGATCTCGTTATCACAAACATTCTGAAACCAAAATCATCTATATTCTATAGTGACCTAAAACTTTTACTGAATAATAGGCCCTACGGAAAATATCGAAAAAACATTTCCAATGTTAAAAAATCTAGGGATTTGAACCCTAACACCAAAAATTGGTACTTTGAGCATTTTGTCTCTACCGCCCGGAACCACAGGGTATCCAGCGGAAGAGGAAGATTCCTCTTTTAGCCGATGGTATTATTTTGTGAGGCATTAGTGGACATACTACACTTGAAAAAAGGCTCGTTCAACACTTTACTGCATTTCCTTATTCATTCAGATTGTATCAGAATAAAAAGAGATAAATATTGTCAATACTCAACTTGGTACATGGCCGTTGTGTATTCGAACCATCACGGTATATCTTGAATTTATCGCTTTTTAGGGAATTGACTCCCAAAACCGGAATTATTAGTACTGTCATGCATGATTTGTGGTGATCACTGTTTACAAACATTTGAATTATGTTTTTAGACGAATTTACGTCAGTTAGGAGTAGGCGTTGTTGTTGTCCTTTCATACATGGACTCGTCATTTAGGTTCTTTACTACATATTATAAAACAAAGTCCCTCATCGCGTCTGTCTGTGACCTTTTTACGCAAAAATTACAGAACGGATTTTGTTGCGGTTTTCGCTATGGATTCCCGACACAATATACGAGAATCAAATCGGGAAAGAAGTTAGCCCCAGCGCGAGTTCATGGCGTTTGCTGTCTAATCCGTCAGAGATATAACAAAATGATGTAGGAAAGAATTGTGGACAATAAAATTATCTACAATAAAGTCTGCGGTAGCATATATATCTTTAATAGATAATTAGTTATAAGCGTATTTACGTATAGGGTTCCAAATTGTTGTAAGCCCCTATTTTACACGTGCTAAGCCGGGGGCTGGGTAGCTATAGTATTTAGTATAAAAGAAAGTCTACAGCGCGCATCTGTCTGGCCTTATCTCAAGAGCTACTGTACGAATTCACTGGTTTCTACTGCATTAAAATTATCACATCACTTATAGGAGTCAGTCGGGTAAGAATTTACACCCAGTGTCCTCTCTTGAAATATGCGAATAAAAAATTGTGATAGCATGTTTTCTATTTCGCAGTAAAATATATGTAAAATTTAATTTTACAATGAACTAGTGTCCCTACCTGGCTTTGCCTTTAATTCTGCTATAGATTAGTTACAAAAATGTCGAAAAATACAGGTACACGGTCAAAGCATGGTTAAAACATTATAGTAATTTATTGTACAGCGCAGAAATTTACAAACAATTCAGAAACAAGTAGATATTTGTGTAAATTCTTGTGTCGAGCGAGGAATTCTCTACTAAATCATAGTAGAAGGTGGCGGAGAAATTAAATTATAACTTTCCTATTTCCGTACTCCCTTTATCCGCTTCGCAAGTCTGACTTTCAAGATTATTATAAAACAAACATCTATTTATATTGCTCATGCCCGTGTATTCCTTGGGGTGCCTTAAGGCTCCCAGCATCATGTTCCCGACCCCAGGGTACCCATTGGATGGTAAATATTCCCACACTAGATGCTACTCACGGCTTCGCTCGTCTTTTTTGATATCAAGATGAAATAAATTTTCATGAAAATCCATTCAGTTATTTCACAACAACAACATCTTCACGGGTTGCCTTACAGCTCCCGAAACCATGTTGTCGGTCCCAGGGTACCCAGCGGAGACCAAGTTTTCCTCTTTTAGCCGATGGTATTTGTGAGGATATACTATATAGGTATATAACGAGTATCCAGTTCTGTTGAGGTATATTTATATGGAAAATTCTTATTGGATTTTTTCCGTGCGAAGCCGGGCCGGTTCGCTAGTAGTCCATAAAGTGGAACGACAGGATTACCTACTGTCATATTGAACGATATACAAAGAACATACAATGGACTTATCTAGGCACACTTTGAAAACTTTTGAGTCGACAACGAAAATTCGCATGTCACGAATTGAATAGAATTTCTCGGCAGTCTTACGTAGACCAGATGCAGTGTCGGCGTATACAGAATTTAATATGTGGGCATGTCTCCTCATATCACCTGAGATTTGAGGGAACAAATGTATGTGGCAAGGCCGCAGATAGCATTTCTTGGCTTTATTTTGCTCGTACTGTGTTAAAAGTACATTACATAATTGCTGAGCATATATGAAAGGTATGACGAATATAAAAGAAGCGAAAAAGGTATGTCAGAAGCGTAGCAAATGACACTCAATTGTCTATCTATGCCTACCCCTCTTGGGATAAAAGGCGTGATGACAGATAGATATATAGATGTACTTACATAAGTTCTTAATTTGAAACTCATTGGTAGACATGTATATAGAGATAGAACCTCTGAACAAATTATGGAATTATTTCATACATAAAATAATAATAATTTTATTGTTATATTGTATGTGTTAAATTAAAATAAAATAATAGTTTTTTTTTATAGAGAAGACGACATGTGACCTTGCCACCGCCTGATTGTTAAGCATAGGTGGCTGGTCCATGAATGCGAATGAATGAATATAAAACAAATGTGTAAAATGTATTTATAAATTATCTGCTTTTCGTGAGTTTTTTTGTATTTTTTACATTGTGTGATGCCTAGTTTTTATATACATAAAGGTAGAAATGGATGAAACCCTGGCTACCCATAATACAGGAAATTCTAGTTTGGGAGCCAGCAACAATTTGGTTTATAAATAAACATATTTTTATTTTTATTTATTTATCCAAATTAATGTAGTCAGTATCTATATAACAAAATCGAAAAACCAGAACGACATAAGAAAACGAGAGAGAGCACGATGGCGCTCTACAAAACTTTCTTGACCGTTTCTACCAAACGACGTACTCCTTCTTAGGAATTTGTATGTAATGTGATTCCTTGATCTCGGCAATCGCGAAATACTTAAGAAAATATGATATTGGATGTGTTTTTTTTGTAAAGTAGGCAAAATAAATTCGCAAGTTCGAATTTCGAGCCAAAAGAGAGCGAATCCATTGGTCTATGCCAGTGTTGTCGTTTAAAAAAACGTGACATTTCTTTCATTGGTTTCGAGATTTAAGGCCGATTTACACAATATATGAACTTATTCCAAACCTGTGCACAATAGATTCTACGCGGGCGGTCTCTAGTCAAATATAACCAACATTTATATACCCAGAGTCGAACATCTGACTAAACACAGTCCAGTTTTATCTTCGGCATAGTGAAGGTGACAAACATAAACCTATATGCACTGTTCTTTGTCACCTACTTTCATGGACTCCCATATTATGTCGTGCTATATTTAACAACATGCATTTTGCAGTCTTAGCTACGAGCCTGCCATTCTTTTACTTAAAAGATGATTTTGTAGGAAGGCTTGTTACTAAGGCAAGTACTAGAGATTTGGAAATGTATTCTTATGTAATTCCATGCACATGCACCAAATGTGATTTTAAAATTTCACCAAGACTCAGTCATACATATATCGCATATCTGTACTAATATTATAAAGAGATAAAGTGTGTGAGTTTGTGAGGTTGTAGGGGGTAATCTTTGGATCTACTGAACTGATTTTGAAAATTGTTTCACTTATATGAAGCTATCTTTATCCCCAAGCGCTATAGGCTATATTTTATTTTGTTCGAAAATATCCACGGGCGAAGCCAGGGGCGGAATGCTAGTCTGTACTAATATAAAAAAGAGGTAAAGTTTGTAAGTTTTTATGTAGGGGGTAATCTCTTAAACTAATAAACCGATTCTAAAAATTATTTCACGAATAGAAAGCTACATTATCTCGGAGTACCTACTATATAGATATACTATATTCTATTTTGTTCGAAAATATCCACGGGCGAAGCCGGGGGCGGAAAGCTAGTATTTCGAATAATTTTAATGTTATTTTTGTTATTTGTCTAGGTACCTTAAAGGAGTCGGGGAATTTTGGGTACAGGTGATTTGAGTTGTAACAAGTTGAAATAATAATATATTTAATTGCTTTTTTGTTAGTTAGATATTTAATTTATTTTTTATTTATTTATTAAGCGTCCTATAGATAGTATTACATTTTCACAAAAAAAAAACATAATACTAGATAATAGACTTCCACAATACATAAAAATATTCACTCAATCTGCACTATATCCCCTCGACTGATCATCTCTTCTGGTGACAAGGGCTGTCTCCTTCCTCGTTCAACGAATCAGCATCGCGACTCAGCGGGTAAATGCAGCCAGTATTCTTGCCACTATTCCACGCGGACCTGGTTTATTCAGTATTTTCAATGTTTAGATTAGATTTAAGGTTTTTATATTGTTATGTGTAAATAATTAAAAGCAATAAAAGTAAAAAAAAAAACAACATATTTACTTGGCATATTACTAACAACAAGGCTAATAACATCCACTTAGACATTCTGAACAAATCGTTCATTTGTCCAGAGTTGCCCAGAAACCCTGATTTAATAAAGCGAGACACCTGTGGTTCTTCGCTTGGAAAACAGCCAACAAATAGTATTCTATTAAATTACACTGAAGCCACCTGAGAGTGCTTGCATTTTGTTAACAGAATTTTGATGTGCCATTTTACATAAACCAGATGTTTGGTGGTTTTATCAAATCTATAAATATTATAAAAACGTCTGTCTGTCTGTTTTGACCCAAACACTTTTGATGCTGCTAGATAGATTGATTCAAGAGGGAGATTTACGAGTATTAAACATAGACCTATCATGTTTAGGAGCTGAGCAATAACAGTATTAGTGAATCAAGTCGGGAAAAAGTTAGCTCCATTGCGTTTTTATGGCGTATGCTGTCTAATTCGTCAGAGATACAACAAAATGATGTAGGAAAGAAATGTGTAGAATAAAATGATGTACAAAAAAGTCCGCTGTAGCATATATCAAACTCTAATAGATAAGCAGTTGTAAGCGTATTTATACAGGTTGATTGTTTTAAACCCATATTGTAAATATGATGCACTCTGAAACTACTGAACGTGTTTGAATGAGGTTTCACAATTTACCTCAGTAGATTAGAACCAATTTCCCTTGTGTTTCTGAAGGCACAAATCCCTCATAATTGTGCTCCATACAAAAACGGACTTTAGCAATTGGCCATGCTAACTTTTTGAACAGAAACGAAGATCTCGAAACCGTTTCGAGATATAAGCTTTCAGTACAATTTCTATTTATCAGATTTTAAATTAAGTCTATACTTTTTAAGATATTCAATAACAAACAATAACCTTAATTTGACCGATGTATGACGTCATCTTAAGCAGTATGAAAAAATGATACCTTTGCCTACAAAAAAGGGCAATCGTCAATCTTTGAATGACATCTTTATAAATTATATTTTACGTGTAATTATTTTCTTTGTTATTAGGACATGACGGGATGAAACACTATTTACTTGCCATTGTAAAAAACTATTCAATTTAAATAAATATAAACACGAGTATATAAACAAGAGTAATTTTTAGGTTAGTCGACCTTGACTGACGTTTGCTTGACGTTAATTTGATTGACTGTCACTTTTTATGTGTAGTGGCCAAGATTATAATCCTGTTCTAAATTCTTGTGACGTCACGTTTACTTTTCGCGGGTAAAATTTGTAAAATATATTAAAAATAGACGCAATGGATAAAAAACAAAAATATCGAAATTAGTTTCTTAAAATGGGCTATATTTTCAAAACAAATTATAAAAAAAGTATATTATAAATATGTAGCATGGCCAATTCAAGTTTGTACAAAACTTATTGAAAATATCATCAAGTTCTAGTTAATGGATAGAATGTGAAATTATCTATACTCTAACACACTTATTAATAAACTCGTATTAGCGATGTATTAACTAAACTGTATTTTGTATCCGTCTATCATAATGAATTGCAGATTTGTTAGACGGAGACGAAATATAGTTTAGTTAATACGTCGCTAATTCGAGTTTATTAATAAGAGTGTATATGTAAAAAAATATGTCAATATCAGCTACACCTAGGTTTCATGAAGCCCTGAAAGCCATCAATTATACGCATATTTTTAACCGATTTGCGACCCGAGTTATTTTAATATATTTAATATTTTTTTTACATATTGAGTAAAAATAATTTCACATACTTTATAGATCCATTAACTAGAACTTGCTATTTCTAATATCTTTTGTACAATACTTGAATTGCTGAAATCCGTTTTGTGTATTTTATTGTACCGATTTTGTTTGGTTTATAGTTATTTTTATCGCTCGGATATTGTGTGAAAGAGATGCAAAATTTTCGAACACGTGCTATTTTTAGTTGGTTACGCGGTTACGTTTTCTAAAAATAACAGATGCTAAAGAAGTCACACAAGTGGTCACTGTAACTAGTGTATCTGGCTTACACCGCAATCTGTTTGTGAGTTTGTTGTGTTTGTAAGATTAGATTAGATTACTTTAGATTAGAATAGAAAACTTAAGTTAACCCTTTATCCTACAGGTGGTAGAACCGACGTCTTAATTCCCAGTCAGCTGGCCACACGCCAAGCTATGAACAAGTTAGACCGCACAGAGTGAATTGATGAAGATAGGGTGACCATAGGATTACTTTTAAATTGGGACAAACCGTGTTATAACCTTTATACTTAAAATAAAAAAAAACTTGAGTTTTTTTTATGAAATAAATATTCGGCATAAAAGTGGAATTTCAGAATTAAAGGGTAAAAACGGAAACCCTATTACTAAGGCTCCGCTGTCTGTCCGTCTGTCCGTCTGTCTGTCTGTCACCAGGCTGTATCTCATGAACCGTGATAGTTAGACAGTTGAAATTTTCACAGATGATGTATTTCTGTTGCCGCTATAACAACACATACTAAAAAACAGAATAAAATAAATATAAACAACAAGCTGTATTGAAAAACTACTAATAAAATGAAACGTGTACTTTTTTCTATACAATAAATGAATACCAAGTATTATTTTTAAAAAGGAAGGCATTTATCTATTTTACGGTATAAAAATAGCTAATGTTCTAAATACCTAAAAATAAAGAATTAACTATTATGTGGACATTGTCACCATAGTCTCTGGCTACGCCACAGGCTGTAAAAGTCGTTATGATGTGATAGTGATTTATTAAAAAGCTGCTTACTATCAGATGTTTTTGCAATTTTTCTCAATTTTAAAAATCATAGTCACCCTACTGCATCTTACTGTCTGTGGACTTCCTTTCAATATTCAAGTTAACTATCATCATTATTATGTTGCATTTAACTATTGTTACACACGGGTTTGCCTTTGTTACGCCTAGTTATTCCAAGATTAGAAAACATTAACTTTCTGCCCCGGATATCTAACTTTAGTTTTAAAAAATACAGCCTATAATACTCAGGGAAAATTTAACTTTCTATTAGTGAAATAATTTCCGATAAAATCTGATAAGGGTTTCTGTTGCTGTTTTTAGGGTTCTGTACCCAAAGGGTAAACAAACGGAAACCCTATTATTAAGACTCCGCTGTCCGTCTGTCTGTCTGTCTGTCCGTCTGTCACCAGGCTGTATCTCATGAACCGTGATAGTTAACCCAAATATAGTTGCCGCTATAACAACAAATACTAAAAATCAGAATAAAATAAATATTTAAGGGGGCTCCCATACAACAAACGTGATTTTTTTTGCTCGTTTTTGCTCGATATTGATAACGGCAACAGGTAGACGCTTGAAATATTCACAGAATATTAAGTTTGTTATTCACTAAATTAATATTCAAGGCATTTCCCATACAACAAACGTGATTTTTTTGCCGTTTTTATAGATGATGATACGAAACCCTTCGTGCGCGAGTCCGACTCGCACTTGGCCGGATTTTAAACATTCGTTTTTGTTTGTTCTGGCCAATCTCAAAAACTACTGTACTGATTTTCATACGGTTTTCACTAATAGAATGACGTTTTTTTTTATTTATTTGATATTGTACCCATGTGAAGCCGGGGTGGGATTGCTAGTGCCTCTCCCACGTACCGATTATGTGTTGATCCAGATTCTATCTTTGTAACAAAATATGACCCAAATCATTTTATCTGTGACAGTCTGATTTACTAAACAACATTTTCATTGTGCGCCGTAGCTTGTTTATTTACATAACTAAGCTTTATGCCCTGGATTTATGTGTGATTTTTTTTTTCACTTCTCAACCAATCTCGTCAAGACAGAATTTATAATTTTTCCCACGAGTTTCCTTGTTGTCGAATTTAAACAAAATTCAGATTGAAGAGCAAAGGTATTTGGTGGACTAAACAATGTATGCAGAATAACACAATTTACAATTTAAAAGTAAAATTAATACACATATACACTCTTATTAATAAACTCGAAGTAGCGACGTAGTAACTAAACTGTGTTTCGTCTCCGTCTATCATAAGGAATTGCAGATTTGTTAGACGGAGACGAAATACAGTTTAGTTACTACGTCGCTACTTCGAGTTTATTAATAAGAGTGTTAATGCTGTTTTAGTTCCGTTACTTACGTATGAAATAAGAAGCATGAAAGTAAGATAAATGCAGTGGAAATACAAGCGCATTGACCACATCCGGAACGATCTCATTAGAGAAGAATGTGGAGTGAATACCTACTGATATTGTAATGATACTAAAATGAACGATGGAAAGTTGACTAAAAAGGTTTATATGACAGAAGTGAAAGGAAATGCTGGCAGAGGACGACCTAGGTGCAGAGAGTAACTTGCCTAGGTGTACCTACTTTTATTGAACACACAATTGCCGAGCATGTATGAAAGGTATGATGAATATAAAAGAAGCGAAAGAGATATACCCGGATCGTAACAAATGGCATTCGATTGTCTCTGCCTAACCCCTCTTGGAATAAAAGGCGTATAGATAGATAGATAGTACTAATTTATAAAGGTGACGTTACGTTTAAGAATATTGATGTTAATTGAGGTAACTTGAGGTCATTTTGAGGATATGTTAGATGGCACGGACTTCTAAAAATAACAGATATTTACGTAAGTACGATAGTTATAAATTTAAAATAACACAACCAAGTGCGGAGGAAGGCTGTACCGCGATATTTCAGCCATTAAGTGGTACGAGAGGATGCTCAGAGCGCCTTAGGGACCTATTACAAATGATATAAAGTATAGTTTGTTGGAACAAACTGAGTATTTTTAAACTATGTCAGTTTGTATGCAAAGGGGTTTTATTATTTTATATTGCAAAACAATATTTATCGACGGCAATGTTAAAGATCATTATTTATGTCTAGGCCGTCCTCTGCCAGCATTTCCTTTCACTTCAACCATATAAAGCTTTTGAGTCAATCTTTCATCCTTCATTCTTTCAACTTGTCCAAACCAGCTGCTATCTATAGGTACCTACTAATGTCACAAAGAGGTATTATTGAATACCTACGTAAATACGCTTATGTACTTATGTACTAGATATATATATGTTACTGCAGACTTTCTTGTAAATCATTTTATTCTACACAATTCTATTCTACGTCATTTTGTTATATCTCTGACGGATTAGACAGCATGTAACATTGTGCTCATTTAGTTAATAAATGAGACCACTTTTTATAATGAGGGTTGAATATTTGTCAACCTCCTTAAAAAATAAATTACTGACTACCTATAATTTAAAAAGGCTTGTGTTTAAGCTGCGCCCAAAAATGTATATATTTTGTACCAAAAAAATTCTAAACGGTTACCAAAATGGATGAATGGTCACCAAATTACGTTTCCTAAAATATTATGAAATAGATCCACTTTTGGTATTATTGACTGCCATAAAAATATATAGACGCCTTTAAAATACACTTTATACTTAATAAATTTTATACTAACCTAACCTAACCTACCTACCTTACTTGGTGACCATTTATCCATTTTAGAAACCAAATAAAATATTAGTACAAGGCGTGCGATTTTTCTGATGTTTTTTCTATTATTTTGGATCATAATATGATATACTTTAGGACACTTTTAATAGTGTCAATTATTTTATTTGGAGTTGTTTATTTTATTTGGTGCCTAAGATTAGAGTCTTAAAAATATTTTTGGTGTCCGCGTAAATTATACCCATTTAAATTAATCTGAATTTGGAACAGTGTCTGCAATTTGTTCATTTTTCTTCCATTTTTAGTCAATTCCGTTTTAGCACACCTATTTCAATAATTTAATACAGTGAACAAATTACAACTAGCTGATTACTAAATATCTTATCAAGGAGCATGATATTTGTAAGTGCTATTTAAATGTTGTATTGTGTTAAGATCTTATCATATCCTGAAAATCATTACTTATTTATTTCATTTTTATTTTCCAGCATGCTCCTTTTCCTATACCTATTACTCCTTTTTCTTCTAATCATATTATTGTCCTAAATCTAGCATCCTTTAATTTAAAGCTTTCGTAATGTAAATATCATTAAATCTAATTTACACTCGAAATAAAATCCTTAAAGCATACCCCATGAAAACTCGCTGGGGCTAACTATTTTCCCGTCTTGATTTATTTACACTGTTAATTTTCAGCTCCTAAAAGTGAAACTCATGAAAACCGCATCAATATCCGTTTAGTAGTTCACAGACCGACAGACGGACAGATGGCTGCCAGATAACAAAGCAAACTTTATTAAAAACAAAGATCTATCCACTCTCTAAGGTAAATATATCGTGAAAATATTAATTATGTATTCATTAATGAGAGCTTCGTAAAGTTGTACCAAGAATGTTCAAGACAGCGGTTTTCTTTACTTTGTTTACTTAGTTTAGGTACGTATATTATAACAAAGTTTTTAACAAGTTATGCCCCAAGTATGTTGCGGCTATCTACAGACCACATTGGCCATGAGTTTGTTCAAATTTACTGACATTTTATGAAACTTCCGAAAACTTCTCATTTCTATTAGACTATTTAAAGTAAGAACCAGGAGATTGTAGAAATGTTATGTAACTTCAGAAATCTTCTCATTTAAGTAGCCCACGCACTGGTCCGGTATTTCGCCGAAAGTTTTCAGTCCGGCCAGCCGTATGATCGAGATTGAATACAGGCCACACATTACCGATGTAAATCATACGATCTACATCACGTGCAATTTACTCACTTATTCGACACACAAGATTCGATTAAACAAAGTGTCAATCTATCAGCGGTGGATGTGTGTGTGTGACAGATAGTTCCGGCCATCGAAATCAACCACGAATACAACGATTTGAAAACGGATGGCGGACGGTTAGTCTGTGGTCGATTTCGGTGGACCGTACGGCGCCGATCTCAAAATATCTCAACAGAACTCGTTATATTATTATTATCTTAAAAAATTAGTTATGAATTTTAAAAAATTAACCAAATCATGGTTACCCCAAAAAATTCCCGTCTACTGCAGTCTGCAAAATATCAAAATTAAATTAGTGCGAACCTCTAGGAAGAATTTAAAATGTTTTTCTGTAAAACTATTCCAAAATTTGAGGTTTCTTAAGTTAACTAACTGGTCCGTGTTTGATTCTCAGAATAATTAATTAAGTACTAGAGCGCTGTCCACACATTTCCGAGTTCCGAGAAATAATCGGCTACAAACGATTTATACGAACTTGTTCATACATCGGATTTTTATCTACGTGGACGACATGCTGACAGCCTTCTAGGTGATCTGCTTCTACTTCTTCATATAGCGCTATTGCAATCATTGCCAATAGGGGAGATGACAGGGTAAACAAAATCATATTCTATTTAGTCCGACATTTAGATTATCAAAAAATATTGGACACGTATTTTTTCTTTTGTCAATCAAACAAAAAATTACAGAGATAAAGCCCGTCAAAGTTTGGGAGTGGGGGCCGGTGACGTCACTTCTAGGTCCAAAGTGTACTCAGATGTGACGTCACGCGGAATTTTAGCGGGCTATATCTTCATCATTTTTTGTTTAATTGACAAAAGAAAAAATACGTGTCCAATATTTTCTGATAATCTAACTGATGGACTAATTAGAATTTTTTTAGTCATCATGCCTATTCTTTTGTGTTAAACAAGGACATCCGGTTGTGTGCGTATCAGCCACCGAAACAGACTAATCTGATACCGATTTCCCTGATATGTGTAAACACACTTGACGGGAACAATGAAACTCTATAGCCCTAATCCAGAAATGTGTGGACAGCGCTTAAGAGGATGTATAGAGCTAAATGCGAGTTTTATGATGCGTAAAAGTACATGATCCACTGCAGTGACCATAATCAAAAAAATATATGATATTCTTGAGGTTATGCGTTATTAAGATACTGTGTTCAAAACATAATACAACTATATTGATTCGATAGAAAAAATCACGAATGTACCTCTAAAAAAATATTTTACTGTCTAGAAACAGTACTAAAATGCATGCAATGATTCTGATTTTTTGACAGATTTTTTATCTAGCAATATACTATCGTAATACTGTTCTATTTTTTTATAAAATTTTCAGCAAGTTCCTTTATTCTCATTTTCGAGATTTTATGTACGCACTGCACGCGTGTGTGCGTAAGCGCTCGTGTACCGACAGTACCGGCTGCAGTCTGATGCTATATTATTAGTGGCAGCCACGTCGTTTGGTGTGTATGTGTACCCGTGTGGGGGCGGTGCCATATCTCAAGGTCTTTGGCTCTATTCCGCGTCTTAATAATATCTATCCGCCCCGGCTTCGTCTGTGTAATTTTGATACTAATCGTGATCCCATCTATATACACAGACATATTATATAGTATATCGAATTGAAACAAGATGATTCCAACACAAAATGTGGCCAACACAGATTGGTCCGGCATCGCACCGAAAATTTCCCATTCCGGCCGCCGGATGATCTAGGCGGACCGTTCGTTACAAGAATTGAACGAGTCTGTGGTCGATTTTGGTGGACCGTACGGTGGCCACCTTAAGTCTAAATAGTCACTATGATTCCTGATTCATCAAATTCCATCTAGCCGTTTCGTACACTTTATTCGTATAGATGAAATGATGCTGTTTTTGGATTGAGTAAGGAATGAGGGCCTCAGTTTTCCAACTCTAAATTCACAAATGAAGCAAAAAGACGGTTTAAAAAGAGGTGGGTTTTTTCAGGCAATCGAGCGAATAGCATTGAAAGAGGTCTTTCGTCGGCTGCCAGACTATTGGATGTTTCACTATTCTACACGTTTTAAAGCTATCCTAGAAAGATATGTGATGCAATGCAATACACTTGTTAGAGAGAATTATTCTAGTTACAATTCAAAAGTTTTTTTTTATTCTGATATATTTAATAGATGAATATTATATTTAACTACTAAAAATCCCACTAATATTATAAACGCGAAAGTTTGTATGGATGTATGTTTGTTACTCAATCACGCCAGAACGACTGAACGGATCTGGATAAAATTTGGCATTGTGATAGATTATAGTCTGGAATAGCACATAATAAACCAGGTCCGCGTGGAATAGTGACAAGATTACTATAAGAATAAGAATATCTCTGCCTACCTCTCTTATTATAAAAGGCGTGATAATAGGATAGATATTATTGCTTAGACGCGAATCTGTTTAACTAAGGTAAACATAGTGTAAATGCATTAACACGTAGCAATCTTGATGATTAAGTCATGCCCTTGTTATTGCATCTCCATACAACGTTTATCAGTTAATTGAAGCATTAATACGTTGCCTTTGAATCCTCAGAATCCTGTATTGATTCGCTTGAGAGTTCTAGGCGATTTTCAATTGGACGTTATGCAGGAAGGAACCAGTTCACAAGATTACCAAAAATGAGGCTAAATCACTGAACCTATTTTGTTGAAATTTGATACGGAGGAAGCTTTAGCCCTAAAAAGGACATTGGCTATTTTTTCCTATAATATACCTACAGGCTGTAACATCGATATGGATCAGTATGGAGACCTCCGAAACTATAAGAGATAGCTAAATGTGTTCTAAGGAGGCATGTCGTCAATTTTAGAGATAACAAAAACTGCATTCATAGATTTTTTAAACTCATACACTACTCGGGCATCAAACCCGGTCATTTTGGTACAAATCTCGTGCACGGGTGCAATTTCTGTCATTTTTAAAGTAAGCTTCCAATAAATCTAAATGCTCACCGTTTATTAAAGGCATTTTTAGAAAGTACACAGCACATAATTAATAAAAAAAACTTCCGCAAAATAATAACAAAATGTTTTAAGGGGCCGCCTCATGATTTTTGTCCCATACAAAAACGGACTTCATTAACTCAAGTATTGTACAAAAGTTATTAAAAATAGCAAGTTCTAGTTAATGGATCCTAAATGTATATGAAATTATCTTTATACTGAATGTATAAAATATGTCAATATCAGCTACACCTAGGTTTTATGAAGCCCTGAAAGTCAACAATTTCACGCTTATTTTCAACCAACTTTGCGACTCGAGTTCTCTTAATACATTTACTAATGTGGTTTTTTTTTACATTTTAAATAAAAATAATTTCACATACTTTATGGATCCATTAACTAGAACTTGCTATATCTAATATTTTTTGTACAATACTTGAGTTGCTGAAGTCTGTTTTGTGCATTATCGCAAGACAGGTTTTGTTGATATCGTACTTCCTCATGTTTCTGGTACGTAAATCTTGGTCTATCTTATCTTATCCTTGGTTATCTTATCGATTTTAATAGTAGTCCATCTTGCTCATTTATAAAGAGACATGGACAAAATAAGTCGCGCGTAAAACTGAGTTCGTTGCGCTGTGATGCGTCGACTTAAAATAAAAAAAAAACAACTGCAGTTCAGTCTGGGAAACTAAGAAGTTCACATTCCATTTTCAAACTCCTTCCAACATACACAACCAATACTGTAATAAAAATAACGTAAGTTTTTTTTCAAAATGACCGGTTTCGATTTCCGATTAGTGTATGAGTTTTTTAAATGTATGAATGCAGTTTTTCTTATCTCTAAAATAGACGACATGTTTTCTTAAAACACATTTTGCTATCTCTTATAGTTTCGTAGGTCTCCATACTGATCCATCTCGATGTTACAATTGAACAAATCTACAACAAAAAAAACAAAAAAAAAAAAAAAAAACATTTGATGTACATATTTATTCTACTTACTAAGAAATCATTCATTCATATTTATCAATCATTCACATTGTCCCAGCTCTAAAAACGTCACGCTGTATCGATATCCCCCGTACCACGGTATTTTTCTGTCGTTTATTTGTCGCAACGGCTTTGAGTAGGTATATTATGGAGAACGTATGAACTATAAATAATACTTGCACATGATAGGAGACATCATGTTCCCGGAAATATGATGTGAATTTTGCTTAGAAACTGCACCATTAACCATTTTTCTAGACATCTGTCTTGCGACACAAAACGACACTAAAAGAAAAACGGTGGCGCCTAAACCACTTTTTATAATGCTCTAATAAATAAAAAATATTGAAAGATTTATTTTTTGATTTTTATGATTTTTTCTAAGCAACTTCAATATATCAGTTTGACTTTGACGTGGACTGGTTCTTTTCTGCATAACTACAGCCAATTTATTCTCTTTCACCTCGGCAGGATTATGTAGTAAAAAAAATTATAATGAATAAATAATTATAAATAATATAATGATAAAAGCCTTTATTTCCGAATTTATAGGTTTACAATAGTTATATTTGATTGATTCTATATAAATTTAAAATACAGTATTAGCAGACATTGGTAACCTCTTCATTCGGTTTGCCTTTCGGCATAGGCCTCCTCCAAAGCCTTCCAAGATCTCCTCTCCATCGCTGTCCTTCTCCACATGGTCCCAGCAATATTCTCTATATCGTCCTCCTACATGCGTTGCTGACGACCTCCTTCCTCTTTCCATCTCTTGGATACCAATCCGTTATGTCTTTGGTCCATTTTTCTTTCCATCTTTTCATAAACAATTAACAACAAACACATATATCTTCTCGACCCTCAATACCTTGTGGTTTGGCCAGAAACCCCAGTAACAGTGTCCACTTTTTACCAGTTATACATATTTAACAGGACAGATGGCAAGCCTATTGCTGCAATACACTTAATGGACTTAGTTGTGTCACTTACAAGCATAAATATCTGTAATACCGGCTTTACGTGCCCTCTGTTTCTAATGTTCCTATTATTAGTTTCAAAATATTAGGTACCTACTAAAGAAAATTTATGTTTAGCATTTTTAGTATGATTGAGATTTGAACCTATAGTTCCCCCTGCTTTATTAATCGCGCTATCGAGGCTCTGTGTGTGAAACGCTGTTTGTGTGTGTAAACTTTACACTTCAAAGGAAGAGAAATATGGATACACAGAAATAGCCTGTGCAGTCGCATCTCTTAATATCACGTATACGGTATCTCTACATATATAAAATTGTCGTGTCACAGTGTTTGTAACCAAACTCCTCCGAAACGGCTTGACCGATTTGTATGATTTTTTTTGTGAATATTCTGTAGGTCTGACAATAGGTCGTAAACTATTTTTTCACCTTACAATATCCAAAGTTAGGGGTAGCGGTAGTGCAGGCAAGCCAACTTTGGGGCAGGACAACGTCTGCCGGGTCCGCTAGTATCATTCCTTATAAAAACAGGCGTGAAGATATATATATTATATGTAGCAATATTAACTGTTTGTCAAATATATCCAAAGAACTCGAAAACACGAAATATTTCTGTTTGCTTCAGTTTATTTATTTTATAAAAATTTTTGGTCCTTCGAGCCGGATATTCCAAAGCTATTTAAATATACTTACAAAAAAAATATAACAAAAAATACAAAGTTTAAAACAATATAAAATACAATCATAGACAAGTACATAGGTATGTAGATCAATATTTGTGTAAATCTTCTTTTTATTCACGGGTTGCGTTACGGTTGTGTTTTATATCCCATAGATATCCCAGGGTCGTTTCTCTTTTAGCCGATGGTATTTATGAGGCTATACCATGATGGCCAGTTCTGTTGAGGTATATTTAGATGGATAACCACGGTTCGATGAATGGGTTTTGTATAATTAAAAACTTATGTACATTATCCTAGAAACTATGTGATATTTTTTTTAATCAGTGATATCTCGTAAAGTTACAACTGAATGACTTAAAAATTTATGTTTTAAACTTGGACATTGTTAGAAATGTCTCTCCACAAAGTAGTTTAGTCAATCACATAATACTTGATAATACGTGAAGTGGTCGATACTAAAATGAGTGATGAAAAAGAAGAACGCATTTATGTATAGAAACAGTACGTGAGTCATATTTAATTCAACGTAAGCGATTTGTTTAAACGCATTTTAAAAAAAAACTTAAACAACATGGAAATCATTTTACAATGAAAAGATAGATAATTACTAGAGATATATTATAGCCATAAAATTTGATAAATAAAGTTTTCAGAGGTGTACTTAGGATTTTTTTCTATCGAATAAAATGTTTCTGATCATATTTTCAAAACAATAAAAAGATTTGTCATTAACTTAAAATCAATATTTGTTTTTTCAGTTTCGTAAATAGATCAGGTTATCTGAAAAGTTTGATTAAAAATTGGTTTTTGATGACTTATTTCCCCTTAAATACTTTTTCACTTCTAAAATACACAGCAGTTACACCTAAAACACTTTTAAGGGCAACCACCCGTAACATATCTAAGTTAATAGGTTACGCCACCTGCTTCAAGTGAAGGTAACTTTACAAATAATTTCTGTAACATTTCTCCTAGTGATTATAAGACCATTCGTACACTTGCGAACATTTTTTCTTAAATTTTTGTTCTGAAATACGGAACCCTAAATTTAATTTTATTATATACCTAATCTTTAATAAAAATTAAAAAAAACTGGTTTAAAAAAAGTAACGGTAAACAATTCTTCTAAACGTCAATTTTAAGTATTACCAGAAAATCGATCTAAAATTTCACTGTCTCCATAATATTTTATGATCGAGTAAAGTTATAATCTAGAATGCTAATGAAACTAAATAGATTTTTATCCGATCAAAATAAAGAATATTTGATATAGGTGGATTTTGAATTATATGCCCTTAAATTTGGCATTTTTTCAGTGATTTGTGATTTGTGATTTGATCCGAAACGCATCACCTTTACAATACGGGCGTAAAATAAAAAAAAATAAAAAAATCACTTTATTTAATTAAAATATATTTTAATTAACAATGACATGTGCTAAGCTAACTACTAATGTAAGAGATGAACTGATGGCGAATATGTCGGAGAAGATGCTAAGTTCTTTGTGTTCGCGGCCATCCGTACATGAATCTCATTGCTATAGACAAAATCTAAATCTAATCTAATCATCTAAAGCTGTAGCATGACGTCCTCATTGCGTCAGTTTATTTAGCAGCAATTTCTCTAGGGATCACTTGACAAATGTCATAATAGACAAATAGTAGATTTTGTCTAGTTTCTACGTCATTTCCATTAACCAACGCACGTGTCCCGTCGTGACATGATGTGATTAGTCAGTGATTAATAGGACATATCACGTTCGGCGGGATCATCTTACATACCGATTAATCGACATATACACTATAAATTGGCAAATCATCGATTAACATTGGAGCCTCGGTAAAGGCGCAATAAAAGAAGAAGTAGATTTTATCAACGCGGTCATGCTCATGGGGCATACGGCAGACATTTAAACTTTAGGTTTAACTCAACTTATTTGGCCCAGTTTAATCCAAAAAATCTCATATTCCAAAATGTATCACAACCCTAAGGAATTCAGGGAATGTTGATTACTTTCAAGTGATAGGTACGAGCGCCTTTGAGGTAGACACCGTACATACCAAACTAGAACGCAAGGTGAGCAAACAGCGTTTACTTATTCCCAAGGTTTTCTTACAATTTTCTTAGCTGAACTAGCAATTTCAAGGATCTGAACTAGCTGGACACCTTGAAAGAGTGAAGGATGAAAGATTGACTAAAAGGTTTATATGGCAGAAGTAAAAATATATTCAAATTGGTTTATTAAAATAGCGACTTCAGTTTGTGAGTTTTTTATGTCCACCTGCATGGACTGCATGTGTTTGTGTGCGTAAATAATGTATTTTCTGTCATTATAGTCGGACTGGACTAACCAATGTTGGTCCCCAGTATGATAAAGGTTCAATTTCAAAATAAAACACATCGCGCGCTGATTTTAATAGCACTTTTTAAAAATATTACAAAAATACTATAATTGTAATTTTAACATTTAAGTTCTAAAGAAGATGTTGTTATTATTTAAAATGAAGTGAGATTTATAGAGAAAATAACAATTTTATGGGCTATAATTTTTACTTTTTTTAAATATGATTGTGATTTTAATTTCTGAAGAAAAGAACCAAAATATTAATATATTTATTGATAACTATTTTCCTGAGGTCTTTTATAGTCTTATGATATTTTTTTATAGTGAGATCGGCAAGTGATTTCAGATATTGTACCTAAGTTTGAAACTTGATGATGAAAGGGAAATTGAGAAAAGCCGTCTCAATTATCTTGTTATAATTCAAAAATTCTTTATTAATTTAAAAGTTTTCTTAATTAACTTTTTAGATAACAATATTCTCTATAATGTGGCTAAATAACAGGTAATTTCTTCAAGTGCTTCCTGAAAATTATACTGTTCAAAAAGTACAGTTTTTGATCCAAACTTTAAAATAAAAATATAAAAAATATACCTTAGATTTTGGGTTGTGCTTAGTGATTGTGCTGTTAATAACTTCATATATATCATTACATCAATAAATCATCGAAATTGGCAAATAAATTGATTTTTTTTAATTTTTGAAAAGCTTCTCAACCAATTTTTACCAAAACAAAAATGGTGGTCCCATCTGGAAGTATATCCTTTCAAGTAAAAAAATAATTTTTCAAATCGGTTTATAAATGACGGAGTTCTGAGGTAACAAACAATAAAAAATACAACCGAACTGAGAACATCCTCCTTTTATAAGTTTGTTAAAAATGCTGTAAAGGTTCCTAGGAAGTTAAAGTACTTTTAGTATTAAAAAATTAAAATTTCACGCGGAAATACCCAGCGGAAGACAAAATTTTTTGAGGCTATACCTAACGAGTGGCCAGCTCTGTTGAGGTATGTAGATGGAAAAGCCTCTTTGTACGTTTTGTTAGATAATGTACATAGATTTTTTATTATAAAAAAACCATTGGTACATGGTCGAAAGTGGGGATCGAACCCGAATCGCGAAAATGTCGAACCTCAATTAGTGCTGAATCCCTTTTCAACGTAGACAGCTTTTCAATTTTCACTGGGGGAGTGTTTAAATATGTATATAATACCACAGTATATATAAATTATACAGTAAATTTTGTTCTATCTATCTACCATAACGCCTTTTATCCCAAGAGGGGTAAGCAGAGATAATCGAAGGCCATTTGTTACGATCCTGACATACCTCTTTCGCTTCTTTTATATTCATCATACCTTTCATACATGCTCGGCGATTGTGTGTACTTTTAGTATTGCCATCGATCAATATTTTTTTTATATGTTCAATAAAATTACACCTAGGCCGTCCTCTGCCAGCATTTGCTTTCACTTCAGCCATATAAACCTTTTTAGTCAATCTTTCATCCTTCATTCTTTCAACGTGTCCAAACCAGCTTTAACTCCGCAATCTTCTGAAATGACATCGTTGCTGATGCGGTCAATACGTTTTATATCACACATTTTACGTAAAGACCGCATTTCCACTGCATTTATCTTACTTTCATGCTTCTTATTCCATACCCAAGTCTTATTTTCATAAGTAAGGACACGCCCACGATTCGATTCCAGCCGTTGGAGATTTTTATTACTAAAACCGTACATAATACGACAAACCACAAGAGAGAAAGACTTGATCTTCCGCTAATACGATTTCGGAAACCCATGAAGAAAAAAGTGTTACAAATTTAATATTATTTCAATGATTAAATATTTCGTAATTGAATTTGAAGTGGTGCTAAATTACGAAGAATAGTTTTTAAATTTTGTATTTGGTTTTTCAAAATTTCTGAAAAAAATCTCCGTTGAACAAAAAATAAACCATCAAATTCATACATATACGCGTCGAGTAATACAACCTCTTCCTTCTTTTTATTTTTGAACTCGGTTAAATGCTATACGGATCCCTAAAATTTAATCTCTTTCCATCCTGCCCCATCATTAAAGCTTTGCCACAGGGTTAGCGAATAAAAATATTTGTCGATTTGAACTGATATGAGTTGATATCCGATTTGGAATACTTTTTCCATCTTTATATAAAAAATCTTTTTTGATTTGAATTTATACCTGCTTTTATTCTGCTGGCTTAAGGCAGGGATCAACCTCGATAAAAAATACTATTTGTACTCCGGTGGGCGGATGCTTATGTAGGACGATATAAGGTTGAATATTGCTTGGCATAGTTTACGTGGTCATGCGTAATTTCACTTATTTTGTAGCTTTTTCTTAAAATTTGTTAAAGAAAAACAATTAAACAGTGAAAGTAATCTGTTAAAGTTTTAATAGATTATTCAAGCTTTTTGATTCTTAAAAAAAAGTATATAGTTGTCGCGCAAAATATTGTGAATTTACGCACAAAATACCTAACAAAAATACATAACGAGTGGCCAGTTCTGTTGAGGTATACTTAGATGGAAAAGTCTCTAAGTGTGGTTTATCGGATTATGTACATAAGTTTTTAATCAAAAACCCATTGGTACATGGCCGAGATCCGGGATCGAACCTGTGGTCTGCCTAGATAATAGATAATTAACCAGTCGGCCACCGACGCACATACGCCTTATTACCCTGAGGATAGACAGAGAACAAAAATATCCACTTGCCACGATCCTGGCATACCTCTTCTTTTCATGCATACTCTTTTTTAGGGTTCCGTACCCAAAAAGTGCAAACGGAAACCCTATTACTAAGGCTCTGCTGTCTGTCCGTCCGTCTGTCACAGGGCTGTATCTTTTGAACCGTAATAGGTAGACACTTGAAATTTTCACAGAGTATGTATTACTATGGCCGCTATAACAACAAATTATAAAAATAAAATTAAGTTAACAATTAAAGGAGAAACGAGTGCATAGAGTACGGAAACCTTCGTGTGCGAGTGCGACTCGCACTTGGCCGGTTTTTGTTAAATTGCACGAGTAAGCATTGAACCCGGCTCTTCGCTATAGCTAACGCTTCAAAGTATGTTTTGAAAAGCTTCTTAAGTGAAAGTTGTTTTTCAAAACGTTTCCATAATACTTCACAACTAATGAGCATACGTGAAACCTCAATCTTTTTTAATGAACGCAGTCTGTGTTTAACCGACTTCAAAAAAAAGACCTCAATTTTGGAGAATTGACTGATTTTTTAGACCGATTTTGATGGTTTATTTTTAACTACATAGAATTGGTTCCATTTTTATTTTGATTTTACGTCAACTTTTGTCATAACTTGATGAACATTTCATCCGCCGATATCGATGATTTTCCCATTCCGGCCGCCATACGATCTAGGCGGGCCATTTGTTATAGGAATTGGACGAATCTGTGGACAATTTCGGTAGACCGTACGGCGGCTCGCCGGTGATTGGACCAATGGGTGGGCACCTTAAGACTCCGCTGTCCGTCCGTCGGTCTGTCCGTCTGTCACCAGGCTGTATCTCATGAACCGTGATAGTTAGACAGTTGAAATTTTCACAGATGATGTATTTCTTTTGCTTCTATAACAACAAATAATAAAAGAGAGAATAAAATAAATATTTAAGGGGTCTCCCATACAACAAATATGTTTTTTTTGCCGTTTTTATATATTATGGTACGGAACCCTTCGTGCGCATGTCCGACTCGCACTTAGCCGGTTTTTTTATTATAAAGAGATAAGATAATATTAATAAAAATAACACCTATCATTTATCTTATACTAGCATTCCGCCCCCGGCTTCGCCCGTGGATATTTACGAACAAAATAAAATATACCATATACCTACCCCTACCCCTACCCCTACCCTTATCCCTACCCCTACCCCTACCCCTACCCTACCCCTACCCGTACCCCTACCACTACTTCTACTTCGACCCCCTTCCCCTACCCTCTACCACTACCTTTATATCATCAATAGTTTACGCAGCGCACGCGATGTAAGGAATTTTTTGAGTAATTTTTTTACACCTTGTGTTACATTATTGGAGTTTTAGTAAGGATCCCTAATTTTTTTGAAAATAGAATATAACCTATGTCACTCAGGGTGAATGTAGCTTTCCAATGGTGAAAGAATTTTTGAAATCGGCACAGTAGTTTTTGAGTTTATTCATTACAAACATACACACAAAAATACAAATCTTTCCTCTTTATAATATTAGTATAGAAATACAACAACCTTGTACTATTTGTAGCCTGTGTCTTAATAACGGTTTCTGCAGAAATCGTAGACAGACACTTAAATTTTATCTATCTATCTAAACTAACAATATAGCTGAAGAGATTTCTCTGGATTTTGTCGGATTTAAAAAAATATATTTGCATTTGATATCCACAACATTTCAAAATTTTAACACCCTAATTTTATTAGCTTATATGAAAGTAGGTGAAAAATTAAGGTACCCGTATTTTTTGCTTTTCTAAAATTTTAACTTTAACACTCTTAAATTAATTTTTAAATATAGCATTTTTAGAAAAAGCCGATTACGGCTAAACGTATCAGGTGTCTATGCGTATTCTGTATTAAAAAAAAAGAAATGACATGAGCTGCGTGCGTTCGTTCGTTTCATTCGTTCAATAGTTCGTTCATGGTTCTTTTGTTTCATTCATTATTGTTTATTTTTGAGTTTATTAATTTAAAATTAAATTTTATTCACTTTTATCAACAAAGATGGCTAGAGAAGCACGTAAATTAAATTCCCTTGTATCTATTCTATTCTATTTTTTCGTGTTATGGCTCCATCACTAGTCCCCTTGTATCCTGTTTTGTTTTTACAACTACAACTAATACTTTTTAATGCCAGTTTCCCTTGAATGCAGAGAGTACAGTAGCTTTGAGCGGTACTCGTTACACAGTGTAGTTTTTTCAAAATATCTCTTAAACCACTGAATAAAAAAAAATTAAATATGTGTATCGCAAAGGAAGATCTCCAAACGGATTTTTAATTTTAGTACTTAACGAAAAATGAAATGTTGTGAATTCTTGAGAAAGGTTATAGGCTATATACAACATCACGCTTAGATCCAACGGGGCAGACTAGTAATCATAAACGCGGATGCAACCGCAAGACACAGCTAGTATATTTATAAAAACACCCTTTCTTATTCCGCTTCGGTTAATAAACGGAAATAAAGGAAAGCTAAATCGTTATGACACATAGAAATCGCTTTTAACATGCCCTGATTGTTTCTGACAAGCGAAAAATCCGTTTCATATTTCATGAGGGAATGTAAATTTTAATATATCTAACACAACGCTCTGCCCTGACTTCTCTCGCATGGAACTAAATACGCATGATGACTAAAAAATTCTAATTAGTCCGTCAGTTAGATTATCAGAAAATATTGGACACGTATTTTTTCTTTTGTCAATTAAACAAAAAATGATGAAGATATAGCCCGCTAAAGTTCCGCGTGACGTCACATTTGAGTACACTTTTAACCTAGAAGTGACGTCACCGGCCCCCACTCTCAAACTTTGACGGGCTTTATCTCTGTAATTTTTTGTTTGATTGACAAAAGAAAAAATACGTGTCCAATATTTTTTGATAATCTAAATGTCGGACTAAATAGAATAATATTTTGTTTACCCTGTCATCTTCCACCTGTAACAATGTCTTCATGTATTTCGCCGGTTAAGTTAAGATATACGTATCGAAAATGAGTTTTTGACACTAATCTATCTATAATCACGCCTTTTATCCCAAGAGGGGTAGGCAGAGACAATCGATTGCCATTTGTTACGATCCTGACATACCTCTTTCGCTTCTTTTATATTCATCATACCTTGCATACATGCTTGGCGATTGTGTGTACTTTTAATATTGCCATCGATCAATTATATGTTCAATAAAAGTATACCTAGATCGTCATCTGCCAGCATTTCCTTCATTCTTTCAATAGCGTCTAATGTCTGAAGTTAAGGATTTATTATTTTTAAAAGATATTAAAAAAAGATAATACTTGTTTGTGCCACATTGAAGTATAAGAAATGACGTTGTATTGACTTTACGAAAACACCTTTTTTTAACTAGAACAACGTTTACACACGCTTATATGCGTCTTTGTGGTGCAAACTAATTTTATTTGAACACTAGCGGACCCGCAGACGTTCTCCGTTAACTCTCAAATGGTCGATTTTGACTTATTAATTAAATGTGATAGAGTTTAAAATTCTCCATCTTTCTATCTAGGAACCATTATAAAAACTTTGTAGGCCGTTAACTGACAGAATTTTTGATGATTTCTTCTCTTAAAAGCGACTAAGCCACACTTATTCGCTTAATTAACGTTAAAATACCTTAGCTGCCAAGTGTGATGATTACTTTCTGATATTCTGATTATTTATGACTAAAGAGACGCAAAACAACTATAACTACTTTATAGTTAAGCATTGTCTTAGCTTTTCAGAGAAAAACTTAACTTATTAGTAGTTACCATCCCTTAACGCCATTTTAGTTAAGCATGTACTAATGTCAATTCCTAGAACTGTTCTAGAAATTGACAACAGACGTCCTGCCCAAACGTTGGCTTGCCTGCACTTCACCTACCCCTACCCCTACCATTACCACTACCACTAACTTTGAATATTGTTCATGCAAAAATACTAAAATCGCGATAAAAATGGGGGTGGGGGTAGGAGGGTGAAAATTAGTTTACAACCTATTCACACATCTACCGAATATACACAAAAATATTCATACAAATCGATCAAGCCGTTTCGGAGGAGTTTGGTTACAAATACTGTGACACGAGAATTTTATATATATAGATTTTACATATAAATAGGTGCGTCAGTGGCCGAGTGGTTAAGACGTCTGGTATTAACTAGGCAGACCACGGTTTTTTTTATTAAAAAAGGTATGTACATAATCCGACAAACCACACTTAGAGGCTTTTCGTTAGGTATGGCCTCACAAATACCATCGGCTAAACGAGGGAGACTTGGTCTTCCGTTTCGGGAGCTGTAAAATCGATACAACAAGTGGATATTTTACTATTGTCTCTGGCCACACCGCAAAGTACAGAGCCCGTGAATATGTGTTTTTTTTTGTTTCCAAGATTTATTTTTAAGTCATTTTGTAGCACTTTTTACGAGATTGCAAGAGCACGAATCAGTTTCTTGTACATTTTCCTTCATAAAGCGGAAACAGCGATAAAAGTCTTGGAGGGTTAAAAATTAAGTACCCGTTACGGATAGTACCGCCCTAAAGTAGCGGGTAATGTTGACGCATATATGGCTCACTAATTTGAGGCCATTTGAGGAGGAAAACCTTTTTTGTCATCACTTAAGTAAGGACGCGAGACTTGCGTTTGGAATAAGAGCAGATAAATGGATAAATGCAGTGGAAATGCTTGTTGACCGCATCAGGAACGATGTCTAACGATGCCAGCAAAGTAGAATGCGGATTGAAAGATGATGCTGGCAGAGGACGACCTAGGTGTAGGTACACACAATCACCGAGAATATTATGAATATGTTGAATATAAAGGAAGTGAAAGAGGTATGTGAAGACCGTAGCAAATGGCATTCGATTGTCTCTGCCTACCTCTCTTCTTATAAAAAGCGTGATTAGGGTTGCCAGGCGTCCGGATAAATGTAAAAACATTTGACTTGGCAGATCCCGGGTTCGATCCCGGATCCCGGCCATGTACCAATGGAGTTTTTTAATTAAAACTTATGAACATAATCCGACAAACCACACTTTAGAGGCTTTTCCATCTAAATATATCTCAACAGAACTCATTGAAGATTTCAAACACTGTTCAAAGAAAGCAAGAAATATTTAGATAGTGCCAAAACGGTTCCAGGGTACCCAGCGGAAGACCAAATCTCCCTCGTTTAGCCGATCATCTTTGTGAGGCTATACCTAACAAATGACCAGTTCTGATATATATTTAGATGGAAAAGCCTCTAAATGTAGTATGTCGGATGTACATAAGTTTTTAATTAAAAAACCCATTGGTACATGTCCGGGATCCGGGATCGAACCCGTGGTCTGCCTAGTTGATACCAGACGTCTTAACCACTCGGCCACCGACGCACAGATATTCTTTAGAATCTATTTTATTTTGTAGCCTAATTTAGCACCAACCAACTTCAAATTTAATAGCGAAACGAGGTATTCAATTATTTCTTGCTTTTCAGTAAAGAACGTTGGAAGTCGGTATCTATAGTTTTTCAAAAAGTATTTTTTTTATAGAGCTTGTATTTCTATTTCCTTATCCTTCTTTCAAGTCAATCAATCAATCAAACAGTCAATCAATCAGTCAATCAAAAATATATTACACAAGGGTACACTTAAAATAATCAATTAGAAACACAATACACGTTTAAATTAGCAAATAAAAAAAATACAATGTTTTATAAATGTTTATCTACTCTTATATCGTAAAATCTCTATTACAAAATCGAATTATACTTCATAATGATATGTTTTACATACACGCGTCTCTAATATGTCAAACTTCGATACTATAATGCCTATAATGTATTATAGTACCTAAGTTTTCATACAAAAACGATATCGTATTGTTTTTTTTTAAATGCAGAAAGGGCAAAGGATATGTGTTATGCAGCCACATTAAACTCTATGAAAATATCGACACTCCTATGTGGGAGTCACTTGACAATTAGCGCGCATGCGCAGAAATTTGTCGATTAAGAAAAATATCTTGGTTCAATTTGTTTTGTACTATTGCATGGGATTAGATAAAGTAGTGTATGAACGGGCACATAACTTGGAATTAAAACACTCGTATCATAAACTACTATAATGGGTGTCCAAAATAGTTAATTTAAAAAAGTACAAATTACGTTATGTCAGGAATAGTCAATCTAAAATACAATTTATATAATAAAATGTCTAAATAATATGTCACTAAAATACAATTACAATTTAAAAAAAACAAAATCTCATACATGAATTGATAGTTAAAAATTAATTTATATGCTTACCTAATTATTGAAACGAGATAGCCTGCCAGAAGGATCACCAGCTATGTTCACGGATGCTTATCATCCAAGTACTCTGATATCTTATAATAACTTTTGTTAATTAATTTAAGTTTAATTGTAAGTCAAAATAGATCAACGGATCGACATGATTTTTTGCACAGAGATAGTGAGATAGCGGGTTACTTAAGCTACTTTTTATCCCAGAACTTCGTGGGGAACACATTAAAAATTCAGAAGCGAAATCAAGGCGAAAAGCTAGTATACATATAAAATATTAGTATACAAAATTCAGAGGTCAAAGTTATAAATATTTATTTTATACGCCCACATCTTGTGTTCGTTGAAATTTTATTTTTAACCAAAACCCTTTGGGATATTCTCAATTAAATTTGTAAATTATTCCTAAATACTAAGCAAATTATAAAACGTCATGTCTGCTCTGTTTACCCCTTATAACTCGGGCCCTACTGAATCGATTTTTACGAGCAATTGAGTTCTTATATAACAAAGCCCGCGTCACGTCTGTCTGTGTCCTTTTCACGCAAAAACTACTAAACGGATTTTATTACAGTTTCCACTATTGAATAGGTTGATTCAACGCTAAGGTTTACGAGTATCAAACATGGATCTATCATGTTTAGGAGCTGAGCAATAATAGTATAACTGAATCAAGTCGGGGAAAAAGTTAGCCCCAGTTTAAATGGTGTTTGTTGTCTAATCCGTTAGAGATATAACAAAATGATGTAAGAAAGAAATGTGTAGATTAAAATGATCTACAAAAATGTCCGCGGTAGCATATATTTATCTCTAATATATAAGTAGCTATAAGCTTGTTTATGTAGGTATTTAAATTGTAGTAATCCCATATTGTATCCGTGTGACGCCGGGGTCTGAGTCGCTATACTTTTATATACTTAGATGCAAAACTCTGAAACAGTGTATTTTTTTAGGATTCCGTAAAACGAAACCCTTATAATTCCATCGTGTCTGTCCAAGTGCATCTTTATTCATTCTTGGAGTCATGTTTTTTTTAATCTGGAAAAAAAAACAAGGAGTCTGATAAGTTATTTTGAGATGAGTACGATCGAGATTGAACACAGGCCACATATTAGCAATGTAAATCATACGATCTAGATCACATGCTATTCACTCACTCACACCACAAGATTCGATTAAACAAAGTGTCAAACATCCGTGTTTGTGTGATAGATCGTTCCAGCCATCTAAATCAACCACAAATACAACGATTTGAAAACGGATGGCGGACCGTTCGTTACAAGAATTGGTCGATTTCGGCGGACCGTATCGCGGCGAGCCGGCGATTGGACGAATGAGTGGGCACCTAATCCAAATCGGTTTCCAGGTTTAGCCGTGAAATCGTAACAAAGTTACATCCAATCACAAAAAGCTCCTCGCTACAGAACCCTAAGTTAATACATATAGGTAACGCGCTTGGCCGTTTTTATAAGTAGGTACATGTATCTCGAATTACTGAAAAAAGCTGAATTAAAAAATTCAAATGAAATAAAGGTAGTGAAATCCGAGAAGATACCTTTATTCTAATTAGCGACATTTTCCTCGTGCTAATTAAGTAGACTTTTAGAATTCCGCAGGACAATTTGTATATGCGGAACCTTATTAAGGCCATATATGTTCTACATAGACGTTCAAATATTGTCATTTAAGGCTGTAATATGTACTGTAATATGTAATAAATACAAAACGATATCATGTTTGTTTTTTTTTAAATGCAGAAAGGGTACAGGATATTTCTTATACAGCCACATTAAACTCTATGAAAATATCGACACGCGCATGTTCGAGTCACTTAACAGTTAACCGTAGGTAACCGCGGTTTGCTGCCAATTTGTCGATTAAGAAAAATATCTTGGTTCAATTTGTTTTATACTATTGCATGGGATTAAATAAAGTAGTGTATGAACGGGCTCATAACTTGGAATTAAAACACTCGTGAATTCCACTTGTGTTTTAATTACCCCTATTATGAACCTGTTTCATAAACTACTATTAATTCACACTTTTACATTTGTTTCGATTACACGAAATTCTCAAAAAGAAACCATCAATAAAACTGGCCACTCATTTTTATCATAGCTCAATGCCTTGTAGTAATGTTTAGTTCATTTTTACAGTGCGCTCCTTGGCTCCTTCCTTCAGCTCCTTCACTTCCTTTACCTCCTTCCTTGATGTTACTTAGTCCTTATTCTACTTGGAACCACAATAAACGAATGGTGAAAGTTTACTTACAAGTTTTCCTGATATTCCTGCCTACCTACCTGGCCAGCCTGTGTACCCATCCTGGCTACCCACGACACGACAACTGTTACTGGTATCTCTAGCCACACCGTACAATATAAAGACCGTGAAAATGTATAAAAAGCTATTTTTTTTCGTTTGGAACAATTTCCTTTCCCCTTTTAGTTAGCTATCGGTTAAATTTGATTCCATAAAAGGACTCTTGTTGTTGGCATTTTGGCTACACTGGCCACATACCCTTAATTGAATTTAATTGGTTTGGCCACCGTGTTTCATTTCGTTATACATCTTTTTTCATGTGCCGACAAAACTTTTATTGCTTTGACAAACTGAATCTACATATAAAATACAAACTTTATATCCCGGCTTGGCTCGTGTTTCAAATATCACGCTATCTATCTATCATCACGCTTTTTATCCCAAGAGGGGTAAGGCAGAGACAATCGAATTCCATTTCTACGGCCTTCAATTCCTGACATATCTCTTTCGCTTCTATTCTATTATTTTTTTTTTTCAAAATGGCTCCATCAGGATTTTGATGATTCCGCCAATGTCACAGTAACAATAAGCCGATAATCGGTAGCTAAGATGTTCCCGCCGACTGTGATATGTCCTATTAATCACTGACTAATCACAACTCTCACAGCGCGGACGGGATTAAATTGGATTACCAATCCTTACTAATATTATAAATGCGAAAGTAACTCTGTCTGTCTGTGTACCCTTTCACGGCTAAACCATTAGTGGTTTTGATGAAATTTGGTACGGAGATAGCTTGAACCCTAGGCTACTTTTTTTTTAATTCACCACCTAATTAGTGGTCGTTGTAGTGGTAGGGGGTAGGGGTAGGGATAGGGAATAGGGGTAGTGTAGGCAAGCCATTATCTATGAGTGCTATAGGGTATAGGTACTATATTTTGTTCGAAAATATCCACAGGCGAAGCCGGGGGCGGACAGCCAGTTTTTTATATGTTCAATAAAAGTATGTATTTTTGTGTTTGTATTGTTTTGTAATAATTTTAATATCTACAATAATGTCACATTTGATTCGAAATGCATGTTTTATTGGTAAAACGTGCAACGGATTAAACCGTAACGTAACGAAAATGAAGAGGGATTTAATTTTAAAATACCCGCTCAAAAGCTTTATGTTAACTTATACGGCGTGAAAGAAAATAACACAACAATTTTACCTACCGCGGACTTTTTGTAGACCATTTTATTCTACACAATCCTTTCCTAAATCATTTTGTTATATCTCTGACGGATTAGACAGCATACGCCATGAAAACGCGCTGGGGCTAACTTTTCTACCACTTGATTTACTAATACTGTTAACGCTCAGCTCCTAAACATGATAGGTCCAATCTATTATGTTTAATACTCGTAAACCTTCCTCCTCAATCAACCTATCTAATCTAAAAAACTGCATCAAATTCTTTTCAGTAGTTTTGGAATGAATCAGACACAGGTTACTTCGTTTTATAATAAGCAGTAATAGTGATGATCATGATATTGATATATTTTATCCTAATGGATTAATCATCGCCGATCTGAAATAATTTAAGAATTATTGAAATGTCAGAATGAGGCGACATATTATGCAACTTTGGAAATAGAATATAAATAATATAACTTTAAAAAAAGTGTACCGCCTTCAAGCACTGAAAAGTAAGAAATAATAAATATTTCGTCGTAGAATTTGAAGACGGTTGGTGCCAAATTAGGATACAAAATTAAGTAAACATCTAAGATCTGTTCAATATTATATATGTTTGTACTGATGATCGTAGGTTCCTAATGAATTGTCTAGATTAGTGAATTTAGGAGGTAAGTTGTTTTTAATTTGGCACCAACCGTCTTCAAATTCTACGCCGAAATATTTATTATTTCTTACTTTTCAGTGCTTTTGAAGGCGGTACACTTTTTTTTAAAAGTTAATTTATTTTTCCCTTTTAAGTGATTTTGCTGTCCTGAGAGACAAATAATAAAGCAAATAAAAAAATTTACGGAAAAATAAAAAATAAAAACTGCTGTGGATGGAATTTGAACCATTTGCATCCATAGCTTCACCATACCATGCCATCCTTTAGCAGTTAGACCACCGTCGATACAAAAATTGACAACTTTGTGTCAATAGCAACCGTTGTTAAGGCTTTTCTCTGATACATAATTTTCAGCCGTAAATAGAGACAAATTACTGAATTTCTGAAAAACTACTGAACCGATTTTCGTTATATGTCGGTGAGATAATGTCGAGAAATTATTATATCCTTAAAAAAATAAGTCGTCAAATTTTCAAAATTACTGAAAAACTAATGTACCAATTTTTATGACATAAAAAATGGGACCAATCCGGAAGAATTATCTGTCGATTAGAAAAGAAATCATCAAAATCGGTTCATAAACGACGAAGTTATTCGCAAACACACATTAAAAAAAATATATACGGACGAATTGAGTAACGTCTTTTTATTGAAGTCGTTAAACAAAATAATACAATTATATTTAAAACTAGCTGTCCGCCCCCGGCTTCGCCCGTGGATATTTTCGAACAAAATAAAATCCCCTACCCTTACCCTTACCCCTAACCCTACCCCTGCCCCTACCCCTACCCCGACCTTCGTACGTGTCTATCAGAATGTTGGCAAACATACACTTCATACATAGCTTCTTTCATGTTCACCGCTGCCCACCCCATTCCCGTCGTCTTGCCGTGATGGTATATAGCCTGTGTTACTCAGGGATAATGTAGCATTCTAATGGTGAAAGAATGATCAAAATCCGTCCAGTAGTTTTTGTGTTTTTTCGTAACAAACATACAAACATACACACAAAAATACAAATCTTTCCTCTTTATAATATTAGTATAGATAATATTTTAATCAACACGTTTCATTAGTAGCAATAACAAGTTTACCTACGTATCGCATAATACTCGTATATGTATATTAAATATTTATCTAAATTCAATCCTTAAATACTTAATAGTTATTTTGGCAACAGTGATCTGCATTTAATTTATATATTTTTTTTTAAATGTTTATTTATTATTTAATAATGTTAAAAAAATATAAAATAATATTACAAATGAAAAATATCATGTACCTAAATCGCTATCTACTGGAAGAGTACCCAACAGACTGGCTGCATTACCTCGTTGGAAGTAAGAGCCAGCCCGTTGGTCATGTGATCTTTCTATTAGTCGTTTACTAATATCTATAATAAACAGAGTGTGTGCTCCAGGTCCCCATGGTCCCGTCATTTCCACACCAAACGCCTCAAATATGTATTCTTTTGGAAGAGATGCGTATTTGTAACGTTTAGCCATTTCAGTATTGTAGGCCGCATTGCCAGCTTTTAACGCTGGAAGATATAGATAAGATCTATAAATTATATCTATGTATAATTAGGTACTTCCCCATATGCTTTACATAAATTACATTAAAAATATATTCTGATATTCGTCTATTTTTGTATGACTATCATTAGCAATTTTGTAATTCGAAATAATCCATTTAACACCCCAAAAAAATAGCCCGATTTTAATTTAATTTTGTCTCAGCAATAGTCCATTGGGCCTGATGGGGCCTGTCTGTGAGTGCATTGTATTTGATGCATTCAGAGATAGGTCCCGACGGGTGCTAGTCACAACACTTTAGATTAGACACTCTAAAGGACTTCTACGTGTTGGACCTATGTCCCCATGCAAGCCTTACAAATGACCGGGCATTGTCTGTGAATTTAGTTCATAAAAATCTTCTATTTGCATATTTTCAATATGTTTAACAACACGTAATTAATGATTTACATACGTTAAAATGTTTACAAAATCTTTCGTTTTTATTGCTTTTACTGCTTTCGGTTTTTTATAATAAAGTATTGCTATTTCTAGCGAACTGATAGCGCCTACGTAAGTAAAATTATATTCACCTCCAGGAATATGTAAAACCAAATTATAAATAAAATCGTCATGAATAGCAACCATACAAAGAGAAATTAAGAATCTTTAAAATTCGAGGCGAGAAAACCCAGTCGTTTCTATTTTGAAAACTATCTTTCTCGTTTTGATTTCTTCAATTCTCATTACCACAAGTTCATAATAATACATTTAAGCAATATATTTATTATAGCCATACTGATGTTTGCACATATAATTGTCGTCATTTGGTGTAAGTTTGTATATACCACTTTCATCCGAATATATTACATTATTGTTTTCATCAAATGATAAACCAAAGGCATTTTTTATATCAGCTAGCTTCTTTAATCCATCAAATAGCCTGATTTCACTATAAATTCCGTCTTTTGCGCAAATATATATGTCACCTAAGTTATCTTCGCTAATTTGTCTGACTGTGATTCGTGCATCTAACAAAATAGATTCTCTATTAAATTGTTCAATTTTAAACAAAGCTGTTTTATTTGAATAATATACGTTATTGGCTTTAGATACAAAGAAATTGTCAATTTGTATGTCTTTAGCATCTTCTACAGGAGTGAATTCATCATTATGATAAACGTATAATCTTTGAGATGGATATTCAATGTAATAAAATTTCTTTCCAATAAATAGGCTCCAAATACTTGTTCCAGCTTCTGAAAAAAAATCAGCTGACTTTGATAAAAAGTTGTATCTGTAAATTCCATTTTCCCCACCTAGATAAATGTCATCATTGCCCTGGTCATGTGCAACAGCAAACCCTCCATCAATACCTTTAATTTCGACGCATTCTTTCTTTATAATATGACAAGTCATTACTACAAAATCAGTAAGTTTTTTATTTGTCGTTGTATGACTGAAGAATAATAAATCAGAATCTTTATGTAAAACTAAATTTATAGGTTTTATAAGACCAGTTTTAATAACTTCTCTTTCATTATATACATCGTCATATATTAATCCATCACAATCGGTTCTTCGAGTTGCATTAGCGATTACCTTTGTGAATGCTAAAGAAATTATAAATAAATCTATTTTCATAGTTACTTTTCCGTTTATTTCTTCAAAAGTGAAGTTGAAATTATCACAACTAATTAAGAATTCTTGATACTAAGATTCTACGATTGTGAGATAAAAGTTCAGTTAAAACTTATTATCAACATTTTTCAGAAAAGATCCTTGAGCCATTTCAGGAGTAATGCACTGAACAATGTAAATACATTTCTGTCGCAGAAAGGAACAATCTTCTATTGTCTTGTTTTACTTTGACCAAACAAGTTCTCTGCAAGTGTTTACTTAAAAACATTTCAATAGAATTGAGGATTTTTTTATACTTGGTTTTCCATTGTTCGTTATCAATGAAGACTATTTTCTCATGCAGTTACTAACACATTTTCCTCGGCGACTTCGAGTTAACCATAATTTATAATCAATTTTATAGTAACCGACAGTTAACATAAATATAACTTCAGTAAAAAATTTAAAATATCCAATGGCACACCAGGGACCCGTAATAGACAGACGCAGAAAATATCTGACGCTTTTTCACATGGTTAAAAGTACATAAAAGTTTTTTTTTACATAAAAGTTTTATATTGTTAACGGACCTGGATCCGCTCACATGATTGAATTCGCATAAAAACTTATGTCCCACATTATAAATAACGATTTATGGGTTGTGTGCATATTTTTTAATTTAATAGTGTTCTCAAAATAAGTATAATAACTAATTCAAGATAAAATACAATAAAAACACATTTTACGCTATGGAGCGGCCTGGTACAACGGCACATAGAGTAAGTAGCAATCACTATGTTCTTTAATAAGAGACGGGACTGCCATACATTAAATAAAATGAAATCGAAGAAATTAGGGCCGAAAGATACTGCCAACCTAACAACATTAAGGAGGGAAAATAGAAAATCAGTGCTACCAACTACAAAAGTCAAAACATACGGCTAGTGCTGTCCTTCCTACAGAAATATTTTTGTCGATATCGATAAAAATATGCTAAAACCTGGAACAGCATGTACCTACTTTTAAAATTTCGGTTTTGTTGATTAGTATAATCGAAGAAGTTGAAATGTATGGTAATTCACAACCATTTTTTTATAGGATTTGAATAAACTACGTAGTAGACCAAGGGTCTGGGAGGAATTATTAAATTTCAACTTCTTTGATCTTTCATTTCAATAAAACTTCACATGTTTTTCTATAATTTATTTGTGTTTAACCTAAAAAAACAACACATATACAAATACAATTCACCGACCTCATACATCTATCAATTACAGTGAAATAGGTTATTAAATTGAAATTTAATAATATACATATAATGACCTTATCTAAGACCCATCTTAGGTAATTATTTCAGCACTGCTTCTCGAAGTGAATTTAGGCAATGATAGAAAAACTTATAGAATTGCGTACCTGTAAAATAATGAGTATTAGGCGTATTTTGGTAAGTAATAACTAGTAGTAAGTATAAATGAATTTTTTATTGTATTAAGAGTTGTGCAAAAACGAAACAAACATAGCTGGATTTGAACGATTGTTTAAAAATCACCAAATTGCACGACAATCTGGAAAGAGTAGCCGTTTATTAAGTCAGCATGCAAGCCCTGCATAACGGACTATCTGTAATACCAATGTTATATAAGTGTTTGTTAAAAGGACCATGACCAGTGATGGCTTGAGTCACCGATCTAAGTTGGGTTCTTTTTAGTTTTAAGATCTTTTGTGAGAGTCTTGTATTTATGGTTGGTAGAGCTGCCCTGGTTTGTCTACATTCCATAAGATTGTTCCATTCGAGATTGTGCATGCATTTTGTTCTCTGCTTGAGTCGTAAGGCAAACCAGCCTCTAGGCAGGGGCACTAGGGGCTCGGGGCCAATTGCAGACATACTTGCACCGGCTCTCGCTAGCTCATCCACCGCGTCATTTCCACAGGAGTTGCTATGACCTTTGATCCATTGTATGGTTAAGGTGTTACCGTGTTATTATAGTTACATACCTTGTTTAGTGCTGTATGACACTCAAGTATGAGACCTGATTTAAACTTATTGCTTACCAGTGCTTGTATGACAGATTTACTGTCCGGCAGTATGCGAATAGACTGGTTGTTTACTTTCCTCTTAGTTATCGCTAGGGCCGCTAGGCAGATTGCCTGGAAAGAGTAAAGATAAAAGTAAATTTGCTGCAGCAAAAAGCAATGGCTCAATTTATTTGGTTCGGGTTATAATGGGTTTATTTTGTGGAATGTGAAACAAATATGTTTGAGTCGGAATATCGATATCGATAAACTGTACAATATGCAAAGTACATCACTATTTTTCAGCAATATGCTGTTCGTTTAATATGAAATTTATAAAGAATAATTACTTAATTAAATAAATATGAATGGCTAATAACTTACCGATCCTCGTTTATCGGGAATATGGTCATAAATATTCGCTTGATACCATCTACGCGGCCGCCTCTTGTACCACATATTGTACACTTTTTATGTTTCCATTCTTAATTATTGAATACAATTATTGTAAAACAATACATACACTTATTTACTATAACTTACTATATTATATTTACAATTAATATATTACAAGCACGATTTAAGCATCACATTATATATTTATTTATTAATATTTCAAAACTAAAATAAGACAAACAAAACAAATTTGCCGCCATTTGCAACTTTGACAGGGATAGACAGAGATAGCACCATGGAGTGAAAAAGATGGCGTTACGACTCCATTAATATTGGCTCAATTTTCATAGAACCAATTTTTTGTTCGAAGTTGCGCCAGCCTGCAACGGCATATCAAAAATAATATGTCCTTGAAATATTTTTTTTTTTTTTTTTTTTTATTAGTTTATTTAAAGTCGCCCTAACTACAGGGTCATTAGCGACTACAGTGTATTTTTAACAATATGTAGTGTAGTTATACTATGTATAGTATTCTAATACCTATTATAAATTTAAAAACTCTATATTTTACAATTTAATATTTGTTTTATTTAATTTCCTTTCGTATAATTTATTATAGCTTCTCAAAATTTAAGCTTAATAAAGTAAACTATTTTGCTATATTTTACGTCCTACCTAAATTTAACTTAAATCATATAATAATAGGCGTTATTATATGATATTATTATTTAGGTAGTTTGTATATAAGTACCTACTAACATTAATCATGTAAAAGCTATATTTTAATTTATGGTAGTTCATTAGACATTATATTAATTAACAACAACGAATTATTATGACTCTAATTTTAGTCAATTAGCGGTTTTTGCCGAAGGTTAGCTATTATGATTTTCATATTCCCTGGTATGTCTATTATAAGAATCAGTATGAAAATAAATATAAAATGTTAGCGGCCACAAATAATTAGATGTAATCAGTACCCAGAGTACATTAATTTCTAGGAAAAATCTGATTAAATCACAAAAAAAAATGGAATTAGAAAAGGACATCAAGGCAATTTTGTAGAAATAAATTGAAATAAAAACAACGAAAAGGCTGATTTAAAAAGTAGGTATACTTGCAATATTTATTTTTTGCCATATAAATTACATTTGTTATTATAAAATTTCTTTCATTCCAATTAATTTCAAAAATATTCAATTTTGAGATAATAAGTACACTTTCGCCCCATAGTGCGTTAGTTCAAGTGATCTCCAAGAGATGGCGTCTTTTACGAAATACATAAATTGTCTAATTTTAAAAGAAGAGTAATTTTGATTTGATTGATTATTTTTTCGTCATTAGAGGGGAAAACTATCTTCAAAATGGCGTATCACCTTTAAAGATAATCACCGATTTAAATACATAGTACCATACTTAGACCATTTTAGATTCTTCTTTATATACCTTTAGCAACAAGTTTATATATATTACTTTCATCAGAATATATAACATTATTGTAACCATCAAAGGCCAACCCGTAAGCATTATTTAAATCTATAAGCTTTTTAATACTCATTATCTTGTATTCTTGATAAATTCCACTTTTTGCACAAAAATATACTGTCCCAACTCTGTCTTCTGTAATTTGTCTAACATAAATACTTGCACTTAATACAGATATCTGTCTGTCGTGTAGATCTACCCTGTACAAAGCTGTTTTATTAGAGAAGAACAATTGTCTCTTTTCAGAAATAAAAAATTGGTCTACTTCAAAATTGATCGATTCTTGCACAGGTGTGAACATACCACGATGGTATACATACAGTCTTTGTGAAGGAAATCTTATGTAATAAAATTGTTTTTCTATATATAAACTCCAAATACTTTTTCCTTCTTCTGCATAAAATTCCGCAGATTTTTTCATGAAATTATATTTATGTATGCCATCTTCACCGCCAAAGTATATAGCATCATTTACTTGATCATGTGCAACTGCATATCCACCAAAAACTTCTGGTATATATTTGCACTTCTTCCTTATTATATGACAAAGCATTATGTTAAAATCCAAACTAGTATCATTAACAGTATGACTGAAGAAAAGTAAATTCGAACCTGGATGAAAAACTAAATTGATAGGTTTTCCTAAGTCTGACACTATGACTTCTCTTTCATGACATATATGGTCATATATTATTCCAGCACAACGATGTTCTTTACTATCAACTAGTGCAAAAGTTTGCAATATAAAAATTAAATATTTAATCATTGTAGTATAATTTAAACAATTTAATTTAACTTAAATTTAAACACTAACATTTCAGCAGAAACAAGTTATTACACTGATATTATAACAATCAATGAAAGGAATCTTGATAATTGACAACATTTCATAATATTTATATTTTCTTTAAAGAGTAAATAACAACAATTAAAATATTTGAATTATATGTCTCATCAACAAGAAGTGGTCAAAAGGGAAATGCAAATCCGTTTAGTAAGTAATTCTCGAAATGGCTGCTAAAAATTAAAACAATCCTAGAAAATTATTACATTATAAACACCGCGTCTGTATGTCTGTATGTTTGTCGCAGAAACTGCTGAACGGATTTTGTTGTAGTTTTCACTATTAGATAGGTTTATTCACCAGGAAGGTTTACAGGTATTAAACATGGACATGTCATGTTTAGGAGCTGAGAATTAACGGTATAAGTGTATCAAGTCGTGAAAAAAGTTAACCTTAGCGAGTTTTCATGGCGTATGATGTCTTATCAGTCAGAGATATGATAAAATTAGGTAGAAAAGAATTGTGAAGAATAAAATTATCTACAAAAAATCCGTGCTAAGCTATGTATCTATCATCACGCCTTTTATACCAAGAGGGATAAGCAGAGACAATCGAATGCCATTTGTTACGATCCTGACATACCTCTTTTTCTTCTTTTATATTCATCATAATTCATACATGCTCGACGATTGTGTGTACTTATAATATTTCCATCGATCAATACATTTTTTATATGTTCAATAAAAGGTCGTCCTCTGCCAGCATTTCCTTTCACTTCAGCCATATAAATCTTTTTAGTCAATCTTTCATCCTTCATTCTTTCAACGTGTCCAAATCACGTCGTTAGTAATAATACTAAATGTGAATCTGCAGTAAATTAGGGAAATTTCACAAAATATTTCCGTACAAAATTGAACAAAGAATATGCACAGAGCATTCAGTCCAACAGTAATTGGACTAACATGCACTTTTGTGTATCAACATTAATTAGATTTATGAATTTAAAAGCGGGTTTTGTGTTACCGAATTGGTTTTGTTCTAGTTGGAAAGTAATTTAATCATTTTACTTTCGCGCCGGCTTCGCCCGTGTACTCAGGGATATCGTAGCTTTCTATTCGTGAAATAATTTTTAGAATCGGTTCAGAAGTTTCAGAGACTAGCCCTTACATTCAAACGTAATTTTTTTGAAAGGGTTATACTTTCCAGGTGGTCCCATAGTCATCAGGTCAGGATCTGATGATGGAATCCTGGAGAAATCAAGAACTCTTCTTTTATAGGCATACTTGAAGCGATTTGTGTTTTCTTTATACTATAGTGACTTGTGCATTTGCTTTCGGAGAGCACACTTTTCAGTGAATGATTTTTGAAGTCGGTATACTTTTTTTTTATTAAGAGGATCGTGTAGCTCAGCGTACGCAGCGAAATAGGTATTTAGAAAATCATATTCTGTCTCAAGCGCGCTCTTCCCCCGGGCATCAGTGCGACAGAGAGCACTGCAGCTCGTGAGTGTTTGTAGGTATGTTCTTCGTTGAAAATTGTGTTTTGGGCGAAAACGATTTACACCTACTAAACTATAACGAAACCTTATAATTTTGGTGTCAAACGTTTTAGCAGATTATAATCTACGTACGTACGTTTTGCTTTTTTTGAAATTTTGCTTGGTTTTTCAAATACAGACGGTTTATTACCAGAAAGTTATGAACCAAAAAAACCGAGATTTGAGGGGCTTATAACTTTTGACCTATCACGAATTTTGATAAAAGGAAAAAATACGTACGTAGTTTATCACTATGTCAGTAACATATTACAAAATCGTTAAAATTAAATAATATTTAGGGGTGGTAAAACGTTTTCTCCGTTTGTATGGACATGGACGCGGTACACTACACTCTTAAGTATAATATTAGTACAGACTAGTGAAAGGCTGACAGAAGACGACCTAGTTGTACTTTCATTAAACATTAAAAAAATTGTATTTATTTAAGGCCATATTAAAAGTACCCACAATAGCTGAACATATATGAAAGGTATGATGAATATAAAAGAAGCGAAAGAGGTATGTCAGGATCGTAGCAAATGACATTCGATCAGCTCTGTCTGCTGTGATAATAGATATAAAGTAAGCCAGACGTTGCACTGTATGGTGCTACTTCTTAAACCACTCACAGATTCTAGAAGTTTAAAGACTTTACTTGTCCTCCGAAGCAAGAGAACACCAAAAGTTGCTCCAAATCCTTTTTGACGCTAGTAAGCATTGAACCCAAACCCTTCCTTTCTATTCTAGGGATCCTAAAGGGTATAAAGATGTTTGTTTTCATTCAATAACGTAAGTCCAACGTAAGCTTTTACCTTTTTCAAAATGCCTGAAGATTAACCTCCTATAAAAGCAGACTAGTGAAAAGTGCTTTTCATATTTTCATAGAGGGACGTGTAACTAAGCGGCTGTAAAATTAAAAGCTGTTGCAGACACATATTAAACGCAAACATTAGCAACGCTTGCCTCCAAGATTATACTAAAGTCGTGGAGCTAGGAATGTTCCTACATTTTGGAGAAGGCATTTTCTCTTCTTCTTATTTTATAATGGTTCCATCGATGATTTGCCAATGTCAAGTATTATAGACGTTACAGTAACAATAGCCGATTAATCGGTAGCTAAGATGTTTCCGCCGACTGTGATGTCCTATTAATCACTGACTAATCACAACCATCACAGCGCGGACGGGATTAAACCGGATTCCCCATCATGTCACTCACGACGCGACGAGGCGCGTGAATGTCCGCGTTGAAGCCATTTTACGACCGGCCCACGACACATACTTACAAGCGGTTTATAGTTTTTAACCGACTTCAAAAAAAGGAGGTTATCAACTTTTATTTTATTTTTATGTATGTTCCCCGATTACTTGATGACGCCTAGACCGATTTGGAATTATTTTTTTGTTTGAAAGGGTATACTTTCCAGGTGGTCCCATGGTCATCAGGTCAGGATCTGATGATGGGATCCTGGAGAATTCGAGAACTTATGAAATTTTTGGCGCGAATTTTTGAAGCGATTTGCGTAGGTATTTTGTTTTATAGTGACTTGTGCATTTGCTTTCGGAAAGCACACTTTTCAGTGCATAATATTTGAAGTCGGTACACTTTTTTAAAAGGCAAATATAAATGTTTAGCTTAAATAAGGACAATATTATGTCAGAACTAAAATCACCGCATCCATTTTTACTTCCTCCATAAGCTCATATGAATACTAATACAAAATTACAATTTGAATGTTTTACTTAAGAATATGATGTTTGTTTATAAACAAACTTACGTACAAGGATTTAATTTTGGTTTTTGAACATTTTGGACGACTTTTTACAAACACGACCAAATCTAGAAGTAAGGTAGGTTAATATTATTTCGACCCCGTCTACGCCCGTGGTTAAGTTCAGGAAAAACTGGTAAAATGCCTGTTTTATTATTTGTTTATGAGTATTTATGTTAAGTTTCAACTTACAGCTCCCGGGAACCGTTTCCGGCCCCAGGGTACCCAGCGGAAGACAAAGTCTTCCTCACTTAGCCGAAGATTTTTTGAGGCTATACCTAACGAGTGGCCAGCTCTGTTGAGGTATGTATATGGAAAAGCCTCTTTGTACGGTTTGTCAGTTAATGTATATACATAGATTTTTATTATAAAACCCATTGGTACATGGTCAGGTGTGGGGATCTAACCCGCGTCTTCTCAGTGTTGTGAGCCGACGTTTTACCCACTCGACCACCTATTTATTCTAGATTTATAAATCCGTAAAGTTCCAAATCCCAACAATTTATCAAGGATATCCATACCTGATTGCCTCCAACGATTCTTTCTTTTCTGGTTGCGATATTTTTATTAGAAAAATCTCCCGCGCATCTTTCGACAAATTACAGAAAACTGAGTTAGTAATCAAAATTGTAGCTAACAGTTCACTGTTCATATCTAAAAATAGACATCTTTATATCGTTAAAAAATAATAATCCCGAATATCGAATCCAAGTCTTCCAAGTTGTTTGCCAACTCGATAGCAGAAAATCTCATACAATACCATATATAAATCCGTTTCACTTGATCCATAAAATCCGTAACAGAATATGAATTTAGAAATTGATATTCTTATTTGTAACTGACAAAGGATTTAACGTCATAAACCTAACTCGAATTTTACCACAAAATGCCACTCAAATGAGAAAATCCCACCCAATATGCGTGTCATATAAATAAACGCAGAGAACAATACTTAAATTATAAAAGCGAAACTTTATTTGTATATTTATTTTGTCACATCCCGGGAAAATATCAAATATCATTCCTCCGGGAAAATTATTATTGGAATGTGGTTAAGACGTCTAGTATTAACTAGGCAGACTACAGGTTCGATCCCGTGAAATAAGAAGTCTTATATTTCGTTCATCTATGTTAGTACGTGAATTTGGACCGTCACACAATTTACAGGATATAAATCTCAAAAGATAGTTGTATTGTAAAAAATTAAGAAAGACAAATACACACGGACATGTACCAATGGGTTTTTAATAATTAAAAACTTATAATCCGACAAACCACACTTAGAGGTTTTTTCATCTAAATATACCTTAACAGAACTAGCCACTCGTTAGGTATAGCCTCACAAATACCATCGGTTAAAAAAGGGAGACTTGGTCTTCCGCTGGGTACCCTGGAACCGTAGTTCGTAAGTATTTTGTTCGTAAATATCCACGGTCGAAGCCGGGGGCGGAATGCTAGTGTTTAATAAATAAAGAATTAGTAAAGAAATCGACATGAAACAAGGAGCAAAGAATTTTGATTTTGACGGAATATGGATGATCACAATTTTTTGGGAATACTTTTAAAAGGTTTATTATTATAATAAAAATAATCAGACAATATTATAGTTGCATTTTCAATTAAAAATCATTTTTCAAATTACCGCGAAGACAGTCTGTGAGCGCATTGTCTCTGATGCATTCAGAGATAAGTCCCGATGGATGCTAGCCACAACACTTGAGTTTTCAAATGGACCTCTACTTGTTGGACCTATGTCCCCATGCAAGCCTTACAAAAACCGGTTATTTTGCCCGTGAACTTAAAGTTGTAACTAAAATTGAAAGATATAATGGAATTGAAAATACCGAGAGTATTTTTATTAGATCCTTTTAAGGTCGTTTCATCTTGGTCCAGACGAGTTTTGTTAATATAAATTATGTACACAATAGTAAATTGAAATCAAATATTTACAATCCAAACTTTAAAAATTAATTGAGACCTCTTTGTATATAATCGAAAAATTTCTCAGGTGCGTCGGTGGCCGAGTGGTTAAGAAGTTTGGTATTAACGAGGCAGACCCCGGGTTCGATCCCGGATCTCCGCCATGTACTAATGGGTTTTTAATTAAAAACTTATGTACATAATCCGACAAATCACACTTAGAGGCTTTTCCATCTAAATATATCTCAACAGAACTAGCCACTCGTTAGATATAGCCTCACAAATACCATCGGCTAAACGAGGGAGACTTGGTCTTCCGCTGGGTACCCTGGAACCGTAACACAGTTTCGGGAGCTGTAAGGCAACCCTTGAAGAAAGAAAAAATGAAAAAAAAATCTCAGAACAGACAATAGCTTAGCCTACGGCTTCACCAGCGTGGAAATTGAACAAAGAAGTAAAAACTTGTAAAATATGTCAAGCCCCTCTCCCGTCCCGTTTAACAGCATCAAAAGCACTATGTGTACTACTTCCATTCGAATTTTTATCGAAATACGTTCATCAAACAAACAACTTTTCCCGAGGAATCCATACTGACTTTCATCGTGTAATATACCCCCCTGGCGGTGGATTAAAAAAATACTGTTTACTAAGCTTTCTCCAAGGTAGTCGATAGCCTAATTGGTAGGACTGTGGACTTGAAACCGGAGGTCCCAGGTTCGAGTTCTACTCGCTGCAAAATTCTATTTTCTTTAAGAATATGTGCTTAAATCTTCGTGCTTCGGAAGGCACGTAAAGCCGGCGTCCGGTCACCAACCCACCTGCCAAGCGTGGTGACTATGGCAATTCTACTCAATGAGCACCACTACTAATATGGTGCGCTAGACGGAGACCAATGATCCAGCAGTGGATCTTAAAAAGGTTGATGATGATGATGATGATGATGAAGCTTTCTCCTTATCTAATTCAATCAAAATCTGTTTAGTAGTTTAGCCGTGAAAGCGTAACAGACAGACAGAGTTACTTTCGCATTTATAATATTATTATGGATTCTACTAAAGAAGTGACAACTCAAGGGCTGCCACAACTCGCTAAATGTGGACACTGTCGCTAGAAACTTCGCAAAGAAAATTTACGAATCCTCGTTATATATTTGTTCTAACGTTTTAAACATAAATTAATAGCTTTAACGAGATTTAAGATGCCACAAGTTTATCTTGATATCCCCGTACACACAATCCCACATGTCGCCTTAAGAGTGATGGAAGAAATTTATTTCAATGTTCCCATTAGTACTACTGTGAAATGCTTTTGAGTTGCGAGTGTTAAAAATGGGGCGCATGCATCAAGTAACAAAATGTTAACCTATTTACAAGCTAGTGTTGTGCTCACCTACGAGTATTTATTATCGATATTTATTTTATACTAATATGTAAAGCTGAAGATCTAATCAGTCCAATTTGAAAAATATTTTTGGCGTATATACCCCGTTTATATTGAAAATCATGACTGGCGAAGTCGGCGCGGAAAGCTAGTATATGTAATCGACTTCTTGTGATGTGAAGGGCACTTAAAGACGTCGTCCTAACTTTTTCTGAAAATAACAATTACGTCTATTAAAATAGTGGCAACTTTTGGTTCATTATCAAATAGATGATCTGCTAAAAAGTAATTATTTAATTTTACATTCATTTAATTTACTTAGTAGAATAAGTCCATTGTTGAATTTTTTTTGCAACCTGTTTGAAATCAAAACAAACTTCCTAAAAATAAAACTTAGTTGCAGAATTGATAATTACTTACATTAAGATTTGTTCAACCATTACAATTAAAATATTTTAAACAGGCTACTTATTCGTCTCATAAATAAAATTTAATGCTGTTCTTTGGTGAGCGTATCACTTGAGAACGGCTGGACAGATTTGTTTTCTTTTTATGTTCGTAATAGTCCGAGTCAAAAATTTAAAATTGGAGAATTGGACCTAGCCGGGCCGGAAAACTAGTACTTACATGGGGAAGTCAGTCATCAAAATCCAATTTTTAATCAAATTTTTCAGAAAACCTGATCTATTTACGAAACAGAAAAATATATATATTGATTTTAAGGATATGACAAATATTGTTACTGTTTTGAAAATATGATTAGAAACATTTTACTCGATAGAAAAAAATCCTAAATACACCTCTGAAAACTTTATTTATCAAATTTTATGGCTATAATATAGATGATACCATTACAAAAATTAACATGAACATATTTTTGGTAATTATCTATCGTTTCATTGTAAAATTATTTCTATGTTGTATAAGATATTTTTTTTAATTACGTTTTAAACAAAAATTATCGCTTACGTTGAATCGCTTACTGTTTCTATCCTACTCGCGTGCGCACGATTCTAGATAAATGCGTTCTGCTCTTTCATTACTCATTTTCCCATCGACCACTTCCCCTTTTAAACATAAATATATTGAATACATGCGAAAATACAGTCACTCAGTATGACTAGTTTTAAAAAATTAAGGGCATTTTTTACTTAAAAAATCCGAGTCTTGGAGTAATAACTCCCAATTTTATCGATACATATTATTGACAGTACATCTCTAATCCCATAAATATGTTTAAGCTTAGATATTCATGAACGGAGTATACGATGTACCCTTTTCTTTTAGTATTGCTACATAATATTTTTCCTCTTGGGACAAATTGTCGACAATATATAAAACTAGAGTTTTCCCGCGACTTCGATCGTTAGAAAAAGTGCTGTTACTCGGGCCGCTTGCACTATATTTTTAAATATATCTTTAAGAGGATGTATAGAGCTAAATGCGAGTTTTAGGATGCGTAAAAGACCATAATCCACTGCAGTGACCATAATCAAAAAAAATATGATATTCTTGAGGTTATGCGTTATTAAGATACTGTGTTCAAAACATAATACAACTATATTGATTCGATAGAAAAAAATCATGAATGTACCTCTAAAAAAATATTATACTGTCTTGAAACAGTACTAAAATGCATGCAATAATTCTGATTATTTGACAGATTTTTTATCTAGCAATATACTATCGTAATACTGTTCTATTTTTTAATCAAATTTTCAGCAAGTTCCTTTATTCTCATTTTCGAGATTTTATGTACGCACTGCACGCGTGTGTGCGTAAGCGCTCGTGTACCGACAGTACCGGCTGCAGCCTGATGCTATATTATTAGTGGCAGCCACGTCGTTTGGTGTATATGTGTACCCGCGTGGGGGCGGTGCCATCTCTCAAGGTCATTGGCTCTATTCAGCGTCTTAATCGTAGGTACTTATGTGCGGTTTACAGCAGCAACTCGGTTCAGCGGTTTGCGTTGACTACTAAAATTTGATGGCGAACCTCTCGATTTAACGTTTGTTGTATACATTAAATCTAGTTTTACTAAATACACCATTAATATTAAATATATATTTGATGCCAAACCAGGTGGAATAGTGGCAAGAATACTGGCTGCATTTCTCCGCTGAATAGCGAGGCTGATTCGTTGAGCGAGGAAGGAGCCAGCCCTCTTTCCGCTTAGATTATTGTTTCCCTGAGATGAGACGGGACTAATGGGTCCACGGTTTTTAAGAAACAGTTTTTTAAAACTGTTTTTCGTTCTGGCAATAAAGCGTTTCTTCGTTACATCCCAAAAAAGTGTTTCATGAAACGCTTATTAAAAATAACGCTCATATCTAATAATAGCGAATATTTATTCAATGGAGTAAATATATCTACACTATTGTATTATTTGTTTTATTAGTATCATACAAAATCATTTAAGTTGTTTTTATATATTGTCCACATTTTTCTTATTTTTAATGTTTGTAAACATTAAACAAAACATTATTCTATATTAATTATTATTATAAATGGTTTAGTAAATTTAGTTGGATTTAATTCAAATTATTACCCGTCAAAATGTAAAAACAGAAAATGTGACGGTAATCTATTGAGACGTGCTTTTTAGAGTTAAGAGTTCTAAAAAGCCGAATATGGCTCAATCCAATTTAAGGAAATGTTGTATAAATAAACTCACATTTCCAGGATTAACTGAGATTTGGAATATTTTTGACAGACACAAGATGACCTTGACCAACGGTCCTTAAAGGGTACTTTTGACCCTTACTCACTCACTGCACAGTATTATTACCTCACCCGGGAATAGAACCTGCTGGAACCGCTATAGAACCTTACACCTGCGACCAAACCATATCCTTGAATCAGACAGGCATTGACAAAATATCACTTGTTGCTAAAACCTCTTATTAGCATAAACTCTGAATACATAACCCCGATATCAAAAAAAGGATTTCAAGGCCAAAAAAAATTGTCTCAACCCTCTAATACCGACCCAATAGCTGCAACAGACGTGTCTCTCAGACCCTTGGGAGCCAAAAAAGCTATACAATTTAACAAAATACGGGTTATCCGTATTCATTCCTAGGGTTTTTTCTTTGGGATCCTTTCATATGGTGATTTGGGCCACTACGGCAATTTGGCTTGACATTACAGCTTTCAGCCGGATCACAAAAACCGACCGTTCGCCTTTGTAGCTCTAAGTGTTGGCCCTCTTAAATGCATAACATTTGCTACTTTATTTGAATACGCTTGGAAAATCCTTGGAAATGTAACAAACATTCGCTATCTATCTATCATCACGCCTTTTATCCCAAGAAGCATAGGCAGTGACAATCGAATGTCATTTACCTACCTAAAATCCTGAATTTAATTTCATTGCGATAGCTACAGTAACCCTCACGACTGGTGTCACCAGAGGAGATGCCTCTGGTGACAGGAGGGCTGGCTCTTTCCTCGCGCTATTCAGCAGAGAAATGCAGCCAGAATTCTTGCCACAATTCCACGCGGACCAGGTTTACTTAGTTATATTAATTCATAGATTTTAAGGTTATTTACATACAAAGTTGTATTATTTTTAGAAGAATTAAAGCACATAATAATTATTAACAGATTATTAATTTAATAAAATTAAATTGAAAGAAAATTGCTTAGCATTTTAGAAACCGAAATCAGTGAACCCCTATTCGAGAATTGGTCCTTATATTTCTTAAACACCGCTTAAGTGACTCTCATCTGAAGAGTCGTGAACTTTGACAAATTTCACAAAGGATTGTCTAACGGTACGCGCCTTAACAATTGGGAAGATGTTTAACTTTTTGACTTCATTATCGTAACTAGATTGTGCCAGATGTGTCACTCGAGTTCAAATACTATCTGAAATATTTATTTATCACGCCTTTCATCCCAATAGGGGTAGGCAGAGACTATCGAATGCCATTTGCTACGATCCTGGCATACCTCTTTCGCTTATTTTATATTCATCATATGTTTTATACTAATACATAATATTTCCATTTCTCAAACCATTTTTCATGATCGAAGTGTAATAGTAGATTACTGACCCGAGCAAAAAGTGACTTATTGTTGCACCGAGGGTTAGTTTGGAGCCCGAGTGCAACAATAAGTCACTCTCATCGAGGTTCGTAATCTGCTTTTCTTTCAACTACAACAAAAAAAAATTACTAATCAAAATTTTCTTTAATTATAATTTTTTTTTTCGGACAAACAAAGTCCGCCGGGATTCCACGAATTGGTGGATAGCACACGCGCCGCGAAGACGTGTTGGGGAATCCAGTTTAATCTCGCCCGTGCTGTGATGGTTGTGATTAGTCAGTGATTAATAGGACATATCACGTCTATAATACTTGACATTGGCGGAATCATCAAAACCCTGATGGAGCCATTTTGAAAAAAAAATAGAATAGAAAGTCCGCCAAAACGTCATTCGCGTCGACAATTTTTTTTAATGGAAGGCAAAGGCAAAGACAGCCAAACAGCCTATGTTTTTTGGAGTGTTAAATTCGCTCTGAAAATAATAGTGAAATAAAAACTCACACTTTTAGCGAGTTTAGCAACCTGCTTTTCCAAATATCATCTCCAACGTTATGAAAAATTAATAAAAAAGAAATTATTCAATAAAGCATGTTGTGTGCCCGCCACATAAATCTTATAATTACGTCTACATTAAAAAGTACCTTTATAATAGATAAGTGCCTACAGAAAAAGAACCTAATTTAAAAACAAAACCCAGAGCGGGATGTTATGCATTTTCAATTCATACAACATTACTGCATTATGTGTCAAGTAATGAGGAAAATACTGTGTAGTTGGATGAAAAAATAATTACAAACGTATTTTGTGAAATGGCCTACAAATCGAGTTGAATAATTTTTCACCAAAAAAACCTTTCGAAATTATGTACTAGGTACTACTATTTGTACTCAATACACCACTTTAAATTTTGTGATAATTAAGCCCAACAAGTTAAAACATCTTCGGCTAAATGAGGAAGAGTATGTCTTCCGCTGGGAACCCTGGGGCCGGCAACAGTTCCCGGGAGCTGTAAGGTAACCCTTGAAATTTTTTTCACACGTTTCATATCTCAGTCATTTTCAAACAATATCAATATCAATAAATTTTTATGTTTATTATTAATAGCATAAAATCGAAAAGGGTACAATTTGGGTACCCTTTCTCACTTCGTCCTTGAAAATTTTGGAAATGCAAAAATTACACACCACATTATTTCCAAGAAAAATAAAATTGTATTTTCATCATTATGTTGTTATATTTTAATATATTTTGGAAAACCGAAAATTACCATGGTGTAGAAGTTTTACGTGCGTCGGTGTCCGAATGATTAAGACATCAGGCTACTGGGCTAACTAGGCAGCCACGGGTTCGATCCCGGATCCCGGACATGTAGGTACCAATGGGTTTTTTATAATTAAAAACTTATGTACATAATCCGACAAACCACATTTAAGGTCCGATATCTCAGCGAAAATTTTCGGTCCGGCCGTCGTATGATCGAGATTGAACACAGGCCACACATTAGCGATGTAAATCATATAATCTCACTCACACAGACACACAAGATTCGATTAAACAAAGTATCAAACATCCGTGTGTGCGTGACAGATCGAAATCAACCACAAATGCCTACAACGATTTGAAAACGGTGGCGAAACGTATACCTACGTTACAAGAATTGGACGAGTCTGTGGTCGATTTCGGCGGACCGTATGCGCCGGCGATTGGACGAATGAGTCTTTTCCATCTAAATATACCTCAACAGAACTGGAGGGAGACTTGGTAAGAGAAAGAAATAAAGAAAGAAAGAATAGCTTGATTGCGTAAGAAGCCAATATCCTTAGAATGTTTGAGGTTCGTTAAAATACTTCCCATAAACCTAGCTCGAGAACTTTGTGGGAGTTCTAAATAATTTCTGTAATGTTCTAGATGAGTGACAGCTTAGGGAAACTACTTTAAGTCTTCTTGGGAAGGAAGAAAATTTTTAATGGAATTTAAATTTTCTGTCTTTTATGAAGATCAAGTTTCAGCTGGCTGTAACAAGTAGGTACCTAACTTTACATTTGATTCAAAACTCCTTCAGTTCCATGAACATTTAAAGAGTATTTGTAAGGCGTATTGACCGTATTTGAAATGATTTTAATTGGGAAGAATGCGGAGTCAAAAATGATGTTGTGATCAAACTCTCTAACCAACTAAAAAACGCAGAATCCATAAATTCGTTTTTGTATGGGACAAAAGTTATGAGATCTCCTTATGCTGGTTTGGACACGTTGAAAGAATGAAGGATGAAAGATTCACTAAAAAGGTTTATATGGCTGAAGTAAAAGGGAATGCTGACAGAACGATGACCTAAGTATACTTTTATTGAAAATATAAATTTAAGTACACACAATCGCGGTATATGATGAATATAAAAGAAACGAAAGAGGTATGCCAGGATCGTAGCAAATGGCATTCGATTGTCTCTGCCTACTCTTGAGGTAAAAAGGCGTGATGATACATAGATTAAGAGTGTAGTGTACCGCGTCCATGTCCATACAAACGGAGAAAACGTTTTACTACCCCTAAATATTATTTAATTCTAACGATTTTGTAATATGTTACTGACATAGTGAAAAACTACGTACGTATTTTTTCCTTTTTTCAAAATTCGTAATAGGTCAAAAGTTATAAGCCCCTCAAATCTCGGTTTTTTTGGTTCATAACTTGCTCGTAATAAACCGTCTGTATTTGAGAAACAAAGCAAAATTTCAAAAAAAGCAAAACGTACGTACGTAGATTATAAAACTAAAACTGCTAAAACGTTTGACACCAAAATTATAAGGTTTCGTTATAGTTTAGTAGGTGTAAATCGTTTTCCCCCAAAACGCAATTTTCAACGAAGAACATACCTACAAACACTCACGAGCTGCAGTGCTCTCTGTCGCACTGATGCCCGGGGGAAGAGCGCGCTTGAGATAGAATATGATTTTCTAAATACCTATTTCGCTGCGTACGCTGAGCTACACGATCCTCTTAAGGAGTCGATACCGTAATTGGACGTTTCAAGTCTCAAATCCGTATCCGTCTATCCGACAAATCGTACAAAGAGGCTTTTCCATCTACATACCTTAACAAAGCTGGCCATTCATTAGGTATAGCCTCAAAAAAAATCTTCGGCTAAGAGCCCACGCACTGGTCCTGTATCTCACCGAAAATGTTCGATCCGGCCGCCATACGATTTAGATCACATCACACTCACTCACACAGACACAAAAGATTCGATTAAACAAAATGTCACACATCTGTTCCGGTCAAATCAACCACAAATACAACGATTTGAAAACGAATGGCGGACCGTTCGTTACAAGAATTTGACCGTATGGCGGCGCGCCGGCGATTGGACGAATGAGTGGGCATCTGGAAGATGTAACACAATGCAACAACAGGATTGCCATTTTAATATATTCAACTGGGCACACCGCAAGGCCGTAAAGACGTGTGTATGTGGTAGGTATAAATTGTGAGAGTTGAACATACAAATGGATCCTCTTTGTAGAATAGCTCAGCGTCCCACAGGAATGAAGGAGCGGTTACAAGATAACTGCATTACTTAGATTCGACCACGCTCCTTGATTTGTCGAATTACGGCGTACAAAGACGTATTTTATTAACGTACCGTCAGCAGAAAAATCTGAGCATGTATGAATGGATGTATGGATTTTAATGAGACGGAATCTTGAGGTATCATTTTATCAATTCACTATTATTATAAACGCGAAAGTTTAGTTTTTCACGGAATCGACATGATTTTTTGCATACATATTTTAGGGGTCAGAGAATGACATATACTACTTTTTATACCATGAACGCGGGCGGGGGAGGGGCAAATTACAGACACGGGATTATTTATTTTTGTATCTATTTCCACGCGGGTGAAACCGCGTACAGAAGCTTGTATCACTTTATATTTTAAAACATAGTTTCCAGTTGCGTCTATCTGTCTGTGATCTTTCATGCAAAAACTACTAATCGGATTTTACAGCGTTTTTCACTGTTAGATAGGTTGATTCACCGGGAATGTTTATGAGTATTAAACATAGACCTATCATGTTTAGGAGCTGAGAATTTACAGGATAAGTAAAGTTGGGGAAAAAGTTAGCCATAGTAAGTTTTCATGGCGTATGTTGTCTAATCCGTTAAAGATACAACAAAATGATGTAGGACAGAATTGTGTATAGTATAATGATCTACAAAAAAGTCCGCGGTAGCATATATTTATCTCTAATAGATAAGTAGTTATAAGTGTATTTATGTAGTTATTCTAATTGTTGTAAACACATATTGTAGGTACTCGTGCGAAACCGGGAGCGGGGTTGCTTGTATTATATAACTTTGTCAGTGTCAGCTTTTCTTTCAGTCAGTCAGTCTTTCTTTTATAGAAATATTTCTTCTTCTTTTTCTTTTATGTGGCTCCACCAATGTTAATCAATGATTTGCCAATGTCAAGTATTATAGTCTTTATAGTGTAAGTATATGCCGATTAATCGGTATCTAAGATGGCTATCACAGCGCGGACGAGATTTAACTGGATTCCCCATCATGTCACGGCGGGACGCGTGCGTTAGTCGCCATGACATGACGTAGTATCCTAAAAATATTTCAATAAGAATTTTCCTGTGATAAAAATAATGTAATTTTCCGGCCTTCCAACTATTTCCGCGCAATAAATAGCCGATTCACTTTTGTATTAGCACGGATTTCACTACTAAATAACCATTTCCACACAGGCGGAGCTTAGTACAAAATATAAGTTTTCCCAATAATTTTGTTGACGCTACCACTTAGTTGAGACAATACTAAGGCAGCCTACAAAAGAAATAACCAATGCTTACATAACTCATATGTAATAATATTACCAATGTAGGTTCTGTTTGCAAACCCGATTTGTATAATTTACTAATATATTTATTATATTTTATTGTATTTACTGTTTTCATCTATTATTGAAATTGAAGAGGTCCTGATTTTGTTTATCGGTATATTTATTTATCATCATGCCTTTTATTCCATAGGGGTAGGCAGAGACAGTGAAAATGAAATTTGCTACGATCTTGACCCTAGGCAGACATCACATGACAGGTTCATAATCAAAAACTTATGTACATAATTTAAACAAATAATTAAAATTGACATATAATATAAAAACCTTAAATCTATAACTAAATAGGTTTAGGTCCGCGTGGAATAGTGACAAGAAATTACTGGCTGCATTTCCCCGCTGAATCGCGATGCTGCTTCATTGAGCGAGGAAGGAGCCAGCCCTCTTGTCACCAGAAGAGATGATCAGTCGAGGGGATATATCTTTAATAAACTTTTTGGCATTTGAACCTAGAGTTTCTACACCAAACGGTACAAATTTAATTGAACTATGTTTGCGCCGTTTGTTAGACTCTACGATTTCCGCCGCAGCTCCCGCTTGGATTACTGTTTCCTTGAGATGAGACGGGGCTAAATGTGTCCACGCACGTAGCATCCCATATCAAGGGCCCGACCTCGCTCCCAGGGAATCAGAGTCAGAATTGAGATTGCCATAGACTGAGACTGTCATGCTGCCCAAAAAAGATAATATCTTGGAAGATTTTATCTGGCAATGAGATTCTTTCTTTGTGATGAAATGACAGCTAATAGACAAGGTGTGCCAATTTGAAGTTCCCCCTTACGTCACCGAGTGTCCCGAGAACTAATTTTGAACCGTGGCGGGATTCCACATCCTTACATGGCGGCGGACGCTCGCGTCTCGTCATGGCGTGATATGGAATCCGGTTTAATCCCGTCCGCGCTGTGATGGTTGTGATTAGTCAGCGATCTTAGCTATCGATTTATTGGCATATCCTATTTGGCAGAATTGCGACGATTTAAGTCAGCACTGTTGCCATATATCAAAATAAGAAGAAGAAGAACTCATTTTAACGTAAATAACCAAGGAATATACTACTCTCTACTAAATAACCAATGATATAAGATGGTAATTTTTTTTCCTAGCGTGAATGTAAACAACACGTAGTAATTCCTATATAGTCTGTGTCAAAGAGTATAAATTATAATCACTACGTTTAGTCTGTGTAAACGACACGTGAAGTCGTGCGCAATTTTAATTTATTTTGTTGATGTTTTAGTGAGTTTTTAAGTTTATTTCGAGATTTAATAAATGAGGAAATGTGTATTTTGCAAATGTCGTTACAAAAGAAGGTTTTAGTTCTACGGACACTCGCTAAAATGGCGTTAAGTGGCGGTGGTCAAGGTCATCTTGTAACTGTCAAAAATATGGCAAATCTCAGTTAATCCTGGAAATTGGTGGAAAGCACACGCGCCGCGAAGACGTGTTGGGGAATCCAGTTTAATCCCGCCCGTGCTGTGATGGTTGTGATTAGTCAGTGATTAATAGGACATATCACGGCCGGCGGGAGCATTCTACCTACCGATTATCGGCTTATTGTTACTGTGACGTCTATAATACTTGACATTGGCGGAATCATCAAAACCCTGATGGAGCCATTTTGAAAAAAAAATAGAATAGAATAGAGTTTATTTATACAACATTTCCTCACCACCCAATGATAGTTATTATTTGTAATTGGATTGAGTCATATTTTTATATTTAGAGTTTTAAAGAACCGTAGTTTTTATTGAAAATGATAGGACCTTGACCAACGGTCTTTAATCAAGTAGGCACAATAATATTTTGACATCAACCTGTCCATAGTGGTAATACTTCATGTCCCAAGTCTCCCTCGTTTAGCTGATGGTATTTGTGAGGCTATTCCCAACGAGTAGTCAGTTCTGTTGAGGTAATATAGATGGAAAATTCCTAGCTTCAAACCAAAATACAAAATATATCTTAAATTAAAACTTACTTATCACTGCGTTTATTTCGCGGTCAAACGTCAAAACTAGACAAAATATTATCTAGGGATCACGGGACAAATGTCATTTTTTTGTACAATTATAAAAAATCTTAATCTAATTTCAAATCACAGTACGATTCGTGCTTGACCGATTTTTATACACTTTAGAACCAATTCCCGCTCACTCCTCTTAAAACAGAATGAAATGGCCTTAAAAGGACGCTTAATGTTGCGAAACAAAGGGGTCCGTCCGGATCAAACGCTATGAAGATGCTATTCAATTTAAACATTTATGAAATTGAGAAAAGATATTTGCACTAATGAAATGGTCGCGATTTGCATTAAGATACTGTTTGAGTGGTTTTAAGGGGGGAAAAGTTTAAGGGGTGATTTTTTTTAATGTAAAATTATTGTAATACTAGCTTTTCCACTGGTTTCATCCGGGATAAATAATTATAATGCCCGACCCGATAATGTCCAACTCTAGATACTATCTTGCCTTGATATTTTGAGCGATGTCCATGAGATTATAGGATTTTTTTTCTACACTAATATTATTAAGAAATAAAGTTTGAAAGTTTGGATGTAGAAGGTAATGTTTGAAATGTTTAAATACATCTTCAGGGTGGATATATGCCCGCTTGCACCAACGTCACACAAATATATTCCTACTAAGGACTCTCCTAATATAGGAGAGTCTAGGAGAGTCCTAAGTATCAACTTTGGTTGCACCAACCTAATAATGCCAGGATCGTCCTACGATAGGAGCTTCCTTACTAAGTGATTGATCAATCTATTTTTACTTTTACGGTTGGCTGACCTGCGTGATTCTATGCGTAATATTCTATGTTTTTCATATTTCATATTTTTTGATATTATTGTTGTCAAAAAACCGTTGTTGTTCCTAAAAAATGTATATACCTATAAACAAAGGGTACAAAGTTAAAAAGTGACAAAAACAATTTAAAAATAGGAAGATATATAACGGTACCTGTCTAAACTTACCGATTGGTGGGGTATTCCAAACCTTCGTCTATTTGGTTGGATATAAATATAATTCTACCAATATGCGATATTTAAAAAAAACCGTCATAATATTTATTTATTTTTTACGATTTTTTTACAATTTATTACAAATTTGTAAAAAAAATCGGGTCTGGGCCTTATTATCGTTGATCTGGGTAAAACTCCTTTTATATCTTCCAAAAAATCGATAAGATCGTCACTGTTGCTCATTTTATCAAGGATTTTATAGGGAAATGTCATAACTTTAGGATGAACGAAATCGGCGTCATAAACATAAGATCCTCTTATCGTGTTTTAGGACAATCTTAACGTTGATGCAATGCATTTTTCTCGCTAGGACAACCTAAATGGGTTACGCGTTACTTTAGGACGCTCCTAACATTGTGGTGCAAGCGGGCAATAAATTATTATGTTATCCTGTTAGAATAAAAGGGATTTCGTGGAGACCAATTTTGTATGACTTTCTCAGGCGTTACGGAATAATTATTATATTTTCATTCGGCGCGGGTGAAACCGTGGGCAAAATTAAGTCTGTAGTAAATAAATAAAAACTCCGTTCAAAATAACTATTGATTAGTCCGTCATAATGGCGTGTGGACTTTTCTTTAGTAGGATTTAAATGGCAGGATAATTTTTTTTAACCGACTTAAAATAGGAGATTCTCATTTCAACGTGTATAAGCATATATTTTTATTTTATTTACGTTCAACTTATTTTGTCCATATCTCTTTAGAAATACTTGAGCGATGGACTGCTATTGAAATTGCTAAGATTACCAAGATAAGATAAGATATACCAAGATTCATGGGCTAGAAACATGAGAAAGTACGATTTCTCAACAAAACTTGTCTTGCTATACACAAAACGGACTTCGGCTATCGGAGTATTATACGAAAACTATTAGAAAAACAAGTTGTAGTAGTTTATGGTTTTATTAAAATATAAGAAATAAAGTTAATAAAATTGTACATTAATAAATGCATTAAAAGAATTATCTGACTTTGAAATTTTTATTTAGTTTATATTTCCGTTAATAAATCTATCTTTAGAAAGCAATTTTGATATTGAACCCAAGACATCGAGTTATCGCTTAATGTACGGATATCTGCAGCATGTAATTCGTGTGGGACAAACGTTATGAGTATTTTTTCTGTTGTTTCAGGTGTCAGACGATATCGGCTACGTTGTCTACTCAGCGCTTGGCAGTTTTTTTATACCGTCCTGTATAATGGTATTTGTATATATAAGGATATACTTTGCGGCAAAAGCAAGGGCAAGAAGAGGTATTAGAAAAAATCCTAGACCACGACCGGTAAGCAAATAATTTCATTTTTTATATATAACGTCTAGGTCTCAGAGTACCTAGCCAGCAGAAGACCAAGTCTTCCTATTTTAGCCGATGGTATTTGTGAGGCTATACCTAACGAGTGGACAGTTCTGTTGAGGTATATTTAAATGGAAAAGCTTCTAAGTGTGGTTTGTTAGATTATGTAAATAAGTTTTTAGAAGAAGAAAAGAAAATCTTCAAGGGTTATCTTACAGCTCCTGGGAACCGTTGCCGGCCCCAGGGTACCCAGCGGAAGGCAAAGTCTTTCTCACTTAGCCGAAGTTTTTTTGAGGCTATACTTAACGAGTGGCCAGCTCTGTTGAGGTAGGTATGTAGATGGAAAAGCCTCTTTGTACATATACATAGATTTTTTATTATAAAAACCCATTGGTACATGGTCGGATGTGGGAATCGAACCCGCGATTTCTCAGTTGTGAGCCGACGTTTTACCCACTCGACCACCGATGCCCCCACATTTTACCCACTCGACCACATAAGTTTTTAATTATAAATAAACCCATTGCTTGTACATGGTCGGGTCTATTATTAGATAAATAGACAGACAGACAAAAATTATAAACCCCACTTGGATTTTTTATGATTTCAAAATAAAACTATCTATCTATCTATCTATCATCACGCCTTTCATCCCAAGAGGGGTAGGCAGAGACAATCGAATGCCATTTGTTACGACCTGACATATCTCTTTCGCTTCTTTTATATTCATCATACCTTTCATACATGCTCGACTATTGTGTGTACTTTTAATATTTCCATCGTTCAATATATTTTTATATCTATATATATAAAAAGAGAAGTTCCGATTCACTGACCATCAACGCCCAGCCCAAACCCTTGGACCTATGAAGCTGACATTTTGCACAGAAGTTCCCTTTATTATGTAGACAAGGAATAAGGAAGGAAATTTCGATATTCAACCCCTAAGGGGGTCAAATGGGGTAAATACGTTTGTATGTAAAATCTTATTTCCTGCGTGAATCAACTTGAAACTTGGTACAAATATTTTTCAATACAAATAATAAATACGTATTTCTGGATTTTTAAAAACAACCCTTAAGTAGAAGTGCAACGGGGTGTAGAAGTTTGTATAGGGAAATCGTATTACCTGCGTTGTTCAACTTGAAACTTGGTACAAATATTCTTCAAAACAAATAATAAAACACGTATTTTTGGATTTTTAAAGACGACCCTTAAGGAGGGGTGCAACGGGGTGTAGAAGTTTGTATAGGGAAATCATATTACCTGCGTGTATTAACTTGAAACTTGGTACAAATATTCTTCAAAACAAATAATAAAACACGTATTTTTGGATTTTTAAAAACGACCCTTAAGGAGGGGTGCAACGGGGTGTAAAAGTTTGTATAGGGAAATCGTATTATCTGCGTGTATTAACTTGAAACTTGGCACAAATATTTAGAAATTGTTAAATTGGGCATGGGGAAATAATTTTACGTGACTGGGAAGATTCTAATTTATAGGTACCGAATTTATACTTTTTGAACTTCTGACTGACGGGGAATTTACGGGGGTAAAAGATAAATTAAGGGAAATCTCTGCGTATTTACATAAATTATGTCATTATTCCAATTCTACGCGAACGAAGTCGCGGGCAAAAGCTAGTGTTCAATAAAAGTACACCTAGCCAGCATTTCCTTTCACATACCTAATTGTTGGGTATCCTCTCAAATGCTCTAAAATAAAATATATAATTTCAGAAGCTATAATTTTAGTTGCTATAAATATTCATTTTCTATAAATTTAGGTCCTGTAATTTTAAAAATCTATAAATTTGTTTGATATATTTTTTTAAATCTGTAATATTAATTCCTATAACGTATTGTTTTCTATAATTGCAGTTGCCATAATTTTCAAAATCTATAATTTCAAGTCCTATAATTTTTATAATGTCTATTTTCAATTGCACTAATGGCTACTTTTCTATAATTGCTGTTACTATAATTTTGAAAATATATAATCTCATCTCTTATAATTTTTATAATCTCTAATTTTAGTTGCACTAATGGTTACTTTTCTATAATTGCAGTTATTATAATTTTCTAAATATATAAATTCAATTTCTATAAATTTATTAATCATAATATCATTTGCTCTAATGGATTGTTAAAATAAGTGTACTCACTATATTTTTAAACGTATAACTTCATTCTATTTACATTTACAAATATATTTATCATAAAAAATAATTTTCTATAATGTAATCAATTTAAATAAGTACTATTATTAAAATTTACAGTAGATTTTGTTAATGTCTGTTGCAGAAATTTTCGATTCCTATTCCCCTAATTTGTAAATAAAAATAGGTTAGCGAGGAGCGAAGCGACGAGCGTGGTTCGAATAGTGCTGAAACAGAGCGCGAGACGAGCGAGCGAAGCGAGCGTTCCGCGGCAGCGGACGGCGAAGCGCCAGAAACTCATAAATACCTAAACAACCATCACTTGTTGATAACGGATATGATACCTATATATATATTATTTATAATAAGAAAGGAAGATTTTTATATATTAATAAATATTTCGCAAATAAACTGGAAAAAATATAGGAAATTAATCATTAGATAATTAAATGTTGTACCTTTTGATAATTTAGACATCTTGAAAATTATAGAAAACAATTTTAGATAAAACGAAAATTATAGCAAATTATAAATTAGATCATTTAATGTTATATATTTTGATAATAGTGATTTTGAAAATTACGGATATCGATTTTAGACAAAAGAAAAATTATAGCAAATAAATAATTATTGAATGTAATCTTATATATTTTGATAATAGTGATTTTGAAAATTACAGAAATCGATTTTAGGGTAAAAAAAAATTATAGCAAATGAATAATTATAGAACTTAATTTTATATATTTTGATAATAGTGATTTTGAAAATTACAGAAATCGATTTTAGGTTTAAAAAAAATTATAGCAAATGAATAATTATAGAATGTAATGTTATATCTTATGTACCTATATATTCTAAAATTATATCAGAACATTTTAGAGATATTGTAGGAGACCCTAATTGTTGTCTATCTGTCTGTCTGTCTCACGTACGGGACCTGTCTGTTTGTATATATTATAAATCTCGCTATCTTAAAATGAAAGGGTCCCATGATCTCTATTTCTCATATATGGATGTGTTGACGAGATCTGCTGAGAAGTGTCCATAGGCGAATCTGGGGCAGAATGCTAGTAGATAATATAAAATAATATTATTTCAGAATGACCAGCAGACCAGTTTTAGTAACCTACCTAAGGGCACAAGACCGATGCCGGCCACACCATCACTACCGATGCCTGGAGGGGTAGACAGCAATTCTAATAACAGGTAAAAAATACAAGAGTTGATTTGAGATGAGAGAAGAAGGTACAAGAATTATATAAAGAAACTCTTATAAAATATCAATCTGTTGTGAAATTAACTTAGAAATAGTCATGATGACTAAAAAATTCTAATTAGTCCGTCAGTTAGATTATCAGAAAATATTGGACACGTATTTTTTCTTTTGTCAATTAAACAAAAAATGATGAAGATATACCCCGCTAAAGTTCCGCGAGACGTCACACCTTAGTACAATTTTTAACAAGGCGTGACGTCACCAGCCCCCACTCCCAAACTTTGACCCGCTTTATCTCTGTCATTTTTTGTTGTTCTGTTTGACAAAAGAAAAAATACGTGTCTAATATTTTTTGATAATCTAAATGACGGACTAAATAGAATAATATTTTGTTTAGCCTGTCATCTAGCCTATTGTCACAAAGCTATTTACCAAATGCAAAGGAAACTTTTTAAGAACATTCATTAGAAAACATTTCTGCAGTTACAAATTAGGAATACAACCCCATTTCACCTCCTTAGGTTTTTTAATGTACCTCTACACACCCTAAGAAATTTTCATATTTATATCTTCAGTGGTATATAGAGATGTCCACAATGTCTATGTAAAGAAAATTAAGATTTGCAGTTATTTTTTCAGTAAAATTAACTTTTATTACAATTATTTACACACAACAATTAAAAATCTTTAAAATTGAATTTTAACTTTAAAAACGCGTGGATAGTGGCAAGAATTGAGCGAAGAAGGAGCCACCTCTCTTGTCACCAGATGCCCTCTTGGCACAATTTTTTTGCTGACCTTTAACAGTATTCGTGAATCAAGTCTAGGGCAAAGGTAAGCTCCAGCAGACAACGCGCTTTTATGGTGTATGCTGTCTTATCTGTCAGAGAAAATCATGTAGGAAAGAAACAATTCAAGGAATGAAATGATCTACAATAGACAAAATACAATATGCAAAAGAAGATTTCCTAGAATTTCCTACATTTCAAACAACCACCTCAAAATCCTCTTCGGTGCCTTTCACATTTTTTCTGACTCTTATTTTTCTACAACAGGGACGGCCAAATAGCGACCATAGAGACTCAGGTTCAAATCCCGACAGTAACTTGTGACTTCGCGTCAGATATATCAACTAGTGAAGCGGGCGACACAATACCACCTATGGAAGAGAGGAAAGACACGTTAAAGGTAAACAAAGTAAGGATCGATAATTATATCTAACTAGCTTTCCACCCCCGGCTTTGGCCGTAGTTATTTTAGAATAAAATTAAATTAAAAAAAATCCTAAAACCCGATTGCAGCACCACCAACCATCTATACCATTCTGGGACTTACTCAAACACACACAAAAAAATCATCAAAATCGGTCTGGCCGTTTAAAAGGAGTTCAGTGACATCTTTTTGGAAATCGCTTTTAGACAAATAATTCCTCCTGTTTCTGTAATATATTGCAAGCCCCTTCCCAATCCCGTAGTAACATATAATCTCGGATTTGAATCCTGAAGCAAAATACATTTCAATAATTTCACTAGAATTCTCCAAAATTCCCAATATACTAATGAATTTGAACCTAAAGTTTACACTACGGGCTACTAGAAAGGCGATAAGAACCAAACATACAAAGAAACAAACGATTTCATGTACAAAATTGAAATAGAAAATGTATTAAATGCTTCTTCTAAAACGCCTTCCCGTGGTATGGGGTCCAAAATTTACTGCGTATCTATAAAGATGTTCATTTGGCTTGAGTCCTACTAAATAGTAGTTCTTTACCAAATTGTAATAAAAACAAATATAATTTCAGGTTGTAACATCAGCACAAGTGCAAAGAAACCCGCTAGCACAGTGTCCACTCAGAAGTTCAACTCTCTCTGTCAACGGAGAACTACAACTTCAACAGCAACGTTGTAGAGCTGCCAGCGTAGCCATCGATACAGACATGGTCTCAGAATTCGACCCATCCAGCTCTGATTCCGGCGTCGTAAGTCGTTGTGCAGTTGTAAAACCTCTAAAACTAAGGATATGCCAACCGATTTTTGGCAAAAAAGCAGATTCCTCTAGAAGACAGAAGCAAACCAAGCCTAGCAAAGCAGAATTAGAGCCAGCTATCCCAAAACCTCACAAACCAAGAGATCCAGAAAGAGAAAAGAGAAGATTAGCTAGAAAAAAGGAGAAGCGTGCTACTTTAATTCTAGGCTTAATAATGGGTAGTTTCATAGCATGTTGGTTGCCATTCTTCTTTCTTTATATTTTACAAGCTGCATGCAGAATCTGTTCTATACCAGAAAGTGCGTTTGCGATAGCTTTCTGGTTGGGATATATGAATTCTGTTTTGAACCCTGTTATTTATACCATCTTTAATAAGGACTTCAGAAGAGCTTTTAGAAGGATACTGTTTAAGTGATGTTTGTCTTACCTGTGCTGCTATAGATGCGTTACCAATCGCATCATGTTGGCTCAACAGCGGGCAGCACCGGGTCTTTACAATGTTCGATAAATCATAATCATTGTCTTCTGCCAACTGTACCTATTTAGTGCTTACATTAAAATTTTAAGTATTGTTTAGATTTAAGGGAGGATCCAGGAACTGGTGATGTTTGAATACATTGAATACACTATATAGGAAGTATCAATAGTATGGAACAATTTTAACAAAAGATCGCTTCGTTTAAAGCCATACAAATTACAGTGTCATACACATAACACATACATAATGTGTGATCAAAAATGAAAAATCTCTATTTTTTATTCCCAGATCTGCGGATTTTTTTATTTGCAAGTAGATATATTGCAGATAAACATATTGTCATGGCTATTGACTATGCCAATATTAGATTCGCCCTTGTTTATATATTCACCGCTTTCCTTAATAATAGTAGCTGTACAAAGTTATACAACACAATAGTCACTCTCTATCATTTTTCATTCTTTCTTCACAGGTTCCCTTACAATACCCGAAACCGTGAATACCAAGTTTCCCTCGTCTAGCCGATGGTATTTGTGATGCTGTATCTAACGAGTGGCTAGTTCTGTTGAGGTATAGTTAGATAGAAAAGCCTCGAACTCGTGGTTTGCTTAATTAATACCAGACGCTTAACCACTCACTCACTGATGCACCTATGATGTTAAATTACATATTTGCTAGAGTATTGTAAAGTATTGTATAACTTTGTACAGCGTTTATTATTTAGGTGGTTACATTGTTATCTTTCAATTTCTATATTTTGCGAGCTATATCTAAATTGCTAATAGTTAAATTTAAATTATCAATATTATTTGTATATATAATTGTAACCAATACATATTATTAGCTTGTTAAATATACAACTATCATCCGAAAATATGGTTTATTTAATTCAGGTTTAAGGTAGGTATCAATTGTAACTAAATTGTTTTATTACAAATTAACACATAAATTTTATTTTCAACACCCTTGTTTGTAACGTGAGTCTTATTACCTCACTTTTAGACTCATAATCCCATATATAAAACACGCGTGTTTTTTACTTTACATTACAGCACAAGAGTCATAATATAACCCAATGAAGTTAAATTCGTACAAGATTTCATTCTTAATTTAACCGCATAATACAGTTTTTATTTTTTAACCACGACTTTGTTGGCTGTTTGGCGAAGTTACCCGTGCTTTATATAGCGCGACACGGGAAAAACAAAACATTTGAGAATTGTGCTTTCATTAATTGTTTTAATAATTAAATGTTAAAACCACATGAAGTTTGTTTTTTTCCTCGCAAGTGTGTTAAAAAACGTCGTATGAAACGCGTGTGCATTGGTCATTACATACATACCCTTCTTATGGCGCTCGCCTAGTGGCTCGCGCTGATAATACCGCCTCGTACGTAATGACCAACATAGCACACTTGTATCACAATGTACTTTTTATGTATTACATTATTATTATAACATTTTTTACATTAACGTTATTTAATATACTATACCATAATTAATAATTATGTACACCAATATACCTAAATTAATTGTTTTTGTTCTCAATTATTTATAAAAATGTTGACCATATTTTTCGGAGAGATGTTGTATTACTTTATGAGTATATTTTTAGTAATTAATTCAGGTAAAAATAACTTGACTTATTTTTTGCATTAAATAGATATTTATAGTTTTTTTAAATAATAAAATTAGTTGCGATATTATTATAATAGTGTAGCATACAATAGGTTCTTAGTTGATAAGAAAAAAACTGCAATTTCACTAAACGGATTTGAATGATTATTATTACTTATGATGTAGCATCATATAATAGTAAATTAAGTATAAAATTTATCATCTCGTTACAAAGAAATACTATTAAAACCCACTTATATGCTTTTTAACTGATCTTTTTAACAGTTAAATTTTAACTTGTTGTTATTTGTATCGAGATGATTATTTATAGTTATAAAAAGTAGACACCAAACTATGTAGATTAGAAATATGTAAGTCAAATAAGAAAACATATATTGGTCAGATTACATATAAATAATTAAAGATATAGATTAAGGCTTTTCCAAAATTATTATAAATATAGTACAAAAACTGAAGTACTATGCTTAAACGCTTTTATACGCTTTAAAATCCGGTACAAAATATTGACATATGGCTTTGCTAATTTATTTATATTTTGTACTTAAAAAGCTTTCATATATTTTTTTACAGTAACTAATTTTTTTTTTAAATTCATAATCATCTAAACCAATCGATCGTTGTAAAGATTTTAGGTCTTACCAGACTGATCTATTTTCAAATGATTTTTGATACTAAATAATAATTTTTATAAACATAATAAAATTTCAGAGTTCCTCGAATTTTCTAGATAAGTCTTTTTTATCTTTCAATAAGTACAAAAATTGTTTGAAAGTTAGATTAGATTAGTATAAAAATTTTTTTTTTAATATAAATTTTGACTGTATCTCCGTGCCTATCAACTCGCACCTTAAAACAATAAAATGCACCAATTATATTAAAGTTTATATTACATATAACATTTTTAATTAATTAAGTTATTTCATTATTAAAAGCAGTATAATATAACATGAAATTCAAATTTTAAATGAAATGCTGGATACATTTTCGGTTAATGGTTTTGCCGTCTCGTCTATTTTAAAACAAGTGGGTGATTACAGTAGGTAAAAAGTTTTGTGCAGAAATGTGAATGAGAGTAATGAAAAGTTTTGTTGATTCATATTGAAATGTACTGCGTTTTGAATGCAGGATATAAATTATCTAATGTTTTTATTTTATGTAAAAGATAAAATATCAAGGCGAATATACCAGGTATATTATTTAAAAAAAACTTTTAGTGATTGCTGCATAAGTCACCAAATTTATCCATCAGAAAATGACCAATTTTAATTCGTTCGACACTTGCTCTTGGTCTTTTTTTCTTCGGAATATTTTAAAAACTTTTAATTAATTTAAGTATAATTTTGTTGTTAATTAAATACTTTATCTTTGTGAATGTAAATATGTACTTAATAATTAATAACTAGTTTATACCAAATACGAACACCAAAATATTTCCTCTAAAATTTTAATAATGTATATGTATGTATATAATGTTAAATCTTATGACGACAAACTTTTATTCAAAGATATTATACGTAAATTATATTTTCCAATTTTTAAGTCCCAAGGATTATTGTGATATATAATTTTAAATATATTATAATTTTTCGTTCAATCCCAATATTACAAAATAAGATTTTTCCAATGAATTTAAAATGTTACCTACCTAATGACTGACTATAGTTTGTACTTCCCATTTCTTAAACACTTCGTATGTATATAAATAAGCAATTTTAATTAATTATAGTAAATCTACAACGAGAATTTAATTCTAAATTAGTGTAATTAAAAGTATGTTAAGAATAATTACAATTATAATTATTATAAATAGTACATTTAGCATACAATACAACAACAACGCCTTGTTTTAATTAATTATCAATTTAAATTGATTTCACTTTATGAGAATTTTGTTTTAAAATCTGTTAATTGTCACACCACTTACATTTTATAGTCTTCCAAAGTGTGTACGATTAATATTTATATTTGTAATATATTATTCCAAAAAATATATTTATCTATTAACACTGTACAATATTTTAAATTAGGTAACTTCAGAGAAATAGTATTTGTAAATCTTGTATATAATGTATATAAAATATACCTATTTTTCGTTTCATTCAGCACTAAGTATATGATTCGGCGTAAGGTTGTTATATTATTATAATAATTATGCGAAGTAACAATTTAATATAATTACTAAATTACTACTAAATATACTAGAAAGTCGGAGTATACCGAGCCCAGTTGTATACTTTGGCATTTCTACTATAATAAAACAAAAATTAGAAGCGTTCTTTATGTTTTTTATTTCAAAAATAGAAACTAATTTGAATAAATTTGTCCATAATACATTTTTAAAGTTTTGCCATGTCAACGAGTTTCTCTCCCGTGGCATTATAACTTGTCCTATTTTTTGAACACTTTTTTTTTATTTTCCAGTTGCTATTAATTTCTACTTTACCTTTATATTCTGGAATTGTATAACTATAGGTATGGATACATAACAATGTAATTTTTTTTTATTAATTAACTCATCTGTAAGTGTAACTATCACAATTCTAAAACTGCCATAGGGGACTATACTCGTTTGTGTTAAAAAGTAATTTCACGGTCTTTAACGTGCTCCTTGGCACTACTACAAATACAAATGAGTTGAGAAATAGGGTATAATGACTACTGTACCTAAACTATGACGCTGTTTTGTCATCTGTAGGCAAAGCTTTGAAAATTTATTGTAAAAAAAAGTAGTGAATAAAAAACGAATATCTTTGAAATAAACATGAAAACATTCTTGTCCATAATGACCCCTTTTTAATCAGTGATAAATAAATCAAATATTTAAGTTTATTAAATTAATTTTATTTAAGTAGGTAATTATAATTAATAATTACGAAATTAATATTTAACTATTCTAGAAAATTCATCAAAAAAAATAATTTAATAACATAACCTTTATTATAGTAACTTGTTCAATAACTGCTGTTCTAAATTATATACTATTCGTAATATAAGTATACTATTATTAATAATTAATTAATAATTACTTAATATAAAATGTAAGCATATTCTAATTAGAATTTGTAAACTTTATTATTTTGAGTTGTGTTTGTGAGGTTATTTATACTGTCTAGTTATTACAAAAAAATCTTATTGACTAAATTAATAATGTAAATGAGAAAATATAATATATACGACGTACCAATATACAAATTTTAATCTTTATTCTTCTTATTTTATTTAGTACTAGCTCTCCACCCCGTACCTACTAAATTTTAACCCCTATTATTAGGGGGTGGGTTTAAAAAAAGTAGCCCATGTCCTTCCCTAGAGTTCAAGGTTTTCCCGTACCAAATTTCTTCAAAATCGGTTCCAAACTTTGGATTACCTCGGCCACAATTTTTTTTATTTTAATTTTTCACGGGTTGCGTGAATGCTCCTGAAACCGCGTTATCGGTTCCAAGTTACCCAGCGGAAGACCAAGTCTCCCTCTTTTAGCAGATGGTAATTGTGATGCTATACCTAACGAGTGGCCAGTTCTGTTGAGGTATATGTGTGGTTTGTCGGATTTTTAATATAAGAAAATCATGGCCTGGGCCGAATCGTGGTTAGCCTAGTCTTAACTACTCGGCCACATATAAATCTGGGTTTGGATGTAGGGAGTAATCTCTAAACTATTGATTCTATTCTGAAAATTCTTTCACTAATAGGAAGCTACATTATTATCCTTGAGTGCTTAAGAGGATGTATAGAGCTATCAGATCTGATTTAAAACCATTTAACATGGCAATCAGTACTCATATCATTAGGAAAAAAATGGTATTACAGTTAATCGTATTTCAGACACTTGGCCTGTTATCAAAATGTATTTTCAGAAACCTTTAGAAAAAAATTGCAAAGTGGCCTCTGAAAAAACGTAAAATCTCAAATATCTTAGCTATTCATGAAATAATGTTGATGATATTAAGTATGAATATCTGTTGTAAGCTAATAAAGAACTGGCCTGATTTATATTTTCAATAAAGTGGCTATTTTAATATAAATAAATAATTTAATGATTTTCCATTTACGCCCTTTTATTTCAAGCAGCGTAATGTCACTGCTTCTCTATCACTCCTACTAGAGAGTAGTACTTCTTATTCAATTGATCAGTGATCGCCGAGGCGCCTTGCTAGACGGTTGAGTGTTGCGTGCAGTCCCGAAAAATAATTATTAATATGGGAAACAAAATGGGGGCGGTGCCATCTCTCAAGGTCTTTGGCTCTATTATTTATTTAATTAAAAATTATCCACGGACGAAGCCAGGGGCGAAAAGCTAGATCAACATAAATGCGACATAACATATTTTGCCAGTACATAAGAAACGTCTTCTAATAAAAGGAGTTCATTAAAACTTGTCACGAAACAGAACAAAGCAAATACAAGCTTCGGTCCATAACTTCTCTAGATATAAACAACAACTGTGTACCAGAACGTTATATAGATAACTTGCTCATTATTTCTTAATAAGCTTTTGTGTATGGATTTACGGCATGCTCTCCTGCTTCAGAGGGCAGGTTCTAACGTAAACCACACAAATTTCCCATTCCGGCCGCCGTATGATCTAGGCGGACCGTTTGTTACAAGAATTAGACGAGTCTGTGGTCTAAGCGAAGGACCGACGTGATTTTTTGCACAGTGATATAGGCTACCTTTTATCCCGAATTTCCTTCGGTATAAATTTTATGTCACATTCTAAAAATAAATACAATTGTGAATTGACTCCGAAACGACTGGATAAAGTCATTTAGGCCATGAACACAAATTTTCCTTTAAAAAACAAGTGATTCTTCGGCCTTTTTCTATAATTATTGGACCAATAATCAATCAAACCCGAGAACGTCTACTCCCTAACCACTAGGCTATATATCGTGTCGTAATGAAGTGATTATTTATCTCAAACCAAATCGAAACATGAAGTTTGTATTTAATGTTGTAGTGTTAACTAAATTTACTTCAAGTGATCTGATCGAGTTTGTTAAGGCGATGTTAACTTTTCTGATACTATTTAATTAAGGGCTTAACAGATTTAAATTAAATTATGCAGACCTAGAGGCAAGGCCTAACTATATAAAAATAAAAATATAGATACGCATCCGGAACGATGTCATTAGATAAGAATGTGGAGTGAAAGATAATGTTGTGACTAAAATGAAGAAATGTCGTTTAAGCTGGTTTGGGCACATTGAAAGAATGAAGGATGAGACGACGATGAGGGGTGTACTTATATTGAACATATAAAAAATGTATTGATCGATAGAAATATTAAAAGAACACACAATCACCGTGCATGTATGTCAGGATCGTATCAGGAAATAGGTATGTCAGGATCGTAACAAATGGCATTCGATACTCTCTGTCTACCCCTCTTGGGATAAAAGGCGTGATGATAGATAGATAGATTGATAACTACTTACATCGGTTAAAGAAATGACAATGGGCAACTGGCTAACATTAAAGTGTATCAGGCTGCACTGGTGCACAGACTATTATACTGGTGATCGTTCCTTTTAATAACTACATATTATAAAACAAAGTCGGGGAAATGTTAGCGGCAGCGAGTTTTCATGGCGTATGCTGTCTAAGCAAAATATTTTCGTAATAATTGTTGGAAGAGGCCGTGTAATATGATGGCGGGAATCGCATTACAAAAAGCGTATGTGTATGTCAGTGATATCAATTTACACAAAGCGAATTTCATATAAGTATTCAAATATTTACAAACCGTTGTAATTTTTTTTGGAAATATAACTTTATCTCAATTGTATGAGTTGAGAACGCCCTTTGTTTTCAAAAACATACTCATTTTCATAAAGTATGTTAAATTATCTATAGGTTATACAAGAAAATGGTACATTAGTAAATATATTATGTCTTAGTTTCGAAATTTAAATAGTTTTCGAAAGATAAATTTATTTGACACCTAAGATTTTGCAAGACGACAGGCGGACCACCTAAAATCAGTTACACCTAAGTTTTATGAAGCCTTGAAAGTTGTCAATTTCACGCGTATTTTCAACTCATTTTACCACTCAAGTTCTCATAATATATTTACTAATGTACCATTTTTTCGTATTACCTATAGTTATCGCGTAATTTCTTAAATCGTGAAGCATGTAATTTTTTTGGACAAAAGTTATCAGGGTTCTTCAAAACTGGAGGAGACTACCTCCACTCCTTTTCTTTTCTTTTTTCTTTATAATTTTAGTTTCTAATGTTTAATTTTTAAGGATTTTTTATGGTTTGATTTATACATATGTATATTTATTTATACTTTTGTATTTTTAATAAGAAATAGTCTTTAAAAAATGTTCATTTAAATTACTTGATATGCGAATAGTATTTATTCTATGATTTAAACATAATTGAAGTCAGAATAAAGAACAAACCATAATATGAATGGAAAAGTATAAAAGCGTCATGTGCCCAAAAAATAAGCGATTTTTCACACCCGTCACGATTTACTAATTTTGGGATAATTTCTCATTATCAAGAGATAGAATAATAATTATTGTATGTTCTTATTATTTATTCTTATATTGTCTTTTTATCAAGAAATACAGCAACCTGGTACCTAGTCTATTTTAGTGTAATATATTTAGCCTCAGTTTGAAGAATTTATGCGGATTTTGTATTCTGATATGATAATATAAGATTTCAGTCAATCACCGGCGCGCCGCCGTACGGTCCACCGAAACTGACCACAGACTCGTCCAATTCCTATAACAAATGGCCCGCCTAGATCGTGTGGCGGCCGGAATGGAAAATTTTCGGTGCGATGTCGGACCAATCTGTGGCCTACTTAATTAAGTTCAATTATTATTGAAAACTACAAATGTGTGCCGTTTGATATAGAAACTCTAAGTCCGTAGGGTTCAAATGCCAAAAAGTTTATTAAACCTTAAACCTTACTCATTCAACGAATCAGCATCGTGATTCACTGCGGAAATGCAACCAGTATTATTGCCACTATTCTACGCGGACCTAGTTTATTTAGTTATTATTAGGGCCCGGATTAATATGTATTTACATATTTTTATTTGAAATTGTTTTCGTTCTTAATATGGTTTCTACATAAAATATGTTATTTAGATCGTGAAAATTCAGGTTTTATTTTCCATATTTTTCTACATTTTAAATATAAATCCATATTCCACAAAATATTAATCAATTTATTCATATTTTCATCAGCGCTATGAGTTTAAAAATTCTAGCAAAACGAATATAAACTATATACCCAATATTACGATCAAATCAAAACTACTATTTTTGAATTGGAAAACGAGGCTGCTGCTATTGCGATCTCAAAAGAAATTCTCAAAGATAATAAAGGCGCTCGAGAATTCTTCCACTTCACTAAATGAAAATTTGAAGATTATCGAAAATATCGAAAAGAAGGTTTCTGAATCGGGAGGACCCGTTGCTGAAGTTGCTAAGCAAAAGTTTAGTTACGTGATAGAAAAAAAACAAAGGAGTTCATATCCTAAAAAAAATTAACAGCATGCTGTGTGGAAGATTAGAAGGCGACATAGACGTGCCCTACTCACTTGCAGAATTATGCAAATTTAAATATGCTCCAATCACATCCTGTGATGTTGAAACATCATTCAGCCAGTACAGACAAAAATCGTCCAAATAGAAAAAGATAGCCTACCCCCTGCCGAATATGTGCTTAAATCGACTCCTCGTGCTCTTATGGCAATTCCTCTCAATGAGCACCACTAAAAATGGTGCACTATATATAGCAGTGGATCTTAAAAGGTTGATGATGATGATGAATGATTTGATTTAATTTTAAGGTGATTTATATTGTTACATGTAAAAAACTGTTATCTAATATAATTAAAGTGAGACAGCGCCTTAAGAGCTGCGAGTCGGCAATCGTCGTGAAGTTAGTAGAAGTTGTAGTAACCGCGGGGACATGTCGGTACAAACTTACATCCAACTTAATTGAAAATGTTTGTCATACACTATAACTTTATTTGGTCTACAACTGTACAACTGTACATTTGTTTAACTTACAATTTTCTTCCCACACTTTAAAATTCAATTTTCACGCAAAAACTACTAAACCTATTTTGTTACGGTTTGCACTATTAGATAGGTTGAGTCACCGGGAAGGTTTACGAGTATTAAACATGGACCTATCATGTTTAGGAGCTGAGCATTAACAGTCTTAGTGAATCCAGTCGGAAAAAAGTTAGCCTCGATGGCGTATGCTGTCTAATCCGTTAAAGATACTTATAACAAAATAACAAGAATGAACTATTTGATAAGCGTATTTACCTAGTCGGGGCGGGGGCGGGGTCGCTAGTAATATTTAAATGCGAAAGAGTCTGACGGATTGACGTCATTTGATAGCACAGAGATAGTTTCAAGGCCTGAGATGAGACTGACATAGGATACATACATACATCCATACATCGCTTCATACATGCACGTCTATTTTTTTTTTTATATTTATATAAAACCTTAAGGGGCGGTGGTCAAGGTCATCTTGTATCTGTCAAAAATATGGCATATCTCAGTTAATCCTGGAAACGTGAGTTTATTTATACAACATTTCCTCAGCACACAGTTGATAGTTATTATTTTAAATTGGATTGAAGCATATTTTCATTGTTAAGAGTTCTAAATAGCCATAATTTCCGAAACGCAAAAGCACCGCTCGTATCGAAAACTACGGCTCTTTAGAACCCTGAATAATAAAAATATGGCTCAATACAATTTCAAATAATGACTATCATTGTGTGTGGTGAGGAAATGTTGTATAAATAAAATAAACTCACGTTTTGCCATATTTTTGACAGATACAAGATGACTGAGAGCCACGGATCCTTAAATCAAATCTAAAGATATAACTTAATAAACCAGGTCCGCGTGAAATAGTGGCAAGAATAGGTACTGGCTGCATTTCCCCGCTGAATCGTGATGCTGATTCGTTGAACGAGGAAGGAGCCAGCCCTCTTGTCACCAGAAGAGATGATCAGTCGAGTTTTTGGCATTTGAACCCCACGGATTTTTAGGGACATCAGGTATTTGACCAATGAAAGTTTGTCTTGGTCAATTATAAAGCTATTATTGTTTGTTCAACAACCTCATCTGTTATTGGATTTCATTTAGAAATAAGTGTAAGTCCATACCCATGTCCTATAAGCAATAGTGGTTTAGTGGTTTTTTCATTAACAATTTTTTTATTGACCTCAAAAAATATCACTTCCGCTGGGGATTTTTTTACCCGTGAATTTATAAAAAAACACATATCAAAACAATATTCTGTCAAACATACAATTAAATCCAAAAAGAATAGAATAAAATATTAATTACATCACAAATAAATAGAATAAACAGGAAAATCTAAAGAAATTTCATCAATATGGACAAAATAAACTATGACATTCTAACAAGTTTACCAGGGTTTACTCAGAACACCAAATTATTTTTGTCTATACCAAAAAAATAAATTATGCATTATACCATCCGTAAGTACTTTCCTAACTTTTGAGTTAGGTATTACAAATTTTGAAAAAGAGAAAGCTTATGTACTTTTAAAATTTCGTTAAAATTTGTATTTAGGAATAGAAATTTTATACGTTCGTAGTGAAACGGGCGCGGTAGCATCCAAAAACGTATTGATCGCATCCGGAACGATGTCATTAGAGAAGAATTCGGAGTTAAACATGATGTTGTGATTAAAATGAAGAAAAATAGTTTTTAAACGCTGGTTTGTACACGTTGAAAGAATGAAAGATTGACTAAAAAGGTTTATATGGCTGAAGTAAAAGGAAACGCTGGCAGACGACGACCTAGGTGTACTTTTATAGAACATATAAAAATATATTGATCGATGGAAATATTAAAAGTACGCACAATCGCCAAACATGTATGAAAGGTATGATGAATATAAAAGAAGCGAAAGAGTTATGTCAGGATGGTAGCAAATGACATTCGATTGTCTCTGCCTACCCCTCTTGATATAAAAGGCGTGATGATAGATATATAGATCAAGATGAAACCAAGGTCAGATTCCAAATAATTGGATTTCTTAAATGTGTATGGATTTTATGGCAGACCATGTCAAGAACCGGGTCCTCTCAGTTTCAAATCTTACTCTCTTACCACAACTAATGTTTTATCACTTTCACTTCTGACTTATGACTCCCGGGAATACCCAGCAGAAGACTTTAATCTACCTCATTTAGCCCATGTTATTTTTGCGTTAACCTTACCTAGACCATTCAGATAATTGTGTATTAGGAAGGCAGTTTATGAGTTATTGTATAAAAAAACCACTTGAACCAGCATTGCTTTTATCTTTTTCAGACTGTTCAACCAACCCCAAAAATGATTAAAAACCCAAACAAGAAACCCACCACATAAAACTCCATTCACCAAACCCAAAATGAATCCCTGGCTCCTCTGCCTTTTACTCCCCTGCTTCTGCCCCTGCATAGTGTTGCCAATCATTATATTTCCAATCGTCTCCTGTATACCATTTTGTAATTGCTGCATGGATAGACTTGTGCCACACCAAGAGGTGTTCGAAAATATTGGAAACTCTGGTGACCAACCCTCGAGAAGAAGAAAACATGAGGGGTGTCATTTGGTCACTTGTGGTTTGACCTGTCAACCGGGAAGACTGATTATGAGATCGGAACGATGCTATTTTTTCCGTACCTTCACGCCTGTGCCTTATCGGGGCAGACAGAGAGGGTAAACAATTGCATACTTCTCATGCTTCATTTATATCCTGAGAATTTGAAATTATTATTTTTTGATAGGTAATTCTGAAATTGCTATTAATTCCTAATATAATCATGCTTCGTATAAAAAAATTACCTATGTAGCTAGCTATAGTAAAAAAAATTCAGATAAATCTTCACAACCAAATTGGCATTTTGATTTAAGTTACGGTTCTAGAGTACCCTGCAGAAGATCGTTTAACCGATGGTATTTGTGAGGCTATACCTAAGAATCCTCTAAGTGTGGTTTGTCGGATTATGTACATAAGTTTTTAATAAAAAAAACCCATTGGTACATGGCCGGGATCCGGGATTGAACCCGTGGTCTGCCTAGTTAATATCAGACGTCTTAACCACTCGGCCACTGACGCACACAGTTATTATTTTATTACATCATTCATTCATTGGGCCGTTTCGGAGCTAATACTAGACAAACAACAAAGTTTAGATGCAATGTGTTTACAACAATTTGAATACCTACATAAATACGCTCACAACTATTTATATATAAGAGATAGACATATACTACCGCGGACTTTTTTGTAGATCATTTTATTCTACACAATTCTGTCTTACAACATTTTGTTATATTTTTGAGTTTTAGTGTAAAAAATCCGGCCGAATCCGTTGCGTAAGTAATTATATTTAAAAGTTGTGGTTTTTTTGGCGTTATTTTAGTCCTAAATCGAGTTTGTGAATATCGTATGCAAAACCTGATGCAGCGTAATCGAAAACCAATCACATAAGCCGATTGATTGAAAAGTCGATAAACTGGGAGATTATTCTAGACAATTTGAATTTTAAAACTATATAAATAAATTGGTCAAGTGTGTATCGGATTAAGTAATAGTAGTAAATTTATACCTGTCTACCTATCAATCTATCATCACGCCTTTTATCCCAAAAGGAATAGGAGAATGCTGAGTGAAAGATGATGTTGTGACTAAAATGAAGAAAAGTAGTTTACGCTGGTTTGGGCACGTTGAATGAATGAAGGATGAAAGATTGACTAAAAAGGTTTATATGGCTGAACTGAAAGGAAATGCTGGCAGAAGACGACCTAGGTGTACTTTTATTGAATATATAAAAAAATTATTGATCGATGGAAATATTCAAACATTTACTAAAACAATCGCCGAGCATGTATTAAAGGTATGATTAATATAAAGGAAGCTAAAGAGGTATGTCAGGATCGTAACAAATGGCATTCGATTGTCCCTGCCTACCCCTCTTGGGATAAAAAGCCTGATGATAGATAGATAAATAAAAAATCTATCGCCCATGTATGGCTGTGTAAATGGGTGTAAATGGGATTGGGTTAGCGACAAGCCAGGGTTTCCACCCTATGGGTTCAATCATCACGCGATCTAAAAAGGAAAAGCACCAATTTTCGCCATTATAAATATGTTCGCGTCATTATTCTGAGACAAAAACAACTAAATTCTTCTTTTCTTTATGATTAACTGTCAAACTTTGTCAAACATCATAATAAAATAAAGATGTCTGAGGCCAAATAAAAATAATAAAATTAATAACCAATATGTAAATATGTACACTAAAACCTCTGAAAAGGAAAACAAATTTACATATAATTAACACAATTCATCAATAATTTACAAGGAAAATTTAAAGTTCACGTAAGTACATACTAATTTTCCATCCCGGCTTCATCCGTGAATATTTTTGGAAATTTGACATAAGAATCCCGAAGAATTTCCGGGAATAAAAGCCTGTGTCACACTCCGGCCTTCCAACTAAACTTACTAAATAAAAAATCACGTTGATCCGTCGCACCGTTTTGGCGTCATTTTTAATATCAGTTAGAATTCCACAATAGGAGTGTAGACAGTAAAAGAAAATAAATACACAATAATATTTTTTATATAGTTTATAACGTATAATCACTGAAAATAATGTTTATTTATTTGTTTAATTTTATATCAAAAAGAAGAATCATAAATTGATACTTCCGGTCACGTGACCGCAAACGGAAAGTGACGTCACTATATCCTAAATGTCAAATAAATAACCACAGACTAGTTACTATATTATAATAACTGCCTGTCAATCTGTCGGTGACTAAGTTATTTCCTTGTTATTTTATCTAATCTGTGACCAATATTTTGTTGATTTACTATAACGTGACGTCATCAACGTTTTCGCGGGAATTTGAAAAATTAAGTTAAAAAAATGTTTTATTTAATGAAAATACAAATAAAAAAAATCTAGATATTTTATTACGTATAGTAAACCTTACAGCTCTAATTTAAAAGTATTAAAAAAAAATCATCATATTATCTCTCATAGATTCCCGGGGAAGTCAGTCATCAAAATCCAATTTTTATCAAATTTTTCAGAAAGCTTGACCCTATTTACGAAACTGAAAAATAATAATATAAAATTTTGTTATTGTTTTGAAAATATGATAGATCGATAGAAAAAAATCCTAAATACACCTCTGAAAACTTTATTTATCAAATTTTATGGCTATAATATAGATGGTATGATTACAAAAAATTAGCACGAATATTTTTTTGGTAATTATCTATCTTTTCATTGTAAAATTATTTCTATGTTGTACAAGATTTTTAGAAAAATTATCGCTTATGTTGAATCGCTTACTGTTTCTATCCTACTCGCGTGCGCGCGATTTTAGATAAATGCGTTCTGCTTTTTCATCAATCATTTTCCCATCGACCACTCACCTAAAGCTTTAAAATTTAATATTGTTTTAGGTACAAAGAAGGAAGAAAGTTATATTTATTTTGATTTATGGAACATTATATAACAGACTGTATGAACTACGTGTCTCTTGTTGGCACTGACGTCGTGTGTTCAGTACATCATGGCTTTTCATCAATTATGTGCAGATTTGTCGAATTTGCCATCTCACCTGTTATTACACAATTCTTCGATATAATACATAATATATTTACATCTCATATTACAAGACGTTAGAGGAAATAATGTAGCTAAATTTAATATATAATTTGAAATTTAAACCACACATATTGTGTTTTTTTCGTTTGGTAATATTAATTCTTCTGAAGATAATTTATACCTATCAACAACAAAAAATTGCCAAGACTAAAGGTGACCATGCACCCATTCGTCCAATCAACGGCGCAATCGACCACAGACTCGTCCAATTCTTATAACGAACGGTCTGCCATCCGTTTTCAAATCGTTGTATTTCAATGACCGGAACGATCTGTCACATACACATCCACACGCTTGTTTAAACGAATCTTGTGTATCTGTGTGTGTGAATTGCATGTGATCTAAATCGTATGATTAACATCGCTAATGTGTGGCCTGTGTTCAATCTCGATCATACGGTGGCCGGACCGAAAACTTTCGGTGAGATCCGGTATCAGTGCGTGGGCTACTTTATGTGACCATACGTCCCTTATTTTGGGTACTCCGTGCCAGTGTCCCCGAGGCAAGCTTCGGGACGAAGAAGTGTCCCGTTTTTTCAGAAAGTTCAAATGGCGCGATATTTTGAAGTGACATTCGGCGCTGAGGCCAAAAAAATCGTGCAAAGAATTTTATTCTTACCAAAAAACATCACCTATTAAGTACCTATATTAAAACAAGTTCGTCGGAGAAATATAGCAACTGAGCATGTTTCATTACTTTTTCGTAATTTCAAAAGAAAACTTATTATTTAAAATGTGTTTTTTTTTAATATTGCCGAAAATAACTCAATTTTGAGAAAAAAATTGTCATGTTAACTATGACTCGCACGTTGAGGGTTCCGATCCATCGAATCCAACGTCTCTGTAGACCTCTGGAATCATAAATAATAGTACACCCACCCCCGGCTGTCGCACTGGCGATAACTACATAAATAAATACGCTTTATCTACTTATCTATTAGAGATAGATATATGCTACCCCGGAAATTATTGTAGATCATTTTATTCCACACAATACTTTCCTACATCATTTTGCTATATCTCTGAAGAATTAGACAGCAAACGCCATGACTTTTCCCTGACTTGATTCACTTATACCTACTGTTAATACTCAACTCCTAAACATGATAGGCCCATGTTTAATACTCATAAACCTTCCCGGTGAATCAACTTATCTAATAGTGAAAGCCGTCTAAATCCGTTTTGAAAAAATTGCTTTAAACCTACATTATTTCAGATACACATATTTTTCTGAAGATAAGATAATAGGTAGGTATTATTTAAGGCAACTCTAGTTTCATCCATACAGCAACAGGTTTTCCACCTGTTCCGTTCTGAACGTTATATACATGGCCAATATCCCTACTATAAAGACAATAAGTGAAATAATTTTTGTTTATATACTTTTGTTACCACAATTTTTTATTTACCTTGAAGTATAATAAGACTTATCTTTTCTCAAAAACTTATGAAGTCACGATACATCATCCATCCATCTTCACTACTTCCAATTTAATAAGGAATGCCATGTATTTATGTGCAAAAAATCACATCGATCCGTTGCTCTGTTTCGATTTTGGGGAAAAAATTAAAAAGATAATAAAAAGAAAATGAGCGACCGGGGTTAATATTCGGCCTCTTATAGTTTGCGGGAAAACCTAAAAGAAAAACGTTCTGACCGAAAACGAAATAGTCAGCACGCGAGTCGTACTTGCAACTTGGTTAGTTTTTATTATTTAGTTTTTTAGATTTTTGAATGCAAAATACTTTTCTAACAAAAGAAAGAAACCAACAATTAATAAATCTATTAGAACTTTTCAAAAAGCTACGATGAGCTGCTTTTATTTGAAAAGGACGAGCCGATTTTGAAAGAAACGGTATATGGTACGTTTTCTCAGTTTAATTTCCCTTAAGGATTGCCCCTTCTGCGGTTCAGATGACCTTAGTGATGCGCTATATGTCCAAACTCGTGATATCGATAAAATTATATAATTTAGAACTTAGAAGTACACCGGGGTTCCCAACCTATTTTGCGTCGAGCCTCCCCGGATAATAAATAATTATTTTCTCTCTATTCTATCTCTATAATTATTTTCGTGATAAAAACCTACGCAAATTATTTTAAAGACATTTATTTATCAATTACATCTTCAAGTTATACAAAGTAAACTTTAATCAAATTTTATTAACAACACATTGATTGTGATGTGAGATTGTGGCGGATAATACTTCGAAAAGCAATAAAATAGTTTACATTTTTATATTGTTTAATTATTGAGATTCCAAAAAATTTTAGTGTCACTCACGTATTTTCAGGTTTTTTTTTTTAAAAAAGCAAAAGCATTACGCGTTCCCTAAGGAGTAAGGAGGCGCGCCCCACTGGTTGGGAAGTCCTGGTTTACACCATACATTATAATGAAACACGTAGTATTTCCAAAATTCAACCTTTAATTATTATTCTCTTTATTCTACTTAATATTTTTTATTTTTACATATTTCTAAAAAAACATATAAATATAAAAAAGGGTTATCCCCCGGAAGCGAGGTAAAGAACCAAGCTACCGGTGGTTAGGGTTGCAGAGACAGGAACCTCCTCACAACACGTGTCGTGCTGAGGAGTACTGCATTCTGGATCTGGACCTCCTAAGGTATTATTATACATTGTGTTTTAAAATAATACCTAAAAGAGTATGTGCACTTTTTTGTTTAGAATAATATAAACTGTCGACCTGTATGTGTGCTGTTTAAAAAAATTATATCGATAACTCAAAATGAACAGTCACATCCCTAGAGTCCCCTCTAACAACATTAAACGAGCCTTTTAATTTGTAACGAGTACATTTTTAGATTACTTTTACGTTTCCTTCTGTAAAAACCACACGGACGCATACGTTAAACAATTTTCTTCAGTGAAAACCAGTTGGATTAAAAAAACCTTTCAGTATGTCGTTCTTTGTTCGTATTTAAATGTTCATTGTAACTATGTCTTTTAGATTAGTCTACTTTTTTATTTAGTGTGGTGCATGGACGTAAAAAAGTAGAGGACGGATCGCCGCTAAGACAAAAGTGAAGCACCAATCGTGCATGTGTGCTACCGATTTTATTTATCTCTAATATATCTTTAAATTGTAGAATAAGTGGTAAATTACTAACTTACCTATGAAATGTGATTCCTTGAGATTTTTTATGAGTAATGGAGTTATTTTTGCATAATTTTACTACATAAGACGGCATTGTTTTTTATTTTTTTATTTGCGGCTTAACCGAATGAGAATGTGTGCGTGAGGCTCGTATTTACAATGAAACTGGCATAACTTGGTTGCTTCACTTTTGTCTTAGCGGCGATCCGTCCTCTCCTTTTTTACGTCCATGGTGTGGTGCTTAAGAGGATCGTGTAGCTCAGCGTACGCAGCGAAATAGGTATTTAGAAAATCATATTCTGTCTCAAGCGCGCTCTTCCCACGGGCATCAGTGCGACAGAGAACACTGCAGCTCGTGAGTGTTCGTAGGTATGTTCTTCGTTGAAAATTGCGTTTTGGGGGAAAACGATTTACACCTACTAAACTATAACGAAACCTTATAATTTTGGTGTCAAACGTTTTAGCAGATTATAATCTACGTACGTACGTTTTGCTTTTTTTGAAATTTTGCTTTGTTTCTCAAATACAGACGGTTTATTACGAGCAAGTTATGAACCAAAAAAACCGAGATTTGAGGGGCTTATAACTTTTGACCTATTACGAATTTTGAAAAAAGGAAAAAATACGTACGTAGTTTTTCATTATGTCAGTAAGATATTACAAAATCGTTAGAATTAAATAATATTTAGGGGTAGTAAAACGTTTTCTTCGTTTGTATGGACATGGACGCGGTACACTACACTCTTAAGTGTCAGGTTTTAATAATAATCTATAGTTTCTATACAAATAAATATTTTTTTGTCCGTCTGTTGTTCAAATGTTTGTCGGGAATATGCTCCGATGTGTCTTGATAGATTTTGATGGAACTTTCATAGATATTGTGGGTTCTTAGACTTCAGAATAGGTATATACTTAGTCTGCTTTATTTTCATTTCGATATCTTGAAAAATAAATATAAAATGGCATAGGCAGTCATGGGAACTGTCAGAAGTGAAAACGTTATTATTAACGCATATAGCGGTCCTTTCACAATGTATCTGTGTCCAGACCGAAGAATTGCCGGCAGTCAAAAATGCCCGACCGAGGCATACGTGGAAGTACATGAATTCCTGCCCGGACATTCTCGGGTCGCTCAACGCACCTAAAGAAGTTTTCACTTCAATAATACTCTTTATATGTCGTTAATGGGATTGGGTGCAGTGCATTATATTAAAATTCCACGAACGAACCCACAGACGCATACATTAAAATTTTCTCTAGTGAAAACCAATTGGATTAAAAACTTCTTTTGTCTGTCGTAGTTCATTGTTCGTATTTAAAATGTTCATTGTTTATTTAAATTGGCATGAACAAACACAAGTTTAAGTATCGAACATGCCAGCTTTTAAATATACCTAATAAAAAAAATTGTTTGTATTTTAACATCAGTAAACCAGTGAACCAATTTTAACAGCTTTCTTGAAGTCATTTTAACTCAAAATGCAGTCACGAGGGGTAGACAGAGACAATTGAATGTCATTTGCTACGATCCTGACATACCTCTTTCGCTTCTTTTATATTCATCATACCTTTCATACATGCTCGACGATATCTGAAAATTATATACCTAGGTACTAAAATATTTTCAGGTCATAAAAATCAGATTCTTATTCGGTACTTTAACTAGGTATCCACACCGGCTTCGCTGATAAAAGTATCAGTGCTGGAAGACCCGTTAACCCACCTATCTTCAGAACCCTAGAAACAAAGCAGATTTTACGTACAAGTTTATTAATTAATTATGATTCCTGAAAGCTTTATAAAAATCCATTGAGCCGTTCCGGGGCCTATTCTGGACAAACATTGTATTTATTTTGAAATCAAAGACAGATTAAGAAATATAGCAACATCTTACAAAATTACGGATTCTTCGCTTTCGCTAGTGAAACGATGGGACCGTGGAGTTTAGGAACCCAACCTTTTTACATAACTTTAGCTAAGATGCTTGTCGATACTACAGGTAACCCAGGAGCTGGATAAGTTTAGCCATCCAACTGAGGAAGCATGCAGCTAGTGGCTTGGTTACTATGCCGCAGGACTCTCTGGAGGAATTTTCTAAAGTTTTTTAGTTTTTAATATTATTTGATGTTGTAAATAACTTAGGGTATTAAAAAATAATAAATAATAATTTCACTTATCTATTTGAGATAGTTATATGCTAAAATACCTGATACTTTTTATTTGCATAGATTTAGTTGTGTGATGAAATGGAAATACGGTCTTTACGTAGAATGTGTGATATAAAGCGGATTGACTGCATCCTGAACGAAGAATGCGGAGTGAAAGATGATGTTGTGACTAAAATGAAGAAAAGTTGTTTATGCTGGTTTGGACACGTTGAAAGAATGAAGGATGAAAGATTGACTATAAAGGTTTATATGGCTGAAGTGAAAGGAAATGCTGCAAATAAAAATGAATTGATCGATGGAAATATTATTAAGTATGATATTATTGAAGGTATGATGAATATAAAAGAAGCGAAAGAGGTATGTCAGGATCGTAACAAATGGCATTCGATTGTCTCTACCTATCCCTCTTGGGATGAAAGGCGTGATGATAGATAGATAGATGAAATAAGTAGATTAAAAGCTCTTTCACAGTTGCCCCTATTGCAGAGTAACCTGTCAAAAAGGCTTTGGCCATTTCTAAAAACAAAGCAGAAAGAGCGGCCGCTTACCACGCACGTGGTGAACAACTGATACCAAGGATATGCAACTGGCACAGTTGAACACGCAGACAGTCCAGGACAAGGAATGACCGACTCCAAAAAATGGTATAAGGCAAAGAAGACGAAGAAGCATGTATAGATTTGGACACGGAAAGAGAACAGGCCATCATACTATATGGCCATCAAATTTATTTTGCTTTGATGTGAAAAATATTGTTGCAATCTATTTGATGAATATTTGCATATAAAGTAAACTATGGCAATTCAGTTTTAAACGTTCTGTGCACAAATTTATTCATGAATTTTAATGTGTATATTGAAAAAATAAATGGACGATAATTTTTTTTAAAAACACTTTCAAAAACCATGAGAAGTGATTAATATATAAGAAACGAAAGAGGTATGTCAGGATTGTAGAATACATACATTCACGACTTTTATTCATTGCGGTATGGTCAGAGACACGAATAACAGTGTCCACTTTCAGCCAGTTGCATTAAACACTTGTTATACTACGATTTTTAGAAAAAATGCCCTGCTTGTTTATTTTTGTTTTTTTTTCTTTTTTCACGAGTTGCCTTACAACTCTCGAAACCGTGTTACGGTTCCAGGGTACCCAGCGGAAGACCAAGTCTCCCTCGTTTAGCCGATGGTATTTGTGAGGTTATACCTAACGAGTGGCTAGTTCTGTTGAGGTATATTTAGATGAGTCATAGATAATTGATGCTTAGCATTTCTAGATGGAACCAATTTAAAGTCCAACGGTCTAATCAGAACAGTTTAAGTTTTATAATGTAATTAATTATTTTAAACATTTCATCTCTGTAAAAGTAAATGTAGTAGTTTTCTTAAAGGAAGCACATTTAATTTTAATTCCAGTCTGGCACTTATCTAAACCACAGTTTAAAATGAAATAGCCAGTGAATTGTACCATTTAAGTTTAAACTACTTTTCATGAACCACATTTATAGACTCGCCATAAATGCGAATGTGTATTCAGTTGTTCAAACTAGGTACATTGAATATAACTCTAAGTAAACCAAGCTCGCGTGGAATATTAGCAAGAATATTGGCTGCATTTCCCCGCTTAATCGCGATGCTGATTCGTTGAGCGAGGAAGGAGGTCGTGGGAATATTTATTTAAAAGCATTTTTGGAATCCCACGGACCTAAAATTTCTACACCAATCAGCACAAATTTGTAGTTTTTAATAATTGAACTATATATTTGCAACGTTTGTTTGTCCTTATTTCGCGTCAAAACAGAGCAACGGATCGACGTAATTTTTTGCACAGACGTTATAATTGGAGAGTGAGAGAGTAACAAGTAGTCGATCGCAGAAATCCTTCAGTATACAAAATTTAATATGTTTCCCTCTAAAGGTGGCCAAACCGACCACAGATTCGTCCAATTCTTGTAACGAACGAACTGCCTAGATCATCCGACAGCTGGAATGGGAAATTTTTGATGCGATGCCGGACCAATGCGTGGCCTACTTAATTTTTCAACCACGTGAATAAAAATTATTTTAACTACGGTAGTATTAATAAAAGCTATTTACTCTGGTTTGCACTCTGAACCTGCTAAAAACTGAAGGATTGAAAGTTTGATTAAAATAATAAATATGGCAGAAGTGAGAGGAAATGTTGGAAAAGGAAATACATTAAAAAATAATGATATTATCGTAAAACATGTATGAAAGGCGAGATGAATGTAAATTGCCTTTTAAAAAAAAGTGTAGGTACCGACTTCAAAAATTATGCACAGAAAATTAATTAGTGTGTTTTCCGAAAGCAAATACACAAGTCACTATAAAAAAGTATGCCCATAAAATTTTAAGAGTTTTCAATTTCTCCAGAATCCCATCATCAGATCCTGACGACCACCTGGAAAGTATACCCATTCAAACAAAAAAAAAATTGAAAATCGGTCTTCAAGTAATCGGGGAACATGCATAAAAAAGATTTCGACGAATTGAGAACCTCCTCCTCCTTTTTTTTTGAAGTCGGTTAAAAAGACGAAAGCGATAATGTCAGGATTGTAGCAAATGCCAATTTTTAACTTAATATTATAAATGCGAAAGTTTGTTTGTTTGATAGTCCTTTTATTATTTTTTATTGCACGGGATAAATTCATATGTAGCATTTTCGACGGGTGAAGCCGGTGCGGAAACCTAGTAGATAGATAATTTTATGGAAGACCCTATAAATAAGGTTCTCTTCTTTACTGAGAAAATCTCTAATGTGTATTTTGGGTTATACGCGTAGTTACAACTGTTTTATTTATATAACTCGAGTAGAATCTCATTTTGTACTATTGTATAAAGAAAAATAACCCCTGGCATAGGCATGATGACTAAAAAATTCTAATTAGTCCGTCAGTTAGATTATCAGAAAATATTGGACACGTATTTTTTCTTTTGTCAATTAAACAAAAAATGATAAAGATATAGCCCACTAAAGTTCCGCGTGACGTCACGCCTTAGTACAATTTTTAGCAAGGCGTGACGTCACCAGCCCCCTCTGCCAAACTTTGACGCGCTTTATCTCTGTCATTTTCTGTATGATTGACAAAAGAAAAAATACGTGTCCAATATTTTTTGATAATCTAAATGACGGACTAAATAGAATAATATTTTGTTTACCCTGTCATCTACCCTATTGCACCCAAAGTACCCTGCGATATCAACTAGTTCTTATAGGGCACATATCCATATGCTTACCTACTTCTCTCTATTAGAGCTCTTGGGTTTTTCTTTTGGGTATGATTTTATCAATTACCTATACCTAACCTAATAAATGCATTTTCAGTGACCTAACAAATAATATTTGTTTCTAAAATAGTAGATCTGTCACCTAAATTGAATCACCAAATAATATTAAAACGCTTACCTAAATATTAATTAAGAATTACTTGGAAATAATATCAATCATCAAATAATTATATTGTAATTTAATTTAATTAATTATTAATATAATCTCGATCATACGGCAGCCGGACCGAAAATGTTCGGTGAGATACCGGACCAGTGCATGGGCTACTTTACACCTGACTAACCTAAATATTCTTTACACTGGCCTAAAATTTGCCGGGAATTTTAATTTCTTCTTCACTGATTGCCTTGTGGCTCCCGGAACCGTGTTACCTTTCCCAGGGTACCCAAGTAAGTCTTCCTTTTTTAGCTGATGATAATTGTGAGGCATAGGCTCGAGTAGCCAGTTCTGTTGAGGTAGGTAAGTATAAAAACCCCATTTCTAGGTACAGCCGGGGTCGAACTGTACAGCCACCGACGCATTTTTTTTCTTTGTTCCATTAGATAGGTATCTAAGCATAGAGGAAATGTTCCTTCAAAAATTAAAATTAAAATTCCGTTTGAAAAATGAAATATTTACTCGATATTTCATTTAGATAAGTGAAGACAACAAAATCGAGTTAAATTTTTATTGAAATTGATAGACAGACAGACACCTAATAAAATACGTGCTTTGAACTTCGATCCCGGCTTATTTTTCATTTTTAGAAAATTGTTTTTGTTAGAGGAAACCAGACTAGTAACCGTGTCCACAATTAGCAACTATAATAGTTCAATATAAATAATATAATCTTTGAAAACTACAAATTTGTGCCGTTTGGTGTAGAAACTCTACGTCCGTGGGGTTACGTATCCCCTCGACTGATAACAATCTCTTTTGGTAACAAGAGGGCTGGCTCCTTCCTCGCTCAACGAATCAGCATCGCCATTCAGCGGGGAAATGCAGCCAGTATTCTTGCCACTATTCCACGCGGACTGGTTTGTTTAGTTATTTTTAAGGTTTTTATATTGTTATGTGTGAATAATTAAAATTAAACAGAGCAGGTGACAACCCTGTTGCTGCACGCAATGAGAAATATCGATCTAAAATATCTTTAATTTTCCAGAATTATGTACGCCGACTTTACAAGCTCTCCGAAGCAAAATAAGTCGATTAATGCCCTAAGAAAATGTATGCTTAGCATTTTTGGTTTGAGGATTGAACCCCTTGGTGTCAAGACAAACACTTTAGATAGACCACTGTGGCAATATTGTGTTTATTTATTTTTAGCTCAGTTTACTCAAATTATTCTAAGTCCGATATAACTTTTACTAGCCACTTGTAAATATTTTAAACTTAAAATGTACTCACAGTTTTAACACTCGTTTAACTTCATTGTTTTTCTACAATTTCTTGTGGAGCCCTCCAGTGCCTCGTTTCCCTTGAACCTTAGGAACAGCTTGCATCCGTTGCAATCCACTCGTAGCTCAGCAACTCACCAATTCACAATTTATCCGGCTCGAAGGACCATGTTAATTTTCCAAACCTCAATATTTCACAACAAATAATACAACCAATAAAAGCAAAGCAAACTGTATATTTTATCCACACCTTATAAACAAAATAATAACTTTATGTAGGTACACATCTTATAAGAAAACAATGAAATATTTAATACTGCTAGGGACGCTCTCTATTGACTAACACAATACTTACATCACCTTTTACCTACAGGCGCTCTCTATCGAAACCTTTACTTCCTGCCTAAACACCTACACTCTTATTAATAAACTCAAAGTAGCGACGTTTTAACTAAACTGTATTTCGTTTCCGTCTATCATAATGAATTGCAGATTTGTTAGACGGAGACGAAATACAGTTTAGTTAATACGTCGCTACTTCGAGTTTATTAATAAGAGCGTTAGAGAATTTACCCTTAAGAAGATTTTGAAGTGAACTTCTTTAGAAGTGTTGTAAAAAATGTTATTGATGTAACTTTCTTTTGGACATTTATACTTGGAATCTGTTTATTCTAGTAGGTACTAGCTGTGCCTTGCGGTTGCACCCGCGTTAATAGTTAGGAACTGCTCCGCTCCTTTGCATGATGTTTTATAGCCTTCCTCAAGAATTGTGCTATCAAATGCATTATTTTTTCAAATCCGACAGGTAGTTCGAGAACTCTACAGCTTTGTTATTAGTAGCTAGGTATAGATAGCTCCGAAAAGGCTGAACGGATTTTGACAAAACTTTCATTCGTGGCCAGAATAAAAAAAATGCTTAGCAACGTCAAGCACCAATGGTCACCTAAGGAATGCCCGAACCGAGAATGTCCAACCCTACAATCAGTGGAGGCCCTGGGGTAGAGCGAGAAGAGCAGCCGCTCTAGGCGCAATGTGGGAAGAGGCGCCAAAATCCGATCATCAACCGCGAGCGAAAAGTAAATAAATTAATTTTAGCTTTCTTTTTGGTGACCTACACGGAGATGCGCAACAAGGGCGGGCGATGGACCTATGTTTGCATTTTATTACCAGAATCAAAATTATAATTGATTCAAATGTGTCAACCAAAGGGCTAGGGCCGCCGCTGCCTACAATGTACATCCGTTTACTGGCTTTGCCTTTAATAGCCCAGCAATTTGTTCGGAATTTTAGTGTTAGACATTCTCGGGCCATGTAATCCTCGGCTGGACATTAGTGCAGACCCGTCGTTTTTGGCCTTCAAAACAAAAACAAAAAATGTCGCGGTATTAGTTTGCTACCCCAGTTACTTTGTAACAACAAATAACGTGCTGGAAGTTCATGAATAACAAAATATTGTATGATAAACATTATTCAAAGTCAAAAAGTCAAAGAAATCAGTTATTCGCTAATATCTTGCTTACTTAAGGGCCCATGGTCAAGTTCATCATGTAACTGTCAAAATATGCAAATCTCAGTTAATCCTGGAAAAGTGAGTTTATTTATACAACATTTCCTTACCACACAATTGATAGTTATTATTTTAAATTTGATTGAGCCATATTTTATTCATTCAGTTCTTTATAGTTATTTTTATATTCAGCTCCCGGGAACCTTTGCCGGCCCGTTTATAGCCAAAGTTTCCAAAATGCAAAAGCAAGGCTCGTTTTGGAAATTATGGCTATTTAGAACCCTAAATAATAAAAATATGGCTTAATCCAATTGAAAATAATAACTATCAATTGTGTGGTAAGGAAATGTGAGATACGGGATCTTTTTGACAAATACGAGATGACATTGACCAACGGTCCTTAAGGAGTCGGGCTGAAACCGGAAGTTCCCGGGTTCAATTCCCACTCCTGCCAAAAAATGCTAAGCACCAATTTTCTTTAAGAATATGTGCTTTAATCGACTTTACGAGAACTCATCAAATGCAGTAACAAGCTTGCCACCTGAACCACTGGCAAAAAGTAGACAGACAGTGTATAAAAGCTGTGAAGTTGTGTCAATACACTTGCTTAACCATCAAGGTGCATATGTCGCGGGCCGATTGTGATATGGCCATATCTTTGAAAATATACAAAATAATTGCCTTTAAAAAAAAAAAGTATACCGACATAAAAAATTAGGGTCTCCTACATTATCTCTAAAATGTTTTGATATAATTTTAGAATATATAGGTACATAAGATATAAAATTAAATTCTATAATTATTCATTTGCTATAATTTTTTTTTAAACCTAAAATCGATTTCTGTAATTTTCAAAATCACTATTATCAAAATATATAAAATTAAATTCTATAAATATTCATTTGCTATAATTTTTTTTTACCCTAAAATCGATTTCTGTAATTTTCAAAATCACTATTTTCAAAATATATAAAATTACATTCAATAATTATTTATTTGCTATAATTTTTCTTTTGTCTAAAATCGATATCCGTAATTTTCAAAATCACTATTATCAAAATATGTAACATTTAAATGATCTAATTTATAATTTGCTATAATTTTCGTTTTATCTAAAATTGTTTTCTATAATTTTCAAGATGTCTAAATTATCAAAAGGTACAACTTTTTATTATGTAATGATTAATTTGCTATATTTTTTTCCAGTTTATTTGCAAAATATTTATTAATAGATAAAAATCTTCCTTTCTTATTATAAATAATATATATATAGGTATCATATCCGTTATCAACAAGTGATGGTTGTTTAGGTATTTAAGAGTTTCTGGCGCTTCGCCGTCCGCTGCCGCGGAACGCTCGCTTCGCTCGCTCGGCTCGCGCTCTGTTTTAGCACTATTCGAACCACGCTCGTCGCTTCGCTCCTCGCTAACCTATTTTTATTTACAAATTAGGGGAATAGGAATCGAAAATTACTGCAAACAGACATTAACAAAATCTACTGTAAATTTTAATAATAGTACTTATTTAAATTGATTACATTATAGATTTTTTTTATGATTATATATTTGTAAATGTAAATAGAATGAAGTTATACGTTTAAAAATATAGTGAGTACACTTATTTTAACAAACCATTAGAGCAAATGATATTATAGCTTAATAAATTTATAGAAAATGAATTTATATATTTAGAAAATTATAATAACTGCAATTATAGAAAAGTAGCCATTAGTGCAACTGAAATTAGAGATTATAAAAATTATAAGACTTGAGATTATATATTTTCAAAATTATAGTAACAGCAATTATAGAAAAGTAGCCATTAGTGCAATTGAAAATAGACATTATAAAAATTATAGGACTTGAAATTATAGATTTTGAAAATTATGGCAACTGCAATTATAGAAAACAATACGTTATAGGAATTAATATTATAGATTTAAAAAATTATATCAAACAAATTTATAGATTTTTAAAATTACAGGATCTAAATTTATAGAATATGAATATTTATAGCAGCTAAAATTATAGCTTCTGAAATTATATATTTTTTTTTAGATCATTTGAGAGGATACCAAAAAATTATGCACTGAAAAGTGTGCTTTCCGAAAGCAAATGCACAAGTCACTATAAAAAAATACCCAAATCGATTCAAGTTTTTTTTTAAGAGTTCTCGATTTCTCCAGGATCCCATCATCAGATTCTGACCTGATGACCATGGGACCACCTGGGAAGTATACCCTTTCAAACAAAACAAAATCCAAATCGGTCCAGGCGTCTTCAAATAATCGGGGAACATACTTAAAAAAACAAAGATTCAGACGAATTGAGAACCTCCTTCTTTTGAAATTCGGTTAATTATGGAAAAATGGCACCATAACGCCACTTTTACAAGAGGTAAGCAGCATACAAATTTAAGTCAAGCGGAGTCTGTAGGTAATATCAGAAACAAGTGTTCAGAATGAGGTCACCCCGTTTGGTTAACTTCCCTACAGCCTACACTTGCTGCCTATCAGAAACTTTGCTGTGTTCAAGTTTTTCTGACACTTTTGAGTGTAGGTATGTCCCTACTATTATTACCTATATTATTTTTATTTAATTACACAAATTCCGCCCCGGCTTCGCCAGTTTTTTTTAGGCATAATTTTTTTTAAAGGGTAAGAAGTCACTCTCTGCAAAAAATTACGTCGCTCCGTTGCTCCGTCTTGGTGTGAAAGGACAAACAAATCCACATTCGCATTGTTGTCGAATATCCACTGCAGGTTTTGGAAAATATGCAATAGTCTTGCTTTATTAATTAAGAAATTGCAGTTTTTTTAAAACAAAAGTTCACAATTATTTGGTGTAAGTAATAATATAATTAGTCAATATTTCAAGATTTCGTAATAGTACTTTATGAAACTGGTACATAACAGGAGTTATTATAACACAAGTGTACACTCAGCTCATTATATGATGGCATGACTGATAAAGTATAAATGAACAAAATTCATATTAAATTTAGTTCCATCACTTGTGAAAGCGAGACTTGGGGGTATGAACAAAAAACATGAAAGTAATATAAATGCAATGGAAATGCGGTCTTTACGTAGAATGTGTGGTATAAAGCGTATTCACCGCATCAGCAACGATGTCATTTGATAGGAATGCGGAGTGAAAGATGATATTGTGACTAAAATGAAGTTTATGTCACCACGTTGAAAGAGAATCAAGAATAAAAGATTGACAAAAAAGGTTTATAAGAAATGTGTAATACACGCATACCATGTTATGTTGAATAGAGTATAATGAAACAATAATCATCATCTAAAATAGCTTTATTAAAGACAAAATAACAAATATAATCAGAAAACTAAATAAACATTCGAAAATTGACAAGATAAAACCAGATACAAAAACACTGGTCCGATTCCAGTCTTTGTTCGCGAAATACTACTAGCAAATGCCATTGGGAATGATTTTAAAAAAAATTAAGTACAATGCACAATGAAGTTTCTTAAAGTTACTACTATAATACAAAGTCTGTGCGAAAAAACGCCATGTTTTTTATAGTTTTTCCATTATCGTCGGATCTTGATACTTAAGGGTATAATTTACGCGGACACCAAAAATATTTTTAAGACTCTAAGCTTAGGCACCAAATAAAATAAACAACTCCAAATAAAATAATTGACACTATTAAAAGTGTCCTAAAGTATATCATATTATGATCCAAAATAATAGAAAAAATTGGTTAAATTGGTTTCTAAAATGGATAAATGGTCACCAAGTAAGGTAGGTAGGTTAGGTTAGGTTAGTATAAAATTTATTAAGTATAAAGTGTATTTTAAAGGAGTCTATATATTTTTATGGCAGTCAATAATACCAAAAATGGATCTATTTCATAATATTTTAGGAAACGTAATTTGGTGACCATTCATCCATTTTGGTAACCGTTTAGAATTTTTTTTGGTACAAAATAGATACATTTTTAGGCGCTGCTTAAACACAAGCCGATACTTAATACGAATAAACCGTTTTTAATAATAAGAATTTAAGAATAAATACCAAATCTTCTCTTGTTAATTTCCGCACAGACTCCACCTGCAGATTGGGAGGTCCATTCCTCGCGACATTTTTGAAAAATACCTTTCTTAACACAACCTAATCAATGAGTAACATTACAGAATTGCAAAATTATTAATAACCCGTCCAAGATAATTAGACAAGATTTTTACAGCTCCCGAAACCGTGTTATTGGTCCCTGGGTACCCAGCGGAAGACCAAGTCTCCCTCTTTTAGCCGATGGTATTTGTGAGGCTATACCTAACGAGTGACCAGTTCTGTTGAGGTATATTTAGATGGAAAAGCCTCTGTGCGGTTTGTCGCATTATGTACATATTACTTTTGTAAATGTTTAATTATCTTGGCGAGGCTATATATGATATTTTCGTAAGACGCGATGCCAGTCGGAATTTCCATTGTTACATATTACACTTATTACTAAACATTAAACAATACCTTGTGCTTAGCTCAAGACTTAGAATAAATACTTAGGTAGGTTCTTTTATTTTTATTCTATTATGTTCTTTGATTCTTTGTGAGACATCTGTAAAAAAAAGAAAAAATTAAGCACATATCACGTTTAGTAGTAGAGTATCGACAATATTACAGTACAGGGTTGTAAAGGGGAGAACGGAATAAGATCTATCCTACCTCAAATGTCATCCTCACCTGCACGCTTGACCATACACCTTGCTAGGAAACTGGCTGGAAGAGGCTGCAGCGAGCCTGAAGACCTAAATAGTCTCAAAATATCTGGTGCAGAAGGCAAGGGGAAACCACTGCACTATTCTTCCCAAGAAAGTTAACCATGGCGATATAGCATATGCTGTCTAATTTGTCGGAGATGTAGGAAATAAATGTGTAGAATTAAATTATCTACAAAAAAATCCGAGGTAACATATTATATCTATCTTTAATATATATAAATAAAAAATAAATACTGTACGTTGGTATAAAGTGATGTGATGCACTTGAGGACCGCTGGACAGATTTGGTATTTTTTTTTAATATTAGTCTAGTCTGAATAAGGTGTTTAGAGAAATAAAAATTGGAAAATTGGGGGAAAGACTGCTTTTTTATGCTATTTATTTACATACATTCAAATTGTTGTAAATGGATATTGAACCCATGCGAAGCCAGAAGCGAGTCGCTATACTATATAAAAAACGCGACAATAGCAAAAAAATCTTCACGGGCTCCCTTACAGCTCCCGGGAACCGTTGCTGGCCCCAGGGTACCCAGCGGAAGACAAAAAGACTATAGCGAACTTGCGAGAAACATGTTTTTTTCTAGCACAAGTTGACAATGCGACTGAGACAAAACTACTATACTCACACTATTCCGTCTTATCATCATTGATCTCCTTGATCTTCTCAGGGTTGTTCTTCCACACGTAATGATTGAGGGCGGTGGCGTAACCCAACCATGCGAGGTAAGGCACCATCAGCAGACCGGCTGCGCGGTTAACACGGAAGAACGCGACAGTTGTCGCCGCCGCCGCTCCGGTCAACACTGATATTTCGATGAAAGCCTGGGGGGTGAAAGCAATGAGATTTTAGTGGACTTGACAATTTTGTCAATACATGACATATATTTACGGCATTTAGGCGGTAAGCAGATAGTATGCAGCATATAATTCAGTTTCTGGTAATAAAATGCAAACATGCAAACCCGTTACGCAAAAATACATTTAAAAAATAATTATTTCTCGCTCGACGTTGGTGATCGGATTTTGGCCCCCCTTCTCACATGGTTTGAACACATGAATATGGAATAAAAAGGTTAATATGGAATCAAAGGGTAATATGGGTGAAGTGAAAGGAAATGCTGACAGAGGACGAACTAGGTGTACTGGCAATCGATGGCAATATTAAAAGTACACACAATCGCCGAGCATGTATGAAAGATATGATGAATATAAAAGAAGCGAAATAGGTATGTCAGGACCGTAGCAAATGGCATTCGATTGTGTCTGCCTACCCCTCTTGGGATAAAAGGCGTGATGATAGATACATAGATTCTCACATGGCGTCTAGAGGGGTCGCTCCTCTCGCTCTACCCCATCAGGGCCAACAAGTATGGAATCTTCAGAACATCACTAAATATTATAAAACAAAGTCCCCCACGATGTCCCATAGATGTAGTATGCTGGTACTCTACTAGATTGGTAATGTCACGATTAGAACGAGACCAAAAAATTGATACATCAGTGTGCGTGACAAATGTGTAATTCTGTGGATTTTTCATCTTATCATCTAATCATAATTAATCACGTCTATTAAACAATAAATTATACTTTAAGAGCTCTCTTGGTCGCGTAACCAACTAAAAAAACGCACGTGTTCGAATATTTTGCATCTCTTTCGCCCAATATCCGAACGAAAGAAATAAATAGAGAAAGAAAATCTCCAAACAAAATCGGTACAATAAAATACACTCAGCAATTCAAGTATTGTACAAAACTTATTAAAAATAGCAAGTTCTAGTTAATGGATCCTTAAAGTATATGAAATTATCTATACTTAATATTGTGTAAAAAATATTACAATATCAGATACACCTAGGTTTCATTAATCTCTGAAAACAGGATATTTTACAAAAATAAGCGAAATTACTACTGACGCTAGGCTGTAACAGTATTCAAAAACGGTCTCGTCTATCTGTCTCGCTTTAACATACGCGTATCTCCAATCTAGTAGAGCGCCCGAGCGACTATTACTAAATCTATGGTCTGTCCCCAATTTACTCCGAAACTACTAAGAGCTCGTACCCATTTCAAGGTCAATATTAGGCGCGCCCAAAGTACTACGGACGGGAAAAGTTAGCACCAGCGCGCTTTCATGGCATAAAGACTTTTCATTGAATCCCTTCAAATGATTTGAGTCACTTACCAACTTAAAGTCCTTAAGGCCAAAGAAGATGGGTGTATACGCCCAGTTCAACAACAACTGACTTCCATACAAGGTCAACGGTAACACTGCATCCTCTGAAAACAACAATTTGTACATACTGACACACAATCATTATTTAAGGATCCTATACTGGGAATTTGTATGGAGATATTACTATTCCCAATTTCTCTGTAAATACTCCACCTGTGTCACTGTAATTTAGCATATAGTTACTTATTCAATATATCTAAGTGAAATAGTCGTTATTTTTTCAATTGGTTTTATTTAATAGGAAATATGGGTGGTAGAATAAAGGATTATTCTGCCCCTTCTGTCTCTTTCATAATCTATCACAAAACTCTAAATTTTTTTTAAAGCGCTCTTATACCATTATTCTTCAATTATATATATCGCTTTTTTTTGTAGCATATTGAAAATTCAAAAAAAAATATTTTATGATTTTTTTAATTTGGCAAAAATAATAAAATAATTATTATTTTAAATTTTCAATAAGCTACCAAAAAATTCAACATATATAATTGAATGGTAATGGTATAACAGTGCTTTTAAAAAAATTTAGAGTTTTGTGATAGATTATGAAAGAGACAGCAGGGGCAAAGTTAAACTACCCATATTTCCTATTCAGTAAAACCCATTGAAAAAATAAGAGCTATTTCACTTAGATATATTCAATAAGTAACTATGTGTTAAATTACAGTGACACAAGTGGATTATTTACAGAGAAATTGGGAATAGTTTATCCCAGAAAAATTCCCAATATAGGACCCTTAACCTATAACCTATACTAATATTATAAAGGTTTGTAGGGGGTAATCTCTGAAACTACTGATCCAATTCTGAAAATTCTTTCACTAATAGGAAGCTACATTATCCCTGAGTGCTATAGGCTATCTTATTTTGGTAGCTAAATAATTTTGCTAATCATTGTTTTTAAATCACTCACTCATCAAAATACTGGACTACTTCCAGTTGTGAGCCAGTTAGAAAGAGTAAGGTATAATGTCCCATAGAGATAAAGCAAGACAAAAAGAATCGGTTTCCACGACTTTCCTGCTTTATCACTACGGGAAATTATATCTTTCTCTTTCTAACATAGAGACTTTATTTCTACACGTCATGCTGTCACGGCAGGTGACCTAGGAATAGGGATGTAGACAGTGAAAGAAAATAAACACACAATAATATTTTTATATAGGTAGTCTATAACATATAATCATTGAAAATAATGTTTTTTATTTGTTTAATTTTTTTTTTTAATATCTAAATGAAAAATATTTAATTCATATGTACCTACATACTTCGATTCACGTGCCGCAAACGGGAAGTGACGTCACTTTCATCTAAATTTTAGATAAATAACCACATACTACTAAGTACTAACTACATCTGTCTGTCAATCTGCCACTGTCAAAGTTATTTTCTTGTTATTTTATCTAATCAGTGACCATTACTTTGTTGGTTTGCAAGATGTGACGTCGGATTCCACATCCGGTCATGGCGACATACGCACGCGTTTTCGTCGTGGCGTGATGTGGAATCCAGTTTAATCCTGTTCGCGCTGTGATGGTTGTGATTAATCAGTGATTAATAAGACATATCACGGTCGGCGGGATTATCTTAAATACCGATTTATCGGCTATAAACACTATAAAGGCTATAATACTTGACATTGGCAAATCACCGATGAACATTGGTGGAGCCATAATAAAAAAGGTTTTGGCGGGAATTTGAAAAATGAAATTAAAAACATGATTTTTTAAATGAAAATATAAACATAAAATTATTTTATTTTATATATATTTTATTAGGTATAATAAATCTCAGCTATAATTTAAAAGTATTTCCAAAAAACTGTCAACACCCTTATTTCAAAGTTATTGAGGCAAATCACTGGACGTAGACATACAAAGGAAATTAGAAAACACTTAAATACTTTTAAATTATAGCTGAGATTTATTATACCTAATAAAATATATATAAAATAATTTTATGTTTATATTTTCATTATCTTGGAATACAACTTGCCAGTATAGACAATTGATTGAGTGGCACAAAATAAAATATTTTAAAGCAACTTGTGCATTCCTGTGGGCATGACTTAATCAAACTCGGTAAAACGCGCGACTTGTTTCGTTAATATCTCTTTAGAAAGATGTAAGTTAGATGCACTGCGATTAGAATCGATAAGATAATCAATGATAAGATAGTGCAAGATTCACGTACCAGAAACATGAGTAAAAACAATTTCTAAAAAATCGGTCTTGCAAAAATACATGATATGAAGTTTGTGAAATTATCTATATAAAAAAAGAGAACTCCAGTCGCAAAGTCGGTTGAAAATACGCGTGAAACTGACGACTTATGATATTTTATGAGGTTATTCTATGTTTAATATATATTTTATCTTTTGAATTCGTAATTTATGAATTTATGTAATGGACAACATTTCATTTTTCGTAAGGTACCAAAATTCGAAAACCGTTTGGAGATTACATGCTAGAAAGCTTATTTTTCATTTTTTTTATTTTTTATATGCTTTAATTTTCGAGTTATTTTAAAAATACTGAAATATTGAAAAATAAGGATTAATAGGTGCCATAATCTGTGCTAACCCTCTAATTTAAAAATACTAATGTCTGTTGGCAGAGTTGTTAGTTATTGAACTCAGGTGTTGCCTTCAATTAAGGTGGTTCCTAAGATACAGGGAAACCTAGTTTAGGAGCCACAGCCAAAATTTTGTTGAATTATTTTTTAAGTGAATAAAGTTATAAAGTTTTACCCATTTTCATTCCATTTGAAGCTAAATTAATAATTATTTTTTAAATATAATTATAAAAATACTTCTTTTATATCATATTTTTTTGGAAGTTTTGCTAGTTTCGAATAGGCTATCACAGGAAATATATTTACGAGTGAAACCGCGGACAAAAGCTAGTACTATTATATACATTATGAATAATGTTGTAGGCGATTTGAGTTCCGGCTACGGCAACACCTATTTGGAACACGGTATATTATACTCTTTGCATTTCTATAACGTATACTCTGTGGCTTGACTGACACTATCTGTCACTTTCTTTGGGTGACAGTTTATATTTCTTAATTTTAGTCCTAGCTAAGGTTTTTAGTTTATAAGTCCTCAAAATTTATAAAAATTCATAATTAAATTAAAAATATAAAAACTCAACCAAAAATAAAATATAAAAATACGTGTAACTTATTTTTTAATATATTTTTAAATAAAGTATAAAAATGGGTGATTAAAAAAATTAAATGTTGTCCATTGGTATGGAACAAACATGAAGGCAGCTGTTGAGAAATTTCTATAGAACTTGGTATCCATTTCGTGCTTGGCTCTCTTCCGTTTTTGGTGGGATTTAAGATTTACATAATGAAAATGTATTTTAGTTACCTGTGAATCCATCACACTCATTCAGCACTAAATATGAAGCGTAACCCATGCCGCTGTACAAGGCAGTCCAGGCCGGACCAAAGGCGCACTTGGGAACCGCCCATTTGGGCTTCTTCAGGTCATCGTACCAGTTTTTGGTGCCGTCACACTTGCACAACTGACCAGCAAAGTAGAGACCAGTGGCAAAGCCACCAACGTTTGGCAGGATTATAGAGCCGATAGCAGGCCAGTTCGCCATTCCACCGATTTTACTGAAATTAAAAAAAAATGGTTTGATTTTTGCTCAGTTTCTTCTGGTTCCATACCCAAAGGGTAAAAACGGAAACCCTATTATTAAGACCCCGTTGTCCGTCCGTCTGTCTGTCTGTCCATCTGTCACCAGGCTGTATTTCATGAACGGTGATAGGTAGACAGTTGAAATTTTCACAGATGATGTATTTCTGTTGTTGCTATGAAAACAGAATAAAATAAACGTTTAAGGGGGCTCCCATACAACAAACGTGATTTTTTTGCTCGATATTGATAACGGCAATAGGTAGTCACAGAATATTTAGATATACTTATTCACTTAAAAAAAAAATTATATTTATAAATAAGTATAATTATGACATTGCTGTTAACTTCTCAATGAAATTGGCTTGAAAAAACTGAAAACGATCTTTCAGAAAAACTCATAAGTACTAAATCTTTCAGCTCAAAGCTTTCTTGGATGTTTAGCATAAATTAGGTAATCCAATCTCCCTTGAAGACTCCCAAGTTTCAAATTTGTCATCTTATGTACAAAACCTAACTACTAACCTAAGTATATATTGTGTCACATAAAAAGAGCTCTGGGCCTTCTGCCTTGGTGAGGACTACATTGCTGAACTTTACATAAGCCTCGCCTCTAGTGATTGACATACATCCTCCTATTTTTTTAAGAGATTTAAACTTATCATACCTAATGACCCCTCGGACTTCATTTTGAACTTCTTCACCCTCCTCCGAGTGGGAGTTTCCATCAAACATGTTCAATAATAATATTCCTACACCTCTACAGTCTAATAAACCTGATTGAGTACTAAAAAATTTTATCAGAATCTTGTATGAAACTATAAATAGATTAGATATAAGTGACGTATGTTATATATTATGAGATGATATCATGTGTCTTTTCAAGGTGATGATTGTTAGAATATTTAAGAAACTTTAGTTTGGTAGGCATTGCATTTCTTTGTCATTTAGTATAGACAATGTAGTTGTATGTTTTGTTAGTCTCTTCCAAATCTGTCATTTAATATGATAGAAGGAGACAAAACATAATATTTATTTTTTAGTTTTTTAGGATATGGGAGTAGGAAATGCACAAAAAATGGACCATAACTATAAAAAGAAAAGAATGCAAGAGAAATATCTGGATTGTGGTAAGTAAATGTCCTTAGGCCCCAGTGTGGATTTCTGCCACCCGGAGCCAGGACTACTCCTGCCATCTTACTATAATAAAATTCAATTTCCTTAATCAAATTCTTTTTTTTTCAATTATTAACAACTTTCATATATTTGGTTCTTGAATGTATGTACCTAATATTATCAAGAATAGATTAAACTGCATATGAGTTAATATGGAGGTATAATGAATATAAAAGAAGCAAAAGAGGTATGTCAGGACCGTAGCATTTGATGCTCTCTGCCTACCCTTCTTTGGATAAAAGGTGTGATGATAGATAGATAGATAGAATACTATGGAGATTATTTTTCTGAAACAAGGCTAGTCAATCAATGAACTTTTCAACTAAAGACACACTTCTCTTAGATGCATTTGATGCATAGATTATCCTGGATTTTGCGGTATATTAAAACATAGATACCTACTTTTTATAATTAAAATATAGGTAGATACTAATGTAAATAAGTTTAGTAATGACCTGTTATATCACTTGATGCTCTAAGATGACTGCCAAATTTGTCTTTGATGGATTATTAGTTTACACTTAGATATCCCAAAATTATCCACAAACACTTGATAAATCAAGATAACGTTTTAGTCTAACGACACCATGAACTTTAATAACTTACATTACTAAATTACAAGGTATTTATCGAGGTTCTTTTATGTAGATGATGTAAGCCAGTTGTAATGTTTATGGCAATAAAATATAAATAAACAATTACGCAATTTAAGGTAATTTATGCTAAAATAACGGTGACTAACAGACGACAATGAAAATGTACGATTTGTCTTTTAAAACAAATATATTCCAGCATTTATAGAAAGTATACTTACGACATTATCTTTGCAGAACTTTCTTAGCTCAGCAGTTTCTTATTAGAAAGAAATAGAAATCTCTGGAAAATAAGAAAAACTTTTTCACGTGCCCAGCGATCCGATTGAATGAATATAAAGATATAAAATTAAATAGTATCCTTATTTATTTGAGAAACAATTAATGAGGTAGCCTACATTATTTAGTAGGATAACCTTATTTATTTTGACATGACAGATGACATCTACGTTTCAATTGACCCATAATATTAATTTGTAATATCGATTTACAATTTTAAATTTTATTGTATTTGACTGCAAATTAATACAAATTCAAATATTTCTCAACGTCTACCTTGATACACAATATTATATTCTTATTATAATAGGTGCCATTAATTATAATTATTGACTTGATTTTAAATTAATTGGTTTACAAATCGGATCGGAACGTAACATAGGTACTTTCTCCTTTGAGTATCAAAGACTTTCTTTATATTCCTTGCTTTGATAAGATGATAAGAATAATATCAATGTTGTTCTTGTTATCGAAAAAGTAATCAATATTCAATTTCTAAATTACAGAATAAATTAAAAATAACCAACGCAACTAGTATCACAAGGCGAGCATTGAAGGCGACAGACGTCGTGAGTGTAGTATCTAAATAAGATCTTATCCTTCAGGCTTTCAAGTAGGGGGCTAAATTCAGCCAATGTAGCCAAAATGCACTATATAAGAGTACATTATACCTCAATACTCAGCGTACATAACATATCACTGACCATACAGCTAGTATGTTGCAGCTTGCACTGCACCCTTGCACCCGGGCCGCTTTAATGGTTACTGCTATGCTCCTTTGGGTCGTAACGTGATGTTATATAGCCTAAAACTCTTCAGCTTTATTATTCTTCTTTTTGATATATGGCAACAGTGCTGACTCGGTAGAGAGTAGTATATTCCTTGGTGCTGACTTATCGTCGCAATTCTGCCAGTCTCCAGTGTTTCATCATCATCATCATCATCATCATCATCATCAACCTTTTAAGACCCACTGCTGGATCATGGTCTCCCTCTAGTGCACCATTTTTTTTAGTGGTGCTCATTGAGAGGAATTGCCATAGTCACCAGGCAGGCGGGTTGGTGACCGGACGCCGGCTTTACGTGCCCTCCGAAGCACGAGGAGTCGATTTAAGCACATATTCTTTAAGAAAATTGGTGCTTAGCATTTTGGCAGGGGGTAGGATTCGAACCCAGGACCTCCGGTTTCAAGTCCACCGTCCTACGAATTAGGCTTGTGTTTAATCTTGTGCAATAGTATGCCGATAAATCAGTAGCTAAAGATTATCCCGCCCACTGTAATATGTCTTATCAACCATCACAGTGCGGACAGGACTAAACCGGATTCCCTATCACGTCTCCGCAGGTGCGTGCGCCTATCTACCAAACCAAGGCCTGACGTTTATTATTTGTATAGACACATGTAGGTATATGAAATTGCTAAAACTAAACTTTTGATCATACATTTTCTAGGTTAATAAATAAAAATGACAAATTGGCCAATAATTGGTGCCACTCTATTACCTAACATCGGAGGATGGGTCGGCGCTTTAACAATGAGTGGACAAGTGAAACAACCTGATGGTAAAGCTTGGTATCAAACAATAAATAAACCAACATGGAACCCACCAAATTGGGTTTTTGGACCTACATGGACCACCTTATATGCAAGCATGGGTTACGCATCATACTTGGTATATAGAGATTGTGATGGATTTACAGGTACCTAACTGGGTTAATAAAAAAATTAATTATCAAGATGACAAATTTATCACAGCAAGGGCGGGATTAAACTGGGTTCCCTATCATGTCACGATGGAACGCGTGCGTTGGTCGCAATGACATGACGTAAAATACTATTACCCCGCTGTATGGATAGTCAAGGTTGGCACATTGCCATGCACATCTTGCATTTAATCTTCATGAACCGGTGCCAGTAGGAAAGATAAATGTGAGCGAGAGGCAAATAAAAAATCCAATGTTGTTCTACTTATAATATACTTGACTTGGTATCTTTTTTTTTCAGAAGACGCAATTGTACCTTTATCACTTTATGCCGGTCAGCTTGCAGTAAACTGGGCATGGACACCAATATTCTTCAGAGCTCACAAAATTGGTTTGGTATGTCTTAAATAATTGTAATAAAATAAATGAAGGGAACAAATACATTAAGGTGGTTCGTTTTCCATACAAAAATGTAATTAAGATAAACTAATTAACTAAACAGTAAAAATGTCTAAATATGTGCTTACTTAACTATTTTCAGATTTTATATTATAAAAAAGTTATTTTTTATTGATTTCGCGCAATATAAAAGCAACGAAACGAAAACGAACCATTTAACCCCTTACTTATAAACAAAGTACAAAGTTATATAATGTTTTGTTTCCCTCTAACAAATCTGTCGTCCAATATTATAGATTATATATATTAGTTTATGTAGTACAGAAGTTTAGGGTTTATGCTATAATACTCAATATTAACGGATAGAATTAATTTTCTTTTTTTTTTCGGTATAAAAAGTAGCCTATGTCACTTTCCAGTCCTCCAGTTATATCTATACGAAAAATCACGTCGATCCGTTGCTCCGTTTTGACATAAAAGAAGTATCTACAGACTTTCGTATTTATAATATTAGTTAGAATTCTACGTCACGGTGCCTTGTAGACGACAGTCATGCACCGTAGCGTGCTGAAGAAATAAATTAGTTTCATTTTGATGTCTTGTCATCCGCCTCGAAGGACCAAAATTTATTAACCTAACTATAATATCATAAATGCAAAAGTTTGTTTGTTTTTTGCACTGAGACAGTTGGAAGGCCGGAAATAGCTACTTTCTATTTCGGAAATCCTTTGGATTCAATTCTCGTCATTAAAAAAAATATATATTTGTAATTTTGTTCCAGGCTCTAACCAATCTCGTTATTCTGGACGCGGTAGCAATAGCGTGCGCATATAAATTTTATGAAATCAACACACATTCTGGATACTTAATGTTGCCATACATCGCGTGGATAGGCTTCGCCACGTGTCTTAATTACTCAATTTGGAGGAAAAATCAGGGGTCGCCAAAAATCAAGGAAATCAAGGACGATTAAGGTAAGCATTGCGCATTACCGCTGCGTATTAATGCCCGCAGAACTACAAGTAAGTTTATAACATCCCATTTTGTATAAAGCGTATAATTTTTGTCATTCTTTTACGTCGAAACAACAACGAAACGGATCGAGGTGGTTTTTTGCACAGAGATAGATGATGGGCCGAAAAGTGGCATTAGGAACTTTTTATTAACCGACTTCCAAAAAAAGAATTAGAAGGTTCTCAATTCGGACCGTATTTTTTTTTTATGTATGTATGTACATTGAACCGATTTTGATGGTTTCTTTTTTAATCGACAGATAATTCTTCCGGATTGGTCCCATTTTTTTTCATAAATTGCAGAAATTTTGAAAAAAACTGACTTTATAAGTACATTTTTCTTGATATCTCGATAAAATATGTACCAATTTTGACGACTTATTTTTTTTAAGACAATAATTTCTCGACATTATTTTGCATTATATTAGGACTAGCTGTGCTGGTGCAACCGCACCCACTTTAATAGTTACTGCTTCGCCCCTTTGGGTCATAGCGTGATGTTATATAGCCTATAACCTTCCCCAAGAATTAGGCTATCAAATCCGACTGGTAGTTCCAGAAATTAATGCGTTCGAAAAAACAAACTACTCCATACAAAACTTATAATACTATTTTTAAATGTTTTTCTTACAATAAAAAAAATTGTTTCAGAAATCAATGGATTCTTATCTACAAGTACAAACAGAACTAGGATTAAGAAAAGATTTTGACAATTTTTACAATGGTTATGGAAATAAGAAAAACTGTATAGTTATATAAAGTTATTAAATAATATTTATTTAATTCTTTTTAATTGATTTAATTCTCCTTGCTGTATTGACGCGTCCTTGAATATCTGTTTCACCTTCTCCTTGCGTTCATTGTCACTGAAATAAATAATAATTAATTTTAATATTTTTTATAATTTTAAAATATTAATATATTGTTTTAATAGAAATAGATTTTCGTATCTACTTCGAAACTACAGAGTTTAAAATATTGAGAATAAAAATAGGAACTATAGGTCCTCACGCATAGTTAACAGGAAATTCTAAACGACCTCGATAAGATGGCGCGAGTCTAACTGGTTTTTCAAGTAGGTGAGTTTTTTTTTTGTGAAGTAGATTTTTTTTAAAGCAAAATGGGGTTATAAAATATTCAGGATAAAGGTATACACAACATAATATAAAAATGAAAGATTGACTAAACAGGTTTATATGGCTGAAGTGAAAGGAAATGCTGGCAGAGGACGACCTAGGTGTACTTTTATTGAACATATAAAAAATGTATTGATCGATGGAAATATTAAAAGTACACACAATCTCCGAGCATGTATAAAAGGTATAATGAATATAAAAGAAGCGAAAGAGATCTGTCAGGATCGTAACAAATGACCATCGATTGTCTCTGCCTACCCTTGTGATACAAGGCGTGATGATATTATATAGATACAGAATTGCCATTATTACCTTCGAATCTTCTGTTTAATCTTCATAGACGCTACGTACGCCTTATCCCTCCTTATTTCTCTAAGCGCTCCCTTCATCTCCTTCCTGTATTTGTGTTTCAGTTTATCACTCTCGATTCTCTCACGAGACAACTTGCTGTTTTTGCTTCCGGTGAAGCTGAAAATTTTATATAAAATTGAATTAAAATAGGCGTCAGCAGAATGGGGAAATTTTGCGAACAAACATTTAGGTGGTTGCAAGATTTTAATATACAATAAAAAAATTAAATATCGACATTTACAATATTGATCCAGTCCTTAGAATCCATTAACGCTGGAGTGAGTCCAGTACTTACGCCCCTTTAGATTAGGTATTCCAGTAGTTATTTCCATTTTATTGAAGTGACCACACCTTCCAAGCAAGAATGAGTATCTCGTGGTTTGAAAAGCGAAGGTAACTCAAACTTTGTGCGTTGTTATTGATACTAATATGTTGTAGGAATATATAACAAATAAAAAGCGAATATGGGTTCGAAAGTGGATAGATGAAAGAAATATTTCACCAAACTAAAGACGTGGTCACCATATGATTACTTGCAGCGACTGGATCGACTCGTTTAAACGGGTCCAGCGGCAGTGACGGAGGAGGGGCTGCAGACTTAACTGGATTGAAATGAATAGTTCGCAAGTTCTAAATTATTTACCTACTAAGTTATTTAGCCGCATTTCTATTATTGGTATCATATAGATTTTTATTTTTCTTCACAGCTCTTGAAACTGTGTTACTGTTCCAGGGTACCCAGCGGAAGACAAAGTCTCCCTCGTTTAGCCGATGGTATTTGTGAGACTATACCTAACGAGTTGCCAGTTCTGTTGAGGTATATTTAGATTATTATTTAGGTTCGATCCCGGATCCCGGCCATGTACCAATGGGTTTTTTAATTAATAACTTATGTACTTTAGGGTTCCGTACCCAAAGGGTAAAAAACGGAAACCCTATTACTACGTCCGTGTGTCTGTCACCAGGCTGTATCTCATGAACCGTGATAGTTAGACAGTTGAAATTTTCACAGATGATGTATTTCTGTTGCCGCTATAACAACAAATACTCCCATACAACAAACGTGATTTTTTTTGCTCGATATTGATAACGGCAGCAGGTAGACGCTTGAAATATTCACAGAATATTTAGTTATAGGTATAATTATTCACTTTAAAAATAAATAATTAAATTAAAATGTGATTTTTTTTTGCCGTTTTTATAGTCCGACTCGCACTTGGCCGGTTTTTTCCATCTAAATATACCTCAACAGAACATAAATATATGTAGGCATACTTACACATCTTGAATATCCGGTTCATAAAGCCTTAAAGCTTTCGGCCGCTTCTTTTCCCGCGCTAAGGGGACGAAAGTTTTCACTTCCAACGCCTCTTTCATACGTTGCAATATTTCAGTAATTATACTATTCACTTTACTTGGGTACATTTCTAAGTCCACGCGACTTAATAACGTTATATGTGGCTCAAATATGAACGTTTGCGCTTCTAATTCGTTCATATTATCGAAAGTCTCTTTTAATACGGTAACGCACGTTAATAAGCTTCTAATTTTGAAATCGTCATCAATTACGTTTGAAACAAAATCTTTGGCCGCCATCTTGACGTTAACCGCCATTTTGCGACAGTCCCGTTCCAAATTTAAAACTTTCTCATCCTTGTGTAAACGGAATGGCGGCACTACTTGCACAGGATTCAAAATTGACGTGTTGGCACTCAAATAAAATATGCCTCTTAAAAAGTTAACCATCGCCGGTACGTATCTTTTCGACAAAACTGTATACTCTAAAATTAGCGTTGCCAAAAATATTCCTCTTGATATCGAATAAGCGTCATTGAATTTTGACATTCTCAAAATGTCCGTTATAAACACGAAGCTGGGTGTCACCACAGGATGTTTGAAATCAGAAGTAGGATACAGTAACGACACCAATTTGAAAAAAACCAACGTGTCCAAATCAGGTACTCTTTTGGGTCGCTTTTTAAATTGCTGGTATTTCTCCTTCATCAGCTCCATCAAATACTTTTTAGTAGATACAACATTGATTTTCGCCAGATCATAGAAAAACGGTACAATTTTATTGAAAATTTCAAATGACTTTTTAACATCTTCCTCCGTAGTTAAACCAGTGAATATGTCATTTAAATATTGCAGTAAATGTGCGTAGAGACGTGAAAGATTCTCCTTGTTGGTCACACCTAAGCCTGGGTCGTAACTTTTTATTAGTTTTTGGAGAACTGAAGAATGTTGCGAGGGCGATTTACCCGATAATAATTCCTGAAAAATTTAAGTAGATACATATTTACAAAAATTACCTCAGCATAAATAAACAAAAGAGGCCCAAGGGCGTATTTTCGCGACGCGCTACACGATTCGATTTACGGTTGCAAGACAAGACTAACAACAAACAAAACACGGCCTGTCGTTCGCTCGTTTTGATTCTCCCATTATTCAAACCGGCGAAAGTGTCAAGGAACTCTATGGGAATGGCTGTCACGCTTTATAATAAACTGCCAAAGGACATTAAAAGTATTGAGCAAAAATGATAACGTTTAAGCGAGTTTTGCGTAAATGGCTGGTGGGACATTGTTTCTAAATATACAAATAAAGTTAACAACTCACTTTTAAATTATCGCCTTCAGCAGTTTCAAAATCAAAAAATGACTTAATTTCATTTGTTACATCTGTATTGTCAATTTCCGCGTCACTTTCAACATCCGATTGCTTTAAATCCTGAAAATCATCTTTGACTTCAACTTTTTCAGAACTCTCATCGCCACTCTCACTATCATCACTTTCTTCTTCATCTTCATCATTTACTTCCTGAATATCATTATCAACACTTTTGTTTGTCAAATTCTTATTATCATCAGGTTCCTGGCTATTTACATAATTTTCAAGATTTTTATCATTAATCGCACCAGCAGTTTCGTCATGTCCATCTTCTTTATTAACTTCTTCATTACCACTCTGATCATCATCTTCCGATTCCTCTTCGTCGCTGCCATCATCACTGGAAGAGTCTGGCCCAGTGTCGTTAAATTTCTTCTTATCTTCTGCAACTGTATAATGAATTAAAATGTTAGTTGAGATCGCATCTTGAATGTTTTACTTTAAAGTGACATCAAAACACAACGAAAGAGCAGAGAAATTACCAAATATTACAATAGCAGACATATGAATTTGGCGGCGGTAATGTAGAATAGGAAGGACACAAGATAGATATACAGGGATATGGGCTTGAGTATGTACGTATTGTATTATACCGCGAAAAGTTAAACGCAAGGTGCGTCGGTGGCCGACTGGTTAAGACGTCTGGTATTAACTAGGCAGACCACGGGCTCGATTCTGAGTCCCGTTTTTTATAATAAAAAACTTATGTATATAATGCGACAAATCACACTTAGAGGCTAAATCTAAATATATCTCAACAGAACTGGCCACTCGTTAGGTATAGCCTCACAAATACCATCGGCTAAACGAGGGAGACTTGGTCCAACTCAAACTAAACTAATTTTTGGGTAGGTATTTAATTTCGAAAACCGTATGGAGATTCTGGTACAAATCTTATAATAAACATTATCAATAAATTTTCGAGTTATTTGACAATTAATTACGGAAAATATGAATTAGGATTCGTTAATATGACAGGCCAAAAGTGAGTGGCTCTTCTCGGTCTATCGTACAAGCTTTTTGGTATGTAACATCTTTCCTCTCACTTTTCTGCAATCTGTGGGCACGGAAGTGTGTAACAGGAAGCCGGAAAAGTGCGCACTATTTGATTTGACCAATGAGCGCGTGCGGTGGTCGAGGTGGCCGTCAGATGGTACCAACCCATTTTCCGAGAGGTTGGTACTGTCAGCCAACAGTGTGTGCGTGTACCAAGGTGAGATGTCAGATGTTACACATCATATGCGACTACTGTAAAGCTCGCTCGTTCTTTTATCTTTTTCGAAAATAAAAAATATGGGTTTCTTATTTTTTCACATATCTTTCAATAAAATAATAAACCTTTTACTGATATGGACATTGTATTTTCTGTTGGGAAAATTATCAGATTTGACAGCTTCATCACTGGCACAAAAAAGTACAAACCTGAATTTGCTTTCAAAATATGTTCAGGTACCAAGGGCTTCCCGTCTTTATCGTACGCCAACATTACTGTGGGCTCGTCGTCTAAGTCAAAATTGTCATCCAAGTCATCTGCAGACCTGAAATAATAAAATAATTATGCATTTTATTTTCAAATTTGAAACTTTTTAAGAAAAGTACGCACTAGTAAGAACATTTTCAGTTTCAGACAAAAAGAGCTGAAATTCACAAAGAAAGTTTGACCCCCTCCCTCCCCCTTAACGTGTGACGTAATTTATGGAAGGCCCCTTTCAAAGCGAACTAACTTTAATATCACTGACCTGTGCTTGCTTGTATCCCGGAACGGTACATCATGCTCCTCGTCGTGCATTCTCTGTTCGCGCTCCAGCTCGTACATCTCCAGTTTCTGTTTCTCTTCCTTTGCCAACTGTTCCTCATTCTTCAAGCTGTCAGATGGCTGCAATTTTTGTCAAATTGGTAAATGGGATCAGCTTAAACCGCCATATATTATACACAGCGCGGCTGCGCGTCCCGGTTTGAGAAACAGCCAGGATTGGCCGTGGGCTTGATGGGTGTCCATTATCGCGCCCATCAAGTCCATACAAGGCCCATGTGGGGGTTTAATTACATTTCAAATTTCATCAACTCAGATTCAACTCAAGGAAAATATTAATTAAAAAAAATTAAAAAAAGCATGGAATCCACCATTCAAGAGTCTCAATAATGGCAATGGCTGAATGAGGAAACCTTAACTTCCAGAAAGTTATGAATCTTTAAGTGAAAAAGAACATTCTTGATTCCATGTTATGCTTCCAGTATAATCCTGTCCATGTTGTGATGGTTGTGATTAGTCGACGACTAATAAGACATATCACGGTTGGCAGGATTATCTTAAATAGCGATAAATCAGCTATAAAGGCTATAATACTTGACATTGGCAAATTACCGATGAACATTGGTGGAGCCATATTAAAGGAAAAAGAACATTCTTACCCACTGATCAGTGACAACTTGACATTGGCAAATCATCGTAAACACTGATGGAGTCATATTAAAATAAGAAGAAAAGGTTATAAAAGAAAGGAACCAAAACCATCATACTCACAGTCCCACGCTTCTCGAACCTCAACTCCCTCATAGTTTTGTCATAATCCTCAGACTTCTTCTCAGCTTGACTTAGCAACTTATCTATAATTGACGGTTCATTCTTCTCCTCGACTCTCGGCCTCTTAAATACCACCGGCTTCAAATCCTTCCACTCTGTGTCCAATTTTTCTGTCAAATCCAAGGTCTGTTCTTTTTCTTTCTGTTTCTCCGCTTTCCTCTTCTTGGATTCCGCTATTAACTGCTCTATAAGGTCTTTGTGAGATTTCGCGCCGTCTTTAGAGTTGGTTTTTGAAAGTGTTCCACCGCCAAAATGGCCTTCTGACACGAATTCATCTGAAAAGACAAATGAACACAGGTTATTAATAAGACTAAAACTACATGGAAATCAGTGACATTTCCTTTAAAGCAGTAAAGAGAAGATTTTTAGTTCTGGATTCCTTTGAAATTGTAGCCACTAACTAACTTGTGACAGGGGAATTTTATATTAGATATGCCTCCTGTTGATCTCACATGTTTTAAATGACTTTAAACTCCAGCTACTTTATGATAAGGTTTAAAGTGAAAGTTCAATATTTAAGCCCCTTAAGTTTTGTGATTCAGTTTTATCAATTTTTAAAGATTTCTAAGCGCATTATATTTCTGGTTGTATTGTTTAGTTATGCCCATCTAATATCTATATCTTAAATCTATATTTTTGTCATCGGAGACTAATTCCTTACCATCCAAGCCACCAAACTTTTTGCCATCCTCATCTTCTTCATCAGAAGATCTCGGGTCATCAAACTTTTCAATTTGCTCCAATGATTGACCTCTGAAAAATTGATTTTAATTATTATTTCTTTTAAAAATTAGAATGTAAATCATATGTGCTACCTACCACATAACCATTTTTGGTTTTACTATTAGTAAACTCATAGGCTGTTGCATTTAAAAATTTTTCAGACCAATTCTATAAATACAATTGTCTCTGCTTACCCTACCTAGGATAAAGGGTGTGATGATAGATAGATCTATTAATTCTACAGATAGATATGGGAAATAATTTGCATAAAAAACTGGACAGACAGGCTATCAATTTTAAAAGTACACACAATCGCTGAACTTGTATAGAAAGGTATGATAAATATAAAAGAAGCGAAAGAGGTATGTCATAGAGGCTAGTAGAAAATTACATTTGGTTGTCTCTGCCTACCCCTGTTGGGATAAAAGGCATGATGATAGATAGATGTTCCATTGCTCTGTTTTGGTGTGAAAGAAGAACAAACAAACAAACTTTCACACTTATAATATAAGTTAGAAAGAATACCTGTGCGTTAAAACTTCATCATCCGCTAAGTTGTAAATATTTTTCTTAGAATGTCTCTTAGCACTTTCAGCGGCAAATCTTGCTAACATCCTCTCTTCTGATGACAGCTGTGTGTTCTTCTCTCCAATACGCCGATCAATAAATGTATTTGATTTGTTCATTAGTTTCATTTCCACTCCTAGTGTTTCCTTCCTCTGAAAATTTTTTGATGATTTTTACACACTTATGTAAACAAATCTATAAAGTCAATTTTTACCTACTTTACAAGTATATGTAGTTCAGATGACCATACAAAAATTTGGTACCATCAAGTTGATCCGATAATATAGCCAGGAGGTGGATAGAGGAACTCTTCAACGGCTAGTAAACCTCTTGAGTTTGGGCTTTGGTTTGTGAAAATGTAGGTATGGCATTTGAATGTGTTACTGACAAAAGAATGTTTTCAACTATACTTAGGGTTGAAGTATACTTGGATGGAAAGCCTCCAAGTGTGGTTTGTCAGATTATGTGCATAAGTTTGTAATTAAAAACCCATTGGCACATGGATATATGGTATAACCATGGTCTGCACAGGTATTAAGACTGTTATTTTGGTATTAAGTTTGCTAGTCATAGCGGTGTTTGTATAGTTGTGGGATGCAGGAAATACTGGAGGAGCTCCTTCTCAGTCACCAAACGTTTTCATATATACGATAAATATATTTAGACAAACCTTTTGAACAGCCTTGTTCCTGGATACACCAGGCAATCCACGATCACTTTTGGACTTCTTTCCTAACACTTTTAACTTCTCTTTATTAATGTGCACTTCGAAAGGGTTTAGCTTTTTCTTGGTAACTTCAGACTTTTTCTTATTGTGCACTTTATCCGCCAGTCCAGAGTTTCTCTTATTCTTTACTTTAGCCATGGTACTACGACAATTAATATTAGAAGTTCTTCTAAATTAAATATAAACGAACCACGATTTTAGGTTAGAAAATGTGGTAAATAAATACACAGGTGACATTTATTTATCAATCACCTCATGTCATGATTGACTGACTGCTGACACAAAAACGTCCCTTTACGCCCTTATTTCCATTAATAAAAAATAATAATCTTATCTTGCGTTTTATAACACTGCACAGCACAAATAAAGGAATGGTTTATTAACATACAAATATGAAAAATATAAATAAATCAATAAATACATAAAGAAAACATTTTAAGTTTCAGCAAGGTTTCAGCAGGTTCAGTATGGTACAAATAAATATGTTTTCATCATTCAATTTTCAAATACTCGTTCTTTGTTAACAAAAGAAAATATACGATTGGTTAATAGGCTAGCAATTCAGAAGATAGCAAGCTATGATTGGTTCATTTGCAAATGGCGGGCGGCGGCGAACGCAACAATCTTGTAAATCTTGTAATAGCAAACATACTTATTCAGTTTATCAAAGGAAACAAGCTAGACGCTGTGTTTGCATTTTGCGATATTTTAATTAACGTAATTAATACCACATATTAAAATGAGTGATAAAATTACTGAAGAGGAATTAAAGAAGGAGATTGAAAGTAAGTATTTAACATTTTTATTTGTATAAAATGGAAAAATATCTATCGATTTTCTCTGAAGGCCGGCGTCCCCGAGACTCGTTCGCAATGGCCTCCTACAAAGCAAAGTAAATTTTCATATAGTGTATGATATAGTTGAAATATTTCTGATATTACGTTTTATATTGCAAAATCTTTCAAATAAAACTTGTTCCATTAATATATCTGCTTCGTTTTTTAGCTTCACCTAGATTTTTCGCGTTCTAGATATCGTTGTGCTCTTTTGATTTATTTTTATACAATTCAGAACATCGATCCACCACGTATGTAACTAAAAAATGGATGGATACTGTTTAATATTTTGGATGGCCATGGGCGCGTATAATATATTGAAACAGGAATCATTTGAAAAGTTTTCCTATTTACGCTGTAATATCAGACAAAACTCTATATTTTCGAGATAGATCAACAATTTAGATGTCAAATCTGGCGGCCATACTTCGCACTTTACGTTCCGTTATCAACACGATTTGACAACAATATGAAAATTCATAAAATTTGTCCTCAAACATTGTAAATATTAACTCCTAAAAAATAGTTTAGTGGCTTTAGTGACATTAATATCACAATCTATTTCTTGGTTTGCTTTAGATATCTGCCACTAAATATCTCCCTAATTTTGAGGTTTTTTTTTCAAGTAATGTATGTCAATCCTAATCCCATACCAAATCCCGGTTTAAAAAAGTATAGGTAATGTAATGTCCAACAATCTCTCTGCAAGTTGATCGTTGCTCAGTTTTGAACTGAAAGAATGACAAACAAAGCTTCGCATTTATAATTTTAAGTTCGGATAACTATTAAAATTATATTATCATAGTGCAAAACAATGGGTTGAAACTTCATGGTGATAAAATATGTGGTAGCATTTATTTATATTTCATTAATAGATACTTAGTAATTACTATAATTTAGTAATATCTAATAAGTGTGTTTAACTGTTTACTGTTACATATTTAAATTAGGCAGTAAAAACATAATTCACTAAGTTTTCATTTACATAATTATGACAGGCTGCAGTACAATAATGTGTGTACAAATTACTGTACCAAGGTAAAGTTTCAATAATATTATAGTATTGAAAACTGCCAAGTAAGGGTTGAAAATATCCTAGAACCCGATTCCAGGGCCACCTTGGAGCATATACCTACTTTGCTTGCACATATGGAGGAACCAATTATTGTTTTTCCAATAGATGGTGATGGTGTGAAAAATATATTAGTCCCTTTTTGACAGACTGATAAGTATAGTGCTTAATTACAATTTTCATGTTTATTTTTCTAGAGATCCTAAAAAAGGTCGACTTAACCACCACATCCAAAAAGAAAATACGCACAGACTTGGAGAAAAATCTTGGAGTCGACTTACTGGACAAGAAAGACCTCATCGGAAAACTGGTGGCCGACTATGTGGCCAAAATGGAGAAGAATGAAGATGAAGAGGTGAGTGGTGATTTTTTATTTTCACTTAAAAAACAAAATGATTTTGCCAATGTCAAGGGAAAGATTGTATAACTATCTAGATAATTTTCTTTTCAAGCAAAAACTACTGAATGTTTTTGTTACGTTTTTTTTCAGGATTAGATGGGTTGACTCACAATGAAGGTTTAGGAGTATTAAGCATGGACCTATTTTGTATAGGAGTATTAGTGGATCAATTTGGGGAAAAAATTGCCCCTGCGTGTTTCATAGCATATGTCGATGATGTATGAATGAATTTTGTAGAATAAAATAATCTACAAAAAAGTCTGCAGTAGCATATGTCTAATAGATAAGTAGTTATTAATGTATTTGTGTAGGTGTACAAATTGTTGTATCAGGGCGAAGCTGGGGCATGTTTTTTTTATAAAGATGACGACATGTGACCCTGCCACCGCCTGATTATAGCATAGGTGGCTGGTCCATGAATACGCGCGACTGGCAGATCATAATACAGTCCGCCAGTCGCGCCCACTATGCCTGTAGAGATGCTTTTTCACTCTTCGCTTGAAGGACCCCAGGTTGTAGAAAGGAGAAAAGACCGACGCCGGAAGTTCGTTCCACTTTTTGACAGTGTCAGGTTCTAACTCTTCGTACCTAATATTAATTTTGTAGGTACTTAAAGTTTATAGATTAAGATATGCAAATTTGTTTCAGGGCTCCTCTGAAGAGGAAGAAGAAGATGAGGATGAGGAAGAGGTAACTATTATTTATTACTACCTTTCCGCTCCGGCTTTGCTCTCATGGAAATTGTACTGTGGAGTGATTCTTGAAACACAAGGAAAACATAATGGCCATTGTACACGTGTTACGTTGTGCGACAGAGAGGACGTTCAACAAAACCGAAGTCTCTTTCTAAATAATAATAAACATTGCATGACACAACATTAAAATGCCTTCCACACGGTCGGACAGCCGACTCAACCGACGTGACGTAACCAATAGAACGTCGTCTTCAATCCCCTCTACTGTGGCTACGAAAGTTTTTGATGGTTCGAACCGACTTGACCTTGGTGCGCGGAACGCCTTTTTTCAATCCCCTCTACTCGCCCATAGAGACGTACCGCAACCAGGGTTCCCAATTTAGGGGGTAAATAAATGTGATGGGGGTTTTAAGGGGCTTTTTGATTGACGAGTACAGGCCCTGGGATACCTTAAAATAATTGAATATACAAATATAATATATGATTTTAAAAAGTCAGAAACAGAAGAAACGAAATTATATTTGAAATAATAAATAATTTATAAATGAAGAATATTATAAAAAATGTTAAGGGGGATTTCAATGTAATTAGGTGATTTTAAAAATTATATATATTTATAATAAAGGTATTTTTTTTGAGTTGGAAACATTGCTCGCAACAAAGGACGGTTCAAGGCCAAGTCGTGTCAAGTCGTCGGTCGTGGTGGGTGGTTTTCTGAACCGCCACTTCGGTTGAGTCGGCTGTCGGACAGTGTAGCAGCACTTTAAAGACCAGTGACTTAATTGCTTACCATAAGTTCATGGGAGTGTCTGTGCGACGTCCGTAAAACCAAAAGCCATACTTTTGATCAAGATTAGTGTCCAACCGAGGCTTCGGCCAAATAAACCACCTTATCTTGAAGTTAATATCTTGTGTATTCTCGTCATACTAATGCCCAGGCTTGCCTCTATCTCACGATATGTCACATGTCGATCTTGCATTATTAGGTTTCGAACGGCATTGATGTTCTTTTGGTACAACCACCGATTTTTGACGACCTTCTATCAACTCATCCGTAAGCGACCACCGGCCACGATTAAATTCGCCAAACCTGTGATAGACTGTAGTTTTAGATGGTGCTTCATCAGCAAAAGTCAAAGAAAGATGATAGATACACTGTTGTTGAGTTAACCCACGTCGAAAGTCATAATGTCACGAGTTACTTCCATTTTCTCTCAACTATGGACTTGCAAAGAACAAATTCTGTGTTTTCGCATGTCAAAACTGTTTTTTTTAATCCAAGCGCCAAAAAAGTCAATTTTACCATGGAGGTTACATATCGCGACTAAACTCATTATGGTTGGTCAATTCCGCATACATAAATAGCAACCCATGTATTATGCACGGAACCCTGTACCGGGCCACCGGAACAAGTGACCCAGTCCAGTGCTCCAGGAAGCCTGAGTCGAACGTATCGCTCACTACCTTCAGGAGACTGTAACCGCTTCCTCGAAGCCTGGATTGCGTCGACGCGGCTTTTTGCCCATAATTGCTCGATCTTAAGCCCGTACATTTACACTATACTCGGGAGTCCTTATTAATTTTGTGTGGTCGTTAAAAGGTAAAGAAGCCAACTAAGCGGTCTGCTCCCGCACCCAAATCCGCTCCGAAAAAGAAGAAGAAGGAGTCTTCGGAAGAGGAAGACGGCACAAACGAAAGCGACTCTGATGAGGTAATTTATTAAAAATCAATTATTATTTGTTTGTTCGTATTCTATAGACTCAAAAACTACCGGTTTGATTTGAAAATTTTTTTTTCATTTGATAGTCCAATTCTTGGGGAAGGCTATAGGCTATTTAACCAAGGGACTGAATTTGTTTCCTAATACAACGCGTACGAAGTAGCGGGCAATCTAGCAAGCTAGTTTATCATAAAAAATCAGTACATATTATTTAAAAAAAAATTAAGTCCGCCACGTCTGTCTGTACTGCTCAAACCTCGAGCGAGAGGGCTCATTATGTATAGTTAGTAGCGGAGCATTAATATTAGTGAATTAAGTCTTAGTAAAAGTTAGCGTCATAGATCTGAAAGGGGTTTTTGATTTGTAACATCTTTGCTCACTACGTGTGGCATTAATTTTTAGGGAGTATTTTAGTGAAGTGGCCCTCTACAGTGCCTGCGTTAAGTTCATTACATACGGACCGGAGTAGCGCATTGGCTTCCCGGATAACTTACAGACTATATAACTAGGTAATATAAAACTACTATAGGATTCACATTTTTATCTGTTTTCTTCCACATGTGCAGGATCGCAAGAAGCCGGCCCCGAAGAAGGGTAAAAAGAAGAAGGGCTCCGACGGGGACTCGGACAGCGACTGGGGGAAGAAAAAGGAAAAGGCCAACAAGGCTAAAAAGGTGAGGCCATTAGTTATCGAAACTGGGTGTGGTCCGTGAGGGTCCACCATCCAGGCCCTAGGGTACCCAGCGGTAGACACGTCTTCTCCATTTATAGCCGACAATATTTTTGACATGATTGAAGCGAAACTTGTCCTTCACGAGACTTGAACTGACGTCATTTTATTTTCGTAATTGTGTACTTCAAACACTCGGGGCCTTACCACTGTTTAGCTAAACTATGTTTTGTCACTCTCTTACAAATCAGTCATTCAATATGAAAGATAGAACTACGTTTCTACTAAATACGGTTTATACAGTTTAGTAGTAAAAAAGTTGCATCGCTTCTGTCGTGCGTCCACTCACCGACACACCCATTATTTATTTTTTATACTTTCTGTAGTGAAAGGGCCTTTATTTGTGATTTGGTTTCTGTAGTATTTTTTTTTATTTTAGGGCGGCAACCGCGGCAAAGGCAGCGGCTACACGCGCACTTACAAACTGTCGCCCGCCCTCGCCGAGCTCATGGGCGAAGAGGAGATGCCCCGACACGAAGTAGTCAAAAAGATGTGGGCCATCATTAAAGAGAAAGAACTTTATGATCCGAACAACAAGCAGTTCGCTATCTGCGATGATGCCCTCTACAAGGTGTTCGGTACGAAACGCTTCCGCACATTCGGCATGATGAAATATCTCAAGACCCACTTCTTGGATGATTAAGGATGGATCCCGGTTTGTGTGAGTCTGTTGTGTGAACTTAAATGTAAGGAGTATTAATACGTGCAGTTTTTAATATTGGTTGGCAGAGAAATGTTGGGCGCCACTGTGTAGCGTTTCAAAAATGTACGTAAACTGTTTCGCCATTTTTTTGATGTTTACTTGCTGTTGAAATTTATTATACCAGCATACACAAAAGTATATTTCGGAAAAAAGGTGGCGCTAGTGTCACATATTGAAGAAAGTTGCACATATTAGTACTTCTTTAGTATTTGATGAAAATGACGGTGGAATTGTTTAAGGCAAAGTATTTTTTTTAAAAGAAATGGCCGAATTTCTTTTCGGACTTAGTATTGTGAGAGAAAATGTTTTGCGACTCTTTATCTATTACTTTGCAATCAAAGTTTAAATAAAAAGTTTTTCTTTTAGTTGTTAAGTATTAAGAATTTAAGAATGTATCAATCGATTTTTTTCTTAATTTTTTTTTCTTGATCTATTTTCTGCATTTATAAAATAAAATTGTTGCTGTTTAATATAAATTTACAATCTAGATCTCAATTTTTAGGCATAGAATAAACGAAATTCCAAACGTCTCGTTCTGTATTTTTTGACGTTATTTTTTCTCGGGACAGTACAAATGTTGTATTTAAATTCACTTTGACATTTTTACCAAAATATTATAGGTTTTGTAAGTCTTTATTTTAAAAAGATAATCTTCCGTGATCGTTGTAGTCATTTTGTTCCTTTTATCTATCATTATGATAGAACGGCACATAAGCTGCTATATTATGTAAATTAGTTTTAATAATAAATGTTATTCATAAGGATGTCTGTATGTTTCACAATACTATTCAACTAAGATTAAGTACTTATTAATATCACATTTTCTACTTAAGGAAATCTGTCAAACAAAACTAGTTTAACGGTTGCTCAAATCTCAAATCAGTGATACCAGAATTTCGCAGGCCTGCTATTGAACTGACTTACGTTCGAATGGATGGATTACTATTGTAAATTTTTTATGTAAAACAAGGACAAACAATAAATTTCGCATTTATTATACATATTAGTATAGATTGTGGTACGCCCCTGAAGGCTGTTGTCTTTGGAACGCGTGGTATTGTGAACAGTATGTAAAACTACTGGGAATAAAAAAAAACAAAACCAAATGTCTAATTTTTGGAAATACTAAATTGTGTAAAAGACAGTTGGGCGCTAGATGTAATACGAATTATGGTTGTATTTTTAGCCCTTAAGGACAGAAATATGACATTAAAATTTTAATATCTGTAAATAACGGTTTTTTATTTATTTCATCCCCAATATGCTGAACGGATTTAGGTGAAAGTTGGAAGTTGCGCTAAGTTTCTTCTGGACCATTTACAATGGGGGCAACAAGGGTTGATGGGGGGACTTTTGGGGCGGGAGGGGGTATTTTAATATGTAATGAGCATACACAGACCTTTTAAAAGTCCAAGCAGTCGTTAAATATTCATTGAAAAGGATTTTTAACAATTTTTTGCAGCGTAATTATTGGTATTTTCATGACGTTTGGGGGGTGGCTAAATAGGGGTTAATTTAATCGAAATCGGATGGCATTGATACACACCATTATTTGTACTTAGGACAGTATAAATTTCGAATGCCATCCGATTTAAACAATTTTTATTTTATTTTTTTAATTATTGTTGAAACAATCGAAAAAAAGGGTTTTTCGGCGACTTTGAGGGGTTTCGTAGTAGCTAATATTTCTAATAAACTGTCGTAGTAGCTAATATTTCTGATAAACTTTCGTAGTAGCTAATATTTGTGATAAACTTTCGTAGTACCTATCTAATTTATTTGGGATAAGCTTGATGGGCAGTTTTTTCCCAGCGTTTGGTGGTGTCAATAAGTATGCTCACTAATTTTGAAGCGGTTGCCTCTCAGATTTGATCTGAGGGTTGCCTTTTCACTTTTTTTTTACTCGCTAGTGCAAGAACGGCCCCCGTACCGTGTTTCGGCTTGCAAAAAATTTTATTATATAATTAGGGTATTTCCTTTAATGCTACCGCATTTTTATCCGGTTGCCTTTTCAAAAAATTTTTGATTTTGCCTCACCCCCATATCGCCGCCCCCGTCCATTTGGGGTCATTTTGGCCGCTACCAGGGAACTCTGTTCCACTCAAGGCCCAGATTACCACTCGCCATCCGGTTGCCTGTCCAATATCGGCTTGACGTGCCACTGCCTTGAATATCAAACCTATTGTAAAAATTATTTCATGAATAAAAAGCTACATTTTATAAAGGCTAGTTTTCAATAAAAGTAAGTGTGATTTTTCATGTGTAAATATACCCATTATTAATTTGGCTGTACTCGGCTTCAAACAAAGACCCACTCAAATGATCTAAGCCTCGAATTATTGAAGTATAATTGCCATAGTAACAAAAAATGTCAAATCGATTTTGTTAAACATTCCTTTATAGCGCTTATTTTTACCTTCAACCATGGTGGGACTAAACCAAAACATAATAAAAAACATCGCCAACGAAATATCACGAAACTGCCAAAGTGTTACCTCCTTAGACCCAGACTTCGTCACATATTATATAGACTTACTTCTATTGAATCCTAAATACAACAAAATGTTCATGAAATCTGTAACTAGGAGTAATTTGGAGTATTTTGTGAACGAATGTGTAGCACAATTAATAAGTAAGTACTTTCGTGCTTCAGAGGACTCTGAAAACCGATGTCCGCACTCCTAGGTCCATAGAGTGCAGTGACAGGCTCGCCACGTTCTGTTTAATGTGTACAACTCGCGTAATGTAGACATTGTTACCAGTTCGCCATTTTTCTGTAAGAAGAAGAAGAAGAAGAATTCAGAGGGCAAGTAAAGCATCCGCACTTCTGAAAATAGCATTAAGTGCAGCGAAATTCTTGCCTTTGTGTGATATAAAGCGTATTGATTAGAGAACAATACTGAGTGAAAGATGATGTTGTAACTAAAATGTGGGAAAACTAGTTTACGCTGGCTTGGACACGTTGAAAGAATGAAATGAAGGTTTATATGGCTGAAGTGAAAGGAAATGCTGGCAGAGGACGACCTAGGTGTACTTTTTATTGAACATATAAAAAATGTAAGTATTGATCAATATTAGAAGTACACACATTCGCCAAGCGTGTAAGAAAGGTATGATGAATATATTTTTATTCTTCACGGGTTACGTTACAGTTGCCGGCCCCAGGGTACCCAGTGGAAGACAAAGTCTTCCTCATTTAGCCAATGATTTGATGAATATAAAAGAAGCGAAAGAGGAATGTCAGGACGGTAGCAAATTGATTGTCTTCACCTACCCCTCTTGGGATAAAAGGCGTGATGATAGATAGATAAACATTCTTGCCACCTGTTCCACCCACCCATTGAAAAAATAACGGCTATTTCACTTAGATATATTGAATAAGTAACTATATGCTAAATTACAATGACACAGGTGGAGTGTTTACAGAGAAATTGGGAATAGTTTATCCCAGATTTTTTTTTGCTAATTTATATATACTTTCAGGTGGGGACCCGTCAATTAATACTCTCAGAGTTCAGCACATAGTTCACACCAACTATGATACTTTGGAGAATCTTGTTGAAAAACATATCTCATCTATAGACGCTTGTCTTCAACCGTTGGTCGAGGAAATTGTGGAGAGCTACCCTGAAGTAGAAAATGAGATGGAGATGAGGAAATTGTTTAGAAAAATATCTATTTATATTATTATGACATCTGGGTTGGGTAACCCTGGGTTAATTGTGGTGAGTTTTAAGAATGCCCACAGCGACCATGTACCAAAGGTTTAATTTTGTAATCCGACAAATCCCTAAATTACGTCACACGTTAAGGGGGAGGGAGAGGGTCAACAAAGCTTTGTCACTACGGGAAATTATATCTTTCTCTTTCTAGCTAATTTTTTCTACTTAGACTCTTTTTACACGTCATGCTCGCATGGCTGAAGTTATATCAAAAAGTTATCAACTGGCAACTCCGCACTTCAGGTACATAGCAATATGCCATAAATTGTTATTGCCTACACTACAGTTTACGCACATGATGCTAATGCTACGCCGTAGACAATCAAACTGCAGTCTACGCCCGTGTTGTCAGTATACGCCCGTGTCGTCAGCGCTACGTCGTAGAGTGTAGACATTCAAACTGTAGTCTACGCCCGTGTCGTCAGCGCTACGTCGTACAGTGTAGACATTCAAACTGCAGTCTACGCCCGTGTCGTCAGCGCTACGTCGTAGAGTGTAGACAATCAAACTGTACTCTACGCCCGTGTTGTCAGCGCTACGTCGTAGTCTGTATACTATCAAACTGCAGTCTACGCCCGTGACGTCAGCGCTACGCCGTCGACAATAAAAATACAGCCTATACGCCGTCGACATTTAAACTGCAGTCTACGCCCGTGTCGTCAGCGCTACGTCGTAGACAATCATCTTGCTGTCTACGCCCGTGACCTCAGCGCTACGTCGTAGACATTAAACTGCAGTCTACGCCTGAGACGTCTGCGCTACGTCGTAGACATTAAACTGCAGTCTACGCCCGTGACGTCTGCGCTACGTCGTAGACATTAAACTGCAGTCTACGCCCGTGATGTCTGCGCTACGTCGTAGACATTGAACTGCAGTATACGCGCGTGACGTCCGCGCTACGTCGTAGACATTAAACTGCAGTCTACACCCGTGATGTCTGCGCTACGTCGTAGACATTAAACTGCAGTCTTCGTCTGTGATGACTGCGCTACGTCGTAGACATTAAACTGCGGTCTACGCCCGTGACGTCAGCGCTACGTTGTAGACATTAAATTGCAGTCTACGCCCGTGACGTCTGCGCTACGTCGTAGACATTAAACTGCAGTCTACGCCCGAGACGTCTGCGTTACGTCGTAGACATTAAACTGCAGTCTACGCCCGTGACGTCTGCGCTACGTCGTAGACATTAAACTGCAGTCTACGCCCGTGATGTCTGCGCTACGTCGTAGACATTGAACTGCAGTATACGCGCGTGACGTCCGCGCTACGTCGTAGACATTAAACTGCAGTCTACACCCGTGATGTCTGCGCTACGTCGTAGACATTAAACTGCAGTCTTCGTCTGTGATGACTGCGCTACGTCGTAGACATTAAACTGCGGTCTACGCCCGTGACGTCAGCGCTACGTTGTAGACATTAAATTGCAGTCTACGCCCGTGACGTCTGCGCTACGTCGTAGACATTAAACTGCGGTCTACGCCCGAGACGTCTGCGCTACGTCGTAGACATTAAACTGCAGTCTACGCCCAAGACGTCTGCGTTACGTCGTAGACATTAAACTGCAGTCTACGCCCGAGACGTCTGCGTTACGTCGTAGACATTAAACTGCAGTCTACGCCCGAGACGTCTGCGTTACGTCGTAGACATTAAACTGCAGTCTACGCCCGAGACGTCTGCGCTACGTCGTAGACATTAAATTGCAGTCTACGCCCGTGACGTCTGCGCTACGTCGTAGACATTAAACTGCAGTCTTCGTCTGTGATGACTGCGCTACGTCGTAGACATTAAACTGCGGTCTACGCCCGAGACGTCTGCGCTACGTCGTAGACATTAAACTGCAGTCTACGCCCGAGACGTCTGCGTTACGTCGTAGACATTAAACTGCAGTCTACGCCCGTGACGTCTGCGCTACGTCGTAGACATTAAACTGCAGTCTACGCCCGTGATGTCTGCGCTACGTCGTAGACATTGAACTGCAGTATACGCGCGTGACGTCCGCGCTACGTCGTAGACATTAAACTGCAGTCTACGCCCGTGACGTCTGCGCTACGTCGTAGACATTAAACTGCAGTCTACGCCCGTGATGTCTGCGCTACGTCGTAGACATTGAACTGCAGTATACGCGCGTGACGTCCGCGCTACGTCGTAGACATTAAACTGCAGTCTACACCCGTGATGTCTGCGCTACGTCGTAGACATTAAACTGCAGTCTTCGTCTTTGATGACTGCGCTACGTCGTAGACATTAAACTGCGGTCTACGCCCGTGACGTCAGCGCTACGTTGTAGACATTAAATTGCAGTCTACGCCCGTGACGTCTGCGCTACGTCGTAGACATTAAACTGCGGTCTACGCCCGAGACGTCTGCGCTACGTCGTAGACATTAAACTGCAGTCTACGCCCGAGACGTCTGCGTTACGTCGTAGACATTAAACTGCAGTCTACGCCCGTGACGTCTGCGCTACGTCGTAGACATTAAACTGCAGTCTACGCCCGTGATGTCTGCGCTACGTCGTAGACATTGAACTGCAGTATACGCGCGTGACGTCCGCGCTACGTCGTAGACATTAAACTGCAGTCTACACCCGTGATGTCTGCGCTACGTCGTAGACATTAAACTGCAGTCTTCGTCTGTGATGACTGCGCTACGTCGTAGACATTAAACTGCGGTCTACGCCCGTGACGTCAGCGCTACGTTGTAGACATTAAATTGCAGTCTACGCCCGTGACGTCTGCGCTACGTCGTAGACATTAAACTGCGGTCTACGCCCGAGACGTCTGCGCTACGTCGTAGACATTAAACTGCAGTCTACGCCCGAGACGTCTGCGTTACGTCGTAGACATTAAACTGCAGTCTACGCCCGAGACGTCTGCGTTACGTCGTAGACATTAAACTGCAGTCTACGCCCGAGACGTCTGCGTTACGTCGTAGACATTAAACTGCAGTCTACGCCCGAGACGTCTGCGCTACGTCGTAGACATTAAACTGCGGTCTACGCCCGAGACGTCTGCGCTACGTCGTAGACATTAAACTGCAGTCTACGCCCGAGACGTCTGCGCTACGTCGTAGACATTAAACTGCAGTCTACGCCCGAGACGTCTGCGTTACGTCGTAGACATTAAACTGCAGTCTACGCCCGTGACGTCTGCGCTACGTCGTAGACATTGAACTACACTCTACGCCCGTGACGTTTATATGGAGCATGCTCTTGACCATATCTATCGTTTGCAGAAAAAGTAGACGGTTACCGTACCTACCATTCGAAAATCGACTTAATGGATACTATATTTCAAAATAGTCCATTCCCATTTCCCACTCGACAACTTGCAAAGGCAACTTGGCCAATTATTAATTACCTTTTTTCAGACCTTACGCGAAGGACTAGCAGCCCTAGAAAGTATATTTACGCTGGAAGACCTAGCTGCATTCTTGATATTGATGCGAGCTGAAAAACTGGAACAACTGCAGGAGTTGGTCAACCTGGTGTCAGGAGTTAGACTGTTCAATAGAGACTGCAGGAAAGGTGGCGAGGGTATTACTGACCGTGAGTCCCTAAGACCTTTATCACTACATATTTTAAAACAAACATCTGTCAGTGACCTTTTTACGCAAAACTATTTTCCTCATTTTTGTCACAACATCATATTTCACTCTATCTTTGTTTTGAAATTCGGGGCATTGGTTGCGGCTTTCTCTGCGCGGAACCTAAATATTTTTCGCACATACTCTTAATATGGACACTGTCACTCTGGCCCCACTTCAAGGTAGGGATCTAAAGATGTCTACCCATTTATTTCAGTTCCATTCGACTTAGTGGACGCAGCTAAAGGATGTCTTATTAATCTGTCGAACCTCCTCATGTCAGTGATGCAGCGTGTAAACTCACTGACGGCAGCTGTAGATGACATTGTCAAGATAGATGAGGAGACGGGAAACCTGGTGCTGGAAGTGCCGGCTGCATGCCAGGATGTTATACTCAGGTAGACGCTAAGCTTTTTGGACACTGGCATATTATAAAACAATCTCCCGCCGCGTCTGTCTCTCTGTGCCCTTTTCACGCAAAAACTACTGAACGGGTTTTGCTGCGGTTTCATTGTTAGATTGCTTGAGTCACCGGGAAGGATTGTTCGTACAATTGGATGAGTCTGTGGTCGATTTCGGTGGACCAGCCGGCGACGATTAATTCCTAACTTTATCCACATTTCAGCGAGGACTACAAGCGCATCTTTAACTTGCTAGGTTTCTACCGGCAGTACGAGCTGATAATCAGAAATTTGTTAAATGATGTTGAAATTATGAAGGACAGTGCTAATGTTAGAGTGGAAAAACTTAAACATATTCTGGAGGAGATTCATACAGCTGTTAAGTATAAAGCTGCTGTGCCAGTTGTCAGAGTGTTTGTAAGTATTTTAACACACGGCTGAAGTTTGCCGACCAGATGACTACGGTCCCAAAACATTTTTTTTGTAATTGTATTTTAAAAAAAACTGAAAAATCCTGGCACATCATAAAACTAGGTTCGATTTTTTTTTCGCCTCTGAAAGAAGATATGTCTAAAGTTCTGCAGCTATCATTGGTAAAATAGCTCGTCAATTTTCACCAAATCAATACGGCTTCAAAAATTATGCGATTCTTATTTTATTGACGCACATTATGAACGTATTGAAAATATGTAAGTAGATACGATTTTTCTTTTCGCCTCCTGAAAAAAGATATGTCTAAAAAAATGCTAAAGCATCAAATGTATATTTAGGTCTGAAATTTTCACTAAATCACCACCGCCACAAAAATAATCCGGTTCTGGGTTTATTGACGCATAATAATATCTGTTTGTATTGAATAGGTAAATGAAAGCTTTTGAATTTTTTGTCGAGTTCTGAAAAAAGATATGTCTAAAAACGCTGAATATGCGAGAAAAAAATACGAATAAATTGAAAAAAAAAATCATTGTGGAGAAAATGTCGTAAATTTCATTACGATAACGAATAGGTAAATGTGCGTCAATGAAACCTGAATCGCATAATTTTTGCAGCCGTAGTGATTTAATGAAAAAGCATTCTTCAACATTGTTTAGACATATATTTTTTCAGGAGGAGAAAAAAAAAGTAAATAAAAATCGTGCCTAGATTTATTAAGCATCACGGACATATGTGGGTCATATATACTAGAATCAGATGATATTTTCGGCCGTAGTGGTTTGGTGAAAAATGTAAGACCTGATTTTGCACTTATATTTTTTTAGAAGGCGAAAACTAAAATTCTAAAAATTGTCGCTAGATTTTTTTAATACCAACAGATATTAATCAATAAAACCAATTTCGGATAAGTTTTGGGGTCATAAGTGATTCGGTGAAATTTTTATTTTTAGCGGTCCGCAAACTTCAGCCTCTTATAGGTACATTGAGAATGTTACCAGTATCTCTAGCCACACCGCAAGAAATTCAGGCCGTGATGCTGCTACGTTATATTCACTATTCCGGCTTGAAATCGCTTCGGTGTCCGTCCGTTGGACTGTGGTGATTATTATAGCCGTAAAATAATGTGAACTGTAGATTAAGGTAAAATTATCATAATTGTAAATTTCCAGCACGATTACAACCTGAAATAGTTTCAGCAGTGCAGTGGCAGGCTTGCCACCTGTCATGTTTAACATTGTAAATTCGCTAAATGTGGACATTATTACCTGTGTCCCTGACCACGCCGCCGTATAAACATCGTATAGGTATTGTATTTTAGAGTTTTTAACATTAATTTCAGCCTCTATTCACCGAACTATGGCAAGTATGGAGAGGTATGCAAAACGACATGTATCTAGTATCCACTGTGAACAGACTGATGACCTTGTTGGGTATCCAGGGTGACCAGGTGAAGGTACCCAATGATAGACTTAAGGATATGCTCAGGGGGAAGGCGGTTATCTCTGACCAGCAACGGTTGCACAATAAAATTGATTTAGAAGACAAGCTATTTCTAGTTTCGATGAGAAATTTTGTACCTTACAACGAAAGTGCTGTGCAGTTCAAAGGGACCAAGATTCAGGTACCACTAGTTTTTGCCAATGGGTTGGCCCGTAATATTTAGATATATTTACATAGGTACTGTCATATTTGAGCAATAGGGGTTTTCTCAATATGGCGCTAGATTTTTACGGCAGTATGAGGATGTAAAGTGTTTTTAGGGTTCCGTACCCAAAGGGTAAAAACGGAAACCCTATTACTAAGACTCCGCTGTCTGTCCGTCTGTCACCAGGCTGTATCTCATGAACCGTGATAGTTAGACAGTTGAAATTTTCACAGATGATGCGTATTTCTGTTGCCGCTATAACAACAAATACTAAAAAAAACAGAATAAAATAAATATTTAAGGGGGCTCCCATACAACAAACGTAATTTTTTTTGCTGTTTTTATGGTACGAAACCCTTCGTGCGCGAGTCCGACTCGCACTTGGCCGGTTTTTTTGTCTTATTTGGTAAACAAATTTTGCATTTTAAATACCCAAGAGTTTAAAAAATATTATTATTATTTCTAAGGTCTATCATCACGCCTTTTATCCCAAGAAGGGTAGGAAGAGTCAATCGAATGCCATTTGCTACGGTCTTGACATACTTCTTTCGCTTCTTTTATATTCATCATACCTTTCATACATGCTCGGCGATTGTGTGTACTTTTAATATTGCAATCGATCAATACATTTTTTATATGTTCAATAAAAGTACACGTAGGTCGTCCTCTGCCAGCATTTCCTTTCACTTCAGCCATATAAACCTTTTTATGTTAAAATGACAACTTATCTATAAAAGACATGCAAGATTTGTTTACCATGTAAGATAAGACAAGTCAAAAAATATTTGAGCAATAGGGTTTTCTCAATCCAATATATGGCGTCAGATTGTTTAAAAAGAACATATTATTCGATTTTTTTAACAGCAGAATGAGGCTTTTTAGCATTTGATATTAATTTCAAGTTGATACCTTACATCACCATATACCTACACTACACTGTTATCTATTGTATAGGCCTAAAATGTCATGCCTGAAGCCGCTATAGAAACATTATATCACTGAATAGCGCTGTAAATGCGCCAATTGCGGTCTGATTGACGGTTCTTTGGCATCATATAAAACCAAGGTTTTGCTAGTTGGGTGGGCATTGAGCACAGAACGTTATATATAAGATTAGAATCAGCATAATAGTCTATATATATGAAAACCGGTGTAAACAAATTTTTGTACTGGACAATATTGTGAAATTTAAAAAACTACTCTAGTTAAAAATTATTTATTAATTATTTGTGCAAATTATCATTTTTGCGCTGTTTCAGGGACAATTCTGAAGATGTGTTGAAATCATAATGTATATGCTGCAGTTAAAGCCCACTTGCTATTTCTATAGTTTTCTATATATTTTGTACCCTAAAAATGTACACAATTTTTTTTCTTTCAGTACTTAGGGTTCTGTGCTGTCTGTCTCGGTCTAGGATCTCTAGTGCCGTGTAACCCACAACTAGGTCTCATGAAGGTGGACGGTAAACGGTTTGGGTTCTGCAACGCCAGGATGGCTTTAAGGTTTTCTCAGGGGCCTCAGAGGCAAGTATTTTTATTATTAATAAATTCCTTTTTTTTTTAACTAAACAACAAAACACATCATCACGGCCTTTATGCCTTGCGATGTGGTCCGTGTGTCCAGAGACAGCATATTTAAGGAAACAGGTGGCAAGACTGTTGCTGCACTTAATGAACCTAGATGTTTCACTTCTTTAACGGATGTAAATATCTGTGTATTTTTAGTGGTGCCGGCAGGCCTGGATTTACACTAGGGGCCACAGGGGCCAGTGCCTAGGGCGGCAAAATTCGGAGAGAAAAACTGGAGAGAAAAAAAAATCGTGTTATTGAAAATGCTTTAATTGTATTGAAAACATTTGCACATTTAACGTTTATTTATTTTATTTATTAAAAAAATTGTAGGATTTAAGCAATTTTTCAAGGTGCCCCAGGGCGGCATTGAGGGTAAATCCAGCCCTGGGTGCCGGCTTTATGTGCCCTTTCAAGCACAAGAAGTTTATTAAAGCACATATTCTTAAAAAAAATTGGTTTTCTTCCAGATACATAAACGAGGGACTGCATTACATTCGCAACAATCCACATCTGATCAACCTTCTGAACATAGTGGAGGAGATATATAAAGTTAGACATAATAAAAACCTGGTCACTAAAGTGGAACCTAAAAGTAAGTTTTATACTAATTGGGAGCATGCTACGTGGTGGTCCACAGAACATTATAAATAAATATAGAAATAGTAAATAATTTGTCTAAAGATAGCATATTTTACAATTAACTAGACTAGTTTTCACAATATTGTCATTGCAGTAGAAAAATTTGCTTATTTTTTTTTATAAATAGGCTATCATTCTACTTTTACTCTTCTTTTTAATGTTCTGTGGTTACCACAACAGGTTACCTACGGACTTTCCCCACGTTGGGCGCCAGTGTAGCGGTGGGTTGCAGCTCCGAGGTAGAGGGTTGAGACTTCCAAGATCGTGCTCATCTTTTCATCATCTTTACTCTACCTACATGTCGCAACCCTCTGCCTGAACTGAGCTAGCAGGCGGGCGGGTCTCCACTTTACCTTGAACTTGGAGCTGCAAACTTTCTATCACCGCGACCACAATTCATATTAAGAAAAAATCTTATGGCTATCGCTCAAAATTTCGATAACTTCGAAGGCAAACTTTTATTTCAGTTTTTTTACAGCTCCCGAAACCGTATACGGTCCCAGGGTACCCAGCGGAAGATCAAGTCTCCCTCTTTTAGCCGATGGTATTTGTGAGGCTATACCCACCCAACGAGTGGCTAGTTCTGTTGAGGTAGGTATATATTTAGATGGAAAAGCCTATAAGTGTAGTTCGTCGGATTATGTAAGTAGGTACCTACATAAGTTTTTAATTATAAAAAAACCCATTGAAACATGGCCGGGATCCGGGATCGAACCCGCAGTCTACCTTGTTAACCACTCGGCCACAGTACCTAATCCTTTTTTACCCATTTTTTTCAAAGTCACAACTTTTTTAAACACGTTTTGGAGACATAACGCCCGCGCAATAATCTCCGCTAACCATGCGCTGTCGACCCTTAACAAATATAGATACTTACTTATTTTCGTGAACATGAAGACATTCTTAAAACTTGCTGATGTTGTAACGGCTGAATTGATAAAAAATAATTATAATAAGGTAGTCGACTAATTGGTAGGATGGTGGACTTGAAACGGGGAAGTCCCGGGTTCGATTCCTACTCGCTGCCAAAATGCTAAGCACCAATTTTCTTTAATAATACGTGCTTTAATCGACTCCTCGTGCTTGGGAGGGCACGTAAAGCCGGCGTCCGGTCACCAACCCGCCTGCCAAGCGTGGTTGACTATGGCAATTCCTCTCAATGAGCACCACTAAAATGGTGCGCTAGGCAGTGGATCTTAAAAGGTTGATGATGATGTATTATAATAATAAATTTCAGTAAAAGTGTCAGAAAAGGAGATACAGACGGAAGCACATCCCATAGAAGAGAACTTCTTTAGACATTATAGTTGGGACTTATGGGAACACAAGAGGAGAGCTTGTCAATGGGTAATTATATTACATTGTATTGTTTCGGTTTAGGCTATAAAAATCTGCCTCAATGTCCTTAAATTTATTGCCCGTAGAATTTTATTACGTAAAAATAGCCTATTCTAGCACTCGGGGATAAAATAGATTCCTATTGGTGAAAGAATTTTTAGAATCGGTTCAGTACTTTCAGAGGTTACCCCCTACATCCAAACTTATTTGGTGACTTGTCTTGGTTCGTGAATAACTATCTACGTTAAACATAGCTCATACATACAAGTCGGTTATCTAAAGCTTACATTTACACGTTGCGCTAAAGAAATTCCCGCCCCTGAACCGCGCGGGCGATCTTTCTTATAAAATTGTGGCATTTTCAATCAAAATCATTTATTTTTAGTGAAATTGCATTAGTGAGTACTGTGAACGTGCCAGCTTTAGATAACCGACCTGTACATACTTTCACGCCTGCTTTCTAAAGTGGTAGGCAGATCTTCTCGATCTTTGAATATTTCTCTTACTTCATCCACATCCATAGGTACATCGTTTCATATTTTGTTTTTTCTTTATACATAACGAGTGGCTAGTTCTGTTAAGATAGATATATATCTATCGTTTCATATATATGCGCATGTTTAATTCTGGTACTGCGTATTTGACCTTCCTTAAGGATATCAGATATTTGATTATTTCATCACACATTCGTTCAACATGTCCAAACCATTTCAGCATTCCCCTTTTAATTTTATATACAACACTGTATAATTTTAAAAAAACTCCCCCGCCGCGTAACGGATTTTGTTGCGATTTTTACTTATTATCTCGTTACGATGCAGCGACCTAGAATTGTCTATCTCTAAATATAAGTAGTAAGCGTATGTATGTATGTAGGTATTCAATTTGTTCTAAACTCATATTGTACCCGTCCGTGTTACGTGTCTGAACACTACCTTTCTAATATATGTACCTATGTTTTCCCAGGCGACAATCGTGAACTGCCGCACCCATTCCACACAAACCAAGTATAGCCATCTGCGGTCCGAGATCGAGTGTCAAACTGTGCAGATGAGGGATAAGGGCTACCAAACCATGAAGGACCAAAGTACAAACGTGTCTACACCAAATACTTTTATATGGGGTCTGAGGGGGATATATGGAGATGGACAGCACAGGATGGAGTTGACCGAGTCGGTGGATAGGGCGCAGAAATTGATACGTAAGTATTATTGTCCGCATAGGGGTCTTGCTTGGTCTTAAGATCACCTCCATAGTTGTGTAGACATGTGCAACAACCTCTTTCTTATCCCTTAGGGGTTGATTTTAAGTATATTTCTTAGCACACTTTAGCATTAGGTACCCCCTTAGTTAAATTTCAAAAATCGTATTTATCGGACCTTCATTACATTCTAAATAGCATGATTCTGGAACCAACCATTTTTCTCCCAAAGGGATAGATTTCTAAAACTAGTTCCAAAGTAAGTACGTGTGATGATGCTGGGCGTCAATTCGTTCGTTTCTTCTCCTCGCACTGTAAATTGTGTGAAAACTAAAAATATACTCATTTTTTTTATATATTTCAGCCAAACCATTTTCTGCTTGCGAGTGGCCGTGTGAGGGACCCATACTACCTACCTCAAGTCCTGTCGGTACTTCTACAACATCTATTTTTTAACAGATTTTTTAAATATGTTTATTAATTTTATTGTAATAAAATTTTTTCTTAGTCAATATGACCCTCCCATGGACCCTCAGGTGACTTTGAGACCTCTAGATTGCTGTTGATTAAATAAAAAAGCTGTTGTGTCGATGAAGAACCGAAGCAAAACTACAATACAAATTTTATACTGTGACGGTTGAGTGAAATTAGGCATGATTCATTCACGCATCGCCGACATACAGTGTGGTCCGAATTGACTCGATATCAATATTATCTAAAACAGAGCCGGTTCTAACTCTAGAGTTCTCGACCGATCTTCTTCTATTGTGGCTCCACCAATGTTAATCGATGATTTGCCAATGTCAAGTATATAGCCTTTATACTGTATATGCCGACTAATTGGTATCTAAGATGATCTCCGACTGTGTTATGCCCTAATAATCACTGGACTAATCACAACTATCATAGCGGTATTTAACTGGGTTCCCCATCATGTCATGTTGGTTGCCATGAAATGACGTAGAATCCCCCGATGGCACCATATGTCAGTACTGTGATCGTTCTGAGTGCCTTCGAACTTGCCGCGCTGAGCGTTCACGGTCGTTATTGTTATGAGAACTTGTGAGGGTTGCTGATAATTTGGAGCACGCTGCTAAAGTTAGTCATTGCTCAGGCATTTGCGGCTAACTTCACAACCATCACTATAAAATGTGTGCTGTACATGTTTCCTACTAAACATTTGCTGGCTCCTTGCAAAACGTTTATGCCAATAAGATGGCGTCTTAATAACTGGTATGACATCACTTCCGTCCCGTGACGGTTGTTCTACGTGGTCTCCGCATCCCGAAGCCTAATCCGACAATCTATTGATACTTACTAAGAGGCCTTTTAATCTCAAAATACCTCAATAAAAATTACTCATCAGGTCTATCTATCATCACGCCTTTTATCCCAAGAGGGGTAGGCAGAGGCCATCGAATGCCATCTTTTAATAATCAGGTAGCCTCAAAAAATCAGCTAAATGAGGAAGTCATACGCTGGGTCAGGTAAGAAGGCAGGTCACGCGGTCAGTCCCCTACCAGATGGACCTAATTACGAAGTATTCCATCAATAAATGTTCCCGTGAGGCTGCCAACCGGAGCTGGTGAAGCTGGTTCCAGAGTGATTCATAATACGACTAAGAAGAAGAAGTCTCTATTTTTCTGCACCATGTAGACAAAACTGCACAGGAGTAAAAAAAAATTATATTAATCACATCTCAATTTATTAAGTTGTGTGCGTATTTTTTGAGTGAACGTGACGTCATTAGCTCTCTGCTGCATCTCCGCCTCTTGAACCTTCAGTGTTGCCAGCTGCGAGGCGAGCACTTCCAACAATTTTGGGTAAATCTCCTCTGGCACGTTTAATTTCGTGAATTTTACCTGTAAAGTCAGATATGATTTATATCTTTTAGTTTGGGAAATACAGTGGATTTTTAGGGCCCACCATTCATGGTTCCTTATAGGGTCGTATGAGAAGTCGTAATATGTTCAAAATTCCTACTAACTTTGTTTGTCCTTCTCTCAAGATGTCATATATAGCTGTGAAAATATTTTGAAATGTGAGAAGTATTTTATACCGATTGATTTACGGGATAAAAAGTAGCCGATGTCACTCTCTGTTGCTCTTGTTTGTCGTAAAAAAGGAGCAAATAAACACACTTTCGCCTAATTTTCCCAAAATTAGTTAGACAAAATCGCAGACAGACAGAACAAAGGATTTTCTTTCATCTTAATATGTTTGTTCGAACACTTATAACTCGAGAACGGCTGGACCGATTTTCATGGTTTTTATTTGTTGTAGAGGTTGGAGTAGAGGTAGTGGTAGTAGTAGGGGTAGGGGTAGTGGTAGGGGTTGGAGTAAATAGCAGGCAAGCCAACGTTTGGGCAGGAGAACGTCTGCCGGGTCCGCTAGTAATAATAATGATACTCACATTAGCCCGTTCATAATTTTCTTCATACGTAGCAACTTTAAGTTTAAGAGTTCTTATATCTTCCTCTATGGTATCGGGGTTGGGCGTCTGACACTTGAGAGACTGTCTTGCTTGCTCCAACCCGCGCTTCAATAGCGCAATCTCTTTCTTATTCCTATCAATTCTACTTTGTAGTTCTGTATTTTTCTGTCTAAGTAGTAGAATATCATAGTCATCATCTAGCTTTTCAATTAAGTTTTTACAGTGCATATGGCTGACTGTGATTGGTTCAAGGTTTTGCACTCCGAGTGTAGTTTGGTGTTCAACCAGGTCTTGTAAAAGTTTTTGACATTTTAGTGGGAGATTCTCGAAAGTTACATTCAGTTCTTGAAGTGTTTCTTTTGTACTGAAGCCTGTAATTTAGTGAAAATTAGTAAGGAGTCGTAGTGGATATTTTGTGTTCCTTTTTGTGTCCATTTTTATCTTCAGTTATCTATATGACTGGATGGAGGGAAGAAGACCTCGAGGACGAAGCCCTAAACGATGGTCCGATCAAGTGTCCGAAAACCTGGACAACAGTATTACCACAGCCTTTCATCAGGCAGATGACCGCAGCCGATGGAAGAAGCTGATGAGGCGGGGTCACGATCCTCAGCAATGAGGGACCGACTGTGGAGGAGGATCTATTATTATTTTTTTCTTCACTGGTTGCCTTACAGCTCCGAAACCGTTACGGTACCCAGCGGAAGACCAAGTCTCCCTCGTTTAGCCCATGGTATTTATGAGCCAGTTCTGTTGAGGTATATTTACATGGAAAAGCCTCTAAGGGGTCGTCTCCACGAGAGAGAGAATCTTGGCGATAGTCTCGTCCGTGCCACCAAATTCAATACAAACTCTTTAGAGACTATCGCTGCGTTTATCACCCTCGAGGAGACGGCCCCTCAAATTCAATACAAACTCTATCGAGACTATCGCTGCGTTTATCACCCTCGAGGAGACGGCCCCTCAAATTCAATACAAACTCTATCGAGACTATCGCTGCGTTTATCACCCTCGAGGAGACGGCCCCTAAGTGTGGTGTTTCGGATTATGTACGTAAGTTTTTAATAAAAAAACCCATTGGTACATGGCCGGGATCGAACGGGAACGAATGTCTAAATCTGCATCTGTTTTAAATGACTTTCATTAATGGATAGTGGACACATAATTTGATATGAAAATCAGTAAATAAGTATGAAATTATGTAACTATGTAGCTACATTAGACAACAATCATACAGGTAAAACTTAGAACGACGATAAGTGCGAGCAATGATGGCAGTAATGACTTTGAATTTGGAATTAATAAAAGATGCGCGACGCGCCGGCTGAATTAAAAAAAAACTCATAAAGGGAGATGAAAAGTAGAGTGTATCCAAAGAAATTCTGAGAGTGTATCACTGTAAATTATTGTTTCTTCGGGCGGGCGGCGTACAGGCGTACTTGGAATCCCTCACTGTGCTCTGGATTCAAAATAGCGCCCTCGCCGTAAAAATATTATTTTTCTCCCACAAGATACAATCTACTATTTAGTACCTGCATCATTGTTTTTTGACATATTACAGCCAACCAAGTCCAACCAATGCTCTGGGAGAATCCTAGAATTGAAGGAGAGTTGGCAACCTGGCAACCCTAACAAGCTGACCCACATATTCAGTATGATTCATCACTAGTCTCAGGATGGACAATATTGAATATATATATATAAATAAAAATTAAATGCTGTTCTTGTAGTTCACTTGAGAACGGCTGGACTGATATGGGTAATAATTTTTTTAAAATAGTCTGAATAAAATTTTTAGGCAAAGATAAGATTTTTAAGCAAAGAAAATTCGGAAACGTTGCGCGGAAAATTCTGGGACAACTGAAAGTGCTTTTTTTCCTAGCTAGAACTTGAATTTTAATTGTACTTCCTGTATATACCTATGACTGATATGGATTCCTCGTGAGTTGTGACGTCCTGAATACGTGTATGTTGGTCGTAGACTTCTAAAGTGGTGGAGGGAGAAGAGGCGGCCAATGAAAGGCGAGGAATCCATCGGTACATCCAATCGGTCATAGGTATATATATATATATATACAGGAAGATCAAATAATTTTTTTTTTGCGATAATTGATGGTGGAATCCAGGGCAGAAAACTCATTTATAAATAATAACATCCTTTTAAATATTAACTTTACTTGGAACTTATATTTGGAAACTGAACAACATTCTCTATTCTCTTAGCTACATTCAACAACAAATCTTCTTTAAAGCATGGCGCCATTAATTGCAAGGACAATGGCAAATTATTTTTTGACAATCTTATGGGAATTGACACAGCTGGTATCCCCGCCATATTAGCCGGCTGCGTACAGTAGTCTTGCAAAACACACTGGTCTCTATTATTTTTTGATACAAAGTCACTGTAAAGCGGTGCATCAGTTAGAGTTGTGGGTGTCAGTAACAAATCAACACCATCCTTATCTTTATCAAATACATTATCGAAATCATTAGCAATTAACCTTCTAAGTTTTAAAGCTTTAATGAAATATTTCTCATAGTTTTTTCTTAAAAGAAAATAGTTTCCAGCAAAAATTCTTGATCGAACTACATTATTGAAACCTTGTGAACGAGATGATGCATACAATTCTTCTGTGGAATAATCTTTATCTGCTCTCAAGCCATACTGTAAACCATCATATCTGGCCATATTACTAGCTACTTCACATTGATTTAGTATTGAATAAACAGTTATAGATATTGATGTATATGGCATGGACACAGATTTAACTCTCGCACCTTCATTTTCTAAGACATCAGCGACATGACTCCATGTATCCAATACTTCTTTATCCATTCCTTCACAATAATACTCATCGGGTATGCCAATTTTAATACTTTTTAAATCAAAATCCTCGTCTAATGATACATTACAGACTTTTTCTACTGTAGTGGAATCTAATACATCAGGACCTGATATACAATTAAAAATACTTGCAGCATCCTCAACATTCCTTGTAATAATACCTGGTATGTCCATAGAATTTACTAAAGGTATCAAACCATGCCTAGAAACAATGCCATAAGTAGGTTTTAAACCTATAACACCACATAACGCTGCGGGATTCCTTGTGGAACCTCCTGTATCAGAGCCGATGGCAGCGACGCAGGAACCTATGGCAACAGCAACCGAACTTCCTCCAGAACTTCCTCCTGCTATATGCCAAGAATCTCCCTTCCCGCTTTCCCATGGATTCTTGGTGGGGCCAAAGATAGAGTCAACGGTCCCAGATCCCATAGCAAATTCATCCAAATTACTTTTTCCAATCAAACAAGCACCAGATTCTCTTAATTTTCTATATACAGTCGCGTCGTATGTGGGAATAAAGTTTTTGAGCATTTTAGAAGCACAGGTAGTGGGTATATTTTTGGTACAAAAGTTGTCTTTGACGGCAATAGATATGCCTTCCAAAGGTTTACATTTCCTGTCAATGTATATCCGTTTTTCCGATTCTATAGCATGATTTTCAGCAACTTCTTCCGTTATTGTAATGTAAGCGTTTAAATGATTTTGTTCTCTAGCTTTTTGTAAACATTGATCAACAAAACTTGTGGGTGTAAGCAACTTTTCAATATACGATTTATGAATTTCTTTTATAGTGTACGAGGTTAATTTGATCATTTTAGATAATTTTACTTGAATTCGTGGTTAAAAGTATATCAATTTATTTATTTTTATAGGTTATATTTATGACAGTTTCAGTCAACTTTATTTAGCCGGTTAATACAAACGTTACAAAAATAGTAATATTTTCAAATTTACTTACCCAATACTTCTTGTTCCTTATTAAGTGTATAATTTATGTAATCTTTAATATTAATAGGCGAGTCTCGTGCATTCATATCCATATTATACAACAATTTATTGTAAAAAAAACCTTGAATTTAACTACATAAATTGTTTATTTCCATATATAGTAGTCTGTGGTTTATTTCACTTTCACAGAGCAAGTGGTACAATCTCAGATGAATGACTACGGTACAATTTATTCCATGAAAAGGCAAAGGTTGATATTTAACCATACAGCCAAGTCTTCATTGTTTTATTTCGGTAAGATTTCGGTTCGAATTTGATTGAATAAATGAAAAGAAAGTCTTCTATTTTACTTGATCTGTGCTTCTATCTACCAGAATCGTAAACCAGAATTAATCAAAGTACACACTATAAAGCTAAGATTAACGTAGTGTATTATTAGTCTAAGGCTAAGAACCTATAAATAAAGCATACTCTGCTGGTACTTATATTCCTTGCTCTGCTGTCTACGCTATAAAGGGATACTGTGAAATTAATTTGGTTTCTCTGTCTACGGTTTCAAGCTAGTTTCAAGGAGTGATCCATTGGCGGAATAAACCATCGGATGGAGCGAGAAAAAAGTGAAAACCTAGGAGGTCACAAAACGGTTCTTCCGATTTCAAACAAACCAAATCTCTCACCTGCATTTTAACATTGACGTGTGTAGAAATCTACAAGCAGTAGCCTTATCCGGAGGTCACCATGGCCAGCAGGTGCTGACAGGATAGCACGGCACGTCGGTGAAATGGCGACACGCCTCCCGAGAGTCCTGCGGCTATATCCACTCCGACGTCGCACCTGCGGTGGTCTGCGCTGGGTGGTGAAGAACAGGAAGCGGTTGAGTGCCATCGGCCGGCTTGGCAATCAGGCTCGCTAGGTAGTTTTAAAAAATGTTGCACTACGCCGTACTGATTTCACACAATTACTATAATATAATCTGTGCATATTTCACAAATTCGCACGACGAAGATCCTCCACGAGCAATGTAGACCGGTCTGCGTCCTGCCCTATAGTGCCTCGCTCTCCTCTGCATTGCTCGTGGAGGATATTATCTCGCGAAAATTTGTAAAAACCGGGTGGTGTAGTTTCTTTTTCTAAGACTACTTTTTACATTCAAAAAGTCGAGGCTCCACTCAACTCCTGAGGAGTCTATCGAGCTTGATTGCAGAGCCGAGCGATGGCGAGAGACGTGGCACTCAATCGTTCTCATCGCAGACCACCGCGGGTGCGACGTCGGAAGGACACTGCCGCCGGGATTACCGAGCGGCGTGTCGCCGCTAAACTGTCGAATAGTGCTATCCTGTTGGCCATGGCGACCAGCTGGTCTTTGCTGCTGGCCTGGCCCTGTCATTTGACCGGCCTTAGCTGACAGCTAGTTGATATCACCAAACGACCGACCTTGGCTAGCATCGTCATCCCAGTCTCATTAGGTCTGACCGTGATGCCGGCCTCGACTGCTGTTGGTGGGTGGCGATGGAGCTTCTGACGGCCCTACGGCGCGTACACGTGCTGCATGGCTTGGGGCTGTTGACGCCCCATGGACGCAGCCGAAAGGCGGGAGACGTTGCCTCCGGGCCCACACTTTTCCGGAGACCGGCCCTAGCTCTTCCCTCCCTGAAACTTTCGGGTCGAGGTTAGTGCAGGAGTGGTCGCACCCGTCGCACCTCGTGTTTATTTGCCTGTGCGAAGAGGGCTATGTCAGCAAAACGCGAACCATGTGGGCTCGCAAGATCTTCGGTCAGTCAGTCATTCGTTCGTCAAAAGTGTCCTCTTTCTACGGTCAAAAGTTTGTGTAATCTACATGTATTTACTCTGTGGATGAAAAAATAGAAAAGAAAAAAATCTTTCTACCATCTTTCTTTTGTTTTTCTGTGCCAATTTTTACCAAATGAAACTGCAATTTGTCTGATTTTGTAAATGAAATCTTTATAGTTAGCGACCATGGAAGCAATAGGGCATGACGTGCAATATATGCCTGGTGATCAACGTTTGGTAGAACAAATCTTATATGAATTGAAATCTAAAGGAATATTTGACCAAGTAAGTTACATATTATCTAAATTATATGTTCCTATCTTTGCAGAATTTATTTACTTATTAATTAATTAGGTACCTACCTAAAAATACGAAAATTAAAAGAAGATTAACACTAAACTAAGTAGGTACCTAATAACTTTTTTGTCAAAATATTAAAACACAATTTTTATCACACTTATTATTTTATAAATTCCAATCGTTCCAATTAGATCATTATATCTACGTCTACACACCGCAAATTAATTAATTATTGCATAATTGAATTAAATAGATTAGCCACTTTTTTTCTTGAAAAAAGTACTATGCCATGAAAAATTTCTCTACTAATAATGCCAATTTAAATTAATTACATGTATGTTTGTTAAGAAGTTTACTACTTCAATCTTGTAGTAGATTTGTTAGATTGGGTTAACATTAATTGCGTACTGCAGAAAATAAGGCTCGGCATTCCAATATATGTGTCACTTGAATAATACTGATATTATTAATTAATTTGGGCAAAGTGTGAATGTAGTGTGTTCAGCTTGCCAAATGGGTTTTAGTTTCTTGAGACATATAAATAAAAAAATATATAAATATATGATATTTCTGGTTTAGAGGTTGTTATGGGTTGTTCCAACTTGCCGTCTTCACTAAGGGGCTTTGGAGAGTGAGGGATAGGACGAATAACACAGTTTGCGATATATCACTATATAAAATAGTGGTTATTTCAAGTTTTTGTTTCAATACTAATTATCTTAAAAGCTGTTCGTTTCCGCAATTTGTCGTCTTCACTATGAAGTTTTAAGAAGGTGATTGAGAGAATAAAGGGGTCATAAACTTGATTAGAAAATGCTTTAATTGAAAAGACTGTAAGGGGTAGGAGCATTAACGCAAGCAGCTTTTTCTTTAATGGTATACACCGTATACATTGTTGATGCACAGAATAGGAATAATAAGTTGAGTATGAGTATCATTATGGCCTTGTGGGCACCAAAACTTGGAAACATGGTGATGGGCTGAGTGCAAATAAAATAAATATGAAAAACAAAGTTCTTAGTACTGTTACATCATAAATTTGGATGGTCATTATTTATTATTTTATTTTTATTCTTAACATTCTATAACATTCTTAAAACTACAACACAACATTGATAAGAGTAAAAGTAAATAACAATAATAAAGTTCTTAGTACTGTTCATCATATATGAAAGCTGAGAAAGATAAACAATCAAAATATCTTGACTTGGCTCACGAGATTGTCGACATGTGGGATGTGAAGTCGGCGATCATTGTACCGATAGTCGTGACGGTCAATGGTCTTTTTGCTAAGAGTTTTGACCGTCACCTTAGGAGCCTTGAGATTGGCGGTTGGGTCAAGGGTCAGACCCAGAAGGCAGTACTCCTCAGCACGGCCCGTATTGTGAGGAAGTTCCTCTCTCTGCAGCCCTAACCACCAGTAGTTTAGGTATTAACCTCGCTTCGCTCGCTTTTTTTTTATACCTGAATATGTAAAAATGTAAATGAAAGAAAGAAATGAAATAAAGAGTATAATAATACTAACAAATAAAAACAATAATTATTTATATAAGAACTTATAAATAGAGTAAGAAGATTCCAATGTATATAGATTTAGTAAAATATCAATTATTAGTCAATAATAATCAGATGTCTAGCAAACACATTTTGGTTCATACTACATACTTAAATTTGATTCATTGTTTAGAATGTTAAATGTTTGTGAAATGTTGATTTGTGATATCATCATTCATTGTTTGAAATAAAGAAAGGTGTAAGTTTGTTATGTGGCACATAATTTTCCTTAATTTTAATTTCATTTAATATATTTGTTTGATTTTTTTTTACTTTTATGTGTAAGTAAGTATGAAACCACAAGTTAATTAATAAAACCTAAGATTAGTGCATGGCCAAGTGGTTAAGATTAACTAGGCAGACCACAGGTTCGATCCCGGATCCTGGCTATATATCAATTGGTTAATTTGAAAAAGTATTTTATGCCAGCTGATAATAATAACAATGATAGATCTCCATCTGCACATAAGCTGTACTATTCTGAAAAATTCCAACACTATTGCAATAATTTCAAATTCAATAATTGCTGTTATTAAACAATGCAATCCTTATTCAATAGATAGTGTCTGAATGAGCCTTGTCATTGCAAAATCAAAAGTGCAAACTTCACACCATTGCTTTATTTGTGAAAGGTACAAGTTTTTATGCCTGTGTAAATAAAAGAGCGACAGGTAGGACCTGAAAAGGAAGCTTAGATGCTAGCTTTTGCCCGCAGTTTCACCCACATGGAAATAGAACAAATAAAAAGTTATCTCTTGAATTTGCATATGTTTTAGTCCACTAATCTCAATTTTCATTAAAATAGCTGTTATTTTCTTTATATTTAGGTATATTCAATATTTTTATACGAATATTTATATATAGGTAGGTAATATATATATTTTTTTGTAAAAAATGTTAGGATTTCATATATTCTTGTTATAATTGAAAATGCGTATTTAGCTTACTTCTTCTCTAAAGTATAATATTAAAACTAAGCTGCATATTATATTATATCTCAGAGATAGAGTGAGAAATGATGATGTACATGAAACATGTGGAGTGACTGATAGACCTATATAAAATTGAAAGTGGAATGCCGAGATGGTTAGGACATGTTGAACGAATGTGTGATGAAATAATGACTAAACAAATATATAAAGCTATATAACATAAAATATATAAAATATAATAGTACAGAAAGGAACAACAAGGAAAGGACGACCAAGATGAACTTTCATGATGTATGCATATTCTTCTTCTTCCTTTATTATGGCTCCACCAATGTTCATCGGTGATTTGCCAATGTCAAGTATTATAACCTTTATAGTGTTTCGTTCGCCGGTTTATAGCCGATTAATCGGTATTTAAGATAATCCCGCCGACCGTGATATGTCTTATTAGTCGTCGACTAAGTACAACCATCACAGCACGGACAGGATTAAACTGGATTCCCCATCACGTCTCGATGGGCGCGTGCGTTATTCACCAAGGCGTGACATGGAATTTTTGCCTATTATTGGGCCATATTAAATTAGTTTATGTAAATTGCTCTGTCAAAAGTTAAGACGCCATGTTGATTGCAATAATTCCAAACGTCAATCGATTGGAATTATTTAAGAATAGCTGCGACCAGTGGTGATCTTAAAAAACTTTTTTATTTTATTTTCACAATATTTCAGTTTCGCAAGGAATGTATAGCCGATGTGGACACTCGGCCGGCATACCAGAACTTGAGGCAACGAGTGGACTCCTCTGTGTCAGGGTTCTTGTCCCGACAGAAGTGGAGGTCCGACCTTAATAAGAATCAGTTGAGGGAGAAACTAAGGAAACATATACTTGAGTAAGTATTTAATAGATTTGATTTTTTTTAGTTGCTTTACAGCTCCTGAAACCATGTTATTGGTCCCAGGGTACCCAGCCGAAGATCAAGTATCCCTCTTTTAGCTGATGGTATTTGTAAGGCTATTGAGTAGGCAGTCTGTTCTGATGGGTATATTTAGATGGAAAAGCCTTCAACTCTAGATAAATGTTTCTTATATTATTATTTTAATTACGAAAAACCATTTAAAGTAAATTAGCTCTAAAATCTCAAATATGAGTTGAGTCAAATTGACCTCTAGTGGGGAGGCCGGAGGATGCCCATACAAATCGTATAGAGTGCAGTCTAACCACGTGTTACTTTTAGGGTCAGCTTATTTGGTGCTAGTTATAATAGAACACGCAAATAAAAAAAGTTTTTTCCAAACTACTGGACTGCTTTTTATGCATCATCACAATATTGCCAAGGACTTTAACTATTGGCACAGCCAAACAAATTATTATATTATCTTGTTCCAAAGTGTTTCAATCTAAAATAATGCCAATTAATAAATTAAAACTAGGGTAAATATGTAATATATGTTATTTTTCAGTGGCAATTATTTGGATCAAGGTGTGGAAAGAATCGTAGATCAAGTTGTGAATCCCAAAGTTACGGCAGTGTTTATACCAAAAGTTGAAGATTTGGTATACAACTATTTTGGTATAGCGCGACCAAAAAATGACGCTACTAGTGATAAAAATGATACAAACGTTATAACTGACTTGAAAGCTGCCAGTCCCGGTACTATAAAAAATCATAATGATGAATCTAAACCAGAAGAAATAAAAGTTGTTGATAATGGAGAAATTAAAATGGAAGGAGGAGAAGACGCCAATATGACGGATAAAACTTACAGTAACAATATGGAGGTCTATGAAATAGTAGATAGTTTAGGAGATAACGATCAGGAAACTCCACTATCAGAAATTAGGCGGTTGACAATACATGACCAAGACATCATAATTCCATTGCCTTCCGAAGATATCAAACTAGAAAGTATTCCTGCACCGGCTAATACCCCTCCTGAAGTCGATCTTGAAACAATCGAATTAAATATGTGCCCTGTAGATGACTCCATGGATATACCGTTACCGGATGATGAGCTTGACAAAGAGGCGAACGAAGACGAGTATCACTTCAAACCGATAGGAAGCGATGATGACGAAGGTGAAAGTTCAGATTCGTCACTTCGTAGGAACGTATCGCCTCTCACTCCAATTCGCAATTACAACAATGAAAACTCATGTGATGCACAACAAGGTTTTGAAAATAGTAGTTCTTCTGATACTAAACCGGAAGATAAGAAAACGCCACTTAATTCATTTAGATTTACAATTGAATCAAAAGATTCAAAAAGCGGCGGTGATGTTAACATGAAGTCCATAGACAAGAAGGAGCCGTCTTCCTCATTCAAGCGTAACAATAGTATAACTACATTCAGTACGCCACTTTTACAACCTTATGATGATAGCTCTAACAGCAATAACTTGCAAATAGACTACGAGAGTGATAATACTAAGTTCAACAACGATTCTAAGCTGGCACTTTCCGATCAGAACTCTGAAAGTGTTCCAGACGCTAAAATGAAAGATGCCAAATCAGACGACAAAAAAAGCAGTCACAAAAGTTCACGTAGCTCAAGAGATCGGCTTCGTGATAATTCACACAGTAGCAAAGAAAGGAGATCAGATTCAAAACAATCTAATTCCAGAGATAGAAAAGATTCTAGGCACGATAAAAGGTCTTCCAAAGATGATGGCTCTAAATCAAAGTCGAGGCATAGAGATAGTTCAAAGGAAACTGACAAAAAAGAAAATAGAGACTCGTCGAAACGCAAACATAGTTCCTCGCACAAAAGCTCTAGTAAATCCCACAAGACTTCTAGTTCAAGTCATCGCCATTCTTCTTCATCTAAACCAACCGATGATAAGAAGTCTTCCAGTAATAGAGATAAAAATGATAAGCAGAGTGATTCTAGAAATTCTAAAGAAACTAAATCGTCTCGAGATTCATCAAGACGCGCTTCTTCTAATCGATCCGATAAAGATGGAAAAAGTTCTAGTTGCAAAAGCAAACATTCCGATGAAAAGGAAAGAGATAGAAAAGATAAGAAGAGCGGCGATGATCATTATAGTGCGTCAGGTAAGGGTAATCATAGAAGGCGGTCCACCGATAGAGACTCAAATGACGGCAATAGTTCTTCGTCTAATATCCAACCAAGTTCCAATAAGCCAGCAGTTTCTAAAAGGGAAACTAAAAGTTCCTCGAAATCCGAAACCACATACAGCAGCAGCGAAACTGCAGGACAGAGTGATCGCGTCGAACTTGTCAACGAAACTGAACTAATAAATGAAAATGAAGTGACCCAGGCTAAACCAGTTGTAAGGGTCGAGACACATCTTGAAACACCTATATGTGAACCGCCACATCTATTATTCACACCTGACGTCACCATGAAGAAACCAAAATTTGCTGCTAACTTTGAAGAAGCGAGAGAGCTGATGAAGTTGCGCAAACATTTGGAGGCTGAACAGTTGCGGAAGAATCAGGAGGCTGCCCTATTATTAGAGTTTCAACAAAACGTCAGGCCGAGTCTTAGTCAAGTGTATTCAAGTGTGCCCGGGCCTGAATTAGAGTTTGTATGTTATAGTACTAATCAAGAAACGCAAGCACAACACAGTTTTCTTGTAGAGAGCTACCCGGGAGACAGCATACATAACGATGTGGAGTATGTTATGGAAAATGTTAACAACGAAGCTATTGAGGAAAACAATGCTAACATTCTGTTTAATAACTCAGTGCAGACGGCTGGCGATTATGGTAAATGCTCTGTAACTGATGATATTCATGGTGATATAGAAACTGCTATGCAAGAAATGCACGCCGAGTCCAAAATAGGTTGCAATGATTACAACGAGGATGAAGTTGAGCAGCGACCAAATATACTTCAAGCAGTTGATGTTACGGGAAATATAGATGAATTTTGTGAAGACACTGTTACTGGACCGATTTCGGAAAATAAAGAGGAACTGCAGTGTACGGATTCTGTTGATAATAAAATAGAAGCTGTTAGTAAAAGTAATGAGAATATTGTAGATACTCAAGAAGATAAAAGCAACACTACTGTTACATCAGAAGAAGAAAACGATTTCAAGTATTTCAATGAGATGGAACAGAGAAGTGCACTTTTAGACTGTGAAAATTTTACAGAATTTTTAGATAGTGTGTATAAAAATTCCGCTTTAAATAAACTTACATTGGTCGACTGTGATGTGCGAGTAACGAACTTAATAGCAGAAGCTGCTAAAGAATTTGGTGATTTTGAAGTCAGTATTTATAATAGAAACGGTTTAAATAAACCTGCCATCAAGAATGTTAAAGTTACGTGTAAAGAAGTGTCGATACCTCTGCAAAGATACGTAGTGGAAAAACCCTATGTTACTACAGCATGCTCATCGAGATATACACCTGAAACATCTGACTCAAGCCAAAGCGGTTCAATAATGAGCTCTTCAGAGTTCGAAACGAGCGATTATGATGCCAAAATTAAAGCAATGGTACAAACTACATCCAGACGAGAGATAATGGAAATTATACTTGGTGGTATTATGGAAGACTGTCCAGGCGATAAAATGCCAAAGGTAGATATATGCAGCGATGCGCTCATTTCCGACAACGAAGTGTCAGCAATTAATCTTAAGAGAAAATTAAGTTCTGTGGAAGCTGAAAACAATAATAAAGATATTCTCAGTCCTAACAAAATAAGGAAGACAAGTGAAAATGATCATATATCATCGACAACTGAAGGTATTTTTTTTACAATTACTTACTAATCTAACTAAGGCGTCAGGTACCCGATACGGTTTTCCAATCGGTACCCGATCGGATGAGCTCCGCACACGGACGGTTTTTTGTATTCGGTTTCTACGCTCCCCAGTAGTGCGCTAGACGTTGTTACGATCGTGTCGAAGAGAAATTTAACAAAAAGATGGACGATGACGAATTTCTATTGTCGATTCGCTGCAAATATTATCTTTCAGATCACGATTGTGATAATCGTCATTTGTCATCTATATAATATAAAAAGAGATGTTCCGATTCATTCACTGACTCACCAACGCCCAGCCCAAACTCTTGGATCTAGGAAGCTGAAATTTTGCACAGAGGTTCCCTTTATTATGTAGACAAAAAATAAGGAAGAACATTTCGATATTCAACCCCTAAGGGGGTCAAATGGGGTAAATAGGTTTGTATGGAAAACCATATTTCCTGCGTGAATCAACTTGAAACTTGGTTCAAATATTCTTCAAAACAAATGATAAAATACGTATTTTTGAATTTTTAAAACAACCCTTAAGGAGAGGTACTACCTACGTGTATCAACTTGAAACTTGGTACAAATATTCTTCAAAACAAATAATAAAACAAGTACCTATTATTTGGATTTTTAAAAACGACCCTTACATAGGGGTGCAACGGGGTGTAGAAGTTTGTATAGGGAAATCGTATTAGCTGAATTTATCGACTTGAAAATTGGTACAAATACCTATTTTTCTGGGACTGGGAAGATATTAATTTATAGGTACCGAATTTATACTTTTTTGAACTTCTGACTGACGGGAAATTTACGCGGGTAAAAGATAAAATTAAGGGAAATCTATGCGTATTTACATAAATTACGTCATTATTCCTAATTCTACGCGAACGAAGTCGCGGGCAGAAGCTAGTGTAATGGCTCTAGCTCCTCAATGTCGCACATACTTTACACCGAAATTATACCACCGTAAAATAACGCACGTCTGCAACGTAGGAAGGTCACGGCGATATGAGTCAAAACCCGACGACCGGACCGAACGTGTGCGGCACTCCATACAAAATGTATAGAAAGTGCGCCTTCAGGTACCTGATTCGGTTTTATGACCAATCCGGTCGACCCGACGCACCGCCCGTCCTCTCTGACCGGACGTTAGGTTAAAAAACCTAACGGGTAGAATCGTGCGTGTGCGGCGAACTGTGCTTTTGTATGGAATTGACGCCTTCCGGGGCCCTGATTCGATAAACCTAATTGGAAAACCGTATCAGGTTACCTGATAAAAAAGTAGTCTATGCTCAGGTCCTCAAACTATCTACGTGCAAAAAAAACACCTCGGTCCGCTCTGTATTGACGTGAAAGTAGGTCAAACAAACAAACACACTTTCGCATTTATAGTATTCTTCCTACCTGACGTGTGCGGCGGGCCTAATACTATAAATGCGAAAGTGTGTTTGTTTGTTTGACCTACTTTCACGTCAATACAGAGCGGACCGAGGTGTTTTTTTTGCACGTAGATAGTTTGAGGACCTGAGCATAGGCTACTTTTTATCCCGCAAAAATACCTATTTAATATAATTTCGTTTCTCCAGATTCTCAAGAAGTGTCCACTCATAAGACGAACAACAATCGCTCCAAGTATCTGGGGAAAGCTCGGAGGGTTGGCTTACCTAAACCCAAGAGACCTAGTAAGTAAAGTTGTTTAAATATTGTCATATTTTATAATCTTTATATTCAGTTTCCTCATTTAAAAGTAGTCAGTAGTATATTTGTAATAATAATATAATTATTCTTGCCAAAAACCAATGACCTTTTCACTTCCGTATCCTGGCTATGCTTCGGTGATCTCTTTGGAGAGCCAAAAATACATCATGAAGGACGGTACGACTGACATCTGTCGAGCATGCTACCGTCCCGGAGCTTTGCGATACAACCTTGTAGTCACTGAAGTACCGTATTTACATGTCTGAACCAGTTCTTGAAAATGGTCTTGCCACGCTCTACTGGGATCGATCTATCATCACAGAGCGAACTACTGTTGCCAATAAGCCTGATATTGGGTAGGTAGATCGATCAGCGCGCCTTGCAATAATTATCGGTCCTTATCCCACATGACGACAATCTTGTGAAAGGTGAGAAAGATAAACAATCAAAATATCATGACTTGGCTCACGAGATTGTCGACATGTGGGATGTGAAGTCTGCGATCATTGTACCGATAGTCGTGTCGGTCAATGGTCTGTTTGCCAAGAGTTTTGACCGTCACCCTAGGAGCCTTGAGATTGGCGGTTGGGTCAAGAGCCAGATCCAGAAGGCAGTACTCGTCAGCACAGAACGTATTGTGAGGAGGCAGAGGAGGTTCCTCTCTCTGCAGCCCTAACCACTGGTAATTTGGGTATTTATCTGGGGGGATAACTCCTTTTTTATATTTTTATGTTTTTTATATGAATATGTAAAAATATAAATTAAATTATATAATGCCGGCACTCGCAAGAATATTTGGTATGTGGGTGAATAAGGAACATGCCACCACACTTCGTGTCTGTGTGCCGAACATGCCAAATATGTGTGTTGTTTGCTTTAAAAAAAATGGACGTGTTGACAGCAGCAGCTTATTATTTTTATATAAATAATACCTGTTGTATAAGTACAAATGAGTGAACGAAGTGTGGTCAGTCGACGCGCATATTCGGGTATTCGTGTCCTTTGATGTGTGCCAAAAACCGACAAGTCGACGGACAGCGTATGCGTTATGCGTGCGAATAAAGCACATATAGCCGAATAGACCCTCCACACTTCGTTTTATGCGGGCGAATAAGCCGCATAACGCGTAACGCATAACGAAGTGTGGTGCCGGCATAAAGAGGAATATATTTATTTTGCCAATCAAGTAAAATCAATCAAATAAGATAGATATATATATATATGGTATGGCACGAGGATTCTATTAAACTGTATTTAGTTCTTTTTTGTAAAATGTGTTGTTCGTTTTTTCAGCGCAGTCTGATAGTCCATCCAGCGACAAGTCGGTGGAGAACTACGAACAGAACACACCCAAAGCGCAACATAATAACATAAACGGTAAGGTTCCCACGCCTAGGAACAAAATACAGAGGTACGAAGCCACCGAACTGTACAAGCCGAAACTGCATTACTTGTCGCGCCGGAATGTGGACTGATTCGCTTGCCGGCAGGGGGACGGAGATTCGCCGGGTAACTAGAGTGCATGAGCAGTTTAGTTGCTAATAAGCCGCGCAAGCTTTGAAGACTAAACTGACGGCTAGATCCGCCATATTTATGGCGCTAAATATCAAGATTTTCAAGAGATTGTAGATAGAAAAACCTCACCTCGAGCTTATGTCATCCGCCATTTTGTAAGTGTTTTAAAATGACGCCGAGAATATAGCTTGTTGCGTAAAGAATTATCGAGCACTAACGGTTATACAGTTTCGATATTATGGTGCTTGAAGATTTTTATTCAGTTAATTTTATGTTTAAAAATAATCATATTTCATATTGACCAGTTTTTATTTAAATCAATGTGTAGTTTTGCATGCAGATTTCATTCTTATAATGGTTGATAGTGCGGCATTTTGTAAGTAATTCGCTTCAAGGGCGAACGTTTTATCCTAGCTCACAATAGATGGATATAGAGTATCGTTTTTATTGTTTTTTTTTATTTTACGCGAAATTAAATGAATCAAATCAACCGAAATATCACCAAACGCAGGTGAATAGAATATTGTTTTATTCGTAAATTAGTCACAGTACCTAAATTGTAAAAATTTGGACAGCATAATAATACAAGAGAAATATATGCGTGTTGTTAAAATAAGCGGGTTCGTTTGAACATGTTTTTGGTCAAGAAATAATACCTATTACAGTTAACTTATTATAGACCGTGGAAGTGTGACGTCACACAGGTACAAACAATTTATTATCTTTGGAAAAAGTAAAAGTAAATATAAATATCAAATATATAGGTAATGTAAATGATATACCTACCAACAGGACTATTAGGAGATTATTCCATTTGTTAAATGTTTTTACATTACATTATTTTCATTAAATAGACAATTTAACTTACCTTGTGATGTACACACGAAACAAAGTATATATTTAACAATTATTTTATTCGCCTTTTAATACACAAATCAATCATTTTCATTTAACTGTATTAACATTTAGAGCTTGAGTTAACTCCATTAGGGTTTGGCTGTTACGAACCGCCGTTTCAGCCCGCAATCGGTATGTTTCGACCAAAGCTCTTCTTGCTCCTTGTATAAAACGGGTTCGCTGACGCCGTTGTCTCCTGTATCAACATGGTAGCTAGTGCAGTCACAGCAAAGGATGTAGAAGGGGTGACGTCACATAGCACTACAAATTATTTACTTCCAGTCGCTAGCTGTGGCTGCTCTTGATTCTGGGAGTTATCCACAATCAGTGACGTGATGAAAATTTATTTGCGAAATTTAAGCCGACGTTTTTTTAAGGTTTACTAAATTTACTAATAACTGCCAACGAATTTAATAACCAGTTTGATCAAAAATCAATCTCCTAGCTTTAAATGAATTTCTTACCAACTTTATCATGTAGCATGCATCAAGTAAAATTGCTACCTCCAAGTCACAGTCAGGCGTCAGGGTGTTTAAAAGTTGTTTTTAAATGCTTGACTTTGTAAATTGCATCCCAATTTTTTTTCTGAATTAATGTTAGCAGCACAGCCATCAAATGTTATTGCAACAATATCAACTCCCACATTATAACATTCACTTGAACAAATTTGTCGGAGATTCGATGTGCGACAGGGATTTTCTAGCTCTCGTTCATACACACTAAAATAAAAACATACGCCTGAGTGGCGATTTCGCATGATTTCGGAACCAGCACCAAGATCTACAACACGTAGCGGTCTTCTTTCCAGTACTTGTGGTTTGATGGTGAAGGGCCATCTCATCAGCTACTAGCATATAATTTCCTGCCCAGTAGCATTATATTTTTTCTCTAACATATCTAGAGTTTGTTTATTAAAACCAGTATCTCCAGAACTGTTTTCATGCCATTTGTCTATTAATCGGGGGTGCGGTAGACATCCATTAAATATCTGCCTAACATATTTAGGGCGCTGCAGAATAATAATGTAAAGTAACTGCAATTTTTTTTAAAACCTAAAAATGTATACCTACCAGATATTTTTGGCGATAACATTTTGATTAATCGGTTTGTAAATTCACCTGCTTCAGCTTTGAGGTGTTAGTTACTCAGCGAGTTGGTCAACTGTAATTTTCTTTTCTTTTTTAACTTATTGTAGTGGCAAGAAAAAACTAACGGCCACCACTATAGGAGCGCACAGTATGGCAACTGAGGCAGCTGCTTCCGGCTCTTGGTCTAGAATTACCAGATTTCTTTGAAACTTCCCTAGAATATTACCCATAAGCTCGGACGCCAGTGTGGTTTAAATGAGCTCCAACTCTTATTAAAAATGAAACATAGAACTTTACAAATAGTGGGCTTAGCCAAATGACTTATCGAGCCTGTTACATCAAATTAATAATTTATTAAGATAAGAAAAACCATAAAATAAACAATTATAATTTTTCAAAATATAAGTTAAGACCTTAATTTTTGCCAGTAATGAATTTGCCATATTTCTTGATTCCGCATCTTTGCTCCTATCAGAATGTATGGTAAACAAGGCATCATACATTTTTCCCAGATTAAAACGTATAGCTTTTACTGCTTCAACCCTGCTCTCCCATCACGTAATTGAGAGTGGTTTTAGACTTGAAGTTGGCACTTCTTTGGCAAGTATTTGCCAACGTGCTGTTGACGCAGAAAAGAAAACATAAATTTCTTGTACAATTGAAAAGAGATTGACAATTTCTAATGAATTTTTAGTAGCATCCATACCAAATTTAGGCTACAAGGTACATAAAATGCGCGCGAGTTTAAGTCTAACCTATATTTTTCCCTTTCATGTTTGCACCTTTATCGTAACCTTGACAACGCATGACGACGCATTATCTTGTATGTCAATTTCTAACAAAAATTGAGTTAAGCCCTGACCAGTAGTGTCTGTAATAGGAGAAAAACCCAGAAAGTGTTCTTGTTGTTGCTTGCATTTAAAAGAACGTACCTACCGTGTTCTTCGTGTGCAAAATCTGGAGTGCAATTTAAAATAATTGGAAACTATTTGGATTGTTGCAATTCCAAAACAATAGCTTTATTCATTCTTTCTCCTAAAATATATATATATATATACTTATATATTATCTCGTAATAATTGTATTATTTCTTTCTAAATATTATGGCCAAGGCGTTAGGAGTTAGGCGTGACTCAGATTTTTTAATAAGGGCAATGTATTCTGCAAGCAAATTATCAAAATTAGAGGTACATTCAACTTAGAAAAGCTTTAAAAATTAACATTATCAGAATCGTAAATTTTTCAGACTTTCCCCGAAAAGCCAGACATTGCCTCGTTAAAAAATAATTATGTTGATTATTCGAGTACTGCCCCACGGTTTTATTCCGTTCAATTTCAACTTGGTGCAAGAAATCTACCGACTTTTCCTTTAAAATAACAGTTTTCAATGTAATTTGTTTCTTAAGACATAAAAGGTGTCCTAAGCTCTTTTCATGACGTTCTATAACTATAGACAAATGCTTCCAATCTTTGTAACCTATTTTACCATTAAAAGGAGTGACATCAGCATGAAAAAGTTTACAATAAAAACAATAAACAGAAACAGTTGATTTAGAGTAAACCAGCCAGTTTCTTAAAACGGTTTCATTATTTAACTAACATCCTTTTACTATAATAATCATTGAAAAAAGATCTTTTCGAACTATTCGAAGGATAGGAACTCTCTTTTACCTGTACTGGCCCACACTCCATTAAAAATATCCTCTGTTTGTCGGATAACACCTGTGGCCATAACGCGAGATTATTCATTACATCTTCTCGAAGTATATATGCTTCGGCACAAGCAGGTTCTTCGTCTTCTTCGACTACCGACGACGAAGACAGCATTAACTGGGCTGTGATTTCATCAATTTTTTTTTAGAAATTGACAATATTATCCGCGATATCAGGAATGCTACAATGATTCATAAAATTATCAAGATGTTTTTCATACATAACATCCTTTAATTCTCAAACAGAGGAAATTTATATATTTTTAAAATTTCCTGTTAAGGAACTGGTTTAATTCTGAAACCATGGTTTTCTTATATTTAAATTAATCTCTTTGTACCATTTCCCTTTCTGTTGTGATGTAAGGGCCCAATTTCGTGCCCATTTTGATTTTATCATCTCCTTTGTTAAGACTAACAAGTCAGTTACCGGTAATTTAACATTTTTGATTGGAGCATTAATTGATATGTTTGTTACTGTGTTGGTGATATTTTGATTCATGACTGAAGTTCACTAGCATTAAGTTGGATCGTAACTGTTGGACATAAACATATCGGAAGTATTTAAATTAAATCTTCGTCTTGATTATTATTGCCGATTCCTTTACCTATTGGATAGTCGCATGCGCGAGAACAGAACTTTGAGAGGTAACGACCTGAATGTAAGTATAATTTCATGTAGTAAGAATAGAATATAATATAATGTACCTACAATACCTAAACAAAATTAAATTAGTACCTTACGATTCCAATTTGTGGAATGTAGAAAATTAAACCCCAGATCTTATCATATTCGTTTTATTACTTCTAACAATTAAATCAAATAAAACCTTTATAGTGTCCCATGTATTCTTCAATCAGCGGACTTCGCAAACTCGTTTCAGGAAGAGCGAAAGTTTGACGACCTCAAAGTCGAAACTAATCTTATTACCTTATTCATATTTGAAAAAAAGAAAAATAAAATGTTCCGAAAAATGATATTTTTGTCAATTACGAAATATTGGATGTTTGTTTATATGCGTTTGTTGCTCAATCACGCCTATGAAGGACTGAAACATATGCTACTTTTTATCTTAGAAAACTTGGAGACATGGAAGAGATGATGATAGACAACATGAGCACTTGGCTTTCTCAAACACTTCTGGACTCATATCGGGTTGCCAACTGTTTATATCATTAGTGGGCATCTTTTGATACAGAATGGCGGAGTCTTTTTGGATGAGATACTGAATTCACGACAATTTGTGTTCTACGATGTTCCACCTTCGCGATCAAATTTGGTTTAGAACCTAAAATAAATTGAAAGATATGACAGCAGCAGCACAAGGGCAACGGCCTGCATAAGAACCACGCAGCGAGTAATTGATTCGCTTGCCTCCAACAAACTTGGCAATCTGTGCATTAAAACTTTCAACTATATTACTCGTATGATTATGAACTAAACTTGGTGAATGAGAGGACAACTTCCTACATATACTTTTAATTGCTACCATCAACCCAGAAGGGTAGTAAAATCCGATATTACTGCCATTGATTCGAAGCGTCGAGTTTCTGGTAAACAAAAATAAACACTACAATTGTGTTGTGGACCATTTAGAATATCTTTTCTAAGATTTGAATTTTTTTTTCATCTAAATATATATTTTGTACACACCAGTGGTTAATAGTGTTTTCGTACATTGCTTGGGTAAGATGGATCTTGGGACAATTTTACTAAAGCATTACAAAAATTACGTAAAGTAACAGTTTTAGTTTTTATCCCCTTGTCTAGTATTGATTTTTCTTAAAATATTCACCTTCATTTCTCCTCGTTGAGGCCTCCCATTAATGATTTATTTTGTTGGGCTGTTAGGCTGGAAGACCGTAAGCTGATTACTAACCTTTTTTATGTGTGTTTTCAAAGTCTGTCGTTCTACCTCTGATCCGCAGGACAGAGCGACTTTTTGTTTCCTCAGTTTTTTGAGGCCGGTGATACCGACCCCTAGAGCGACGACGTCAACCTCCTTTTTGATCTTTGCGATGACGTCTCGCAGCGTTAATTGTGGGTTCGTGGACTCTATGATTACAGTGAAGCGCGGCGTTTTGGACAGGGCCTCAGCATATGAGGGTTTGGGTGGGTGGGTCCCGATGGTGCCCTCCCCCAATCGCTTGGGTAGGTGGGCCCCGATGGTGCCCTCCCCCAATCCGTGCCCGCCGGCGCTCTTTGAGGAGTCGCTCACCTTATTTATTATCACGGTGAGCTCCTCCTGCATTCTGTCCATTAAAAGTATTTATGCAATCTATAATTGTATTCTTAGTTTCAGTTTTTATGTTGCAGGCTGATTTATGTTCAAGAGCTAGCTTTGTCAGATTAACCAATCTGCTACTTTATCTCCTAACTGCCTTATTTCGGTTGGTTCTGGGGTCTGGGTTGAGCTGCTGGTTGCAGACATCATAAATATTAATAGAATGTTATAATAATGGAATGTAATAGCGATAATGGATTATTTATGTCCGTCTGTTTGTAGAGTTCGAGCGGTTTCGTCCCTACCGCGAATGGATAAAATTCCCAGCCAGTTAAATTTAAAGCCGAATATTTTTTGCCATATGATCGTTTTGACCAGGATTCATAAAGAGCAACAGTAACTAGTGGTATTCCATCTTCGTTAACATTTTCTATTGATATTGCATAAGTAATCTGTTTCCTCCTCAGTCGCTGTGGACAGTTGTTATATAATTTAATGTAGAATTTTGGTGAAATTCTGGGTAAATCTAATGATACGGTTACAGTTTGAACCGTCTGACCTAATCCACAAGAGATGATAGCCGAAACAGCTTGATGATTTATATTAATTCATCTTTTTTTTCGTCTAATCTAACAGTAGGTTTCGCACACATTATGCATTTAATAATAATTTTAGAGGCAGAGCATTTACTGATTCGGATATAATTTCAGGGCAACTTACATTACATCCGAATATCGAACCATGATCACATTGATCACTCCTACTTTGCAACTGTTTAAAAAAATAACTTATGTTAGTTAAACGTCTTCCAATATTTACAGCAGTTTTTTGAAGCTAAAATCACTGGTTAATATGTTGTATGTTTTAGTTAAGCCAATGAGTCTCTATGTGTACTCTTTGACTTGCAAATTTTTCATCCAGTTTCAGCAAAACTCCTGGGATCTGTGATTTTCCTTTTAAAAAGTTAAAAATATTTACTCCAATGCCTTTACTAGCGAATAAATCTTGCACATTGAAGCCGCGATCTGCCATAATACTGTCTCCTTCTTCACAAAGTTGAAAAAGATTGCTCCTTTCTACAATTTGACGACCACTGGTTGATCCAGCGTATGCTCCAGAGCAATATGTTAATAAGCCTCCTGGTGAAGCACCAACAAGAAATTGCAATGTGATTTTATGCTTGTATGAGCTGAAAAAAGCTTTTTGGGTATCAGGGACCCTGATTCAGGGTGACTGGGTTTCTGTATGGGTATTTCTGTTACATCTATGATAAATATTGTAGATAGAGCCATATTATTTTTTAAATATTTCTGGCATATAAAAATTTACCAACTCTCGTCTAGACCAAACATCAATTTAAAGTCCAGAGATCGCTAACAAAATTGATCCAGGTAATTATCACATTAGATAATTCAGTTTTGCTTACACCAAACATTTTACTAATTTCATAGTCAGGTTTGTTCCTTCTTAGTTTAATAAATAACATAAGAAATTGATCCTCTATTGATAAACCAATAACTCTGCTCAAGAAAAGGAAAATAAAAAGTTTTTGTACTTGCATTTTTGTCAATATTTAAAAAAAATCCAGCCAGACTTTATACCCCTCATCTCGCAAAGACCTGTTAAAATAATTTGAATCTGCCTTATTGTACAGATAGGGCATCTCCTTATATATTTCTATTAATTTTAATAAAAAATCTTTTTCGGCAGGCACTGCCGCCGCCGCTGATGAAATAGTTGTCATTATTAAAAAGCGTACGTTGCGCGCTGCACGTCTGGTGCGTCGCACGGGCGCCAACCAACTAGTTCTTAATCGTAGCGATACGATTACTTACACTCACCTAAATCGTAAACAATTTAGGGAGTAGAGCTGTCGGGACCTTCCAATCGACCTAAATCGGAACCTAACTGCCCTAACTTCAATTACATCTTTCGATTTCCTAATAAGATTTTTAAGCCCTAAACACTCACAGCGAGAAGGCTCGCCAAGACTTCGCGAACATTCCGTTCTTATCCACACTGTTCTCATTGTGGTTCTCGCCCCTGTCCAATTATGGACGACAGCAATCTTTAGAGCATTTATAACACCGGGGTTTTGAACTACACTGAGCGGCTATATTATGCCCAAATCGGCAACAACTACGACATTGAATCGTTGGGAGTAAATAAACGTCAACAGAGAGTGAGGAATTGTAGCAGTAGATATATTCTGGGAGAGTTTGTCCTTGGAAGGTAACTACAACAGTTGTGGATGGAATCCATTCCACAGATTCATCTCTAAATTTTTTCCTATTTTTAGTCTTCTAGCTTTGATAATATATCCTGAATTGCTGGGTACTTCATAGCGGATACAAAATCCTCCATTGACCACTCAGGCCTTGCTTACAACTCCCATCCGGGACACATGGTATCTCAGGATGGAGGCTGTAAGACCATTTGAGGATAATAATGTGTGAGAGAGTAAGCAGTTAGCATCAGCCACTGACAGGAAGGTGACCGACATTTAAGTTCGTTCTAGGGTAGGTAGGCTCGGGCACCCACTGTGGGAGGTTTGGGCATGAATCATGCCATGATGTATTAGCTCCTACACACTCACGACGAGAAGGCTCGCCAACACTTTTCGCGAACATTCCGTCACACTGTTCTCATTGTGGTTCTCGCCCCTGTGGACTTATGGATGACAGTGCAGCGGCTTTGGTATTGAGTGCATTAGCATACTATAACCTTGTAAATGCTTTTAATTCCTATGTTTAGGGTCCCACAAAATGTAAAGATGGGATCTTTGACTCGACCCATTAACGCTGAGTATCAAGACTCATCAGATTAGGTGATATCTTTCCTGAGATAAGAAGAATCAGAGAAGTTTGGAGAGTTTTTAAGTACGAATTTAAAATTGTTGACCCATGCATAAAGATTTGATTCATCGTCTTTGCTGTTCCAATAAGGTCATTAAGTTCTACTTGAACATCCATAACAGCTTCGTTCAATGAGCTGGTTGCGAGGGTTATGTTCCCTATTAGATCTAGATCTCTTTCCCTGAGAAGATGAAGGTTCTCAAGTTGGTTTGATAACTCATAATCAAATACTCCGAATGCAGAGGCAACCTCGAAAGGGATAGCAGCAATAGAGACTGTTACTCCTCCATTCAGGAACTTCGAATATCGACCCACCCTTGCAATTTTCCTGGTTGATGATGCAAGGTTAACAAACTGGTGTGCTCTCCGGGCGGTAGAAAACACACGAGTAGCAGGCATTGAAACTCGCAAGAGAGAAATAAATCAGCTAACAGGGAATCTCTTCGGCCTAAGATGATGGGATATGTCAAGAATGTTATTATCAGATGCATTGTCAATTAAGATAGATGTTGGAATGAGCTGAGAAAATGCTCCCATCACTTCACTGAACCTTGATTCAGAATTTTCAGATAATCTACGGAGGATGGTTAAGAGTTGACTTCCAATTTCTTTATCCATTCGAGAAAAAAATATTTTCTCACTAGTTGCATTAAAGATAAAGTTAGGAGAAGTCACACGGATAATCACTAACTCTGTTCTATGAACTGAGATTACAGCACCTCGGAAGGATAGACTGCAACTGCCCGTTCAGAGTCTGCGAAGAATTTCTCTAGGCGAGTGAAGGTGGCTTTGCACTGGCCTTTGGCCGCGACCAATCTCCTCTGCTCAGATTTCTCTTGTTCCGTCATTACTATAATAGTCACCTGTTCCGCATCAGAATATAGATCGCTACTAATATTACTTGCAGAGTCGCTCTTCGAATTTATAGTCGAGTCGCTGTTCTTCTACATAGTAAATATAAATAGACAATCAAATTAAAAAGTCAGGGTTGGACATCAGCACGGATTTAATATCTCTTTTGTAATGCCGGGCGTCTTCATAGATATTCTGGCTGTAGAGCCTGCAGGATGCCTTTTTGGCACTTTGATTTCTTCATTTAAATGCATCATGATGATTCCATAACTTGCTGGCTTTTGTGCTTCAACCTTTGTGCAAGATTCACTTTGTGTATCTTCCATTGAGGTCGTTGGCACCTGTCTTGAGACTGTGCATTTGTCACCAGTTTGTGACCATTCTAGACTTCAATTTTGCTATCCCTTCAAACACCTCCTCCAATAAGGCCTTTGTCTTCCACCTGTCATTGGAGCATTCCCAGGCTTGGAGATTGATTTGCATTACTCTTTCTGAGAACTTGCAAATAGGATCTAAAATTTATTTTTCCACTTTGATCTTTTTGGTTTTTGGGGATGATACAGGGCTTGATGGAGTTTCGTCATCTCCAAAATGTTTAGTATTATATTAAATAAAAGGCCACTGATTTTGTTAGGTCACTTAACATGTAATCTTATCATCATCACAAATCCATAACTTCCACGCGGCACAATCATTTTTAGAGAGTTCTTGGTCCCAATCCACACCCTTGCGCCAAACGTCTTGGAACATAATGCGACCACAGACAACGATTGAAGCAAGGATACCAAGTGGATCATAGATTCGCATTACGTGCACTAGCACCTCTCGCTTTGTGAGCCTATCTGGAAACACAACTTCTTTAACGAATTGACTAAGCGCGTCACTCCTTCGTCTTCCAGACAATTTTGGTCTGCAGAGCGCGTACACGTAGCAGCACCCTGGCCGTGCGGCGCCCTCAAACCTGGTGTCTCGCACTGGGCCGCAGTGTCATCGTATCTGAAAGGTGGATTGGCGCTTAATAAATGTTGCTTGTTAAGATTCTATGGCCGCGAGCTGTGCAAGTGGGACAGTCTCCCTTGCCTCAGCTGACGCACCGTCTCCCATACCAAGCGCAACTAATTTTGCAGTCTTGGATCTAGTAATCATTGAAAATTATACTACCGTAAAAGGGCCAAAATGTTTAGTATTATATTAAATAAAAGGCCACTGGTTTTGTTAAGTCACTAAGGCCCACTTGCGCGTTCCTGGGTTATCCTATTAAACTCTGGGTTAGTTGCAAATCAAGGGTTAAACTAATAATTTATTACCGCTAAATTATTAGTTTAACCCTTGATTTGCAACTAACCCAGAGTTTAATAGGATAACCCAGGAACGCGCAAGTGGGCCTTAATAAGATAAATTATTAGTTTAACCCTTGATTTGCAACTAACCCAGAGTTTAATAGGATAACCCAGGAACGCGCAAGTGGGCCTAAACATGTAATCTTATCATCATGACAAATCCATAACTAAACATCAATATGCCAAAATACAGAAACATCAAAACCAAAGACAATAAAAAGTAAATTACGAGGGCGGGATGATAAATACCTAGCCTAGGTAATAAATATTCATTTTAGCGGCACAAAACGGTTTTTATTTTTCGACGTAATCTCCGTCAAGCTCTACGCTCCTAAGCAGTTATGCCCTCCATTAAATGACTTTCTTCAAGGCCAGCAAAATACTCGTCTACAGCAGCTATAACGTCGTTATTAGTTTCAAATTTCTGTCCACCTAAAAAAATTGAGCTTGGGGAACAGGTGAAAGTCTGATGGTGCCAGGTCAGGCGAATAAGGAGGATGGGCCAACAAATCCTAATGTAATTCTTTGATTTTCGCCATAGCCTCAATGCATAGCCTTGCATTATCTTGGTGTAATATAATTTTTTTTCGAGCCAAACCTGGTCTTTTGTAATGAATACATTCCTGTAACTTGTGTAAGAGGTCAGCGTAGTATTTACCACTTATAGTTTGACCTTTTGGAAGGTAATCTATCATTAAAATTCCCTTCACATCCCAAAACACAGATGCCATCACTTTCCCAGCCGATTTCACACATTTAGCTTTCTGTGGAGCAGGATACCCAGATTTTGTCCACTGTTTTGATTGAATTTTAGATTATTATTATATTTTCATCTGTTGTTACAAATCTCCGCAAAAAAACAGCCCTATTATTCTTATAACAATCCAAACAATCTTGAGAGATTTGCACACCAATTATTTTTTGATCGAGAGTAAGCAATCGCGGCTAGCTTTTTCATATGCAATTCTTCACTCAAGATGTGATGTACCCGTTCTTTCGAGATACCTATAGTGTCAGCTATTTATGAAGCGCTGGTATAAGATCACACACGACCATTATGAATGACGCTTTAAATATATATTGTATTACGTAACACAAAAACCTGTGTTATAGTCACACAAAAGTATCACAAGGTTTTTCTTGTTCTGCTAGTTCTATCAATTTGTTTTCGGGTGTATCTGTCAAAATCCTTGTTTTCCTTTTTTTCCTTGTATTACCGGTAAGTTTTCTAGGGCCAGACTCCGTAAGCCGGGACCTTTCTCAGTTTGAGCAACAAATGACCGAATCTTCTGCTCTTTTCTCTTTAAATCAGTGATTGTGGATTTTCCGACGCCGTATTTATGAGCAAGTGAAGGAAGTTGCAGACACTTCAGCTTTTAATCTATCCAATATAACACACTTCTGAGCTATATTTCAAGTTTGGTGAAGGAGCCATATTTCTAACGTAAAAAACCACGTAGCGTGCGAGCGCAGCACAAAGTAGCGTTGTCACGTCGAAAAATGTCTCGTAACGTAACTAAAGAAAACAGCGCGTCGGCGCAGGCGTAGCGGGGCACTTTCGGCAGTACGGAGTAGCCTGAGTACAGATTATCGAGATTCGAGGCCTATCTATTTCAAAATGGCCGCACTATCAACTCTTGTAGAATGAATGTCTGATCTGGGAGACCCCATTTCTCCTCATATGCCATTCCAAACAACGACCTCCTAGGGAGAAAAGTTTTCACCACTTGTAACGGCTAGTCGGTTACTAGTATAGCAGCGAGCGTGTGGGCGACACGCACACTAAGATAATACGTGAGCTTCAGACACACGCGTCGCGTGCGCCGTTCTTTCAGTCAGTTGATCCGAGACACCCGCCCTCTCTCGTCGCGTTAAGTAAATTGGGTATTAGTTAAGGATAGTAAATATACCACAGTACCGTATAAGGGTATTTCATTTGTGTATAGTATCCCCAACCAACTACCTCCAAAGTGGTGACCCCGACGTGATAATCAATTTCTATTAAGCATTGATATATATGTACATCATAGGTCTCTCGCTCCTGTAATACTTGAATCTCAACATCATCTTGTATACTGGTAGTTTTATAATCAGGACAAGCAGCTGTGTCAATGAATGATATTGTCGTTATATTGAGTTCTTTACCTGCGCAGTCATACGCAACCATACTCTTGCAACATACTGACATATATAATACAATACTTATGTGGTAAAGTACACTCATGATAAAAACTGTTTTAACACTCAACAGTATATCTTAATTACAACAACCCAACTTGATAAACACCTCAGGTTTAAAAATAATATTAAGTGATTATTATTTTTAAAAGAAGTTATATTTTGTTGTATCTTCACTTGTACTTATTTTACAACAGTTGGTACTTACTACTATGTGTGAAGTTTAATAGCTGAATCGTTATATTTGACTGAGGGATATATAATACTATGGCACTTAATTGCAGTCTTAATAACATTATGCTCCAAAAAACAATCCTTGCTTAGGGACATTTCAAACGTTATTCCTCTTCATTAATGATATTAGTCTTTCATTATTTTCCGTATATTCCTTATATTCGGGCACTGAGTCTTGCCGTAGAACGTCAAGTGTTGGTGCAGAGCTAATAGTGGCATCTAACTTCGGATAAAGGCTTTGAGACACCTTATCTTGATTAATTGTCACGACTCTATCAAGATCAGACACTGTGACGACTGGCTTTCTCTTAGCCACTCTGATTGGTGACAATAGGTATGTAGTGGCAGTATCCCATATTGACGCAATGATGTGCCAACTACATCCATATACTTCATATAGACCTCTAGAATTCACTATCGTATCGAATGTCCATTTTATTATCTTAGCAAGTAGCATGATCCCAAACACCCCTGAGAAGAAGCTACCAAATGTAAGGAACTTGTTCCATGTATTGTCCATGAATTCTTTAAATGATGTCTCAACTGCTTCCTTCGTTAGTAATTTGTTAAACATAGAGGTGTCTGAGATGTATGAATCTTGGTTGATCATAGCAGATATTGTTTGAGATATTGCTTTACGTTCAGTAGGATACATTAATTGTGATCTTAAGATGTCCAGGTCGTTTGAAGAGTAGATGCCTTGTGTAGCCAATTCTCCTGCGTCTGTGTATACCCACTCTGTGTCTAGAACAGGAGACAACAGTGACGGGTCTGATGTTTTTGTTAATCCGGATTGAGATACAAACCATGTTCCAGATAACTTGTATGCAGGTTGCATAAGAATTGAACAAGTTATGGGAGTTCCAGTCTTCTGGATGATCCGGGATCTTGGTGCCATGAACATTGGTTTACCTGTATAGTTGACTGGCATCTCATTAAAGCACCCTTCCGCCTTCCTAGAAGATACATATACAGGTTTACACTTGACCAGGTGGACTTGTTCCCCCATAATGATTGCTGAGTATCCAGGTTCTTGTTTGAATGTATACGCGAATTCTACTGGATCTATGGTTGCTAGTGATAGTTGTGTTTGTAGGATTGAACGACGTGTTTCACACTGTTCCTTGATCAGCGTTTCGTACATAGTGCTCATCTCTCGTCTCATATGGTTCTCTATGTGTGTAAATTTTACATTTACATATAGGAACACATCCATGTTTTTAGATGACAACTTGCTTTGCTTGAAATAGTATAAACCCCCTTTAATCTCTTGGACAAGTAGTTTTGGATGATCCGTTATTACTACCGTGATTCCGCAAATCACCTTTGTTCCTTTTTCAAGTAGTGTTGCTAAGAATTTGAAGAATTATACATTGTATATGCGTCCTTGGATGATCCAGTTGATTTAATTGTTATTCGTGAGGTTCTCCCTCTATACAACACAAGATATGAGTCCATAGAACATTTATCATCTTCTTTGATTTCCCATGTTATTAATCCTTCATATGCGTCCATGCAAGACCCCTGATTATATTTGCATGACACACCTGATTTAGTGACTATAACATCATCTGTGATTCGGTAAGTTCCCAATGAGTCACTTATCTTAATAGTAACCTTCCCAACTCCAACAACGTCAGACCAATGTCGATCCCCTAAATTTAAGTCGCCTCCTACACAACTTCCCGTAGTTGTTATACTCCCTGACAAAGGTATAGTAGTTGTGAGTGTTGAGTTTCTCTTTAACCCATGTATGAGCACTCCAAAGATTGTTACCTTACTATCCATGTGCATCCTCTTACACTCCTCTGGTGTCAAATCTTGTATTAATGTCCCCCATCCATGATCAACCTCGGACGAGTGGGAATGCATACCGCAGTATGTGACGTTGGATGTTTTGTGTGCGCCATAGGAGGCTTCGTCTGAATGAAGGTCACCAGCAACGGCAAATTAATTACAAAAAATAATTACTTATGTGTAGGTAATGGAATGAATTAATGATGCACAATGTATTTAGGCCTTAAAATAAAATTTACGCCAAACAAGTTGACCCAAAAAGTACCTATTACGTAGTTAGTATATCTATTTGTATGGGTGTCCTCTACACAGCTACACTGCTGAAGACTGTCTTAACTTATATGTCGTCTTATTCTCGGCGCCTTTTGAGACATGCAAAGACAATTATATTGTGTTGTTAAAAATATTTTATAATTTATTAGTCTATTGTTTTCCTACTTTGGTTTCTGGACTAATGTCATGTATTAGAAATCTGTTTATGCTAATTTTAAGATAATAACAATTATAAAATAATTAATATTTATATTTTTGTTTTATTTAAAAATACTTACCTACTACCTACCTACTACCAGACTTTTCTAGAAACACTTTCAAGCTAACTCAACTGCCAAGATATCTAGTATTGTTTTCTATATTTATTTATCATATTATTATTATTTACCCCCAGTTTCTGAAACGTTGATCAAAAGTTTATCTAGGATTAGTAATGTTGTCAAACACTTGAAAATGAATGGAACACCATCTCACAGGATCATCAGTATGACTCATTTTGACAGTTGTTAATTAAGTATTGGAAGATGAACACTAATGGGTGGAGACTAAAGGCCGATTTAGACGTTACGAGTGTTTAGTAGAGTGCGTAGGTGGCACTCGAATGCCAGTGCATTAGTAGGTTTCCAGTGACGTTTATACTTCTTCCAGTAGATTGCCATTTTGTCGGCCAAAACACACATAACTCTCCTTGTCAACTTGTGCAAGTTACTAAAACTGACCGTTTAGACTACAGCGAGTAGCGAGTCAGGAACGCGCGGGGGGTTGAGCGGGCGCGGGAGGGTGTCACTTGAAACAAAAATAAAAAGCGATTCTATTTGATTCTAGTTGAAAGGCGAGTGGAGCGTACTAGTACGAGTACTGGAAACTACCGTTTACATGTTTCAACTAATGTACTATCCTAACGCACTCTACTAACCACTAGAACCGTCTAAATCGGCCTTAAGAATGGGTCACAGAAGTGTCGGCAGAGAGTAGAGTGTGGAGGTGAACTGCGGTAGATAGGGAGAAGTGGAAGGACACATGCCGAAGAAGAAATTAGTAATATCTGATTAATTTTGGCAAACCTTCAAATGCTATGTATGATTCTTTAAAAAAATGTAGCGGTCACGGGACGCTCGGCAATGTAATCGAGATTGACGCGCCAAGTATACTGTAGTCGAATAGAGGCACACGCAGTACACACACGGAGAAGCAACTAAGTATATAGTTTGCGCGCCACACACACACACAAAAGGAGTACCTACCTATAGAGCGGCGGCGGAGAGGGGGCACGACAGCCATATTGACGATTTGCGAGCGTGTTTCTGCCGAGGCGATCGGTCAACGCGGACGCCGCGTTTACGCAGCGAGCTCGCCGCGGGCGCGCAGATAGATCGCCATGTTGTACACTCGCATCCAAACGATTTTTTTAGGAATTTACAAAAAAGCACAAAATAGTCGCTTTCTGCCAGTCGACTAGTACCTACATAGTACAAAATCGTCGTCTTGTATGTCTTCATCTCAGTAGCAAAGCCGACAGCATTGTTTCGTCGTCAGAATCCATTATGTTCATAGACTTAGAATTTCGCTACGCTAATTATGTTACTGTCCACATACAGAGGAAGTTGCGCGCCCGCGGCGTCCGCGTCGACCGATCACCTCGTCCAATTCCTCAGAGGCCTCGTCGGAAACACGCTCGCAGATCGCCAATATGATACCACTCTAGACCGTCACGGTCTTAATCCCAAGGCGCGCCAATAGCAAAATGTTAACAATCTTCCAAGATTGTAGTAAATAAGACAAGAATAGAAGAAAAAGTAAGACATATTTTCCATTTATAGTGTAAATTATTTGAACCTATTAGCTATTGAAGCTAAGAGGGGTGTCATAAGTTTAACGTGTGTATCTGTGGCATTATAGCTCGTAAACGGATGAACCGATTCTTATTTAATTTTTTTTTGTTTGAAAGATTCAAGCAAATCTGTTTAGTGTTTTAAGATCATCAGCTCTTTTCTAGTCATTGAAGGAATGTCAGCAGCTTACTGGTCTGATTGATTTGAAATTCAGCATCCTGTGACTTCGTGATAACCCTTGATTCAGTTTTAGAAAAAAAATTAAACAAAAAAATATTTGTAATACATGATTTATTGAAATAAGAAAAAATATATCCACATGGTATGGTGACAAAATGTATCATGATAAAAATAAATAATGTAAGATCTAAAGACATTAATACTTTTTTGCAGTTTATTATTAGAAAAGCAACCAAAAACAAATAAATATATTGTAAAATATCTTAAAAAAATAATTTTACAAGTATATAAGCTTTTTTTTTCTAGATTGAAAGTAGAACATAGTCCTAAACAGCAAGTCAACAAAGTGACAATAATTATTTTTCCCAACACGGAAAATTCTATACAATTTCAGCTGCAACTGCAGCTTTATGAATAATTTAAGTAAGTACAGAAAAACAGTAAGAGACAGTCTGAATGAAGAGGAAAATCTCATAAATAAAATATATAAAAAAATGGTCAAATAAATTCATATTTATAGCCATGGCTAACAATTAACCTAACTCACTTTCATTACTTACACATAAAATAAATATAAAAACTTCACTTAAGTCTAATTTACAAAAAGTTGTAACTTTGTAATCTATTGAGGCAGTAAGGACATTTTGTACACCAGCCTCATGTAGGTCCATTTAAAATCAATAATCTTGCAAACTATACACAAATAGAATGTGTCTTTTACCAAATATTCTATCCACATATTTATTTTACTGATTTTAGTTTGCACTGGTATTATTAAGTAACATAGGCTCCATATTAGACTAAATAACATGCCTACGATTCTACGTCATGTCATGGTGACCAACGCACACATTCTGTTGTTACATGATGGGAAATCCAGTTTAATCCTGACCGCACTGTGATTAATAAGACATATCACAGTCGGCGGGATCATCTTTGATACCAATTATTTGGCATATATACTATAAAGGTTATAATACTTGACATTGGCAAATAATTGGTGGAGCCATAATAAAAGAAGAAGAACATGCCTACTAAAAGAGATGAGATGCTAATAAATTATCTTTTGTACAATTCCTTTAAAATGTATAAAGCACTGTTCAAGCATAGGTTGCAACTTATTCCCACAATCTACATTTGAATAACACTTTATAGTCCATATCTCACTGCCTCACTATCTATTTTAAGTAAATTGGATGCTTTTCTAATAACCTTCCATTATTTATAATTATTGTGCAACCTTCTGTAAACCTGCCGGGTCCATTATGGGGTTCTGTTTCTTAACCACTCCAGACAAAAGGGTCTTTATTTGTGCAATAGCTCGGCCAGGGTTCAATCCTTTAGGGCAAGTCTTTGTACAGTTCATGATAGTATGGCAACGGTAAACAGAGTAGGTATCCTTCAATTTAGACAATCTTCTCTCACTCGCCTCGTCTCTTGAGTCAATGATCCATCTATAAGCTTGCATCAACACGGCTGGCCCCAGATATTTGTCTCCATTCCACCAGTATGATGGACAACTGGTAGAACAACAAGCGCACAGCACACATTCATACAAACCGTCCAGTTTGTTTCTGTCTTCGTTATCTTGCAAGAGTTGAGTCACTTTTCCAGCAGTACCTTCTTCTTTACGTTGTAGCCAAGGTTCAATAGATTGATACTGCTTGTAGAAGTTGCTCAAGTCTGGTACAAGATCTTTTATAACATACATATGAGGTAAAGGATAGATTTTAGATGACTTTGACAGATTTTGATCAATATGACAGATGCAGGCCAGAGTGTTTACACCATCTATGTTCATGGCACAGGACCCGCACACGCCCTCACGACAAGAGCGACGGAATGTTACTGTGGGGTCCATTTCGTTTTTAATTTTAAGTAAGGCATCTAGGACCATGGGAGCACAGTCATCGAGGTCCACTTGGAAGTCTTGGGTGGTGGGCGCTTTGTCTGGTGTATCAGGGTTCCATCGGTAAATTGAGAAGGTTTTGACTCTCTTGGCGAGCGTTGACGACGTAGCAAAACGACGCAGTTGGCCAACACCGCTCGGTACGAGCTTGAACAGTGGCATTATGTAATGTTTCTGTTTGTAAGAAAGACTAATTCACACAATTTCTTATGTGGTTCTAGGTACCTTATTCGTCGGGTAAGTTGTTTACTTGCTTTGTATTGTCTTCTTTAGAAGATTAGAAACTCACAAGTGTATAAAACAGAATTTTATCAAGATTTTTCCAAAGAAAACAAAACGACGACGGACACTGCCGACGGTCGGAAAAATTTTATGACAGAATGACAGGTGCTTGATTGATATATTGACTGACAACTGACAACAAACAAAAATATTTTTTATATGTTAGGACAAAGAAATGAGGACTACATGCACGGCTACAGATTCTTGTGGTTTCACTAATCACTCTTAACCGCCTTGGAAATTTGTCTTTGAACAAAGATTATAAATCAAAACGAATTTAGTTATGAGTATTTATAACAGTAGGGAACAGTAAGTGATCCACTTGGCGGGATAATGTCCGTCTCCCCATCGAAAACCGGTTTTATGGTTTTATACCGTGGGAAAAGGATTCAAGGTTATGACTTTTTCGAACCGCCAATTGATCACCCCTTTTATGATAATTGAATAGGATTGATAGGCCGGTCATGCTCGCACGAATGGTGTCTATAAACCTTTGCCTCATGAATGACAAAAAAAATGTCAGTCACTATTTTAATGGCGGGAATTTTTTTTTTATTACATTTCCATTTCCATATTTCTTAGATTTCAGGATTTACAGGGACTATTCCAAGGTTATTAGTCTATTTTTCAAGAAGTGAAGTAGGCAGATTTTTGCCTTCGGATCTTCAAGAATATTTATTTAATCGAATTTTGACAGTGGTGCTGTGCTGTGTGTTGCTTTTGTTTTAGTCAAAGAGTACCTTTTTATTGGTTTTAGTTTACCTTCGACAAAATTATGAAAGTACGTGATTTATAATAAATAATGTCGGAGACACCAAAAACACCAGGTGGAATTAGTAAGACTCTTTTAACGCCATGCCGGCGCGTTGGTCTTTCACGCAAATGGAAGAAGTCTTGTACATCTCCTTTCATATCGCCACTAAACATTGAAACTGTTTCAACTCCAAGAACTGTGACCAAGCGAAGTGCTGAGAAGAGAAAACAAATACCGCATGATATCGAAAATATTGACGAACAAATAAATAATGACCCAGATAACATTGTAACTGAAGACTCAGAATGTGATAATCTGATCACTACGCCTTCTAGACCCGTGCTATTACCCAAGAGAAAGAAATCTAGAATTTCTGTAATTATTAATGCCACTGAAAATACTCCAGAACACACTACAGAAACTTTACATAATACTGTTGATATTGACGATGAAAGTGATAATAATTTAGCAAAAACAGCCAAATCTAAGTCACAAATCAGTAATAATATTACTGAAAATTCCGTGTCTCAGGATATAATTTCTGATGATACACCTAAAGTCAAAGATAATATGGATAAAACAGAAGAACCTGTTGTGAAGTTAGCTGTTAAGAAAACTAGCAAAAAAGCAACCAAGAAAAAGAGTGGAGAATTATCTATAAAAGGTATTGATTCTGTTTCTATACTAAAACCGCATAACAGCATTTCTCAAAATTTATTTGATACTGTCACGGATGAGACACCACTAAGTGACATTGCAAAATTGAGTAATGTAACTAAAGATCTTCCTTCTGAAAAAGTCTCATTAAACAAAATGGAAGTTGCTATTGTAAAAAATTTAGAAGATAAAAAGACATCCACCGGGGATTTAAAAAAACATGTCACACAAAAGTTTAAAAAAGATTTAGTTGAAGCTACTTTGGGAAATGAAAACAATTTATCTCAAATTTCTATAATATCCCTTAGTGATGAGGATGATGATTTTGATCTTGAAAAGAAAACAATTTTAGTAAGAAGGTCCTATAACAAAACTACTAAACCAATTAAATGTAAATCTACAGGTTCTATTACACAAAAAGACATTGACAAATTGAGAAAGAGAATTGAAATTAAGAAACAACAACTGCGTGCAAAAACAAATACTGCGGAAACTAAGGATTTAACAGATTTAATAAAAAAATGGAGAAAAGGATCCCATGATGCCTTAAATGAGTTAATGGAATTAATGAAATTAAAAATGCCAGATAAGCATAATATGGATTTATCTGAACTGCTAGAAATGCTGAAAATTCCACCCGACCTCATAGGATATGATGTGGAACATGACAGTTTTAAACATGCAGATGAAATTGATTTAGTGTAAATACATTTAATTAATTTACTAATAGAATGTTATAAATTAATATTTTAATGCATTACTTATGTAATTGGTATAATTAAATTTAGTTCTGTAAGAGTATTTAGCAGTTTTATTTTATATAGCTAACCTCCATAAAAATTTTGCAATAAAAACCCTGACATTCTTTAAAATCTATAATCTGGCAACTTCAGTTATGATACCTTCAAAGGACTAATAACATGTGGGACCACTGGTAATATTGAATAACAGCCATTGTTCTAATATTTCCCTGAACAATACATTCATTCCCTAAACAAACATGAATTTAAAACAAAAATTAATGACTGGCTCCAGTCTCTTTCATATGATGACACTGAGGATTTACTACATCCTACAGTTTAATCATAATTATATGAATATATATTCAACAACATTGGCATAATTGTTTATTTAAAAACTTTTATTAACAAACATTTTATGTACACCCTCACATTATACATACTTACAAAATGTAACAAATAAATATTAACTGAAACATAAAAAAAAGACGAAAGTCTAGTTTACTACGTTTCAGAGAAACCTAATATTAACTACTTTTAAATATATAACTTTTTATCATGATTATTAAAATATGTACCTACTGTATAAAGAATGAATAAATTTATTATTATTATTTAAATACTTTACTTGACATAATGTGAGACATTGGTAGAATCGTAAATTTTAAAGGGGATCATTAGTATATATGGAATAGTAATAAATAAAACAGCATAAAAACTACAATTTATATAATTCTCAATAAAAACTAAATTGCTACTTAGAAACAGTGACCCTTAACAGGATTTTCTGGGTCAAATAACTTGGGATCTTTAAGGAATTCTTTATTTTTGTAATAGTAGGGAATGTATCCACAATGTTGAGCTTTGGTTATTTCTAACTCAACTAATTTCTGTTTGGCATCGCACAATCCTGTGATATTTTTTCTGTATATTTTACCAGTATACGGACTTTGGAATTGTGAGAGCAATCTGTAGTTTTTGTAATTTGGTGTTATGTTCAATTTGCAAAGTATGCACACTCGTGTTTCCTTCTTGTAAGGATTTTCTATATCTATAGGCAGATCCTCCGATAGATGCTTTGCTTCAGTTGATAAAAATTTAGGTGCAGCAATTGTTATTCTATTAATATTCGTAACTGAAACAAAAATATAGTTATTTCACTAAAAACAGAGTATGCTTGTCAAATATTTCTATGATAAATTAAAACTAAGTTCTACTCACACATGATACGAGTAAACACATTTTTTAATAGTGCCATTGTGTCTTAAAATTACGAATATTGCACGAAAATAAAGTTTATATTTTATTGTGTTTTATTTCAAATTGCAACAAATCTGAGTTGCAACATAACCTAAAAAACAATCTATAATGTTCTATCTATACCTCTATCCACAGGCAAGTAAACCACTATCAATCAAATTGACAGTCATTCAAAATTACTGACATGACAGACCTCAGTGACAGACAGTGATGGATGCTTGCAGAAATGAGCAAAGGGATATTGATCTTTAAGCCATTAGAATGTGACCTCTATTACTTTAGAACAAGGAATATACTACTTAGAAGCTACGCTTATAACCACTCTACCAAACGCTCTACTACTCTCCCTTATAACTCGCGAATGTGTCCTAACCTAACTAAAAAAAATTTGGGAACAAATTGAATATAAATATGAAATAGAGTTTTATTTACGTACCTACCCAACGCAATTTCAATCACAAATAAAACTCATAAAACTGCAATATTTTAGTTAATTTCTGGACAGGGAATACACCCGTCGTGAGCTTTTTTAAATTTTTTATTTTGCTTTTTATGTCCACTGACCAGACTGACCATGCCTCCTAGACAAAGAATCCTATAGTGAGAACTATTTTTTTATTTTATTTTATTTATAATACAAACAACACTTACACTTAAATAAAACAGTAATATACAATAAAGGTAAAATAAATAAGTGTCAAAAACGTATCAAAAATTGTATCAAACAAACTACACAAGCGAAGACATAATAGATATACATACATATAACTAAGTATACTTATATACAATTTGTAAATATTCATACATATATATATATATATATTATTATTTTTAAATGACCAATAGATGTCGTTATTATGACATGATAAAAATATATAAGACATACAATTACTGAGAATATTTCGTTTTCGTTTCGATATCTGTTTTTGCCGCCCCCTTGAAAATGCCGCCCTTGTGTGGTGCACCTGCACGCCCTGCACACGTACATAAGCACCAATCTTCAGAGGGCACTCGGTATATTTGCATTGCAAAGACATTTAATTTTGTATATTTGTAAAAGAAGTGTCACATTTAGGTCCAACAGTCTTTCCACTTGTTCTGTTTAATACAATCAACTGGCAAAAAGTGAAGATATTTATAATATGCTACCGCGGACTCTTTGTAGATAATTTTATTCTACACCTTTCTGTCCTACATGATATCGTATGAAAATCCGTACAGTAGTTTTGAGATTAGTCTATAGCTATACACACAGACAGACAGAAAAATGCGACGGGGGACTTTGTTTTGTAATATCTACCTAGCTATAGGTATCTAAATCTATACTAATTTATATAAAGAGAGGTGGTTGTAGGTATGTGGAGGTACCTAATCTCCGGAACCACTGCACCTATTTGAAAAATTCTTTCAACATTTGATCATATTGTTGAAAGAATTTCATCATAGACTAAGTATTATCTAATATAAAGTTCCCGTGTCAAAAGTTAGTTGCCATACTCCTCCGAAACGGCTTGACCGATTTTTATGATTTTTTTGTGTATATTCGGTAGGGCCCACGATCGGTAGTAATCTATTTTTCATACCCCTAAGTGATAAGGGTAGGGGTAGGGGTAGGATTAGTGCAGGCAAGCCAACGTTTGGGCAGGACGTCGGCCGGGTCCGCTAGTAATATTATAAAGAGGTAAAAATTTGATTTTTTGTATTTTTGTTTGTAATGAATAAACTCAAAAACGGTACTGAACCGATTATTTTCTACTACTACTACTAATTCTTTCACTACCTAATAAAAGCTACAATATCCCTGAGTGACATAGGCTATATTTTATATTGTTCGAATATATCCACGGGCGGAGCCGGGGGCAGAGAGTCTAGATATGTAGGTAGGTAGGTATTATATTATGCAAATTAGCTAAAGTTCGTCAATTAATTCTAAAAAAAAGTCCGCGACGGCCTAATGTTTATGTTCTAAGGATAACTCACGGTAACAATTTTTTTCTTTCTTTGAACACAAATAATGAATTATTTACGAAGCTGTTTTAACAGTAGGTAGGTCATTGAGATATAGGTACTAGAGGAGCTATAATAGACAAAAGGCATGCTTCATTTCTATGAAAAATAAAACTTAAGTTCACTGAAGCACTTGTTAGTCGCTAGTCGAGTAACCAAACGGTATAAACACACAGCGCTAGATCGCTTCTAGGATGTAGTTTTCTCGCGACCAAAAGGTCGAAAGCGCCGTGAATTTCATGGCGCTTACGCATTTCGTTTAACGTACTACAACAACATGCTTAATATAGACTAACTACGCTTACAGAAAGGACATACCTAACAAGCTCATTTGTACAAGATTTGTATTTTTGTTTGTAATGAATAAAATCAAAACTACTGGACTGATTTAAAAAAATATTTCTAAATATATATATATATATTATATATATTGAGTAACATAAGTTTAATTTTATAATAGCGGCTTGCCCCGACTTCGCCCGGGGTAACATTTATATCCCCAAGTAAAAAACTACTGGACCGATTCTAAAAGTTCTTTCACCTGTAGAACGCTATTTATTGTATTTAAGGAAACTTACAGACTAAGAACGACTCATTAAAAAAGCTAACTAATATAATAACTAAGCCTAATACAGTTTCAACCTATCATATAATGTATACTGAATACCATAGGCTATATTTTATATTTCCTATTGTATATAATAGTTACCCCGGCAAAGTCGAGGCAAGCCGCTAGTTGTTTTTGTTGTAGCTTGAGTTCTTCAGCATATTGAGTATAAGCAATATTTTCATAAGAAGAGAGCGTGGTGAAATGGTGACTGTTATGATTTAGTTACATGCCCTTAAACAATTTCACTCTTATTAATAAGTAATAATTAATATTCTGATCAGTTTTAGCTTCATGTTTCAAGCGAATTGTTGTATATTTGTTAATTATAGCCCGTATCAAATGTATTCGGTGATTCAAAGTGATCGGTTGATTAAAAGAATGAACTAAAGATGTAAATACTTCTTACTGGATAAAATGTTCTTTTCTGCTTTTGTTATGTATTTAATAATGTAATAAAAATGCAATGAACATAATATATAACTATGTTTGGATGGTAACCAGGTCTCTTCACTGCGGTTGTTTTGGACAAATTTTATCCATCTTTCTCTTGTTTCTTGGCTAGGGCGTGGAAACCTTCAATAGACAAAATACCACAAATTTCAATAACTATTTTATTACAAACTAGCAGTTTGCCTCGACTTCGTCCGGGGTAACAATTATATATCATATAAAACATAGCCTATTTTATTCAGTGATATTATAGCATTCTACTGGAGAAATACTTTTTTAAATTGGTCCAGTAGTTTCTTACTAGTGGATACAATTGTTACCCCGGGCGAAGTCGGAGCAAGCCGCTAGTATAAAATATTGCCTTCGTTACTCAGCGATAATAATACATTCTACTGGTGAACAACATTTAAAATCGGTCCAGTAGTATTGAGTTCATCATTACAGACAAAAATAGAAAAATCTTTTCTCTTTATAATATTAGTGTAGAAGTGTAAATAACACATTACACAAACAATAATATTTGCGTAGAAAATATATTGTATTATTTTCCGCTATATACGGGAACGTCAACCAATTCTACCTATTTTCACTTCTGAATGTTTTTAGTCTATGTCGAATGACACAACATGCGTCTGATAAATTTTATGTTCGTATTTAATTTTAAAATGATTATACCTAGTTACTTAACGGTGGAAAGTTATTCCTTTACACTTCGCCGTATTCCTTGAATTATTAGTGCAATATTTCAACACACACCACGGCATATTGTATGACTTTAAAATTTTTTCGATTAAAAATAATCACTAGCGTATAACTGCTCAACAGCTAGCAAGCGACTGTGTGAAGTGCGGCGCGATCGCCGCAATTGAATGGAACATAGGAGTGATGGGTAGCGTCTTCTCTAGTACCTATAACTCACTGAGGTAGGTATCTATAATTTGTATGGGGATAAACTATTCCCAATTTCTCTTCTTAAATTTTTTTAAAGCGCTTTTTATTATTACTTTATTATTACATCGCGTTTTTTTTGTAGGTTATTGAAAATTCAAAATAAAAATTATTTTATGATTTTTAAAGATATTATTGAATAAGTAACTATACTTACTTATGTTAAATTACAGTGACACAGGTGGATTATTTACAGAGAAATTGGGAATAGTAATATAATATACAAATATAGGAGCCTTAAGTATTTTATTTAAATTAGAACATATTTGCCCTGTACACTAACTAAAGTATATAATTTAAATTAATGTCTTATAGGAGTTATCGCGAAATAAAAACTCTCGCGCGACAAAATAATTTTAAAAATAATGAGGTAAAGTTTCTAAGTTTGAATGTAGAAGGTCTACAAACTAATGAACCGATTTTAAAAATTCTTTCACGAATAGAAAGCTACGACATCCTTGAGCAAGAGTAATAAGTATAGGTTATATTTCATTTTGTTCAAAAACATCCACTGGCGAAGCTATTCTAGTGATAAAGTCATGATGATGTGTTGATGATGATGATAGGTGATGTGTGTGTTCAGCTTTTCAATACAAAACGGATGATGGCTACTATCAATTAAAATGCAATTAAATATAGTTTTATTTTTGAAAATTTTACTGACGTCTTTGTGAATCGAATTAGACGTCATAAAACATAATATATATTGTAACGAGTAGGTACTTAAATCATATACCTACATAAACACATCAAGGTCGACAGACGTCTCTAGAAACATTCAGTAAGAATCAACTACAAACGAAAATGGACCGTATGAACCTAACCATAAGTAACAAAATCGGCCGCGGTCAGTGTGTAGGTATTTAACGCCGAGGCGCGTCTACTACTTTGTACAACAAAGATCGAGCTTTCTTGAATGTTCGACGGACGATAAAAGCAGAGGATCATTGCCGCAGTACACACAGTGCGAATCAGAGCGATCAAAGTGAAACAGCGAAGTGGAATTTTGTGCGACTAAGTGTTATTGTAGTGTTTTCATTTATTTAACTGTGTTTTTGTGGTGTTAAAGTAAAGTTTGTCTATTTAATCGGTATTTTAAATCTCTTCGAACCCTAGCTGGTAACAATAAGTTGAGCAGAACAACACATCTACAGTCTACACACAATTGTGTGTGAGGCGTGCGTGCGCCAAAAACACGTAATTTCATCGGCCGATATTGTAACCCAAAATTGCCAATAACCAAATCCGAAAATCGGTCCGTATATTTCTAAAATTCTATTAGTGTGGGTACTATATTGTGCTCATCTTACGTTGCGCGACATGTACCTACATATTTAATTGTTTTATATTATGCAGAATATAAAAAATAAGTTAGTTGATGCAACATTATTAGTTATAATAAGTAAATGAAAACAAATATTGAGATTACATTTAAGTAGAGGTATATTTTGCGTTTAAAGTCGTCTTTAAACAGGTGTTCCCTCGAATATCAATATATATTATTTGGTCGCGAAAAACCAACTAAAAAACGCACGTGTTCGAAAATGTTGCATCTCTTTCACTCAATATCCGAGCGATAGAAATAAAAATAGAGAAAGAAAATTTCCAAACAAAATCGGTACAATAAAATACACAAAACGGACTTCACCAATTCATGTATTGTACAATAAATATTAAAAATAGCAAGTTCTAGTTTATGAAGTATGTAAAAATATTTTTACTCAATATGTAAAAAAAATCGAGTCGCAAAGTCGGTTAAAAATATGCGTGAAATTAATGACTTTCATGGCTTCATGAAACCTAGTAGTTAGAGAGATGGAGACAGAAATTGGTTGTAAGGTCAGAACTTGCCGGCAGAAAACCTCTTTTTCGTGTAGTCTGAGTACCCCTCTACAAATTCTTGTAGACGAGTAGGAGTCCAGCGCTTGTCGGTACGCCGCTGAGTCGATTTAGAAGAAAAAAAATAATAAAAAAAACATCTACCAGCTGGCAGAAAATGCTCCCTGCAGTTTTATATATTTTTTTGGTTTTTTTGAAAGAATTTTGCAAGTCGCTGCAGGGAGTAAATTGGCAGAAAATATTTTTCTTACAACCGAGAGGTCCCCACAAATGATGTTCACTCACTTTCTGCCAGCTGGTAGGAGAGGTTTTTTTTAAAAAAAAAATTCTTCTAAATCGGCTCAGCGGTGTACCGACAAGCGCTGGACCCCTACTCCTCTACAATAATTTGTAGAGGGGGGGTCAGACTACACGAAAAAGAGGTTTTCTGGCGGCAAGTGCTTACAACCACTTTCTGTCTCCATCTCTCTAAGGTGTAGCTGATAGGTATTGAGATATTTTCATATGCTATTTTAAATAAGTTTTGTACAATACTTGAATTGCTGAAGTCCGTTTTTGTATGGTAATGACAAAAAATAAACAAACAAAACATCCCTCCCTATTAATATAAATGCGAATGTAAGTTTGTTTGTTACGCTTTCACGCAAAAACTACTTAACCGATCATCATGAAATTTTGCACATATATTCTTGGAGGTATTAGAAGTAACATAGGATACTTTTTATTATCACGGCATGACGACGGGAACGGGGTGGGCAGTGTATGAAGTGTTTATGTTTGCCAACATTTTGAAATTAGAAGTCGTGGGAAACAGCTATCAAATATAAAGTAAAGAATGTGTCAAATCAAAATCTTCTTAAAAAGGAACTCTTTATACAGCCAAAGAGATCGAATATTATTCATTTCGGTCATCTACAATTAGATACGAATTATAGGGTATATTTTATTTTGTTCGTAAATGTCCACGGGCGAAGCCGGGGGCGGAATTCTAGTATTAAATATTTCTTTTTTAAAGAACGCCATCTGTTGGAGATTAGTTGAACTAACGGTGCGAAGGTACTTACTTATTTACTCTTTAAAGATATTTTGGAATAAATATTTAATAAGATCTTCTTATATTATGTTCTTTTTATTTCCACGTATTCTTTTGACATTTCTGCTCTACATCAAAGAGTGTTTGTTTGTCTCCCACTAACATCAAAACAGAGCAACGGGGCCAGGGTATACCCAGCGGAAGACCACGTCTCCCTCTTTTAGCCGATGGTATTTGTGAGGCTATACCTAACGAGTAGCCAGTTCTGTTGTATATTTCGATGGAAAAGCCTCTATTACAAAATATAGATAACATTGAACAGATCTTCTTTATAATCTATTTTAATTTTGTAGCCATCATTACAAAAATATATCATCACATATTATCGAGTTATGACAAAAACTGTTTTTATTAAGAAATACAACAACCGGGTACTCTATTTTAGTGTAGGCACTATTTTTGAGTTTCAGCTTGAGGAATATAGTATTATTCAGGAATTCAGAGTTACATATATATTTTTTGTTGACTTCAGGACAAAGGCAGGGGGAGGGTCCCGTGGGTCCGGACCCCCCGAAAACCGACCCTTTTTGAAATTGAGAATTTAAAAAAGTAGGTATTACTATCAGTTCAGCTGAGCTGATGAAGGATATTGACCTATTGCAGAAAAGATGTAAAGTAAAGTCGTATTTTGTGTTTTATTTTTTCAAAATAATGGCTTGGTTTGTGGTTGGACCCCCCCAACGGAAACTGGCTACGTACTTGCTTCAGGATAACATCAGTTTTCTTTAGTTTCACAAGAATTTCTCGTAATTATTTAGGTAAGTAGCAAGGCCGTATCTAGTAATTTACTATTAATTTATTAACTCGTTAGTTGAGTTGACCGGGCAGTTTACCTAATCTAGTCTGTTTATGCAATTCGCCAGTTTTCATTGTACACTTTTTTTATGAGAACAACAACAACAATAACAACAACAACAACATACCTTCACGGCCTTTATACTGTAACGAGTAGGTACTTAAATTGCACAAATAAATACCTAAACACATCAAGGTCGATAGACGTCTCTAGAAACATCCAGAGAGAATCAAGTACAAACGAAAATGGACCGTATGTGCCTAGCCATAGGTACCAAAATCGGCCGCGGTCGGTGTGTAGGTATTTGGCGCCGAGTCCCATCGAGGCGCGTCTATAACTTTGTACAACAATCTCGGCGTGTCTCGAATGTTCGGTGGGCAATATAAACAGAGGATCTTGACCGGAAATAACACAGTGCGAATCAGAGCGACCAAAGCGAAACAGTGAAGTGGAATTTAGTGCGACTAAGTGTTATTCTATAGTGTTCATTTATTTAACTGTATTTTTGGTGGTGTTAAAGTAAAGTTTGTTTATTTAATCGGTATTTTAAATCTCTTCGAACCCTAGCTCGTAACAATACCTTATAATATATTGAACAGAATAGGTGGCAAGCCTGTTGCTGCACATCTGATGTTTTTAGAAGTTCAGTCGTGCCCTCCGAAGCACGAGGAATGGATTAAAGCACATATTGATGTGAAAAATCTATACGCGCGTTAGACTAGGGTAAAACCAAGACGTCTCACACTTCGGAGACACTTAGTTTTGGCCTACACCGTCTGCGCCTACCGCTGTGCGCACGTAGAGGGGATAACGCGTTGTCATGAGGCAAGACCAAGCGTCTCACACTTCGGAGAAGCTTGGTTTTGGCCTACACGGTCTGCGCCTAGGATTGTGCGCAGGTAGGGGTTATAACGCGTTGGCATGAGGCAAGACCAAGCGTCTCACACTTCGGAGACGCTTGGTTTTGGCCTAACAAAATATTATATACTTACTAATTTTGATAATTCACATCTACCGGGTGTCCCCTGACGCACTCTTATAAAATTGGTGCTTATTTTGAAACGAGTGGGATTTGAACCCGGGATCTCCCGGTTTTAAAACATAATGCTCTACAAATTAGCCTAGGCTATTGACTCCTTTATGAGAAGAAAATAACACTGTCTTGCAACCTGTGCAAACAGTCTGGGGAATATTGCTCCCTATACCTCTCTCCCCTAGGTAGGGTACCCAGGGATAAGTCTTCTTCATTTAGCCGATGATATATTTCTGAAGCCAATTTAAAAACAGGCATCGCGTTTGTTTACACCTACATTGCTTGAGCAACAAATATGTAGGTAGCTAGTAGTATTAAGTGCAGTCCATTTTGAAATGTATCTTTTGTAATACGGAAATGCAGGCCAAGTATAGCGTTTAAATATATCTGGGTGTTGGACACAACTGGGTTTGTTAAGGGCCTGAATACTTGGAATATCTGATATTAACGGGTTGTTGGAAAACTAGTACATCTGAACGGGTAGTTTTATATTTTTTTAAAACTTGGTTTAAATAAAATTCTCGGTTACGGTGTTTGTAACCAAACTCCTCCGAAACGGCTTGACCTATTTGTATGATTTTTTTTGTGTATATTTAGTAGGTCTGATAATAGGTCGTAAACTATTTTTCACCCTCCTACCCCCACCCCCTATTTTTTTATTGCGATTTTAGTATTTTTGTATGAACAATATCCAAAGTTAGTGGTAGTGGTAGGGCTAAATGAGAAAGACTTTTTTTGGTATTTATTTGTGTACCATTAATTAACCTTTTATCCTGGTAGAGGATTTCCATTGCATTCATATTTTGCGATACTTAGGGGGCATTATTTTTCTTCTAATTTAGATTCCCCCCTCCCCCTTGTTGAGTATTACACCCAGTTTCTGAAAGCATTGTCAAAGTTAATCAAAGATTAGTTAATTAACAACTGTCAAAATCCATACATTTTCACGTATTTGACAACTGTCATGTTTACTAATCGTAGATTAACTGTTGATCGACCTTTCAGAAGGGATTCCACATCCGGTCATGGCGACATACGCACGCGTTTTCGTCGTGGCGTGATGTGGAATCCAGTTTAATCCTGTTCGTGCTGTGATGGTTGTGATTATTCAGTGATTAATAAGACATATCACGGTCGGCGGGATTATCTTAAATACCGATTTACCGGCTATATACACTATAAAGGCTATAATACTTGACATTGGCAAATCACCGATGAACATTGGTGGAGCCATAATAAAAAAGAAGAAGAAGAAGAAGACCTTTCAGAAACTGGGGGTAAGTGGGACCCCCTGCACCCCCTGCCCCATACGTGAGATTTCTGCTACAGTTGTTAAAAAACTACATTTATTTTTATATGCCTTTATTTTTTCTTTTAAAAACGCGGGCAAAATGGAACATTTCAAGTGAAGAAATAAAAAATTGCAATGTTGACGTGAGATTTTCAATTATACCCCCCCTCAGTTTAAGTGAGATATGATGAGATTTTACTGGACCCCTAATTTTGAGCTTACGTAATTAATTGGATATCCCCTTAGTTGATATCGGTTTGCTGAAAATTGCTTGAAAACCAGTTCCACGAACGGAAAATTGCTTGAATGGAAAATTGCTCATATCTATACTAATAATAAAGTGTAGAGTTTGTTTGTTTGTTTTTTTGTTTGAACGCGCTAATCCCTGGATCTACCAGTCGGATTTGAAAAAAATATTTTTGCATTCAATGCCCAATCACGCTACGACACAAATATTAGTATTTTTTGTAATATCTAAGGAACCTCAAAAATTCAAATCTTACACACTTCCGTACTATTTCACGAAATTGCGCCCTACAAATTTATGCCATATAAATATTACACATCAATAAACAAAACACAATTTCGCATTTATATTATAGTTAAGATTATATCAATATTCCATTAGGTTGAGTGTAGATCATTAACTGAGGTACATATGCCCCTTAACAAGACTTGTTCAGAATGTTCACTCACCTGTGTTATGTACCTTAGTGTAGTACCTCTATCTACTCAACAGTCAACAGCTCAGAACCGGTGGGGCGCCTGTAGAGTTCGAACGTATACGAACTCCTTCGTCCCAAGTTTAAAAAAAAAAACTTAACGAAAACAAACGTTAAATTCGAGACTTCTGTGTTTGTGACGTCTAAGTTTAAAAAATTGTTTTAATTTTTAAATTCAGAACAATTTTATTTTGAAATTGTGTGTGGCTGTTGAATTTTCTTTTTGATTTTTTGGATAATTAATTCTCTACACAACTGGTGAGTCATTTTTCTATTTATTTAATTAACTTAATTATGTATTTAACATCAATTTATTTAAAAATGCGGATCTACCTACATTATTTTACATAATATTTTTATTTGAAGTTACGCCATACTTTCTAAATAAGTATTTCATCTCGGATGTCTTGTCCGAGAATTGTGTAATGGATTCTACCGACTCGAATGAAAGTCGCATACGTGGAGAGATAAATGAAAATTACTTATGTAGATATAAATATTCAAAACCACAATAGTTATTTGCGAGTCTTTGTAAAAGTAAAAGTGTGCGCTATGTTGAAAAAATATTAGTCTGTGGTCCGCGTGAATCAAGGTTGGTTGGTGAAAGTGACCTCTATAGCGAGATGTTGCATATAAAAGCACCTTTTAAAAAAAAATGGCGTGTTTTTTCCCGCTTTTCAAGGAAAACGAGATTTTTAACTTGAGCGTCGGCCATCATGTTTATCGACCTAAACGAGTCTTGAATATCATTACGACATACACTCAAGAGGTAAAGAAGAATATTGAAGTATTGTTTGTAATATGCGAACAAACAAGTTTTGTAGATACGAGTTTGTTGTGAAACTTAGCAACCGATTTACCTAAATTTCAATACATAACCACGCCATATTCCTAGAAAAGTAGGCGACTACCTTTAATTTCACTGCCTCATCAGTGAAGTCTCCATAAAACTCAGATTTCAAATATGCCTTATTTTATACCCTACTAGCAGTGTCCACATTTAGCGATTAATCAAAATAGCTTACAATGCCATTGACTAAAAATCTGTCTTGTTTTCTATTCTATTCTATTTTTTCGTGTTATGGCTCCATCAGGGTTTTGATGATTCCGCCAATGTCAAGTATCAATAATGCCGATTAATCGGTAGCTAACATGTGACTAATCACAACTATCACAGCTCGGACGGGATTGAACCGGATTCCCCATCATGTCACGACGGAACGTGTGCGTCGGTCGCCATGACATGACGTAGAATCCCCATGTCTTGTTTTCAAAATCATATTGAAACTTTTCTTGATATTTAACGCACCCACGGATTTGTAACAATTTGAATTGAATACCTACATAAATACGCTTAGAACTACTTATCTATTATAGATAGATATATGCTACCGCGGACTTTTTTGTAGACCATTTTATTCTACACAATTCTTTCCTACATTATTTTGTTATTTCTCAATGAAAACTTGCTAGGCTAACTTTTCCCCGACTTACATTATAAAAACATTGCAAGTCATGTAGGTATTTTGGCCATTAGCATTTGTCATTTTCTATCTATCTATACTAATAATAAAGAATATGAGTTTGTTTGTTTGTTTGTTTGTTTGTTTGTTTCAACGCGCTAATCTCTGGAACTACCAGTCAGATTTAAAAAGCATTTGATAGCCCAATTCTTGAGGAAGGTTATAGGCTATATAACATCACGCTACGACACAAAGGAGCGGAGCAGTAACGCAAGGCACAGCTAGTACTGTATAGAAGTCAAAAAGCCGACACTATTATTATCTTTTTTTTTTATGATTATTTTAATGAAATTTGATACAGATAAAGCTTAAACCCTAGGGAAGGACATAGTTATTATTTTAAATTCCACCCCACGGGCGAAGCTAGGGGCGGAAAGGTAGATGAGAATAAAATGTGAAGTTTATTTTAAAGTTAAAAAGACACTCGCATGTAATAACCCATAACATCAGTGGACGCTGAAACCTGTTTTATAGGATGGAGCAGGCAACAATCGAAGTGCATTCCATACATGTACTTACAAGTAACGCTAAATAAACACTGTACAAAGTTATACAATGGTTTATCTCTGATATTAGCTAGGCGGACCACGGCTCGATTCTGGCCATGTACCAATGGGTTTTTTTTATAAAACCTAGATGCTTATTTCCATCTAAATATACCTCAACAGAACTGGCCACTCGTTAGGTATAGGCACACACCATCTACTAAAAGAGGGAGACCTGGTTTAGATAAATACTCTATGGAGTTAAGCATCTAACGCCTAAAATACGTTATACAAATGTATACAACGTTTTCTCTCTTTCTATCATATTGAATGGTATATATATTAGAAGGAGACAAATCACTTGTCTTATATATTTCATATCCCACACGACTTTATAGGTGTGTCTTTTTTTATGTAATATAAAAGTATTTTCTTCCTGTTACACACTTCCGTCACTTTTCACGAAATCACACAGATTGCAGGAAAGCGAGAGGAAACGGAAGTAATAAATTGTTTTTTTTTGTATATAATAATAATAGACATTGTCATCCTATCGTTTCCTAATGAATAATATTTAAAAGTTTAAACTGGAAAAATGACCCTGGCCACACCACAAAGCATAAAGGCCGTGAAGATGTGTGTTTAAATACTAATTTAATTTTAATTATAAGTAGGCATCATTACTTGCGACATCTATATTATTTTAATGGAGTTCATTAGCATATATTTTAGGTTAGATTCTTGAACGATTTTATAAATCTTTTAAAAATGGGGTGTTGACAGTGAAATAAAATAAATACAATGTTTATTTATTTGTTTAATATATCTTTATTAATATCTATCTCAATTCATACTTCCGGTCACGTGACCGCAAACGGGAAGTGACGTCACATTCATCTAAATGTCAATTAAATAACCACAGACTACTAACTATATTATAATAACTGCCTGTCAATCTGTTACTGACTTAGTTATTTTCTTGTTATTTTGTCTAATCTGTGACCATCATGTTGTTGGTTTGTGTGAATGTGACGTCATCATCGCGCCCAGAACGTTTTCGCGGGAATTTTTAAAAGGAAATTAAAAAAATATATAATTATGTAATTATTATTAGTAAGTATAATAAACTTACAGCTATAATTTAAAAGTATTTCCAAAAAATTGTCAACACCCCTATTCACATGTGGTTGCCAGATACTATTAGAAAATTCTGCATTTCCCTTAATCTTTCTCCTTTTTCTTCTATTGTGGCTCCACCAATGTTAACCGATGTATATCGGTATAAGTATATAGCCTTTATAGTGTATATGCCGATTAATCGGTTTCTAAGATGTTCCCGCCGACTGTGATGTCATATTACCTAATCAAAGACTAATCACAACTATCACTATTAGAAGACAAATTAGAGCAAGTTATTCAGAACTTGCGAACTATTCAATTTGGCCGGTGTATACTTATAGGTAATGATGGGCATGAATTGTAACAGAAGTTGTAAACATTTGAATTTCATGTTCTTTGTTACGTTCTATATTGGAAAAAAAAATATTCCCGGGAAACGTGTAAATTTATTTTTCCCCAAAAATGGCGACAATTCGATCTTGAGTCCATACAAGGGCGTATGATGCAAAATGCTATAATAATAATTTACTCTATAGAGTCCTTAGCATGAAGTATTACAAAATGAATACATTAAGTTTACCATTGTTCTCAGAAATTATAGTGCTGTGGTTGTGGAATTTTTTTATTAATGACTTGGAATTTTATATAAATTAACCGAGATCTGATTAATTGCGAAATGATTCATTATTTAGTTCCTTTAAGTATTTAGACTAAAGGATGTATGAATCGGTAAATTACCGTTTTTCCTTGTACCACTGTATTTTTCTGTTGTTTTATTATCACAACGGCTTTCACGTTATATGGATATTATGCTAAAATACAAACATAATAATTATAAATAACGATATGTAGGTACATAATCCGACAAACCACACTTAGAGGCTTTTTCATCTAAATATACCTCAACAGAACTGGCCAATTGTTAGGTAAGCCTCACAAATACCATCGGCTAAACGGCGGAGACTTGGTCTTCCGCTGGGTAAAGAAAAAAAAAAGAAAAAAAAACAATTAACAATTTTTCTAGAACTCTGTCGCGATATAAAACGATGCCAACGAAACATAAGGTAACAAAGGGTAACTTATACAGCCCAAATAGTCAGTTTTAATGGTCAAAGAGTAGAAAATTTGCGAACGGGGGAGCCCGTCTATGGCCCCTCCTTAGTCTATGTATCGTTCTCGTACCATAGAGGAAATACCAACTACAAAATTCCTGTAATAGAATAAAGATGAGCGCTATCGGGACACCTGAATCGAACCACCTTGCATTTTTAGGTTTGGAGTAGGTACTGAAGCCTAAAAAAATGTTTGAAGAAGGAAAATTTAGTACTTCAAACCTAAAACAGCAAGTTGGCTCGATTCAGTTGTCCGGGAGCTATACACTTTGGAATTATCAGTTGGAATTTCAAATGAAGATGAAGATTTTCCCGCTCTTTTATTGTTATCTATTCATATACCTATATATAATAACATCCGGACTGAATCATCAACGCGGAGCCCAAACCGCAGAAACTATAATATAATATGAAAGGATATTATGACGTAGACATCAACTAAGAATGGATACTCTATACGCAGATGTTATTTTTCACATTTCAAAAACACAGGCATAACCGGGCTAGAAAGCGAGTTAATAAATAATCTATCTATCTATCACGCCTTTTATCCCAAGAGGGGTAGGCAGAGACAATAGAATGTCATTTGTTACGATCCTGACATGTCATACACAATACACATCTCTCGCTTCTTTTATATTCATTATACCTTTCATACATGCTCGGCGATAGTGTGTACCTACTTTAAATATTTCCATCGATCAATACATTTTTATATGTTCAATAAAAGTACACCTAGGTCGTCCTCTGTCAGCATTTCCGTTCACTTCTGCCATATGCACATTTTTAGTCAATCTTTCATACTTCAATCTTTCAACGTGTCCAAACCATCCTAAACAACTTTTCTTCATTTTAGTCACAACATAACTGGTAAGCACCAATGTATCGTGCTTCTAGGGCACGTAAAGTCTGGACCTATTGTCGTTTACTATACTGTGACACGCTGTGGGTTGGACAGACGGACGGACTTCCAACGTTTATACATACACTTTTCGAAATAAATTGTTTTCATTTACATTTTGAGGTCACACGTGACATATTGTCATACCGACTGTGTAGAGCTGACACGTTCGATATTTAAATTTATAAGAGGTAGGTACATTCGACATAGTAAAAATTAAATGCTGTTCATCGGATTATTTGGGTATATTTGTTTCTATATTCGTATAATAATAATTTGAATAAGGTGTTTAGGGAAAGAAAAATTGGAAAAGTTGCCCGGACAATTGGAAAATTCGGGAAAAACTGAAAATATCAAGACCATAATAGCTAACTTGAAATAAAATAATACTTTTTTTTTCTTAACGGGTTGCCTTACAGCTCCCGAAACCGTGTTACGGTTCCAGGGTACCCAGCGGAAGACCAAGTCTCCCCTTGTTTAGCCGATGGTATTTGTGAGGCTATACCTAACGAGTGGAATATTTTCGATATATAAACTTTAAAAGCTGGCAATTTTGATTTGTAATTTCATTGAAATTCAAAGAATGTATTTATTCACGCCAGCTCTTATTAACCGACTTATACCTAGGTTTTACTTTTATATTCTTTTTAGTCATATTCTCCATTAAAATTGTTATTTTTATGAGTCTATGGACTTGAAACCGGAGGTCTAGGGTTCAAACCTCACTTGAGCCAAAAAAGCAACTGCTAATCGACTTCTCGTGATTGCTAAAACCTTTTCAAAAAAAAATTGACGTCGTCACTTAGATATATTGAATAAGTAACTATATGCTAAATTACAGTGATACAGGTGGATTATATACAGAGAAATTCGGCCTAGTTTACCCATACAATTACCAGGATAGCGTCCTTAAGTTAGGACTTTAATATACAAAATAGATTTACAGCAAATCAAATACGCTTATAACTACTTAACTATTAGAGATAGATACATGCTACCGCAGACTTTTATGTAGATCATTTTATTCTACACAATTCTTTCCTACATCATTTTGTTATATCTCTGACGGATTAGAAAGCATACGCTATGAAAACGCGCTAGAGCTAAATTTTCACCTACGTGATTCACTAATACTGTTAATGCTCAGCTCCTAAACATGATTGGTCCATGTTTAATACTTGGAAACCTTCCTTGTGACTCAACCTATCTAATAGTGAAAACCGCATAATTCAGTAATTTTTAACTTAACAGTATTAGTGAACCAAGTCGGGGAAAAAGTTAGCCCCAGCGAGTTTTCATGACGTATGCTGTCTAATCCGTCAGAGATATAATAAAATGATGTAGAAAGGAATTGTGTAGAATAAAATGATCTACATAAAAGTCTGCGGTAGCATGTATCTATCTCTATTAGACAAGTAGTTATAAGCGTATTTATGTATGTAGGCATTCAAATTGCTGTAAGTGATGTATATAACGAAAGAGGTATCAAGGTTGCAGCAATTTCTATGCCTACTCCTCTTGGGATAAAAGGCGTGATGATAGATTAGAACAATGGTCACCCATCTTAACTCTGGCCTCGCAGTTGTAACTGATCTTCATAGTAATTTAAGACGTATGTATGCTTGATTCAAATATTTACAATCGTGTATAGCATACATTAGGTATTCTATCGTTTAGCGACAAGGTCGGTGTAATCCATATAATTTACTTTAATATTTCTTCATCGTATGTAAGAGCATACAACTATACTACCCTGCCTTTACTTAAGGCTATCTATCTATCATCACGCCTATTATCCCAAGAGGTGTAGGCAGAGACAATCGAATGCCATTTGTTACGATCCTGACATACCTCTTTCGCTTCTTTTATATTCATCATACCTTTCATACATGCTGCGCGATTGTGTGTACTTTTATTATTGCCTTCGATGAGCAAAGAGGATATATCCAAAAATATGCCCCTTGTACAGGGGCCAGGCTCCGCTACCAGTCTTGGCCATAATGTATCTCTTTCTCCTTCTAAGGAGTTTCACTTCAAAAGCACTTTATCGAATAAAAATGATATATAAGTAAACCGAAAAGTTTGCCTTCCAAGTTGTCTGCTACATTATTTTTTATTAATTTTACGATAAATATCAAACGAATTTGACGGTCTCTCACAGAAATCGAGAACTACGAAAAAACATATTTTATTTAAAGCTTTTGTAAATGATGTTCATTATTGACAAGAACCGAGTGTAATTATTTGAACATCAACGTAGTACCTACCTACTTAACACAAGCATTTCGGCTACTATGGCCTCACTCAATAGTGTGGCTCAATGTTAGCAGCTCTCTCAACTCTGTTTATCCCTCTTAAGGTATATGGCGTAATATATTCTACGTACGTCGGTGGCCTAGTGGTTAAGACGTCTGATATTAACTAGGCATACCCCTGGTTCGATCCCGGATCCCGGCCATGTACCAATATGTACATAATGCGATAAACCACACTTAGAGGCTTTTCCATCTAAATATACCTCAATAGAACTGGTCACTCTTTAGGTATAGCCTCACAAATACTATCGACTAAACGAGCAAGACTTGGTCTTCCGCTGGGTACCCTGGGACCGTGAACACGGTTTCGGGAGCTGTAAGGCAACCGTGAAGAAAAAAATAATCTATAGAAGTAATATAAAGAGGTAAAGTTTGTGAGTTTGTGCGGTTGTAGAGGGTAATCTCTGGATCTACTGAACCGATTTTGAAAATTCTTTTACCAATAGAAAGCTACGATATCCCTGAGTGACATAGGCTATATCTTATTTAGTTCGAGAATATCCACGGGCGAATCCGGGGGCGGAAGGCTAGTAAGTAATATAAGAAAATGTCAAGGTTTAAAAAATACTCAAAACTCAACTGAATTCATTAATTTTAAAGCATTGACGTATTTTAAAGTCATGGTTTAGGTCAAATTGTCATAAAATAGGCAAAAATATTTGAGATATTTTTGCATAATTATTTTTAAATTTAAAGGAGTCGGTAGCTTTATTGGTGAACCGGGGGACTGAGGTTCAAAGCTTGACAAAAATGCTGGTATGAAATAATAGAGTCAAAGTGCAGCAACAGGTTTTCCACCTGTTCTGTTTAATATGGACAACTGGCAAAAAGTGAACACTGTTACTTGTGTGTCTGGTCACACAGCAAGGTATGAAGGCCGCTAAGATGTGTATAGTTGTTTTATAGCCTGTGGCTTAGACAATGCTAGAATAGATAACTTAATTAGGACCAATTGAAATACAACCACGTGACATAACTAAACTGTCATTCACTCTGACGATACCAAGGAGTTTATATAGTCTTTCGTGAAGATTAAGTTAGCGTCTGCCAATACTCTGAGGATAACGCTGAAAAAAAATGGCGAAGGTTTTGGTCAGCTGATTTTTTTAGGGTTTGCCCTATTTTTTTTCGAATTGTTTTATTATTTAAGTAGTTATAAGCTTTAGCATATAATATTATGAAACGAAGTTCCTTATCACACGTTACACTTCAGACACTTGGCCAATAAAAGTGTTAGAATTCGACCGTCACGACACTTTTGATATAGTATGTTACAGTGCAGTTATATTCGTTATATGTGTGTTTGTGTATTTATAAGCGATGTCTTATAATAATTAAAAATATTAATTACAATTTTATTTCCATAGTTATTTAATTACTTTCAAATGTTAATTAATTTAATTATGCCTGTAATTTAATACATAATTAATATAGCGAAAGAAACTTCGTTCCAACGGGTGTCCCACGACACCTCTCGATTTTTTACGTTATAGCGTTGTAAGAGAATATAATACTGTAGTTTTATTGTAGTTTTATTTAATGTAGTTTCGTCGCATAACCAACTAAAAAATGCACGTGTTCGAAAATTTTGCATCTCTTTCACTCAATTTCCGAGCTATAAAAATAAATAAAGAAAAAAAATTTCCAAACAAAATCGGTATAATAAAATAAAAATAAAAAAAAACACAAAACGGACTTCAGCAATTCAAGTATGTTACAAAAAGTATTAGAAATAACAAGTTCTAGTTAATGGATCCATCCATAAAAGTATGTGAAATTATTTTTACTCGATATGTAAAAAAAGTACCTATAGGTACATTAGGCGAGTCGCAAAGTCGGTTTAAAATATGCGTGAAATTGATGATTTTCAGGGCTTCATGAAACCTAGCTGAAATTTTGACATATTTTTTACATATTGAGTATAGATAATTTCATACACTTTAAGGATCCATTAACTAGAACTTGCTGTTTTTTTTAAATTTTGTACAATACTTGAATTGCTGAAGTCCGTTTTTATATGGGACATATATAAAATTCTCGTGTCACAGTGTTTTTACTTACACCAAACTCCTCCGAAACGGCTTGACCGTTTTATATGATTTTTTGTGTGTATATTCGGTAGATCTGAGAATAGGTTGTAAACTATTTTTCACCCTCCTATCACCACCCCCCATTTTGTAATCGCGATTGTAGTATTTTTGTATGAACAAAATCCAAAGTTAGTGGTAGGGGTAGTGGAGGCAAGCCCACGTTTGGGCAGGACAATGTCTGCCGGGTCCGCTAGCATATTATATATTTTTTTAAAGTATGTAATTGTTTTTCTCGTTGTCAAGTTAAACGAAGTCTCTTGCATTTAATTTCACAGTTTTCGAGTAAAAAATATAAATGTTAATATCTTGACATAATGAATACGTAAGACCTGACCATAAGTTGTTTGCCCTGTTATAAACAATTATGCGAACAATATTTCGTAATTTGTATGTCGGACAGTCGGATGTGGACGTCCTTTCTCTTTTAAAATACATTCCCTAAGAATAATAAACCGATTTTTAAAGTAAAAGTAGGTATTTCCGTTAGTAGAGTCCAACTTAATATTAATTTTAAATGCGTGTTCGTTTGTTCGTATGCCTTATTTAAGAGCCCTATATCCATAATTTGTATTGGGATAAACTATTCCCAATTTCTCTGTAAATAATCCACCTGTGTCACTGTAAGTTACTTATTCAATATATCTAAGTGAAAAAATAATGAAATTATTATTATTTAGATTTTTAAGGGTGATGGTATAACAGGGCTTTGTGATAAATTAAGAAAGAGAAAACAGGAGCAAAATAATCCTTTATTTTACCACCTATATTTCCAATTCAATAAAACCAATTGAAAAAATAACGATTATTTCACTTAGATATATTGAATAAGTAACTATATGCTAAATTACAGTGACACACGTGGATTATTTACAGAGAAATTGGGAATAGTTTATCCCAATACAAATTATGGATATATTTAAAATTAGTATCAGGATGGAGTTTACTAACGGAAATATCTACCTTTTACTTTAAAAATCGGTTCATTATTCTTAGGAAGCGTATTTTAAAAGAGAAAGGACGTCCATATCCGAATGTCCGACATACAAATTACGAAATATTGTTCGCATAATTGTTTATAACCGGGCAAACAACTTATGGTCAGGTGGATTATTTACAGACCCATTGGGAATGGTTTATGGGTATAATTTACGCGGACACCAAAATATATTTTTAAGACTCTAAGCTTAGGCACCAAATAAAATAAACAACTCCAAATAAAATAATTGACACTATTAAAAGTGTCCTAAAGTATATCATATTATGATCCAAAATAATAGAAAAAACATCAGAAAAATCGCACGCCTTGTACTAATATTTTATTTGGTTTCTAAAATGGATAAATGGTCACCAAGTAAGGTAGGTAGGTTAGGTTAGGTTAGTATAAAATTTATTAAGTATAAAGTGTATTTTAAAGGCGTCTATATATTTTTATGGCAGTCAATAATACCAAAAATGGATCTATTTCATAATATTTTAGGAAACGTAATTTGGTGACCATTCATCCATTTTGGTAACCGTTTAGAATTTTTTTGGTACAAAATAGATACATTTTTGGGCGCCGCTTAAACACAAGCCATGGTTTATCCTCAAGTACCTATATATTATTCGATATTGTTTTATATTTCATTTCTAAAACTGCGCATCAAATATCCCACGCAATAAACAAAAAAATAATCATGTATGTATATTAGGTTTGCGGTTATGGCCCATTTTAGCAAGCAACTTGAACTATGACGTCTAATAGTTGGTAAAATAAAATCTATTCTATTCTATTCTATTTTTTGTGTTATGGCTTCATCAGGGTTTTGATGATTCCGCCAATGTCAAGTATTATAGGCGTCACAGCAACAATATTCGTAACAATATGTTCCAGACGGGATTAAACTGGATTCCCCATCATGTTTCGACGAGACGCGTGCTTTGGTCGCCATGACCAACAAACAAGACGTCACGAATAACTTGTGATAGATATATTTGACTAATATCTTGAAAGGAAGTGTTTGTGTTAGGTTTTTTTGCCAAGTGCGATTCGGACTCGCGCACGAAGGGTTCCGTACCATTATCTATAAAAACGACAAAAAAATCACGTTTAAGGGGGGCTCCCTTAAATATCAATTTTATTTTAATTTAATTATTAATTTTAAAAAAGTGAATACTTATATAACTAAAAATTCTGTGAATGTTTCAAGCATCTATTGTTTGTTGTATGGGAGCCCTCTTAAATATTTATTTTATTATATTTTTTAGTATTTGTTGTTATAGCGGCAACAGAAATACATCATCTGTGAAAATTTGAACTGTCTAACTATCACGGTTCATGAGATACAGCCTGGTGACAGACAGACAGACAGACAGACGAACGGACAGCGGAGTCTTAGTAATAGGGTTTCCGTTTTTACCCTTTGGGTACGGAACCCTATAAATCACGAAAAAAGGACAAACTTTCGCATTTATAATATTAGTTTAAATACGTCACATGACTTTACTTTCCCTGACAGTACATATTCACGCCTGTATTAAATCAGGGTAAACAGAGAAGGATATGTGAAATATTGTCTAATTGGTCGAAACAAGGACGCAAGTTTCGTGTTGTTTTGAAATACAAACGGTTGGTTAGCGACTTGCGTCTCGATTTAGTAATAGGTATTCGACCTCATTGTGCGCCTCTTCGTCGTAGAGTATTGGTGACCCCGATTGGGGAACTTTCTACCGCCTGATGGACATAATCGTGTATTTATTGGTTATCTGATAATGTATTTCTGAAGTAAAACTAAGAAGGCGGCGATTCGATCATTGGACGAGAATTGAGAGAGTTTCAAGGGCGCGTCACGTTTAGGCACATTTCGTTACATGAGAGAGAAGAAAGATATAACGTAGAAAGAAGGAGAAAGAGAGCTATATATGCTGTTAATTTTTTTAAAGAAGTTTTACTTCTATTATGTGTACAGTGCTGCGTATTTTTTTCGTTTAAATTTATTTCAAAATATTTTACTATGGCATTTTACCCAAAACTCAGAGTAATAGAAGAGTTATGATACTTTTACAAATACAAGTTTCAGGCTTAGCCCGTGGGAATTTTTGCAATCAACTGAAGATATAAATATGAAAATTGCAAAGTATATCCTTTGGGGGTGTAGAGGTGCACTAAAAAAGGATTTTTTGAAAATTAATCCCTAATGGGGTGAATGAGGTTTAAAAGTTTTTGGAAAATCGTATACCTGCGTGTATTAACTTGAAACTTAGGATTTTTTAAAAGGGTACAACGGGGTGATGAAAGTATGGGGAAAATTGTTGTTTTGGTCGGATCTTCTTGAAACTTAGCTAGAGCATATAGGAGGCGAAGTAAATGAGGATCTAGATCGTCTCCTATGGATTTTGAAAAATTTTCTGGCATAAAAAATAACCTATGTCACTAGCTGTGCAAAAATCACGTCTATACGTTGCTCTGTTTTGACGTGAAAAAGGTCAATCAAACACATTTTCGCATTTATTTAGGACCGGATTCGCCCGCAAAGCATTATTTTCTGTGTCAACCGCGGTTAAAAGGCATCTTTTTTCCTTCACGGGTTGCCTTACGGCTCCCGAAACGATATTAACGGTCTCACAGGGTACCCAGCGGAAGACCAAGTCTCCCTCTTTTAGCCGATGGTATTTGTGAGGCCATGTTAGGTCCTCTTGAGGTTTATTTAGATGGGTGTGATTTTATATTATGTAAAATGGTACATGGCCGGGATCGTACCGTCGCCGCGTCCTAGACTCTTTAACCACTTGGCTACTGACGCTATCTATCCTTTTTAAAACTTTAAAAAAAGAAGGAGTTTTATGTATGTTCCCCGATTACTTGAAGACGCCTGGACCGATTTGAGTTTTTTTTATTTGAAAGGGTATACTTTCCAGGTGGTCTCATGGTCATCCCATGATGATGGGATCAAGAACTCTTCAAACTTTATCGGCACACTTGAAGCGATTTGGGTATTTTTTTATAGTGACTTGTGCATCTACTTTCGGAAAGCACATTTTGGTTTTGAAGGCGGTATTTTTTTCATCAGAAGTTGTAATTATTATTTTAAATAAATATTTAGACGATGAGCCTATCACAATTTAGATATAGATTTATGTCCTCGCATTCCCCTGTAACCGGTTCCAAGTTGCACAAGCTAGCTACGTGATATCGATGTATACTATTTTTTTTTATTTTATTTATTTAGCCATTCTATAGTTAATTACATTTGCATAATAGACCAGTTGGATGCTGTAAAAGCTCAGTGTAAACTGGATGCACCTGACGTAACGCCAAAAAAAATCCTTTCGGATTCCTTGCACGACAGAGAATACAGATGCGTGGGTCGCACCCCTCGATGTTCACCGTTCAAATCAACAAAACATGCAATGATTTCCATATGTAAAATGCGTACCTTCCCTTTACGTTTGCACGAATAACCTGGAATCTGAGGGTTTCAGGCCAAAATCCCATCAGACAAAAGTTGTTCCAGGTATGGTTTTATTCTATCTATTATCTTTCCGCCCTGGCTTAGCTCGTGAATTTTTTTGTTTTTTTTTTATAATTACTGCTCCGCTCCTTTAGGTCCTAGCGTGATATTATCTTATCTACCCATATATAAAAAAATGGGCAAGTTGCGAATACTACTCGCGCGCTGAGGGTTCCGATTGTTTTTCCGAGTGATTTTAGACTCAGTAGTTTCGGAGATAAGGATGGGGGAACGAGCTCTTTCATTTGATTGATGTCACATGATGCACATTATTTTTAAGTATTTATTTTTTTCTTTTCCGAAATTAGATTATACACGCTATACTTACACCTTGATTGGGTAATAAATCTCTATATATATGTGCTAAATTTCACCTTTTATCGTACAGTAGATTCGGAGAAAATAAGCTGTGACTGCCTGACTTTTTTTATAAATTTTACGGATTATTTAATTTAGGGATCCTTTCTCGGTATCTCTATTCCACCATCACAACTTCACAAGCTTTTCCAATACCCGGCTTTGCCCGTGGAAATTTTTGAAAAGTGACAAATGAATTATCCTGAAAGGTTTCCGGGTTAAAGTGGCCTATGTCTCCGGCTCTCCAACTATCTCTGTGCAATAATATTTTGATCCGTTACTCTGTTTTAGGACAAATAAACAAAAAAAAACGTGAGTCATAGTCCATCAAAATATTTATTGTGATATCGTTGTTTTGCCAAATATATGTTTTTGTATCCTCATGTTTATTATATTTAGATACCTTCACGCCTGTTTGCCAAAGGGGTAGGCAGAGAGTATGGAGCGTCGATCGACCTTCGATCTTTCCATACTTCTCTAGCTTCATCCACATCCGTACTTGACCTTTTTAAGGACATCAGATATTATTATTTGGAAACTGTTACTGCCAGGCCAGACATCTTGACCAAGCTTGGTTGAGGCATTCTTTTAGTACAAGAGACTTAAGACGCTGAACAGAGCCAAAGACTTTGAGAGATGGCACCGCCCCCACGCGGGTACACATACACACCATACGACGTGACTGCCACTAATAATATAGCATCAGGCTGCAGCCGGTACTGTCGGTACACGAGCGCTTACGCACACACGCGTGCAGTGCGTACATAAAATCCCGAAAATGAGAATAAAGGAACTTGCTGAAAATTTGATTAAAAATAGAACAGTATTACGATAGTATATGTCTAGATAAAAAATCTATTTTTTTAGAGGTACATTCGTCTATCGAATCAATATATTTGTATTATGTTTTAAACTAACGCATAACCTCAAGAATATCATATATTTTTGATTATGGTCACTGCATTGGATCATGTACTTTTACGCATCATAAAACTCGCATTTAGCTCTATACATCCTCTTAATGATGGATATGTATGTATTACATATCATAAAAGAAAAATTCATAAGAAAATTTGTAAATTAAAATATAATTTTACACAATTTCACAATAAATATTTACATTTCACAAATTATTTACAAAAACAAAACTTAATAAACACAATAATAAATAAAAAATAATATTGGAAAAGCACTATAAAGACGTATGATACCTATAATTAAAATGTGTCCTAAAAAAATCATATAATTTTTTTTTAATTAATAGTAGCAGAATATCGTTCATTCTGTTTCACTCTAACTCTAATAATATGGCTGTTGCAAGAAAGAGACAAATTCGTTAGTGATGTATCGATTTAATTTATACTTTAATACTTCTATTTTCTTCATCATAATTTAATTGGGGCCGAATATCGATTATTCTGTTTCACTCTAATTCCACTAATATTGCTGTTGCAAGAAAGAGATAATTTTTAAATACTTTTCTCGTCGTCCTCTTCTGATACACCAGAGCCTCTTGCAGTTTTATTGAGATTTGCCAAACCTGCAAGATCTAAAGATTTTATACCGCTATCATCATCAGGAGTTGCCAATAAGATTACATTCCGAGGAGTAAATTTTAATATATCATGTATTCCTTCTTCAGCATGGCCCCCACCACACTGCGTGGTAGTAACTGTAGTTGATTCTTCCAACTCAAACGTCTTACCATGAAGAATTATACCATAAAATAAACCAATCAGAGCAGGAATTGCTAATAATATACAAATGCTACACAGAATCAGACACGTTTTAGAAGGTTCTAGAATAAACTCGACTTTCCAATCGGTTTTTTTCGTGTCTTGAAATTCTATGAACCGCGAGGACCGATATGCTTTAGGAAGAGGCGCAACAACGCCTGTTGTTGTTCCTATGATCTCTCGAGCAGTCTTTTTACCCATAATTATTGATGTATAAACTAAACCATAATCACTAGGAATTTTAATGTAAATTTAATATATTTTGTTGTAACTTTAATTTACATAGTACAAAGTCGAGTGATGATTTACGTAGTGACATTAGGTTTTTTAATAATTTTTTTTAATTATATATTTGTGGCCTCGGATGAACAGTATTCATTCCTATTTTTTTTAGCTTTGACAGTTCTCTTAAAATCGTCATAACATAAGAACTGTTAGAAGAAAGGCCAAGGTTTAAAAATCATCGTCTTTCATCAGTATTGAAAATGACGTGTCTTGCAGAATTATTTCTTTTCAAATTAATAAATTTAAAATCTTAATTAAATTAATTGATTGACTCAAAATACATTGCGGGATTGCTGTTTGCGATGTTTCTTACTGATAGTAAATTAGTTGAGAATCCTGAGATTGCCACGCGTACCCCCTCAACCCCTCAAACAAGCTCGCGTAGCCCTGGGGGTATGCGTACCACTAATTGGGAAACACTGCCTCACGGGGATGAAATAGTGGAAAACGTTGTATTCCTTATACAAATTGCACGAAGTCGCGGACAACTGCAAATGTTCATTTAAAGAACACCTAAGTCGTCCTCTGCCAGGATTTCATTAACTATTTCAAGATGTTCATAACATTTTTGTAAATATTTAAATTATTCATTATTATATTAGTTATTTCAAAGAAAATCAACATGTTTCATCAACACGAACGACCGGTGAGTCACACAGAAATAGATTCAATGAAATAATTAATTTGTATTCTAAGAACGAATGGATCCATGGTTAAGCGGTAAAAATTGCGAACTCGTATCATCACACCTTTTATCCCAAGAGGGGTAGGCAGACCTGACATACCTCTTTCGTACATGATCATGCATGATCGGTGATTTGAAAGATGATGTTGTGACTAAAATGAAGAAAAGTAGTTCACGCTGGTTGGGACGTTGAAAGAATGAAGGATGAAAGATTGACTAAAAAGGTTTATATCGTTGAAATGATAGGAAATGCTGGCAGAGGAAGATCTAGGTGTATATACTATTATTAAACATAAAAAGTTTTATGAATGCGAAAAATAAGGTTTTTTCTTTCAGTTATCCTTTATGTCCATATATGACATGTCGGTGGTCGAGTGGGAATGACGTCGGCTCACAACTGAGAAGTCGTGGGTTTGATCCCCATATCCGACCATATAGCTCCCATTCTCCTTCTCTTTACGTTATAATCTTTCTTCTCTCTCATGTAACGAAATGTGTCTAAACGTGACGCGCCCTTGAAATTTCTCTCTCAATTCTCGTCCAATAAAAAATATTAAAAGAGATTAATTCTTCGTGGTCATTACGTTCGCCGCTTGCAAGGCTATTCTTTTGTATAATAAAAAATCCTAACTCAATGGCTTCATACTTTTATCTCTAAAAACAGAATAATTCCCTGACGATAGTTTTATTATAAACAAAATGTATACAAGACAATGCCACTTTAGAATAGTGTAGAATGATGTGAATGCATATTTAGTATGTGGTACTAGTCAAGGTTAAAGGCAGGTCATGTGAACTTTGCATGCATTTGTGTAGGTACACTCACATGCAATATATCTTTAAAAATGTACATCCTTTTTTCTTCACGGATTGCCTGAAGCCGTGTTATCGTTTCCAGGGTACCCAGCGGAAGAACCAAGTCTTCCTCTTTTAGCCGATGGTATTTGTCAGGATATTGAGGTATAATTTAGATGGAAAAGCGTTGGATTCATGTTACCAGAAGTCTTATCCATTCGGCTCCTATAACATTTAGCAAATAAATAAATAAAAAATCTTCCTTTGTTTGTCTGTTTGTCCTACTTTCACATCACTAAATCGTTCGGGAATTGATCCTATTTCACATTTAAAAAAAAATCATGGACAAAAAAAGCCAACATAATATGAGTTAGGATTAGGATTTCATGAATCCTTTAATATATACAGTCTATCTTTTCTATGGCAAGTAATATATTTTAACCATTAACTAGAACAATAAAATTATATACACTTCAAATAAAAGTCTAAAACTAATCTAAAAAACTATATTATAAAATTCCTTCAGAGAGTCCTGCGGCATAGCTGCACTCAAGACGCTAGCTACGTTCCCTCGTTGGACTAAATGTATCTGGGTTACCTGTTGTATCGACGAGCATCTTAGCTAAAGTTTTGGCTCCCAAGCTCCACGGTCCCATCGTTTCAGTAGCGAAAGCGACGAATCCTTTATCATTTACATACATACTTTCATTCACGTGCTTCGATCATGGGGCCCATACTAAATTTCATTCCCTATTTATACCCTTTTAGGGGGGTGGATAAAAAACAAAATATCCTATATCCTTCCCTAGAGTTCAAGCTATTTCTGTATCAAATTTCATCAAAATCGGTTCCGTGGTTTAGCCATTATAAAATTACAAGCTTCTGTCCGCGGTTTCACCCGCATGGATATAGTTAAAAAAAAAACCCGTGGCTTTAATTTGCCCCTCCCCCACCCGTTTTCGCGGTATAAAAAGTAGTAGGTAGGTATATGTCATTATATGACCCCTAAACTACCACTTTGCAAAAAATCATGTCGATCCCGTGAAAAACAAAACAAATCTATCCCATGGGAACCGTACATTTTTGCGAGATAAAGCCCATGTGCTATTCCAGACTATAATCTACCTCTGTGCCAAATTTTATCCAGATCCGTTCAGCCGTTCTGGCGTGATTGAGTAATATGTATATATATAGTTCATACATGCTCGGCGATTGTGTGTACTTTTAATATTTCCATCGATCAATACATTTTTATGTTTAATAAAAGTACATCGTCCTCTGCTAGTATTTCCTTTCACTTCAGCCATATGAACCTTTTTAGTCAATCTTTCATCCTTCATTCTTTAATCAACTAGGCAGCCCACGTGTTCAATCCTGGATCATTGGGTTTTTATAATTTAAAAACATATGTACATAATCCGACAAACCACAGAGGATTTTCCATCTAAACATACCTCAACAAACTAGCCACTCGTTAGGTATAGCCTCACAAATACCATCGGCTAAACCGCTGGGTACCCTGGAACCGTAACACGGTATAAGGCAACCCGTAAAGAAAAAGTTAGACGCATTAAACGAAAATTCCAAGGAAAGAGACTAATAAAATCTTACTTATTTATTTACTTGCACCTGTTATGTATTGGAAATGTTCATACATACTTAAGTAAATAATTATATAAGTAATTTAAAAAGAAAATAGGTATCTAGGTCGTCATAGCATCTGTTTAATAATTAGTCAATAAAACTATGTAGTTATGTGTTTACGCCTGTCTACCATTGGTGTAAGGGGGAGAACGGACTTATTCTATCTGACCCCAAATGTCATCCTCACCTGCACGCTTGGTACCCTCTGCTAGACAACAAACGAGGCTCTGGCGACCAAGCAAAGGCGGTATAACAATACACCTAGCTAGGAAACTGGCTAGAAGAGGCGAGCCTGAAGACCTAAATAGTCTCAAAATGTCTGGTGGAGAAGGCAAGGGGAAACCACTGCACTATTCTTCCCAAGAAAGTTAACCATGGCGAGTCAATACAAGGTGCGTCAAGCTGTGGACCGCCATGATTGACCGCGACTGCTCTGTTAAAAGCACCACGACTAAGAAAAAGAAGACAATTGGTGTAGAGTGTCACATTTAGGACAGAAAAAGCCACGGTTTGATCTCGGCCATGTAAGCTATTTTAAGTAACTAATTTGAATATTTTTGTTTTCTATGCAGTAGTTTTTTTTTTAATAATAAATTCTGATGACGTCATTATGTCGGCTGAATAGTTTAATACCTTTGATGTGTTGGTACAGAAAAAAGAAAATCTGTGTTCCTTGAGTTTGACATTTAACAAACAATAGTGTCGCCATTCTCAAATGTAGTTTTCTCCTACAAAATCTACCGAAACCTACCACTCCTACATAAAACATATTAAAACACATCTTTACGGCTTTTATACCGTAGCAAAGAATATCCTACCATAAAATATCCTTCCTAAATAATAAACTAGATTATATTTATAAAAACTAGTAACATTGGTTGACAAGTTGACAAGTAAATATTTTGCTTTTATTTAGCCGATATAATGACGTTATTCATAGGTGAAATTAAGGTTAAGTAAATTATTTGTTTTTGAAAAAATAAAGACAATCTCAAGATTTTAAGAATTGGCCACTCGTTAGGTATAACCTCACAAATACCATCGGCTAGAGGAAGAATTGGTCCGAGAATGTCCGGACAAATCCGTGAACTGGCTTTGCCCGACCCAGCAATTTGTTCTGCATTCTCGTGTTGGACATTCTCGAGCCGGGCATTTATTGGCAAACTAAAGATGTCGCGTTCCTAAATATTGTGCCTGTCTGCCTGTCCGTCTGCCTGTCTGACGGACGAGTTCGTGGACAGAATAGCATCTAGATGTTGTAATAAGATCACTCGATGACGTTTTCAAATAATTATAACAGTTATTAGGAAAAACACTGTCATTAATGGGTAGAGGTCTTGTGTTAACCTAACTACACGGAAATGACGTTACAAATGGGATAGACAGACATATCACCTTTGCCATTGTATTAATAGATAGCTAATGCCATGGCGACTGACGCACGCGTTCCGTCGTGACAATCTGTGATAGTTCACAGTCGGCGGGATCATCTTAAATATCGATTAATCGGCATGTATACTATAAAGGCTATAATCGATTAACAACTTGACAGATGATGTCAGTTAATAAACAGTGCCTAATTAATTCTTCTTCTTCTTTTGATATATGGCAACAGTGCTGACTTTCGTCGCAATTTCTGCCAGTCTCCAGTGTTTAGTCTTGTGCAATAGTTGTCGGGTTGGGTAGCCAGGCCGGGTAGGTATAGCAGGAAAACTCGTAGTAAACTTTCACCATTCGTTTATTGGTCGAATTAACAAGGAACAAGCAGCAAAATAACAACCAGTAAAAGCATCCGTAAGGAGCCAAGGAGAAAGGAGCAGGTAAGGAGAAGGAGCCGTAAGGAGAAGGAGCGCACTGTAATAAAAATAAAAATACTTATTTGCGCTCCTTTTATATTAACATAGATATTAGTTCTTGAATATTGATTCAATACATTTTATATAGTTATTTACTTAGTTGATAAAATAGAAATATAATAAATTTTACAATTGGCAGAGTACTGCCTAAGTCAACAGTTTGTGAAGGAATCAGTAAAATTTTAATTTAGGTTCCACACATCGGATATTTGAAAATAACATACAATGTTCTATTGAATTAAAATGAACAATATCGTGTTCTAAAATCAAAATAAATGCTATTTATGATGGCCAGCTTGTAAGCGGCCAGGAAAATAAGGTCGTATCATCACATAGTAAGCCGATAAATCGGTAGCTAAGATTATCCCGCCGACTGTGATATGTCTTATTAATCACTGACTAATCACAACCATCACAGCGCGGCCGGGATTTAAACGGATTCCACATCACGCCATGACGAAAACGCGTCCGGTCGGCGCCATGACCGGATGTGGAATCGCCTAATTAATTAATTATTAAATTATTTTGATTGCTCGCGTCAGCTCTGTATTACAGGTTATTTTGTGGTACAGATATAATGTTTCCTTTGTTTAGATATGTTCTTTGTTCTACAAGAAATACTTTGTTGTCTGCCTTATAATGAAATAATAAGAAGGTTATTCTACACACACATATATATCTTTGTCTATATAAATAATAATTAAATGCTGTTCGTTGGGCGCATCACTTGAGAAAGGCTGGACCGATTTGGTTTTTGAAAATTTTCTTATAAAGATTTTAGGGAAAGAAAAATTTGAAAAGTTGCCTGAAAAATTAGAAAATTCAGGAAAAACTATTGCTTTTTTTTAGGGAAGGAAAGTTAATTCACGGGCCAAGCCGAGACGGATAGCTAGTAAATAAATGAAAATAATGTATCTTGTTTGTGATTTAAATACAATATAGCCAGAGACATATTTAGGATTTTCTGCCCTAATTTATTTATTTAAGGGTGTTTTTATATTCTTCTTTCATTCTTTCTTTCATCACGGGTTGCCTTACAGCTCCCGAAACCGTGTTACGGTTCCAGAGTACCCAGCGGAAGATCAAGTCACCTTCGTTTAGCCGATGGTATTTGTGAGGCTATACCTAACGAGTGGCCAGTTCTGTTGAAGTATACTTAGATGGAAAAGTCTCTAAGTGTGGTTTGTCGGATTATGTACATAAGTTTTTAATTAAATAACCCATTGGTACATGGCCGGGATCAGGGATATGTTTTTATATTTTTTATTAAAGTTTTATTTATGTTCAATTGTTAACTTTCAGATAAAATGGCAACTGCAGGAGAAATGTCACCTGAGAGGGTCAAACAAATGTTTAGTTGGACAACTGGGTAAGTTCATTTAATAACTAAATAAACCAGGTCCGCGTGGAATAGTGGCAAGAATACTTGCTGCATTTCCCCGCTGAATCGCGATGCTGATTCGTTGGAGCCAGCCCTCTTGTCACCAGAAGAGATGATCAGTCGAGGGGATATATCTTTAATACATTTTTTGGCATTTGAACCTACAATTTATACACCAAACGGTACAAATTTGTAGTTTTCAGTAATTGAACTATATTTGCGCCGTTTGTTAGACTCTACGATTTCCGCCGCAGCTCCCGCTTTGATTGCTGTTTCCCTGAGATGAGACGGGGCTAATGTGTTCCCGTTTTTTTTATGTACCTACTTTTGTGTCTTAAAAAATATACAAGTTTCCGATTCCGTCATCTTCTCGCCACAATCCAGCTGAAAAGTTTAGCTAAAAAACTGAAAAAAATCTATAGGATTTTTGTATGAACTTTAGACCAGAATATAGAATGAAGGTTAATATGTGCTACGTAGGCGAAACCGTGGCAGAAAAGCTAGATTAGATAAAAACGAGCGAGACTTTACAGTAGTCGTATATTATGATGTGTAACATCTGACATCTCACCTTGGTACACACATGCACTGTTGGCTGACAGTACCAACCTCTTGAAAAATGGGTCAACTCTACCACTTGACTATTATTGGTCAAATCAAATAGCGCGCGCTTTCCCGGCTTCCTGTTACACACTTCCGTTCCTTCACGAAATTACTCCCACAGATTGCAGTCAAGCGAGAGGAAAAATGTTACACATCAATAATGAATGTATCTTTGTTCATGCCATTTCTTACTAACAGACTTTGTTTATTTGATTATATTTAAAACTTTATTTACACCAAATGGCGTATATTTACACTACCTATATCACTAAGTACATACCTAAGTAAATACAAATATTTGTCTGTCTGTCTGTGACCTTTCACGCAAAAACTACTGAACGTATTTCGATGCGGTTTTCATAATTAGATAGGTTAATTCTCGAGGAAGGTTTACAAGTATTGAACATGGACCTATCATGATTAGGAGCTGAGTATTATGGCTTTAACAGGAGTAACATCTTTAAATTATTTGATATTTAAGTCCAAATGTCCAAAGAACTATTAAATCTATCTGTGATAAAAAAATATTTCTCCAAACACAAGCTCTTTAGTTAGTTTTTACACACAAGAAAAGGTATTAAAAATATTGATATTTTTAATTTGTTTTTAGTCCGCATTTTGCTCGTGAATTTTATTGGTTCTCCTAAATTGAAAATCGCGCGAGATGCCGTCTAGTCCCGAGCGTTTTCTATACAAAATAGAGGTCAAATCGTCAAGGCTATTGACAGATGATAAGTTGGGGAAAAATTTAGCTCCAGCGAGCTTTCATGGCGTATGCTGTCTAATCCGTCAGAGATATAACAAAATTATATAGGAAAGAATTGTGTAGAATTAAATTATCTAAAAAACGGTGTCTCTAGTTAACCAATGATAATAAGTGTGAATTTAAATAAAAAGAGCAAATAAGCTGTCATAAGCTTGTGCAGTTCTGCGGCATAACTTCCTACGGTGATGCAAGGTATCTTACGAGAGACAACCAGTATTCATGACGCAAGATATAGCTTTCTCTTGGCACAGAGACGAGCTCCTCTAACCTAGATGCTGATGCTGTTACAAGCTATTTTAAACTGCAATGCATCAAACTTATTCAATACTAGCTTTTCGCTTCTGGCTTCACCCGTTGATATTTTTGAAAAAAATAAAATTCAGGGATAATGTAGCTTCCTATTAATGAAATAATTTTCAGAATAGGTTCAGTAGTTTGAGAGATTACACACTACATACATAATTATGATATTTTTTGCCTTTACCCTATTCCTTTAGTAAAGTAGGTAAAATATCTGTAAAATATCTGTCAACGAACAAGTTTAAGAATTAAATAATTGAAAAACTCAAATTGCTACATTTATACCTATACCTAGTCGTTTTGTTGGTTGTTATTTTTTGGTTTTGCTTTCATCTGTTTAATTTAGTTGATTTGTTTTGTTTAGTTTTGTTTGATTTAGTTACTTGTTTTGATTGTTTTTGTATTTACTTGCTGATATAAATTATATTATTCATAAGTATACGGTTTGTGAAAAATTGTACCGTTTCCGTACCTTGTAAATTTTTTGTAATTATCGTCACATGTAGGTCATATCTATTTTCATTTAAGTTCATTGTTATTTGTATGTAATTACTGTTTTGTGACAAATAAAATAAAAAAAAAATAAAAAAATACTTATTACATTATTTAATTGACATGAGTTCCTAAATATTAGAAAACATTATATGAATGGTGGATTAAAATATTCATGAAATATTTAGATTAATATTACAGGAATACAATAACATTAGATGACCCGTGCGTTAGTGATAGTTAGTGGTGTCAATTGTTGTCACAATTCAACTGATCTCCAATAGATGGCGTCTTTTACAAAATAAATAAATTAGTCGAATATTAATAAGTTTGTTTATTCTTCAAAATTGGCGGGAAATATTTGATACCGACAAAAAAACACCTTTGAGAAATAATAATATAAAGATTCATTCAGTAGTTTCTGCGTGGAAAGTCCTAGACATACAGAATATTATGTTACTACTTAGGTAATGATAATTAAATCTGCTCAGCAATGTAATAAAAGTAGGTACCTACCTACCTATATTATGTTTAGCATATGCTTAGTTTTAGTAGACATTTGATTAGGCTGAAGCCACCGGCTGGATAAACAAATAGATTTTCCAAATAAAAAAACTTGTGAATGAACTCAGTAAACCGCGCGGCTTATTTGTCGATATCTCTTTAAACATTTTTTACATAGATACACTGCAAAAAGAATCGATAAATAACCATGGATGGATAAGATAAGATAAGCCAAGATACACATACTTACCAGAAACATGAGAAATAACAATTTCACAACAAAACTGTCTTGCCAATATACACAAAACGGACGTTTGCTCTTCCAGTAGGTATTATACAAAAACTATTAGAAATAGCAACATAAAATGTATGTAAAATTATCTATAGGATAAATACGAGAAAATATGGTCGCAGAATCAGTTGAAAATACAATAAAAAATTATGAATTTCAGGGCTTCATAGAACTTAGGTGTAAGTAAATTAATTTTCATATTTTTTTAACTATTTAAATTTTGAAACTAAGACGCATAGTTATCGCGTAGTTTAAGAAGAATCGTGAAGCATGTTATTTGTAATTTTGTATGATACAAAAGTTATGAGGCGGCTCCTTAAATATATGTTTACCTACTCATTAATGTATTCATGTAGTTAACTAACTAACAGATATAATTAGCTAAATTAGCTTTCCCTTGTGAGTGTAGCGCATTGTTCCGAAAGTGACTTATTATGTTCATACGTGCTTATCTCTCATCAATTACCTACTTAATTTATGCTTAACTTACATAATAATATTGTTTTTTTACTAAATACCTACATGTTTAAAAACTTGTTTCATTGTAATAAAGTATTTTTACTGAAAGCGCCATCTAGTGGTGATGTTAAGAAACGTAGAGTGTAACTTAGTTCAAGAAAATTAGACTAGATGGCAGCACGTGTGGCGTTTTCATCATTATTTTTGAAGTTAAAAAAAAGACGTTATATTTTTTTTATGTGTGTTCGCGCATAACTTCGTCGTTTATGAACCGATTTTGATGATTTCTTTTTTAATCGACAGATAATTCTTCCGGATTGGTCCCATTTTATGTCATAAAAATTGGTTCATTAGTTTTTCAGTAATTTCAGTACCGACTTCAAAAATTTGCACTGAAAAGTAAGAAATAATAAATATTTCGTCGTAGAATTTGAAGACGGTTGGTGCCAAATTAAAAACAACTTACTTTCCAAATTCACTAATCTATAAGACAATTCATTAGGAACCTACGATCATCAGTACAAACATAATTATATAATATTAAACAGATATTTCTGTACCTCCTGTGAAAAACGCTATAACTCGAGTTATAGCGCTTTTGATGTTTTTCAATCATTGTAATACGTATTTTTTTCTCGATTTTTTGGTCTTATTCCAGTTTTTCTATCTTTTTAAATTCCTGAGATATTTTTGTGACTCATGATTTAAGTAGCAACATTTCAAATATTATATTGTTTTTGTTTGGGGTCTATTGATATTACTTGACTTATATCAAAACTGTTAAGCCACTTTTTAAATAAAATTTGTGTAAAAAAATATAACTAAAGTTGAATGCTTTTTCACAAAAAAAAAAATATTACTTCAGAATTTGTGCTTTATGATACATTTAGAGATACATTTTTTGACACAATTATTAATTTAGTTTTTGATAAGTGCATTTTGATATATCTATAGTTATGGTAAAGGTCCAGATTATCTAATCCTGAGATTTTCGTGATTTTTCGACTTTATTCAATTACTGCACTGCTTTATTGCATACTTTAACTATTTTCAAGTCTCGGTAAGGTATAAATTTTTGCAAAATTAAGGTTAGAGTTTTCATGATTTTGAAAGAAAATTGTCAATCGATTTTTGCATATGTTTATTAACTTATGATAAATGTACTTAAATCAAGTACAGTATCAATTTTCACTAATGCCATAACTTTTGTGTAAAAGAATATGAATTCATTTGAATTAATACACACATAAAAATATTTGGTGTTGATTGATATAATTCAACATTTTTAATTTTTTCAGAAGACCTATTACACTATTGGCTTCAAAATATAAGAAAATGTAAACTTTGAATTACACTTAATTTACACAATTAATTTGAAATTTCTAACTTGTGAAATAAAAAAGATATGAATTTTTAAAATATTTTTTTATTTAAAAGTGCTCTCCTGAAAAGTGAGGTTTGCCGAGTTATAGCGTTTTTCACGGGAGGTACAGATTTATCTTCTTAGATGCTTACTTAATTTTGTATCCTAATTTGGCACCAACCGTCTTCAAATTCTACTACGAAATATTTATTATTTCTTACTTTTCAGTGCAAATTTTTGAAGTCGGTACACTTTTTTTTAAAGTTAATTTATTATGTATGTTCCCCGATTACTTGAAGACGCCTGAACCGATTTGGATTTTTTTTTGTATAGTATACTTTCATACAAACCAGGTCAGGATCTGATGATGGGATCCTGGAGATATCGAGAACTCTTCAAATTTTATAGGCACACTTGAAGCGATTTGGGTGGGTATTATTTTTTTACCGATATATCTATCGGATAGATGGTGATGAGAGATAGATAGTTATTTGTCAGGGGCGACGCTAGAATAGGAAAACTAGTACATTCAGTAAATACTAGCTTACTGCCCCGGCTTCGCCCGAGGAAATTTTTGATCCCTACTGTTCCGCTCCTTTGTGTCGTAGTGTGATGTTATATAACCTATGACCTTTCTCAAGAATTGGGCTATCAAATCATACTGGTAGTTCCTGAGATTTATATTATTTTTAGTAGGTATAGACTAGCGAACTCGCCCGGGTGCAATATGGGCTTACAACAATTTAAATACCTACCTACATAAATACGATTATAACTACATATCTATTAGAGAGATAGATTTTAGTAGTTCATTTTATTCTACACAATTATTTCCTACATTGGTTAGGTATATCTCTGACGAATTATATAACTTACGCCATGAAAACTCGCTGGTACTAACTTTTTCCCCGAATTGATTCACTTATACTGTTAATGCTCAGCTCCTAAACATGATAGCTCCATGTTTAATACTCGTAAACCTTCCCGGTGAATCATTCTATCTAAAATCGCAATAAAATCTGGTCAGTGATTTGCATGAAAAGGTAACAGAGGTACTTTGTTCTGTTTAGGGTAGAAACTCTAGGTCCGTGGAGTTCAAATGCCAAAAAGTTTATTAAAGATATATCCCCTCGACTGATCTCTTCTGGTGACAAAAGGGCTGTCTCCTTCCTCGCTCAACGAATCAGCATCGCCATTCAGCGGGGAAATGAAGCCAGAATTCTTGCCACTATTCCACGAGGACCTGGTTTATTTAGTTATTTTTAATTTTTAGATTAGTTTTAAAAGGTTTTTATATTGTTATGTGTATATTAATTACTTTCGAAGTTGGTTGTAAGAAACAAGTTTTTAATAATATTCTTATATGCGTAACTGTAGGTAGATAAATTAAGCAATGCTTTTAATCTGAACTAAATAATCTATCACTATCATTGGAGCTGTTAAAATTATTCAAATTCATTGCAATCTTATCTTGTTATAAATACTGTATTTTATTTATGACTAGATTTTCGCCTCGCCTTATTCATACAAAAAACCCATAGAAAAAGGCACTTTCAAGGTGCATCAGTGGCCGAGTGGTTAAGACGTCTGGTATTAACTAGGCAGACCACGGGTTCGATCCCGGATTCCGGCCATCTACCAATGGGTTTTTTAATTAAAAACTTGTGTACTTAATCGACAAACCACAAGAGGTTAAAATATAAATCAACAGAACTAGCCACTCGTTAGGTATAGCCTCACAAAGACCATCGGCTAAACGAGGGGAACCTGGTTTTCCGCTGGGTACCATGGAACCGTAACACGGTGTCGGGAGCTGTAAGGTAACCCATGAAACAAATGAAATCTTTAAAATTTTCTTTCCCTAAAAATCTTATTCAGATGTTACACATCAAAAAATATTTATTATCTATTTAACGTAATTAAATAATAAATAAAAGTTTTATTTCAATGATTCCACGGTCAAAGCCGGGTCGGGTAGTAATTAGTAGTAGAAGGTAGTAGTTAGTCAACTACTAGGTATAATTGGTAAAAAAAAACGAGATTTTAGTAGTAACAGCGGTTGTCGGATGTTAGCCTTCCCCTTAAGGTCAACCACATTCGTTTAATCAATATCTCCTTTTAAATTAATAAAACAGAAAAATAAACGCGTGAGGTATTTTTTACAATTATTTGTATTTAACTACATGGCCGTTTTGTTTATGTTGATGGTATAGCCTAGAGAAAGAGTGCTCCGGGTTCGGTTTCCAGACTAAAGGAAATATTAATATTATACCTAACTATATAGGGACCGCCCGCGTAGAATCTATTGTGCACAGGTTTGGGATAAGTTCGTATTGTGTAAATCGGCCTTAAATCTCGAAACCAACCAAAGAAATGTCACGACTTTTTCAAACGACAACACTGGCATAGACAATGGATTCGCTCTCTTTTGGCTCGAAATTCGAACTTGCTATTTTATTTTGCTTACTATACTAAAATTACACAACCAATATTCCCGAGATCAAGGAATCGAAATACATACAAATTGCTGAGGGAAACGTGTCAATAAAGTTTCGTAAAGCGCTATCCCGCTCTTTCTCGTTTTTTTTTATCTCGTTTTGGTTTTTTGATTTTATTATATTCTTTGCCCGATCCAGCAATTTACTCTGCATTCTAGTGTGGACTTTCTCGGCCAGGACTTCCTTAGCTGGCCATTGATGAGATGTCGCTGTTCTAAGTATACTAACGCAACCACAGGTCCTGGCTTCGCCCGTGGATTTCCTGGGAATAAAAGTAGCCTATGTCACCTTCCAATTATATCTGTGTAAAAAAATCACGTCGAACCCGTTTATTATTGGTTTAGTTTTTTTATCAATATCAAAACCTTAAATCTAATCTAAACATTAAAAATAACTAAATAAACCAGGTCCGCGTTGAATAGTGGCAAGAAATGGCTGCATTTCCCCGCTGAATCGCGGTGCTGATTCGTTGAGCGAGGAAGTAGCCAGCCAGCCCTCTTGTCACTAGAAGAGATGATCAGTCGAGGGGATATATCTTTATCTTATCTTTGTTTAAATTTATATTAAAATTGGCTAAAAATTATATGGATTCCGTTTTTACCATTTGACTACGAAACCCTAAAAAGATTTGCTCGCACAATAGCTTCTTTAATACTATTGAAAATAAAGAAAAAAATCACATATTTTACGATATTGCCTGACCACCCGATGGGATTAAAAAGTATGAGAAATGTTGAAAAAAAAACCGACTGGCTTGACGTAAATAATGTGTAGAGGATATTACTTATTGACAAGTTGTATGGCCATGGTTGTAGGTTCAATGCCTGGCTATTACTTACAAGGCTTCACACGGATATTTACAATAATTTGAATATCTACATAAATACACTTATAACTACTTATCAATTAGAGATATATATGCTGGCACGAACTTTGGCTGACCCAGGAATATACTCTAATGCTATAATATCGCGATCGTAAATATATTTACTAACCCCACAGGTTGATGATATGTCACTTCTTAACAAACGTAAATATAATGCATCCTTCTAACCACAAAAAGTCCATTAAAACACATTTATAAAGAATATTGGCACAAGTATGAATAAGGTTGCCAGATGGGAACAATATAATTTTCAAAACGTCGGGATTTTGGTATTATTGGGACAAATAAATATTACAAAATCTAAATGTTACTTTTTATTATTAAAATAAAAATAAAAAACTTAACATATCCGAACGCGTTCCGTTTAATCTGGGCGAGTGAAATGATTTATCCGGGACTTCGGGTGCATATTTTCAGAAGGGAAGGTCCGAAATGCACCAATTTCTTGCAGGAGAAAAAGGTACCACCTTTACCATACAAGGAAGCACTAATATTTCGTAAAAAAAACAAAATTATAATAAAAAGCCAATGTCACACGCAGTGTTCCAGGCGGTCACCCATCCAAGTACTGAATGCGACAAATGTATGAAGCTCTGAAAAAAACGGCCTTAGGCTATCGACTCCATATTCATAAACATTTGCGCCATTCATCAGGTGAAATAGCCATCACATGTAATAGTTCAATAAAACAATAAGTTCGTTATGTTAATGGTAGTAAAAGTTTCGGTTACGCTTTTGTATTGAAAGTGAATTGACTTTCTTTCAAAACTAAGATGACCATGATTCTGATATTATTGTAGGAAATCTGATATGAGACTTTGCTTGTCCTGCCCAAACGTTGGCTTGCCTGCACTACTCCTACCCCTACCCTACCCTACCCTACCCCTACCCCTACCCCTACCCCTACCCCTACCCCTACCCCTACCCCTATCCCTACCCCTACCCCTACCCCTACCCCTACCCCGAAAGCGACGAATTCGTAATTTTGTAAGATGTTGTTATATTTCCTTCATTTTGTTCACTTCCACTTCGGAGGCAGCTGTACCAGGCCGACATGACCTTTTCAAAATTTTAGTATAGACAACGATAGATCCTACATTCCTCAAATCACCAATAAATTATTGTCACAATAGTGTATACCTAGTGTATAATTTTAAAAGAAAACTTGAGAAATGGCGCGCATTCGTCTAACGATTACGTATATATTACAACTATTTTCAAATCGGATCATTAGTTCCGTTAGGTTTAAGGGAATAATAGGATAGTTACAAAAACGCGTCGGTGGCCGAGTGGTTATGAAGTATGGTATCAACTACTACTTCGATCCCGGATCCCGGCCATGTACTTATTTACATAATCCGACAAACGAAGCTTTTCTATCTAAATATATATTGCCTCACAAATACAATCGACTAAACGAGGGAGACTTGGTCTTCTGCTGGGTACCCTGGAACTGTCACACGGTTTCGGGAGCTTGAAGAAAGAAAAAATCTCACTAAATGCCTCAATAAAGGCCTTCATATATATGCAGTTTTTCATACAAATAAGAAAATATAATAATTGGCCATGACTATAGCGGTCTCTTTCTTACTTAGAGCATGTTATACACGATAGAGTGAGACAGACGCTTCCGTACACGCCCGGATGCATTTCCTTGTTTCATATTAAGTAATTTATTTCTTGTTAATGCTCATGTGAAATCTTAATTCTGGCTTTAAGGTTATTGTTGAATAATACCTAAAAATTGTTTTATAATAATGGGTGTGAACTCCTTTATATAAACTCTTTTATAATGATAAATGTCAGTGGCTTTTAAAAAAAAAATAATAGAAAAAGATGGTTGGTAAGTTTTGTCTGCATGAACTCGTTCCAATTCCATTACCTTCCTTCGAATAGGTTATTTTGATGAGTAACATCTAAAGTTGCCAAACATTCGTCCAATCGCCCGCGCGCCGCCATACGGTCCATCGAAATCTCCCACCATCCGTTTTCAAATCGTTGTATTTGTGGTTGATTTACATGACCGGAACGATCTGTCACACACACACACACACATCCACACGGCTTTGTTTAATCGAATATTGTGTGTCTGTGTGGGTGAGTGAATTGCATGTGATCTAGATCGTATAATTTACATTGCTAATGTGTGGCCTGTGTTCAATCTCGATCATACGGCGGCCGGACCGAAAATTTTCTGTGATAGTAACGCAGCCAGTGTTTTGGGAACCATGGTACAGGGAGGGATTCTTAAAGAGCAAAAGTTTCTTTGTCTCTCTTTAAGGATCCGTGGTCAAGGTCATCTTGTATCTGTCAAAAATATGGCAAATCTCAGTTAATCCTGGAAATGTGAGTTTATTTATACAACATTTCTGTCTTAATAATGAAAATATATCTCAATCCAATTTAAAATAATAACTATCAACTGTGTGCTGAAGAAATGTTGTATAAATAAACTCACGTTTCCAGGATTAACTGATATATGCCATATTTTTGACAGATACAAGATGACCTTGACCACCGCCCCTTAGGAATCGTTGATGTCTTTTGTATATAATATTTAGATCGCGTCTATATTTGGGAGTAGTTACAAAAAGGGTTTTTTTTAATGTATACAGAGTTGATTATTTATACCACAGAATATTAGGGGTGTGCGAATAGCGTTCGAATCGAATCGAATCGAATAATTCGATTTTTCGAATTATTCGAAATTCGACGAAGACTTCGAAAAAAACGAATAATTCGAAAAATTTCGAATAATTCGAAAATGTTCGAAGTATCGAAATATGACTGGATTTTCTACTGTTCTCAATTCAAATTCCATCACAACATGTATCAAATACGATAATATACTTTTTTTTTCTTTTTTTTTTTCTTTTTTCACGGGTTCAGCTCCCGAAACCGTGTTACGGTTCCAGGGTACCCAGCGGAAGACCAAGTCTCCCTCGTTTAGCCGATGGTATTTGTGAGGCTATACCTAACGAGTGGCTAGTTCTGTTGAGATATATGTTTAGATGGAAAAGCCTCTAAGTGTGGTTTGTCGGATTATGTACATAAGTTTTTAATTAAAAAAACCCATTGGTACATGGCCGGGATCTGGGATCGAACCCGGGGTCTGTCTAGTTAACACCAGACGTCTTATCCACTCGGCCACCGACGCACATTTAAATTTGTGTAATCATATTTCATCGTTTAAATAAAATGTATATTAATTGTTAATTTCATATTTGAATATCGAACATAACAACCCTAAATTTAAAATATTCAAAAATTCGCGAAAATTGTAACAATTCGCGAATAATTTAGAAAGAAATTCGATATCCGAAAAAAATTTACGAATTATTCGATTTTTTTTCGATTTATTCGACTTTTTTTTAATTATTCGGAAACTTTAGAATAATTTGAATTTTCGAATTATTCGATTCGAGTTTCGTAAGTTCGAATTATTCGCACACCCCTACGAATATATATTGAATTTATTAACATCCTGCACTCAGGGCCTTGCACATGTGGCCCATACTATCTATCATCCCTTAATATACACCCTTACGGAGCGGGGGGTGGATTAAAAAAAACCTATGCCCTTTACTAGGGTTAAAGCTTTCTCCATATTAAATTTCATCGAAATCGGTTCAGTTGGCACAGAGATAGATTAATAGTCTGGAATAGCACATAGGCTACTTTTTATCCCGGAAAAATGTATAAATCCCGTGGGATAGATTTGTTTTTGTTTTTCACGGGATCGACATAATTTTTTGCATAGTAGTTTAGGGGTCAGAGAATGACATATAGCACTTTTTATACTGCGGGCGGGGGAGGGGCAAATTACAGGTACGGATTTTTTTCTTTTTGGATCTATCTCCACGCGGAAACTGCGGACAAGCTTGTATGTAAATATATAACTTTTTTTATTTTTTATTTCTGTGTCAGCCGTTAGGAAAACGCTATGTTTTTTTGTTTAGCTTGAACTTTGAAGACTGTTGTCATGAACTCCATTGTGATTTCCAAAGGGTAAAAACGGAAACCCTATTACTAAGGCTCCGCTGTCCGTCCGTCTGTCTGTCTGTCTGTCTGTCTGTCTGTCACCAGGCTGTATCTCATGAACCGTGATAGTTAGACAGTTGCAATTTTCACAGATGATGTATTTCTGTTGCCGCTATAACAACAAATACTAAAAAAGAGAATAAAATAAATATTTAAGGGGGCTCCCATACAACAAACGTGATTTTTGCTCTGTTTTGCTCGATATTGATAACGGCAACAGACGCTTGAAATACTCACAGAATTCACTTTAAAAATAAATAATTAAAATAAAATAAAATAAATATTTAAGGGGGGCTCCCATACAACAAAGGTTTTTTTTAACGATATTTATTGATTTTAGTCACATCATCATTTTTTATACCGCATTTTTACTGCATTAATCTTACTTTCATGCTTTTTATTCCATACCCAAGTCTCGCTTCCATAAGTAGGTGTAATTTATCATCACTTAGTAATAAAGTTCAATGAGTTGTATAATTATCATACAATTGCTTTTGCCTATATGAATGTTTTACTAATTCTAGAATTGCGGTATTCCTATAAAGATTGGGAGGTCATTGGTTCGATTTCTGTACGAGGCATTGCACTTTAAGATTGTGTGTAATACATGATACATACTTATCTATCTATCATCATGCCTTATATCCCATGAGATAAAGGCAGAGACAATCGTTCGCTTCTTTTGTATTCATCATACCTTTCATACATGCTCGGCGAATGTGTGTACTTCTAATATTGCCTTCGATCAATAAATTGTTTATATGTTCGATAAAAGTACATCTAGGTTGTCCTCTGCCAACATTTTCTTCCGTTTCTGCGATTTTCATCCTTCATTCTTTCAACGTGTCCAAATTAGTGTAAACTACTTTTATTAATTTTAATCACAACATCAGCTTTCACTCCACATTCTTCTCTAAACACATCGTTCTGATTGCAATTAAAATGTTTCATACCACCGGCTAGGTTTACAAGTATTAAACATGGACCAGACATATTCATTCTTATTAATAAACTCGAAGTAGCGACGTAATAAGTAAACTGTATTTCGTCTCCGTCTAACAAATCTGCAATTCATTATAATAGATGGAGACGAAATACAGTTTAGTTAATACGTCGCTAATTCGAGTTTATTAATACGAGTGATTATGTTTAGGAGCTGAGCATTAACAGTATTAGTGAATTAAGTCGGGAAAAAATTAGCTTCAGCGAGTTTTCATTGCGTATGCTGTCTAATCCGTCAGAGACATAACAAAATAATGTAGGAAAGAATTGTGTAGAATAAAATGGTCTACAAAAAAGTCCGCGGAAGCATATATGTATCTCTTATAGGTATGTAGTTATAAGCGTATTTATGTAGATATTCAAATTGTTGTAAACACATATTTGTAGCCGTGCGAATCCGGGGGCGGGATTGCTAGTACATTTATATAACACCTGGCATTTTATGGCATTGCTAATTTGAAGTTTCTTGGCCAAACCTGTTAGCAATTTTATAACCAGAATATATAAGTAAATTACATTATAATTCTTTAATCTTAAAATCTTATACAACTAGCTTTTGCCCGTGGATATTTTCGAATAAAATGAAATGAAAAAATAATCCTAGAACCCGATTGCAGCGCCACCTACCGGGTCCGATTGTGAATCTAAACCATCCAGGGACCCACTCAAACACACACAAAAAAAATCATCTTAATCGTTCTAGTCTTTTAGGAGGAGTTCAGTGACATTATACGCATGTATTTTTAGGATAAAAAAATAAGAAAATCACGATTTTTTTCCTTTCATACAATGAAGTGATACTTACATGAAAACTTACTTACCGTGTACGGTCCTAGGGTACCCAGCTTCAGAACTACTGGACCGATTAATAAAAAAAAAAAACTTAAAAGAAAAGTACGCACTTGACCAAAAAACAAAGTAGGTATGCCAATTTTAGTTTCAGACAAAAAGAGCTGAAGTATCCAAAGAAAGTATTTTCATATATCTTCTAGAAAAGTAGGCTGTCATAGAGTCCCTAGTTAAAAGATAGATTTAATAAGATTCTACGTCTCGTCATGGAGACCAACGCACGCGTCCCGCCGTGACATGACGGGGAATCTAGTTTAATCCCGTCCGCGCTGTAACAACTATGTGATTAGTCAGATAATAGGGTATATCACGGTCGGCGAGATTATCTTAGATATCGAATAAAAGAAGAAAAAGAAGATTTATTAAAAAATATTATAAAATCCTGAAATCTCCTGAAACACACTATTCGTTCACTTGCCAGATTTTTCTAAACACGTTTACTATACCATTGTAACGATTACATTCGTATTGTGTTGTAATAGCGTAAAATTATGCTAAATTACAATATAATATGAAATTGGAAAATTGTAAAAGTATTTGTTGTGAAAAATTGATTTTTTCGTCAAATAACATCAAATAAATTGGAACATTGCTTCTGTAATCGCTACAAAATAATATATATATATATATATATATGTCTGTTTGTCTTATTCTATACTAGTGAGTAATCTTTAGAATTTCTGAACCGATTCTAAAAATTCTTGTCCTACTAGAAATATAATAATATACATATAAAAGAAAATATCGATTTGTAGCAAGATTTCGTCCAAGAACTTGTAAGACCAGTGTTTCTAGAATGTGGCGACTCCAGATGCCATAGGTATTTAAAACAAAATATCGCCATTGCCATTTAACGAGGCAATTAATGCTGCAAGTGCGTTAGATACACTGCTATTTGTCCCTCATGGACTTTTTCAATCTAGTTTAGTTTACTTAGTTTTAGTTTTAATTTGATTTTAATTTTTGTTAATATATATTCAATATTTTTTTAATCTATACTAATATTATAAAGAGGAAAGACTTGTATTTTTGTGTAGGTATATGTTTGTAATGAATAAACTCAAAAACTACTGTGCCGATTTAAAAAATAGCCATTGAAAAGCTACATTCACCCCTGAGTGACATAGGCTATATTCTATTTAAAAAAAATTAGGGATCCTTACTAAAACTCCAATAATGTAACCCAAGGTGTAAATGACCTAAGAAATTCGTTACATCGCGTGCGCTGCGAAAACTATTGATGATAGTAGGGGGTAGGAGTAGAAGTAGGGGTAGGGGTAGGGGTGGGGGTAGGAGTAGAGGTAGGGGTAGGGGTAGGTATAGGGTATATTTTATTTTGTTCGTAAATATCCACGGGCGAAGCCGGGGGCGGAATGCTAGTAGAATATAAAGATCTATCCCTGCGTAAGCTATATTTTATTAAAATAAAGTTTGAATTCCGTGAGATATAGCAATATTAAGTGAAACCGGGACAAAATTTAGTATATTTATTTATATGTAAAAAGACAATTTCTTAAAAAAAATTGGAAAAGAAATCAATGAAGTATTTTACAGGTCTGTTTTCCCAATTTAGTAATGAAAGGTTTATTTAATGGTTAACAAATATTATTCCATAAATAACCAAGTATGAAGTTCTAAGTAAGAAATATGGTCAGCTAGTTTTCGATTGAGGCAATGAAAAAAACCCACAAGAGCAGTTACGCTGCGCTTGCGTCACAAACGCAGTCACGGAGGCTTCGCAGGCCAGAGCCAGTTAGTGTTTCGGCGCACTGTGAACCTACGGACGCCTCGCCGCTTTGCTTCCGTTAAAATTAAAAAAATAAATTAAAAAGAAACAAATTTTCATTTTTTAATTGTGCACTAGTGTTCTAAATTCAAATTAGTGTGTGTTCCACTCTTGTGTTGGTATACAGCCTATTTTCGCATCGCATGAAAGTGGGTACATGTCATAAAGAAGACAAGAATGCTTATAACGTATGTATATTATAATTTAATTGTCATTTTCTTTTAATTACTGTTTAAATAGATTGATTAAACATTTAATATCGATATAGGATGCCAAGAATAATGTTATGATTCATTTCAAACTGTTTCTTATAAAGTCATTAATTACTTATACGTGATAGAGGAAGTGACATACAAAATTAATGAATGAAGGTATCATTTACCTACTTCCCAAACATTATTTAACTCAGTTGTTATACAAAACAATAACCATTGCTATTAATTTAAATGTTTAAACCAAAAAGGTCATACCTATATGTAGGAACCTACTTAGATTAAAATTAAAAATATAATTACGAAGAGTTTTAAATAAAAGAGGTCGTATACTTACATAGACTATTTTTTATAAGTAAAATGGTTGTCTAGGTATGAACCTTCTCAGTTTAAAATTAAAAAGAAAAAGTTTAAATAAAAGAGATCGTATACATAATATTCTATAGACTGGATTTACAAGCAAAGATACAGTAAAGAGGTTGAATAGATAAATTTTTATAATAAAACTCTAAGGTCAAAAGTATGTTTGACTGTAACCAGTTTTTAATGATACTAGCATTAAGTAGATGCATAAAAAATTTAGCAAACCTCTTGATTTTAGTTTAATTTAGCAAAACATAGCATAATGGAAAACTAGCGACCCGCCCCCGGCTTCACATGGGTTAAAATTATAATAATTTGAATACCTGTCTACATAATACGTAATTTAAATTATAAATACACTTATTATACGTACATTTTTGTACCTCGGACTTTTTTGTAGATAATTTAATTCTACATAATTCTTTCAAATATGATTTTGTTATATCTCTGACAGATTAGACAGCATACGCCATGGAAATGTGCTGGCGCTAACTTTTCTCTACTGATCAGACAGATGCATTTAATTTATAATATGTACCTACCTAGTGATAATCAAAAAAATTCTTGACATTTTGAAAATCGCAGAATATAGGCATATTGAATAGTAAAAAGCGTCATGTGTCCAAGAAATATGCGATTTTTCGCACCCGACATACTTCTCACCATAATTTACCAATTTTTGTATAATTTCTTATTATCAAGAGATAGAATAATATTATTAAAAAATAACACCTTTTTCATGTAAATTTTATTATTTATAAAATATATTCACATAACAATATGACAACCTTAAATCTAATCTATATAAACCATGTCTGCGTGGAATAGTGGCAAGAATACTGGCTGCATTTCCCCACTGAATCGCGATGCTGATTCGTTGAGCGAGGAAGAAGACAGCCCTCTTGTCACCAGAAGAGATGATCAGTCGAGGGGATATATCTTTAATAAACTTTTTGGCTATTGAACCCCACGGACCTAGATGGCACCAAATCTACACCAAACGGCACAAATTTGTAGTTTTCAATAATTGAACTACACTCCCGGACATCTGAATCGAGCCACCTTGCATTTTAAGGTTTGGAGTACTGAAGCTCAAAAAAAATGTATGATGAAGGAAAAAGTTTTGATGCAGTATTAATGCTGGCACATTTAACTATTTTTCTACTGAGTATTATTCCAAATTTAAATTTAAATTACAGAAAAAAGCCGAGCTAGGTCACTGATTTGAAAAAATACGACTGCAGAAAGTTGTGATTGAAGCAATTTAAGTTTGTTATTTTTTTTATTTAATGATAACTGTTTAAAAAAAAGTTTAGTACAGTTATTTTCTTATAATTTAAACTGATTTCGGCTTTAAAATTATGGATACTACACCTGAAGTTGCCGCGCAAGCCGTAGCGCTTCTTCAATCTGGGCTAAGTCAACGAAACGTAAGTGCACAACTTAACATAAGTCGTTCTGCCATTCAAAGAGCATACCAGCGGTATCTAGAGACTGGCACCTTCGTTCGCCGAGCAGGTGGACCTCGTTTCCGAGTGACAACGGCAAGACAAGATCGGTTTATTTTCACTACCACCTTACGAAATCGACACCTGACGTCTGTTCAGATACAAAGAAACCTCCGAGACTTCAATGGAGTGGCTGTAAGCTCTCGGACCATTAGAAGGCGACTCAATGAACGTGGTCTAAAACCACATAAGCCAGCCAATGGACTCAAATTGACACGAGCTCACCGAATGGCTCGCCTGCAGTTTGCGCGCGAACATTTAAATTGGACTCAACAACAATGGAACCAGTTACTGTTCACCGATGAATCCAAGATAATGCTGTACGGTAATGAAGGAAGGAGTAATGTGTACCGAAGGGAGGGCGAACGTTTCGCGCAATGCTGTATTGATGAGAAAGTGAGTTATGGTGGAGGATCATGGACAGTCTGGGGAGGAATTTCTATGGAAGGCAAAACTGAGCTTGAGGTTGTAACGGGACCACGGCTGCCGCGCTTAAATGGCAACCGATACATTCTTCAATGCTTGGAGAACCATGTGATGCCATATGCTGGATTTATTAGCCAGGGTTTCATTTTTATGCACGATAATGCAAGGGCCCACACTGCGGGAATCGTCAGGGAGTACCTAAATGACGTTGGTGTCACTGTCATGAGATGGCCAGCACGAAGCCCTGATATGAACCCTATAGAGCATTTATGGGATGAGCTGAAGACGCGTGTTCAAGCTCACTACCCTGCCCCGCAAACCATACAGGAGCTGAAAACCGTCATCTTGGAAGAATGGGAGAACATTCCTCAACACGTCATAATGGCGTTGATAAATTCTATGCCAAACCATATGACGGCCGTGATAAATTCACTCGGGGGTAATACAAGTTACTAAATAAACTTTTTTTTAAATTAAACCATATTTTTTCTCAAACAAATTGTGCTTTGAAAAAAGCCGATATCGACTTGATCAATCTTAACTCGATTTGTTTAGTACAAATTTAGTTCAAACTTAGAACAATGGCATTTGTTTGACTCTGCGATTTCTGCCGCAGCTCCCGCTTTGATTGCTGTTTCCCTGAGATGAGACGGGGCTAATGTGTCCACGCACGTAGCATCCCATACAAGGGCTCGACCTCGCTCCCAGGGAATCAGAGTTATTCCATCGGGTCTCTTGCCGACTGCCGTCTTCCCGGATTATTCCCGTGGGCTCTAGGAGAGCAGGGACGTCTATTGACGCAAGAGCCCTTTTGATGGTATCATTGAGGGAGCTGTGGCGAGAAAGCCTGCCTACACTTTTTATGCAGGAAAGTCCGTGAGTTCCAATTTCCACGCGGACATTTATGTTCGCAACATACTCAATATATTTTGTCTAATAATGTGTAAAGTAACCATGTGTTAATTTAAAATCAATTTGTTCTACTTGCCTATTAAGGTTAAATACATTTAATTGATTCAAATCGTAAATTGACTTAAATGAGTTATATAATGAATACGTATTTTGTCACGTTCTAGAAAATATTTTCATATCTTTTTTGATAAGTTAACAAAAATAAATTTAAGTTCTAATCTCAAAATTGGTGTGAGCAGATATGGGTGTTTCTGTTTTATATTTAGGGGGACCATCGACTAACTTCCGTGAATATTTCTGATGGATATTTAGATATTTTTCCAACTTTCCGGGAAACTTTTGAAATTTTTCTTTCCCTCAATACCTGAGTCGGACTATAGGTACCAACATTATAAAATACCCAAATCGGTCCAGCCGTTCTCAAGTGATGCGCTACCAACGGAAAGCATTAGAAAAACTTTAAATGAATACAAAAAAGAATTTTTTGAGTAATGACCATAATATTTTTTACGTAAATATGATTTTTTTTTGTTCGTCCGCCAAACTGGCACGAGGGCATTTTTCTCCGTACACATCTCTAACACTAATCACACACACACACACACATCTTCACGGCTTTTAACATACATTGCGGTGTGGGCAGAGACGCCCGTATCTTTTGTGTTTTAGAAGAAGCGCAGACCTCCTCGCCTCAAATTTTTTTATGGTTACAAAATGCGATGACGTACTTACTAGAAGCCTTCAACAAGTACATGTAAATATTTCTTTTACAAGTTAAAGATATGACCGTTCACCTTTTCATGCGCTAACCAAATTAATTTTATCATTTTTAGTGTGCTAATTTTTCTCTCAAACAATCACCTTATGATAATGGTGTTTTATCTACTTGATAATTTAATTTAAATAAAACAAAAAAAAAAAAAGAACCCCTCCCCCCGCCCTCTTTTCTGGGATAAAAAGAAGCCTGTGTTCTTTAATCCAGAACATTTATTTATTTATCCTCCAAGTTTAATTAAATTTATAATAATAACCTACATAAATACGCTTGTAACTACTTATCTTTTAGAGATAGATATATACTACCGCACACTTTTTTGTAGATAATTTTATTCTACACAATTCTTTCCTACATCATTTTGTTATATCTCTGACGAATTAGACAGCATACGCCATGAAAACTTGCTGGGGATAATTTTTTCCCCGACTTGATTTACATATGTATTAAAAATTCGGAAATCTTACGCAAACGAAAACTTGTCAAAACCTATGATAAATATTATCTCTTCGTATTAGTATAGAAAATTTTATTCTTTGTAACACAAAGTTATGACGTAAATTCGGTATTGTTTTAAATTTAACTTACAATTCGTAAATTACGATAAAAAAATAAATACGTAATATTGAAATAGTAAAAACCTATTACGGAAATATTTTTTTACATGGATGTGATATATGCTACCGCGGACTTTTTTTAGATAATTTTATTCTACACAATTCTTTCCTACATCATTTTATTACTAAAGAAATATGATATCATAAGCTGATTAGGAATTAATTTTTACTTATTTTAATTAAAAAATGACTAACCCATTTAGCGGAATGTGAACTCTATGAGATGTTAGCAATACGTACAAACAACTTTTTGCGTAAAAACTGGTTTCATACAAGACATGTAGGTACCACGAAATCCTGCTTTGAGTTAGTACGCTAAATGATATAATATTTTATTAAACTGAACAAAAATTATCGTTTATTATATTATTCTATTTAATATTTTTCTTTTAATTATGGCTCCATCAGGGTTTTTATGATTCCACCAATGTCAAGTATTATATTCGTGATATGCCCTATTAATCACAGACTATCACAACTCGGACGGGATTAAACTGGATACGTAGAATCAATTGTAAAGTCGGTCTGTCTGTTACGTTAGGTAGGTATCTAATGATACAAATTTCGTTTTCATACATCACTAATATTCTGTGATATTTTTAACGCAAAACTACTGAACGGATTTTCTTGCATTTGTTGATTCATCGTGAAGATTGACGAGTATTAAGAGGATCGTGTAGCTCAGCGTACGCAGCGAAATAGGTATTTAGAAAATCATATTCTGTCTCAATCGCACTCTTCCCCCGGGCATCAGTGCGACAGAGAGCACTGCAGCTCGTGGGTGTTCGTAGGTATGTTTTTCGTTGAAAATTGCGTTTTGGGCGAAAACGATTTACACCTACTAAACTATAACGAAACCTTATAATTTTGGTGTCAAACGTTTTAGCAGATTATAATCTACGTACGTACGTTTTGCTTTTTTTGAAATTTTGCTTTGTTACTCAAATACAGACGGTTTATTACCAGCAAGTTATGAACCAAAAAAACCGAGATTTGAGGGGCTTATAACTTTTGACCTATTACGAATTTTGAAAAAAGGAAAAAATACGTACGTAGTTTTTCATTATGTCAGTAACATATTACAAAATCGTTAAAATTTAATAATATTTAGGGGTAGTAAAACGTTTTCTCCGTTTGTATGGACATGGACGCGGTACACTACACTCTTAAGCATGAACCTATCATGTTTAGGAGCTGAGCATTAACAGTATAAGTGGATCAAGTTGCGGAAAAACGATATAGGAAATAATAATTGTGTAGAGTAAAATTATCTAAACAAAAGTCTTCGGTAGCAGCTGTTGCTTATAATCGTATTTCGAGAAACACATCTAATGTAAAAAATATTTCCGTAATAGGTTTTTACCATTTCGCTATTACGTATTTATTTTTTTATCGTAATTTACGTATTGTAAGTTCAATTTTAAACAATAACGAATTTAAGTCATAAATTTGTTTTACAAAGAATTTTCTATACTAATACGAATAAATAATATTTATCATAGATATTGACAAGTTTTCGTTTGCGTAAGATTTCCGAAACTACTTAACCTATGAATTAATATGTAATAATTACGTTTAATTACAATAAAATCCGTTAAAAATTTATAATTAGATTCGAAATAATGATAATAGGTTCCGTACCATTTTTTCGGTCAGAACTTTAAGACAGGGTTTTCGTTAAGGTTTTCCTGAAAACTATAAGAAAGGCCTTATATTCCCAATTTTTTTTTTTAAAACTTTATTTCGTGATTGGGTCATACAACTCTATACATGTACAAAGTTTCATCATTTTTCGTCCAGTAGATTCGGAGAAAATAAGCTGTGACAGACAGACAGACAGACAGAATTTTAAGAGAATAAATATATTTAAAAAAAACCACATGAGTGATCCTATATGGGCATAGAGTACTAAGCCTATGGAGGGGCCATAGACGGGCTTCCCCTTTCGCCAATTTTTCCCCCTTTGACCAGTTAAACTGACCAGGTGCGCAGTAATAAGTAACCTTAGATTTTGTTGGTATCGTTTAGTGTCGCAAGACAGAGCTCTAGGAAAATAGTTAATTGTGATGTTTTAAATGGGAAAGGCGATCTAGGACGTCAAACTTGCTGAAACATAGTGTTTCCAATCATTAATTATAATTATTATGTTTGTATTTTAACATAATCATCATATAACGTAAAATCCGTTGCGACAATAAAACGACAGAAAAATACAGTGGTACAGGGGCTAGTACTAGACGTTTACCTCCCCTCCCGCCAAAAGTGGCAGAAAAAATTGTTCGGTAATTTAGCTCTTCCCGTCTCCAGTAAATACTCAAAGTATATGGGCTTCCGTTTTTTCATCGGAAATGTTCGGAACCCTAAAAAGGTTGTATTTTAAAAACTCCTTGGTAATAAAATGACAGTTTGTTTTTAAATTCATAAGGCAAAGCGTACATACATATTCCGTTAATGAATATTTATGACAGTTATAAATTGCAATCATCTTTCATTTTCCCGCTATTTTTTGGTAAGTTTCCTTTCAATAACCAAGATCAGCTTTTCGTTTCGGAGCCAATTCTGGACTATCATTTATGCTTCAGTACCTATCATCAAAGAATACTTAAGTATCTAACTTTTCGCCCCGGTTTCACCCGAGATTTTTGAAGGACATACCTAAGCCTATATAACTATCCGGCTCCTCAACTATCTCTGTACAAAATGGATTCTTTGCTCCGTTTAGCGTCAAAGAAAGACAAACAAACAAACAAACACATGTACGCATTTATAATATTAGCTAAGATATATATTTTGATAGAAACACAATACACACATCTCATTCGGTAGTTGACACCGATCTCTGTCGATTTTGGGTTATATAACTTTGAAATTTGTAAGTGAGCGTTTGAGATTTTATTATATAAGTACAAACTCTTTGCTCTGATTAGAGATCCGTGCATGTGGGGGTTTATTTAAAAAAAAAAAGTTGTAATTATAGTCTGCCTTCATCCGGTTTTGTTATTTGATACTGTAATGATATACTTAATATGCCTTTAGGCTTAGATAAAAAAAAATTATTACCTTTTTTTTTCATCACGGGTTGCCATAATGGCTCCCGAAACTGTGTTATCGCTCCCAGAGTCCCCAGCGGAAGATCAAGTCTTCCTCTTTTAGCCGATGATATTTGTGAGGCTATACCTACGAGTGGCCAGTTCTGTTGAGGTATATTTAGATGGAAAAGCCTCTAAGTGTGCTTTGTCAGATTTCACCTCACAATCGACTTAATCTTAAATCCTATTCTATTCTTGCATGGAGATAAATTCCCAAGTGCCACGTTAATTAAAAATAAAATTTACTTACAGGAAATGGTGAAGTTAATCAAATAATAAACAAATTTATATTTATGAAAAAAACTATTTAGCTCAAAAATAAAGCTTAAAATATCTATACTAATATTATAAAGAGGAAACATTTGTAAGTTTGTTTGTAATGAATAGGCTCAGAAACTACTGGGCCGATTTTAAAAATTCTTTCACCATTAGAAAGCTACATTCTTCGTGAGTGACATAGGGGTAGGGGTAGGGGTAGGGGTAGGGGCAGGGACAGGGACAGGGACAGGGCTAGGGGTAGGGGTAGGGGGTAGGGGTAGGGGTAGGGATCGGGGTAGGGGTAGGGGTAGTGCAGGCAAGCCATTATCTATGAGTGCTGTAGGGTATATTTTATTTTGTTCGCAAATATCCACGGGCTAAGCCGGGGGCGGAATGCTAGTAACAAATAAATTGAATAAACTGCATCGAACAGACCCGAAGAAAATTACGATTTCATTTATATACTAACTTTCGCCCCGACTCCGCCTGTGGAAATTTAACACCCGAACCATTAACACAAAAAATAATCGAAATTAAACAAAAAGGCATATTGTTACCTGAAAGTTTTATGAAAATTTTGCCTATTCTTGACAAACATTTGGACAGACAAAGACTTCAATATTATTTGTATGTTTTTGTCTCAATTTCAGGAATTAGGCAACGGCAACTTTTTAACCGATCTACAAAAGAAGGAGGAGGTTTTTCAATTCGTCGGAATCTTTTATGTTTTTTTATGTATGTTCCCCGATTAAAGACGCCTGGACTTATTTGGATTTTTTTTTGTTTAAAAGGGTACACTTTCCAGGTGGTCCCATGGTCATCAGGTCAGGATTTGATGATGGGATCCTGGAGAAATCGAGAACTCTTCAAATTTTATAGGCACATTTGTCTATTTTTTTAATAGTGACTTGTGCATTTGCTTTCGGAAAGCACACTTTTCAGTGCATAATTTTTGAAGTCGGTACACCTTTTTTTAAAAGGCAATTATTGTCAAAACTGTCATACGTCATAAATAACCTCTTAACCACAAAGTACGCTGCTAGGTTTCTGGTGTTTCAGATTATATTGCCTGACTCATATCTGACTATGAACTAGAATGTTAATTAAACTATAAACCTACAAGTTACAACTTAAATGGTAACCATTAATTTGTCACGTGACATCGCATATTTTTGATGATTCTGTGAAATCTAACAAGTCGTTTGTCTGCAATACTAGGTGTCTACCCCGGATTTGCAAATGACATTGAATTTAAGAATTTAGGCTATATCACTTTCTTTATCAGTTGCTTTGTTTTTTGAAATAAGGACAAACAAATACACTTTAGTATTTATAATATTAGTTAGAAATGATTAGGAATAGCTCTCCGCCCCGGGCGTCGCCTGTGTATATACAATCAAGTGGCTCCAACGAGTTTTGTAGAAAAGAATTGTGTAGAATAAAATTATCTACAAAAAAGTCCGGGCCGTCGGTGGTCGAGTGGGAATGACGTTGGCTCACAATTGAGAAGTCGCGGGTTCGATCCACACATGCGACCAAGTACCATTATAATAAAAAATCTATGTACATTATCCGACAAACCGCACAAAAAACTGGCCTCAAAAAAATCATCGGCTCTAAATGAGGAAGTGTGTACCCTGGGGCCGGCAACGGTTCCCGGGAGCTGTAAGGTAACCCGTGAAGAATGAAAAAAAAAAGTCCGCGGTAGCATATTTATCTATCTCTAATAGATTTGTTGTCGCGTGCGAACTCTGGTATGAGTCGCTAGTATAAGATTTGATCCTAAATCTTCAAATTAATACGAATTCATACATCGCTTCATAGTATAATGATGTATTCGTGTTTTAGAACACATTGCAACTGCAAGACAACGAATGGTGCAACACCGACATACTTGCTAAATTAACCTTCATATCAACGATGCGCGACATAGCATACTAAATCTACTTGCGGCCCCGATTTTTCACGACTTTTCTTATATATAATTATAGGTATAATACCTAACCTAACCTAACCTAATCCTCAGTCTATAACCATATTTTCTTCAAGGGTTCCCGAAACCGTGATATGAGTCCCAGGATACCCAAAGACTCCATACGTAATTAAAATTATATAAAAAAAGTCGAGTGATTAAGACATATGGTATTAACTAGGCAGACCACGGGTTCAATCCCGGATCCAGGCCATGGGGTGTTTTAATTAAAAACTTATGTACATAATCCGACAAACCACAATTAGAGGTTTTTCCATTTAAATATACTTCAACAGAACTGGCCACTCGTTAGGTATAGCCACACAATCGGTTAAACGAGGGAAACTTGGTCTTTCGCTAGGTACTCTGGAACCGTAACACGGTTTCGGGAGGTGCAAACCTATTTTGTAGAAAAATTTATTCTACAAAATTCTTTCCTAAATCATTTTGTTATATCTCTGACGGATTAGACAGCATACGTCCTGAAAACTTTTTCGTGATAACCGCAATTTTTGTAACTTAAATATATTTCGTAATTTGAAAATTTTAACAGGCAAAGCCGGGACGGTATGCTGTATGATTTATGTTTATTTTAGGGTTCAATATATAAACATTTTGAAGCCTAGATATACCTACCTTTATTTATGAGTTGTTGAGTTTTAATGTTTGTTAGGCCTTGAGTAAGGAGTATTTACAAGCAAAAATAAAATTACATACATATTTGCTATTAAGTCTTTGCTCGCGGCTGTGAATGTCTTTATTATATTGCACAACTTGCGATCCTCTGTGACTTCGCGTATGTACCAAAGATTCCAATAAAAAAATCTTTCCTTGAAGAAATCATTATCCGACCCACCAACTATCTCTATGCAATAAATCATGTCTTCCTGCTTTTTAACGTGAAAATTAATAGTAATTTTATTAATTGTGTTATATAGAATGTGATCCCGGCCGTGTACCATATGTACATAATCCGACAAATCACACTTAGAGGCTTTTCCCTCTAAATATACCTCAACAGACCTAGCCACTCGTTAGGTATAGCCTCACAAATACCATCGGCTAAACGAGATAGACTTGGTTTCCCGCTGGTTACCCTGGGTAGGACCGATAACACGGTTTCGGGAGATGTAAAGAAGAAAAATTATAAACACGCTTTTTGCACTTTTATATAATATTTAAATAACACAACTATATAAAAAATATTATAATTAAATATATCTAAGTAACTGGCTGCATTTCCCAGCTGAATCACTTATTGCTACTTATACGTACTTATACTTTTTTGTAGATAATTTTATTCTACACAATTCTTTCCTACATCATTTTGTTATATCTCTGACGGATTAGACAGCATACACATATAGTTAATTTTGGTAATAACAGAAGGTATTCTATGTCATGGCCTAATCGATAATGCTAAAACTACTGAACCGATTTGAGAAAATCTTTCCCTATTTTATATTTTATGTTCCTTTTTTCACGGACAAGCCAAGCCGAGGTGAATAGCTAGTCTGTGATAATGCTCCATTTCTTCGTCCTCAAATTACATGCTTAACACACTATGACGTCCTTAAACAACAATGGAATTATTTATAAAACAATTTAAATATAAAACTGAGTTTAAAATAGATATGTCCCAAAGGCCATTTGTTTTAACCTTAGGATGGTACGTTGCCTCATATTTTCCGTTCTAAGTACATATACTATACTTAATGTTTATTTGTTCTTACGTTCATAGAAGTGGAACGATTGTGTTTATATATAATACTAGCTGTCCGCCCCCGGCTTCGCCCGTGGATATTTTCGAACAAAATAAAATATACCCTATAGCACTCATAGGTAATGGCTTGCCTGCACTACCCCTACCCCTACCCCTACCCCGACCCCTACCCCGACCCCTACCCCTACCCCTACCCCTACCCCTACCCCTACCCCTACCCCTACCCCTACCCCTACCCCTATCCTTACCCCTACCCTTACCCCTACCCCTACCCCTAACCCTAACTAACCCTACCCCTACCCTTACCCCTACCCTTACCCCTACCCCTACCCCTACCCCTACCCCTACCCCTACCCCTAACCCTAACTAACCCTGCCCCTATGTTGGCAAACATACACTTCATACATAGCTTTTGTCATGTTCACCTCTGCCCACCCCGTTCCCGTCGTCATGTCGTGATGGTGTATACTGTATAGCCTATCTTACTCAGGGATAATGTAGCATTCTAATGGTGAACAAACATACAAAAATACAAATCTTTCCTCTTTATAATATTATAGTATAGACTAGATTTATGACGTGGATTCGGTCGTGGTGTGAAATACAATTCTAGGTCTAACGAATTTCGAAGTTTCGAAGAATACAGAATTCGAATGTGTACTGAATAGTATAAAAGCGTCATGTGTCCAAAAATATGCGACGATTTTGGGATAATTTCTTATTATCAAGATATAGGATAATATTATTAAAAATAATATTTATTCAATGTTCTTATTCATTAACCGACTTCATAAAAAGGAGGAATTCATCGGATTTTTTTTATGTATGTTCCTCGATTACTTGAAGACAACTGGACTTTGAATTAAGGTATTCTATACAGTCTAGACTTTCTAGTCTTCTTCCTTTAGCCGATGGTATTTGTGAGGAATGGCCAGTTCTGTTGTCTATTGTAGCGTTGATATGGTTCATATCCTTTCCAGAACTAGAAATCGAATCGCGGACTTTAAGTATAATAATAAAATGTGTGTTTGTCTGTTTGGTTATTTAATTTGTCCTACAAAGGTCGTCTAAAAACACCTTGGCCTGAATCCAGTGTTCAGAAATATATTTTTCCTAGAGGAAATAATTTGAATGTCAACTTTATTAGTTGCGCCTGTATCCCAATGGGGTAGGTAGGTTTAATACAGATCTGAACATCTTTACCCTCTAAAATTCATGGAAAAAATCCCGGCCATGTAACTACCAATGAAATTTTTAATATTAGAAACTTATGTAAGTACATAATCCGACAAACCACACTTAGAGGCTTTTCCATCTAAATATACCTCAACAGAACTGGCCACTTGTTAGGTATAGCCTCATAAATACCATCGGCTAAAAGAGAGAGGCTTTAATCTCTATATAGGGAGCAATAGCCCAATACGTTATTTTTATAGAAATATTGTTTGAGGGCCGTGCCAAAAATGCTAAGCTCCAATTGTGTCCTGCAAAGACTCCTCGTGCTTCGGAGGGCTCAAAAAGCTGCCGCACTTCTTCTAAGAATAACATCTATTTACGTTTGACAAAGAAGCGACACATCTAGGTTAGATGGTGTCTCTGGCCACACCGCAAAGTATGAAGGCCGTGAACAGAACAAACAGGTGGCGACGTAAATGTCTGTTATTTTTAGAATAAGTACGGACGCCGGCTTTACGTATCCTCCGCACACATTCTTGTTTAAGTAAAGTAAAGATCGCGCTTGGCCTCTTAAAATTCCGCACGTAGACACTCTTTGAAAGGTCGCCATCTTATATAACCAAGTGATTTCGGAAGTGACATACTTACCTACTTTATTATTTATACGTCGTCAATAGTTGGTTTTTTGGTCTTGAGTTGCGGAATTAAAAAAAAACTTCCGAGCACTGTCCCATACAAAAACGGACTTCAGCAATTCAAGTATTTTACAAAACTTATTTAAAAATAGCAAGTTCTAGTTATAAAAGTATATGAAATTACATATCTTATGTCAATATCAGCTACACCTAGGTTTCATGAAGCCCTGAAAGTCATGAATTTCACGCATATTTTCAACCGACTTTGCAACTCGAGTTCTCTTAATATATTTACTAACTAGCATTCCGCAAACAAAATAAAATATACCCTTTACCTACCCCTACCCCTACCCTTATCCCTACCCCTACTTCTACTCCTACCCCCTACTCCTACCCTCTACCACTACCACTACCTCTAACTTTGGATATTGTTCATACAAAAATACTAAAATCGCGATAAATAAGTACTTACATTTTTAAACTCGTGATATCTTTCGAATGGAATTTCCGAATTGAATATATATATAATAATAAAAGTTATATAAAGGTATTGAAGCAGTCGTGCATATAAAGTAATTTATTTTGATAAGGATTAATAGCAAGGTACAAATAAAGAGCCTTTTCTAGCTGCGGTTTTTAATATTTTTTTTTAAATAAAAGAACACTTATTGTGACATAACTATAATAGACATATGCTATCGCGACACTTTTTGTAGATAATGATGTGTTCTGCAAAGTAGTAGTACATTATTTTGTTCTATCATCAATAGTTTTCGCAGCGATGTAAGGAATTTCTTAGGTCATTTCTTTACACCTTGGGTTACATTATTGGAGTTTTAGTAAGGATCCCTAATTTTTTTGAAAATAGAATATAGCCTATGTCACCCAGGGTGAATGTAGCTTTCGAATGGTGAAAGAAGTTATGAAATCGGCACAGTAGTTTTTGAGTTTATTCATTACAAACATACACACAAAAAATATATTTATTTATTACCTTATTAGTATCCTCAGGGCGTGACTCGTACTCGCAACTTGGCCAATTATTTTTAAATAGTAAGTATATCCATTTTGGGACCCATTTTGAAATTCAAGGGTCTCAATTTGATGGGTTTATGTATATTGAACTTTAAAACTGGCCATGAGTCTGACCAATAACTCAAGTTTCCGGCTTTATAAAAATATGGGAAATTATCGAGGCAGCTAAGATCAGAGGGTCAGGGAAAATATATCATTATCCTGGGAAAACTTCACACATTTTCTTGAAACAAATACCTTTCTTTTAATACACACTCGTGGAAATTTTTGATAGGTTGACGTTTATAATTACTGCTTCGCTCCTTTGAGTCATAGCGTGATGTTATGTAGTCGATAACCTTAAATAAAATGGCAGAGGACGACCTAGATGTACTTTTATTGAACATATAAAAAATATGTTGATCGATGGAAATATTAAAAGTACACACAATCACCGAGCATGTATGAAAGGTATGATGAATATAAAAGAAGCAAAAGAGATATGTCAGGATCGTAGCAAATGGCATTCGATTGTCTCTGCCTACCCCTCTTGGGATGAAAGGCGTGATGATAGATAGATAGATAAAAGGGTTATTTAAAGCTAAAACAATTTTTAAAATTTTTAATTTTCATATAAAAGAGTTCAACGGGCGACCAAAGAAATTTTGTTAAATCTGGATAAAAATTGTTAGACCCAGTTTGATTTTATAACTATTTATCTATCTATTTTTTTTTGAGACAGTTATATTGTTTCAAATAATTAAGTAAGTATACAGTTTTAGTCTAAAATAAATTTGGTCCGCGTGGCATGGTGGCAAGAATGCTGGCTGCATTTCCTCGCTGTATAGCTATGCTAATTCTCCTGGCGAAGAAAAAGCCAGCCCTCTTGTCACTGGTAGCGCCGACAATTTTTGGTGTTATATCTTTATAATTTTTTTTGCACTCGGCCATGAACCTATAGTCTCTACTGCAAACGGCACAAATATAATTATTAACTTTTTCAATTTGTATATATTTGCGCCGTTTGCAAGTCTCTGCTGTTTCGGCAGCTGCCCCTATCTATCTATCATCACGACTTTTATCCCAACAGGGGTAGGCACTAAGGCAGAGATAATCTAATGCCATTTATTACGATCCTGATACCTCTTTCGCTTCTTTTATATTCATCATACCTTTCATACATGTTCGGCGATTGTTTGAACTTTTAATATTTCCATCGATCAATACATTTTTATACATATATAATATTGTTTTATAATCTATACCTATACAAATCCATAAAATGTATGTCTGTCAAGTATAAGCTCCGAAACGGTGGGTAAAGGTAGTTGTAGGTAATTCATTTAAATTAAATAATCCGTTATTAAAAACCAATCATAATTGAACGTTGTGTTGTTGAGAATTTGCTTCTCAAACAAAAAAAAAAAGGTTAATTTCAACGTATAGGTACTAATGTAGGTATGTAATATGTATGTAAATAAAAAAACTGGTTTGTGACGCGGTCAACAAAAAGAGGTTATGTATTACGTATTGTCTATCCATGAGTTCTGTGTTAAATTGACCAAATAAGTAAATTAGTATTTTTTTAACAAATAAACTAGGTTAAAAATACAGGTATAATAATATTATAAATGTTTTGTTAGTCAGATATAGTTCCAGATGTCCTTTGGGTTTATTCTTATGTGATATTTCAAAAATTGTCCAAGAGCAAAGCAAGGGCGGAGAACTACCTACTTTAAAATAAAAACACGTTTGACCGGATCGTTGTTATGTATGAATTTGGATGAAAGGTGTTACAATTTATTGATCGAAGGTAATGTTAAAAGTAGGTAGACATGCAATGTATGAAAGGTATGATGAATATAAAAAAGCGAAAGAGGTATGTCAGGATCATGGCCAATGGCATTCGATTGTCTCTGCCTACCCCTCTTGGGATAAATACTTGGTTATTCAGTAATGTAAGAATTTTTTATTAAAAACTGTATTAAATTATAAAGCGACATCTGCCGGTCCTTTGTTAAACTTAAAAGAGTGAGTGAGTGTTTAAAGTACACACAACACAATGGCCACATTTAATTTTACAAATACCGTTTGGGGATTATCTGCTACAAAGCGAATTAAAAAATTTGTTATTATTGTAGAGTTATTTAAAAAATACAGAAAACAGGAATAATAAGGTTTAACTTTGCCACGCCACATTTAAAAAGTAATAACACGTTTTTTTGACAGATTGTCTTTTTTATTGCCATGCTGACATTTAGGCAAGGCAACACAGCTATTATGCCAATTTTTTAAAATTATATAATATTCTTTTTTTCGTCCTCGGCTCCGCCCGTAGATATATCGGAACAACATAAAATATAACCTTAGAATTGGTTCAGTAGTTTGAGAGATTATCGGTTACATCCAAACTTACCTCTTTAAAATATTAGTATAGATAGAATTTAATTAAAATACTAAATAAAAAATACGTATTTTTTCACATACATTAAAACAATAAAAACGTTTGGTAAAAAAAATGTTCTCCATTACGCGAATAAGAACACTTTTATTGGCCCCATCTATCATGATTTATTAAACCATAGACAAAGGTTTGAATTACTTAAAGACAGACAGACAGATCCATCAAGTAATAATAATTGTTATACCTAAGTATTATATAATTCACACATTCCGCTTAGTATTATATCATCCATTGTAGTGAAATTATATAATTGTAATAAAAAAATTAGGTTACGACCTCCTCAATGTACTCTTAGCTTTTCTCAAGATGGCATACTAGTTTTATATGCGGTTTTACCTGGTGATGAAACATCTAGATCCATAAATGAATTATATTTTCTATTCGTGTTTTCGGAGATCAATTTTAATATTCCCCATAAAAATATTTCCTTTCAAGTTTCACAAATTTCAGTGCTACTCATCTTAAGGGGCGGCGGTCAAGGTCATCTTGTATCTGTCAAAAATATGGCAAATCTAAGTTAATCCTGGAAACGTGAGTTTATTTATACAACATTTCCTCACCCCAAAAGGATTGTTATTATTTGAAACTGGAGCAGTGCCTTTGCGTATTGAAAACTACGGCTCTTTAGAACCCTGAATAATAAAAATAATAACAATCCTTTTGGGGTGAGGAAATGTATAAATAAACTCACATATTTTTGACAGATACAAGATGACTGAGTGAGAGCCACGGGTCCTTAAAGGAACTCCTTCTTGAAACAAACCTTTTAGAGATAAAAACTTTCGTCCCGCTCAAGGACCGCTGACCGGGAGGTGACGGATTTTGACATCTGTTGATATTTTTCTTTTTTTTTTGTCTGTAAATTCCATACGAGGCAAAGGTAAACTGCAAATCAGCCTAGTCTTTAAGCGAAAATAGCGCTCGTTTTGCTTTGTTGAACTGTTAATTGTTTTTGTAGCTGGCTCTTATTTCGGGTAAAGAATGAGCATTGCCATCCAACGAGGCAATGCAGCCAGTCTGTTGGGCACTCTCCGAGTATTTAAGACAATTTTAATACCTATTTCTATATGTAGTTAACTTCGTGTATTTTCGATTTGTGCGATTCCCAACTCGTCTAATTTAATTTCATACTAGTTGGTAATCGACCACTTTCGCCCCTCTAATAAACTAATATTTAAAAAACCGCCTTCAAAACCAAAATGAGCAATGCAGCCAGTGTTTGTATTCCATAATTTGTATGGGGATAAACTATTCCCAATTTATCTGTAAATAATCCACCTGTGTCACGGCAATTTAGCTTATTCAATATATCTAAGTGAAATAGCCGCTATTTTTTGAATTGGTTTTATTGAATAGGAAATGGGTGGTAAAATAAAGGATTATTTTGCCTCTGTTTTCTCTTTCATAATATATTAATATTACATATTATAATAATTATATACATCGCGTTTTTTGTAGCTTATTGAAAATTCAAAATAATAATTATTTATTATTTTTGACCAATAATTTATAAATTTATATTGTCACTTCTTTAACAGACGTATATAAGTATCAGAAAAAAAAACAGACACATCTAGGTCAATTAAGTACAGATCCCCGTCTATTTCCCGTCATATATTACTATATGTGGCAGCAACTGACTTGTTAGTTCTGTTCAATATGGACAACCAGCAAAACGGACACTCTTAAACACTCATTCGTCCAATCGCCGGCGCGCCGCCATACGGTCCACCGAAATCGACCACAAACTCGTCCAATTCTTCTTGTACGCGCGGCCCACCATCCGTTTTCAAATGGTTGTATTTGTGGTTGATTTCGATGACCGGAACGATCTGTCACACACACACACACACACATCCACACGCCTTTGTTTAATCGAATCTTGTGTGTCTGTGTGGGTGAGTAAATTGCATGTGATCTAGATCGTATGATTTACACTACTAATGTGTGGTTTGTCTTCAATCTCGATCATACGGTGGCCGGACCGAAAATTTTCTGTGAGATACCGGACCAGTGCGTGGGCTACTTTACAGGTGTCTCTGGACACACCGCAAGGTATAAAGGCCGTGTTTGTTTTGTTTATTGGGGTTGTCCCTTCACATCTTGAAGTGTACAAAATAAGGCCAAGTGTTTTTAGTAACGCAAGGTTCATTGATACGTTATTCCGTTGCCTCAAAGTCTTTGACGTCAGTAAATAAAAACTTTTATACTTATAATTGTGATGCAGCACTTTTGGCTATTTATAGAAATCGAACGAAATATATTATATAAAAAATCTAGATGTATAAATTACATATATCTAAGTAGGATATTATGCTATTTACACTAAATATATATACATAATTTATATTGCCGGCCAGAAATGCGCAGTTAAAAATGTGTACGAATTCTCGGGCCGGGCAATCCATGGTCTTGTTGCGAATCCATAACCTTTCCCCGTACCAAAAACTATTGAAAACAGCGCTGAATTAATTTTGATGAACCTTGATTTCATCTCCATATATCACGATTCAGCGGGGGAAATACGATTTCATGTTAGCCTGGTTTACTTAGATATTTAATTTCTAGATTCCATTTTAAGGTTTCTTATATAGTTTTGATTTACTTCCTTTTATTTGGAAATAAACACTAAAATAATTAGATATTTAATTAATTTTTTAATGGACAGAAATGTTATTTAAAAAAAATCACCTTCCTTACAGAATGAGTTATTTTGCCACGATAAAAAGTAGCTCCCTCTTCGGCCCATAGCTATAATATTTCTGTGCGAAAAATCAAGACGATCCATTGTGCCGTTTTGACGTGAAAGAAGGACTATGGATTTCGCCGACTAACGACTAATCGGACCCAATTTGACCGACTAAGACCGTTTAAGACTGTTTGATTTGTTATATGAAAAGTAGAAAATATAGTACCATTTATTTCCAATTTCATGTACCATTATAAGTAACGAATAGTCGGTCTTTTTGCCGACTATAAAGTCTAGATCCCTAGTAAGGATAACTTAATTAGACAAGCGCTGATTTTATGATTAAAACTGTTGTAGTATGGTTGTAGTAGTACTGTTGTATGATATCATTTCTACTCTATTAATTATCTGTTCCAAGAGTTTTCACTGACTAAACAATGTTTTATTATAAAACTAGAAACATTCCCCGGCTTCTCTTGGCACCAATAAAAACAGAATAAACCAGACTCCGCATACATTCTTTAAACTGAGGCTAAAATAGAGCACCCGGTTGTTGTATTTCTTAATAAAAAGACAAATTATTCTATTCTATTTTTTTTCAAAATGGCTCCATCAGGGTTTTGATGATTCCGCCAATATCAAGTATTATAGACGTCACAGTAACAATAAGCCGATAATCGGTAGGTAGAATGCTCCCGCCGGCCGCGATATGTCCTATTAATCACTGACTAATCACAACCATCACAGCACGGACGGGATTAAACTGGATTCCCCAACACGTCTTCGCGGCGCGTGCGCTTTCCACCAAGGCGTGTCGTGGAATCCAAAAGACAAATTAAGAAAAATTAATAAGAACATACATACCTAAGGTGTTATTATTAGGGTTCCGTACCCAAAGGGTAAAAAACGGAAACCCTATTACTAAGTCCGTCTGTCACCAGGCTGTATCTCATAAACCGTGATAGTTAGACAGTTGAAATTTTCACAGATGATATATTTCTGTTGCTGCTATAACAACAAATACTAAAAAACAGAATAAAATTTAAGGGGGCTCCGATACAACAAACGTGATTTTTTGCCGTTTTTATAGATTATGGTACGGAACGGACTCGCACTTGGCCGGTGTTTTTTTATATTATCCTATCTCTTCATAATAAGAAGTTATCCCAAAATTGGTAAATCGTGAAAAAATTATGTCGGGTGCGGAAAATCGCGTATTTTTTGGACACGTGACGCTTTTATACTATTCAGAATTAATTTAAAAATCACAGATAGATTGTATTTATTTTTATTGATTTATTAGTATTGTATATATAATTGAAAGTTCATACAAAGCAGACAAGACGCATCGGCCTTGTAGCGTTTCCTTTATGGAACCAACTGCATATGGTTACATCCGCTCAGTTTCAACAAGTACGTTATCAATTACAACTAAACCAATACTTACTATTTACAAGGAAAACGCACTCATATAAGACAAAGCGTTGACATAAATAGTTCGATATTTGAATTTTTATTTTGTTGGTACGCTTATTTAGTTGTAATGCCCTCACTACACTATGGACCATGGATGTTGGCCCAATGTTCATTCATATATTATTTCATAAAAATGCTTTTGTAAATTCGCATCTTATCTCTGCCGAATTTGACTGAATTTTGGTTGAAACATCCGGGAAATTCCACTAATATTATAAACGCGAACGTTTGTATGGATGTATGATTGTTACTCAACTAAGCCAGAACGTGAATATGCACAGAGATAGATTATAGTCTGGAATAGCACATAATTTTGATCCTGGAAAATGTATGGTTCCCGTGGGACAGATTTGTTTTTGTTTTTAACGGGATCGACATTTGCATAGTGGTAGTTTAGAGGTCAGAGCATGACATAATATTAAGTTTTATACCGCGAAAGCGGGTGGGGGAGGGGCAAATTACAGCCACGGGATTATTTATTTTTGGATCTATTTCCACGCGGTTGAAGACAATATAAAATCCTTAATATATATGCCAGTAACTTGCCAGAACCTATTTGCATTCAATAAATAGAAGCTCTTTGGCATCTTCAATCTATTGTCTTTAGTTGTATAATGTAAATCAAGTATAAAACTACAATAAAGTTAAGAACTATAAATAAAGCACTGGACATACTTTGAAGTATGAACAAAGTATTTTGGCGGCAAGAGGAGTAATTATGTATTAATACAGTTCCAGGGTACCCAGTGGAATACCAAGTCTCCTTCGTTTAGCCGATGGTATTTGAGAGGCTATACTAAACGAGTGGCTAGTTCTGTTGAGGTATATTTAGATGGAAAAGCCTCTAAGTGTGGTTTGTCTATTCTTTTGCATATAATAAAATCCCAACTCAATGTATAAGTATAATGTTTTGTTTGAAGTTAAAATGTTATTTGTTGCGATCGCGTGCAGTTTTTACTACTAAATAGATATATAACTTATTATGCCCCAAGTAATTACAGCAACGCTACTTGAACTAAAAGGCTGACATTCTGTATTGTTTATCGATGTCGTAAAATCAGAAAAGGTTTTGTAACTTTATAACCCTTTCAAAACTTAATTGGATTTCGAGAGACGGATAAACATTCTTTTAGTACCTATCTACGGGTGTCTTCTCGTACCATGTTGCTGGCCCATATTATATACAATACAATTATATTTTAGAAGTTATAACTATTGGGAGCTAAATGTGGACATTGTAACCAGCGAAGTGTATATTTTTCTTTATTTAATGGATAAATACCGAGTAAACGCACGTATTTTGTTGACCTACTTAATTTCAATTAACTTGCTTACTCCTCGCTCATATGGAGAGCGACTATAAAAATATTTGTTTAAATAATTCTTTCTTGTATATTCGCTTAAAAAATTGAAATTACCGCTATCCCATGGGTATGAAAATAAATTGTGCAAAAAGATGTGGTATTCCCCACAAGTTTCAATACCGCGGTACAGAATACCGGCAGCCGTTGTGCAACGAGGCAAGGTTGTCCGGTGAAGGCGACACGCTCGGTCAGGTACGAAAATCGCGCATTCGAATACATAGGTACACTCGAAATAATCGACTACATAAGACCTGTAGGGCTGCGCTACTACCAAAATGTCAAGGACCAAGGAGTTTGTTGAGGTTTTAAACTCCTTGTGAGACCAAGGAGTTTGTTGGAATTTAAACTCCTTGCGTTGTTAAGGTCCTAGGCGGCCATTTTAATTATGCCAAAAAATTATTAAATATCGACAAATCGGCTATATAAAGTTACTAAAAATTCAAGGAAAAGTATTATTACTGACAGAGATTTTTTAAATATTGCACTATGGTAAAAGTAATTTTTCGATTTCAATAACCTGTTTTCAACGAGTAAGGAAAGGTCGTTGCCTGTTATTCATTCAAGATATTGAAGTTTTGGGCTTTATTTTTTTCAATAAAGCTTTTATTTTGCTTTATGCTTTGAGGTTGAGGGACATTCCTATATAAAAAAAAATGAATAGAAAAGAAACTTAAGTTTGTTTCATGTTTAAAGCAAATAAAAATCATAATTCTACATAACCGCTTTATAAACGACAAAGAAATTACAAATTGTACTATAAAATGTCAAACACGCATGACGCGCCATCTTGAGTAATGGCGGCTTACTGCGGAAATGCACGCGAACAGGAAACCTGTTATATTCTAGAATTCTAGAACTATTCTAGACCAAACACAGTCTGTGAGCGAGCTCCGTCCTAAAATTATCCTAATTCTAATTAATATTATACTTAAATATGAAAGTGTAGTTGGTTGTTCTTCTATCATGTCAAAAAAGAACAACGGATCGCCATAGTTTGCACAAAGATAGTTGAAGGGCCGCAGAGTAATAATAACATAGGCTATTTTTTATTCCGGAAATCCTTCGGAATAAATGTCCACTAGAAAGCTAGTTATTAATAATGACCCTTACACAATATAGGTCGAATTGTAAATGTGCCAATTGGTCGATAGTGTTCTTAAGCATTATTAGATTTTTTGTAGTTTAGACATGTAATATGGGAAAAAGTATATCATATTTGCTATTACTAAATATTTTTAGTGTTTTCACCTATCCCTACTTAGCATACCTATTAGTAGGGATAGGTGCATTTTATTTCCTCTTGTCCCTACTTTCAAATAGCGGCATTAAAAAACTTTCACAATAGGGTTAAAGTCGGGAAATTTCATTTCGTTTTCATATCGGTTCAGTAATTTTATTTTCAAGTTTACTTCTTTTTCAACTTCTTATTGACAATCTCACACTCTCATAGTAATTTATACTAAGTAATATTATAAATGCGAAAGTAACTCAGTCATTCTGTCTGTACCACTTTCAAGGCTAAACCACTAAACCGATTTTGATGAAATTTCATTCGCAGTAAGCTTGAACCCTAGGGAATAACATAACTGTTTTTTTTTAATTCACCTGAAATGAAAGTTAGTAGTATATATTTTTCTGGAATTATTAAGTTTCATTCAATTCTTCATTCAAGTTCTCAATTCTTCGTATCTCTTTTAAAAATATATTATTATAAATATGTAAATAAATTTCAATGATAATTTAGATATAGTTCATAACCACGCCTAAAAAATGTCGAAGGGTAGGCAGCTACACCAAAAAATAATCCAGATGAATTAATTATCGAGTAATAAATTATATGACTAATGGAGCGTTACCGATTACTAGCAACACTTTCTCTTTCAACTTGTTTCATCTATTAGAACTCTTGTATACCTACTTGTTAATATTAGCTAGGAAATGTACATGGATTTACCTACCTATCTATTTGTAGATAGAGCGGCGGAAATTATGTGTTTTTTTTATTACTTATCCGATTTGAATATAGGTTTATTCCAGATTGAAATAAGCCATGTTTTATTAAAATAAACTTATTGGTTTGCTAGATATATAAAACGTTAGGGTTGTTATTTTCTCGCAAATCAAAAATCAAACCTCGAAAGAATCCGGGGCAGAAAACTAGTCGATATAATTCAATAACCCAATTAATATAAATGTAAATTAACGTCATTTCCAGCGCTTGATACGTCACATCGATTTACAAACCCATCAATCGATTCATGGTAACGTGACGAAATCAGGACATAGCCAGTCGGTCATTGCGACCGTTCGCACTAACCAAGGTCGCCATTGTATAGACAGAGATATCTATAAATTTAATTGCTCCTACGCGTAATTTAGCGTAATCGTGACAATTTCGCCACAGATGCGACCGTGAAGTGATGTACGTGTGTGGGGTCCTTAATAGTACCTAAGGCCCGCCAAATCTACGCCTGTAGAATTTAAAAAAAATAATGTCATTATCTTTTGTCTATTGACTTTACAAATAAACCAAAAAATATCAACTATTTTCCTATGAGTGTAATTTCAGGTTTCATCTACTTTACCACCATTTATCAATAGGTTATTAATTCAAAATTTATGTACATGATCCGCCAAAGCACACTACTTCAACAGAACTGGCCACTCGTTAGGTATAGCCATACAAATACCATCGGCTAAACGAGGGAGACTTGGCCTTCCGCTGGGTACCCTTTAACCGTAACACGGTTTCGGGAGCTGCAAGAAAAAAAAACGAATAGGTGCATTTTGACAGGAATTATTGTGTAATTCAGCCACAGTTGCTAGTTCCCTGATAAGAGCCCGGCCATTCACATTCACAAGTTATTGCCAGACGTCAGGCGTGATGCCGACACATATCAGTTGGTCTATATGTAAGGTCGGCAACAAGACGTGTATCAAAAATGAACGTGACTGAACTACAAAATCAACAGAAAATTTCTTCACAGATATAACACGTAAAGAGATACGACGCGCAATGATCGCTTCTAAATTTTTGTAAATATCTAACGCGATGTGTCATATATTATCTTTTCTTTCTTCTTCACGGATTGCCTTACAGCTCCTGAAACCGTGTTACGGTTCCAGGGTACCCAGCGGAAGACCAAGTCTCCCTCGTTTAGCCGATGGCATTGTGAGGCTATACCTAACGAGTGGCCATTTCTGTTGACATATATTTAGATGGCAAAGCCTCTAAGTGTGGTTTGTCGGATTATGTACACAAGTTTTTAACAAAAAATCCCTTGGTACATGTCCGGGATCCTTGTGTCATATCTATCATCACTATATATAAAAAAGTGCTTAGTCTGTCCGTCTGTGTGTTTGATTTCACGATGGGGTCCTTAAATCTTCTAAAAATAACAGATACTAAGTCATTTAAGTGCAGCAATAGATTTGCCACCTGGCAAAAAGTTTAGGAGCTAGAAAAAATTTTGCTCAAGCGCGCTTTTTGGCGTATTTGTCTACAATTATATGATCTGCAAAAAATGTCCACGAGTATATTTAAATGTGAGGTATATTTAGATGGAAAACCTCTAACTAAGTGTGGTTTGTCGTATTATGTACATAAGTTTTTAATTATAAAACTCATTGGTACATGGCCAAGATCCGGGATCGAACCCGTGGTCTGCCTAGTTAATTCCAGACGTCATTTATCGTCCAGTAGATTCGGAGAAAATAAGCTGTTACAGAATGACAGAGACAGACACATAAGAGTTTCCGTATTTTCATCCGAGATGTTCGGAACCCTAAAAAGGACAAACAAAATACACTTTAGCATTTATAATCAGTTTATCTTATAATATTTTCTTTCCTTTTTTACAGAGATACGTCGCCAGCGTCGCCTGTAGGCGACGAGAAGGAGTCAAAAATGAGTCAAATACAGTTCTCGAAACCATTCGACAAACAAGAAAGCACTGTAAGTATATAACATAATGCTATATATTAATAACACATGAATTTTTCCAAAATGTGAAGGACCAAGGAGTTTGTTGAGGTTTTAAACTCCTTGTGAGACCAAGGAGTTTGTTGGAATTTAAACTCCTTGCGTTGTTAAGGTCCTAGGCGGCCATTTTAATTATGCCAAAAAATTATTAAATATCGACAAATCAGCTATATAAAGTTACTAAAAATTCAAGGAAAAGTATTATTACTCACGGAGATTTTGTAAATATTGCACTATGGTAAAAGTAATTTTTCGATTTCAATAACCTGTTACTCTATACAGTTCTCGAAACCATTCGACAAACAAGAAAGCACTGTAAGTATATAACATAATGCTATATATTAATAACACATGAATTTTTCCCAAAATATCTTATGTAGGTATCTATGGAAACTGAATGTCGATATGAAATAATAAGCTGATTCCTGAAAGTTTTGTGGCGGCACATCGGGTCGATATATATCGCATCGTTACCGTCTCACAATATTTCAACTGAAACCTGTATCGCGCTATTGAAAATATTTAATAGATTGGCATATATAGAACTTTCCAGCGACACGCGTTGGGAGTATTCCTTTTACTCACAGTCGTTGGATTGTTGTATGTATTGCCATTTCTATGGTTTCATCAAAATTCATTGAGCTGTTTCGGAGTCTGTTCTGGGGATGTTGAGAGTGAAAGAAAATAAATATACAATAATATGTTTTATAAGAGTCTATAACATCTAATCACTAAAAATAATGTTTATTTATTTGTTTAATAAATATGTATTTCTTTTATAATATCTAAATAAAAAATCTTTAATTCATTCTTCCGGTCACGTGACCGCAAACGGGAAGTGACGTCACTTCCATTTACATGTCAAATAAATAACCACAGACTACTAACTATAATATAATAACTGTTTGTCAATCTGTCACTGAGTTATTTTTATTGTTATTTTATCTAATCTGTGACCAACATTTTGTTGGTTTGCAAGATGTGACGTCATCATCGTTTTCGCGGAGATTTGAACTATAAAATTAAAAATTTATTTTATTAAATAAAAATACAAATATACAATTTTATAATTATTTTATTAGGTACCGTATCAAAGTTAAATACGCCATACTTTCCTATTTTTTTTTATTTTCTTTTTGTAAAAGACGCCATCTATTGGACATCAGTTGAACTATGACCTGATCTAGTTTTATTTATTTCTATAGATTCGACTTTATGAAATCCATAGAAGAAAATGTAAAATATATTCTTCTCTCTAACAATTCAAGGAAAACTCACACGAACACGTTCTTCCACTAATATGTTCACAGTAACGAAAACAATATGACATTAAATCCTTATAGATATATAATTATCACATATATTATAGGACGTTATTTTGGACAAACTATATGTTTAGCATAGTTAGAACTAATTAAATTACTTTAAAATTTGATTGCTATGTTTGACGGTTGGTAGACCTTTTTCCTCGTATAGATACGTTAACAAGAATTGGCGTGAACAAATACAATATATATCGAGCGACCTTTTTGTAGATCATTTTATTCTACATAATTCTTTTATCTATCTATCTATCATTACGCCTCTCATCCCAAGAGGGGTAAGCAGAGACAATCGAATGCGATTTGTTATGATCCTGACATATCTCTTTCGCTTCTTTTATATTCATCATACCTTTCATATATGCTCGGCGATTGTGTGTACTTTTAATATTTCCATCGATCAATATATTTTTTATATATTTAATAAAAGTACACCTAGGTCGTCCTCTGCTAGCATTTCCTTACTTCAGCCATATAAACCTTTTTAGTCAATCTTCCATCAATTTAACTAACCCATGTTCTAAATGTACCTAGTTATATTTCAAAGCCTTTCTTAATGTTTTTTTCTTTTTTCACGGGTTGCCTTACAGCTCCCGAAACCGTGTACCCCACGATACCCAGCATTTAGCCGATGGTATTTGTGAGGTTATACCTACCTAACGAGTGGCCAGTTCTGTTGAGGTATATTTTTTAGATGGAAAAGCCTCTAAGTGTGGTTTGTCGGATTATGTACATAAGTTTTTAATTACAAAAAAACCTATTGGTACATGCCGGGATCCGGGATCGAACCCGTGGTCTGTCTAGTTTATACCAGACGTCTTAACCACTCGGCCACCGACGCACGCACCTTAAATTTAATTTGCTGCTATCATTTTTCACATTTTATCAGTCAAGTGTAGGTCAAAGAATGCCCGGCCTGAAAATGTCCAACACTCCAGTTAGTTAGCTACACGGATTTACCCGGATATTGTAGGGTGGGACATTCTCGGGCCGGGAATTCCTTGGCCAGTCTGTTGAAGAAGGTTATATGCTATATAATATCACGCTACGACCATTAGGAGACCAGCCAAAACAATTTCTAAAATGTACCCATTGTTACAGATATGGCAGAAGCGACAGCAGGCCGTGTGCGTCCGTCACGCGTTCAAGCACTACGGTTCCAACAAGCGACCGAATCATGTCCTTAGTAATCTCAACATGACCGTACCTAAGGGTACTATGTAAGTACACGATTTTTAAAAACTTTTTTAATATTTATTTTTTTAGGAACTCTAAAAGATATCGAAATGAAACAAAAAGCAGATTCTAAGTCTGAGAACTCTTGACGATCCTTGAAAGTTTCATCAAAATCCATTTAGCAGTTTCGGAGCCTGTTCCGGACAAACCTTGGCCGTCCCAAAATATATAAAACATCATTTTGGTGGTAGTCTGGTATTAACTAGGCAGACCACGGGTTCGATCCCGGATCTCGGCCATGTGCCAATGGGTTTTTTTATAATTAAAAACTTATGTACTTACATAATTCGACAAACCACTTAGAGGCTTTTCCGACGTTATAGGAAAAACTATTTTGAAACAAACTACTACACTCTGTTCATTATATGATGGGTTGACTCTTGACTGATGAAGTTTCAATGAAGAAAATTCATATTAAAATATTATATTCCTATTATTACAAAACCAATTAAACTAATTAGATATTGTGTGTTATGGCTCCATCAGGGTTTTGATGATTCCGCCAATGTCAAGTATTATAGACGTCACAGTAACAATATTAATCGGTAGCTAACATATTCCCACCCACCGACTGTGATATGTCTTATTAATCACAGAATAATCACAACTATCACAGTGCGAACCGTATTCGTTGGTCGCCATGACATTACGTAGTATCTATTCTATTCTATTCTATTTTTTTCAAAATGGCTCCATCAGGGTTTTGATGATTCCGCCAATGTCAAGTATTATAGACGTCACAGTAACAATAAGCCGATAATCGGTAGGTAGAATGCTCCCGCCGGCCGTCACTGACTAATCACAACCATCACAGCACGGGCGGGATTAAACTGGATTCCCCAACACGTCTCCGCGGGAGCGTGTGCTATCCACCAAGGCGTGTCGTGGAATCTACGTAGTATCATATAATAATCAATATTACCTGTCACTGGTTTTTGTTACTCATTCTTAATTTCAATGGAAGGCAAAGAGGCTATCCCATACAGCCATTATTAAATAGATACACAATTAAACCAAATAGTTTGTATATGTCCACCATAAAGGTTATATAGGTATGTTAGAAATGCACCAACATAGTTTACAGTTTCACGTAATTATTACATAGGCTCTGTAAAAACATTTCCAGATGATATATTTTATAAATCAACGCAGCCTACTGATTATAATATATTTATAAATGATTCTAAATCTTATGTAATGTTGACATTCTGTCAACTTGATAACATAGGCTCAATACAAGCTAGGAACTATAGAAATATAGTAAGAAAAAAAGTAAGCTAAATTTTTTTTTTCACGGGTTGCCGACGCCGTACAGAAACCGTGTTACGATTCCAGGGTACCCAGCGGAAGATGAAGTCTTCCTCGTTTAGCCAATGGTATTTGTGAGGCTATATCTAACGAGGGGACAGGTCTGTTGAGGTATATTTAGACGGAAAAGCCTCTAAGTGCGGTTTGTCGGATTTTAATTAAAAAACCCAATTATGCCACGTTTCAGTTTCTTAACATATAACTATGTATATGCTATATTTATTATTTACTTTATCACATAGTATGTCAATAAAAGAATGGTATTGACACTTCCTCTCAGCGTGTTCTTTTGTATTGTCTTTGATTTATAGTCATGATTTTCCTTCAGAAAATTCGTTTCCTTGATATTTCAACGCGTTTTAATTTAAACGTTAACAACTGTTATGTTTACTAATCGTTGATTAACTTGTGATCAACCTGAAGAAATTGGGGGTGAAATCTTACTATCTAGTATCTTATTTTTTTCACGGGTTACCTTACGGCTTCCGAAACCCTGTTACGGTTCTAGATAGCCGATGGTATTGGTGAGGCATAATGCAGTAAATTATCTTGATTACATTTTTTCTTATAATAAAATAAAGACTAAGAAAACAATTTTACATGTCTGTTTCCATACGGTTGATCAAAATAATTTACGACAGATTCATAAAATTAAATAGAAGGCATAGGCAGTTTATTGTATTATCAAAAATTTTAATATCATAATTTGTAAAATATTAACATTTATAAGTATATAACTAGCAATTATTTCACATCTATCTCCGAAGAATTGCTAGCCAGAAATGCGCAGCCAAAAATTATGCGTGCACATTCCGGGTCGAGCATACTCGGGCCGGGCAATCCATGGTCTTGTGCCGAAAACATGTCGCGAACACATAAGAAAACCCCTGCTTACTTTTGACTTTAATTTTATTAACTTACATGACAACAATGACAATTTTATTTAAATAGAATAGAATGTAGAGAATATGAGAGAATGAGAGCAACGAAATTAATCTCTGGATTTATAATTCCAAATTATTTCGGGGATAAAATGTTACGGCAAAATCTATAGTCAATTTTGTAGTAATAATTAAAAAGTCCACATATAAAATTGTATTATTTATGTAAATAACAAGTAAACTTCCTAGTTAAGAAAATTATAGGAAAAACGTTAGAAATAATCTATTGAATGCCACCTCGACCTTTGATCGTAACCTCAATGGCAGAAAACATGCCATTTTTATACTACTACCACGCCTGGCTTCTGTAAGACTTACGACTTTTGATGTGTAACATCTTTGCTCTCGCTTTCGTGAAAAGGGACGGAAGTGTGTAACAGGAACCGGCGAAGCGCGCGCTATTTGATTTGACCGTCAGATGATACCAACCCCTTTTCCGAGAGGTTGGTACTGTCAGCCAACAGTGTGTGCGAGTGTGTGACGAGAAAGAGAAAGGGAAATAGAGAAGGAGAACGCATTAGCTTGTGTATAAAGTTTTAATGTTTTCGTATAATATTACCTAGGTGAGATGTCAGATGTTACACATCACATGCGATTACTGTAAGGCTCGCTCGTTTTTTTTTCACGCATCCTACTCAATATGATATCTTGGATAGAAGGTAATAATTCTATAATACAACAATTACTTTGAATCTTCTTCTTAGTCGTGGTGCTCTTGACAGAGCAGTCGTGGTGAATCATGGCGGTCCACAGCGCGACGCACCTTGCCATGTATTGACTCGCCATGGTTAACTCTCTTGGGAAGAATAGTGTAGTGCCCCTTGCCTTCTGCACCAGACATTTTGAGACTATTTAGGTCTTCAGGCTCGCTGTAGCCTCTTCCAGACAGTTTCCTAGCTAGGTGTAATATGGTTATACCACCATTGCTTGGTCGCCAACAAACGAGGTTGTTGTCTAGCAGAGGGTACCAAGCGTGCAGGTGAGGATGAAATTTGGGGTCGGATAGATCTTATTCCGTTCTTCTGTTAAACATATATACCTAAACAAGACAATCAATCTATTACAAAGAAATGTCAAAAAAGTTTTTTTTAAATAACCTTAATCAACTTCCATATTTTTCAAATAACTGGAATATTAATTGATTGATAATTGATAACAGCTATGGCTAAAACGTGAACCAATAATTTTGTTTGTTTGTTTGTTTGTTTGTTTGTACAAGGAAGAAACCAAATTGATAATAAAAATGAGTGACGCATCACAATAATTACATTGAACAAGGACGTCAATAAGACAAAAGATCTTTAACCTCTCGACGACAAAAATGAATACCTATTGTTTGTGTGCGCTTGCGCAGCTATTGTTTCGACAGTATCACGACTTTTATTAAATCTGGTATAGGCAGGTAACTAACATCTATACCTCAGAATACAGAATACATTCTTGAAACTGAGGCTAAAAATAGTACACTAAAATAGTGTACCTGGTTGTTGTATTTCTTTATAAAAAGACAATATAAGAAAAATGAATAATAACATACAATAGGTGTTATTTTTTATTAATATTATATATACTATCTCTTGTCCGCGTGGAATAGTGACAAGAATACTGGCTGCATTTTCAGTCATGTTGTCACCAAAAGAGATGATCTGTCGAGGGGATATATTAATAATATAATAATAAGAAAATATCCTAAAATTGGTAAATCGTGGCGAGAAGTTTCCGACACGGTTTCGGGAGCCGTAAGGTAACCACAATGACGCGTTAAGATTTCCGAAGGATTTTCATATGATAAATCCACTGTACAAATATATATGAGTTTGTCGTTTACATAAAATATTCGCATACTCTCGCGACATTACTAATGGCTTCCCATAAATTTTCTGCGGTTGTCACGTAATACATTATTATAAAACAAAGTAGATGTCTGTTAGTCTCCATAATTACCTGATCTATCATCACGCCTTTTATCCCAAGAACATTATGTATATTAATTTTACTTTTAGTTGTAAGTTGTGTATTTCTGCATACATTGTTTAGTCCACCAAATACCTTGCTTCCCGCTTTCACTCTCCTTTCAATTTCCTTGTCTATCTTTCCACTTTTGTACGACATAATCTACTTTTATCCCGTAAGGAATAATTCTTAAGATACATTAAAAAATATACACGAGCGATGTCTGGGCGGGAAGCTAGCAATTATTAAATTCAAATTCAAAATATAAGTAAACTTCACTGTTTTCCATGCTGTAAAAAGTCTACAACAATAAGAAAGAGAGAGTTTGTTTTTAGGAAGTGAACTCGAAAATTACTGGACCCATTTGAAAATTTCTTTCAGTGTCATGAAGCTTAATTTTTTTTTATTTAAAAAAATAAAGTTAAGCTCCAGTAAGATACAGCTATATTTGTAACTAAAACCGTAGGGTTGTATTATTATTATTTTTTATTTATTTTTTATTCTTCACGAGTTGCGTTACAACTCCCGGGAACCGTTGTCGGCCCCAGGGTACCCAGTGGAAGACAAAGTCTTCCTCATTTAGCCAATGAGTTTTTGAGGCTATACCTAACGAGTGGCCAGCTCTGTTGAGGTATATAGATGGAAAAGCCTCTTTGTACGGTTTGTCGAATAATGTTATTTTATTATAAAAAACCCATGTAGGAATCGAATTCGCGACTTTTCAGTGGCGAGCCGACGTCTTACCCACGCGACCACCGACGACATAGGGTTGTTATTTATCGCATTTAAAAAAACAAGAAAATGACGACCAAGACGTGTTCATGAAATATCTGATATCCCTATAAAATGTCAAATGCGGTACTAAAAATAGACGTGCATGTATGAAACGATGTGTAGATGTGGATGAAGCAAGAGAAGTATGGAAAGATCGAAAGAGGCATTCCATACTCTCTGCCTACCCCTTTGGGAAAGAGGCGTGGATATGTATGTAACGAGCGGAGTCGGGGTGGAATAATGATGAGATTAAATAATTTCTTGGCTGAGTAATTTTTTATTTATATAGGAAACCGCAGTGATGTCGTTACACAAATACAAAAATTGTCTATATAGTAGTGCGGTTTGAAAGTATATATATATACCTCCTATACATATAACATATAATAAAATCGTAGACTTTCCGTATCTGTACATTAAGGGGAAGTCAGTCATCAAAATCCAATTTTTAATCAAATTTTTCAGAAAACCTGATCTATTTACGAAACTGAAAAAAATATATATATAGATTTTAAGGATAGTTATGACAAATATTGTTATTGTTTTGAAAATATGATTAGAAACATTTTACTCGATAGAAAAAAATCCTAAATACACCTCTGAAAACTTTATTTATCTAATTTTATGGCTATAATATAGATGGTGCCATTACAAAAATTAACATGAATATTTTTTTGGTAATTATCTATCGTTTCATTGTAAAAGTATTTCTATGTTGTATAAGATTTTTTTTAATTGCGTTTTAAACAAAAATTATCGCTTACGTTGAATCGCTTACTGTCTGCTCGCGTGCGCGCGATTCTAGATAAATGCGTTCTGCTCTTTCATCACTCATTTTCCCATCGACCACTTCCCCGCAGTCGGCCATCTTACTTCTGTCAAAAATATGGCAAATCTCAATTAACCCTAGAAAAATGAGTGCATTTATACCATCGATCTAGAATTCCATCTTACTTCTGTCAAAAATATGGCAAATCTCAATTAACCCTAGAAAAATGAGTGCATTTATACCATCGATCTAGAATTTTTTTTTCTAGATCAATGATTTATACAACATTTTCAACTTAAATTGCTGATAGTTATTATTTTAAATTGGATAAGCCATATTTTTATTATTAAGACTTCTAAATAACCATAGTTTTTAAAAAGCAAATGCGTTTTAAAAGCTATGACTAATAAAAACTACGGCTATTTAGAACTCTAAATAAATACAAAATTGTAACTATTAGATATGTTTCTACACTGTGAAAGAATACTCAACAAAAAAATTTTAGAATATAGTAATAGTTATGCTTGGAATGCTATGGATTAATGTAATATTGTGTAGGTTTTATATAAATGATATGTACCTACTTTTTGCATACCAGGAATCTGGTGAAAGTGTAAATGTACCTACCTTTCTGCAAATAAATTTCTTTCTTTCTTTCTATAACCTATAAAAACTAATACTGTCAAATATGCTTTCATAACAATCAGCGTACGCTAGGGGGACAGTTGCATCCCCTAGATGTTGAATGCCCATCCCCTGAATCTTATCTTGAAGTCAAGCTAATTATTCTATTTTCTTTTTTTTTTGTTTCTTTACGTTGCCTTACAGCTCCCGAAACCGTGTTACGGTTCCAGGATACCCAGCGAAAGACCGAGTCTCCTTCGTTTAGTCGATGGTATTTGTGAGGCTACACCTAACGAGTGGCTAGTTCTGTTGAGATATATTTAGGTGGAAAAGCCTCTAAGTGTGGTTTGTCGGCTTACGTACATAAAAGTTTTTAATTAAGAGGCTACCTTCATATTAAATCATATTTTTCAAATCGTTTTGAGTGAAACCTAAAGCTCTTACAAATACAGAAAAAATTACATGTTATAAGTAATCATATTTCATATTAATCTGTTAATCGTATAACATGTTTTAAGAAACTTTGCTCTATAGAAAAAAATTGCAAAGTAGCCTCTAAAAATAGTCTCCTTTCCAAATTTCTCATTAGTACATGAAGTATTGTTTATTAAATTAAGTACAAATTTGTATCATCTATTACTAAAGTAAGATGTTAATTTAGATTTTCGATAAAGCTACTTCTTTAATTTAAATAAATTATTTTTGATTTGTCACTTAGGACGTTTGTTCCAAGCACCTTCCGTGCGCCTCTTCTCTTTTGTTTCTATTCAATGCGACAGAGAGAGATTCAGCGGAGAGACCAATCGATCACGTAGCGCTAGGGTAGCGCTAGAGTATCGTATGCAGCTAGGCCACGCCCCTCAAACTATGATTTTATTTGAATGTATCGTCTTAAAAAACCCATTGGCATGGCCGGGATCCGGATCGAACTCGGGGTCTGTCTAGTTAATACCAGACGTCTTAACCACTCAGCCACCGACTCACATGTCTGTTTTCTTGTATCAAAAAATATATTTATTCATATGACTAGCGTTAGAACATTGAATTATTATATCCGGAACGATGTCATTAGAGAAGAAAAGTAGTTTACCCTGATTTGGATACGTTGAAAGAATGAAGGATGGAAGATTGACTAAAAAGGTTTATATGGCTGAAGTAAAATAATGCTGGCAGAGAACGACTTAGGTATACTTTTATTGAACATATAAAAAATGTATTGATCGATGGCAATATTTAAAGTACACACAATCGCCGAGCATTATGAAAGGTATGATCAATATAAAAGAAACGAAAAAGGTATGTCAGGATCGTAACAAATGGCATTCGATAGTCTCTGCCTACTCCTCTTGCCCTTGTGTATTATGCCCCCCTCTCCTCCTAGAGCGACATCCTATTGTTTTTTTACCAACGGTATTTCTCGGAGGCACCTAACGCTTATTGCTTAAGTCAATTACCCTAAATAATGTAGGTACTAAGTCCGGCCTTACCTTTCATCGCTCAACAATTTCGTAATAGTACTGACGCAAAGTGACGCGCAAATTCATGATGATATAGAAACAAAATTAAAACACACATCTTCACGGCCTTTATAGCTTGCGATGTGGCCAGAGACAAAAGTAACAGTGTCCAATTTTTTACAATTACATTTATTCTTCAAAGGATGCCTTACAGCCTTACAGCACAGCTCCCGAAACCGTAGTCACCAAACACAGTTCACTTGTCAAGGCAATAAGTCCACGACATGTTTCGTTTCGACTCAAATTGACGCAAGGAATGTACGGCCTGAGAATGTCTAACCCTAGAATCTCCGGACAAATCCGTGAACTATCTTTGCCCGACCCAGCAACGTCCTGAGTATACCCTACTCAGCCCTACTGGATTAAATAATAATATGCACCAATTTTGTTTAACATTGGATATCTCATCAGATATATCAAAATATATCTCAACAGAACCACTCGTTAGGTATAGCCTCACAAATACCATCGGCCTAAACGAGGGAGACTTGGTCTTCCGCTGGGTACCCTGGAACCGTAACACGATTTCGTGAGCTGTAAGGCAACCCGTGAAAAAAGAAAAAAAATTGGAAGGCTTGGAAAACGGCGACCGCAATTATTTTGAAAGATAAATAGTACCTACTAGATGACCCTTGCAAAAACTTCGCACCGTTAGTTCAAGTGATCTCCAACAGATGGCGTCTTTTACATATATTATTCTAACTTTAAAAGAAACATTTAATTTTGATTTATTTGATTATTTTAGAGAGGAAAATAATCTTCAAAATGGCGAATCAAACATTAATTTTGATAGATAGGTACATCTAATAAACTCACAAAATATAGACACTGTTACACCGCAACGTTTAAAGTCGTGATGGTGTTCTTGTCTTGTACCTACAAAACCAATTACCTACATTAAAAACTTTCCTTCAAGTAGATTCTGTTTCGTAGGTTAAAAATATGATGTAATATTTTATGCTTTAGTTTAGTTTTTGCTCTCAGTAGATGAAAGTAAAATTTCGTAATGTCAGTACGTTAATTTAACTTCTGTTACGCTGACCAAGATCTACATTGGGGGCAATAGCATGGACATTATACTGGCTGGTAATAACTGGTCCGGTATCTCACAGAAAATGTTCGGTCCGGCCGCCGTATGATCGAGATTGAAGACAGGCCACACATTAGCAATGTAAATCATACGATCTAGATCACATGCAATTCACTCACCCACACAAACACAAGATTCGATTAAACAAAGGCGTATGGATGTGTGTGTGTGACAGATCGTTCCGATCATCGAAATCAAACACAACGATTTGAAAACGGATGGTGGGCCGCGCGATAAGAATTGGCGACCGGCCGGGGATTGGACGAATGTGTGACCACCTTTAGACTTCATGTTAAAATACTCTATGTTGTAATTTTGTATAGGTATCAAATGTAGTGTTGGCTCCAAGGCCAGCTCCCCATAGTATAATTGTTTTTTAAAAAGGAAATAGAGGCGGGATGCAAATGTTTGTGGATCGTTGCTCTCAGTTATCTTCTTGTATGTCTGTCAAAAACATCGCAAATACAACATTTCCATTGCATACCGTTAATATTTATTATTTTATTTTAGATTTGCGTATAGCCGTGCTTTTGCGTTTTGAAAACTATGGCGGCCCTATTTAGAACTAACTATCAGCAATTTGAGTTGAAAATGTTGTATAAATAAACTATTTTTTCTAGGATTAATTAAGATTTGTCATATTTTTGATAGAAGTAACTATGGCCGTTCTTAAAAATCTACACTAACATAATTATCGGTTTACATAAGCCCCGTTATGTTTTTTAATAATGTGACAACATTTTATCCCCAAGAATTTTAGGGTATGTTTGTGAAACTTAATTAAAATTGCTTTTAGTATAAAATAATATAATATGCAAATTATTATGATAAAGAAAATGCAATGCCACTTTATAAGGAGAACTATAAATAAGTGGCATAACTAGCCAATAAATAAAATATAAAAATGATTTAAGTATTTTTTAAGTCGCATTTTTTTAATGTCACAAGGATTTTATACTTATTATTACCGAAAGGTGTTTGCAATTATCGTCCTTGCGTCGAATTTAAAAGCATTTAATCTTTTTTTAATAATTACATCAGAATCACTACATATTATAAAACAAAGTTTTCGTTTGTTTGTCTGTCTGTCACGCAAAAACTACGGAACGGATTTTGTTGGGGTTTTCACTATTAGATAGGTGGATTCACTGGAAAGATTTACAAGTATTAAAAATGGGCCTATCATATTTAGGAGCTGAGCATTAACAGTATAAATGAATCAAGTCGGGGAAAAAGTTAGCCCTAGCGAGTTTTCATGGCGTATGCAGTCACTCCGTCAGAGATAATATAAGAAAGAATTGTGTAGAATTTATTTTACACTTTATTCCTAAAAAATGTTTTTATGGTTTAAATTCACTTTTTCGCAGAAAAGCGTAATAATTATGTTTGTTCAAATAGACATTTGGAAATAAGCTTAACAGACGACGTATTCGAAAAACAACTACCTTGCTGACAACTTATTAGTAGAGCAACCTCTTTGCTGATAACACATTTGTAGAGCAACCTTCTTGCAGACAACCTATTCGTAGAGCAACCTCCTTTCAGACAACCTATATGTAGAGCAACCTCCTTTCATACAACCTGTTTGTAGAGCGACCTTCTTGCAGACAACCTATTCGTAAAGCATCTTCATTTCAGACAACCTTACATTTAAATTTTTAAGCAATATTCTCTTATTTTTCTCAATAAAACACATTATAATTAAAAAAATATTATGTTTGTTTTAGATATGGTCTTCTAGGAGCTTCAGGCTGCGGAAAGACTACCCTGCTGTCATGTATTGTGGGCAGACGAAAACTCAACAGTGGAGAAATATGGGTTTTGGGAGGCAAACCAGGCACAAAAGGTAAAATTTAACACTAGAAAAAATCATTTACTTTATATGTTTGTCTTTTACGAGCTCAAAAATGTTCATATGAGTAATGAGCATAGCCTATGTGCATACGAAATAATGTAGCTTCACAACAGTGGATTTTTTTTTCAAAACTCTCCTCTTATTTTCGAGTCCGTTACGAGACGGAAGTGGCATCAAACACTGTTATAAAGGGACCGCTGTAGCTAATTTAATACAGTTCAGTAGTAAATAATTTATCTATTAACCGATGCACCTGTTTTTAAACGACTTCAAAAAAAAAGGAGAAGATTCGGTTTTTTTTAATGTCCCATTTTTGTTTTGTTGAGTAATATTTCAGAAATTTTGATAAAACTGTATTTTAAGGCAATTTTTGTCATACCTCGATGAAAATGCCTATTGCGATTAAAAAAAATATACCGACTTCAAACATTGTTCAGTGAGAAGCAAGAAATAATTAAATATTTCGTTTCGCCGTTCAATTTGAAGACGGTTGGTGCCAAATTAGAACCTACCTAGCTCTAAATTTCACTAATCTAGATAATTAATTACAAACACAAATAACATTGAACAGATCTTATTTAGAATTTATTTTAATTTTGTAGCCTAATTTGGCACCAACCCACTTCAAATTCAACGGCGAAACGAAATATTTAAATTACTTGTTTTTCAGTGAACAATGTTTGAAGTCGGTAGGTATATAAATAAAACATGAGCGAGCCATACTGTTGGCTGACAGTACCAACCTTTCGGAAAATGGGTTGGTACCATCTGACGGCCAACTCTACCGTCGCGCGCGCTCATTGGTCAAATCAAATAGCACGTGCTTCCTGTTATACACTTCCGTCCCTTTTCACCATTTTTTTTATTTTTCTCAGGCTCCGGAGTACCAGGCAAGCGTGTCGGTTACATGCCACAAGAGATAGCTCTATACGGCGAGTTTACTATCAAGGAGACAATGATGTATTTCGGATGGATATTCGGTATGGAGACCAGAGAGATACGTGAGCGGCTGAGATTCTTGCTCGATTTTTTGGACCTGCCTTCCGAAAACCGCATGGTCAAGAATTTGAGGTTAGTACCGAAATATATACCGTTTTATAAATAAAAATTAAATGCTGCTCGTTGGTGAGCGTATCACTTGAGAACGGCTGGACCAATTTGTCAATTGATTTCTTTAATATGATTTTCTATGTGATTTTTGTATGAACACAAGACCATAATAGGGGATGAAAGGTGTTGGCAGGTGTTCCACACAAATTTATTTCTACTTATTTTTCGATGATGGCGATGATGGACAAGGTTGGAAATATTAAAAGTACACACAATCGCCGAGCATGTATGAAAGGTACGATGAATATAAAAGAAGCGAAAGAAGTATGTCAGGATCGTAACAAATGGCATTCGATTGTCTCGGTCTACCCCTCTTGGGATGAAAGGCGTAATAATAAACACTCTAAGATACAAACATATTCTTAAATTCTGTCGCCAAAATTTATACATGTATTCAATTCGTGTTTTTTTTTTTTAGAGGCTTTTCCATCTAAATATATCTCAACAGAACTAGCCACTCGTTAGATATAGCCTCACAAATACCATCGGCTAAACGAGGGAGACTTAGTCTTCCGCTGGGTACCCTGGAACCGTAACACGGTTTCGGGAGCAAAACACGTGAAGAAAAAAAAAAAAAAAAAAAAAAAAAAATCAATTCGTGTCAAAAGCTCTCACGATTTTTTTTTCTTCATGAGTTGCCTTACAGCTCCTGAAACCGTGTTACGGTTCCAGGGTACCCAGCGGAAGACCAAGTTTCCCTCTTTTAGCCGATGGTATTTCTTTTATATTTTTTTATACTCTAAAAATGAAAGATAAATAAATTTTAATATAGTTAAAAAAGACACAAATGCTGAAATATTACTTTTCAAAATATTGTGTGACAGAGAACCACATCTTCACGACATTTATAAAGTATCGTGTGGTCAGATATACCAGTACCAGTTTTTCCTATTAAACAGAACAGGTGGCAAGCCTGTTGCTGCACTTTATGGACCTACATGTGTCACTTCTTTAATATATAATATCTGTTTTTTTAGAAGAAGACGGATTTATGTAAAGTCCTTATCTACCACAGAATATATAACTGCTAATGCGACCCATACAATAACCGTCATTTTCAATCCCATTATTTTGTAAGCGAAGCCGCGCTTAAAGTATATTTGCTAGAACCAGAAAAATATTTTTATTATTAAGTAAAATTTTAAGGTTAATTGTTAACAAACAAATGCTAATACATTTTTAATGTTCGTTTGTTTAAAATTGTTTTAAAACAACAATATTTTATTTATTTAAATATATTATTTAAGTTTGTTAAGGTACAGAATACACATTAAGGTACAGGAAATATTTAAATTTATTGTTTTAATATTATTGATATACATAGAGAACTAGAATTGCAAAACGAAAAAGTAACCAGATACCTATAGGTCATTTATTAGAGCTGACGTGAACTAATACATTTAAATATCGAACATGCCAGCTCTTGTAACAACCTCTTTGTACGACAACCTTTCTGAAAACAACAACGTTACTGTTAAGGGTCCTTAGCAGTTGGCCATCTTACTTCTGTCAAAAATATGTCAAATCTTAATTGAGTAGGTATTTATACATCATTTTCAACTCAAATTGCTGATAGTTATTATTTTAAATGGGATTAAGCCTAGGCGTAGTTTTTCAAACAAACATTGCTATTGCGTTTTAAAAACTATGGCTTTTGAGTTAAAAATGTTGTATAAATAAACTAAGTTTTCTAGAATTAATTGAGATTTGCCATATTTTTGACAGATATAAGATGGCCGACAGCCACGGACCTTTCTAAATTGCAAGCCTAAACAATTTCTCAAGAACATATTCTTATTTTTTTAATAAAACATACCTACTCTAATCGATCCAGTAGTTTTCGAGTATACTTCTTACAAACAATGACTCGCACTCCCTTTATAATATTAGTATAGATCCAAACATTGTCAAAGATCTAGCTATGTTTAGAGAATTATCAAAAATTTTCACACGAAATTTACAATGCCCTTTGTTCCGCACGGTTAATGGCTCCTTCCAGTCTGTGTCAAAATATCAATTACCTAAAAAGATTTAAGCGAAAAATCAATTTTCTATGCCACTCTATCATTTAATACTCGTTTGGCGTAAACAATGTATATCTTTGTTTAATTTGCTCTTGGATTGCGATATGATGTTCCATCTATCATGAACACCTTGTTAAAAAATAAAGATAGGTACCTACTCAGTCAGAAATAAAGACTTGGACTTCCATATCTTATCATTCCATGAGCCGATTACAACTTTAACAAATATCGTTTAGCATTTCTTGGTCTAGTCTAGATAGTGATATATAATTTTTTTTTTTTTAAATAACACCATCTTATAAATAAAAATAATTAATCAAAATTGGCGTACAGAATTCCCGACCCAGGCAGGCCGTGTGGAAGCCAGTACACGAATTCCGGCCCGGAGATGCTCGAGCCGGGCAATCCGTTGGCACTTGTGCCTAGAGCATTTCGCGAATCCATAAGATTTCCTCCTACCAAAAATCGCGCTTATAGAAATTTTTACTTAAAATACTAGCTTTCCGCCACGATTCGCATTTTGATTTTTTTAAGTATAAATAATATTTTAGAGCTAAGTTTCCTCCTATCCAAACTTTTTGAGCATACTTCTTAAGTACGGTCCACTGAAATTGACCACAGATTCGTCCAATTCCTATAACAAATGGCCTATAGATGTTATGGCGGCCGGAATGGGAAATTTTCGGTGCGATGCCGGACCAATGTGTGGCCAACATTACAAACAAACTCACTTCCGTTTCTTTACTCCTGTGCTCACACTCTGTCTTTATAACATACTAGCGACCCTCGGCTTCGCCTGTGCAATTTTAATATCACATACTCATCTGATCCCGTTGACATTGACATTATTGTTTACTACATCTATTCTATCTATTAGTGAAAACCGTATCAAAATCGGTCTAGTAATTTTTCAGTTCAAACATATATACTTACCAACATATATTTTTATATATTTAATTTGTTTTTCCACAGTGGTGGTCAACAACGTCGTGTATCATTTGCTGTAGCTCTGATGCATGATCCAGAATTGTTGATATTGGATGAACCTACAGTAGGTGTGGACCCTCTACTAAGGCAGTCCATATGGAACCATTTAGTTCGCATCACGAGGCCCGGCGACAAAACTGTCATCATCACGACTCATTACATCGAGGAGGCGAGACAGGCGCATTGTGTAAGTGTTTTTAAGTTTATTTTTGTTGTATAACGCCTTTCAATTCAAATATCTAACGTATCGCAAATTTTGAACATTGACACGTCAGCTCATAAAATATCAAATGTTTATTAAGTCCTTATAAATTCAAATATCGAACGTGTCAACTCTTATAAATTCAAATATAGAACATGTCAGCTCTTATAAATTCAAATATCTAACGTATCACAAATTATGAACGTGTCAGCTCATATATCAAATATCAAACGTTTATTAAGTCCTTATAAATTCAAATATAGAACATGTCAGCTCTTATAAATTCAAATATCTATCGTATCACAAATTATGAACGTGTCAGCTCATATAATATCAAATATCAAACGTTTATTAAGCCCTTTTGAATTTAAATATCGAACGAGTCAGAACGTTAATGATTTGATCCGATTGTATTTGATTTATAAATTCAAATATAGAACATGTCAGTTCTCATAAATTCAAATACCTAAATAGTACGTTTGAGCTTTTTTATATTTAAATATCGAATGTGCCAGAGGTGTTAAAAATGACCGATCACCAAAATAAGTAAATACAAAAACAAATACTTACTACAAATAAACAGATGGACGGACATGGCGTGATAAACAAAAAACAATTGTTTTGTGTTCGGTTAAACAATAAACATCAAAGAACTGCAATATTTTTAAGCCATTTTAAAGATTATTTTTCTCTCTAATCACGAAAAATAAACAAACCTCAACTAATTTACTTAACTCTATGTGATCAATACATTATATTTTATCTTAGAAATTCTGGTATCTATTAAACCAACTAATGATAGCTAAAAATTTCATCAAAATAGACTCGGATATTAGATTCGGAGGCTACTCTGGTCTGGTCAAACATTCAGACAGATTTAAAGCACAGCATCACGCCTGTACTATTTTAGATATAATAATATTACACAATGTAGGTACCTACCCACGTATACAAATCGTATCAAAAAAAATATTTAAAATTAAAAAAAAAGACACATTTCACCTTTTTACTGCCAAATAAAAGTGATTTCCTGAAAAGGGACGGAAGTGTGTTACAGGAATCCGGGGAAGCGCCCGCTATTAGATTTGACCAATGAGCGCGCGCGGTGATAGAGTTGGCCGTCAGATGGTATTGGTACTGTCCGCCAATAGTATGTGCGTGTGTGAAAGTGAGAGGGAAATATGAGAAGGAGAACGCATCAGCTGTGCGCGCTTAACCTACAATGTTGTGTATAAAGTGTTAATATCTTCAGGATATAATGTTAATGTTGCTTATTACCAAGGTGGCTAGTTAAAGCAGACATCTGAACCAATTGGCCACCGACACATTTTTTATTATAATTGTGGCGGCACATCGCGTCGCGTCGATAGATGTCGCACCGTTACTAACTCATTGAAACCTGTATCGAGCCGTTGAAAATATTTAATAGATTGGCATATATGTAACTTTCCAACGATGTGCGTCGGGGAGTATTCCTTTTACTCATAGACGTTGGATTGTTGTATGTAGCCATTTCTATATTGGTGACCCCGTATGAACACGCCTGTATTCCTGACCCCGCAATGCCCCGCATCCTTCTTCCACTTCCCACTGACCAGACCGCCGGCCCGACATGACGACAGGTCATACATCACGACAGGTGATTCAGCCGCGATACAGTCCACCACACAGTCCATCACTGCTGACAAAGCTAAAATGGATGTTGGTTTTCATACTGTATCGACCTCTGGTCTGGGAAGGGAGTCATGTGGCGGCACATCGCGTCGCGTCGATAGATGTCGCACCGTTACTAACTCATTGAAACCTGTATCGAGCCGTTGAAAATATTTAATAGATTGGCATATATGTAACTTTCCAACGATGTGCGTCGGGGAGTATTCCTTTTACTCATAGACGTTGGATTGTTGTATGTATTGCCATTTCTATATAATAATTGATTTTCATACCATAACGACTTTAATTTACAGATAGGGCTGATGCGTAGCGGACGTCTGCTGGCTGAAGAGTCCCCTCAAGCTCTTCTCACGATGTACAACTGTATATCACTTGAAGATGTCTTCTTGAAGTTATCACGAAAACAAGGTTTGTTGTATGCAAACTTATATTAATAACTAGCATTCCGCCAAAATTTACGAACAAAATAAAATATACCCTGTAATACCCCTACCCCTACCCCTACCCTGTTTCCCACGACTTCGTACGTGTCTATTTCAGAATGTTGGCAAACATACACTTCATACATAGCTTTTGTCATGTTCACCTCTGCCCACCCCGTTCCCGTCGTCATGCCGTGATGGTATATAGCCTATGTTACTCAGTGATAATGTAGCATTCTAATGGTGAAAGAATGATCAAAATCCGTCCAGAAGATTTTGAGTTTATTCGTAACAAACATACAAATCTTTCCTCTTTATAATATTAGTATAGATACTTTATTTGATAATATGGTACAATGGACAACATTTCATTTTTCGTAAGGTACCAAAATTCGAAAACCGTTTGGAGATTACATGCTAGATAGCTTATTTTTCATTTTTTTTATTTTTTTATATCCTTTAATTTTCGAGTTATTATAAAAATACTGAAATATTGAAAAATAAGGATTAATAGGTGTCCTAATCTGTGCTAACCCTCTAATTTAAAAATACTAATGTCTGTTGGCAGAGTTGTTAGTTATTGAACTCAGGTGTTGCCTTCTATTAATTTTACCCATTTTTATTCCATTTGAAGCTAAATTAATAATTATTCTTTAAATATAATTATAAAAATACCTACCTACATACTATCATTATTCACCAACTAATGTTACAAAAATTGAATAATAATATATATCAAAACTATAGCGAATACAAAGAACAAAACAATAAATCAAACAAGAAAATGCTAAAATCTGTTTGTCACACGCTGCTTAACATCTGTTATCGGCCTCACACTAACTGCTTTTTAAACATTTCGTTTTTTCTCAGGTCAAGCCAACCAAGTGGTGGAACTAAACGTTACTGGCGGATCTCTCGGACTTAACAAAATGTCTAAACGCGAGGAAGCGCCTTATGCGGCTGAAGATGCTCAAGTGGTCGGCCTTAACTTCCATCAGAGCAAGGAAGTCCTCATCACAGACCATAATGGAATTTCTAATGGAGACGTGAGTATCTATCTATCAAAAAAATAATCTTCACCGGGGTACCCAGCGGAAGGCAGAAGATTTTTTTTTGAGGCTATACCTAACGATATGTACTGTTGAGGTATTTAGATGGAAAAGCCTATTTGTATGGTTTGTCGGATAATGTACATAGATTTTTTTATTATAAATCTATCTATCATTAAGCCTTTTATCCCAAGAGGGGTAGACAGAGACAATTGAACGCCATTTGCTACGATCCTGATATACCCATTTTGCTTCTTTTATATTCATCATACCTTTCATACATGCTTGGGTATTATGTGTACTTTTATCACACGATCTTCGTAGCACATCATATTATGTCTACGGCGTAGCACTGACGTAGCTACGAAGCTTTACTAGGTTACTAATACGCTTATAACTATTTATATATTAAGGATAGATATATGTTATCGCAGACTTTTATGTAGATAATTTTATTCTACACAATTCTTTCCTACATAATATCTCTGACGGATTACACAGCTTTTCGCCTACTTGATTAATTTTTTTTTCTTTACGGGTTGCCTTACAGCTCCCGAAACCGTGTTACGGTTCCAGGGTACCCAGCGGAAGACCAAGTCTCCCTCGATTAGCCAATGGTATTTGTGAGGCTATATCTAACGAGTGGCTAATTCTGTTAAGATATATTTAGATGGAGAAGCCTCTAAGTGTGGTTTGTCGGATTATGTACATAAGTTTTTAATTAAAAAACCCATTGGTACATGGCCGGGATCCGGGATCGAACTCGGGGTCTGCCTAGTTAATACCAGAAGTTTTAACCACTCGGCCACCGACGCATATTTTGTTATATCTCTGACGGATTACACAGCTTTTCGCCTACTTGGTTCATTTATACTGTTAATGCTTAGCTCCTAAACATGATAGGTCCATGTTTAATACTCGTATACCTTCCTAGTGAAAACGGCACCGAAATCCGTTTTTAAATAGTTTTTGCGTAAAAAGGTCACAAACAGACAGACGCAGCGGGGGGTTTATTTTATAATATATAGGTAGTGATTATTGGCTTGTGTTTTAGAAGATATCGTGTTTATATATGTAATTTATGCTATTTGTTATCTAGATCCCGATCAAAACTCCCGTTGGTGAAATAGCGGCGGACTGCAAAGAATGTACTGGATCCTCCTGCTTCAGTGTAAGTACTTTGAAAATACTACCATATAATGCCATATTGCGTACGACTCGCACGCAGATTTTTCCGGACCATAGAATCCGGGACCTCTGGATCACTCTGGAATCATAAATAAGTACTACAATTTATTCGATATGTCAACTTTTTTTTTAACTAAATGATGGCGTCTTTTCGTCTTTCGGCAAAACTTTGAAAATTTAGTACCTATAAAAAACAAAAATATTCTAATTAGTTGCTTAAAATGACTTATTTTTTTAAATAAAAATATAAAAGACATACCAACCTTAGTTTTCACTTTATATATAAAAAAATACGAATTGAAAAATTATAAATATGTTTGTTGGTAACTGAAAATTGCTAGAATAATGTAGCGTGAAATTTTTTTTTAGTTTTGGAGTAGGTATATTTTTTACAAAGATTAATTATAATAATTTAACACTTTTCGTTGGTAAGCGCATCACTTGAAAACGACTGTACCGATTTGGCAAAATTTTGATGATCGTAATAGTTTGAATAAGGTATTTTAGAGAACAAAAAATTGGAAAAGTTGCTTGGAAAATTGGAAAAATCGGGAAAAACTGAAAGTGTTTTCTTCTATGGACGACATTAGGGGATGAAAGTTAAAATGGACTTCACGGGGCGGAAAGCTAGTATTAAAATAATATTAATTTTAGGGTTCCGTAGTCCTTTAACATTTCTGTAAATTTTCAGTTTACTTCGCGTGGAAAAATTAAAGCTCTAATCCAGAAGAATTTCTTGCGGATGTGGCGTAACATTGGCGTTATGTTGTTTATATTCGTGCTACCTGTAATGCAGGTCATTCTGTTCTGTTTGGCCATCGGCAGGGATCCGAGTGGACTTCGATTGGTGAGTTATGTTCAATAAAAGTACACATAGGTCGTCGGTATAATAATTATACCTACACCTAGCTAGATAACTGGCTGGAAGACGCTACAGCAAGCCTGAAGACCTAAATAGTCTCAAAATATCTGGTGCAGAAGGCAAGGAGAAACCACAGCACTATTCTTACCAAGAAAGTTAATCATGGCGAGTCAATACAAGGTGCGTCGCGCTGTGAGCCGCCATGATTAACCACGACTGCTCTGTCGGCACTACGACTGAGAAGAAAGAAGAATGTCATCCTCTCCCAGCATTCCCTTTCACCTTTTACTCCAACATTTTTTTTCACTCCACATTCTTCTATAATAAGACAATTAACTTATCTGTTGCTAAATTTGCTATTTTGGTGATTTCTGGCGATCAATTCCTAACAAATCCATATGTTACAGGCTATCGTAAACGACGACGTTCACGTAATGGATGGGTTCTGTCCATACAACCACAGTTGCTCCATGAAGAACCTATCTTGTCGATACATAGCGCATCTGAAGAACAGTTCTATGGTCACGTCCTACTATCCAGACCTGGATTCAGCTCTAGATGCGGTGAGAGCGGGCGATGTATGGGGCACGGTGTATTTTAACGAGAATTATACCGACTCACTTGTTGCACGATTGGCTTTGGGTAAGTTTTAGTTTTATTTGAGGGAGGAATATTTGAAAAATCTAAGTAAGATTATAACTGCGACTGTGTGTTTGTTTTTTTGTGTGTTTGTCTTTCTTTCACAGCAATACAGATATTTTTTTGCCAACTGTCCATATTAAACAAAACAAGTGGCAAGCCTGTTGCTGCACTTAATAGACCTAGATGTGTCACTTCTTTAACAGACATAAATATCTGTTTTATTTTATGAGAATATTCAGAAGCTATTTTGAAAATAAAATGCTAGTTTTTTAAGGACTTTTTTTTTTGAGGATAAAGTACCTTATTGTTTGTATATTTTATACCGGATATTGGTGACTCGCCGTTTACTAAATGAGCCTCCTAAAACAACCACCATTTTTGAGCATTTCTGCCGGCAGTAAGAGAGGCAACATTGGTGTAAGCGGCTGGGGGTGTCGAGAGGTGTGACACCGGTTTCACATATAGCTTCCCCGTTATTATTGTTATATCTAATGTATAATTTAACTTCCTTTTTTTTCAGCCGACACAGCAGACGAAGAGACCATAGATTCGTCAGAGATAGAAGTATGGCTTGACATGTCCAATCAGCAGATAGGGTTAATGCTCAACAGAGATATACAGTTCTCATACAGGGATTTCGCTAAGGTAAAATATATTTTTAAGAAGACGGCTCATGATTTTTGTACCATACAAATCAGAGGTTTCATTTTTACAGTTTTACGCGAAAACTGTATGTGCTAGGCTCGACATTAAAATTGCATTTCAAAGATAAATATATTCTAAAGTTTCTCATGGAAAGAAAATAACCAACATCAGTTATATCTAAGTTTTATGAAGTCTTGAAAATCCTAAATTTCACGCGTATTTCAGCCAAGTTTGTAACTTGAGTTCTCTTAATATATTTACTATTTAATAATTTATAATTTCACATCCTTTAAAAATACACTAACTAGAATTTGATAATTCTAATAGTTTTTGTTAAATGTTTTTCGAAATACCGATTTTGTTGAGAAATCGTATTTTCTCATTTTTCTGGTACGTGAATATTGGTCTATTTTATCTTATCCTTAGTAACCTTATCGATTTTAATAGTAGTCCATTTCGCTTACATCTTTCTAAAGGATATGGACAAAATAAGCCGCGCGTAAAACTGAGCTCGTTGCGCTGTGATGCGTCGCCTTAAAGACCTACCCCTACCCCTACCCTTATCACTTAGGGGTATGAAAAATAGATTACGACCGATCATGGGCCCTACCGAATATACACAAAAAAAATCATAAAAATCGGTCTAGCCGTTTCGGAGGAGTATGTCAACTAACTTGGGACACGGGAATTTTATATATTAGATTTCTCAAAGGTATTTTTTGTCGGTATCATATATCTCCATTAATACTGTATCAAAGTAAATGTTTGATACGCCCTTTCAAAGATTATTCTTCCCTCTAATAACAAAAAATAAATAAACAAATCAATTTTTTTTTAATAAGGACTTATTTATTGATATTATAAAAGGCTTTTTGATTGAAACTACAATCCGACCACCCATCCTTTCCTTCTCGTACGTTACTTAACCTCTAGTTTAACCAAATGTGTAATATGTTACAGGACTTATTGGAGACGTGTGAATACAACCCCAAGATCGGCGACATACCTATAGAGTTCAAAGAGCCCATCTACGGTGACAATAAGCCTTCATTCACAGACTTCGTAGCTCCCGGTGTTATTTTAACGTAAGTTTAATAGATAAATTTCCAATTTGTGTATCCCTAGAGGATTTATCTATCTATCATCACGCCTTTTATCCCAAGAGGGGTAGGCAGCGACTATCGAATGCCATTTGTTACAATTCTGACATACCTCTTTCGCTTCTTTTTAACCGACTTCAAAAATCTTTTGTTTTTTATGTATGTTCCCCGATTACTTGAAGACGCCTGAACCGATTTGGATTTTTTTTTTAAATATATATATAATATACTTCCCTGGTGGTCCCGGTCCCATGGTCATCAGGTCAGAATCTGATTATGGGATCCTGGAGAAATTGAAAACTCTTCAAATTTTATTTACACTTATAGCGACTTGGGTATTTTTTTTAAAGTGACTTGTGCATTTTCTTTCGGAAAGTACACTTTTCAAGTCGGGACATTTTTTTTAAAAGGCAATTATATGTTCATCATACTTTTCATACATGCTCGTCGATTGTGTGTACTTTTAATATTTCCATCGATCAATACATTTATATGTTTAATAAAAGTACACCTATGGGATTTATTTCGATCATATGGAAATAAATTAAAAATTAAGTTACATAATATGTTACATGCTACGAATAAGCTTTTCTACAAAAATGCGTTTAGATGAATAAATAAAATATTATCATTGCCAAGGCACATATTATAGAACAAAGTTCCCAGCCGCGTCTGTCTGTTTGTCACCTTTTCACGCAAAACTACTGAACAGATTTTAATACTGTTTTCACTATTAGAAAGGATGGTTCACGAGGAAGGTTTACGAGTATTAAACATGAACCTATCATGTTTAGGAGCTGAGCATTAACAGTATAACTGAATCAAGTCGGGGAAAAAATTTGCTCCAGCGAGTTGTCATGGTGTATGCTGTCTAATTCGTCAGAAATAAAACGAAATGATGTAGGAACGAATTGTGTAGAGTAAAATAATCTATAAAAAAGTCCGCGGTAGCATATATCTATCTGTAATAGATAAGTAGTTATAAGCGTATTTACGTAGGTATTCAAATTTTAAGTACACTGTTAATGATGTTACTAACCACACCGCAAGATAAAAAGACGTGTGAAAAATAGTATCTATACTCTATGCATATTTTAAACAAAAATAATCAGCCAATATTTACGCTAAAAGTGGACATTGTAACCGGTATCTCTGATCACGTCGCAGTTCTAAAAGCTTGCTCTTTTTTCTAAACTCTCTCAAAATAATCCATTTTTCTAATTTTCCAGAATCGTATTCTTCTTGGCCGTCGCCTTAACATCATCAGCTTTGATAGTAGAGAGAATGGAAGGTCTCCTGGACAGATCATGGGTAGCCGGTGTGTCCCCAGGAGAGATCCTGTTTTCCCACGTGGTGACACAGTTCGTGGTGATGTGTGGGCAAACAGCTCTAGTGCTGCTGTTCATGATTTTGGTGTTTGGAGTCAAATGCAATGGAAATGTGGCTTATGTTGTGATGCTTACTTTGTTGCAAGGTAATATTACACTATTTTTTATTCGGCTCCCGTAACCGTGGTATCAGTCCCAGGGTAGCCAGCGGAAGACCAAGTCTCCCTCTTTTAGCTGATGGTATTTGTGAGGCTATACCTAACGAGTGGCCAATTCTGTTGAGGTATATTTAGATGGAAAAGCCTCTAAGTGTGGTTTGTTGAATTATGTACAAGTATTGGTACCTACATGGCCGGGATCAAACCGTGGTCTGCTTAGGTATGACGTTCTAACCACTCGGCCATGGATTCAATATTCTTATATCATCGGAGAAAAATTGCTAAGCACCAAATATGTGCTATTCTTGCTTCGGAGGGCACAAGCGTCCGCACTTCTTCTAAAAAATAACAGATACATATATCCCCCATATCTATATCAATACTAATATTATAAAGAGGAAAGATTTGTATCTTTGTGTGTATGTTTGTAATTAATAAACTTAAAAACTACTGTGCAGATTTCAAAAATTCTTTGACCATTGGAAAGCTACATTCACCCTGAGTGACATAGGCTATATTCTATTTTCAAAAAGATTAGGGATCCTTACTAAAACTCTAATAATGTAACCCAAGGTGTAAAAAAATGAGCTAAGAAATTCCTTACATTGCGTGCGCTGCGAAAATTATAATTGATGATATAGAGGTAGTGGTAGTGGTAGAGGGTAGGGGTGAGGGTAGGGGGTAGGGGTATGGATAAGGGTAGGGGTAGGGATAGGGGTGGGGGTAGGCGTAGGTATAGGGTATATTTTATATTGTTTGTTACGGGCGAAGCCGGGGGCGGAATGCTAGTCTGATATAAAAGTGACAAATAAATGTAGGTCCAACATACTTGCCACCAGTTTTGTTTTAATATGGACAACTGGCAAAAATTGGACACTGTTACCTATTGGCATCTTTGACCACACCGCAAGATATATGTTAGTTATTATTCAAGCTGGGAACTTTTCTGAAAATATGGACAATTCGCGCGCTAAGGGTGGACAGCACTGGTGTTGGTGGGGTATTTTGTATTATTTAGTTTCATGGCGTAGAAAGGATTTTCCAAAATATCTAAGTAGTTAAAAAATAATATTTTTCCATTCTTTCAGGATTATGTGGAATGTGCTTCGGATTCGTGATATCTGCGGCCTGCGAGCTCGAACGAAATGCGATCCAGTTGGCATTAGGGTCATTCTACCCCACTTTACTTTTAAGTGGGGTCATATGGCCCATTGAAGGCATGCCATGGGTCCTACGATATGTATCATTATGTCTACCACTGACCCTGGCTACGACATCTTTAAGATCCATCCTAACAAGGGGATGGCCTCTTTCTGACCCTGAGGTCTACATGGGCTTCCTTTCAACACTTGCATGGATAGCGTTATTCCTTGTAGTAACCATAACTATACTTAAATTTAAGAGGGGATAGTCGGGGTTGCCAACTTAGTCGCCTTTGCTCAATTCGCATGACATTAGTCAGGTTTTTAAGGGAAATTTTGTAGATATTTTTTTTGTGCAACAGCTTTTTTCCCCTGTCTTTTTGTATAATAAATCTATATTGCAAGGTTTAGGTAGAAGAAGCGTGCGTTCATTTTATACCATCGAAATTTGTCTTTAGTTACTAATTTTAGTAAGATTAAATATCGTAAAATTGTTTAATAGCTTAGTTTTATATTTATATATTATTATTGTTAGATATTGGCTCAAAGCTCGATTGATAATTTTCTTTTTAAAACAATTTTATATTTTTTTTTAATAATTTGACAGTTTATTTTTTAATATTATTTTAATCTTATTATATTTTTGGTTAAAAAATCGCCAAAGGAGCTTGTTAAATTTTGCTCAAAGGTTTAGAAAATATAGAACAAAACAATTTATAATTTCCCGACTTTTTAGTACATTTAGCGAAATGACTGTTAGATGAAACTGTAAATATTAGTTTTGTATTTATATTAAATGTTTCTTAAGTACTGAGGCGGTACTTATTTTAATATTAAGTTGGTTAATTCGGGAATGTTAGCAATTATGACTGGTCGCACGGATTTTATTTTCTTTTTTTTTTTTAATAATTTTGGAGTTCTCAAGCGAATGATACCTGATTAAAAGTTACCAGATTAAAATAAAAGCGGTGCCATAGAAAAATGCAACGATTTTTGTCATTTTATATCCATCCTTAGAATTTATTTTTTGTTTTTTTTTGGCACTTCAAACTTGTAATTTAATCTAAAATACATTATAATCAACAGGTGATTGGATAAATTATGTTAGTATGTTGTATATTGGTGAAATTAAATAAAAATATTCACCCCAAATCATCTTTCACTACCCCTGTACTATTATAATATTAGCTGTAGGACATATGGACGAATAAAATGTATAAGTAATTAAAAAGTAATTAAGATAAATTCTTATAAAATGACCACAATTAAGTACCTACGTATCAACTAAAAATGTATTTAATGACACTGTTGTATATGTTATTTTCTAATATTCCACATTAAAAGATCATATGTGGCAACTTTGCAAAATGTATCAATAAAGTTGCAGCCCTTGAAAAATATTTTTATGCAATATTAAAATGTTTTTTTCTTATTTATTAGCGTATATTAAATGTATCAAATTCAATAAATAGTGGTGTAGTTGTGTATAAATAAATGTAAGTTAGGCTTTGTATTGGTAGAAACAGTTATAAGATAAAATGGATATTTTTTAACGGTACCTTAATCTGTAAATTTTCAAGAATTTAGCTTGAAAAATCTTTAGAAAATTAGCCTTTTTACACGCTTTATATTAGATTCACTTGTATCTTATATCTTGGAAGATCTTGGCAATCGAATTGCTTCGTCGAAACTTCTAATTGTCGTATCGATTTGAAACTTTTGGATGACTATAGAATCATTTGGTACCATCGATCTGATCTGATCATGGTGCCAGGAGTTAGTTTTTTAAGCTATACTTATTGAACACTTTTCTGCTGGGTATTGTCCATTTAACTTATATCTGTCTGTCTGTGTGTCTGATGCCTACGTGTTTAGTTTAGGTATCACAATGTATTGACGGTGTTTGACTGTGATTATTTTTGCTAACATTGACATTATTTTTGTAATGATAAATATACGATTATACAGTACCAATATTTGTTGTTTTTCTCAGTCACTCTTAAGGCGGTTCCCCGATAACTCGTTCTACTTAATGTTTGTTAGTTTAGCGACACGAAAAAAAATGTGTACGTACCCATATTATTAATCAAAAGTACGCAAATTTCAAAATGCTTCTTAATTTGTGATCTTCATCATCGGACGACATTTTGTCTTTAGTCTTTAAATGTCTCTATCACGTCACGGACACCGCGTCTAAAATCTAAATCCCTGAAGATCCCCGAGGGGTAGCAGCCCTTCGTGTTAACTCACCGACACACGACGTAAAAAGAAAACGCGACGCAAGACAGTTCCCTCCTGCTTATGGTATCCTACGAGCTAAGATACGCCCCCACCCAACCCCTCATACCTTCTTAGTCAGTTCCGTACTTTGAGTATTTACCAAAGGAGACGTGAAGGGTGTAAATCATCGAACAAATTTTTCTGCCACTTTTGGCGGGGGGGGAGGTAAACGCCTAGTACTAGCCCCTGTACCACTGTATTTTTCTGTCGTTTTATTGTCGCAACGGATTTTACGTTATATGATGATTATGTTAAAATACAAACATAATAATTATAATTAATGATTGGAAACACTAAGTTTGACGCCCTAGATCGCCTTTCCCGTTTAAAACATCACAATTAACTATTTTCCTAGAGCTCTGTCTCGCGACACAAAACGATACCAACGAAATCTAAGGTAACTTATTACTGCGCACCTGGTCAGTATAACTGGTCAAAGGGGGAAAAATTGGCGAAAGGGGGAGCCCGTCTATGGCCCCTCCATAGGCTTAGTAAGTACTCTATAGTTCCGTACCACTAAAAATTCACAAGTACCAGGACAGCATAAACACAAAGCGGTCAGTGATGTTCATAGGAAAATTAATAATCCCTCGCTTGCATTTTTCCCCTACCCACCAATAAAAATTTAAAAATACCAGGAAAGCATAAATACGTGGCGGTCAGTAATGTTCATAGAAAAATATTGAAAGACGTAAAATTCCCGCCAAAATTGCGCTTAGAGCGAGATTTTGGAGTAACAGTACAAGAAGAAGACATGTATCCGGCTAATTTTGAATTTTAAGGGCGTGATCCATTGGCAGGATAATCCGCCGGATAGAGCGAGACCAAAGTCAAGACCGTCAATCCTTAGTGGGTAATGGACCACCCGAAGCAATCTTGAGGCTTTGCACATAAAATTGTGCAAATATGCGTATATAGATAAATCGGTAACTTCATTATCACTTCAGTAATTTACTAGCTGTTCGCCCGTGGACCCATACTAAGTTTCATTCCCTATAATACCCCCTTAGGGTTCAAGCTTTCTCCATGTCAAACATCATAATCGGTTCAGTGGTTTAGTCGTGAAAGCATAACAGAGAGACAGTTATTGCTCCGCCCTTTAGGTCATAGCGCGATGTTATATAGCCTATATATAACCTTCCTCGAGAATTCGGCTATCAAATAAAAAACAAATTTAAGGAACTCCTCATGATTTTTGTCCCATAGAAATCAGATGTTTCGTTTTTCCCGTTTTACCCGATAACTGTATGTGCTAGGCTCGAAATTAAAATTGATTTTCAAAGGTAAATATATTCTAAAGTTTCTCATGGAAAGAAAATAACCAAAATCAGTTACACTTAACTTTTATGAAGCCTTGAAAATCCTCAATTTAACTCGTATTTCAGCCAAGTTTGCGACTCGAGTTCTCTTAATATATTTACTAATTTACAATTTTCTCGACATTAAAAGATTGATAATTTCACATACTTTAAGAATACACTAACTAGAATTTGATAATTTTAATAGTGTTTGTAAAAACAGAAAAGTCGAAGCCCTTTTCGTATTTTTCGAAATACCGATTTCGTTGAGAAGTCGTACTTTCGCAAGTTTCTTGTACGTGAATATTGGTCTATCTTATCTTATCCTTGGTTACCTTATCGATTTTAATAGTAGTCCATCTCGCTTACCTTTCTAAAGAGATATATGGACAAAATAAAGCACGCGTAAAACTGAGTTCTTTGCACAAACATTTTGTCACTTTTAGGGTTCCGCAGAACCTACAGTCTTAAAAATGAAAGCAGTCAATAAATTAAATAAAAAGTTTATTATGATACACAATAGTCAAGCAACATTGCTTCATTAACTTAACTTTAAAAACAAACTTCTAGAATGTATAAAAACACGATAAACAAACATTGTCCACAACTTGGAAACTATTTTTAAAATAATAACACATTCATTTAAAAAAATAACGCGACGTTATGTCAAATTATCACATTTAAGCCGTTTTTCCACTACGGACGACACGACACCGTTTTTCAAACGATAATTTGGATATTTCGTTCCGTTTTATATACGGTGACAATCATAAATGTAGTATACTGACGCTCTACTAGATTGTTAATGTCGCGATTAGAACGAGACCAAAAAATTAATACATCAGTGTGCGTGACAAATGTGTATTTCTGTGGATTTTTCGTCTTAAGACTAGTTACATCCAGGCACCATAATAATTATTAATCACGTCTACTAAATATTAAGTTAAACTTTAAAAAGCGAAATTACTACTGTGTATTAAAAAAACGGTCCTCATCTATCTGTCTCGCTTTAACATACGCGAATCTATGCGCTTTCTCTTTTGCATTGCCAATCTAGTAGAGCGCCCGCGCGACTATACTAAATCTATGGTGACGATATAGCGACAGCACAGTATAGCTGTGACGACAGAAAACTCTAAAGCCAACACTGCGGTGGCGGCAGTTAAAGAAATCGTATCGTGCGTCGTGGAAAAACGCACTAAGGGTTAGCCGCACACCGAGGGAGCGGCGGCGAAAAGCAATCGCCTGTTAAGAAGAGCTGGCACATTTTATAATTGATTATTTATATAGGTACATTAAATGCATTTGTTCATGCCAGCCATTTTTAACTGTCCTATACAAATCTTATCGCGTGAGCAAGAGAAGTTTTTAATAGCTGAGGGGCTAGCACGAATTTCTTGCGTCATCGTATCTAGCAGTGTCTATAAAATAGGAGTCGGAAGATTATAGAAATTTTGTAAACATGCTCTCACGGCTGGCGTTTTGTTTTACAATTCCGACGATTCTACGTCATGTCATGGCGACCGAGGCACGCGTTCCGTCGTGACATGATGGGACTCCGGTTTACTCCCTCCCGCGTAAATAATAAAGGCTATAATATTGACGTTGGAATATCATCGATTAACATTGGGGGAGGCATAATAAAAAAATAAGAATTCTGACAGTTGTTATCGATGACCTAACGATAAGGTACGATAACGCATGAAACTCGTGCTAGACCCTCCGATTAGATGGCCGTTATATAAGGATGTGCAGTTGATCGCGAAATTTTTAACAACGTATGCTCTATGAACAATTTCAACAAGCTCTCTATTTAGTCAAAATCTCACTGATCGCCTTGGTTTTCGCCATTCCCTTGACGAAATTCTTTTTCTGAAATAGAAAATTGGTCACAATTAGAAAATACTGAATGAAAGTTATTACTGTCATCAGATATGATCGGGTTTATCTATAACTTAGCTTCGTCCGTGGATTTCTTTAAATGTGACATAAAAATGTATCCCCAAGGAATTTCGGGACAAAAAGTAGCCTATGTCACTCTCCGGTCCTTCAACTACATCTGTGCAAAAAAAATCCTGTCGATCCGTTGCTCTGTTTTGACTTGAAAGAAGGACAAAGAAACAAACAAACATTCGCATTAATAATATTAATTAGGATTCGTCTCGGAAGGTTTTGATAAATGTATTTTGTTCACAATTTTATTATTTTGCCTATTTTAACTAATAGACTATTCCACTCAATTTTTTTTTTATTATTTAGAATAAAAGACCTAACCAAAACTTAAAATTTGCCACAAGTTTTATTATTATACGATACGAATTGACGAAGTTATGGCAGTTTAAAGTTTACTTATTTGATGCGCGAGAAGAAACGATGCTCCTACGCGATGTGAACCTAGTGACGTCACTGCGCTCTATACAAGCGTGGTGCGCCTGCACACTGTGACACTGTGGCGGTGTTTAGCGCGGTGTGCGTAGAATCGGTCGCGTGGCAATGAAGGTCGCCCGGCTTGCGTTTTGGGTACATACATTTTACTTAAAACTTTGATAGTAAATATCTCAGAAAGTTCTTGGTATTTTTTTATGGACTAAAAAGTTATATTTATGTAAAAATACCGCTAACGCAATCAGCATACTCCTGAACATAAATAAATTTTAGTGAGTCTATAATTAAATAAATAAATAAATAAATAAAAATAAATTTATTTCTCTCACATCAATTAAAACTTATACAATGACACTTAAAAGTATTTACTAGGTGAGAGCTGGTGCCTGTAGTAGGACAAAAAGCCTGTATCTCAGGCCACCAGGCTCCCTCTCCGGTCTGCAATACGAAGTCATACATATAAGCTAATGACATAGATTAAATAATGTTTACTAATGATTACGAAAACTAGGTTACATATATGGTTAGATTAACAAAGAAATGTGAAATTTGTGAAAATAGCTTGCAAATAAATTCTGCTATAAGGTATTATACAAACCATGTTACTTTACTACACTGATTAGTGACTCTGTTTCATAATAAGTTCTGTTCTGCAGCCACTCCACCACCAAACGTCTACAGCTATGATAATTTAAATTATATATATTAATGTCTTTATTAGCCAAGTTATATAAATGAAAACCAAGAAAGCAGAACTGACGCTGAGCAAATGCTGTATTGAACCTTATGGATGGAGATATTAGTAAAGGAGTTCTCCTAAACATGTTAGTTGCGGGATTATACACTAGTTGGGAGTGCTTCTTAAGTATGGTATTCAATATAAAGAGCTGGCGCACAGTTAACACTTTGTACCTGTTGTACAGCTCTAAAGTAGGAAAGCGGAAAGGAAGAGATGCCCCAACCTTGAGAACTGCTCTTTGAGCTCTCTCCAGTGGAAGCAGATGCGTTTTAGCAGCACCACCCCACACTGTGATGCAGTACGTAAGCAGTGACTGACACAGTGCAAAATATACAATTTTAGTTATATTTGTGTCCGCCACATGTCTGAGGGTTTTAAAGACAAAGATAAGCTTACGGACCCTACAGGTTAAAAGTCTTATGTGCTCCTTAAAATTGAGTCTCTCATCCAAGACCACGCCCAGGTACTTAACAGAACATGCTTTGTCAATAGAGGGACAGTTACAACAGGAATTCACTGGGACAACACAAGAATGAGCAACAATGTTAGCAGATGTTGAAATTTTAGGAACGCGCAAAGAAAAGTTAATATACTTGGTTTTTTCTGTGTTTAGAGTGAGAATATTGTTGTGCAGCCAATCAGTCACCTTATTAAACCCCGTCTGGGCAGAGTTGTATACATCCTCCCAACTATCCCCACAAAAGAGGAGAGCAGTATCGTCTGCATAGGCCAAAAGTTTACCATTAAACTCCATGTTACACAAATCATTGACATAAGTAAGAAAGAGAGTAGGACCTAGGATGCTGCCTTGGGGCACTCCATAGGAAACAGGGAGGGCACGGCTCTGCACATTATCCACCCTAACAAATTGCGTCCTATCCGTTAGATAACTTCGAAACAATTCCAACTGCACGTCTCTTACACCAAGCCTCTCAAGTTTATATAATAACAGAGGGATCGAGACAGTATCGAAAGCCTTAGCAAGGTCCAGAAAAATGGCTAAACACTTCTTCCCGTTATCTAAATTCTTGCTCACATAATCAGTTAATTCTAAAACAGCATCTGAAGTCGATTTGCCCTTACGAAAGCCATACTGATGTGGAGACAGTAGATCGTAACTTTCTAGATACTTAACCAGTCTGTTGTTCATGAGTTTTTCTAGAATTTTGGACAGCGCAGTGAGTATAGATATGGGCCTATAATTTATGGGTCTATCTCGGTCACCGCCCTTGTGAATAGGTTGTATTTGTGCCTTCCTGAAAGCCAATGGAAACACCCCAGTTGCCATTGCCAAATTACAGATATGGGTTATTGGGGGAATGAACAATTGTTTGTGCTCCTTGAGAAATCTAGCTGATATATGGTCCCAACCTACCGAGCAATTGGTTCTGAGTGAATCAATTAATGTATTAACCTCCCCTTCATCTGTACAGTGCAAGACCAGGGAGTTGCCAATAGATGGAAGGGATTTATGGAATCCAACAATTACATGTTTATTTAAGATATTCTCGGCCAGTTCTCTGCCAACACCAGCAAAATACAAGTTAACTCTGTCAACTGATAACTCAGGGGAATTTGCAATGGACAGTAAGTCCGAGGCTGATCCCTTGGTAACATTCATGTTTGTAATAGTCTTAATAGTTGACCATAATTTACCTGGATTAGAGGAAGACCTCAGAAGTTCAGATGATTCATATACACGTTTTGACCTTTTAAGAAGGTTGTTGCAATAATTACGATACCGCCGATATGTTATTTTGTTGATTTCGTTATCTGGATCTTTCTTATATTTGACATATAATCGATCTCGGTTTCTCATACATTTAAGTAAACCTAAAGTTATCCACGGCTTGATAATTTTTTTACGTCTAGTTAAAGATACAGTCTCAGAATTTGTATCAATGATTTTAGTCAGAGAGCTAATAAAAGTGTTCGTTGCTATATTTACATCGGAGATAAGAAGTATGTCGTTGAAGTTAAAGTTTTGTAGATCTAGGTTTAGAGACTCATAATTTATACGGGTTATATTAGATTCAGTATTATGTTTAGGGGTATTACAAGTAATGAAATTTGCCACAGAAAAATGATCTGTAAGAGAAGATTGGATAACTAGAGTAGTAGAGGGTAGTTTTGTTTTGATCATAATGTGGTCGAGACAGCTATTTTCCCTAGTGGGAAAATTGTGTGCCGCTAGGATGCCATGAAATGCCAGTAAATTCAGATAATCATAGCTGAGGTGATCAGTTTGCTTAACTGAAATGTCAATATTCATGTCACCAATCACCATGACATTGGCAAAACAGCCCAGGTCTTGTAGTGCAGCATCTAAAGATACCAAGAAATTACCTAAACTTCTATTAGAGGGAGGGCGATATATAGCAACAATAGCAGTCACCTTAGAAATTTTGAGAATCAAACAGTTAGCATCCAAGAAACTGGGCTCAGTGACAGAATCAATATGAAGGTCACCACTGTAGTAAATTACCACACCCTCATTTTGACTGCGATTATTGTTTGTCGCCATGTGTCTGTAACCTGGTAGAATAGGGATGTTTCCAACACATGTTAGCCAGCACTCAGTCAGCACAATAATGTCATAGTCAATCTTCATTCTAGTTAATAATGTTAGCAAACTCGGCAAGTTACGATTTATACTTCTAATATTTTGTGTTATGACTCTTAAGCATTTAGATGTGTTCCTGATGTATGACAGACAACTTTCAGGTTCGCAAACAAATGAATCCGACACAGAAACCGCATCTATGCTGTTCACTAAGTGTTTTATGTTATCGTGTGTTACAACAAATGTTAGAGGGTGCAGCAATATATATCATATTTATAAGAAAGAACAGGAGATATTTAAATGTACCAGAGGTCTTTAATGTCGCAAATGTCGGAAAATACACATTTATTAAAAAGTTAACCCTTAAATAATACTTGTTATTTAATAATGTACTAGGATTAGTACAGGGGCAGTAACAAGTAATGGAATTACATGTAAATACCATAAATAGCTTCACATTGTTGTGCAATCTGTAGTACACACATAGTACATCGATAATTAGTATATAAAGAGGGAAAAAGTTGAGTGTTTGGTAGTTAACAGCAATTGAGGCATTATTATGATAGGAACAACTATCGGCGCACAACTCTCCCTGCCTAGACCACAACAAATTCAGCACAATTGTTTGCTTGTATATAAGTAATAAAATGGTACATGCGATGCATGGAATATTTTCAAATGACAATATTAGACTATATGATCTATATTCATGTCTATTGTTTCCAACTGGTATGAAACAATCAATATTTTTAACAATTAAGGCACAAAACAACTGCAGATAAGTAGAAATACAACAATCAAAACCACAACCACTGACACCAACACAAATGACCCGCAACAAAACATTTTGAAAAAAGGTTAGATAAAAAGTTTTATAGTTCAGTAAGTTTTTTAAATCAACATAGCAAATTATAAGAGTCCTTACAGAATTTATGCAAACTACAACTTCAGTAATCTGTAGCAAGAATATATGTCTGTATATATTTACAGTAAGGGTACATAAAGTAAAGATATAAAAAGTGTTTACACAATGATGATATAGCTGTCACAGCACAATTTTAGTAAGATCCTCTTCGTTATCAATTTTTATAGTAGGGAAGCCATCCGTTTTTCTTAAGTATATATTTCCAAAAGCAGTCCAGCAATATATAAAATTATTTGTTTTGGCAAATTGCCTAGCCAAATAGTGAAGTTTTTTAGCTCCAGGAGTAAGGGCCTCAGATATGTAGATAGGTTTTGATATTCCAGGAAGGTTTAGATGGTAGGTGTTTAGCTTGTTAGTACTATTCTCTTTGTTGAATTTTCTTACCGAAGTTAACAACTGATCCTTCATCAAGGACGACACAAATTCAACCCTTATTGGCTTGTTTGACTCCGATTTGGTCTTGAGACGAAAAACTTCTCTAATATCCGACTTTTGTAACGGGAGATTTGTGATATCACCAATTTTTTTAACAAGTTCACACAATTTTTGTTGATTCTCATATCCGGATTTCGGTATATTTTTCAGCTCAATTGAGGTTGATAAGGAGTTACGTTCAAGGTACTCAATCTTCGTTTCAAGAGACTTTATTTTTTGTTTATAACTACAATTTTCAGTTTCAAGTTTATCCAGCTTTTTGAGCATATCATCATACTTACTGGACATAAACTCCATTGATTTCTTTATATCAGAGTTCTGCTCCAATATAGTTGCCATAGTGGACATCAACATCTCAAGTTTAGAATCCTGCTGGGATTTAAACTGCATAATTAAAGCTGAAACATCATTTTCAACTGTCTGATAATCGTATGGATTTTTGCGCTTAGATCTTTGAGTAATATGATAACCTTCCAAATTAACATTTTCAGTGTGTAAGTTAGGGTCTGAATGATAGTTACTGGACTGAAGATTAGATGAGATCGGCAGAACCTTGTTAGGAGAACGAGCAAGCGACATTGTAATGTAATAATTCAATATAAGTATCACTGTAGGCCTAAATGAAGCTGTAGCCGTCGCGGCGCCGATGTGTCGCTGCTAAGGTCAAAGTCCGCAGACGTTGTTGTGTGCGTGAAGTTCACGTAGGTTTACTACGGCAGTTGCATGTATGCAAGTAGTGGGCGGAGTAACCGGTCTGTCACCGCACGGGACGCACAATAAGGAAATATATTTGTCTCACCACTTTCCTTGTCTTACTCACTAGGAGGTACTTTTAATACTTTAATATTTTTAAAATTTTATTAAATAAATACAGACGTCTGAACGCCACAGAGCCCGGAAGGCAAGGGGATAATTATTAACGAATAAAACAAAATTGTATAATTGGCCATGCTAACTTTTTGAACAGAAACGAAGATCTCGAAACCGTTTCGAGATATAAGCTTTCAGTACAATTTCTATTTATCAGATTTTAAATTAAGTCTATACTTTTTAAGATATTCAATAACAAACAATAACCTTAATTTGACCGATGTATGACGTCATCTTAAGCAGTATGAAAAAATGATACCTTTGCCTACAAAAAAGGGCAATCGTCAATCTTTGAATGACATCTTTATAAATTATATTTTACGTGTAATTATTTTCTTTGTTATTAGGACATGACGGGATGAAACACTATTTACTTGCCATTGTAAAAAACTATTCAATTTAAATAAATATAAACACGAGTATATAAATGTATATAAACAAGAGTAATTTTTAGGTTAGTCGACCTTGACTGACGTTTGCTTGACGTTAATTTGATTGACTGTCACTTTTTATGTGTAGTGGCCAAGATTATAATCCTGTTCTAAATTCTTGTGACGTCACGTTTACTTTTCGCGGGTAAAATTTGTAAAATATATTAAAAATAGACGCAATGGATAAAAAACAAAAATATCGAAATTAGTTTCTTAAAATGGGCTATATTTTCAAAACAAATTATAAAAAAAGTATATTATAAATATGTAGCATGGCCAATTACATTACCATTAGAATTCGTCTGCGCTATGCTAAATTTCGTATAATTTGATTCAATTTCGCGTAAAACCTGTTCTGTTCAATATAGACAACTGGCAAAAAGTGGACAAGGTTATCGGTGTATCTTGTCACATCGTAAGGTATAAAGGCAGTACAGGTGTGTGTGTGTGGATGTAGAAGAAACGAGAATATAGTATGGATGAACCTCTGTCTACCTATAAACCGGATCCCGGCCATTTTTTCAATTAAAAACTTATGTACATAATCCGACAAACCATTTAAGAGGCTTTTCCATCTAAATATACCTCAACAGAATTGGCCACTAGTTAGGTATAGCCTCACAAATACCATCGGCTAAACGAGGGAGACTTGATCTTTCGCTGGGTACCCTGGAACCGTAACACGGTTTCGGGAGCTGTAAGGCAACCCGTGAAAAAAATAAAAAACCGGCTCTTTTACCGGATACTTTAGATACGTATTACAAAATACAACAAACCTTTTTCTTTTCTGCAGTCATACCCACGAACTGCTTCAAAGGTTTCTTCTCCCTGACCGGCTGATCTTGGTTCCTGTCACGCTTCTGTGGGGGACCGTCGGTGCCGTTCTCCTGAAAAAAAAACCAGCGCGAGTCTTACACCCGTATTCAAGAACCACACAAGAGTACCTAAAACATTTCTAAAACGGTATACCAGATGAGACCCCTTCGTGTTTCTAATAGTGATAGTATGTCGAACCTTTTATATTGTTAACAGACTTCCAAATAAGGAGGTTCTCAATTCGGACGGTATTTTTTTAAATGTAGGATATATGAGTACATCGATTACTCCGCCAGTTGTGAACCGATTTTGATGATTTCATTTTTAATCGACAGAAAATTCTTCCGGATTTTTCACATCTTTTTAACATAGAAATTGGTACATTAGTTGTTTTAGAAATTTTGAAAAAACTTGAGTTTAATAGTCAATTTTTCCTAATATCTCGATGTACCGATTTTGACTTATTTTTTTATGATATAATATATTGTAGACCTATACTAATATTACATAGAGGTAAAGTTTGTAAGTTTGGATGTAGGGGGCTTATCTTTGAAATTACTGAACCGATTCTAGGAAATTCTTTCACGAATATAAAGCTATGATATCCCTGAGTAATAAAGGCTATATTTTATTTGGTTTGAAAACATCCATTGTCGAAGCCGGGAGCTGAAAGCTAGTAATATAAAAAAGCGGTTTACCTGATTTGGTCGTTTGTTCATTATTCTTCTAAAAGCGCCTTGCTCTTGCGCATTATCGCCGTCCCTAGGGGCTCCTCCTCCGGAATGACCGCCTCGAGGGGGATCTCCCCTTGAGAACCCACCCCTAGGGGGCCCATCTCTTGAAAACCCACCCCTAGGGGGCCCACCTCTTGAGAACCCACCCCTAGGGGGCCCACCTCTTGAAAACCCTCCTCTAGATTGTCCACCTCTTGAGAAACCACCCCTAGATGGTCCACCTCTTGAGAAACCACCCCTAGGAGGTCCACCTCTCGAAAACCCTCCCCTAGATTGACCATCCCGAGGCGGCCCACCCCTAGGAGGTCCACCTCTCGAAAACCCTCCCCTAGATTGACCATCCCGAGGCGGCCCACCCCTAAAAGCCCCTTTCCGCGCGATCTGATTCTGCGTCTGCTGGTTACACCTCTTGACTCTCAATATTTTATTTTTGACCGTCACTTCCTCGTCCGGCAGAGACAACGCCAACTCGACGCCATCTTTCGACTCGAAGTTCACGTAACCGAAACCTGAAATATATTAACATAATAAAAAATAAAAAGAGAAGTTTTTCTATATAAGAAAACACCCTCAGTCTGATATAATCAGACTACAATATATACTGGGTGGAAAGTTTGAACGCCACTGGAGGGTAACCAGTGGCGCCACCTTAAGATAGCAAATTTTTTTTCAAAGCAATAATTTTTTTTTAATACAATAAGTAAAACCGCATTCAAAGATTTTTTCTTAGTCGCTTGCCTCCACTGGGTATCTACGACATCCTAAAAAGGGTGAGTTGTAATTTTTTCGCATTCCAAAATTTTTCACAGGGGACTAGTAATATACTTTGCAGTGTAGCCAGAGTAACCTGAGTAAATGCCTAGATATGTGTCACTTCTTTTACACATGTAAATGTCCGTTATTTTTATAGTGCGGACGCCGGCTTCACGAACCTCTAAAGTCGATTAAAGCACATATTTACAAAGAAAATTGGTGCTATGATTTTTGGCACGAACGGGAATTGAACCCAGGACCTCCCGGTTCCAAGTCAACACTCTAACAATTAGGCTATCAACTTCCTATTAGTACTAGTCTAAACAAATTAACATTATAAAGAGGTAAAGTTTGTAAGTTTGGATGTAGGGGGTAATCTCTCAAAATACTGAACCAATTCAATTTTTTTTTTCTTTCTTCACCGTGTTACGGTTCCAGGGTACCCAGCGGAAGACCAAGTCTCCCTTGTTTAGCTGATGGTATTTGTGAGACTATACCTAACGAATGGCCAGTTCTATTGAGATATATAAAATCCTCTAAGTGTAGTTTGTCGGATTATGTACATAGTTTTTTATTAAAAAACCCATTGGTACATGGCCGGGATCCAGGATCGAATGTATAGGGTGTGCCTAGTTATTACCAGACGTCTTAACCACTCGGCCACCGACGCCACCTATATATTCACGATTCTAAATATTCTTTCACTAATAGAAAGCTACAATATCCCCGAGCGACATAGGCAAAATTTTATATTATTCGAAAATATGTAATAAATAATAATACATACCTTTACCAATATTAGTTTTCTTATCCCTCACAATCCTGACAGACTCTATAGGTCCACATTTATCAAAGAGCTGCCTCAACACTTCATCCTCCATGGCGAATGGGATGTTCCCAACAAAAATTGCCTTCTTCGGGTCATTCAAGGAGCCAGTATCATCACTGCGCGTCACATGGAGGTGACAATTTTCAAGGATCGTGTTGTTTTCTACCAGGGCCTAGAAATATTTTTAAAAAATGTCATGGTTCATCCACGTCATGTTACGGAAAGTCCACCGTCATGTCACGGCGACCAACGCACGTATCTCGTCGTGACATGATGGGGAATCCAGTTTAATCCCGTCCGCGCTGTGATAGTTGTGATTAGTCAGTGATTAATAGAGCATATCACGGCCGGCGAGAACATAATAAACTCGAATTAGCGACGTATTAACTAAACTGTATTTCGTCTCCGTCTATCATAATGAATTGCAGATTTGTTAGAGGGTGATGAAAAACATTTAAGTTAATACGTCGCTAATTCTAGTTTATTAATAAGAGTGTTTGTGTTATGTTGAACCATCTCAAATCATTTGTAAATAACTACTGAAGGCCAATTGTAGTACTTTAATTTTGAGAACAGCAGAAACGAAAATTGCGTTTGCCAAATTGCCAATTATTTAAAAAGATTGGACATCTATTTGTGTCCAAGTGTGAGACACTTGCTCAGTTACTATCAAAATTGAGCTAGATTTGATCCTCAGTAGCAACAGGCATTTCAGTTTCATAAAATGACAAATGAGGAAACCTTGCAATGTGGCTCCAAGCATGATCCCAGGATGTGATTGTAAAAAAAATTATAAAGAATAATCATGTCTACAAAGTACCAACCTTATCAACAGAATCAGCATTCCGGAACTTAACATACACAATAACCGTGTTCCTCTCAGGGTGTATGTCATCCTTAATAACGGCCAACTTTGGGGTGCTTTTAGCATCTTTCACAGGTACTCCACGGATTCTGAAAAGCATAATTTTAGGGTATAAGTGGTACATAGAGTACTAAGCCTATGGAGGGGCCATAGATGGGCTCCCCCTTTCGCCAATTTTTCCCCCTTTGACCAGGTAATAAGTTACCTTAGATTTTGTTGTGTCGCAAGACAGAGGTCTAGGAAAATAGTTAATTGGCTTCAGTTGAAAAAGACTATAAAAGAAAAATATTGTATGTGTATCATTTTCACTGCAATCCATGGCTTACAGGGCATGGATTGAAGTAGACTAAAAAGTGGAATCCAATCCATTTATAGATTTGTCCAATGGATAATAGCAATCCATCGGGACCAGGATCAAGGACAAGGAATTTTGTCTATACTAATATTATAAAGAGGTAAAATTATATTTTTTTGAGTTTTAATTTTTCACTAAAAGAAAGCTATGATATGATATCCCTGAGTGACATAGGCTATATTTTATATTGTTTGAATATATCCACGGGCGAAGTCTAGTTCTAAATACAACAATAAACTGACATCCCGGTAAGTGTCAATTTAAAGAGAAATCTATACTAATATTATAAAGGTAAAGTTTGTATGAATGTTTGAATAGCTATTTGTAAATATCTTTCCCAAAAATCCCAAAGGAAGGAAGCTGTAACTATAATGTCAAAAAAAAAAATTCTCACCTAACAGTTTCAATTCTGCCATATTTTTCAAAAATTGTTTTTATGTTCTTTTTAATTTTCTTTGAAAATGGCACATTTCCTACAAACAATGTCCGCTTGATGTCCTCTTCGGAAATCACTTCTGGTGTTTTATCTTTTTTAGTATTTTTATTCTGTACTTTCTCAGTTTTGGCTTCTTCATCATCATCATCATCTGATGAACCATCATCCTTGGTATCACTATCAAGCATTTCGTCAATCACTTCATCATTGTCAGAATGAATTTCATTATCGGATTCATGTTCAGAATCTGTGTCCTCTTGGGTAATAGCATTTGGATTGATTACTTGTTGATTTGCCTTCTTTTGTTTTTTAATCTTCTTATTTTGTGATGGTTTCTCTTCAATTTTTTCATTTTCAGATTCATGTTCAGAATCAGTGTCATTTTGGGTAATAGCATTTGAATTGATAGCTTGTACCTTTGCTTTCTTTTGTTTTTTATTCTTCTTACTTTGTGTTGGTTTCTCTTCATTGTCATTATCAGAATCTGTATCCTTAGAAGTAATATCATTTGGATTGATAACTTGTACCTCTGCCTTCTTTTGATTTTTATTTTTCTTATTTTTCTTATTCTTATTTTGTGTTGGTTTTTGTTCATTTTTTTCTTCATTATTAGTCTGAGGCACAGACTCTTCTGTGATCAGTTTTAAGGCATTTTTTTTCTTTTTCTTATTTCTCCTTTTCTTCTTAGAACTAGTATTAGTTTCACTTACTTTTGCGATGTCTTCTATATTCTTTTCGTTAGTTACTTTACTTATTGATACATTATTTCCTTTATTTTTGTTTTTTGTACTAATTACTTTTGTTGCATTCTCATTTATACTGTCTTGAGTAGTGTTTACCGTAGTTTTTTTTACTTTTTTCTTAGGTGACAAGCCACTGTTGACTGCAACCTTGTCAGTTTTTTTAAGATTTGTAACTGTCACATCTGTTTTCAGATCTTCATTGGATTCTGACACTTGAATGCTGAGTTTTCTTATCTTTTTAGGGGTTCCATTTAAACTGTTATTGGCTGAACTATTTATGGACTTCTTATTTTTTGTTTTAGGAGACATGTTTTCTGAAAAATCTGCTTTCAAATCTTCATTTGATTCAGTGACTTGAATACTGTGCTTTCTTTTATTTTTAGGGCTGATAATATTCAAAATATTGCCTGCATTCTTTTCCACAGAATTGTCTAATGACTTCTTATTCTTTCTTTTAGGAGACATGTTTTTTTCTGCTTCAAGATCTGCTTGTAAATGTTTTTTAACTTTATCTGCTTTTAAATTAGAAACTATAGAACTGTTTGCTGTTACGTCCGGGTCGAGGTTTTCAAATATTCTTTTAGGAGACTTTTTGGCAACAGCTTTCTTTCTTTGAACTGACGGTGAGAATAAGGCAGAGTCACTGCGTGGAGTAACGTTGGGTGATGTTTGTTGTTTCACAGGAGTGCGAGCTTTACGGGCAGTTATTGGACGACTTGGAGTCACGTTGCCAGATGATATCAGAGCTGCAACGCTGCCAATCACGTAATCCATTATTTATAACAAAACTGAGAAGTATAAAGTCAAATATTAAATATCAGAATCCCGAACACATGGTATTTACCAAAATAACAGGTGGTCGCTCGTAAATGTTTTCAATTTTATAGATTAAAAGCATACACGATTTTTACACTACGTTTTAATAGCAATCTTTGAATTCAAGCGCTATAAATAATAATAAAATAACCTCACTTTCTTATACTGACCGACACGCGCCGAGAGCCAGCGAAACTTTATTTTGTAAGTTGGCAAAACTGCCTGCCTAACTGTCAGTCCAATATCCGTTTTTTTGACATCTTAGTGGTTTAGATATTAATTTTATTCGGCCTAGTTATATAAAGGGCGAAGATACACATACTAAATAAAGCCCAATAATTAATTTTATTTTTTTAAATATATCAATCGGTGATTCCAATTAACCACCTGGGGAGTTAGCACAGATTTTGACAGCGACACTTTCGTTTCGGTCGAATGGCCTTGAACAGGCCAAAACGTTCATGTCCAACAAGGACCGGCCAGAGATAGCCCGGGGCCGAGAGGTCCGGCCCAACAATGTGCGGGCAAATTCCGTGTACTTGTCTTTGTCCGGCCAAGCAAATTGCTCGGCATTCTTGTGCAGGACATACCCGGTCCGAGAATGTCCGGCCCAACAATGTGCGGGCAAATTCTGTGTACTTGTCTTTGCCCGGCATAGCAAATTTGCACGCACATTGTTGGGCCGGACCTCTCGGCCCCGGGCTATCTCTGGCCGGTCCTTGTTGGACATGAACGTTTTGGCCTGTTCAAGGCCATTCGACCGAAACGAAAGTGTCGCTGTCAAAATGTATGCTAACTCGGCTGATCTAATGATTGGCATATTAATTATTGTACCTATTAGTATCAGCTGCTTGTTTTCTTTTCATTTATTTCATGTATTTGTAAATTAATATAATGTAATGTAAGTAATTTAATGGTGTTGACTAAATATTATGTAATATGACATTTAATTTAATTTAATTTATAATGTACTAAAAGAAAGAAATGTAATTGTGTATATTTAAGATTTGACATGATTGATTATAATTATGTCTCTTTTAAAAAAATTTGCATACCAACTATGCTGGTGAAAAAAAAAGTTTATATTACTGTGAACAATTTTTCTGCAAATAAAGATTTATTATTATTCTCTTTATTTCACATATTTCTTTAAATTATATTTTTACATATTTAGGTATAAAAAAAAACAAAAATATATAAAAATATAAAAAAAGGATTTATCCCCCGGAAGCGAGGTTAATACCCAAACTACCGGTGGTTAGGGCTGCAGAGAGAGGAACCTCCTCACAATACGGGCCGTACTGAGGAGTACTGCCTTCTGGATCTGACCCTTGACCCAACTGCCAATCTCAAGTCTCCTAAGGTGACGGTCAAAACTCTTAGCAAAAAGACCATTGACCGTCACAACTATCGGTACAATGATCGCCGATTTCACATTCCACATGTCGACAATCTCGTGAGCCAAGTCAAGATATTTTGATTGTTTATCTTTCTCAGCTTTCACAAGATTGTCGTCATGTGGGATAGTGACATCGATTATCATTGCAAGGCGCGCTGATCGATCTACCAACACAATATCAGGTTTATTGGCAACAATAGTTCTGTCTGTGATGATAGATCGATCCCAGTAGAGCGTGGCATGACCATTTTCAAGAACTGGTTCAGGCACATACATGTAGTACGGTACTTCCGTGACTACAAGGTTGTATCGTAAAGCAAGTTGTTGGTGTATAATCCTGGCTACTTGGTTGTGCCTGTGCAAGTACTCGCCGTTGGCAAGACTAGAACAACCGGAAATAACATGTCTGATTGATTCTCCGGGACGATGGCATGCTCGACAGATGTCAGCCGTGCCGTCCTTAATGATGTATTTCCGGTAGTTATTCGTCTTGACAACTTCGTCCATAATTGCACAGGTAAAACCTTCGGTTTCTCCAAAGAGATCACCGAAGCGTAGCCAGGACACGGAAGTCAAAAGGTCTACATCAGAACCATGAAGAGCCTTGTAGAACCTTCCGTGTAACTCCTTGCTCTGCCATACCTCCTTGCGGTCATTGGTACTCAGTATTACAGGTTTGTGCCAGTTCTCTTTAGCCAAGGATAACGGGGTAAAGCCCTTGTCTACCTTGACCACATCTCCATGCATCACTCCCTCATTGTTGAGAAAATATTCTCTGAGACTGTATACCTCACGATTGTGGAGAGTCTTAGCGTTAAGAAAGCCACGACCTCCACATTTCCGTGGGATGTACAGTCTCATTACAAATTATTATTATTATTATAAACGACTGCGCCGATTTTGTTCCTGTTTGCTCGACTTGATAGATTGAACATAACACTACATCATAGCGGCCGAGGATGGTAACAAATAATGTTAATGTTCCCTCATTCAACGAATTGTCTTAGTGATATGAAAATTCCAGTCGCTAGCTCACTATATAATTTGTGCAGGGATGTTTAATTTTCTAGGGCTCTCGACTTTCGACCGTATAGGTTTGTTCACACACAACTTAGATGGGTGATTGATTGGTGGCTTGATGCGTCGGGGAAAAGGGGAAAAGTCAAGACATTCAATGTATTACCTCTTTCCCGTTGGTATAAAAATACCGGCAAAGATGAAAACACGGTAAACACTAATTAGAGATGTACTCTATGGGTGAGTAGAGGGATTGCAAAAATGAATTCATTCAAAGAATTTACGTCCGGATGTATAACTACGTGTTCATTGTCGAAATGAGTGATACAGGGTCCGGACACGTGATGACCCACGCAATTCTACTAACGGTTTACTTACACATTGTTCTCGATCCAGAAATCGTATTTGTTTGTTACTGAAAACACCTGAAACACCTAATTTCAGGTGTTTGTAGTAACAAACAGACACAACACAATGTAAAGTTGACCACATGATGCCGATAGCCTCGTCTACAAGAAAACTTCAAGAATGCATAATTATTTAAGTTGAGTTTATATTACATATTGCTTCTTTTATTATTTCTAGTTTCTGTTCTAATTTCTCTTATTTAGTGTGACTGAGGGTTAAGTTAAGAAGAAGAGGTTGAAATTGGATTCCTCTCCAACGGTATCACTGCGCTAGTTTGTTTTCAATGTTTTTTCAAAGTTTCTGTCTCGGAAAGTATATTTCCAACTGGACACGTACGTACACGTATCCAAAATATACATATCCGGGATACAAGTCGAGCCAGTTCCACAAATAAGTCGGACTTGTACATCTTTGATATCTACTCGTTCATGATCATTGAGTAACTTATTTCGTGATCGCGAGTGCAGCGCTCGCAACAATGGTCGATCGTGAGAAAATCAATTTAGTTGTCCAACTGACGTCCATACGATCTAGTTTTTTGTTGAGTTTGGTGGTTATCACAATAAACCCCGTTTCGGGCCAAGTGGACCACGCCCTTTAAAATCAGAACTGCAACATTGCATTGCATTGGCTTGGCTAAACATAGCATATTCCTTGGTTCCAAGCCATCAAAATTATTAAAAAATCTAAGTATATGAAGCCGAGTGAACGCTTCCTTTTAGTAATTTTAGTATTGTTTATAATTTGTTAATTAAATATATAAATAACATTTAGGAGCCGACGCATTAAACTGTGAGTAAAGTCTTTATAATTGTAATAAATAACATAGTATCTTATAATCATTATATGTCACGCCATTTACCGATCCAAGCCGCCCGCCCGCCATTCTCGCTATTGTTTTCCTATGAATAAAACAACACTTATAAAATTCTACATATTTACAAGCTCTTAACTCTACATTTGGACCTAGTTTTAACACGTACAATTAATTTAAATCTTTATATTTAACTGAAATTTTCATAGGTTATTTATCTAGGTCTTCTAAAATACCTAGGTTGTCAAATTATAGTAAATCACGAGGGCATTGTTTGTTACATTAGTACTTCTAGGACATTTGATTATAACATTTGTGTGACAGAATTAAATAAGAGCAAGTGAGTGAATTTGTTTATTTAGGTAGTATGTTTACAAGAAGTGGAATAATAGACAAGGAAATTGAAAGGAGAGTGAAAGTGGAAAAAAAACCTATATTAAAAAAAAAATGAAAATACCAAATTAGTTTGTGGCCAATCAACTCCTTAAGGTAGAACTTTGCATTACATGTATAATCATTTTCTAATCAAGTTTACAACCCTCTTACCCAGAAAGTCACCCTGTACTTAGTATTAAAGTAAAGTAAATAATTTTTTCATATATCTCCAGCAACTAAAATCCATTTGGAAGGTACAATCGGCACTCCCTGGACCTTCCAACACTCGCACTTTGGCCAAATTTATTAATAATTAAGTATTATTCAAGTTTGATTAAAATGGAAAGCCGAGCTGTAATTTGATATTCTTCTTCTTTTATTGTGGTTTCAATGTTCATAGATGATTTGCCAATGTCAAGTAGTATAGCCTTTATAGTATATATGCCGATTAATCAGTATCTAAGATGATCCCGCCGACTGTGATGTCTTATTAATCACAGACTAATCACAACTATCACAGTGTGGGCGCGATTAAACCGGATTCCCCATCATGTCACGACGGAACGCGTGCGTCGGTCGCCATGACATGATGTAGAATACATTTTGATATTTAAAAGCCTATTAAGACAAGTGATAGCTTAATCTTTATTTATGTTGCTTATCCACTGTTATGATCTCAAAGACTGCTGATTTAATCTATACTTATTAGCTTTATTATTATTAAGCTGAAGAGAAAAATATTTTTGCATTTGATAGCCCAATTCTTGGGGAAGACTATATTACATCAAGCTACATCTATATATATAAGAGAGGGGGGTATTGGGTCTTTATTAAAAGCACTATTATCTTCCATTGTTATGTAGTTTATTATCACTAATAGCACGCAATTGTCACTTATCAGCAATAACTCATCTGGGCTACATATGTAGCCCGCGCGTGCGCTCTACTATTAAACTTTAAGTAAAAATAACTTTAAATTATAATGAAAAGAAACACAAGTAAAATTAATAAGCACTGAAATTTAAATTATAAAATACAATAAACACTTTTAGTGGTTCGACGGCCAGTAGAAGAATGAATCGAGTCCCGGCCGTGCCGAGCAACGTACAGCGCGTTCTGATGTCATCGCATGCCGCGTCGATATAGTAGTCAATAGTAGTCATTGTTCCTGCTTACATCATCACCGGGATTTAATAACGAACAATGAAATAGTGCGTGCTTCAAGACTCTCAAGTGTGCCCATACCATGGGCCCCATAGCAGCAGTCGCGCGCCGACACGGCCATTCTGCAATAGGCGCGTCCCTGCGCCTTACTTTATATTACGACCTGTGAAAGAAACTAGGTTTAGTTCTTATTTACTCTAGGACTGCTACCAATCCAAAACAACACACACACATAAGGTAAATAACATATGATAACTCGCGCAATAATTTCCCATGTGACCTCATAGCCTCAGCGCTAATTTTGGTCTCAGGCTCAGAGCCTCAGCGCTCATTTTGCCATCAATATTAATTTCCCAATTTCCCAACTGACCTCATAGCCTCAGCGCTAATTTTGGTCTCAGGCTCAGAGCCTCAGCGCTCATTTTGCCATGAATATTAATTTCCCATCTGACCTCATAGCCTCAGCGCTAATTTTGGTCTCAACAAAGCCAACGTAATTAAAAAAATGCAAAGGTAACTGACTTGTATAATTGGGTCTCGAATATTTATCCAATATTGTTTGTATCATTTTGTTCACATTCTTTATTCATCGTCGAATTTTGGTCTCAACAAAGCCAACGTAATTAAAAAAAATGGAAAGGTAACTGACGTGTATAATTGGGTCTCGACTATTTATCCGATATTATTTGTATCATTCTGTTCACATTCTTTATTCATCGCCGACATGGCCACGTTATTTTGATTGCCAAACCTGGGTGTGTTTCTCAAATTTTCATGACAAACTTTTTTTTTTTTTTTTTTAGATCGCCCTCTCCCATTTATTCTCCGAACTACGTAACGGTCATGTGGTAAAACTTTCTTTATTTCGTATGGACCATCATATTTTTGGCTCAATTTTGTACCCAATCTTGTATGCTCTTTGAGTAGAACGTATTTGCCTTTCGCAAATCTTTTTACTTTCGCTTTCCCTTTGTCATATCGAAATTTGTCTTTTGTTCCTCGTTCGGTCATCCTTCCCAAAACTATGTCTTTTAAAATGTCTGGGTTGACGCGTTCATTTACTTCATCAATGAGTCTTATAAGCTCTGGTGGAACAAATCCTCTTTTTCCAGTTAATATTTCGATCGGTGTCTGGCCTGTAGTCTTTGAAACGGTACACTTGATTGCTAATTGTAAAGTATCCAATGTTTTCTGCCATTGACAGTTTTGGGAATGCTTTATAACAGTCAGACCATTCTTTATAATTCTCATTACTCTTTCTACTTGTCCATTCCCTCTGCTTGTGTAACTAGCGCACTTGTGCAATTCTATACCATATTCTTCACAATAGGCCTTGTAGTGAGATATGAAAGCACCATCACCATCAACTACAATTCGTTTTGGTGCGCCAAAAAGGAAGACTATTTCTTGAAGGTGTTTGAGTGCGCTGTTTTGAGATTTGCTTTTGGCGTGTTGAAGTATCACAAACTTTGTATAGGCATCAATTGCTACAAAAACATACTCTTTCTGAGAGGCTGTACCGCTAAGTTTACCGGAAATATCTATGTGGATTGTGTGAAATGGCTCCGGCACCTTTTTTATAGGATGTAGTCTACTTTGTGTCGCTCCTGATGATCCCTTCATGGTTAGACATACAACACAATGTTCAACAAAATATCTCACTGTAGACGACATATCTAAAACCAAAGGTTTTCCTTTAGTTTTGCCAAGGTTTTCTCCCAACCCATATGCTTAAGGGCTTCATGATACGTATTGATAAGGCTCCATTGGTAAAATTGAGGTTCAACCTTTGTTAGTTTCTTGTTGCTTTCATTTTTGTTGGACTTGGTCTCGCTGACCATGAATCCCAAATATTCGACTGAAGTCTTTAAAAATGCGCATTTGTTTTTATTTATGGAGAAGCCAGTTTTTGAAAGAGCATCTAATACTTGTTCCAGTTTTACGATACCTTCTTCGATTGTTTTACTATGAATCAAAACATCATCCATATATACGAGAGCTGCTTTACCTCTCAAGTCTCCTAACGCTTTGTTGATCGCTCTCTGGTATACTGAAGGAGCATTTGTGAGTCCAAAAGGCATTGTAAGGTATTCATACTGGCCGTCTGGGGTTATAAAAGCTGTTTTCTCGATGGATTCTGGTTCGATCGGAATCTGGTGAAAACCTGCAGCCATATCAAGGCATGTAAAGTATTATGCTTCTGCTAGTTGATCCAATTGTTCAGAAATAAGGGGTAAAGGATAGTGGTCTCGAACCGTATTCGAATTCAACTCCCGAAAGTCCACAATAAACGATCTTCTCCATTTTTCTTCTTAACCATGATAATCGGGCTGGCGAACGGTGAATTGCTTTCTCGAATAGTATTTTTGTCTAACAAGTCGTTTATGATCTTCTGAACCTTTTCCCGTTCTACAGGTGCCAATCTATATGGCCGCCGGGTAACTATTCTATCTGGATATTTGAGTCGGATTCACAATTCACCAGTTGAGATTCTAGTGTTAGACACACCATTGGTAAACGAACTCCTATATTTCACAATTAGCCCAGTCAAGAAATTTAATTTCTCTTTATGCTTGATATCAGTATCTATATCTTCTAAAGATAATTGATGAATGTTCAGTAGTGGAACCATCTGTTCGTCTCTGGTGACATCCACTTTACCACTCGTAAGAGTTACTTTTAATCCTGGAATGCTTAATAAATTCTTTCCAATTAGAATGTCAGCCGGTATCTCATGATCCAAAACCACGTGAAGATTGAGTTCAATATATGCGCCATTAATGTTACATATTGTGGTCACTAGGCATAAATATATCACAGCCACAGGCCCGATACCTTTTCGGTAAGTTGTTTTCTATGTGCGGGTTCCTGGTAGCGTGAGTGCCACTGATTATTTCACAAGTGAGCAATCGGCTCCACTATCGAATAAGGCTTCAAAAGCGTTATCGCCAATGTTTATGGTATTTAAAGTATTGTTACCTGCTTGACAGATGCTGACGTTATTAATTGCGACGGCATTAATTCGCTTATAACAGTTTTCGAATGTGTGTCCAGGAATAGAACAGTACGAGCACTCCCTTATAAGCTTGTATTGATTTCCTCCATAAGTTTTCTTATTTATTTCAGCCTCCATTGGTTTTTCCGTCTGGTTCTTGATTTAGCAATAGCATTCTGAGGACACCACCGAGCCCTATGTCCTGCCTTACCGCAGACGAAGCAGGTCAAACTTTGATCTCCTTGTTTAATATTGTCGCTTCTCATTCTCTTGTTGGCAATGCGTACATCAGGATATTGGACTCTACGCTTTCGCATGGTTTTTGCAATAGCAATCAATTCGGGAACAGAGTTCGACTTGCTGTTTAAGAGTTCAGTGCGTAGTACGTCGTCAGTAACGCTACCAATGACGAATTCAACAGCGTCCTGCTCTGTAACATTAGGTTTTACTATCTTCTTAAACAGCCTCCAAATGTTTGACAGGTATTCAGGTACACTTTCAGCATCATCGATTGAATACCGACGGAACTTCAAAACATCGGAAAAATATCTGGATTCTGGCTCGAAGGTCTGGAGCATATCATCTTTTATTTCATTCCAGGTTGTAGTACGAAGTAAACAGTCATCTGCCCATGTTTGCGCTCTACCCTTTAGTACACTCGCTGCTTTCAATCGAACTTCATGGTCCTTTAAATTATATTCTTGGTGGGTCCTACTTATTAAATTCACCCATTCTTTATGTCCATTCCTTTATCAGGGTCAAAGGATGGAAAGTACACATCGGAAATTCGTATTGTCGGGTTACATTCTGGTCACAATATCTTGAGCATGTCTGTCAAGGTAGAACGGTTTTCTTGAGTCATCTGAGTCATCATTTCGCAAATAGTATCCTTAAACGTATTTGCCAAGCCTGATATCATTGTATCACTTGTTGAGGCCGATGTTTGTTGGCGTTGATCCATCCCACTTCTGATATAAGAGAGGGGGGTATTGGGTCTTTATTAAAAGCACTGTTATCTTCCATTGTTATGTAGTTTATTATCACTAATAGCACGCAATTGTCACTTATCAGCAATAACTCATCTGGGCTACATATGTAGCCCGCGCGTGCGCTCTACTATTAAACTTTAAGTAAAAATAACTTTAAATTATAATGAAAAGAAACACAAGTAAAATTAATAAGCACTGAAATTTAAATTATAAAATACAATAAACACTTTTAGTGGTTCGACGGCCAGTAGAAGAATGAATCGAGTCCCGGCCGTGCCGAGCAACGTACAGCGCGTTCTGATGTCATCGCATGCCGCGTCGATATAGTAGTCAATAGTAGTCATTGTTCCTGCTTACATCATCACCGGGATTTAATAACGAACAATGAAATAGTGCGTGCTTCAAGACTCTCAAGTGTGCCCATACCATGGGCCCCATAGCAGCAGTCGCGCGCCGACATATATATATAAAAATCAATGCCTATATTTGGCTAATTCTTTTTTTGTATTGTTTCTTACAACACAGCGGTGGTTTAGAAGAAAAAAAGTTGGAAAATGTTAGTGGTAGGAGTAGGAGTAGAAGTTGGAGTAGGGTAGGAGTAGTGGTAGGGGTAGGAATAGAGATAGGGGTAGGGGTAGGAGTAGTGGTAGGGCTAGTGGTAGGAGTAGTGGTAGGGGTAGGAGTAGAGATAGGGGTAGGTGTAGGGGTATGTGTAGGGGTAGGGGTAGGTGTAGGGGTAGGAGTAGGTGTAGGGGTAGGGTAGGGGGGTAGGAGTAGTGCAGGCAAGCCAACGTTTGGGCAGGACAACGTCTGCCGGGTCCGCTAGTTATGTATAAAATTTAGATCATAGGAGGCTTTTATGATGATTTGATAAAAAAATAAGGAAGTAGTATTATATGTACATAGTAGGTATATGTTTTTTTGTAGCGGGTCATTGCTCAGTAGATTATAATTTCAAGGTTGTCTTCAAGTTATGTAGGCTAGGTTTTTGTTATCTGGGCCCCATTAGATATGTCATGGGTTTATTTGTTTCGAGATTGGCAATGGAAACACTTGTCTTAAATCTTAGTGGTGTAGTTTCGAATAAAAGAAAAACCGGCCAAGTGCGAGTCGGCCTCGAACACGAAGGGTTCCGTACACTCAATAGTATGCACTAAGGTTGGAGCAAGTTTGATGCATCTGGCAGTCCAACTTAAGGGTCCTATATTGGCAATTTTTCTGGGATAAACTATTCCCAATTTCTCTGTAAATAATCCACCTGTGTCACTGTAATTTAGCATATAGTTACTTATTCAATATATCTAAGTGAAATAGCTCTTATTTTTTCAATGGGTTTTATTGAATAGGAAATATGGGTAGTTTAACTTTGCCCCTGCTGTCTCTTTCATAATCTAATACAAAACTCTAATTTTTTTTAAAAGCGCTGTTATACCATTACCCTTCAATTATATAAGTCGAATTTTTTGGTAGCTTATTGAAAATTTGAAATAATAATTATTTTTTTATTTTTGCCAAATTAAAAAATCATAAAATATTTTTTTTTTTGGATTTTCAATAAGCTACAAAAAAAAGCGATATATATAATTGAAGAATAATGGTATAAGAGCGCTTTAAAAAAAATTTAGAGTTTTGTGATAGATTATGAAAGAGACAGAAGGGGCAGAATAATCCTTTATTCTACCACCCATATTTCCTATTAAATAAAACCAATTGAAAAAATAACGACTATTTCACTTAGATATATTGAATAAGTAACTATATGCTAAATTACAGTGACACAGGTGGAGTATTTACAGAGAAATTGGGAATAGTAATATCTCCATACAAATTCCCAGTATAGGACCCTTAATGTTTTACTTAAGAGTATGTATTATACTAGTTAGACGTTTGTATGTATTGCCATTATTAAGATCGAACAAAAGACGCCGAACGTTTCTTGTATGGGGACCTCCTTTAATTTTTTACTTTATTTTATTTTTAGTAATACACATTCTATGAAAATTTCGAGTGTCGATACAGTCCTGTGACAGGCGGACGGACGGTTTTGTTATACCCTCTGTCTACCCCTAGCAGACATATGGTTGTGTGATTATAAAAACTTAACTTACACATAGCTACATTGAACTTGATAATATCATGTAACAAAGGATTAAGTTCTGAGGTTGTTACACATGAGTGACCAGGGCATCACAGTTCAATGGGCTTCTAAAATAATTATAATAACAATGATATGTTCATGTTTCAAGCCCTAGTGTTCCAAATTTTATCAAAATCCGTTCAGCTGTTGTGGCGTCATTAAGTAACAGACATACACAGGCATTTAGAATATTAATAAGTAGTTCGCCCTGCTTTCCTGGTGGATAGCCAGCCTAAAATTACAAATACTTACCCAACTTGGAATTGGATTTGTACAAGTTTAAAATGATTATAATATAGGTTTGACTGAAATGGAACTCGTGCTTCGAAAGGCACGTAAAGGCGTCCGCAGTTTCACACTTCTAAAAATTACAGATGCTTACATCTATTAAAGGAAAGTGATACCTATAGGATCATTAAGTGCAGGAGCAGGCTTGCCTCCTGTTCCTGGCTAAAAATGGACACTGTCGTCTCTGGCCACACCGAAAGGTATAAGGCCGTGAAGAAGATGTGAGTGAGGAATGCATTTTCCAAAGGCCTTAATCAATAAAGTATAAAAGGTGCCTATACGTCTGAAACCAGTCTTATTTTACCGCTAGATGCTGTTAGCAGGTGAAAGTAGTGGTTAGATTTTCTATAATGTTTTCTTAATTTTGCCATTGATATTTTACATTGAAAGGCTTGTTAGTTTTAGGTCGCGTAACGTAAAAAGAGCTCTGCCAACATAACCCTAACAAAACATACCGTCAAAGATGCAACTGTTTAACTACTGTCAACGGTCTCGCACAGATCCACTAAAACTAAATGTGACCTATAGTAGGCAGACCACGGGGTCGGTCCCGGATCCCGGCCTTGTACCAACGGGTTTTTAATGGGTACCTACATAATCCGATAAACCACACTTTTCCATCTAAATATACCTCAACAGAACTAGCCACACGTTAGGTATAGCCTCACAAATACCATCGGCTAAACGAGGGAGACCTTGGTCTTCCGCTGGGTACCCTGGAACCGTAACATGGTTTCGGGAGCTGTAATGCAACTCGTGAAGAAAGAAAAAAAAATCGTTTACAGCTCCCGAAACCGTGTTACGGTCCCAAGTCTCCCTCTTTTAGCTGATGGTATTTATGAGGCTATACCTAACGAATGGTCAGTTCTGTTAAGGTATATTTAGATGGAAGTGTGGTTTGTTGGATTATGTACATAAGTTTTTTATTATAAAAAAACCCATTGGTACATGGCCGGGATCCGGGATCGAACCCGTGGTCTGCCTAGTTAATACCAGACGTTTTTTCGTTAGGTATAGCCTCAACAAAAAAAAATCTTCGGCTAAGTGAGGAATACTTTGTCTTCCGCTGGGTACCCTGGGGCCGGCAACGGTTCCCGGGACCTGTAAGGCAACCTGATCTTTTTTTTTCGATTTTTTTAACCAAAAATAATCACTTTAACTATTTTTTTGGGTGTGGATAGTTATGAATTATGAACATGACAATGTAATGCGGGCGCCACAACTTTGTTTGCTTGTAGGAATAGGTGTTTAGGAACTAAAATGTGGGCAAATATAGAAACAATAGTTTGTGTTGACGCTCGCGCCACTCGGGTCGTTGCCCTGCGTTCGTTAATGAACTTTGTATAATCACGCCTGGCAACCGTTGAGGTGAGCAGGGGTTTACTCTCGATTTCAACTTCAATCCAATCCTAATTGAACTGCAAGTAATCCCAATCCAAAGTACCACCTCAGGGTACTATTTAAAACTTTTCATTTCATTAGAGATTTGAGATTCATCTCAAATTCATACGCTTTCCGTCCCCGGCTTCGCCCGTGGCGTTCAGGCAGGGATAATGTAGCTTTCAATTAGTGTAAGAATTTTTAGAATCGATTCAATAGTTTGAGCGATTACCTCCTCTACATCCAAACTTACAAAACTTTACAATATATTTTTACTTTATATATTATTACTTTTACAAATACTTTATAATATTAGTATAGATTTAATTAGATTGCATGGCAGCTAAGTTTTTTCGCCGTCGTATCATCGCTATGGTAGGATCGTCACCTGTTGTCATCTATTCTATTTTTTGTGTTATGACTCCATCAGGGTTTTGATGATTCCGCCAATGTCACAGCGCGGACGGGATTAAACTGGATAACGTAGAATCGTTGTCATCAATGAACGACAGTTTGTAAGGTTCCCATCATCTTTTAACGTTTTATACAAAGTCACTCGCCGTGTCTGTGCCCTTTTCACGCAAAAACTGCTGAACGGATTTTGTTGCGTTCACGATTATATAGGTTGATTCACGAGGTTGGTTAGTATTAAACATGGACATATCATGTTTTGCAGCTGAGCAAGTAGGTATTAGTGAATGAAGTCAGGGCGAAAATTAGCTCCAGTGCATTTTCATGACGTATGCTATCTAATCCGTCAGAGATATAACAAAATGATTTAGGAAAGAATTGTGTGGAATAAAATTATCTACAAAAAGTCCGCGGTAGTATATATCTATCTTTATCTAAGTAGTTATAAGCTTGTACGGGGGGACAGGTAGCTTCGGTAGTTTACCATAAAAAATGTTCTATTCATGATGAATATGATGATAGGCGAGACGTAAGAAACTAGAGCTGCCCGAGCCCAAATTATGAAGTCGGTTCTCTCTCATTAGATCTGTTACTTTCAAACCGGAATTTGTAAGGGCGCTTTTTGTGCGTCCATTGTTGCTTTGGAATGTATCAAATGCGGAAAAAAATATCGAAAACTCCTGTTTTAGTTACAAATGATTGTTTATCTTAGGGATAAAATTTAGCCTTACTACTAAAAATAAACATTTTTTTTTGCTGATTGCCCGGTACTTCGTACGCATTGTATTAGGAATACAATTCACCCCTTAGGGTTGGTACCATGATGTTAAATACCCTATATAACCTTTAGGAATTGGGCTATCAACTGTAAAAATATTTTTTCAAATCGGCCCAGTGGCTTTTGAGTGTATGGAACACGAACAAACAAACAAATATTATTTTTTAATATTATAAATATAATGTTGGCCCTTCGCCCTATCAAAATGTGATGAGTGGATCGTAGTTGCCAGATTGACTCTGTGCGAGTCAGGTCGTTAACCCACGCATTTTGCTCCATAGACCTTGTATTTATTAGAATGTCCAAATATTATTAAATATTTAAGAGAGAGTAAGTTTGTTTGTTTGTCTGATTGTTGCTACTGGGCCGATTTGAAAAATATTTCATTGTTATGAAGTTACGTTATTCCAGATCGATATAATTATGTTATGTTGGCTATGTTTTATTAACAAAGTTAGGACTGTAACTGAATTTGGTGCAGAACGTCTTAATTGACGTTGAATCACAACGGTTGTTATAGTATTGGTCTTGAAAATGGAGGTCTTGAATTTAATACTTATATTTATTACAATAAATGTCTACTTGTTCTGAAGTAGTGCCTCATCAGTTGTTTAATAAACAACCGGTGCGATAGACTTGCCACTAGTTCTGTTTAATATGATCAACTCGCTAAATGTGGATATTCTTACCAATTACCATTATATCGGAAACACAGCCATGCGTAAAACTTTTTTTTAAACTAAAATCTTACGATTTTAGTTTTCTTACATGCGATGAAAAAACGGACCCCTTATAGGATCACTCTTGTGTCTGTCTGTCCGTCTGTCACAACTTATTTTCTCCGAATCTACTGGACGAAAAAAGGTTGAAATTTGGTACATATGTAAAGTTTGATGACCCTATCACAGACGTATAGCGTAAATAATAAAATGTAAATTCTAACGGTTAGTTTTGTAAAAAATGAAATGTCTTTTTTTTTTCAAATGCATCATTGACATCAAATGAAAGGGCTCGTCATACATAGTTTAAATTATATTAAAAAAATATACAAAATTGAGCCCCCCCCCCCCCCCCCCCCTCTTATCTCCGAAGCTACTGAATCTAAAATTTTGAAAAATTCTAAAATATAGGGCCTGACTCATAGTTTCATAGACTCAAAATTCTGTTTTTAATGTTCTCACGGAAAAAAATGGTACGAAGTTCGACTCGCTTAATTTACTTGAACTGACACTTGACTTGAGTCGAATTGCATCAATTATGATAAATTTTATTTTTTGACGCATCTAGCCAATTTCTTTAGTCTGTGTACACTTAGAACAGCGACGACCTTTTCAGATTCCACTCGATGTTGTGTTATATAATGTAGGTAATTGAAAACAATAATAGATTCATATCAACTTGAAAATGTGATTCGAAGTGTTTACGCTCACGCCTATATTGCAGTGGGGTAGACAGAGACCTACCATTATTCTCGTATAGAAAAATCTTGGTTCTTTATATGACTAGATTTTGCCCAAATAATACAACTAAAAGTAAGTTTGTTCAGTTGCCCCTAATTTCTACATTTTTTATTTTAAACTGCCCGTGAAAATCTCGTCAAAATCGGTTCAGCGGTTTAGAAGATTAGCCCGAACAAACGGAAAGTTTTAAATACGGAACACTCTTTTTATTATCAGCATTTCCACGATTATGCGTGGTCGAAAAAATGCCAAATCTGTTTCATTTAAATAAACGCTCTTTCGTGTATTATTTTTGCGGTTCTTAGTTATTCTCTTTGTATTGTAGTTATTGCAAAATTACAATTTACCTTTACGACAAAGCATAGATAATTTCATACAATTTAGGAATACTTAAGTTAAAACTGGTTAACTTCTAGGTAATGGAAAACTCGAAGTTTCTTTCATGTCTTTGTTGTATATTATCGTAATATAAACCCAATTTTCTACGTTATCTTTAGCTCCGCCATTTTGGGAAATACTTGGGTAGTTCAAATTAGTTCCATATCACGAATGGAATTTAAGCTTCACTTCTTATATCCAATCACATCAATGAATTGTCTCTTGCGCAGGTTACGGTTGAATCTTTCAGTTTTTCCCGAATTTTCCGGGCAACTTTTCCAATTTTTCTTTCCACAAAAATCTTATTCAGACTATTACGAACATTTAACAAAAAAAAAATAGCCAAATCTGTCCAGTCGTTCTCAAATGATGCGCTTAACCAACGAACAGCATTAAGGGTCCTATACTGGGAATTTGTATGGAGATATTACTATTCCCGATTTCTCTGTAAATACTCCACCTGTTTCACTGTAATTTAGCATATAGTTACTTATTCAATATATCTAAGTGAAATAGTCGTTATTTTTTCTATTGGTTTTATTTAATAGGAAATATGGGTGGTAGAATAAAGGATTATTCTGCCCCTTCTGTCTCTTTCATAATCTATCACAAAACTCTAAATTTTTTTTAAAGCGCTCTTATACCATTATTCTTTAATTATATATACCGTTTAGTTTTTGTAGCTTATTGAAAATTCAAAAAAAAAAAAATTTATGATTTTTTTATTTGGAAAAAATAATAAAATAATTATTATTTTAAATTTTCAATAAGCTACCAAAAAATTCGACATATATAATTGAAGGGTAATGGTATAACAGCGCTTTTCAAAAAATCCAGAGTTTTGTGATAGATTATGAAAGAGACAGCAGGGGCAAAGTTAAACTACCCATATTTCCTATTCAATAAAACCCATTGAAAAAATAAGAGCTATTTCACTTAGATATATTCAATAAGTAACTATATGCTAAATTACAGTGACACAGGTTGATTATTTACAGAGAAATTGGGAATAGTTTATCCCAGAAAAATTCCCAATATAGGACCCTTAAATTTTTATTTATATACATGTGATAATTTGCTCAATCGGATAATTAGGTATGCCATGGATTAATAATTATATAGGCTACTTTTAATGCCGGAAAAATCTCTTTGTTCTTTTCCACGTGAGCTAAACTGTGGGCGAAACCTATCTATCATCACACCTTTTATCACAAGAGGGGTAGGCGGAGACAATCCAATGCCATTTTCCACGATCCTGGCATACCTCTTTCAATTCTTTTATATTCATCATGCCATATCTTTCATACATGTTCGGCGATTGTGTGTGTGTATTTTTAATCTATTTTATATTAATGTTTTATTTTATTTTCCGTTTCAGGTAAAGATGAGTCAAGTTGCGAAACGCGACACTAAAGATAAGGTAGGTATTAATTTACTTCTGAGAATTACTTGCAATAATACTGTAGCCCTTGTTTGGTGGTCGGTCGGGACCTTATTGCTGAATCAGAGATGCCATGTAAACTAGGTCAAGTCTTAGTTGGATCAGGGATTCCAAACTAGGTCAGGTCAAGTCTAGGAAATCTAGAAATTGTCCCCGAGTTTGTCCTTCGGTTCGGAGGGTAGTAAAGCGTCTATCTTATTCATGGATGTTTTTATTATAAACTAGCTTTTCGTCCCTGGCTTTGCCTGCGCAAATTAAAAAAAAGGTTAAACTATGAATCACAGTGGTTTTTAATTTATAAGTATACGCCATCTAGCGTGCGCCTAAAGAAGCCCACAGAAAATGCCTGACACAGGCATACGCGAAATTCCTGCCCTGGACATTCTCGGATCGGTCAATCCATGGTCGGCATTTGTTCCGAGAGAATTTTCTCCTACCAAAAATTGCTCAAATTGCCCAAAGAAGTTTTCACTTAAAAAAAAACCCCTGAAATTAAGTTTTACGAACGTGACGCATCTGATACTTGCGGTTTTTTTGGAGATAATATAGCTTTTAAAACTTGACACGTTAGATTAAGATACTTACGGAACCCTATAATATTAACAGCTCATACACATCACCCGAAATTGCGGCCCGTATCCCGCAGTTATCCCACGGAATTCCCGGGGCCGGGAACTCTGGAATAAAACCCGAGACCAAAATTTATACATTTATGACATATCACATCTAGGCTAACTAGGTTCTGTGTCAGGCTTGTCATCAGGGGAGCAATTCTTGACGTAAATTTTAATCCTAATCCTAAAATCCCGACTTTCGAATTGAATTGTGTTTAAATCATCGATGTGGTTTAAATAGGTTGTCTCATATTATGCTACTCGATTTAAATATGTAAACACTGTTGTCGTCGTCGCAACAAAATTTAATTAAGTCAGGAGTAAGCTTCTGGTTTTTATGTTTTTAATATAAACAAATGGGTAAAATGGACATCGTTAGCAGTGGCTCTAGCGACGCCGCTTGTATAAAGATGATGTGTTTGTAATTAGTGTTGTCTTAGGCAAACAAAACTGACACCAGTAACAGTAACAGTGTCCACTTTTTGGCAATTCTCCATGTCCATATTGAACAGAACAGGTGGCAAGCCCGTTGCTGAGCTTAATGGACCTAGATGTGTCACTTCTTTAATAGACGTAAGTATCTGTTAGTTTTAGAAGTGCGGACGCAGGATTGTCGTGCCCTCCGAAGCATATTAAAACACAAGAAAATTGGTGCTTAGCATTCTCTTTGGTAATGCCGCGCTGTTTAGCACCTGTGAAGTGATTGTCATTCGCAGATTTCATAAAAAGTTGTCACTTATCATATTGCAGAAAACTGAGAGTCCAGTTGTCTTGATCAAATTGCAGAGAACGGACACTTCGTTTGCAGACAAGAAGAAGACGGACAGGGCGACGGCTGAAGCGGAGAAAGTCGCCGAACCCAAAACTGACGCAAAGTCGGCACAGAAACCCAAGGCCGACAGCAAAGAGACGACCAAGGTAATGTTGCTATATATTTACTCCACTATGCTATAATGATTTCGCCATTCTTCTTCGTCCTCGCCTTAGTCCCATCATATCCAGCTTTTTTAGGTGTGGGGCAGCACTAAATAATCTCTATACGTAGTAGGAATTTAAAAATGCTTTTTATGTACCTGACCTACTGACCTTATTTCACACGACGTTCTACATGATGCGCGTTCGATATTGCATTGGATAATTGATTTTGTTACTTAATAATAAACCTAAATTTTTTGCTTCAAGCCAGGGACGCTCCACCGTTGGTACGCCCTTGCTCACTGCCATCATACGTCGCCAGGCTAATCTATCCTAGGCCGTCTCTATCCAGAGGTGTTTGGGTTTCCTTCGGATCCTTATTGATAACATCCATCCATGTCAAACGGGGCCTGCCGCGTCCCCTCCCCCCAAAGTTCAAGTTCTAGCACTTTTCTCATCATGTGGTCTGGTAGATCCTTCTTTCACGTCAAAACGGAGCGACGGATCGTAATGATAATGAGATAATTGGAGGTTCAGAGATTGAAAAATATATGATTCCTTCGAAAAAAATGTTAATGGAATCTTTGATAAAATAATGTATGCATACCGTAATATTTTTTTTTACATTAGCGATAGTTAGAACCGGGCTTACCCTTTTTACCGCAAGTTAAATCGGTCGGTTGCATTGTCAAAACAATCGATAACATTGAAAACCGAATATTCATTCCAATAATAATATAAGCAAAAGTAAGGTGCGTACTGTCGGAGATCCAAGTTTAAATTGTTTTTATAAAATTGCAGAAAACAGAGAGCCCGTCTGCAGATAAAAAAAAGACAGACAAGGCGACGGCCGAAACGGAGAAAGTCGTCGAACCTAAAACTGACGCAAAGTCGACACAGAAACCTAAGGCCGACAGCAAGGTAATGTTGCTTGTTTAATTTGATATGGTTGATGAGCATGTGTATATCTTCTTCATTGAAGGGCCTAATATAAGTGGACAAAGGTGTTTTTACGAAAATAGAACGATTTTTTAAAATATATTTTGAAATAACATTCATACATATATTCTGAATACAGAATAACAAATCAGAAACCGCATGGAACTCTGGCGTAAACTGAAATACAAGAAAGAAATAAAAAATTAAAAATGGAAGAAAATAAACAATTATCTCAGTGGCTAGAAGTACGACGGAAGCGGAAAATACGCGTTGCTCATCAAATATTTTTATTTAAAATTTGGAAGTAAACTTTCTTTGACTTTCAAATAAAGTAAACTACCACTACTACCACATATAATGAAACACGTTTGTCCACTTACACATTTTCTATAATGTGGAAAACCCAAGTTTGAGATCACAAAATAATAAAATACTTGTCATAAATTAAGCCATATTTAAGGGCAATCAGAAGAACTAAGGTTACCGATAGCTGATCATGGAGAGTTGTTGAATGGGTAAAATTTAATCCGATAGCACATATTGTTTAAAAATATTCAAACTTGGTTTTCTCATTTTAGGCTTTTGTAATAATTATTGACGTTTATCATCATTAATCAATAATCTTTATTAAGTAAAATGGAGTATATATTTTGCTTGTATTTTATTTTACCATGTTGCTTATGTTAGCTAAAATTAAACATTAATTTCATCATGTGGCCAACATTAAAATAAAAGTAGGTTATGCTAACTTTTCAGTATGTATTACTGCTGACGCCACAGAATGCACTTTTGTAATTTTCTGCTTAGATTATTTAAAAAAAATCACTCAAATAGGTCATTTAGAGTCAACGACCTACTAACCAAAATTCTGTAAACAGCTAAACGCATTTTTATTTGGTAGAAACTGAGTGAAGTTAAATAAGATATAATTAGTAGGTCGGTTAATAAGAGCATGCACCAAAAAATACATTCAATTTATCAAAAATCAAATATCGAACTTAAATAAACAAGGGCCAAAGGAAATTCATTAATTATCATACCCTGTACTATATTTAACGTAATGATAATGCTACCTCTTATTAATCGACCTATATATAAAACACCTAATGTCTTTTTGGTTAGTGGCTCTTTAAATCCATCACATCGTCTAACACACCACACCGGCTTTAACCTAACACTTGGCACCCACCGTCAACAGATGGACCAAAATGGCGGCCATCGCCAAAATGGCGGCGCGGCCAACGGTGTCCACAACGGCGTGCGCGACGTGACGCTCAGCAACGGCGCGCCGGACGATGCGTTAAACGGAACGTCGGTGAGTCCGACGTTGGACGTCGAGGACGAGGTCGCTGTGGACAACGACGAACTGTTCCCCGAGCTTGACTACGACGAGACCTCGGACTGTGATGAGGACGGGCCGGCCAGCCGGAGTGTGACCCGACGATCGCAGGTATAACTCTAGCCAAATAGCTTTAGCAGCATTTTGTATGGGCGTTCTCCCCACTGTTACGTAGTGCTCAATCTGGCTCAAGGTATTTGGCAAGAGTTATACCCGGCGCGACTTGGAAGCTTTTGATGTCTTTTGGTTTTTGTTTTAAATTTGAAATTGGAACGTTCGTTTCGCGGTAATTTCGAGTAATAGGACAGGGAAAACAATGGAAGACTTCAGCGTGGTTGTTTTTTGTTTTTTTTTTTTTTAAATTTGGAACGTTCATTTCGCGGTAATTTCTGGTAGTAGGACAGGGAAAACAATGGAAGACTTCAGCGTGGTTGTTTTTTAAAATTTGGAACGTTCATTTCGAGATAATTTCGAGTAGTAGGGCAGGGAAAACAATGTAAGGTTCAGCGTGGTTGTTTTTTGTTTTTTAAAATTTAGAACGTTCATTTCGCGGTAATTTCTAGTAGTAGGACAGGGAAAACAATGGAAGACTTCAGCGTGGTTGTTTTTTAAAATTTGGAACGTTCATTTCGAGATAATTTCGAGTAGTAGGGCAGGGAAAACAATGTAAGGTTCAGCGTGGTTGTTTTTTGTTTTTTAAAATTTAGAACGTTCATTTCGCGGTAATTTCTAGTAGTAGGACAGGGAAAACAATGGAAGACTTCAGCGTGGTTGTTTTTTAAAATTTGGAACGTTCATTTCGAGATAATTTCGAGTAGTAGGGCAGGGAAAACAATGTAAGGTTCAGCGTGGTTGTTTTTTGTTTTTTAAAATTTCGCGGTAATTTCTAGTAGTAGGACAGGGAAAACAATGGAAGACTTCAGCGTGGTTGTTTTTTAAAATTTGGAACGTTCATTTCGAGATAATTTCGAGTAGTAGGGCAGGGAAAACAATGTAAGGTTCAGCGTGGTTGTTTTTTGTTTTTTAAAATTTAGAACGTTCATTTCGCGGTAATTTCTAGTAGTAGGACAGGGAAAACAATGGAAGACTTCAGCGTGGTTGTTTTTTAAAATTTGGAACGTTCATTTCGCGGTAATTTCGAGTAGTAGGACAGGGAAAACAATGGAAGGCTTTAGCGTGGTTGTTATTTGTGCTTTAAAATTTGGAACGTTCATTTCGTGGTAATTTCGAGTAATAGGGCAAGGAAAATGTGGAAAGCCGTAGCGTTTTTTTTAATTTGGCACGTTTATTTCGCGGTAATTTAGAGTATTAGAAACAAGGAAAACAATGGAAGGATTCAACGTGGTTGTTTTTTGTTTTTTAAAATTTGGTACGTTCGTTTCGCGGTAGTTTCGATTTTTTTATAATTATTTTTTCAGCAAAACATACAAAAATTTACAGCACTATTGTATCGATTTTCTTACACGTAGCAATTCGAAGTAAAAAATAGCGTTTTTTGTGGTTTACGGTAATTATCGACATTGGCGCCATCTGGTGGATGGAATTTGTTTTGTATCCGCATTCATTTATGTCATCAATTAATTTGCTTATTTTAAGTTTTGGTGGCGTTTTTAGATTTAAATGATTTATTATTTTCTGCTTACTATGTTATGTTTCGCAATATATAACTCAAATTAAAAAATATATCTATAGGTAACGGAGGCTGCATATTGAAATATGTGTTGCTACTATTCATACTCTTGCTCTTGTTTCCATTTTAGTCCAGTCATTATTAGGTTCCGGACCAGGAAGGAACCCTATTGTTGTACCAACGATATATTTTGTCCGTCTGTCACAAACGATATGAGACATGGCCTTGAAATTTACACATTTATTACCGCGACTCAAAGACGGCGAGACTAACTATTTAGCAGTGCGCCCAACATGCAAACGCAATTTTTTTTAGAGTAGATTTTATTTTCTTTTATTTTTACCTTGACATTTTACTTAGTAGTCTCCGTTTGTAACTTGGTCCCTGTTATATAAAGGTGAAAGCGGCAAGGACCCCGGAAACGCCGCGACCTGCCTCCGACAAGCAAGCTGACAAGAAGGACACTGTCAACGGACATCAGGAGGCTGCGACTCATGTAAGATGACATTGTGATGTATTACATTACACTCTGGGGAGTAACTTGACATAACTTTCAATCATAATCCTAAAATCCCGTGTGTTTTGTGTTGTTTATAGGGTTCCGAAATTGGCTCACTCATTGTGTCTGTCTGTCACAGCTTATTTTCTCCGAACCTATCTGACGAAAAATGTTGAAATTTGATGCATATATAGAGTTTCGTGACCCAATCACGGACGTATAGTGTAAATAATCGAATTTCGATTTTGGGGGACAAATTAAAACATATAATTTTTTTTTCAAGTGCATTAGGTATGTGACATATCAAATGAAAGGGCTCGTTATAAGGAATACGAAATTTGACCTTCCCCCCCCCCATTATCTCCGAAACTACTAAGTCTAAAATTTTGAAAAAAATATTGAATATAGGGCCTTTCTTATTTTACAGGAAAATCTAAACGAAAATCCTGTAAGTTATAACCGAAAAAAATGGTACGGAACCCTCAGCTCGCCCATTAGTTTTTAATTAACCTGTTATTTCTGTCTATTTTTTTTGACTTTCTAAACCGTGTTAACGGTCCCAGGGTACCCAGCTGAAGACCAAGCCTCCCTCTTTTAGCCGATGGTATTTGTGAGGCTATACCTACGAATGGTCAGGTAGGTATGACTGTTGAGGTATATTATGTGAATTGTCGGATTATGTACATTAGTTTTTAATTATAAAGAAGAAAACCGTTGGCACCTTAACCACTCGGCCACCGACGTTCCTTCACAACTGTCTAATTTATATTATTCCATCAATTACAGAGTAAGGACACACCTAAGGAGGAACAGTCGACGAGGAAGTTGCGTTCCGCTGACAACGAGGATGAGCGCACTCAAGGTTTGTACACATATATCTGTATTCAACCCGCGCAGAAAGCAATAGTGTTGTATCTAAAACTGAAAGGGGAATGCTAGGATGGTTTGGACATGTTGAATAAATGTGTCATGAAAGAATGACGAAGGAAATATATTAAAGCTGCAGTGCCGAAAGGACGACCAAGACGAACTTAATGTAACTGTATGGATGTGGATGATGCTAGAGAAGTATGCAAAGATCGGGAGAAGTGGCGCTCCTTCCTTTCTGTCTATCTCTTTGGGAAAGAGGCGTGAAGGTATGTATGTGTAGAGTGCAAAGGGATTAAAAATGGCGGCGGTAGTGAACGAGAGGTAAATATAATACGACGTGTTTTACGTTTTAAAATTGTGTGGATTTTCCCCCAGCTCCATGCCAATGCGCAAGTTTAGTGACCCTATAATAGTGACTCTTTTTAGGCGCGTTGAGCGATTTTTTGGTAGGGGGAAATCTTGTGGATATGTTTTCGGCACAAGACCATGGATTTTCTCGACCCGAGAATGTCCGGGCAGGAATTCGTGTACTGGCTATCACGTGTGCCTGGGACTGCGCATTTCTGGCCGGCAATTCTTCGCTCCGGACAGAGATAAATTGTTAAATGATCCCTACATGGCGTTATTATACGTTGTATATAGTTTTAACTTCTGTCGCCCGCCCTTTTTTTTCACATTTACAAGAGCGAAAAACACGATTCTGGCATTATTTCGTTTTCTAGTCCTAACGAATTAAGTGCAATACAGCCATGCAAAAATTAAAAAAAGGAGTTGTTGGAGAGGGGTAGGAAATGTGGATAGTGCCTATACTATTGTGTTCCCCGTCCTCGAACTTGTTTTTAACCAACTTCTAAAATAAATGAGAAGGTTCTCAATTCGGACCGTATTTTTTTTTGTATATCTAATTTTGTACCGATTACTTCGCCAGTTGTGAACCGATTCCTTCTGATTGGTCCCATTTTTTTGTCATGTAAATTGGTTCTTAGGATCAGATAATATTGAACAGATCTTCTTGAATGTTTATTTAATTTTGTGTCCTAATTTGGCACCCACCGTCTTCAAAACGACGAAATAAAATGATTTCTGTTTTTGAAGTGCAGTGACAGGCTAACTGGCAAAATGTGGGCTTTGCTACTACAGTTTCTGGCCACGCCGCATAGCGTAAAGGCCGTGATGGTAAATTGAGTACAATTTGTTTTACAGAAGTCCGCCGCGAGACAAATTACAGCAAATCGCGAGTCAAGGTGTCGCCGTATCGCGTGGAGATTGCGCCTCAGGACCAGTCCACTGTCGCTAACTATACAGGTGAGATTGTGCACGGGTACTTTACGGCTCCCCGGAGGTACCCGGCGAAAGATAACTCTTCCACATTTAGCCGTTGATTTTCAAGATATCTTTTTCCGGAGCCTCCTTTATATTCCTCTATGTTCCCAGCTTCATACAACCTATACTCTGTTCGCCGAGAGTTGATAAAAAACAATCAGGGTTTCTAAACTTGCGGCCCGCTAATTATTTTTACCGAAAGTTCGCCTCTCCCGCCCGGCCGGAGGCCCTGCGCTTGACAACAGCTGCGCGCCCCGTACCACAAAACTCAGTGCGCGCGGCGATAAGCGACGCCAAGCACACAAATTACGATAATTAAACGAATCTTTCCCGAGACGTTTCAGAGTATAGGGTCCTTCAAGCGAAACTCGTTGTAGTAATAGACTCACCACTTTAGCTCGATACCAACCAGGCAGAGGTACAGGCGTTTACTAGGGGTGTGCGAATAATTCGAACTTACGAATTATTCGTTCCGAATCGAATAATTCGAAAAAATTTCGAATAGTTCGAAAAATTTTAAATTTTAAATTAATTTTATTTAAAACGATGAAATATGATTACACAAATTTAAATCAAAAAGTATATTAGGTATTCGTAAGAAAAATATTTTGATACATGTTGTGATGGAATTTAAATTGAAAACAATAGAAAATCCAGTCATATTTCGATACTTCGCGAATTATTCGAATTACTCGCGAATTATTCGAACATATTCGCACACCCCTAGCGTTTACTTGTCAAGCCAAATGTTTGAACCTAGTAGATATGCCCTCGCTAAACAAAACATTTGCTCAAAAGCATGGTGTATCGGACATATCTACCAATTTAAATCTTCGTATCTAGCAATATTTTTTTACAGTAGAGGGAGACAAAACACTGCGTAACTAAACAGTTTATCAACCATTAATCACCCACAATCCCCACCAGGCAACAACTCTACCATGGAGATGGACATAACGGAGACCTCTATCCAGGACCGTCCATCCACATCCGACGATCCGTCACTGCACGACTCGTCGTACGTGAACAGCTTGCGGGCGGTGCGCGCGCGTCGCAGCTACAAGAACTTGAAACATATCGATATTAAGAGGACGCCGCGCACGCCGGCTAATGTGCAGGCAGCTATGCAGAGAGCGGGTAAGTTGATGATTAAGAGGCCCTTCCTAACCCTTAGTTTGGAACGAAGTTCCTTATCACACGTTACATTCCAGACACTTGGCCGAAAAAAGTGTAAGACTTCGACCGTCACGACTATGTGGCCACACATTCGTCTAATCCCCGGCGCTTCGCCGTACGGTCCACGGAAACCGACCACAGACTCGTCCAATTCGTAACGAACGGTCCGCCTAGATCATCCGGCGGCCAGAATGGGAAATTTTCGGTGCAATGCCGGACCAATGTGTGGCCTACTTTAGATAAAATTGTGGGGATAGAACACTGTTGTTCAAAAAAATGCTAGGGTATGCCAAGAACTCAAAAAAATAGTACTAGGCGTCTATAAACCCCCCCCCCCCCCTCTTCTACCTCATAACCCACATCGGACGCTCGCTAGTGTTGCGTAGTTAAGTTTGACTGTTTTATCGACACTACAGCGTCCATGCGTCCATTGTGCACAGTGGTCGGACGCAAGAGGAAGCCGCAGGACGACAACATACAGCACGGCCACGACGACGACAGTATGGAGGAGGCGCGCGCTAAACGCATGCGTCCCTCGCTGTTGCAGCGCGTCATGTCGCCGTTCGGCCGCACCTCGGTGCTGAGCAGCACGCCCATGCCGGCCAGGCGGCAAGCGCCGGTGAGTGCAACTTTCAATACGCATGCTTTTTTTATTAACAAAACATCCACATTCCGCTACAAGTACGTCCATTATTTATTAGCAGCTTTCGCACGGGTCGAAAATTGTTTATGAAAAATTCAATTTTCCTAAAGAAGTTCCATGTTTTCCCGGAAAGAAGCCATAGACTCTATCTCACTCTACTGCCCTCCCGCTATCTCTCTCTCTCTCTCTCTCTATGAAAAAAAAAATCACCATAATGACAAACAAACAAAGACACTTTCTCATTTATAATACTAGCTTTTGCCCGAGGTTTCATTCACATGAAAATAGAACCTAGAAAAGATAAAAACCCCGTAGCTGTAATATGCCCTCCTCCACCCCGGTATAAATAAGTAGCCTATATACGTTCTAATCCACAAACTGGTTATCCTCAAAGTTTCATTCAAATCCTGTTTAGCCTGTTAAGGCGTGATTGAACGGCGAACATCTAAACATACAAACTAATTTATAAACAGCTTTCCGCCCCCGGCTTCGATCGTGGTTTTTTTTAATGTGGCATGAGAATTTATTCCTAAGAATTTCCGGGATGAAAAGTAGCCCATGGTATCCACGCTTCGGCCCTAAAACTATCGCTGTGTACAAAAATCACGTATTCATTGCTCTGTATTGACGTGAAAGAAAGACAAACTTCTATATCTATCTACAATCACGCCTTTTATCTCAAAAGTGGTAGGCAGAGACAATCAATTACCATTTGTTACGAACCTGACATACCTCTTTCGCTTCTTTTATATTGTAATATCTATAATATTAGTTAGGATTGGTAGCATTTGTATAAAGATTTCACGTGAATCCAGTTTAATCCCGTTCGCGCTGTGATAGTTGTGATTAGTCAGTGATTTTTAGGACATAAATCACGGTCGGCGGGAACATCTTACCTACCGATTAATCGACATGTTGTGACGTCTATAATACTTGACATTGGCGGAATCATCAGAACGCTGATGGAGCCATTTGAAAAAAAAATTTTAATAGTAGAGAATTTGTATAAAGATTTTTATTAAATACTATCGGACCCGGCAGACGTTGTCCTGCCCAAACGTTGGCTTGCCTGCACTACTCCTACCCCTACCCCTACCCCTACACATACCGAGAATTTGTATAGAGATTATTATTAAATATTTCAGATTGTCGGCATAAACTCCGATCTGCCACTATCGGCGCCCGTAGCGGCCGGTGCGAGCTTCGATCCCGAGACGATCGTTGCTGCGGACTTGCCTCCAGCTGAGGCGGCGAAAAGAGGATGCGTCATCGTGTGAATACCCGGCCATGTCTCAAAATCAAAATAATTTTGGTTATTTGGCTTAGTATTGAAGATATTCTTATGGAAGCGATCTTTTTTTTTTATAAAAATCTAAGTAAAATATTAGTCTATATAGATGGTGAAAGAATTTTTGGAATCGGTTTAGTAGTTCCAGATTAATCCCTACCAAATTTTTCCTCTATAGTATATTGTATCAACATAAATTTACATATATCATGATCAAGAAAACTGTGTTTTTCACGCCGTAAATATCAGTTCTATACATACTAAAACTTATTTGGCGCTTTATAATAAAATTATGATAATTAGGTAATTATACTTTTAAGTATATACATAAGTGTTCTTTTTATGTATTCGTAAAAAAAGTTTTAATTTGAATAGATATGCGATATACGGCGTAAAAATATTTTGAGCAAATTTGGTCGCCATCTTTTATTCAATAACCAGATCCAGTAGTTTTTGAGTCTAATAAGGTACAAACAGACAGATGTACAACATCCATTATATATATTATTATCTTTACTAAGCCAGTTACCATTTTGTTTTTTGTTATAAAGTGTAAACACAAAATGAATGAACAAAATATATTTCTAAATTTTACTCCACCCAAAGGTCACATTTTTGTATTCACGTGGAACCAATATACGCACTAAAATAGAAATTGGTAACAAAAAGGGCATTAAAGCCGGATATAGGTATACTTGCAAGAGCTGGCAACGTTTGTTACATTATTTGTATTTCTATGCGCCAGTTTTTGTGAAACTACTTATATGTGACGAAGGGTAATATTCGCATCGGAACATCGCATGCTTGTATTAAAAAAAAAGGGTGAACCAACCGTGCGAGCATGACCGGTCTAGAGGAAATCTACAAGCCGTAGCGTGGCGTTCTCAGTTGCGTCAGTTTGTATATTTATGACATTGGTCACGTGATCTCTTCTTCTTTTGTGGCTCCACCAATGTTAATCGATGATTTCTCAACGTCAAGTATCTAAGATGATCCCGCCGACTGTAATGACGCGGGTGGGATTACACCGGTACGCGTGCGTCGGTCACCATGACATGACGTATAATCACGTGATCTCTTAAAATACATGTAGGGATCACGTGACAAATGTCATAAATAGACAAACTGACGCAACTGAGACTAGATTTTGTCTACAGTAGTGAGAATATTTCTACACGCGTAATGATCGCACGGCAAATTTTCAAATATATACATATGTAGGGTTTTAAAAATTCAATTTAGTTGGTTTCAAAATAGGATACCACCTTGTGTTATAGGTTCCAAAACAATGTTTCACTACTTGAAAAAATTATATTGCTCATATAAATAATATTGATTTCTACTTGAAAGTAGTGTTTTTGCAATATTTTATCTTATCTCTGGTCTTTAGTGACTTGACGCAATAGCCTACAGTACTCGGCAGAATATAATATCCATCGCCCTTTTGACGTGGTGACACTGACCTAGCAGTAGCATGAATCTCACGTGTCACGACAGTAGACCAATCTATGTGACGTGGTACAGATGATAGTGGTGTTTAACCTCTACCCCCTATTCCGTATCTCTGGTGTTGGTAATCGTCCACAGATTAGTAATGCACGATAGACCGAGAAGACTGAGCGTTCACGGTTTATTGGCATATAGTGCTACAAGAATATTGTTAAGGGCCGTTGGTCAAGATCATCTTATAACTATCAAAAATTTGGCGAATCTGAGTTAATCCTGGAAAGTTGAGTTTATTTATACAACATTTCCATCCCACACAGTTGATAGTTATTATTTTTTATTGGATTAAGACATATTTTTATGATTAAGAGTTTTGCTCGTTTTGAAAACTGTGGCTATTTAGAACTCTTAATAATGAAAATATGTCTTAATCCAATTTAAAATAATAACTAATAACGGTGTGGGATGGAAATATTGTATAAATAAACTCAACTTTCCAGGATTAACTGAGTTTTAACATTTTTTTGACAGTTATAAGATGACCTTGACCAAAGGCACTTAAATTCACAATGTTCTTCAATATGATGTGTATTGTCTGCCAAGTACTGTAAAGTGCGTTCTTACCAATGGAACCCTTAGAGCTTGTGTGAGTTTTATTGTATTAAATAATACTATATGTCAGTATTAGGGTATTGATCTAAATAAAGTTAAAATAACTTTTATAATACGACGCCATATTGATATTTTTGATAAATCCATTCTATTAATCCGCCTTCGGTAATAGATCTTACCCGTAAATGTTTATATTAAATCTATATCCATAGGGTAGTATGCCACTTTCTGACACTTTTTTGACTCAGGTCATCTTTATGACAATATACGTTTATGTATTATGTTATATATCTGACACATAAAGGGAGCCAAAATTTAGTTTCTTTAATAATAAGGCTATTTATGTATGATGGCTCTATACGTATGACGTATTGTTTTTTAATATTATTTTTTACGCTAAATATAATTAATCAAATCAAACAAAATATTATTAATTAAATCGCCTGCTCTTGGTAATAAATCGTTCGATTTGATTCATTAAATAAGCGCCATCTATTGTTCGAGATGATCCTTCTTAAGGTGGCCACACATTGGTCTAATCCTTGTAACGAACGGTCCGCCTAGGTCATCCGGCTTCCGGAATGGGAAATTTCCAGTGCGATGCCGGACCAATGTGTGGCTTACTTTCATAAACAACATCTAAGCAGTTTTAAATATCTGCAGTTGGGCTGCTATTGACATTGTTTTTATTAAGACCAATGCCTCATCATGACATATATATAACCACCGATATGACGTATATATAAAGTTTTAGGCCAATATTCATAAACGTATTTTAGCAACGTTTTTGTTAAAATGTGTTTTGTTTCTTTCTATTATTAGTAAAGACAGGTTTGTTAGAGAGTGACAAAACATATTTTAACTAAAACGCTTCTAAAATGTGTTTATGAATATGGCTATTATACACATAGTTCTGTTACTTTACTATATGTATTGTATAGGTAAAATTAATATTTAAAAAAATCAAACTCAAAAAAAAATCTGTCTTTCAATACTCAATATTTGACACATTTTGTATCTTGCGTGTATATGTATATGTACTAATAAACGAAATTAAACAACTGTTTAGGTATAATATATTTTGTCTCTCTCTATTTAATGTATCTGTCATTATATATTAGATAGAGAGCATATTTTCGAACAAAATTGTGAAATATTTTTTAGAATCGCTTCAGTACGTTTTAGAGATTATTCCAAACTTACAAATTGTACCTCTTTATAATATTAGTGTAGATAGAGGGAGACAAAACATAGTTGTTTAATTGCGTTTATATTAGAAATTATTTTTTTCCTCAAAAACACGTATCAAAAATTTCATACAAGTATGCTTTTGTACAAAATATATGTATGTATAAGTTTGTGTTCAAATACGTTAATATTGTTATTATGAATGGAGTTTATATTTTTTCTAATAGATTTTAAGTAATAGGTAATTATGCATTTTTGTAGAATAACTGTCACGGTAATTAAACCAAATAAATTGAAATAGTTTTTTAACCGTCTATCGTTAATTGGAAATTTGCTAGCCACTCTTTAATATTGGGGTTTGATATATAATTGACATCGACAGAAATGCTATGTAATTCAAATCGAATTTACTGGCGAATGTTTGCATCAATCACTTGAAATATCAAATATTGAATCAAGAATTTGTCATTAAGTTTCCTTTGCGCGACAAGTAACTAGTTACGTTTCATATCAGGCGTTCATGAAGTCACATATCAGTATGTTTTATTGTATAAAAAAATCTAGTTATCGAGATTGTGAGTTTTAAAATTTCAAAATGGCCGCCAGTTTCTGCCATCTTTACTAATGGCGTCGTTATCTATTCAAACAGCACGAGTTTTTCTATGGGAACTTACAAAATAACATCAATTGATGACAAAATATGACGGTGCTATCAAATGTTCTTATCTGCCGGTCGTTAATACATAAACTCATTATTTTATTAAAAATTTAATTCACAACTTCGAAATCTATATTTGAAGAGTGGTGGCATATTTCCTTTTTTGCTTAGAATGTTTATAATCTTGTTGTAATTAAAGCCTTGTTAGTGCTATAGGAAGTTAGATTTATTCAATGTTAAACTTAACTTACTCGTGCACGTCGTAAAAGGTTACATAAGTGTCGTTTTTGCATTTTGTACATATTTTTCTCCAAACAATTTGTACGGGAAAATATCGTGGCATAGACAATATTTTTTACCATCAGTATATTTCCATGTTCTAGCATTGTTGCGTCCTTCAAGCGACACCCGACTAGAAATTCCTTTCTTTCATGGATTCGCCATTATTGTCTATATCATGGGAGATTTTCAATTTTCCTATATTTTGTCGTCAATGTTATGGATTCATTTTAGTAGTGTATTTTGTTAGTGATGAATGTTTGGTTGCTGAAATCCTAGCTGCCAATAGACGGCGTTTTTTTAATTTTACGCAAAAATAATTAATTCATACGAAATATTGTCAAGCGAAGAGCATTTCTAAATTTAGTATTAAATTACGTATCCTAATTAAAGTTTTCTTTCGCTCCGAAACAACGGATCGACGTGTTTTTTATCGATTTTTTTACATCCGTGCAAAGCCAGGGCGACTCGCTAGTACAACAATAATTATACTACCATTATAAATCGTCTTCTCTTGACAATATTTAATATGATTTCATTTATTTCATTTTGCGTAAAACGGCTAGTAACGCCTTTTATTGGAAGTAAGGTTTCGAGCGAACAAAGTATCACAAACCGGAGAAAATTTGTTTTAAATTCTATTGTAGCTAAATTTTTGTAGATTAGCAAATATGTTAAAAAGTAAACAAATTAGCGCAATTTTTCCGTATTTGTAATATTTTTGACGATATAATGATGCCGTATGTGTTAAGTATATCTTAGTGTTACTACTTAGTTCATGACCTGTATTATAAATATTAAATATACAATGGATAACTTATTTGTTTTATTGTGTACAAAAGGCAGGCCACGGATTCGATCTCAGATCCAGGCCATCAATGGTTTTTTTATAATTAAAAACTTATATAATCGGACAAACTACACAGGTCTTTTTCCATCTAAATATACCTCAACCTTTGAGTATTTACCAAAGGAGACGTGAAGGGTGTAAATCATCGAACAATTTTTTCTGCAACTTTTGGCGGGGGGAGGTAAACTCCTAGTACAAGCCCCTGTACCACTGTATTTTTCTGTCGTTTTATTGTCGCAACGGATTTTACGTTATATGATGATTATGTTAAAATACAAACATAATAATTATAATTAATGATTGGAAACACTAAGTTTGACGCCCTAGATCGCCTTTCCCGTTTAAAACATCACAATTAACTATTTTCCTAGAGCTCTGTCTCGCGACACAAAACGATACCAACGAAATGTAAGGTAACTTATTACTGCGCAACTGGTCAGTTTAACTGGTCAAAGGGGAAAAAATAGGCGAAAGGGGGAGCCCGTCTATGGCCCCTCCATAGGCTTAGTACTCTATGACCTCAACAGATCTGGCCAATCTTTAGGTATAGCCTCAAAAAATTCCATCGGCTAAACGAGGGAGACTTGGTCTTCCGTTGGGTACCCTGGGACCGTAACACGGTTTCGGGAGCTGTATGGCAACCCGTGAAGAAAGAAAAAACAAGATTTTACACCTGTGCAAAAAAAAAACACTTCGATCCGATGCTCTTGTTTTGTCGTGAAAGAAAGATAAAGTCAATCATAAAATTCGTTAGGATCATCACACTGTATCCTACCTAGAAATTTTATGGTTTTTTATATTTTTTATATTTTATATAATATTAAGTCAGCTTTACAAAATTGTATTGATAAAAATTTAAATGTAATTATTGTTTGGATTCCTGGTCACGCTAATATTTATGGAAATGAAAAGGCTGATAAATTAGCCAAAGAGGCAGTATCATGTGGAGATGTTTTTCCTTTTCAAAATTTTTGTCATGATCTTATTAATTTACCTAGATTATCTCTGTTTGAAAATTGGAATAAATCATGGAGAATTTCTTCTAAGACTAAGGGTACATTTTATAGAAAGATTGTTGAGCAAGTTCCTGCTAAACCCTGGTTTTTTAAAATTCATTATTCTAGGAGTATAACATCTTCAATTAGTAGATTACGCTTGGGTCATTCCTGTCTTCCTGTTCATCTCAATAAAATTCACATCAAAGATTCATCAATTTGTGAATGTGGGCTGGATATTGGAGATGCTAACCATCTTTTTTTTTTCATGTGAATGATATAATCGGGATAATTTTATGAAATCTTTATTAAGTAACAATATTCAGTTTCCCATCAACATAGTGAGTCTTCTACATATTATGATGAATTCTAATATTTTCATAATATTATGCATATCTAAATTTTTATCGGATAATAACATAAAAATATAAGTCTATCTATATTTTAAATAAAGCTTTATGTTTATTTATTATCATTCTTATTAAATAATTTGTTAGTTTCAGTTATGTATCAATTTCATTGTTCCTATCTTAAGTTGTATTAAGTCATTAATTGTTTAATTTAAATATTATTTTAATGTTGAATAATTTTTTTTGTGTATGTAAATAGTTTTAATTAATTTAGTTGTAAATATAGAAGTAGTATTGTATTATTTATTTCAGATTCCTGAAAGTTTCGATACTAAATTTCGACAGATAAATGTAACTGAATAACGACGTGACACTGGCAGAAATGTACTTATCTTAGTACAATTGCCAATCAAAAAAAAAAAAAAAATTTTATGGTATTGCTTAATGCTTCTAATAGTTCGAAAGGTCTTCCAAAATCATGTTTTTCGTGTTGAAGGTAGATTATGTTTTAGTCCAGCTCCAACTTCCATTCAAATCAGTTCACCCATCAGTTCAACAAACGTCCACCACGGTTTAAAAAGGAAACTTTCGCAATTGTAATATTTTACATAGGTACCTAAATCAATCGTAACAAGGGTCGTCTCGGACCTAACTCTCAAATTTACTAATTTTATAAAAAAGTAAAAATTTGGATGTAAGGTGAATCGATTCTAAAAATTCACGAATATAATAGAATTCGTTCGAAAACATTCACGGGCGAAGCCGGGGGCGGAAATTAATATAAAAGAAGCGTAAGATGTATTTCAGGATTGTAGCAAATGGTATTCGATTGCCTACCCCTCTTGGGATAAAAGGCGTGATGATAGATATATAAAATAAAAAACTTTCCTTTTATGGCTAGGAAATCAGACACCAACAAGGTATACAATATGCTTCGAGCATTGCCAATATTGCCATACATTAAATAATTTGCCATAAAACAAAGTCTCTCGCCGCGTCTGTGACCATTTCACGCAAAAGCTACTAAACGAATTTTGTTGCGGTTTTCACAAATAGATAGGTTCATCATGTTTAATGTGAATTAAGTCAGGAAAAAAGAGGTAGCTACTACAAAAATCTGCTGTAGCATATAGGTATCTATTACATATACGTAGCTATACCTAAGTATTCAAATTGTTTAAATTCCTGACAGGTATTTAAAACTTAATTCTGTTTCAATGATATTTGATTTGTCAGAAGTGCCCCGAACCCCCTGATGTATTTTAAAACTTCCCCAGAGGGTATGTAGGGTATCCTAGGGCACCCTGAAGTGTAGTTAGTTTTTTACAACCCCGGTAAGTTTCTGCTTTTTTTATCTAACGTCAGATATGGTCAAGAGCATACTTCCTTTTAAATTGCAGACATGCGCATGGTCCAGATCCCAAGATATGGCCGAAAAACCGCGAATTCTCCATTTTGCCTGATGACAGTGGGAAATTGTGTTGGTGAAAAGTCCGGTAAGTGCTTCAAACTTCTCTACACATTTTAGGCTGTAAAAACATTGAACAAAAAAACCACAAAGCAGAACAAATGTTAGTGGTCATGGAAATTTTTGGTAGGTAGCAGTTTGTAAATTCCAATATTTTAAATTTCTGGAAATTCGTCCAATTTTGAAAATCTATACGTGGAAAAACTTTCTGCTTTTGATTTTTTCTAATACTTACATGTATCGAATACTGTAAAAATGGCAAAGCAGAATTTTTCATCTTACGACAGTTGACCTAGGAAAATTAATCAAAATTCTAATTTCAGCGTCAATTTCAATTTTTTTTCAAAGCGGCGAAGCCGGGGGCGAGGTCGTTAGTTTGGAAAAAATATAATGAATAAAAGAGCATAGAACCGTCATTTCAGGGCATAGAGTACTAAGCCCAGTATTATAAGTTACTCTATGACTAAGCCTATGGAGGGGCCATAGACGGGCTCCCCCTTTCGCCAATTTTTCCCCTTTGACCAGTTATACTGACCAGTATAAGTTACCTTAGATTTCGTTGGTATCGTTTTGTGTCGCGAGACAGAGCTCTAGGAAAATAGTTAATTGTGATGTTTTAAACGGGAAAGGCGATCTAGGGCGTCAAACTTAGTGTTTCCAATCATTAATTATAATTATTATGTTTGTATTTTAACATAATCATCATATAACGTAAAATCCGTTGCGACAATAAAACGACAGAAAAATACAGTGGTACAGGGGCTTGTACTAGGGGTTTACCTCCCCCCGCCAAAAGTTGCAGAAAAAATTGTTCGATGATTTACACCCTTCACGTCTCCTTTGGTAAATAATCAAAGTTTCAGGGTTTGTAAAAAAAAAAAATTCACTAGGATATAAAGGAAAAAGTTTGCCGCAAGCCCCAAGCATGCTCTCATTGAATATGCAAATAAGCGGTGATAATACAATTTGTGCGAAGCCGTAGCCGATTGCTTGTATATATCTATTATATGTTGAAAATGAAGCATATAATTGATTTTTATGGTTGAAAAATAAGTATTAGAATAGAATGAACTAAAGAAAATCATTATGTAAGGTTATTTGTTATTGAAGGAAAACTTCATATATTATCTATATTACCTACATAATATAGACTTTTATCTCTTCACGGGTTGCCAAGTCTCCCTCTTTTAGCCGATGGTATTTGTAAGGCTATATACCTAACAAGTGGTCAGTTCTGTTGAATTGAAAAAAAACATTGGTACATGGCCGGGATGGAACCGTGGTTCGCCTAGTTAATATCAGACGTTTTAACCACTCGGCTACAGACGCACCACCTCATATGTACTTATTCATATTATTTATTTTAGAAACGCACAATCAGGGCATGGCTGTCAGAGAGTACTTACCAATGCTTTCATTTATTTAGAGATATTATTTATTGGATGACAGCTTTTGCGTGCCCTCCGTACCACGAGAAGTCGATTATTTCACAGCAGGTTGTTATTTATATTATAAATAATTATTTTTCCGCTAATATTATGTAAATTTCTTACATTAGGAAACAAGTTCTGTATATTTTGTAGGTAATTAACTTTACCAAGTGCTTTTTAAATCTTAAAAAACACAATATCTTTCATAAATAAATAAATAAGATTGAAGTGTTTGTTTGTCCAGAATAGGATCCGAAACCGCTTAATCGATTTCAGGAAACATTCAGGGAGCATTGTGGGTACTTAGACTTAGAATCTATTGAAGGGATCCGTATAGATAAATTAAAAAAAGGCCAAGAGCGACTAGAACTCACGCGGACAGAGTTTTGTACCATTTTTTGGAAGAGGCTACAGCGAGCCTGAAAACCTAAATAGTCCCAAAATGTCTGGTGCAGAAGGCAAGGGGAAAACACTGCACTATTCTTCCTAGAAAGTTAACCATGGCGAGTCAATACAAGGTGCGTCACGCTGTGGACCGCCGTGATTGACCACGACCAAAGACCACTCAGCACGACTGCTCAATTTTTCCAATTCCAAAAGCCAATTTTTTTCAAAACTTTAGACTTAGGTAGTACTTTAGGAGATATGGATAGGGGGGGGGGTCAATTTTCGTATATTTTCTTTAATAGTATAAACTATACTATGCTATGCTATATAAACTATGCATTTTAAAATTATAAAAAAATAATCTCCTCTCCATCCACTGTTCGTTCGTTTAGGTTGATTGATATAAAAATATATAAAGACTCAGTGAAAGTAGTTTTCAGTTCACCTTGCTCTACTTTTGATTGTTTGTCTAAACATAACAAAAACTTATAATACAACGTTATTATAGAGTTCTTGTCGTAGTCTACCGATAGTCTAGACCGATAGCAATGGTTAAGTAGTCTGACACTTGTACCTACAGACGAAGAAATCCAATTTTAAATATTTCAACAGAACAAAATGTTCAAAAAAATTATTCTAGTGGGTAAATTTTTATCTCGTAAGTAGTTCTCGAGTTATAAGCACATTAACCATGAAGCTAAAAGGGGGAGAGGGTCCATTACACTAAAGGAAGCCGGTCCACCGAAATCGACCACAGAGTCGTCCAATTCTTGTAACGAACGGTCCGCCTAGATCAAACGTTGCATTTTATATAGATGACAATCGCATGGGTACGGACCCTTTTATTCTATACTAGCTTCCCACCCCGGCTTCGCCCGTGGGAAATGTTTTCAGTGTGGCATAAAATTTATCACGAAAGATTTCTGGGATAAAAAGTCTCCAGCGATCCCTGTGCAAACAAATCACGTGGGCCCTTTGTTTTGTCAAAGAAACAATCGATGGGAAAATGAGTGATGAAAGAGCAGAACGCATTTATCTAGAATCGCACGCACGCGAACAGGATAGAAACAGTAAGCGATTCAACGTAAGCGATAATTTTTGTTTAAAACGCAATTTAAAAAAAAAAACTTATACAACATAGAAATTATTTTACAATGAAACGATAGATAATTACCAAAAAAATATTCATGTTAATTTTTGTAATGGCACCATCTATATTATAGCCATAAATTTTGATAAATAAAGTTTTCAGAGGTGTATTTAGGATTTTTTTCTATCGAGTAAAATGTTTCTAATCATATTTTCAAAACAATAACAATATTTGTTTTTTTTTCAGTTTCGTAAATAGATCAGGTTTTCTGAAGAAATTGTTAAAAAATTGCATTTTGATGACGACTTAGGTCTTTATATTAGGAATTTATTACCTTCTGGTAATTTAGTATTAGACATTAGTTAACCAATGTACGACCGCTAAGCATGTTATATTTTATTTAAACAATGCAAACATCTATTTGTTCTTGATTTATTAGGTACTTCTGTACATTATTTTACAATAAAGGGCCGGCCGAAGGGTTCTGTACCACCGTACAATATTTAACACTAGGTACATATTTTTTTAAATACACTGACGAGCAATATAAAAAAGACACTTAGTTTTTTGCCCAAATGCTTTTTTGTTTTTACATTGTTTAACACATTTAATTAAATTTGTTTGGTTTCCATTGGGTGTTTTTTTAACCGTTATTAAATACACTTGAATGTTGCTTTTTACTTCAAAAAGCTATCTGGCGTGGTTTCGGAAATATTTCATAATAAGTAGGTATAGTGGCTTTTTTCTATTGCTTGTCAGTGTAGTTTAGTAAAAGAATACTACTTATACTAGTTAGACGTTTGTATGTATTGCCATTATTAAGATCGAGCAAAAACGCCGAAAAGAAACGTGTTTCTTGTATGGGGAGCTCCTTTAATTTTTAACTTTATTTTATTTTTATGAATTGTTGTTATAGCGGCCATACTAATACACACTCTGTGAAAATTTCAACTGTCTACCTATTACGGTTCAAAAGACAGCCTTGTGACAGACGGACGGACAGCGGAGCCTTGGTAATAGGGTTTCCGTTTGCACCTTGGGTACGGAATCCTAAAACGTAGTTATAACCAATGTCAGACCGCTAAGTATGTTATATTTTATTTAAACAATACAAACATCTATTTTTTTCTTTTTTTATTAGATACTTCTGTCTACATATTGAAAATAAATCAAAACCTGGTCAAGTGTGAGTCGAAGTCTGAATTCGAATCTGATTATATATAAAAAAATCAAGGAGTTGTTCACTTGAAAAGTGCATTTTATCACAAGTGCTTTAGCCAAACACTTAGTAAAACCTCATTCACCTGTATTTAATACCTGCTATAAATAGTTTTTAGGATATATATCGAGTCGATAGCCTAATTGGCTAGAGCCTTGTCTTGAAACCGGGAGGTCCCGGGTTCGATTCCCACTCGCTCCAAAAATCTAAGCACAAATTTTCCTTAAGAAACTTTGGAAATGACACATTCAGATCCATTAACAACAACAGGCTTGCCACCTGTTTTTGTGGCAAAAAGTGGACACTGTTACTGGTATCTCTGGCCACACCACAAGATAAAAAGGTCGTGAAGACTTGTTTGTATTTGTTTTGTTCTAGCTATTTATTTATCATCACGCCTTTTATCTCAAGGGTAGGCAGAGACAATCGAAAGCTTGTTTTTACTCTAAATTATTGTATTGTCACTTTGCGTTTGTAAAATTGCAATTTATTTAATTCTAACGTTTGGAAGTGAATTAAAAAAAATGGTGGACGTCGGCTCACAACTGAGAAGTCACGTGTTTGATTCCCATATCTGATGTACCAATGGGTTTTTAAAACCGTACAAAGAGGCTTTTCCATCTACATACCTCAACAGAGCTGGCCACTCGTTAGGTACAGCCTCAAATAATCTTCGACTTTGTCTTCAGCTGGGTATGGGTACCCTGGGGCCGGCAATGGTTCCCGGGAGCTGTAAGGTGGGGTGAAGAAAAAGAAAAACATATTATGCAGACTATATACGGGTACCTACACTGAACAGGTGAAGCTAATATAAAGCGTGTATGAAACTATACATATAGGTATATATTTTTAAACATAAGTAATTCTACTTGTGTATATTATTGTCCTATTCTATTGCGTTGTATTAAAAAGAGATAAACAATAAAATACCGCTAAACCTTGCTGGCGAAACTTAAAAGTTTGAGACGTTTACACTGGACGACAAAATGCATATGATGCAACGTCTTTTTGCCGCCATTTTATGTTTATCTATACTAATATTATAAAGAGGTAAAGTTTGTAAGTTACATACAGAGGTAAACTACATTATCCCTAAGTGGTACCTAATGCTTTACCTGTTTTATTTTGTGCGAAAATATCCACAGGAAAATAAGCAGGGAACAGAAAACTATAAATAAATAAGGTAAAAATTATATACAGGAAAAAATCCTCAAAACTATCTTTCACCGGGGAGTTTCGCCCGTGAAAGTTTTCGGGATAAAAAGTAGCCCATGTCACTCTCCAGTTTCTGGCAATCTATTTATCTTTCTTCCCTTATTGCCCGCGACTTCGTATGCGTTGTTATATACAATTCACCCCCTTGGATAGGTAGCGTGATGTTATAAGATAACCTTCCCTAAGAATTGGGCTATCAAATGCAAACATATTTTTTTAAATCGGTCCAGTAGTATGAGTCTATTGATACGAACAAACAAACAAACAAATATAATATTTAAATATTAGATAGCCTATGTTACTCAGTGATAATATAGCATTCTACTGGTGAAAGATTTTTTTAAATCTTAGTGAGTTTATTCATTACAAACAAAAATACACAAAATCAAATCTTTTCTCTTTATAATATTAGTATGGACTTTATAGACCCCATATTTTCGTCACTAAAAGTGCTTCTGCTAGTTCAGAATATAGATACTTATATATAATATTTCATGCAAATCTGTTCATTAATTACTATATGTAAATTAAATTGCGATATACGAGATATATGTATGTATATCATCAATTACTCTGTTAAATCACTGCAAGAGTGGACAACTGCAACTTTGATATAATATGCTCCGAATGGATTTGTTGAGTAAATATTTGTTTCAACACTAGTAATTTGAGGAGTCTAACTTTTGAGATATTCCCTACGTATTTTTGAAAAAGGAAAATGTGTGACACATGTGTTATATGAAGCGTATTGACCGCATCTGGAACGATGTCATTAAAGAAGAATGCGGAGTGAAAGATGATGTTGTGACTAAAATGAAGAAAAGTAGTTTACGTTTGCTTGGACACATTGAAAGAATGAAGAATAAAAGATTGACTAAAAAGGTTTATATGGCTGAAGTAAAAGGAAATGCTGGCAAAGGACAACCTAGGTGTACTTTTATTGAACACATAAAAAATATTGATCGATGGAAATATAAAAAAATAAAAAATAAAACAACCGCCGAGCATATATGAACGGTATGATGAATATAAAAGAAGCGAAATAGGTATGTCAGGATAGCAACAAATGGCATTCGATTGTCTCTGCCTACCCCTCTTGGGATAAAAGGCGCGATTATAGATAAAGAACGTGCATAGGTAGTTCTTCACTATATCAATAACTTGGTAAAAGGTAAGGCCTTTTTTGGGCACGATATCGACAGCGGTCGTATTTGATAGTCTACTTAGAATACAGGATGGTGTAAAGGCCTCTATTTCGACTTGCATAAATTAATATTACATAAACGGTCAACGGCCATTGATTTTATTGAACAAAACCTGCGACGTCGGACAGTTGGCAAAGTAACGCCACTCCGCGCACACATATTGCAACTGGCCAGGAAAACGTAAGTAAATTATAACTAGCTTAGTCCGCGGTTTTAGCCATAAACAAATAATTTTTTTTCTCTGGAATAAAAAGCAGCCGATATTCTTTATCCGTCATATTCAAATCCGTTAAGACGTTAAACAAAGTTTCACATTATTTTGCGTGATATACCTACGAATTCGTGTAGAATAAAATCTCAAAGCATAAAAAATAACGATGGCTAAATGAAGACGTTTGTCTACCGCCAGGAGTTTTAATGTATTAAAAAGTAATTAAATTCTTAATCTACGTACAATCTGTGTGAATTAAAATAAATTTAAAAATAAAATGGTCCATTTTTCTTAAAAATTGGTATTACAGTAGTTTTTTATGCCTATGGTAAGTGAAAGGAAATGCTGGCGGAAGACGACCTAGGTGTACTTTTATTGAACATAAAAAAAATATTGAACGCAATTGATAAAAAGTACTCGATAAAAAAATTGTGTCGATAGCCTAATTGGTTGAGCGTTGTCTTGAAACCGGGAGAATCCGGGTTCAATTCCCACTCGTTCCAAAAAAAATAATTAATAAGTAAGTATGTAAATTTTTATTATTTTTTTTCAGTAAAAGTTAGTCCTACTAAATATAATTGCTACTAAAGCCGTAGGAAAACGACCGTTGAGCAAAGCGGGGACTTAAAACAAAATATTTATACAAAATCAATTTCATGTAGGTACAGCAGCGATAAGATCGATGAGGTACAGCTATACATACAGTATCTGAGAAACTCATAGAGTACTAAGCCTAAGGAGGGGTCATAGACAAGCTCTCTCTTTCGCCAATTTTCAATTTTTTGACCTTGAGATTGACCATTACCTTCACATCTCTATTGGTATATACTCACAAGGAAAAAAATGCATTACAAACTAAATTCTAGAGTGTTAAAAATAAACAAGCAATTCATACCGAATGTATACGCCATGAAAACGCGCTGGAGCTAAGTTTTTCTCCGACTTGATTCACTAATATTGATAATGCTTAGCTCCTAAATATGATAGGTCCATGTTTAATACTTGTAATGCTTTCTTGTGAATCAATCTATACATTAGTCAACAAAATCAGTTCAGTAGTTTTTGCGTGAAAAGGGCACAGACAGACAGACAAACGCGGCGGGGACTTGTTTTATAGTGTAGTGATGTTATGATTTAGCAAATTTCTTTTATCGATTAATTAGATCTAGATTTATCTCCTATTTTGTTGCTAATAATTTTGCCAATGACAAGTGAAAAATATAAACTTAAAAATTTGATTTTTTGTTTGTAATGAATTAACTCAAAAACTACCGAACCGATTCTAAAAATTATTTTACTGATAGAAAGCTACGATATTCCTTAGTGACATAGGCTATATTTTATTTTGTTCGAATATATCCACGGGCGGAGCCGGGGGCGGAAAGTCTATCTAGTCTATACTAATATTTTAAATAGGAAAGATTTGTATTTTTGTGTGTATGTTTGTAATGAATACACTCAAAAACTATTCTGTGCCGATTTCAAAAATTCTTTCACCATTAGAAAGCTACATTCACCCTGAGTGACATAAGCTATATTCTATTTTCAAAAAAATTTGGGATCCTTACTAAAACTCCAATAATGTAACCCAAGATGTAAAAAAATTACTTAAGAAATTCCTTACATCGCGTGCGCTGCGAAAACTATTGATGATATAGAGGTAGTGGTAGTGGTAGAGGGTAGGGGTAGGGGTAGGGGTAGGGGTAGGGGTAGGGGTACGGGTAGGGGTGGGGGTAGGGGTAGGGTATATTTTATTTTGTTAGAAACAGCTGGGAGCGGAAACCTAGTGCTATATATAATTAAACATTTCGCGTCATGTTGCTCTGTAGACGTTCGTTAAACACCGCAATGTGACATGGGATCATAAAAATAAAATCTCTCACAGCAGGTTCTTGACAACCTGTTATTTATGTAGGTATATTGTGAGATGTATAAACCTTTTCCGCTAATATTATGTAAATTATTTAAATTTCTTATGTTAGGAAACAAGTTTTTGTATATTATTTATACATAGGTCATCAATCTCTTTCTGTACTCTTCCTCTAACTTCTTAATTATTTAAAAACATAAATTAAGCACCATAGAGTACTAAGCCTATGGAGGGGCCATAGACGGGCTCCCCCTTTCGCCAATTTTTCCCCCTTTGACCAGTTATACTGACCAGGTGCGCAGTAATAAGTTACCTTAGATTTCGTTGGTATCGTTTTGTGTCGCGAGACAGAGCTCTAAGAAAATAGTTAATTGTGATGTTTTAAACGGGAAAGGCGATCTAGGGCGTCAAACTTAGTGTTTCCAATCATTAATTATAATTATTATGTTTGTATTTTAACATAATCATCATATAACGTAAAACCCGTTGTGACAATAAAACGACAGAAAAATACAGTGGTACAGGGGCTAGTACTAGGCGTTTACCTCCCCCCCGCCAAAAGTGGCAGAAAAATTTGTTCGATGATTTATACCCTTCACGTCTCCTTTGGTAAATTATTAGGCATCATAATATATCTCGCTAGCTTGTAAAATATTATAATACTTATATAACTACTTTTCTATTAGAGATAGATATATGGCACCACAGACTTTATTGTAGACCATTTTATTCTACACAATTCCTTCCTACATCATTTTGTTATATCTCTAACGGATTAGACAGCATACGCCATGAAAACACATAGGAGCTAATTATTTTCCCGACTTGATTCACTTATACTGTTAATGCTCAGCTCCTAAACATGATAGGACCATGTTTAATACCCGTAAACGTTCCTCGTGAATCAACCTATCTAATAATGAAAACCGCAACAAAATCGGTTCAGTCATTTTTGCGTGAAGAGGTCACAAACCGACAGACAGACGCCGCGGTGGTAAATCGTAGCGAAAAGTATGACGGGTCTGGAAAATTGCGTATTTTTTTTAGACATGACAGTGCGCAATGCCCATATACGTATTCTGGTTTGTTTTGATTGGATGACGTTTATTACTAGGCTGCTACACTCCTTTGGGTGGTAGCGTGATGTTATATAGCCTCCTATAACTTTTCCTGGGGCGTCGATGGTCGAGTGGGTAAGACTGAAAAGTCACGGGTTCGATTCCAACATCCGACCATGTAACAATGGGTTTTTTATAATAAAATTATCCGACAAACCGTACAAAGAGGCTTTTCCAACTATATACCTCAACAGAGCTGTTCACTCGTTAGGTATAGCCTCAAATAATCATTGGCTAAATGAGGCTTTGTCTTCTACTGGGTACCCTGGGGCCGGCAACAGTTCCTGGGAGCTGTAAGGTAACCCGTGAATAATAATAAAAAAAAAACTTTCCTCAATAAACGGACTATTTATTGCAAAAATGTTTTTCAAAAGGTTTTGGTAGACAAATTCTTCAGCTTGTTAAAAACAACTCTTTTATTGTGGCTACATCAATGTTAATCGATGATTTGCCAATGTCAAGTATTATAGTATATGCCGATTAATCGGTATCTAAGATGATTCCGCCGATTGTAATATGCCCCAACTATCACAGCGCGGGCGGGATTACATTGGATTCCCCATAATGTCACGGCGGGACGCGTGCGTTGGACGCCATGGCGTGACGTAGAATCCACAATTAACTAACAATTTTTCTAGAGCTCTGTCTCGCGACACAAAACGATACCAACGAAACCTAAGGTAACTTATTACACCCTAATGGTCATTCTTATGGTCAATTGAGCAGATAATTGGCGGAGGGGGGAGCCCGTCTATAACCTCTCCTTGAATAATGAATGTATGTCAGTTATTATAACTATTTGCTTTGCGTGCCCTCCGAAGCACGAAGTATTGATTATTCTGAGGAATTGAGCTAAATCCTGAAGTATGTGTAGCCTTTGCCACAAAACTTAAGAAAGAGACCCAAAGAATTTCAAACTACCTTCTCGTGAATTTTTAACCATCTAAAGCGAAGTTCCGAGAAGTTTTGTTCACGAATTCTCGATGTATTGAATTATCCAGTATTACTTATACTTTCTGATTATGTGAAGCAAAAGGACGAAATAAAATAAGTATTTGTTAAAATTGGTGAAGGTTTTTGTAAGGTAACGTAATTTTTGTATAATATTATATTTTTTAAGAAATTAAACTTAAAATCTAACGAGAAAAGGTGAAGAGACAACTTTTAGCTTTTAGAATATGTTATCTTCTGAACATGGACGTAAAAAAGTAGAGGACGGATCGCCGCTAAGACAAAAGTGAAGCACCAAGCGTGCATGTGTGCTACCGATTTTATTTATCTCTAATATATCTTTAAATTGTAGAATAAGTGGTAAATTACTAACTTACCTATGAAATGTGATTCCTTGAGATTTTTTATGAGTAATGGAGTTGTTTTTGCATAATTTTACTACATAAGACGGCATTGTTTTTTATTTTCTTATTGGCGGCTGATCAGCATAACCGAATGAGAATGTGTGCGTGAGGCTCGTATGTACAATGAAACTGGCATAACTTGGTTGCTTCACTTTTGTCTTAGCGGCGATCCGTCCTCACCTTTTTTACGTCCATGCTTCTGAATTGTGCTGACTGTCTCTAGACGGAGAGAGTGGAATAACTACACCAATAGGGTTGCGAACTGCGAAATATTGTTGCCAGGTCTAAAAATCAAGTTTTATAATACATACCTTCGTCCAATTCTTGTAACGAACGGTTCGCCATTCGTTTTCAAATCGTATTTGTGGTTGATTTCGATGGCCGCTACGATCTGTCACACACACACACATCCACACGCCTTTGTTTAATAGAATCTTGTGTGTCTGTGTGAGTGAGTGAATTGCATATGACCTATAGTTAGTAGTTACAAGTGAAACTAATATAAAGCGTGTAATAAAGGTAAATCCACACAAATCAATAAACAAGTGCGAGTCGGACTCGCGATTCCGTACCATTATCTATAAAAACGACAAAAAAATATCGCGTTTATTGTATGGGAGCCCCCTTAAATATTTATTTTATTCTGTTTTTTAGTATTTGTTGTTATAGCGGCAACAGAAATACATCATCTATGAAAATGTCAACTGTCTAACTATCACGGTTTATGAGATACAGCCTGGTGACAGACGGACAGACAGACAGACGGACGGACGGGCAGCGGAGTCTTAGTAATAGGGTTTCCGTTTTTACCCTTTGGGTACAGAACCCTAAAAATATAGATTAGGTAGGTACTAAGTTTTCCGCTTCGATATTGTCCGTATAGGTTTTCAGACCCGCCAACTACGTCTATCCATTGCTTAGTTGATTTGAAAGAAAAACAATCAAATAAACAAACACTTTCACATAATATTCTATCTTCTATATTAATAATTTCGTTTAAGGGTACGGTAGACTTGATTCAAACGCATACCAAATTGTTAAGAAAAAAAATTTATTCAATTCTAGGTTAGGAACATATATACGCAAAATTCGTATAATGCCGTAATTTCAATAAATAAGTCCTAATTTATTCATTATTGCTGTCAGAAGCAATTTTCAATGTGACAGTAACGTTTGTTTGAGTGGGCATTGGGTAACGTTTGTTTGAGCCATGAACTTTATAACTCAGAACAACTCCAAAGTCAGGTCGTTTTATATTCATACGTTTTATATTACCTAAAAAATACATAAAACGTAAAGAACACATGGAGCGAAGCCGGGTTTGTATCTAGTTTACAATATTACTAGACTTTTCATCCAAACGAAACAGTTAGCACAATGTAGTATTATATCAATAATCCGCCATAGCATTACTAAACCGGTTCCTAAGTACAAATACTTTTCTGATTTGCATAATATCTTCTTGACACGTGTTGCGTCATTTAAATATTTTCAAAACGAATAATGATTCACAGCCCGTGTATAAATCTCGCCATAAACATACCTTCACGCCTGTTTCCCAAAGGGGTAGGCAGAGAGTATGGAGCGCCACTTCTCTCGATATTTCCTTATTTCTCTAGCTTCATTTACAACCATACATCGTTTCATACATGCACGTCTATTTTTAACCGAATTAAAATTTTCAGGTGATCCCATGGTCATCAGGTCAGGATCTGATGATGGGATCCTGGAGAAATCGAAAGCTCTTCAAATTTTATAGGCACACTTGAAGAGATTCGGGTATATTTTTTATAGTGACTTGTGCATTTGTTTTCGGAAAACACACTTTTCAGTGCATAATTTTTGAAGTCGGTACATTTTTTTTAAAAGGCAATCCTACTAATATTATAAACGCGAAAGTTTGTATGAATGTTTGTTACTCTTTCACGCAAAAACTACTGAACGGATCTGCATGAAATTTGGTACAGACAGAGATAGATTAGGCTGTGTGAAGTTGGCACCCCCAAATGCGATTTTTCATCAGGTTCGTTTGTCCAGCGTTAGTCCACGTTTGTCCACCAAACATTTTTTTTGTCCACCACTTAAAAACTGATAAAAAGCATTTGGGGGTGCCAACTTCACACAGCCGATAGATTATAGTCTGGAATATCACATAGGCTATTTTTTATCCCGGAAAAATGTATGGTTCCCGTGGGATAGATTTGTTTTTGTTTTACACGGGATCGACATGATTTTTTGCATAGTGGTAGTTTCGGGTCAGAGAATGACTTAAAGTACTTTTTATACCGCGAAAGCGGGCGGGGGAGGGGCAAATTACAAAGTTTTTCCAACAGACGACAAGGTGACATCATTTAGATAAAGTAGCGTTTCTATCCCGTAGTAAGTACGTCCCTCAGATTACGTCCACTGAAAATATGGCTGAAAATAATTTTGAATTTTTGTGCATCCGTGGCCGAGTGGATAAAACGTCTAGTTAACTAAGCAGGTCATGTACCAATGGGTTTTTTAATTAAAAACTTATGTACTTAATTCGATAAACCACACTTAGCGGCTATTCCATCAGAACTAGCCACTTGTTAGGTATAGCTTCACAAATACCATTGGCTAAACGAGGGAGACTTGGTCTTCTGCTGGGTACCCTGGGACCGTAACACGGTTTCGGGAGCTGTAAGGCAACCCGTGATGAAAGAAAAAAAAAGAGAATAATTTAACTAATAACTAAACAGTCTTGATAATTGGAAAAAATTAAATGTTTCAAAATTATTTTCAGAGATTTGTTTTTTAACTATACACATTCAGAATTTCTTCTAAATATTACATATTCCAAGTCTGATGAGCTAGAATCTTCGGAATTCTAAATATTTATGATCTATAGGTATTCTTAAAATGTATGTAATATTAGGATTATGTCGGATTATGTATATTTTTTTCTTTGGGCATATTGACATCATCTTTTTCCATCTTCTACTTCTTCCATTTCCGGTCTATTGACACATCTCCCATTTCCCCTATAGCTGTAATAAGTCTATTTATCTATGTTTTCAACCGAATAGATTGCATTACATATAATGTCAATTTTAGTTGATGGAATAGAAACGTCAAATATTTATTATGATATCAGAAATTTTATATGGAATATTGTAAATTAAATAAAAAACGATCGTTTACGCCTGTAGCATGTTGAGCTGCGTTTCTGTGACTTTATTTCGTAAGCTTTTCTTTTTGATACTAGGTACATTTTTATGTATGCATGTATGAAAGGTATGATGAATATAAACGAAGCGAAAGAGGTATAGGTTAAGTCGTCTGGTATTAACAGACCACGGATTTGATCCCGGATCCCGGCCATCTATCAATGGTTTTTTTTATAATTAAAATCTTATGTAGGTACATAATCTGACAAACCACACTTAGAGGCTTTTCCATATCATACCTCAACAAAATTGGCCATTCGTTAGGTATAGCTTCACAAATACCATCGGCTAAAAGAGGGAGACTTGGTCTTCAGCTGGGTACTCTGGGACCGTTACACGCTGCTGTAAGGCAATCCGTGAAGAAAAAAAAATCACGAGGAAGGTTTCGAAGTATAAAACATGAACCTATCACATTTAGGAGCTGGGCATTAGCAGTAATAGTGAATCAAGTCGGGGAAAAATTAGCCCCAGCGAGTTTTCATGGCGTATGCTGTCTAATCCGTCGTATATATAGCAAAATGATGTAGGAACGAATAGGCATGATGACTAAAATATTCTAATTAGTCCGTCAGTTAGATTATCAGAAAATATTGAACACGTATTTTTTCTTTTGTCAATTAAACAAAAAATGATGAAGATATAGCCCGCTAAAGTTCTGCGTGACGTCACGCCTTAGTACAATTTTTAGCAAGACGTGACGTCACCAGCCCCCACTCCCATACTTTGACGCGCTTTATCTCTGTCATTTTTTGTTTGATTGACAAAAGAAAAAATACGTGTCCAATATTTTTTGATAATCATAATGACGGACTAAATAGAATAATATTTTGTTTACCCTGTCATCTACCCTATTGTGTGGAATAAAATTATCCCCAAAAAAGTCCGCGGTAGCATATATCTATCTTTAATAGATAAGTAGCTACAAGCATATAGGTATTCAAATTGTTTCGAAGCCAACAGTTATTAACCGATTTATTTTTGTTTCAGGTTAAAATGTGGCTGACATATTTGCTTGTCGGTTTGCTTGTCTGTTTGTCTGCAGTACATTCAGAGGGCCGAGCAGAATACTTGCTTCCTGGCAATGTCATACCTTATCATTACGATTTAAGGGTCGCCTATGATATTGACCCAAGCACCAACTTCTCTTATTTTGGGGTTGTTGATATTTTGGTGAGTTTTTTTTCGTTACTGCTACGCTCCTTTAGGTCGTAGCGTGATGTTATATCTATATATATAAAAGAAAGTCAGTTTACACCATTTATAACTAAAGAACGGCTGTACCGATTTGGCTGAAAATTGGTGGTGAGGTAGCTTAGAGCTAGGAGACGGACATAGTATAGTAGCGGTAGTGGTAGGGGTTGGAGTAGCAAAAAATGTACTAAAATGTATTTGCAAACGTCAATAGATTTATCCCGAAGAGATAGACATATACCATCGCAGACTTTTTTGTAGACCTTTTTAAGGTGTACAATACTGTAGTACATTATTTTGATCTATCTTGTAGGGTTCAGTCAGCGTTTGCAATGTAAGCGCAAAAAATGTGTTTATTTACGACATCACATTAGAAACCTCTAAAATTATCAGTGTTTCTCTACTATATTATGCATGTTATATACATATAAACCTTCCTGTTGAATCACTCTATCTATTAAAAAATCAAAATCCGTTGCGTAGTTTTAAAGATCTAATGTTTTTTTTAAAATTTTTTTTCTTCTAAATCGGCTCAGCGGCGTATCCGTAATCGCTGCACCCCTACTCTTCTACAATAATTTGTAGGGGGGGGGGGGGGGGGGCTCAGACTACACGAAAAAAAGGTGCTTACAACCACTTTCTGTCTCAATCTCTCTAACCACTGTGTAATCCGTCTGAGATGTATCAAAATGATGTAGGAACGAATTGTGTAGAATAAAATGATCTACAAAAAAGTTTAAGGTAGCATATGTCTATCTCTAATAGATAAGTAGTAATGAGCGTATTTGTGTAGGTATTCAAATTATTGCGGCATTGGATATAAAGTACTTAGATTTAATTAAATATTTGTTTTGTATTGATAGTCATTAAGGCGAGGATGTCTGTGTGTGAGATTTGTATAGATGTCGCCTTTGATGAGACATTTTGTTGAACGAATACTTAATTATTTTTATTTTACTTTATATATACTCTATATACTAATACTAGCGGTCCCGGCAAACGTTGCCCTGCCCAAACGTTGGCTTGCCTGCACTACTCCTACCCCTACCCCTACCCTTATCACTTAGGGGTATGAAAAATAGATTACTACCGATCGTAGGACCTACCGAATATACACAAAAAAAATCATAAAAATCGGTCAAACCGTTTCGGAGGAGTATGGCAACTAACTTGTGACACATGAATTTTATATATTATAAGTGAGGTTGTAGGGGCTCTGTGAAGTTGGCACCCCCAAATTCGATTTTTCAGTTTTTTTTCATCAGGTTCGTTTGTCCATCGTTAGTCCACGTTTGTCCACCAAAAATTTTTTTTTGTCCACCTCTCAAAAAAAAGTTATTCAAAAAAATAAAATTGGGGTGGAAGTTGGCATCCCCAAATGCGAATTTCCATTTTTTTTTCATCACGTTTGTTTATCCATCGTTAGTCCACGTTTGTCCACCAAAAATTATTTTTTGTCCACACTCCAAAAAAAAGTTATTTAAAAAAAACTAAAAATGAGGTGGAAGTTGGCACCCCCAAATGCGAATTTTCAACTTTTTTTCATCAGGTTCGTTTGTACATCGTTAGTCCACGTTTGTCCACCAAAAATTTTTTTTTGTCCACCCTTCAAAAAAAAATTATTCAAATAAACATTTTTAAAGACAAAAGCCCTGAATTTAACTTTGACGGAGGATATCTAGCTTTCTAGGGGTGGATTTGCTTTTCTGAGGGGTAGGTTTGTTTGTCCACTTCAGAAACTCGTTTGTCCACTACATATTTTCGTTTGTCCACCCTTAGAGATATAGTTATGCGTGAGATAAGTATATATCTGATGATTTTAACTTTGTCGTGGGATCTCCAACTTCCTAGGGGTGGATTTGCTTATCTGAGGGGTAGGTCTGTTTGTACACCTCGGAAACTTATTTGTCCACCACATACTGTCGTTTGTCCACCCTTAGGGATATAGTTATACGTGAGTTAATTAAGTATATATCTAAGGATTTTCACTCTGACAGGGGATCTCTAGCTTCCTAGGGGTGGATTTGCTTCTCTCAGGGGTAGGTCTGTTTGTCCACCTGGGAAACTTATTTGTCCACCACATACTGTCGTTTTTCCACCCTCAGGGGTATAGTTATGCGTGAGTTAATTAAGTATATATCTAAGTATTTTAACTTTGACGCAGGATTTCTAGTTTCCTAGGGGTGGATTAGCTTCTCTGAGGGGTAGGTCTGTTTGTCCACCTCAGAAGCTCATTTGTTCACCATATATTGTCGTTTGTCCACCCTTAGAGATATAGTTATACGCGAGTTAATTATATAGCTAACGATTTTAACTTTGACGGAGGATCTCTAGCTTCCTAGGAGTGAAATTGCTTCTTTGAGGTTTTGGTTTGTTTGTCCACCTCGGAAACTCGTTTATCCACTACATATTGTCGTTTGTCCACCCTTAGAGATATAGCTATGCGTGATATAAGTATGTATCTAAGGATTTTAACTTTGTCGTGGGATCTCCAACTTCCTAGGGGTGGATTTGCTTCTCTGAGGGGTAGGTCTGTTTGTCCACTTCAGAAACTCATTTGTCCACCACATATTTTCGTTTGTCCACCCTTAGAGACGTAGTTATGCGCGAGTTAATTCAGTATATATTTAAGTATTTTCATTTTAACGGGGGATCTCTAGCTTCCTAGTCTCTTCTCTGAGGGGTTGGATCGTTTGCCCACTTTATAAACTTGATTTTCAAACCTTTAGTGTAGTTTGAACATACCCGGAAATTCAGTTTCTATCGTTTTTTTCATAAAAAATGTTTATTTGAATAACTTTTTTTTGAAGGGTGGACAAAAAAAATTTTTTGGTGGACAATTGTGGACTAACGATGTACAAACGAACCTGATCAAAAAAAGTTCAAAATTCGCATTTGGGGGTGCCAACTTCCACCTCAATTTTAGTTTTTTTTAAATAACTTTTTTTTAAGGGTGGACAAAAAAAAAATTGTTGGTGGACAAACGTGGACTAACGATGCATAAACGAACGGGATGAAAAAAAAATAGAATTTCGCATTTGGGGGTGCCAACTTCCACCCCCATTTTTTATTTTTTGAATAATTATTTTTTGAGAGGTGGACAAAAAAAAATTTTTGGTGGACAAACGTGGACTAACGGTGGACAAACGTGGACTAACGGTGGACAAACGAACCTGATGAAAAAAACTGAAAAATCGAATTTGGGGGTGCCAACTTCACACAGCCGGTTGTAGGAGGGAATCTCTCAAAGTACTGAACCGATTTTGAAAATTATTTCACTAATAGGAAGCTACGATATCTCTGAGTGACATTGGGTATATTTTATTTTGTTCGAAAATATCCACGGGCGAAGCCGGGGGCGGAAAGCTAGTTGTTATATTAAACAATGAACTTATAAAAACAATTCATAATTACTATACAATTTTGATAGAAACTAAGAACTTTTTGTCGACTTTTTTTTAGTTACCTACGTAGGTACTTATTCCTTTGCGAGTTTATTTTTAAAAAGTGTCGATATTGTAATTTAAACATCAACATCGTCGATAGAAAAGAGTTCATAGTCTAATAAATTGGTAGAGCGTTGTCTTGAAACCGGGAGGTCCCGGGTTCAATTATCACTCTTCTCAAAATAAAATATGAGAAGCTTAAATTTTCTTTAAGAATATGTGCTTTAATCGACTCCTCGTGCTTCAGAGGGCACGTAAACTTTTTTAAAAAATAACAGATATTACGTCTGTTAAAGAAGTGACACATCTAGGTCCCTTAAGTGCAGCAACAGGCTTACCACCTATTCTGTTTTATATAGACAACTGGCGTCAAGGTGTGTGTTTGTGAATATCAAACACCTCCCCTTAATAAAACTCATTGCACGGAACACTAATTCTTGGCTGTTGTTTTTACGTTATATTTTTTGTTTGTTAAAAATAAAATGAGTCCAAGTTTAATAAATTTACCTCAACCGTGACCTAGATGGCGGTATGCCATTTTCCTTACAATAAGTATGCACTCCATACTTTACATACTCATACATTATTGGTACATTCGTATGCTATCCTTGACCAAGTGGCCATACCATGATTTTGTATGATTAGACTAACGACACGCCCCGGCTTTCCATGATACAATTTCATTTTACAATAATTTGTATCTAAATTCCTATATAAAATATCCTTATATTATAGAATATATTTTATTTAAAAAGTTAGGTTAGCATGTAGCAAGAAAATGGCGGTTGTTTTAAAAAAAATCCACGACCAAAACAGCAGACTAAACTCCGATTATTTTTACAGATCACAGCCAAGTCTCAGACACCAAAAATAGTATTACACAGTCAAGGGTTAACAGTAAATCGTGAAAAAACCCAACTGAAAAGTCAGTCTGGTGCCATAAGTATCCAAGATGTGAAACTGGAAGAAAAATACAGCTTTTTGGTGCTGAGTCTTGGATCAGATTTGGTCAAAAATGAAAATTATACGTTGACTATACCGTTCTCTGGAAACTTGAAAAAAGATTTGGATGGTGTATATATCAGCAATTATCTGAACAGAATGTCAAGCCCGCCAGTTACAGAGTAAGTCCTAGTAATTTATATGTTTATCCCTAAATCAAGGTTTTTTTTTTCACGGGTTGCCTTACAGCTCCTGAAATCGAGTTTTTTTAATTATCTTAAAACTTATGTACCTACACAATCCGACAAACCACACTTAGATGCTTTTCCATCTAAATATGTCTCAACAGAACTAGCCACTCGTTAGGTATAGCCTCACAAATACCATCGGCTAAATGAGGGAGACTTGGTCTTCCGCTGGGTACCCTGGAACCTAAATCAAGTTATCAAGGTAGGTATATATGAACATATAACGAAAATATTGATCGAAGGCAATGTTAAAGGTACACACAATCGCCGAGCATGTATGAAAGGTATTATGAATATAAAAGAAGCGAAAGAGGTATGTCAGGATCGTAACAAATGGCATTCGATCGTCTCTGCCTACCCCTCTTGGGATAAATGGTGTGATGATAGAAAGATAGATAGTTACCAAGGTAGGTGCGATAGGAATGGCAATAGACAACAATCTCAAAAAAAAAAAAAAAAGAACTTATCTAAATTCATAATCGGGACATACCTAATCGAAAGTGTCCGGTGTCCGGTGGCCGAGTGGTTAGGACGTCTGGTATTAACTACGCAGACCACGGGTTCGATCCCGGATCCCGATTACATACCAATGGGTTTTTGTATTTAAAAATTTATGTACATAATCCGACAAACCACACTTAAAAACTTTTCCATCTAAAATATACCTCAAAAGAACTGACCACTCGTTACGTATAGCCTCACAAATATCATTGCCTAAAAGAGAGAGACTTGGTCTTCCGCTGGGTAGGTACCCTGGGACTAGGGTTGCCATACGTCCGGAATTTTCGGGACGTGTCCGGAATATATGTATTTGTCCGGAATGCGGGGGGAATCCTAAACTGTCCGGAATTTCTACAATTAAGAGTATCGTTTAGTCACAGAGTTCGGGCGCTGTGCGTTTTTCGAATATTTGCTATCTCCTCAGTCACCCCGCGTTCACTTACACGTGTGCTATAGAGAGAGTTGTCTTGAATTACGTAGGTAATAAATAGGTGTTTAGGTGTTAACGTTTTTCTATACCTAAACGTTAACGAAATTATTTGATTTTATTCTCTATCGTTTTGTTACATCATAAACTAAGTCGGCTCGTTTTGATTTTTTTTTCAAAATATAGATTAGTTTCATAATAAATTATCACGAGATAAGTATGAGGAAGTTTTTTAGTTAAAAAACGGTTTTTGAGGATTAATTATTTCTCAATTTATAAGCAATATGAAAAAAAAACAAAAACGAGTGGACCTAGTTTTTACTTGTCTCTATAACATATAAAAAAACAGCAAGAACGGATTATGTTTAATGGGGTACAAACGTTAACGCATTTTGTATGAAAAATTTTAGCTAAACAATAGTCTTACGTAGAGTGAAACAAAAAAAAAATCGAAAATTTGCATCGTTTTTCACATGCACGATGCATAACGACATTAATATTATATTTACAAGAAAGTCCGGAATTTTCATTAAATGTCAGGATTTTTCTCCGGAATTTCGATTTTTTGATCTGGGAACCCTACCTGGGATCGTACACGGTTTCAGGAGCTGTAAGGCAAAGAAAGGCAACCCGTGAAGAAAAAAAAAATATTGTATAAAGTTGAAATCTGAGCAGTTTGATATTATATACTTACCTACTTTTTTTTACAATTTTTTATTTATATTGCGACATTACCGCCATCTATATCGGGTGAATGTTTTTTAGATTTTGTTAGGTTGTTATGTCGATTTATTAGAGCTGGCACATACGATATTTGCATGTATTTGTTCACGTCAGCTCTTAACCAACCGATTTAGATTTTTACAAATTACTTTAGGCTTTTTAGTAGATATGACGAAATACGACCCTGAAACGATTTGACCGATTTGGTCTAGTCATTTTTTTTCCTTTGTTACAAAAGATGTATTAGCTTCAGTCGTTATACAATATTTCTAAGCATTTGGTGAATTCATGAAATTATTTATTTATATGTCCAACAAAACAAAAACCGCCAAGTGTGAGTCGTAGTCGCGTACCAAGTAAGCATTCTATTCAAATTTGAAAGGAAAACTTCGCTTTCTGAACGTCAACACAAGTTAACAATATTTTAGAAATTATCAACAATCACAATTAATAAATATTATGCAATAGTCAGTTTTATATATAATAAATTGTATAATAAAGTTTTACAAAACAATGAAGTTAACACAAGCAATGACGAGATCTTAAAAACAAAAATTAAATACAATGTACACATTCATTAAGATAACTTACACAACAGGTAGGTACAACATAAAACAATTATACCTATATATAATACTAGATGACCCGTGCGAATATTTCGCACCGTTAGTGGTGTTAATATTGTTGTCATAGTTTAACTGATCTCAAATAGATGGCGTCTTACAAAATAAATAACGCGCTGATCTTTGGAACTACCTTGTACATTGACGCACCCTGTACTATAACATCCAAATGTAAAATTCTGTCGCTCGACTGTTCGCTACCGCGGCTAGTGGTACGGGGCGAAGCGAGTGACCGAGTTCGCCAGAGATAACAAACAGTTTTTAAAATATTACTGTTGCGCTTTGGTGGCGGGCGGCGGGAAAGTGCAGGCAGTATTCTTGCCACTATTCCACGCGGACCTGGTATATTTAGTTATTTTTAATGTTAAAATTAAATTTTGAGTATTTTTTATATTGTGTTGTGGAAAAATATGTCCATATTGCCATAAATGTATATAAGACAATTAATCTATTATAAACTTTTCTGAAGGGTATTTATGACTAATTAAACTATGTGTTGCTTTGAAAAACAAAGGTTTTTATTTTAAACATTAAACTTTAGAAAAACACAAATTATATTATTATTGTAATGCAACAAACATTACCTGAAAAACAAAGAAACGACATTTAAAGTTAATTTGTCGATCTTTTTCCACTTAACAACTTAAACTTTACAAACTTATTTGCATATTATAAATTATTTGACAACCAACTGTTATATTCCTTTTTACAACAGTTAGCGCTATCTATTGAATAAATGAGACAACTGTTTGTACTAATGACTGACATTTAAAAGCGCGCAAAATCAAAATAACATAAGGGGATCCTAGGTATTCCTTTACATGTATATACCTAATTCATTTATATTTTTATTTCCTCATATTATGTATATGATATGCCATGTATCATTGGTTTTTAAAATTTACAATAATTATTATAGAATTATATAAAATAACACATGTTGTTTACACCTGCAGCGTCACTAAGGGAACTACTACGTGACACATTTTTTACAAGTTTCGGTGACCACCCGTAGTATAGGCAACTCCCGCCTCTGTGGCCAAGCGTGATATTTTGAAGAAAACGGGTCACGGAGTATGGGTACGTTCCAAGGCATGCCCGGCCCCAGAATGTCCAACACTACAATGCCGAGCAAATTGCTCCTAATCCTAAGTATACCAACCGCACAGAACTGGTCACTCGTTGGATATAGCCTCACAAATACCATCGGCTAAAAGAGGAAGAGTTGTACCTTCTGGGTACCTTACGATAACATAGTAACCCGTGAACTAAAAAAAGGAAAATAATAAAGCCCGAAATCGAAGAGCGTGCATGAAAAGGTGTATGGATTCGAGTGGATATCTTTGGTGAGAATTGCCGGCCAGGAATACCCGACCCAGGCATACGTAAATGTCCTGCCAGGAGATTCTCGGGTCGAGCATACTCGGGCCGAGCAATCCATGGTCGGCTTTTGTGCCGAGAGCATGTCGCGAACACAGGTCCCGACGCCATATGATTGCCCCCCTACCAAAAATGGCTCAACGCGCCTAAAGATTTCCTTTAAAAAAATTGTATTTTGTTTCAGATTTTTAGTAACAACACAATTTGAAGCTATATCAGCGCGAAAAGGGTTCCCTTGCTTTGACGAGCCCATATATAAAGCTACGTTCACAGTGACCTTGGGTCATCATAGAGATTATTCTGCCGTCTCTAATATGCCACAATCACTGAGCACTCAAGAAAGGTAAGCAGAACGAATCCTAACTCTAAGTCCCACTTATAATATAATAAACGCGAAATTATAAAGTTTATATGGGTGTACTAGTTTGTTACTCAATCACACCAGAAAGGCTGAACGGATCTGGATGAAATTTGGCACAGAGATAGATAGGAATAGCACATAGGCTACTTTTTATCCCAAAAAAATTTATGGTTCCCGTGGGATAGATAGGTTTTGTTTTTCACGGGATCGACGTGATTTTTTGCATAATGGTAGTTAGGGGTCAGAGAATGACATATACTACTTATTATACCGCGAAAGCGGGCGGGGTAGGGGCAAATTACATCCACGGGATTATTTCTTTTTTGATCTATTTCCACGCGGGTGAATCCGCTGGTAATATTATAAATGCGACAATGTGTGTGTTTGTCTTTTGTACACGCCAAAACAGAAGCAACGGCTCGACGTGATGTCAGCATTGTAGGCCGCATTGCCAGCTTTTAACGCTGTATATGGAAGATGGGACGGTGCGAGAGTATCTACACATGTAGCATCCCATACTAGTGACCGCCCCATCTTCCATGGTGCATGTGGCATGCCATCTATGCACTTACACCATGGAAGATGGGGTGACCAGGGTTGTAATTTTTTTCCTACAATGTATCTAGACACATGGCATTGTGTCAGCCAAGTTCGCAAGCAACGCACCGATGTAGCACTTTCGACCCCCGATAACTTAAAATCCGTTTACCCTAAACACTTGCTATTTTGCATGTCTAGTAAGTATCCCAATTGTCATAAATTAACCTTTTGCTATTCTTGAGATATATTGTCGTCTGAAAAATCACTGACTGACTCAACAAAATTAAGAACTTGTAATCTGGCATCGAGGTAGGTCATTGGCCGTATATAAAAAAAATTAAGGACCGTTGCTCTCAGTCATCTTGTATCTGTCAAAAATATGACCTTTACCAACGGCCCTTAAGTAATATTATTGCGACATAGTCTACCTTTATCTTTGTAATAAAATATATTTTAATATTTTCAGTACATTCGAAGATATATGGAGTTGGAATGAAGTTGGTGCGAGATTTAAGTAAGTAATATTCATGTGAAGGAGATCACAAATAAGATAATTTCTTATTAGTATTGAAACAAAAAACACATATTCACGCTTCTTATACCTTGCGGTGTGGCCAGAGACTCCAGTAACCGTGTCCACTTTTTGCCAATTGTCCATATTGAACAGAACAAGTGGCAAGCCTGTTGCTGCACTTAATGGACCTAGAACTGACTTATAAATATCTATTATTTTTAGAAGAAATTTTTGTCACGACAGAGATTCGGTTTCAAGTCCAATGCTTTACAAATTAAGCTATTATTATTTTTTATTTTATTATTATTTAACGGCCGTTCCCAATGTCTATGGCGTATATAACTCATTGTTATAATTGTAAGTAATTGACAGACTTACATAGGCCACGTAAGCCTAAATGGGCAATAGACGGCCCCAGCTTGGCGTAGCACATCGTATGTCTACGCCGTAGCACTGACGTCACGGGCGTAGACGATGTCGTAGCATAGTTGCTACATTAATACGTTCTACGTTGCGAAGACAATTTTGTATTCGCAGGTTCTATCTTCTTTTTCTCAGTCGTAGTGCTCTTGACAGAACAGTCGTGGTCAATCATGGCGGTCCACAGCGCGACGCACCTAGTATTGACTCGCCATGGTTAACTTTCTTGGGAAGAATAGTGCAGTGGTTCCCCCTTGCCTTCTGCACCAGACATTTTGAGACTATTTAGGTCTTCAGGCTCGCTGTAGCCTTTTCCAGCCAGTTGCATAGCTAGGTGTATGGTTGTACCTCCATTGCTTGGTCGCCAGAGCCTCGTTTGTTGTCTAGCAGAGGATACCAAGCGTGCGTGCAGGTGAGGATGATATTTGGGGTCGGATAGATCTTATTCCGTTCTCCGTCCCGTCCCCCCCTACCTTACCATACTTACCTACTACATGTATATTATTACTAGCTTGCAGCCCCGTGGAGCCAATATTAATTTTCATCCCCTTATTGTGGTTTTGAGTTCATATAAAAAACCCATAGAAAAGCACACTTTCAGTTTTTCCAGAGTTTCCAATTTTGAGGGCAACATTTCCAATTTTTTCTTTCAAAAACCTGATTCGGACTATTACGAACATTTAAAAATAATTAGATAAATCGGTCCAGCAGTTCTCAAGTGATGCGCTTACCAATGAATAGCATTTAATTTTTATTAATTATATATTTAATGAAGTAAGTACTTAAGGCTCCTTATATCCATAATTTGTATGGGTTTAAACTATTCCCAATTTATCTGTAAATAACCTGTGTCACTGTAATTTAGCATATAGTTACTTATTCAATATATCTAAGTGAAATAGCCGTAATTTTTTTAATTGGTTTTATATAATATACCTATACTGGACTGGTTGGAACGATAGGGCTAATTATTGTTTTTAATGTTTGTAATAGTCCAAATCAGGTTTTTAGGGAAAGAATAATTTGGAAAACTCTGGAAAAACTGAAAGTGTGCTTTTCTATGGGATTTATATGAACTCAAGACCACAATACGGGGGATGAAAATTAACATAGGCTCCACGTGCGAAGCCGGGGCTGAAAGCATGAAGTGGAATCCAATCCATGGACTTGACTCAAGCGTTCTAGTTCTCATTTCACTGTTTTACGATTTTTCATAAACTTTAACTTTTTTCAGTAAAGACAAATACGCGTTCCTATGGGACCGTTTCGAGAAATCAGTGCCCATGTCCACCTACCTGCTAGCGTTCGTTATCTCTAAATTTGGCTACGTGGAGAGTCCCAGCGACTTGTCATCTACGAAATTTAAAATTTGGGCCAGAAGAGATGCATTGCAACAGGTATTTTAAATTTTAAGTATTTAAGTAGCCTACCTATAACCTTTTTATACCTTCACGCATATAATTATAAGCTGAATTCGCCGCCTGCCTCCCCAATAGAAACAATGTACTCAAAACAAAGCGTTCCATTGAACGGAGGCTGGGTGAATTTTGGGGAAAGTATAAAGTATCGCACCGAAAATTGCCCATTCCGGCCGCCAGACGATCTAGGCGGACCATTCGTTACAAGAATTGGACGAGTCTGTGCTCGATTTCGGTGGCGCGCCGGCCATTGAACGAATGAGTGGGCACCTTAAGAGTATAGTGTACCGCGTCCATGTCCATACAAACGGAGAAAACGTTTTACTACCCCTAAATATTATTTAATTTTAACGATTTTGTAATATGTTACTGACATAGTGAAAAACTACGTACGTATTTTTTCCTTTTATCAAAATTCGTGATAGGTCAAAAGTTATAAGCCCCTCAAATCTCGGTTTTTTTGGTTCATAACTTGCTGGTAATAAACCGTCTGTATTTGAAAAACCAAGCAAAATTTCAAAAATAGCAAAACGTACGTACGTAGATTATAATCTGCTAAAACGTTTGACACCAAAATTATAAGGTTTCGTTATAGTTTGGCAGGTGTAAATCGTTTTCGCCCAAAACGCAATTTTCACCGAAGAACATACCTACAAACACTCACGAGCTGCAGTGCTCTCTGTCGCACTGATGCCCGTGGGAAGACCGCGCTTGAGACAGAATATGATTTTCTAAATACCTATTTCGCTGCGTACGCTGAGCTACACGATCCTCTTAAGACACAGCTACGATCTGCGATTGACATACTCTCCTTTGGAGTGTATGATGATTCGGATGTAAGATTCCTCTATTAAGCTGTCATGAAAAAATCAGGAAATTTTTAAAACTAGCGTATTGTTAACAATTCAAAAACAGTTAATTTGTTTTAATACTATATTTTCTGAAGCCCTTTTTGTCGTTGGATTGCTACGTCACGAAACCGCGTTATCGGACCAGAGTACCCAGCGGAAGACCAAGTCTCCCTCTTTTAGCCGATGGTATTTGTGAGGTATTCTGTTGAGGTATATTTAGATGGTAAAGCCTCTAAGTGTGGTTTGTCGGATTATGTAGGTACATAAGTTTTTAATTAAATCCATCCGGAATCGAACCCATGGTCTGCCTAGTTAATACCAGACGTCTTACCACTCGGCCACCGACGCACTGAAATTGTGCTACATAGTTCAATTTGCAATTCATTAAAAACCTTAATTATTCCAATATATTTGCCTTCTTTCAGACAACATACGCCTCGATTGTTGGTCCAAAGGTGTTGACGATATTCGAGAAGTGGTTCAACGTGCCTTTCCCTCTACCAAAGCAGGACATGATAGCCATACCCGACTTCTCTGCAGGCGCTATGGAAAACTGGGGTCTTATAACGTATAGGGAAACTGCTTTGTTGTACGATAAGAAGCAATCGTCTTTTACTGCGAAGGAAAGAGTAGCGGAGGTATGTATTTTAAAATTACATTTTTGAGGCTTACTTGGTCAGTGGTGTTGTCAAACGAAGAGTACACACAATGGCCAGCCATGAAATGCCCGAGCCGAGAATGTCGTGTACCGTAAAATGCTACAACTTTGCCTTCTATCTACAATATTGCCTAAGTACACGTTTGTACCAAAAACATTGGTTTGGTGTGGTATAGAAATTTTATGAAGTTACCGGCACTACTTATATTCATTCTGATTATAGGAATAAGTATTATTTTGTACTAGCAACACCGTGTCACTAGTTATTTTGATTTTTAAATCGCCACGAGTGATTTTTAGATTGACAGTTCCGCAAATCTTTTTAATTTTCACTTTGAAATATCACTTAATTATCTAGTAAATTGTACTTATATTCAAGGTAAGATATTATCTGTACTGTCTTTGCCCAACCCAGCAATTTTAGCGGACATTTCTTAGTTGACCATTGCGTTGGACTCTTCGTTTTCGACCGTTCGAGTCGAAAGAACGATGGCGTGGTTCTTAAGAATGTAGTGTACCGCGTCCATGTCCATACAAACGGAGAAAACGTTTTACTACCCCTAAATATTATTTAATTTTAACGATTTTGTAATATGTTACTGACATAATGAAAAACTACGTACGTATTTTTTCCTTTTTTCAAAATTCGTAATAGGTCAAAAGTTATAAGCCCCTCAAATCTCGTTTTTTTTGGTTCGTAACTTGCTGGTAATAAACCGTCTGTATTTGAGAAACAAAGCAAAATTTCAAAAAAAGCAAAACGTACGTACGTAGATTATAATCTGCTAAAACATATGACACCAAAATTGTAAGGTTTCGTTATAGTTTAGTAGGTGTAAATCGTTTTCGCCCAAAACGCAATTTTCAACGAAAAACATACCTACGAACACTCACGAGCTGCAGTGCTCTCTGTCGCACTGATGCCCGGGGGAAGAGCGCGCTTGAGACAGAATATGATTTTCTAAATACCTATTTCGCTGCGTACGCTGAGCTACACGATCCTCTTAATACTTATAGGTGAACCACTGAGAAACTAGCACTCCCATGGTCCGCGCGGGTGAGAGGGGCGGGCGTCATTCTGCCATACACGATACGAAGTTTCACGCGATATATCTGTTGTCGACGCGATCCACCTCAAAAATTTCAGGGTTCAAGCCATCCTCATACCAAATTTCATCATAATCAAAACCGACTCGCAAAAGCCCGAGGTAAATCGCGTCTACAACAGACACATCGCGTGAAACCTCGCATCGTGTATAGCAGAATCACGCCCGCCCCTCACCCCTCATGGACATGGGAGTGCTACTTTCTCAGCGGTCCACCTATTAATGACCAGCTAGTTGTATGGAAACAATCAATTAAATCGACGTCAGAAATGAAAAATAGCCTAACATGTACTTTCCCATTTTGTAGAACAATAAAAAAAATCTTGTCTTAATTTGCCCTGTATTTACAACTATAAGGTAAATGTCCCATATTTCGGCATCTTAAGGCTCTTACGACTTTAGGATTTTTTAAATATATTACTAAACGTGATATCAGTTTGAAATCTTTTGTGTGATGAATATTGATATTTTTCCAATAATATAATGCATGAATTATATGTAGTTTCAGTTCGATTTTTTTTATATTTATTTATTTGTAGACCTCTTGTTTGAACCCTATTTCGTGATAAAATTTGACTCTGCTTCTAAGTTCGTGAGCTCGTGGCCCCTGTTTCGGGATAAAGTTTTTACAGTGAGTTATGATAATTTATTAATAAAAAAACAAATTTTTAAAAGGTTTAATAATTAAGAATAGGATAAAGATATTTTTTAAATATAAAAGATGTGAGAGTGAGATCAGATTCAGCTTTATTCAGCTTTTTATTACTTATTAACTAAAAATTATGACAAAACTCAATATATCTTTATCTATTCAGTAGATTAAGAAACAAAATTATACCTTCATATATATATAACAAAAATATACAAAATAAATAAAATAAACCGAATAACAAACAAAATTATGCTGGTAGGTACTGCAAATTTACCTTAAAAATGAAATGAATGGTCACTTTCAAACTCGTATTATAAGAATTCTAGTGAACAACACATATACCGAATTTAGCTCTTATGAAACTTAATTAAATACGTTATTTGTTTTTTAATTTACATTTAAATTATCTTAATTTATTATATAAATACACAAGAAACAAAAATGTATCTAGGATATCTCTGATTCGGTAGTAACACGAACTAGCGGACACACCAATAATAAAATGACCGTTATTTCGTGAGTCGCATTATTGCAATTTTAAAGGAATTCTAGGCTTGCATATAACTTTTTTCTATGTCAAATCAATTGTTAAGGAGCATAAATAAGAACTAATAAATTTCTAATTCAACTGAAATTACCTTTGCCTTTCCGTAAGCTTAAGAACTACGAGCGCTAACCTTATGGTGACAAGGAACACACGCCCATCGCTCAGTTGTTCGTGGCCGACTTAAGTTTTGAAGTGTCGCATTGCTCTCAGTTTAGTCGCCAAAATGTTGGTACTTGATTTTTTACACAGTTAAAATGATAGAGATTTTGTACTAATGTATAATTTAAATAAACAATGTTTAAATTGCTTATTTTTTGCGCCCGAAACAAAACTAACGAAATAACGTACTAGTACGAAACAGGGGCCCTTTACCTTAGCTGTGCACAACAGTTGTTGCACCCGCTCCTTTTTTTGAAACTGGTAGTTCCAGAGATTAGAGCATATTTACCCGACTACGGAACAAAAGGAGGGTTATGTATGTTCATCTTTTCCCTCCTATCTCCTAAACCACTTAACAGATTTTGACAAATGTGGTGTCTTTGGAATTTGGATTCGTGCCATCACTCCGCGTGTCACAGGATTAAAAAAAAAACATGGCAGATTTTATAGGTGATTGATTTAATATTGGCATATAATAGAAGGTTTAGGTATAAATTCGATTAGAAAATGCTCAAAACTATTCGTCTCGTTTATTTTTATCTCATTATCTTTTAGTCACAATATATTTTGTCACTTTCTAACTTTGTCATTAAATATTATGATAGAGGGAAATAAAACATCACATAACTAAACTGTAATATATCCCTATAAAAGATATGCCCACGACTGATATCTTCTCTGGTGACGAGTCCTAGCCAACGAAGCCAGTATTCTTGCCACTATTCCACGCGGACGTTTATTTAGCTATTATTATTTTTTAGGTTTTTTATATTGTTGTGTGTAAATAATTGTAATAAATGATAATAAAAACAAAAAAAAATTGTTTACAGGTGATAGCACACGAATTGGCACATCAATGGTTTGGTAACTTAGTAACCATGAAGTGGTGGTCGGACTTGTGGCTAAATGAGGGCTTTGCCACGTTCGTCGGGTCGCTCGGTGTGAGAGGTGTGGAGCCTGCGTGGATGTCTGCTGAGAACAACGCCGTGGCTAATGCCAGATCTGTTTTGGCATTGGACGCTTTGGAGACTTCACATCCTGTATGTAATATGTGTTTATTATTATCTAATGCGTTAGGCCAGCAATTTGGTCGGACATTCCTTGGCTGGCCATTTTTAGGGTTCCGTACCCAAAGGGTAAAAACGGAAACCCTATTACTAAGACTCCGCTGTCCGTCCGTCTGTCTGTCTGTCTGTCTGTCTGTCCGTCTGTCACCAGGCTGTATCTCATGAACCTTGATAGTTAGACAGTTGAAATTTTCACAGATGATGTATTTCTGTTGCCTCTATAACAACAAATACTAAAAAACAGAATAAAATAAATATTTATTTAAATAACGTGTTTTTGTTTTTTTTTTTTTTTTTTTTTTGCCGTTTTTATAGACAATGGTACGGAACCATTCGTGCGCGAGTCCGACTCGCACTTGTTTGACTTTCTAGTCGAAACGAAATATGTCACGGTCCTAAGTATGCTAGCCCCCTCGGCCCAGTTTCGCACGGGTAAACACAAATAAGATTTTTTGTTTGATATTTTATTTTCCCGGGATAAAAAGTAATAGGTATATGGCACTAACGGCCGTTCCCAATAGTTTGTCTGTAGCCCATTAAGGCGTACGTGGCGTATGCAAACATTTGTCCAGTCCCCGGCGCGTCGCCGTACGGTCTACCGAAACCGACCACAGACTCGACATCCAATTCTTGTAACGAACGGTCCGCCTAGATCATCCGGCGGCCGGAATGGGAAATTTTCGGTGCGAGGCAGACTTTAAGAGTATCGTTTAGTCACAGAGTTCGGGCGCTGTGCGTTTTTCGAATATTTGCTATCTCCTCAGTCACCCCGCGTTCACTTACACGTGTAAGATAGAGAGAGTTGCAGGCTTCTGACGAAATTGTCTTGAATTACGCGCAAAATAAGTGTTTTTCTATACCTAAACGTTAACGAAATTATTTGATTTTAGTCTCTATCGTTTTGTTACATCATAAACTAAGTTTTGATTAGTTTCATAAATATCACGAGATAAGTATGAGGAAGGTTTTTAGTTAAAAAAACGGTTTTTGAGTATTAATAATTAGTTCTCAATTTATAAGCAATATGAAAAAAAAACAAAAACGAGTCGACCTAGTTTTTACTTGTCTCTATAACATATAAAAAACAGCAAGAACGGATTATGTTTAGTGGGGTAGAAACGTTAACGCATTTTGTATGAAAATTTTTAGCTAGACAATGTGACATAAGACTTTATCACTCTCCGATCCCCTGTGCAAAAAATCATGTCGATCCGTTGCTCTGTTTTGACGAGAAAAAAAGAACAAAGAAACACACCATACATTTTTTTTATATTTTCAGGTTTCAGTACCAATAGACGACCCAAAGCGGATCTATGAGATATTTGATGAGATATCGTACAAGAAGGGCGCTAACCTAATTCGTATGATGACCATGTTCCTTGGTGAAGATGTATTTAGAAAAGCCATTACCAAGTAGGTTGAAGGTGGATTTTTCGCTATTTAAAGCCGGCCCCGCACCGAAAATTTTTCATTTCGGCCGCCGGATGATCTAAGCGGACCGTTGGTTACAAGATTTGCCGGCGCGCCGCCATACGGTCCACCGAAATCGACCACAGACTCGTCCAATTCTTGTGACGTACGGTCCGCCATTCGTTTTCAAATAGTTGTATTTGTGGTTGACTAGATCGTATCCCTCCCGATCACACGGCGGCCGGACCGAAAATTTTCGGAAAAAAAAAGTACTGGATAGATATAAATTTATCTATCTATCATCACGCAAAGTACACACAATCGCAGAGCCTGTATGAAAGGTACGATAAATATTAAAGAAGCGAAAGAGGTATGTCAGTCAGGATCATAGCAAATGACATTCGATTGTCTCTGTATAGTTGTATACCCCTTTTGGGATAATAGGCGTGATGATAGATAGATAGAATATTTTTTAATAATTTTACAGATACCTTATGAAGTATTCATACACAAACGCTGAGCAAGACGACTTGTGGCAGGAGCTAACAGAAGTCACGCAAACTTACAACGTATTAAGTCGTAACGTCACTGTAAAGGAGATTATGGATACGTGGACCAAACAGACCGGTTATCCGTTGTTGACCGTCAAACGAGATTATACCGATAACACTTTGACAATCACTCAGGTAATAAATAAAAAATTATAGCATTAAAAAGCTTTTGAAAAATGGGAAAAAACACTGTTCGATGACCCGCCGCGGCCGCAGTCAGTTGCATACGTATATTTTGCGTAATTCACCAAATAAATAACGCTACTTATTACCATAGTGGTGATCGGGCTTTGTGCACTAATATAATATGTTTTATAATATTTACAGAAACGCTATCTCTCGCTTGGTGCTAAATCAAAGACATCGGTATCGTGGTGGGTGCCATTAAACGTGTTGTGTGAACATGAAGTTGGTAAAAAGATGCCCGCACCGATACAGTGGCTGTCTAATAAAGAAGGCACTGAACATGAGTTTAAGTTTGACCACGATGCTAAAAATAATCAATGGATACTCTTCAATGCTGAAATGATTGGTATGCAAATCACCAAAAGATTGATCTGATTTGACTTGAAAAAAGGACAAGCTCTCGCATTTATAATATTAGTTAGAATTATACAGACATAGTTTATTGTTAATTTATTCTATTATATTCTATTTTTTGGTGTAATGGCTCCATACATGGCTGTCCGCCATGACATGACGTAGAATCCTGAATTTATAATCCACTAACTCTTCGCCAGTGGTGCTCATACTGTTAGTATGTTCATTGTTCATCCCCTACTATATCCTCTTAGGGGTGAATTTAAAAAACATGTCTATGTACTTTCCTAGGGTTTAAACTTTCCCTATATCTTCTTCTTTTATTATGACTCGACCAATGTTAATCAGTGATTTTCCAATGTCAAGTGTTATAGCCTTTATAGTGTAGGTATAAAGCCAATTAATAGGTATTTAAGATGATCCCGCCGGCCGTGATATGCCCTATTAATCACTGACTAATCACAACTATCACAGCGCGGACGGGATTAAACTGGATTCCCCATCACGTCACGGCGGAACGCGTGCGTTGGTCGTTATGACATGACGTGGAATTGTTCTCTATATCAAATTTCATCCAAGCTTAATAGACGACAAAGCTACTTTCGCATATATAATATTAGTATTGATATGGATGGATGGCACGTTTGATATCTGAATTTATCCATTGACGCTAGGAAAAAAAATTACCAATATATCATTGAATTTATCAGAGTTGACACATTTAAAAAATGTTTCTTTTACTTTTAAATATATTCACTAGCGTGATACAGCATGACTATACTGTTGCAATACTTGTGTCGCCTCTAACTGCGGACTCTAACCAACTCCGTATTTCCAGGTCTATACCGTGTAAACTACGATCAACGTAATTGGGACCTGCTAGTGAGCACCCTGAACAGCGGTAAATACGAGAACATCCCCACTTTGAACCGGGTGCAGCTGTTGGAAGACTCTTTCGCGCTCTCCTGGAGTGGCGTTATTGATTATAGTACCACTTTGAAGTAAGGCTTTTAAAGATAATCTGATTCTTCTTCTAAAAAATAACACACATTTAGGTTCATTAAGTGCAGCATCAGGAACAAATATTGGAGCGTGATATCATTATTCTATGATATTTAAAATACTCTAGCCCTTACGCCCCCACGGGGTTCAATGAATTTTGTATTTTAGGTACCTACACTTGACTGGAAATAACGTTGCAAACAAATTTTTTGCTCCAAAAATTGCGCCAAATGAGCAAATGAGAGAAGGATGATAGCATGATGATGTTGTTGTGGCACAAGTTATGGAGTACACAATGTCGTTTCCATACCATAATAATATAATTGAACTAATCGGCTTGTACAAATAAATGGCATGGTATATTGGCCAGTATATAGTAGTTAAAATTGTAATAATTGGCGCTTTTGACAATACGGTTAAATTTAGAAGAATTATTTTTTTTATAATTTGTTTATTTTTCGTCATTAAAGGTGACGGTAGGTAATGATGGCACAATCATTGGTTTTGATGAAGTATTAATAGAGATATGGCTTACCAACAGAAAATACACTTGAGAACAAATATTTAAATCGGAAACCGCCGAAAGCTGTGCGTGCACTCTTTGCGCAGATATAGAAACAGTGTAAATTGCATGCGAGTAAGAAAGACAACAATATTTCTCAGCTTTCGACACACCATGCTTTTTGCGAGTGCATATCTAACCGATTTCATTCTTTGCTTGGGAAATAATAAGTATAAACTGATGACAAATGCGAAAACTTCGCACTGTTAGTTCAAATGATCTCCAACAGATGGCGTCTTTTACAAAAAACTTAAATTAGTCTAATTTTAAAAGAAACATTTTAGTTTTATTTGTTTGATTATTTTTCGTCATTAGGGGGGAAATAATCTTCAAAATGGCTTATCAAACATTAATTTTGATAAAAAAACGAAATAATATCTATATAGTAGATAGAGATGATTTTAATACTTTTCTATATTTTACAGATTAGTGAATTATTTGAGTCAAGAAACCGAGTTGTTGCCTATAGAGACGGCACTGTCAGCATTATCAAAGATCGAGAATGTACTACTACGGCTGCCAGAATACGGCGCCTTCCAGAAGTTCGTCAGGAAATTGATCACCAACGCGTACCAGAATTCTGGAGGCTTGTACAAGAGGGCTATTGTTAATAGTGATGATCTTCGTAGCGTCACCTTGCAGGTAGGCTTAGAAAAGAATCAGTCGAGTTCTATAATTAAAAGGAGATCTAATAGGTACGATATTTTAGTTTATTAGAGTTTCGTTTGATATTTGAATTTATAAGAAATGCAGGTTTGATATTTAAATTTAGAAGAGGTGCAGATTCGATATTTGAATTTATAAGAACTGCATGTTTGATATTTGAATTTATATGAGCTGCAGATAAGATATTTGAATTTATAAGAACTGCAGGTAAGGTTCGATATTTGAATTTGTAAGAGCTGCAGGTTCAATATTTATACCTACTTATAAGAGTTGAATTACCTTACATACTGTATCTCTATGGAGCTGACATGTTCGTTATTTAAATTCATAAATAATAAAATAAGAAATTCATATGACATTCGATATTTGAATTTATAAAAGCTGAGACGTTCGATATTTAAAGTTTTGATACCTTAAAATGTATATATATGATAGCCCGTAACATATTTCTTCAGGTGTTGGTGAGTCGCTGGGCGTGTCGTATGAAGGTTCATGGCTGTGAACAAAATGCTATCTCTCTATTTAACGAATGGATGGAAGTTGACAATCCTGATGAGGAGAACCCGTTAGTATTACTTCAAAATGTTTTCATTTAATTTGTTTTAATTCATTTAATATAAAAATAATATGTCACCTAATAATATGGACCTAGATGTGTCACTTCTGTAATTTTTAGAATTTTATTATTTCTTTATGACAATCCTTTTTAATTTAAACATTGGAATGTACCTAGGTAGATACCTAATTTTTTTATGTGATCTCATTTAATACCATTATTTATACATAACAATGTAAAAGAACAAAGTGGAGCCAGTGAAGACGATCAGTCGTGGCGATATGTCTTGATAAACTTTTTGGCATTTAAACCCCACGGACCTTGAGTTTCTACACCAAACGGCACAATAGTTGTATCTACCTTTTTTTTTTTTTAGAATCCCCTTAGATCTCCGTGGTATTGTCTACTGCGTGGCTATATCTCGTGGCAGTGTTGAAGAGTGGAAGTTCCTGTTCCAGAGGTACCAGAACAGCAACGTGGCTTCAGCTAAAATTTCCGCCATGATCGCTCTGTCCTGTACTAGAGAAGTTTGGATACTGAAGCAGTAAGTATATTACAACAATATTAATACAACACGCTTATACCTACTAATCTATTAGAGATAGATTCACGGTAGAACTTTTTTGTAGACCATTTAATTCTACATAATTCTTTCATACATAATTTTTCTTTTTTTCTGACGGATTAGACAGCATACGCCACGAAAACGTAAGAGCTTACTTTTTCCGCAACTCAATTCACTTGATACTATCTACTGTTAATGAACAGCTCCTAAAAATTATAGGTCCGAACTTATCTAATAACCACAACAAAATTGGTTCAGTCGTTTTTGTGTGAAACGGGCAGACAGACAGACGCCGTGGGGGACTTTGTTTTATAATATGTACCTAAATGTAAGATATAGCCTTACCACTACAAATGGCGGCAATCTTTACCCTACATTTTAAAGGACAATAATTTGCAATCACGGCCTTCATACCTTGAGGCATGGCCAGATAAATTAAACCAAAGTCCAGAAGTCACACGGTGCGTCGGTGGCCGAGTGGTTAGACGTCTAGTATTAACTAGGCAGACCACGAGTTTGATCCCGGCTCCCGGCCATGTATACCAATGGGTTATTTAATTAAAAACTTATGTACATAATCCGACAAACCACACTTAGAGGCTTTCCATCTAAATATAGGTACCTCAACAGAACTGGCCACTCGTTAGGTATAGCCTCACAAATACCATCGGCTAAATGAGGGAGACTTTGTCTTCCGCTGGGTACCCTGGAACCGTAACAGGTCACAAAAAATCACTAAAAGACGTTAAATATATCTACATTACGAGCTCTACGATGTATAGGTACCGGGACGGTTCTTGAGCGCTCGACGAAAAAGTGGGATTAATTCGAGTGAAATATAACTTGTATAATTATTATAATTGATTTATTAGTGTTTGTTTTTACGATTGCTTTTTACTGCTGGTAAAATTAAAATTAATACCTCATACCGTCAAGCAGACCCAAAAATAGTGTTCTGCGCATCTAACGACCACCGCTCAAGAACCGTCCCGGCACCTATAGAAGTAGTCAATTTATTCTTACTGTATATTTGAAGATGTAAACTTCTTTTTCTAGGTTCTTAGAATGGACCATCGATACTGGAACAGAAGTGAGGAGTCAAGATGCAGGCTCAGTTATATCTAGTATTGCTAGGTCTAGCGTGGGGTACTACATCGTCAAAGATTTCTTATACAACCGAATTGAAGAAATACATAAAGCGTAAGTTATATAACCTAGTTAGGCATTTTGTCCACGACGCTATTCAAAACAAATTATTTAAAAAACTCAAGTAACCAATGAGTAGTTAGAATGTAATGTACTATCAAGTGCAGCATTGTAAGGACACCTTAATGTAGCCCACGCACTGGTCAGGTATCTCACCGAAAATTTTCGGTGCGGCCGCCGTATGATCGAGATTGAACACAGGCCACACATTAGCGATGTAAATAATACGATTTAGATCATATGCAAGTCACTCACTCACACAGACACACAAGATTCGATTAAATAAAGGCGTGTGGATGTGTGTGTGTGTGTGTGTGTGTGTGTGTGTGTGTGTGTGTGTGTGTGTGTGTGTGTGACAGAACGTTCCGGCCATCGTAATAAACCACAAATACAACCATTTGAAAACGGATGGCGGACCGCGCGTACATGCATTGGACGAGTCTGTGGTCGATTTGGGTGGACCGTATGGCGGCACGCCGGCGATTGGACGAATGAGTGGGAACCATGGGTCCGTGGCGGTCGGCCATCTTGTATCTGTCAAAAATATGGCAAATATCAATTAATCCTAGAAAAATGAGTTTAAATGGGATTAAGCCATATTTTCATTATTACTAATAAATACTTTTTGAGCCTATCGAATATAAATAAACACTAGACTAGCTTTGCCCGCGACTTCGTACGCGATACAAGATACAACTCACCTCCTTAGCCTGCCCTACAACCTTCCCCAAGAATTGGGCTATCAAATGCGAAAATATTTTTGATTTTTATTACTTTTGTTATTTTAGATTCTTCGGTCAAAGTCGTCGTCTTGGGCATGTCATCAAGGGAGTGGCTGAACAATTTACTTCGCAACAAGAATTAGATGAGGTATACCTACTGCTTATTGTTAAATGTTTTTAGTTACATTATTATCTAGCAATATTCTACGGGTTCGCCCGTGTAAGTATACCATTTCTGCCTCCAGGTGGCTTGCTTTTGACATTATCGATTTCCAGTCTTAAAATCCTAAGTTTAATTTTGTTTTTATGGCGACAGTAGCGAAAGTTTTGTTCAAAAAATCCCATAGACAAAAGGAATTTAACAAATATAAAATTTTTCGTTTCCTAAAATATTTATTCTGACTATTAAGAACATGAAAAAAATTAGCCAAATCAGTCCAGCCGTTCTCAAGTCATACGCATTTATTTTTAATTATATAGATAGGTAGATACCGTTTTCTAGCAGTCGTATTTTTTTTAATTTCTCCCGGTACCGCATTATCAGACCCAGGGTCAAGGAGACAAGTCTTGCTTATTTACATTGGATATATTTTTTAAATATTTTTCCTTTTAATTAGTTTTTGGAGTGGCGCGACAAAAATCAGAAATATCTCGAGGAGACGAAACTGGCTATATCGCAAGCTGTAGAGAAGGCTCAGGTGAACATTGGGTGGCTGTCTCGCAATCAACATGTTGTCATCAATAAAATGAGAGAATTCACAGTGTAAGGTTTATTAATTTAATATAGAATTTTATATAACTAGATATGAAAATAAATTGTTTTTGAAATACCAACAAATTAAATTGAAACAAAAAAAGTAGGTGGCCACACATTCGTCCAATCCCCGGCGCGTCGCCGTACGGTCCGCCGAAACCGATCACAGACTCGTCAAATTCTTGTAACGAACGGTCCGAAATGGGAAATTTTCGGTGCGATGTTGGACCAATGTGTGGCCACCTTTAGGCACCAATCCAATCAAACCAGGCAAAACAAAATCTGACTGACAATCAATTCACCAGATATAAATATAAAAATTGGAAATTATATTCTTTAGGGGCACTAAGAAATCATTTTTCGAAAATCAACCCCAAATGGAGTGTAAACGTTGTATTCCTAATACAACGCGTACGAAGCAGCGGACAATTGCCAGTAGATATCTAATAAAATAATGGCTCTTGAATTATGTTGCTTTTTTAAATAGGTACTTAAATAGAAAAGGGGTACCTACAGAAATTTTGGCATGGCAATTCGCCATTTTGTTTTTTTTTTCATCGCCTCGCACGATGAAATAAAGCCTCATGGACATAAAGACGAATAAAAAATCTTGACACGTTACCGAGGTAATTAGAGTAAAAAAAGTCATATCAAAATATGTTTTTTTTAATCACAAAAATGTTCGATCCCTTTAAAAAATAAACAAATTTTCATATCTAGTAAAGAACCTATCCTAGAATTACAGTGATGTGATCATGTTGAACGATAATAATAAGGTATTGCAACTTTAGTTTTAAATACATATGACAGGACAGATGCATTTAGGCATGCGTAAGACGCATGCGACTAGTTGAAAGAAATTTTAGGGTCCCTTCAGATTATAAAAAACGCTTAGATTACAATTTTAAGTTTATATAAAATAAATAATGTAATTAAATATTATTTTATATTTCTTTATTTTTAAGATTTATTTCATTTCTTTATTTACTATCTATGTTAATTTAATTGTGATTGTTTTAATAATTTACTATATCCGTCCAGTGTTTTTTTATTTGATTTTTACTTCTTTGATGTCTTATAATGAAAAATAAATATCTTTACTTTTATTTTTTTATTTGTTTATTTTGACCTTTGTGTATTATTTATTACTGTTTTATAATCTAGATAGCTTAGACCATTTTTCAATTTATTAATGAATTAATTATAATTAGATAGCTAGGTTTTCGTTTATATTTGGTTAAGACGATACATTCAAATAAAATCATAGTTTGAGGGGCGTGGCCTAGCTGCATACGATACTCTAGCGCTACCCTAGCGCTACGTGATCGATTGGTCTCTCCGCTGAATCTCTCTCTGTCGCATTGAATAGAAACAAAAGAGAAGAGGCGCACGGAAGGTGCTTGGAACAAACGTCCACAAATCAAAAATAATTTATTTAAATTAAAGAAGTAGCTTTCTTAAAAATCTAAATTAACATCTTACTTTAGTAATAGATGATACAAATTTATACTTAATTTAATAAACAATACTTCATGTACCTACTACTGAGAAATTTGGAAAGGAGACTATTTTCAGAGGCTACTTTGCAATTTTTTTCTATCGAGCAAAGTTTCTTAAAACATGTTATACGATTAACAGATTAATATGAAATATGCTTAATTATAACATGCAATTTTTTCTGTATTTGTAAGAGCTTTAGGTTTCACTCAAAACGATTTGAAAAATATGATTTAATATGAAGGTAGCCTCTTAAGGGAATTTGAATTAACATCAAAATCGGCCCACGGAAAGAAAATATACCTAATGATAGAGAAGAATGCAGAATTAAAGATGATGTTGTTATGATTGAATTAATGATGAAAGAAAGGATTATATGACAGATTAAAGTGAATGGATATAATATCCAATGGTTGGTATTTAATGAACTGTTGAAGATTATGTTGTAAGTAAGTAGGTACACACAACCTCCAAACGTGATGAGCGCAATGATGAATATAGATTAGGTGAATGAGATAAAAAACGGCATCAGATTGTCTCTGTCTACCCCTCAAAGTAGTGCAGATGATAGATAGAAAAACGCTTAAGTACCTAACTATAGTAAATCTCACTATGGGTTTGACATATCAACTGCCATATTTTAGCCAGGTTTACCCAATGGCAAAAAAATGCTAGTCATAATAAAAAAACCTGAGCTTTTGTCTCTGGACATTTTTTTTATTTTATACTAGCTACCTCACCCCCGGCCTCGCACGGATACAATATGGGTAGGTATAGGTACAACAATTTGTATACCAAAATAAAAAGCAGACCACGGGTTCGATCCCGGATCCCAAATGGGGTTTCTAATTAAAAACTTATGTACATAATCCGATAAACCACACTTAGAGGCTTTTCCTTCTAAATATACCTTAACAGAACTGACCACTCGTTAGGTACAGCAGCAAAAATACCATCGGCTAAACGAGGGAGACTTGGTCTTCCGCTGGGTATCCTGGAACCGTGCCAAGGTTTTGGGAGCCTGTTTCAATACGTACAGAAATATATATTACTAGCTGTCAGCCCCCGGCTTCGCCCGTGGATATTTTCGAACAAAATAAAATATGCCCTACAGCACTCATAGATAATGGCTTGCCTGCACTACCCCTACCCCTACCCCGACCCCGACCCCTACCCCTACACCTACCCCTACCCCTACTCTGTATCCCATGTTTTCATTATTAAGAATTCTAAATAGCCATAATTTCCAAAACGCAAAAGCAATGCTCGTTTATGAAATTATGGCTATTTAGAACCATAAATAAAAAAAAAGGGGCGTCGGTGGTCGAGTGGATAAGACGTCGTCTCGCAACTGAAAAGTAGCGAGTTCGATTCCTACATCCGACCATGGACTACCAATGGGTTTTTTATAATGAAAAATCTCGACAAACCGTACAAAGAGGCTTTTCCATCTATATACCTCAACAGAGCTGGCCACTCGTTAGGTATAGCCTCAAAAGATCAAGACTTTGCCTTCCACTGGGTACCCTGGGCCGGCAACGGTTCCCGGGAGCTGTAGGGCAACCCGTGAACAATAAAAAAAAAATGGCTCAATCCAATTAAAATAACAACATGTTGTATAAATAAACTCACCTTTCCAGGATTAACCTGAGATTTGCCATATTTTTGACCGTTATAATATGACCAAAACCGTAACAAGTAGTTTTTGCGTGAAAGCGTTTCAGACAGACAGACGCCACTTTGTTGTTTTGAACGCTCTTTCCTAGAGTCTAGACTATATTTATCTAATACATTTTAATCTGATACAGGTATGATCGTCCGAAGATTAAATTATCTGGCAATTTTGGCCATAAGGCAACCGCAGCTGTAACCTCAATAATGCTATCAGTAATGGTAAGCTGTTAGCATCGGACCCACGGCTCAACTCTGGTGAATTGTTTCGCCGATGGTATTACTCGTGCACAAGAAACGGCGGATGAATGGAAGAAACAGCATCTATCAATTTTGTTTTTTTTTTCACAAATGACTCTTGCTCTCCAAAGATTTTTTTATATGGCAGGTTTGTGAAACACTATTATATTTACATAATTCAAGCACAAACTCTCCCACGGTACGACCTAACCCACTCTACTGCTTACCCATGACACAAAATTTGGTGGCCACACATTCGTCCAATCCCTGGCGCGTCGCCGTACGGTCCACTGAAACCGACCACAGACTCGTCCAATTCTTGTAACGAACGGTCCGCCTAGATCACCCGGCGGCAGGAATGGGAAATTTTCGGTGCGATGCCGTGCCGGACCAATGTGTGGGCTACTTAACTCACAGCACAAGCACAAGAGTTCTTGCTCTTTTACCCACGGCCCAACTGACATTACTGACGACAACGAAAATATTTTTTCTCCCTTAAAAAATAAACTGAATTATCTATTATTGAAACACAGCTTTATATAATCGAGTTTTACTGCTTGATGGAGTCATTTTCTATTTTTTAGTTTTCACCTGCATCTTGAGCTATTTAATTTAAGACATCATTTTGATTTATGCGTCTTGGACGTCTCCATATTCCACTATCACTAAGTGCATCTATAAAGTTCACGTGGAGCTTAATTTACATGTTAAGTGATTATGTACCTGAATAAAAACTATTTCAACATTTTATGTCTTATTCGTAGTACGGTACTTTTTGAATTAAGTACCTAATTTTTTTTGTTTTGAGTCATTTAAAACTACCCGCCATTTGAGAAAAACAAAATGATATTTCAATGCGGAAGCTGACTGGATTCTAGTACGTCATGTCATGGTGGACAACGCACGCGCTCCTTGGTGACATGGCGAATCCGGTTTAATCCCGTCCGCGCTGTGATGGTTGTGATTAGTCAGTGATTAATAAGACATATTACAGCCGGTGGGAACATCTCGGCTATTGTTACTGTAACGTCTATAATACTTGACATTGGCAAATCGATTAATATTGATGGTGCCATTATAAAATAAGAAGAAGAAGAAAGTTGGAACGAAATAATAAGTGCAGGTGACAAACGTAAACACTGTTACTAGTGACTCTGACCACACCACAAGGTATAAACGCCGTGAAGATTCGAGATATTTCGACCGCTATAAGTCGAAACATGGCTAAGTATGTGCGTGGAATTGCGGTGGTATACGGCTTCGTCCCTTTGAGTATATACCAAGTGGGTAAAATTATACAAAACCAACGCATCACTTATGTTACTATAATATTTTTTTTTTGATACATTATTAATTTTGGAAACGAATTAGGCTAAAATTTTTTGTCGGAACACAATGATTCTTAAAAAAAAATCATAAATAATTAAATAGAAATCGCTATAGGTATCAGCTGCCATTTTGCCGGAAACCGAAACTGATTTTTTAAGAAAATACAATTAACCAACTTAACAAAATTTTTTTTTTTTTTTTAATTAATTGCATTTACCGATGTTACGAGTCGAGTCGAATTTTACTCGGGTGTTAAAATTACACATAGGTTAGCGAGGAGCGTAGCGACGAGCGTGGTTTGTATTGTGACAATATAAAGCGCAAGCCGAGCGAGCGGAGCGAGCGGTGCCGCGGCAGCGGTGCCGCGGCAGCGGCCGGCGCAGCGCCATTCTAGAAACATCATAGTAACTGTAATACTTTATGAGAGTAATATTTATGAGGTGGCGCTGCGCCGTACTATTACTTTATTACTCTCATCAAGTATATCAGTTACTATTTTGTGATGTTCTAGAATGGCGCTGCGCCGGCCGCTGCAGCGGCACCGCCCGCTCCGCTCGCTCGGCTTGCGCTTTATATTGTCATAATACAAACCACGCTCGTCGCTATGCTCCTCGCTAACCTATGTGTAATTTTAACACCCGAGTAAAATTCGACTCGACTCGTAACATCGATAAATGCGATTAATTAAAAAAAAAAATTTTGTTAAGTTGGCTAATTGTATTTTCTTAAAAAATCAGTTTCGGTTTCCGGCAAAATGGCGGCTGATATAGCGATTTCTATTTATTTATTTATGATTTTTTATAAAGAATCTTTGTGTTCCGACAACAAATTTTAGTCTAGTTTGTCTTGTAAATACATAATGCGTTTATTAAACCTAAATTTAGTAACATATGCCATGCGTTGGTTTTGTAAAATTTTACCACCAAGGGTAGCGTGTAAATCACCGAACATTTTTTTCTGCCACTTTTGTAAACTTTGGTAAACGTCTAGTACTAGCCCCTGTACCACTGTATTTTTCTGTCGTTTTATTGCCGCAACGGATTTTACGTTATATGATGATTATGTTAAAATACAAACATAATAATTATAATTGATGATTGGAAACACTATGTTTCCGCAAGTTTGACGTCCTATATCGCTTTTCCTATTTAAAACATCACAATTAACTATTTTCCTAGAGCTGTCTCGCGACACAAAACGATACCAACGAAATCTAAGGGAACTTATTAGGTACTGCAAAGGGCAAAAAATTGGCGAAAGGGGGAGCCCGTCTATGGCCCCTCCATAGGCTTGTTAGTGCTCTATGCTTCGCCCTGTGGCCCCTAGTGTAAATGCAGGCCTGGTGATGCGCTTACCATCTATCTATCTATAATCACGCCTTTTATCCCAAGAGGGATATGCAGAGATTATCGAATGCCATTTGTTCCGATCCTGACATACCTCTTTCGCTTCTTTTTTTATATATAGAAGACGACATGTGACCTTGCCATGCGTGATGCGCACGACTGGCTGAGCTTAATACAGTACGCCAGTCGCGCCCATAGAGATACTTTTTCACGCTTTATTACAGTCGAGGCTGGATTGCAGCACGAGCCGCGAGGCGAGGGCCGTAATGAAGGCGAGAGTGTAACAATGCTCACGTGTGTCATACGACGTTTTTCAACACAGCGAGAAATGGCACGCGAATTTATTTTTTGGCTGGTCAGTGGTCGTGCTTGATGTAGTTTTAATTCGCGCGCAGCCAGTAATGTATTACAGTACCGAAGTTTTCATACAATAACGATATCGTAATGTTTTGTTTTTTTTTTAAATGCAGAAATGGTAGAGGATATGTCTTATACAGCCACATTAAACTGTATCGAAACGCGCATGTGCGAGTCACGTGACACTAGTTAACACGCACGCGCGGTAGGTAGACGCGGTTTGCCGCCAATTGGTCGATCAAGAAATTGGTCAATTATTTAAAATACCTATTGCATGGGATTAGATAAAGTACTGTATGAACTTGAACTTGAAATTAAAACACTCGTGGATGCTATAAAAAAACTTGTTTTAATTACCCCTATTATGAACCCGTTTCATAAACTACTATTATTTTATAAATGTAGGTATATTTCTGCTTCAACAATCGGAGCGTTTAACGCGAATCTAGTTAAAGTTCTAAGTTAAATGCGAACCAACTTTTTATTGAAATAAAAGTACCAATAAATATTTAAAAGATTTTTAATATTAAAAGTATAAAAATACAATATCTATAAAAATCAGACACATGTACATAATCTAAAAAACTTTTGATATGTCAAAACACTCTTTTATATGTCAATGGCAACGTAGGTAACAACTTTTAAACGTTTATATATACATAGGATACTTATATTATACAAAAACATTAAATAAATATACAACAATACAAAATATTGTACACAAGTCATTTAATAAATCTCTAAAATAAAAAGTAATAAAATTCTATTAAAAAAATCAGATCAATGTCTTTTAAATTTTTTAAAGATACTGTGCCCATAGATGTAGTATGCTGCTGGCGCTCTACTAGATTGGTAATGTCGCGATTAGAATGTGTGTGACAACTGTGTAAATCTGTGGATTTTTCATCTTAGGGGCCGTCTCCACATTGAATTTTGTGGCACGGACGAGACTATCGCCGCGATTCTCTCGCTCGTGGAGACGACCCCTTAGATGACTTACATCACTGAACCATGCACTGCATTAACCATAATTAATCACGTCTACTAAACGCTAAATTATACTTTAAAACAGGATATTTTACAAATTACTACTGCCGCCAGGCTGTTACAGGCTGTTATAGTATTAAAAAACGGTCTCGTCTATCGCGTATCTATGCGGTTTCTCTATTGTATTGCCAATCTATCCCGAGCGACTATACTAAATCTATGATTCTCCCCAAAACAGTAACAAATAAAAAAAAATGCTTTCCTTACAGTCTGTAAATTGTGATAATTTCTTTTTATTTTTAAATATAATACACTTAAAACGACTACCTATATATTTATAGTATCTATTCTTACTTCGGGCCCGTCGACGTAGAAATATTTTATTTCACATACAATTTCTAGGCACACGTGTATCACTCCTAAAAATGGCCTCAAGTTTTGAGTATCTAATACATTTTTTTAAATTTCTTATGAAATAAATATCGCTTATAAGGTAAATACTTGTGATAACAAAAACTATATTCTAATGAGTGACTGAATTAAAAAATATGAAACAATGAAACCGATCCTGAAAGATCTTAGAACTATAAAAAAATTTAGTCATGAGATACTCAGACCTATTGTGTACAAATTATAGTCTAAATTAGTTTAGCGACAAATTTTAACTAAATAGGCCTGATTTTTAATAGTATTAATCACACGTAAAACGTTAAAAATAAAGTTATTTTTTATAATACTTATAATCTAGTTATTATTTAAATTAAAAAAAAAACAAATATAGGTAAAAATGCTTAAACAAATATTGTCCTATCACGTGCGTGCTTAAAATACCTTGCTGTTTTTTTTATAAAAAATAGGCAAAAGGTTTTAAGGTGGAACGTGTCAATCCTAACGGCGCTAGGCTTTTCTTAGTTTTTTTTACGCGCAAATTAATTAAACAAATATCGTAAATCAGTTATATAAAATAGACAAAATATTTTTTTATTTTTTTATTTTATTAATAAAAATGTAAGACAAGAAACAATGTAATCTAATATGTAAAAATTAATATTTGTTTGTTCGTATTCAATAGCCTCTAAAATTACTGGACCGATTTAAAAAAATATTTTTGTATTTGATAGCCCAATTCTAGCCTATAATCCTAGCCTTCCGGTTATAGGTTATTTAACATCACGCTAACTACCCAAGGCGGTGAATTGTATTTCTAATACAACGAGCACGAAATAGCGGGCAATCAGCTAGTACACAATATTTTTTACGCGCAAATTAGTTAGTTTAATAACTTATATTTCTTGTATGTTGGCCACATTTTTATTTTTATTGTTGATTTGATACATTAAATTTCTCGTAAAAAATATAAACCAAGAAATGCGATACTAGCGCCATTCAGATCGTCGCGTCCCGAAATGTTAATTACTATTCATATATTTACCGGATGATGATGAATATGAATGTGGAGACTTGGAGTACTTGATGATGGACTCTAATTCTACCTGCACCATTATAGATAGGTAAATGCGGTCCCTAAAATAATGAGAAATTTTAGATTAGTTCATACCGGTGCCTACAGTTCATATGTCTAATATCTTTATACGCTAAGTTCAGACAAACAAAAAAAGATAGACAGTACACGCCGTTCGGTAAAAGCACACTATTCAAAACTCACTAATAATATAAATAAAAGTATAAAAAATTAACAAGGTTAGGTTACAAATCATTAGCGATTAACTGTAAGTGCTATTTTTAGGGTTCCAATTATCTCCGATTAAAAAAGAGGATTACTCTTGTGTCTGTCTTGTCTGTCACAGCTGATTTTCTCCAAATTTACTGGACGACAAAAGTTGAAATTTGGTACATATGTATAGAGTATGATGACTTAATCGCGAATATATAGCGTAAATAATCTAATTTTGATTTAAAGGGTTAATTTTGGGGCATAAAATAATAAAAAAAAATTTTGAAGTGCACACTGAAAGGACTCGTTGAGGCCATCCATAAATTACGTCACACAGTGTGGACCAGTTGTTTTATATGACATGTCACACTTTGTTGGACCCCCCCCCCCAAACCTGTGACGTAATTTATGGATTTATTATAATTTTAAAATGCATAGTTTAAATTATATTACAGAAAATATGCGAAATTTAACAGCCCCCCCTTCTCTCCGAAAGTACTGAGTCTAAAATTTTGAAAAAAATTAAGAATATAAGGCAAGGCATCTTTTATAGTTATTAAAGTTCTGACCATAATTGGTACGGAACCCTCAGAGCGCGAGTCTTACTTGCAACTTGGACTATTTTTTTGTTGGTCTGAGACTCTAAAGTCTTTAACATCCCCGTATCAAGTGCTAACACTATTATCCATACTATTAGTTGATACAAAAGTAGGTCTATTCCCGCTTCTCCGTTTACGTAGTGTGCCGAGTATTGTTAACATCTCTTTGACAGCCTCGGGCTGTTCCTCTTTATGTTTTTTCTCCATGAAGTTCTGATCCGTAGATTTCAGATGAAATTTGCCTCCCTTTATCTGGTCAACAATGGCGTCTATCGCGCCACCTGTAAAAGAGATTTAATAAATTGAAGGAGAAGCTTCATAACTTTTTAACATAATTACGCGATAACTATATGTCTTGAAATTTAAATAGATTTCGAGAGATAAATATATTTTTCAATACACTTGCTCGAAAAGAGAACTTTCAATGTCAGTAAACATGGCTCGTAAGTTGATTATTACGCCCTAGGGCGATTTCTTTACATTTTTTTTTTAATTTCTACAAGTCCAATGTAAAGGTTTGCTAGCAAGAAGTTTTTAACATGATAGTTGAAAGTTATGTCGACTTATATTATATATATAAAATAATAAATTTAAAAACTAAGCAATAAATTATCAACATTATTGTAAATTGTATACTTATTAAATACCGCAGATTTTAAATGTTAAATCGTTTATTTATCAAAAATAAACCGTAAAAGCTGAACGTTCACTTTCTTTGCCTCTTAATTTTGTAACAATTAAAAACAAATTTTACGCATGCGCATTGCGTACCATTTAAATAATTTATTTATTTTATCTTTGTTTTATTTGCCTATTTTCTCACAAATGTATTGAAAAACGTCGTATGATACACGGGTGTTAAGTCGTGACACTGTCAACTCGTTTGTAATATCCTACTTACCACCCTTGTATCACAATGTACTATGACACAGTATGAATATAAAAAAATATGCAAATAAGTTACACCTAAGTTTTATAAATCCCTAAAAGTCATCATTTCACGCGTATTTTCAACCGATTTTGCGACTCGACTTCTCTTAATGTACCATTTTCTCGTATTTATCCTATAGATAATTTCACATACTTTATGAAAACATTAACTACAACTAGCTATTTCTAAGAGTTTTTGTATAATACTGGAAGAGCATAATGTCTGTTTAGTGTATATTTTTTAAATCGTTCCTATCTTATCTTATCCTTGGTTATTTTATCGATTCATTTTGCAGTGTATCTCTCTCACAATTTTTAATAGAGATATCGACAAAAATAGCCGAGCGGTTTACTGAGTTCATTGCGCTAACAAGCTTGCTCTTAATAAACAATCTGTACCTACTTCAAAAATAATAGTCACGTCTGTTAAAGAAGTGGCACATCTAGGTCCATTAAGTGTAGCAACGGGCTTGTTCCGGCTTTGTTTAATATGGCCAATCAGTGACCGTCGAGCCGCGGTAGTGGTTGCGTGTCCATCGTCGTTCTTCGGTCCCGTCGTCTGGCCGGCCTTGGCTGGCGTCGCTGTCCCAGGCTCATCTTTTTTTCCTTCTTCACGGTCGCGTCTTCACGATCGACTTCGGTTTAAGGCGAGGGTCTAAATCAGACCCCGAGGTTTTGTTGGTCCTCGTAATTCTTCACCTGCGCAACTAGGGCCCTATGGGCTCGCAATAAACTCAACTCAATTTAACTCGTACGAAACAAAAATTAAAAAAACACACTCACCCCCATTCTGCTTTGCTGATTTCCTCAGACTACCCTGTTTGTTCTGCAGCAGTGTTGCCATGTCATCCCCACCACCGGAGTACGCGGTCGCGGGTGGGAGCAGCAAGGGCGGGGGAGGGGGCGGCGGTGGTGGCGGGGGGCAAGATGGCGGTAAAGGGGGCGCGGGTGGGGGTGAAGCACATACTGGAAGAAAAACAAAGACAGCTGTTTTTAACAACTAACTATGCAATTGATAACCAACCACTGGAGAATGTAAACGTTATCAGATATTTAGGTGTCATAATTGATTCAAAGTTGACCTTTAATGTACACATTGACCATATAATAAATGCGGCTTACAGAATGATGGGATTCATACTGCGCTCTGCTGTCTCGTTTAAAAATCCTAATACATATATTTATATGTGTAACTCATTGGTACGACCTACTCTTGAGTACGCCTCCATAGTGTGGAACCCATTGTACAATGTTTATATTGACGCTCTTGAAAAAGTTCAAAGGAAATTCTACAGAATAGCTCACATAAGATGCGTTCATCGCCGTGTTTCATACGACACTATCCGCGAAAAATGGGCGGTGCGGTTGCTGCGGCGAAGACGGTCTGTGATTGAAGCGATGTTTCTTTTTAAACTATTAAACAATTACATAGACTGTCCAGATTTACTTCATAACATATGCTTTCGTGTTCCAGGTTACCGTTCTCGATCACAGGCATTGTTTTCCCTTCCGCGCAGCCGCACTAACGCTGGCACGTATATGTGAGACCTATAATGCTCGATATGTTGCATTGGACTTATTTAACTCCACTTTGCTTAAATTTAAAAAAGATCTGATGTCTGCTGAGTATGGTTAAGATGTTGACTAAACTCGGTAGACCATCGTGCGGAATTAGTCGCATCTATTTTTGTTGGGTAGCTGTGCTGTTTTTTCCTGATATTTAATATGTATTGTGTATGTATTAATATTTATTCTTTATTATGTGTGTATGCAATTAATATATTATAGTATATGTATGAATATTTACAAATTGTATATAAGTATACTTAGTCATATGTATGTATATCTATTATGCCTTCGCTTGTGTAGTTTGTTTGATACAATTTTTGATACGTTTTTGACAGTTATTTATTTTACCTCTATTGTATATTACTGTTTTTTTTTTAGTAAGTGTTGTTTGTATTAGAAATAAGATAAAATAAAATAAAATAAAAAATCCCGCCCGCGCTCTGATGGTTGTGATTAATCAGTGATTAATAAGACATACCTATCACAGTCGGTGGGTACATCTTTGTTACCGATTAATCAGCTATTGTTACTGTAACGTCTATAACACTTGACATTGGCAAATCATCGATTAACGTTGATGGAGCCATAATAAAATAAGAAAAAAAAGAATATTTTCTACACCTCCGTCCGTCAGATTGAATTGGCCATTAGAAATACCGAAGATCATGATGTTAAAAAAAAACTAACCTTCTTCCACTTTACACTCCTCAACTTCTTCAGCCGGCTCAACCGCCTTAACAGTCTCAGTCGCCAGGCCACCATTTTCAAAATAATTAATTCTGGACATCAAATTGATCTTTTTACTTTTACTCTGGTACTCTGCGAGCTTCTTTTCCGCAGCCATTGCTCGTTCTGACGCTTTTTTAGCATCCTCTTCGGCTAACCTAACTTTTTCGTCCCACAGTAAATCATCAGCGTCTTCGCGTTTCTCCGCCAGTTTTAACTGAAAATTTTATTATAAACGTTTGGTGAGATTTGTGGTTAGTCTAAGACAGAGATTCTCCCGTGTTACGGTCCCAGGGTACCCAGCGGAAGACCAGGTCTCCCTCGTCTAGCCCATGGTATTTGTGAGGCTATACCTAACGAGTAGCTCGTTCTGTTGGAATATTTATATTTAGATGGAAAAGCATCTAAGTGTGGTTCGTCGAATTATGTACATAAGTTTTTAATTAAAAACCCCATTGGTATATGGCTGGGATCAGGGATCGAACCCGTGGTCTGCCTAGTTAATACCAGACGTCTTAACCACTCGGCCACCGACACACCGGTATTTTATTGAGGTTATATACCAATATCCCATTAAATAAGCAGCAATTTTCTTTAAGGATATGTGCTTTAGAAGGGCACGAAAAGCTGGCGTCTGCACTTCTAAAAATAACAGACACAGACAGTCTGTTAAAAAAGTGACACATCTAGGTCTAGTGCAGCAACAGAATATTGCCACCAGTTCTTCTTAATATGGACAAGATGTATTTTTTGTGTCAATGGATCTCACCTGCAGATCTTCAACCTCTTGTATATGTGATACAGCCTGTTGCTCCAAAGCCTCCTTCAGCTCCTCAACTTGACCCAGCAACAATGCTAATCTCTCATCCGCATCCAACTCGCCCATAAGGAGAGTGCTCTGGTGTGTTAACACTGTCACGCGCTTCTTCGCGTTGCGCGCTTCGCTTTTGTATCTGTAATTAGTAATTAGAATCATTCTTTAGAGGCCCTATCTATCTATGACCAGGTAATTACCCAAGGGTATAACGGGTCAAAAAAAATTAAGGCAGGGTAGACGATATCTACTAAAAGTGGCATTTTTGAACGCTTACTTTGAAGTGTCAGGAATCAATCTCAATCTCAAAAAAATATAGTGGATAGCAAATAATACTACATAAAACTTTAACCGCATAGATTTTTCATAAGTGTTTTGGTCTATTGAAAAAAAAATATGCAAAATACCTCTATAATAAAACTTTTGTGCGTAAATTCACAATATTTTGCGCGACAACTATATATTTTTTTTAAGAATCAAATAGCTTGAATAATCTATTAAAACTTTAACCGATTACTTTTACTGTTTAATTGTTTTTCTTTAATACATTTTAAGAAAAAGCTACAAAATAAGTGAAATTTCAAGTGTAGCTGCATGACCACGTAAAATATGCCAAACAATATTCAACCTTATATCGTCCTACATAAGCATCCGGCCACCGGAGTGCTAATAGTATTTTTTATCGAGGTTGATCCCTGCCTTAAGCTAAAGGGGTAGTTTCACCATAATTTAAATGTTTGCCTTCGGAACTCTAAAATGCAACAATTTAATTAACTCGGGTCAAAATGTATTATTTAAGACTTTAATTACTGCATTTGATAAGCTGGACACGTTGAAAGAATGAAGGATGAAAGATTGACTTAAAAGGTTCATATTACTGAAGTGAAAGGAAATGCTGGCAGAGGACGACCTAGGTGTACTTTTATTGAACATATAAAAAATTTATTGATAGACGACAATATTACATGTATGAAAGGTATGATGAATATAAAAGAAGCGAAAGAGTTATGTCAGAAATGGCATTCGATTGTTTAACAGCCGTAGTTTTTAAAACGAGCATTGCTTTTGCCTTTCAAAAACTATGGCTATTTAGGACTCTTAATAATGAATATATGTCTTAATCCAATTTAAAATAATAACTAGCAACGGTGTGAGATGGAAATGTTGTATAAATAAACTCAACTTTTGGAAACTGAGACTTTCCATTTTTTTGACAGTTATAAGATGACCTTGACCAACGTTAACTAATATTATCTATACTAATATTATAAAGAGGAAACATTTGTAAGTTTGTTTGTAATGAATAGGCTCAGAAACTACTGGGCCGATTTTTAAAATTCTTTCACCATTAGAAAGCTACATTCTTCGTGAGTGACATAGGCTATATACCATCACGGCATGACGACGGGAACGGGGTGGGCAGAGGTGAACATGACAAAAGCTATGTACGAAGTGTATGTTTGGCAACATTCTGAAATAGACACGTACGTATAGGGGTAGGGGTAGGGGTAGGGGTAGGGGCAAGGGCAGGGACAGGGCTAGGGGTAGGGGTAGGGGTAGGGGTAGGGATCGGGGTAGGGGTAGTGCAGGCAAGCCATTATCTATGAGTGCTGTAGGGTATATTTTATTTTGTTCGCAAATATCCACGGGCGAAGCCGGGGGCGGAATGCTAGTAAATTATAAAGCGTATTTGTTTGTTTGTCTTTCTTTGACGTCAAAACGGAGCAACGGATCGACGTATTTTTTTACACAGAGACAGTAAAACAGCCAGGGAGTGGTATAGGCTACAACTGTTATCTCTGATTTAGGTTATGCAATAGGCAAAACCTATGTGTAGAAAAAAAAAACAAAAAAAAACTCACGTTTCGGCCCTCTCCCTGTCATTTTCAGCGTCTTCTTTGAGCGCAGTGACCTCATCTAGAAGCAACTTCGACACCCGGTCGTGCCGCGACAACTGTTGACGGAGATCTTCCAATTCAGCCTCGTATCTCCTACGGGTCTCCTTCTCTGTCTCCAATTCCTGAAAAAAGGAAAAATTCAGATATAGATTAAGATTATAATTAGTTATGAGAGCACAAATAGTACTCATAACTTAGTGAAGTTCCGGCCATACTTACAACGAATCAAAACAACTAGATGTTGTTGTCATAGTTCAACTGATCTCCAATAGATGCCGTCTTATCTATACTAATATTATAAATAGGAAAGATTTGTATTTTTGTATGTTTGTTACGAATAAACTCAAAAACTACTGGACGGATTTTGATCATTCTTTCACCATTGGAATGCTCCATTATCCCTGAGTAACATAGGCTATATACCATCTCGGCATGACGACGGGAACGAGGTGGGCAGAGGTGAACATGACAAAAGCTATGTATGAAGTGTATGTTTGCCAACATTCTGAAATAGTCACGTACGAAGTCGTGGGGAAACAGCTATACAAAATAAATAACTTAGTCTGAATTTTAAAAGAAACATTAAAATTTGATTTATTTGTTTATTTTTCGTCATTAGAGGGAATAATAATCTTCAAAATATACATTAACTTTGATACAGTATAAGGGAGATATTTGATATCGACAAAAAACAAATATGAGAAATAATATATACTAGAGATCAAAACTAATTTTCGCTAGAACAAAAATGTCCCATGCGCATTTCATACTGTAACTTCTATGAAAAACGAATAAATCGTCTGACACGTGAGATGGAAGATTTTTAGTACAAATTATATGAAGTAATTAGCCTGTGGGGTTAGCATACTACCGCGACATATTTCGCTTTGACTCGAAGGCCAAAAACGACGGGTCGGCACCAATGGCCAGCCAAGGAGTCCAACACTAGAATGTCTGAGCGAATTGCTGGGATGCTAACCCCACTGGATTCGTGCACCGAAGATTGCCGAGAGACGACGAACTTTTTGACAGTGCGACACAGGAACGAGTCACTGAACTTTTTCAGAACGTGTCCACTGCGTGAGGAAGAAACCTATATCCTGTGCGAGCAGTGCGGGTGCGAAAAAGGGATGAAGGGACCAGGTCATGGAGTTCTTCTGAACATTCCCCATAATACAGTCGATAGAAGACGCTAAGAGAGGCTATGTCTCTGCGTATCTGTAGAGGCTCGACATTTCGTGTGGCCTTTGGGTCAATGATGATGCGAATCGCTCGTTTTGAAATCATTGAAGGCATCGAGGAGATACTGAGTGGTAAAGTAGCGTGTCTGCCCCGTGGCACTACCATTGAGAGAAATAAGTTGAGAAAAGGAAATCATACCTTAGTTTTAACTTTACATACTTCTACCGTATTCTAATGTCTCACCTGATGCAAATTAACATTGACTTCTTGCGCCTCGAACTCCTGGAGTTTAGCAGCGCTCAGTTCCGTCTGCAGGTCGGCCACCTGCTTACTTAGCTCCGCTACTGTGTTCTTCAAAAACTCTAACTCCTCATTGCTGCTCGTGTCTGATGCTGTAAATTAAAAATAACCCGATAAAAATAGATCCCCGCCGCGGCCCACTATATAACTATATCTTCGTAACTACTAAACGGATAATTAGATAGGTATACTAGATGACCCGTGCGAATACTTCGCATTGTTAGTTCAACTGATCTCCAACAGATGGAGTCTTTTACAAATTAATAATTTAGTCTAATTTTATTTTTTGTCATTAGAGGGAAAAATAATCTTCAAAATGGCGTATCAAACATTAACTTTGATACAGACCTTTGAGAAATAATTTATAGAGATAGCTGCGTGTGCTGTCACTCATATCCAATACTGATATAAAACGGCTGATATTAACTAGGCGGACCATGGGTTTTTTTTATAATTTAAAACTTAGGTAACCACACTTTAGAGGCTTTTCCATCTAAATATACCTCAACAGAACTAACCACTCGTTAGGTATAGCTTCACAAATACCATCGGCTAAAAGATGTATTTTGTCTTCAGTTGGATACCCTGGGACCGATAACACAGTTTCGGGAGCCGCAAGGCAACGCGTAAAGAAAAAAACTAATTTATTCAGGTGAAGAGTGTGAACGCGTTTATACCAGCGACACAAAGGAGCGGAGCAGCAACCATTAATGCTCTCCGAATCTACTGAGTCTGAAATTTTGAGAAAAATAGGAAAAACCTAAACGAAAATCCTGTCTTAAAGTTCTTATGGAAAACGGAATGGTACAAACCCTCTACACGCGAGCTCAACTCGTTCTTGGCCAATTTTTAGGGTTTCGTACCCAAAGGGTATAAACGGAAACCATATTACTAAGACTCCGCTGTCCGTCTGTCTGTCTGTCTGTCTGTCACCAGGCTGTATCTCATGAACCGTGATAGTTAGACAGTTGAAATTTTCACAGATGATGTATTTCTGTTGCCCCTATAACAACAAACACTAAAAAACAGAATAAAATAAATATTTAAGGAGGCTTCCATACAATAAACGTGATTTTTTTTTGCCGTTTTTATAGATAATGGTACGCGAGTCCGATTCGCACTTGGCCGGTTTTTTATCTTTATCCTCAGAAACATTCTTATTAATATCGACTCTACGTCATCCCGTCGTGAGACGCCCGTCAAGCACCATATATTTACCAGTGTCAGTGGAGTCAGTGAGATCAATTTCTATACTCTGGATAGGTAGTGACTGCAATATGGCCGTACTGCGTCTCTTCAACTGCTTATTCTGTTTGTACCACTCTCCAGCTTGGTGCATTACCCTGGAATTAAAAATAAACGGTTAGTCTCGTACTTCGGAGGGCCCGATTTTTATGCCTGTTAAAGAAGTGAGAGCGACACATCTAGGTCCATTAAGTGTAGCAACAGGCTTGCCACTTGTTCTGTTCAATATGGACAACTGGCGACAAGTGGACACTGTTACCGGTGTATCTGGCCACACCGCAAAGTATAAAGGCCGTGATGATGTGCTATAACACTGTGTGGGATCAGACGTCGCCACTATCAACTACAGCTGATTGTTGATTATTATGATTAGTACCTAGATAGGTATTATCTCTAAATATTATTTCTCAAGGCTGTTTTTTTTTGTTTGTTTGATACGCCATTTTGAAGATTGTTTTCCCCTCTAATGACGAATAATAATCAAACAAATCAAATTTATGTATTTTGTAAAAGACGCCATCTCTTGGATATCACTTGAACTAACGGTGCAAAGTTTTTAAAATATGCCTAAATTGAGAGGCAAAAAAAAATTATTATATAATTAGGGTATTTCCTTTAATGCTACCGCATTTTTATCCGGTTGCCTTTTCAAAAAAAAATCGATTTTGCCCCACCCCCATATCGCCGCCCCCGTCCATTTGGAGTCACTTTGGCCGCTACCAGGGGACTCTGTACCACTCAAATGCCCAGATTACCACTCGCCATCCGGTTGCCTGTCCAATGTCGGCTTGACGTGCCACTGCCTTGAATAAGAGGATTTTATCTACTTTTTTTTTACACAATACTTTGTGTAGAATGAAAACATGATTTTCTCGATAACTTAATTTTTTGATAATTTCAAAAACACCTTTTTAGTCATACGACCATACTCTGAAGGGATTTACGTTTAAATTTTATACGAATCTGTAGGTAATTTCAGTACCTAGTATTGATTAAGAAGATGTTTCCCTGCATGTGATCGTTTTTTAATAAATTATATATTTATAATGTGCCGCGCCGCTTACGTCATTTATTCCGAGATAACTTCTGCAGCAAGAACGGACAAAGCGCCGTCGTTGTCTTGCATGACGTGATCGTTGCGCCCGAACCAATCATGCGCCCGAACCACGAGTTTAGGGCGTGGCTTACGATTAGAAATTTCTGAGTCGTACCTTGTCTTAAATACACTTATTTTCTAGCTAATACTAACTTCCATCCCCTATAATTACCCCTTTAGGGGGTGAATTTAAAAAAAAAGTAGCCTATGGTCTTCACTAGAGCTTAACCTTTCTTTTTTTTCCCTAGGGTTCAAATCAAACAAACAGACAAAGAGACTTACTTTCGCATTTCTAATATTGCTATGGACTAATATGGATTTCTGATTAAAGTAGATATTATTTCTTTCTTTCATATATCATATCTATCTATCTATCATCACACCTTTTATCCTAAGAGGGGTAGGCAGAGACAATCAAATGCCATTTGTTACAATCCTGACATACCTCTTTCGCTTCTTTTATATTAATCATACCTTTCATACTTGCTCGGCAATTGTGTGTAATTTTAATATTTCCATTGATCAATAATCGTTTTATATGTTCAATAAAATTATACCTAGATCGTCATCTGCCAGAATTTCTTTTACTTCTGTCATATAAACCATTTTAGTCAATCTTTCATGCTTTTCTTTCAATGTGTCCAAACCTATCTATGAAGGCTGTTATGAAAAATATGGAATTAGGGGATAAATCTGATATTTAAGAACCTAATTATGAACAATTTAAACACTCACTTTTTAAACATGTTTTACACAAAATGAATTATCAAAAAATAACAATGTACAAGTCATATTTTGACCTAAATTACACAATAACTAAATTAAACAACCATTAAAAATACTTGATTTTGCAAACTGGAACAATTTTGTAGTGTAATTTAATTATTTTGTTTATTATATTACATATCATAATAGTTTTTTAGATTTTTTACATCCTATATTAATACTTGTTGTGCCTTGCAGTTGCACCCGCGTTAACAGTTACTGCTCAACTCCTATGTGTCGAAGCGTGATGTTATATAGCCTATAACCTTCCTCAAGAATTGGGCTATCAAAATTGGGCTATGAAAGGTATGATAAATATAAAAGAAGCGAAAGAGGTGTGTCAGGATCGTAACAAATGGCATTCGATTGTATCTGCCTACCCCTCTTGGGATAAAAGATGTGATAATAGTTAGATAGATAGGATAATGGCTATTGGTCCAGGACCCATTGTTTTTGGCCTTCAAGTCAAAACTTTGCTAAACCCACTGCTCTCATTTCATCAGGTAAAGCCAGGGCATCATATTGTTAAAAATATAATTCCCTTGTACTTACATTTCACTAAATATTTTTAGTTTCCAACTTTTACTTAAACAAAATTCACTTACTAAAACCTAATTTAAAAGTATTGCGCACTTTTTTAGTCAAAACAGCTTTTTTTTAGAACTACTTAGTTAAAGATACAAAACCATACTAAACAAGGTAAAACACAAGGAGTAAAATATTCAAATATATTTGTATACATTAGAAAAAATCTAGTATTCAACCACTTTCTCTCTCCTAAGCATCTTCTAAGGATAATATAATTCAATAAAAAATGCTAATTCAGTTTAAAACCAGTTTAAAAAAGATGTGACAACCTTTTTTTAATTCAAACTTTGGGTTATTACATAACATATAATACTCACACCCTTCAGGGTAGACAGAGACTAAGGAATGACTTATTACATTTCTGGGCAGAAACAGTGGTATGTCTCTTAGATGCCGAGCAGTTACCATATGCACGGGCACTTCTGAGGATGGAAAGCAAGGAAATAAATTAAAAATAGACTCACTTCTGCATGACTCCAGCATCAACCTCATGCTGGTTCCTTAACCGCTGGTACTCCTGGAACACTCTCTCGGAGACATCCTTCAGTTTGGTCAACTCCCTTTCTCTCTCCCGTACTTCTCCTTGGAGCAGATCTCTTTCTTCCAGAAGAATATTGAAGCGACGATTGAGCTCATCATGTTCACGTTTGGCTGAAGAATACAATAAAATCAATATTTACTTAATTACAAAAAGTTTGTTTCTTTGTAAGAATTAGACCCTTAAAGTTGTGGACCAATTTGAAAGATTAATTTACTATTTGTTGTGTTGATTATTTAGCAGAAAAACTTATGTACCTACATAATCTGACTTTATCTGACAAACCACACTTAGAGGATTTTCCATCTAAATTTACATCAACAGAACTGGCCAATTGTTAGGTATAGCCTCACAAATAAAAGAGGGAGACTTGATCTACCGCTGGGTATCCTGGGGCCAATAATATGGTTTCAGGAGCCTAAGCTAAGTTGGGCTGCTCGCATACTCTTGGAGTGTAAGGGACTGGCCGTATATAGAGTTAAACACCTCGGTTCCATTAGAACACTACTGGAGGCCTGCAACAACATTGGAGGTCTGCTGAGCTTTTTGGAGGAGCTGGGTTAGGAAGAGTGATGTGGTTCCCACTACACGCAAAATAGGCGCTTTCAGACGGCGAGTTGAGGAGAACGAACCGATCACCAAGTACCAAGGCTAAGTTTTACGTCAGAACAGATACGTCATTTGCGCGTATTGATTGTCTCCACTCTCCTAGCGATACCTATACCTACTTACATGTTTCATGAGTATCCTACAGACAGACAGACCTCAGATTAGTAAGGTAGAATAATCTCGAGAGCATTAATATTAGAAAAAGAGTACCGTCAAGAGTATAGTAGAAAATTATTATAGACACCTCACACAATTTTAATAGGTAAATTACCATCTAAAAATCCCATATAACGCAGTGAAATGTGAAGAAATGTTGTACGAAAATAAGAAAAGATAGGTTTTTTTTTAGGTTAGGTGATACAAAAATTTTTAAAAATCTGTTTGTAAACAAAACCGAGGTAAACAAAATAATGTCAACAGTCAAGACAATAGAATTTTGACGTTTCCAATATTTTTTATGACAAAATAGTGATGTCATTTTAAAATTAGAAAAAAACAAATATCGACTATCGATATTGATTATAACTTTTTTGTCATCTAAAATACCTAGTTGTACAAACAATCCATTTGACCTTCCTTTAGTTTTATTTAATCAGTTTCGATCTTAAATAATAGCTAACGGTCAAACGGTATATTAGATACGTCTAAATTATTTAGGTACATGTACATAAGTATATGTATACGACACCGAAAGTATTAATTATGCCAAGAAAGTTTAAAAGATAAAACTTATTTCAACGAATCATGTTTCAAGTATGGAATATTAATGTGTGAGCAACAGGTTATTTCTCAACTCGACAAATACAAGGCGAGGATTTCGAGCCCTCGTTCTCTTTTGCATACGCCCTCCATAGAAAAAACTTCACACATGCGCACTAAACTTGAGGAAAATGGGCTTGTAAAAAGTTGAAAATTAAATTATTCTCAAATAGACTGACCTTTTTCTGACTTCAGGAGACAAGATTTGTGTTTTCTCTCGGCTTCCTCGTATCTGTTCTTCCATTTCTCGACGTAGACCCCTAGAGCGATGCCGGCGGGGTGAGCCGGGGTGTTATTCGGGGGGGTGGTCGGTGACGTCACGCGAGCAGCGCGCGGGATCCTCGTGGCCCCCCCTTGGCCCCACAGTGTCCCGGCAACTCGGCCGCACGGCTCGCTCGGGCTAACCGCAGCCACATTCTCGCTTCTCCTTATCATTTTTTTCTCGTTCCGTGCACTTTATGCTCAAATTACGCACACGCTCGCATCGCGTCGTTGAACTCACGTGTTTGACTCAACAGGCTGACGCGTAAATAAACTCTTGCTCCCTCACGGCGACATAAAACTCTTTGTTCTCGGACGTCTAAAAAGGAAAACACTAAAATCACAAACTAGATTGTGTTGCTACGGAATGCTATAGCCACAAAACCGCAGTGAATATCGAAATTGTCACAAAGTTAGTTAAATGAAACGGAGGGGAATTGAATATTGCAATAATGTTATATGAACATGAACACAACAAGTGAGCGGCGGAGGCCGAGTAATACTAACAAGTAACGACTAACGAGCACCAAGAATGATATGATAACTTCTACTTTGTGAGTCATTATATGTTGTATGCTTGTTTCCAATATGACGTTGTATATGTTTATCTGTAACGACGTAATGCATTCACAATAATTTCACAAGAAGGAAATAACTTGAAAAATTTGTCACTTCGGAAACAATAATAAATATAGATAGTGTGAAATGTATCAGTTCCAATTCCGAATATTTACAACTTATTCACAAAACAGAATATGTAAATGATAAAAACAAGTCTAAAATCATCACGATTGTACATACCTCTACATCATGTAAAAAGTAATTATTAATTAAAATTTAATTAATATTTTAGAGAGGTTTGATATGAGACTTCTAAAAGTACCATAGTGATAAAACGATGTCTACTCATTTATATTCTAATAATATTAAACCTACCTAGTCCATTTGAAAATTGCCTTCTATATCAACAAAATGTGTATAATAATTACCACTTATCTATTTAGGTAGGTATGTAATATAAGATACAATCAGTTTAATTAGCGTTAATTTAATTAATTCTTTATTGCATGATTCATTTATTAGTTACATACTAGCATTTTTGTATTGGCGAGCGAATAGTATATTTTATATTATTAAAGATATTTTAATACCTTTACTAGTAAATCTCGTTGGATATACGGAAAAGTTGATTATGGAATATTGAGCGATGATGTAAAATAAATAAACATTGATAAGACCGACCAAACAGATAACAGCTAGGTGCTGGCTCATTATTTCATAATAAGATCAATAACATTTTATTTTTAGCAAACATAATCTTTAAGAATAAGACTATTAATAAAACAGTGGGTATGTAGATGCAGAATTTGATATATCTCATAGGTGTTATTAAAAACATTTTAGCTAACCGATATAGATGAAATATTCATAATCGCAACATTTGTATAGATTATAAAGCTTAAGGTCCTAGACCTTACTTAAGAGGTCATAAATTAGACCGTAGATTTACCTACCTAGTTTCTATAGTCTTAAAACTCTTGAGGTACCTACTACCACAACTAGAAAACTGTTTTCGGATATTGATTTTATAAAATTCGGATCTTAAGGATTGCCCTCTTATATCGTAACTGTAATTCATCGATTAAGAAAATTAGGTGCATCGGTGGCCGAATGGTAAAGACATCTGGTATTAACTAGGCATATCACGGTTTTTTTTTATAATTAAAAACCTATGTACATAATCCGACAAACCACAATTTTACATATAAAATATACCTCAATAGGCCGCTCGTTAGGTATAGCCTTACAAATATCATCGGCTAAAAAGTAGCTGGGACCGTTAAGAAAATAGTAAAAAGTATTTATAGTAAAAAACACATGAAAAGCAATAATATTGTTTATTTGTTGCTTAGGTATATTTAAATTAGTATACTTACTGACATTATAATTTACAACTTATATAAAATAAAGGCACAAACCTTCTAGTCTAATAAAAATAAGAGAAAAGTCCACAATCGTCTTTACACTTATCAAATTAATTAAGCACTCGAAGTAAATTAACTTTTTGTGAGCACAACATCCGCACGACAAAATTCGTCATCGAGAACGTACTGAAAATATTTGGTCCAAGTATGGCCGACGGATATTCTAAATTTAAATCAGTTTCCATAGAAACACACAATAAAAGGCGACTTCGTACTTCAGACTTTACAGAGAGCAGCGGTCCTTTTGCGTAGGAAGCGTTGACTTAAGGCACTGTTATTTTACAATTATAATTATTTCGTATAATTAAGATCCCGGAATTCCTTTCAAAATCATGATAATAATTTAAATAGGTAGTATTTATGTAATGTATGCGACTTGATTTCATGTTTAAAAGAAATTAAGTAAACACTTAGGTACATTATTAATAGAAAGTTGCTGAAATTCATATAAAGAGCAAGCTTAAATTGTTAGCGCAATGAACTCAGTAAACCGCGTGGCTTATTTTGTAGATAAAGAATCGATAAAATAATCAAGTATAAGATAAGCTATGCCAAGATTCACGTACCAGAAACATGAGAAAGAACGATTTCCTAAAAAATCGGTCTTGCGAAAATACTTCAGTTGTAGTTAATGTTTTCATAAAGTACTATGTGAAATTATCTATAGGACGAGAATAAATGGTACAATAGTAAATGTAATTAAGAAAAGTCGAGTCGCATCATCGGTTGAAAATACGCGTGAAATTGATGAATTCATAAAACTTAGATTTCCCTAATATATTTCTTTTTAATTCATAATATATTTATCTTTCGACAGCTATTTAAATTTCGAAACTAAGGCATATAGTCATTGCGTAATTTAAAAAGTCGTGAAGCATGTAATTTGAGGCGTGTATGTAAAACACATCATTATTAAGTATAATTCGATTTTGTAATAGAAATTTTACGATATAAGAGTAGATAAAATACTTTTCAAACATAAGTAACGGCAGCGTTCGAAAATCAGAACATAGGTAATTTTAAAAGTAATTTCATAGTGATGGCCAAATTATCGATATGTTTGTCAAGTCTGTTTAAGGGTCCTATACTGGGAATTTGTATGGAGATATTACTATTCCCAATTTCTCTGTAAATACTCCACCTGTGTCACTGTAATTTAGCATATAGTTACTTATTCAATATATCTAAGTGAAATAGTCGTTATTTTTTCAATTGGTTTTATTTAATAGGAAATATGGGTGGTAGAATAAAGGATTATTCTGCCCCTTCTGTCTCTTTCATAATCTATCACAAAACTCTAAATTTTTTTTAAAGCGCTCTTATACCATTATTCTTCAATTATATATATCGCTTTTTTTGTAGCTTATTGAAAATTCAAAATAAATTTTTTTTTATGATTTTTAAATTTGCCAAAAATAATAAAATAATTATTATTTTAAATTTTCAATAAGCTACCAAAAAATTCGACATATATAATTGAAGGGTAATAATATAAGAGCGCTTTAAAAAAAAAATAGAGTTTTGTGATAGATTATGAAAGAGACAGCAGGGGCAAAGTTAAACTACCCCTATTTCCTATTCAATAAAACCCATTGAAAAAATAAGAGCTATTTCACTTAGATATATTCAATAAGTAACTATATGCTAAATTACAGTGACACAGGTGGATTATTTACAGAGAAATTTGGAATAGTTTATCCCAGAAAAATTCCAAATATAGGACCCTTAAGTCTTTTGTTTTTGATATTAGGAATTATTTGACTTATATTACTAATTATAATATGCACGTGTATGCAATGATACTTTTTAATTATTGATCTTTGAATCAGTCTTGTATAAAGTTATGCAATCTCCTCAACATTTGTACCTTATACTTTTGTAGCTACATAATCCGACAATAGGTATATACCTACCTACCTAGAACTGGCCACTCGTTAGATAGCCTCACAAATACCATAGGCTAAACGAGGGAGATCTGGTCTTCCGCTGGGTACCATGTAACCGTAAAACGGTTTCGGGGCTGTTGTAAGGCAACAGTGAAGAAAAAAAACATTCAGATTCATTACATTTTCTGTCTAAACCTTCGCTTTGCGCTCTAAAAATCTGTCATTCATTATGAGAGCGAGACACACATTTTTATATACGTGCATGAGAAGTGCAATACGGATTCTACGTCATGTCATGGCCACCAACGCACGCGTTCCGTCGTGGCATAATGGGAAATCCAGTTTAATAGGTACCTGTAATACAGTCGGCGGGATCATCTTAGCTACCGATTAACGTTTTAATACTTGACATTGGCGGAATCATCAAAACCCTGATGGAGCCATCCATAACAGAATAGAATAGAATAGAAGTGCAATACTGCAATGGATAAGTTTTTCTAGAATTATCTTATTTAATCTTTGCTTGTCTTGTCATTTAAATTTTAACGCCTATTTAAAAGACATTCAAAGTTTGTTTACCACATAGGTATATAAGACAAGTGCAGAAAAATGGATTTTCTGAGTTACAACTAATCTAAGCTCATTACTAAATGCTCCGTTAAAACCACTTAAGCTTTCGTGAATTACACTTATCTCTAAATAATAACGGCATACAACACAAATTCCGTGGCCAGATAAACTGTGGCAAAGAATTAAAAAGGGAGAAATGAAATTTTGCGACGTTCTAGCAGCTGAAAGGTTTTGGATAAAGACGTCAAATTTAAAAGGCGGCTTTTCGAGAATTTTCTAGAAAATTCTAGTATACTAATCTAACCTAACCTAGAATATTTTCTTCCTTGACTACCTAAATCTCTGTCACTCTTATTAATAAACTCGAAGTAGCGACGTAGTAACTAAAGTGTGTTTCGTTTCCGTCTATCATAATGAATTGCAGATTTGTTAGACGGAGACGAAATACAGTTTAGTTACTACGTCGCTACTTCGAGTTTATTAATAAGAGTGTATAAGTATAAACGTACCTACCTACTTACTTATTATTTCTCAAAGGTGTTCTTTTGTCGCTATCAAATATCTCATTTAAGATTACCCATTTTTCTCTCTAATGACGAAATTAACAAATCAAAATTCAAGATTAATTTATATATTTTATAAAAGACGCCATCTATTAGAGATCAGTTGAACTATGACAACAATATTGACAGTCTAATCCTCATCTAATGTTATGTTATGAGAAAGGGTTGAATCTAGTTGACCTTCACTTGTGCCAAAAAAATAAAGCTTCGTAGGGCCCGTGAAGCCGGTGTCCGCACTTATTTTAAGAATACCACAGGTCACCTAGCTAAAAATGGCAGCTGTCACGGGTGTGCCCACACCGCAAGATATAAATGCCGTAATACCTTTGTTGTTTTGTAGATATTTTAAATTCGTAGCCTTTCTTTCATATGTTATCTTGATACCTGCCATATAAAGAATGATATTGGCACTATTGTAAAGTACAATGCCAAAACTGGTTCCGCTTTAGCTTAAATGGTTAACTTTTAAGGCGGTCTACCTATTAAAATATCTACACTAGCTTTGTCTTGTGGCTTCATAATTTTACTATTCCCAATTTATCTGTAAATAATCCACCTGTATCACTGTAATTTAGCATATAGATACTTATTGAATATATCTAGGTGAAAAAGCTGTTATTTTCTCAATGGATTTTTTTGAATAGGTAATATGGGTGGTTAAACTTTGCCCCCGTTTTCTCTTTTATAATCTATCATAAAGCTCTTAATTTTTTTTAAAGTACTGTTAAACCATTACCCTTCAATTAAACGTCTTGCGTTTTTTGGTAGCTTATTGAAAGTTAAAAATAAAAATTATTTTATGATGGCCACCTAAGTATCTAAACCCACGGTTCCATATAGTGTTCCAGAGGTTTCAATTTGATGGTCGGGCATTTTTGGCTGCACATTATAATGTGAAATGATCGCTATATGGCGTTATACCTACTTATAAATTAAAAACCACTGTTATTCATAGTTTTAAGTTTTTACTTCTGTCGGCAGTTCCCATGCCTAACTTTTTTTTTGCACAGTGATATCTGAAAAGTGACACAGGTCACACAGGCTACTTTTATCCCGGGAAAATACCTACCTCATGAAAACGCGCGAAGTCGAGGCATTTCGTTAGTCTTTTACATAAGTATAAATATTTTCAATGTAATACGGGTGAAATTATTTCTGAAACGAGTTATTTTTAATTTTAGCCATATTTTTGCCGTTAGTAAGTTTTTGACCTGTTTTACAGCTAAAAAAATACAATGACACTTACACGTACACAAATAACTAAATATTTTTGCATGCATCATATATCTATCATCACGCCTTTCATCCCAAGAGGGGTAGGCACTAGGCAGAGACAATCGAATGCCATTTGTTACGATCCTGACATACTTATCTCTTTCGCTTTCATACATACACGGCGATTTGCATGCAAAAGTTCTAAAAATATAAAATTATCTGTTCAGAACCAATTGAACTAGAATTGAACACGCCTGACCTCTAATCAAGTCGATAAAATTACATTTTTGAAATGTTACACCACAATTTTATCTATGAGAGTATACTGGCGGCAAATTGTATCCATTTGGTTATGAATCAATCTATCTTATTGTGAAACATGAACAAAATGCGTTTAGTAGCTGCGAAGTAAAAAAAAATTAAAAGTACCTACACACCACAGAAAACCGAATTTCTGTGCTACACACAATCGCCGAGCATTTATGAAAGGTATGATGAATATAAAAGAAGCGAAAATGGTATAGGATCGTAACAAATGACATTCTATTGTCACTGCCTACCCCTCTTGGGAAGAAAGACGTGATGATAGATAGATAGATATTTCACATCTGACGGGCGTCCCGTGACGTCCACCTTTTTTCCATATTGACAGTTTTTACGTGGGCGGAGCTGTGTGCAAAAGCATTAATAGAAGTTACGAAGCAATAATTATCTAATTGCATAGGTATTCAGACCGTATGCAACAATGCCTATTAACACTGATTGTAGGATATGTGTGGGTGAAACCTAGCTTTTAGTTTTAACCCAGGCTCCGCTCCGACTGCTATAATAATAAATAAATAATATTTTTTTCAATACAGTTGCTCGAAAGTGGTACTTTACGTATATCAAGTTACATTTCGCGCACATATGTGCTTTTTACTTTTCCCTTTTATTTTCTATTCTATTTTTTTCAAAATGGCTCCATCAGGATTTTGATGATTCCGCCAATGTCAAGTATTATAGACGTCACAGTAACAATAAGCCGATAATCGGTAGGATGCTCCCGCCGACTAATCACAACTATCACAGCGCGGACGCATCACGTCTCGGTGGGCGCGTACGTTATTTACCAAGGCGTGACCCACGTTTTATTTTAAAATTTACTATACTTACTAGGTCTTTGGTTCCAATTCGTAGACAAAGGTATCCCAATGTATACATACATACTTACTTACCAAACAGTCTATTTTTGACACGGAACAGAAAATTTTTGACATCTAAATGTTTACGGCTCCGTGGTACTATTATGAAAAATAAGTAATTTAGAAGACTGCAATAGATTTTTTATTTTTTAAGTTTTGCTTCATTTATAAATTATAACATAACATAAAATAATAATGTGTGTCCAAAAATCAAATTCATAGAATCTCAGAAGAATCATAAAAAATTATAACATTTCAATTATTTTCATGACACATGGCGCCATCTATACTCAATTATGATAAACTTTTGATTTAGCGATGGTGCTGTCATCTAGTGTCATTTCAGTAGTATATAATAATAGACAACAGATGGCAGCACACGTATATTTAGAACATTAATATGTTTAGGATATTAAATAGAGAAACCGGCAAGTGCAAGTCGGACTTATGTAATTATTGTTCCGTACAAATTTTTAGGGTTCTTATTACTAAAGTTCCGTTGTCTGTCTGTTTGTCCGTCTGTCACAGAGCTGTATCTTTTGAACCGTAATAGAGAGCTCTAACTTTTGTCGTGGTGCTCTTGACAGAGCAGTCGTGGTCAAACATGGAGATCCACAGCGCGACGCACCTTGCATGTATTGACTCACCATGGTTAACTTTCTTTGGAAAAATAGTGCAGTGGTTTCCCCTTGCCTTCTGCACCAAACATTTTGAGATGATTTAGGTATTCAGGCTCGCTGTAGCCTCTTCCAGCCAGTTTCCTAGCTAGGTGTATGGTTATACCACCATTGCTCGGTCTCCAGATCCTCGTTTAGCAGAGGATACCAAGCGTGACATTCCGTTCGCAACAAAAATCGACAGTATGAAATTGCCGAGAATGAAATTTTACGATTCGCGCGCACGGATAATAATTATAAGCCATTTAAAAGATATTAGCAACTGATTCTGTTCAATATAGGTACATAATCCATAGTAAGTGCCGACTATAAAAATGCCCGAATAGCTTTCCACCCATTTGGTCATGTCCAGTTTTAATGGCATAAGTATACGGAAAATAAATACTTCTACGAAACAATAAAAGCATTTTAAATAAAATACTATACTATAATAGGTACTTATATCCAACCGCTTGTTTGTGTCACAGAACATTATAAAAGAAGTAGAAGTAACGGTGCGTTCCCAAATGACAATATTGTAAAATAATAATATTATGCTATCTTTAGACAAATTATTTGTGCATTATCGATGTTGCACTGAAATGTAGCACAAAATGTATTTGTTGGTTTTATTTGGCTATGTTTCAGGGGAAATTATGAAAATGAGAGGAAATCATACTTTTATTGTTTTTTTTTAGAATAATCGGTTTGAGTTATCTGTTTTTTTAAGATCCCGCTAAGAAAATTGAAGATTTTTAAAACTATTTTTAGAACTATTCCGACCATTTTGGGATTCTTTTCGCAATTGAAATAAGGGGACTTAGGTTCAAACCTTACTAGGGCCAAATAAAATGCTGAGCACTAATTTTCTTTAAGAATTGGACTTCTTGTGCTTGGGTCGTCGTCCACCTTCTTGACATAACTAGCAACAGGCTTGCCACCTATTCTGTTCAATATGGAAGATGTATAGTGTGTTATTTCAGTTATTTGTTATAGTCCCAGGGTAGACCAATCTCTCTTTTAGCCGATGGTATTTGTGAGGCTATACCAAACGAGTGGCCAGTTCTGTTGAGGTGGTATATTTAGATGGAAAAGTCTCTAAGTGTGGTTTGTCGGATTATGTACATAGGTTTTTAATTAAAAAAACCTATTGGTTCCGGGACTCTTTTTTATATGTCGTCTTCTGCCAGCATTTCCTTTCACTTCAGCCATATACCTAAACCTTTTTATTAAATATTTTTCTTTTTAGGGTTTAGGTAAAAAAAGAAACCCTATTACTAAGGCTCCGCTTTCCGTCCGTCCGTCTGTCACCAGGCTGTATCTCATAAACCGTGATAGTTAGTTGATTTTCACAGATGATGTATTTCTGTTGCCGCTATAACAACGAATACTAAAACACAGAATAAAATAAATATTTAAGGGGGCTCCCATACAACAAACGTGTTTTTTTGCTTGTTTTTGCTCGATATTGATAACGGCAACAGAGTAGACGCTTGAAATATCCACATAATATTTAGTTACCTATATATTCACTTTAAAAATAAATAATTACCTAAATTTAAAAAAATGGGGCTCCCATATAACAAACGTGTTTCGCACTTGGCCAGTTTTTTTCTTTTTTTCTTTTTTTTGTCAATAATAGAAAGCTATAGGCTAGATTTTATTTTAATCGAAAATATTCACGAGCGATGCCTGGGGCGAAAAGCTAATGTAATAATAAAAGCAGTCACTGCCCCCTAAAACAAAATGAGTTGTCAACGCGGCCGTAAGAGAGGGGGTTATGATCCGCTTAGAACAAACTTATCTCGTTTAGTGATTTGGTCACGGTCGATAATACCACCCTAGAGGCTTGCTAAATCAGGGTTCGATTCCCGACACAATTATTTATAGCAATAATCTAAAAGATATATACCTACTGAGAAAGTGTGCAGGTGTGTTTAGTTTGTATCTCGGGAAAATTGTTTCTTTTTCTATCATCACGCCTTCTTACCCAAGAGGGGTAGGCAGAGACAATCGATCCGTTTGCTACGATTAGGGTTTTCGGACCCGGGTATCCGGGTATACAAGAGTTTTCGGACCCGGGAAATAATATTTGACGAAAAACCCGGGTACCCGGGTATCAACAAAAAGTCTTTTATTTTTCTACGTAATCGGATCGTTCTCTTAACGCCTTAGTATTTTTGAAAGCTTATTTCATTAACAAGTCTGATATTAATTAATAACTTTGATTGATCTCTTTTCTATGTAATATTATTAAGTAGTTTTCAAGTGCCATTTTATTAGAAGTAGGTGGTACCTAATTCTTCGTTACATGTTATTGTTATATTGAAGTTTATTTTTATTTTTGTCACTGTTTGATTTTGCATGCACGATTTTTTAAAAGTATTATATTAAGTATCAGTTATGTTCTCCAGAAATACGAGTTAAAAATATACATGTACTCGAAATACTCGAAATATGACAATTACATCGTCTTTCCAGAGATGGATCTATTTATTGTCGTATCTTGTTTTGTTCGACAGATCTTTATTATTTTGTGAAGAAATTTCTTTTTTTTTTTTTTTTGATAAGTAGGTAAATAAATATATATTTGAATGAGCAAATAGCGACATAGATAATGTGAAGTTTTATTTACAATTGAAGATACCCGGGTACGAAAAAAGTCCGGGTACTCGTAAACCCTAGATACGATCCTGACATACCTCTTTCGCTTCTTTTATATATATTAAATATTTCGAAGTCAATATTAAAAGTAGGTAGGTACCTACACACAATCGCCGAGCATGTATGCAAGGTATGATCAATATAAAAGAAGCGAGGGATCGTAACAAATGACATTCGATTGTCTCTGCCTACCCCTTTTGGTATAAAAGGCGTGATGATAGATAAAATAGTTCTTTTTGTATATACAAACTTTCATAAATGGACTGTAATGGTTGAACACCATTATTTCTACCTATTGGTATTCATTATTCTATGTCGTGCTAAACCTAATATTTATGTCACCTTGTTCTGTCACCTTTATCACCTTGCACATATGCAATTAAATACAAGGATTACTGCACTGTCATATATGGAGCAAGTACTTTGACTGCATATATTCACGCCTGTATCTTAGCGGGGTAGGCTAGCACAGGACACTAGCTAAAGAACTCCACTTTAATTATTTGTTTAATTATTGATGGGCAATGGTAAATTTAACATAAAGCCGCACCAATGTTGGCCCAATGCAAAAAAAACTAAATAAATAAATAATAGTTTCTTCAAATAACGTCTACTATCAGAAATAAATATAAAATAAATAGTAAAATTAAACTTTCGTTCCGGACATAAATTTTTACCTATAATATATATGTGAAATGATCGCGTTGATGCTAATAATATTAGATTGCATGTTTTATATAATTTTTAATATAAAATTAAAGGAAATAAATAAAAATAAAACGATTTGGTAAAGTAGGTATCTACCTACTAAATTATAATACTTTTATTAATTAAATTAAAAATGTTTCTTATTTGAGTAACATAATAGACTCATCAACACGAGAGCATGTCGCGAACCCATAAGATTTTCACCTACCAAAAATCAACTTGAATTAACCTATCATTAGATACATACATACGTACCTTCACGCCTGTTTCCCAAAGGGGTAGGCAGAGAGTATGAAGCGCCACTTCTCTCGATCTTTCCATACTTCTCTAGCTTCATCCACATCCATACATCGTTTCAAACACATGAAAACCGCGCAACGGGGGACCTTGTTTTATGATACCTATACGTAAGTGATATGTTAATGATTATTATTTTAAGGCGACGCGTCACAGTCACAGAACTCAGTTTTACGCGCGGATTATTTTGTCCATATCTCTTTAGAAAGATGTGAGCGAGATGGACTACTATTACTACTACTAATATACTACCTAATCGATAAGGTAACCAAGGATAAGATAGACCAATATTCACGTACCAGAAACATGAGAAAGTACGGTTTCTCAACAAAATCAGTATTTCGAAAAACACGAAAAGGACTTCGGCTTCTCTATGTTTTTACAAAAACTATTAGAATTATCATATTCTGTGTATTCTTTAACTATGCGAAAATATCTATCTTTTAATGTCGAGAAAATTGTAATTTAGTAAATATATATATTAAGAGAACTCGAGTCGCAACTTAACTGAAATATGCGTGAAATTGAGGATTTACAAGGCTTCATAAAACCTAGGTGTAACTGATTTTGGTTATTTTCTTTCCATGAGAAACTTTAGAATATATTTATCTTTGAAAAGCAATTTTAATTTCGAGACTAGCACATACAGTTATCGCGTAAAACTGGAAAAACGAAACATCCTCCTTGGAGGTTGACTCGAAGGCCAAAAACGACGGGTCCGCACCAATGGCCAGCTAAAGAATGCCCGGCCCGAGAATATCCAACACTAGAATGCCGAGCAAATTGCTGGGTCGGGCAAAGACAGTAATTTTACCTTTTTATAATATTAGTAGGTATCGACGATGAATACTTACACAATAGTAGGTATATTTTAGATAACGTTTAATGATTTAATGATGTTTATTTAGTTGTTTAATAATTTTTTTTTAATATGTAAATAAAACACCTATAATTTATACTCTTGGTCACGTGACAGCAAACAGAAAGTGACGTCACTATCTAAATGTCAATAAATAACCACAGACTACTAACTATATTATAATAACTGTCTGTCAATCTGTTACTGACTAAATTATTTTCTTGTTATTTTATCTAATCTGTGACCGTCATGTTTGTTTACGTGAATGTGACGTCATCATCGCGCCCAGAATAATATTAAAAAAAATACTTTTTTAAATGAAAATACAAATTTTTTTTTAGGTATAAATAATCCATAGAGCTAAAGTATTTTCAAAAAAATTATCAACACCCCACCCCATTCAGCCACTTTAGAAATAAAAAAAAATAGGTTAAGTTCATTAAAAAAATAGCCTTAGGTATGCTATTTACGCAAATATATGTTTAAAACGTTAAAAAAACGTCTATTTCCTGACGGGAAGTTGAACATTCCCCCATACATATGGCAGCCTTAAATCGTCTATCCGCCCAGTTTAGTACGGGCCGCCCGCCCGGGAGCTCGTTCCGCCCAGAGACTCAAAACTCGCGCCCAAAAATGATGTAACTACAAATTTTTAATAATTATTAACAATTTAATATAATGCTTAATTAAAATTCACACTTAATTACTTTGTCTGATTTTGGTTTAATTTTCAAAATGTTCTAAAATAAGTGAGATACGCAGATTTTAGGAACGCTCGGTCGATTTCCATGGAGCATTGATTTTTTTGCTTTTAGTGATGTGTGGATATAGTTTTTTGTGTATTTGATCGGTGTTTAAAATTAAAGCTATTAATACCAGATTTACCAGAATATTTAATTAGATGACTTGAAGACGCCTAAATCATCTCTTTTGATTCATACATACATATGTTCAAGCCTTATTTCCCTTCAAGTAGATAGACACCAAAGATATCCACTTGCCACAATCCTGGCACACCTCTTTCATTATGCTATTCGATTTCTGGTGCTTTTTATTTCCCCTTTTTTTTAAATATCACTAATTTGATTAGTAATTCTCTTATCATCCATTACCATATGTTCAAACCACCTAAGCTTTATTTCATTATGATATATTTATTATTCATACTTCGGATTTATCTACTATGTGAAGTCTTGATCTCTTTCATTATCAACTGCTCTGTAATCTCTTTTAGAAATATGTATTTTGCTATGCTATGCAAGCAAGACCTGAGACAAATACTTTTATTAACCGTTATAATATTTAATTATTGGGAGAATAAATCTTGGCACATTTACGAAACATGACGAGATAGGTTTCGATTTCTGCATACCCTTCTGCAATAATAGCGTGATGGTAGATAGATGCACGACTTCTATAGGTACAAATTTGCTGTTTAAAGTATCAACAAAATCTCGATTGCATGGCCAAGTGAGAGGTAACGGTTGACAGCAAGGTTGAATCTTTGACCATCCATCTTTTAAAATAAAATATATATGTAAAATTAAGTGTTTGTGAGTCTTTAAAAAAAGTAGATATTATGGAAAACTCTTTCCTTCACTTTATATATTTATTTTCAATAGATATTTAAATAAGACAATTATATGAAAAACCTTAAAACTAAATGTAGCTAAGTAAACCTGGTCCGCGTGGAATAGTGGTAAGAATACTTATTCTATCTATCATCACGCCTTTTATCTGAAGAGGTGTAGGCAGAGCAGATACAATCGAATGCCATTTGTTACGATCCACGTATGTCGTATGATCTCTTTCGCCTTTTTTATATTCATCATACCTGTCATACATGCTCGGCGATTGTGTGTACTTCTATATTTCCATCGATCAATTCATTTTTTATATGTTCAATAAAAGTACACCTAGGTCGTCCTCTGCCAGCATTTCCTTTCACTTCAGCCATATAAACCTTTTTAGTATTTTTTTTTACCTTTATTCTTTCAATGTGTCCAAACCAGCGTAAACTATTTTATTCATGTTAGTCACAACATCATCTTTCACTCCGCTTTCTTCTAATATAATCTAACTTAATTATATAATTTTTAAATTTTGTTACATGAGATTACTTTCCGATTCGTAAATAATTATATTCCAAAGTCAGCCTGGTCAGTGACAGATTTCAAACTTTCGAAACGATGCGAGCGTATGTTAATAATGTAGATATTTTTAAACATAATTTTATATTATAAAAAAATATTACATTTAAATATTTTTCAGAATAACTGCAGAACCCTAAAAGGCATTATGTGAAGAATACAATAACATTCTTTAATTAATTTGTGCACGACAATAATAATAAATAATAAGTTTAGAAATAAGTAAATACCTATTTATTTAAAAAAAAAGTTAGTATATAATATAATAATAAGTGAAAACGGTGTCAATGATGTTGTATTGCTTAACTATGACATAATAGTGATAAAAATGTGATTCCAAGTGAAAGTAACTAGCAGCCATAGTGGTTTGCGCGCGCATAGAGAACGCGTGTTTCTGAACGCAGTTAAATGTAAAACCTCCTTTTTAAAATTAAAAATAAAAAGTGAATTTAAAACAACAACTTGTTCCGGTGGGAAATTTTAATTGAGAATATTTTGATGTGATGTGCATGGATTTGAGGAAAACTGGAATTTATTGTTATAAAAGGTAAGATTTTTTATTAATTACTTAATTGTTAGATTTTTTGCATATTTATTAATTATTTAAAAATTCTGGCTCAATTTCCTCTTTCCACACCGTGTCGCTTAATGTTTTAATTTCTTGTAAATGCTCTAATTTTTATTAAGGTACATAATTCCAAAGAGGTCGTCATGTTTATTTTATCTGTAATATATCTCCCAAAATTTTGCAATTAATTAATTAGGTCTTCTGAATTTTTAAAATAAATTAAAAGATTAACAAAAATCAAGACGCTTTTCCATCTAAATATATAATACCTCAACAGAACAGGCTACTAAACGAGAGAGACTTCTTCTGCTGGGTACCCTGGAACTGTAACACGGTTTCGGGAGTTGTTAGGCAAACCGTGAAGAAAAAAAAATCAAGTAGATACTTTTTTTTTTGTTTATGGCACAAAAAAGGTTTATTAACGAGACCTGACACGTTCGATATTTGAATTTATAAGAACTAGTAAGTTCGATATTTAAATTTATAACAACGGGCACATTTGATATTTAAATTCATAAGAACTGTTAATAATAATGTTCAATATTTGAATTTTTAATAAAATTTTCACGTCAGCTCTTGTTAACCTACCTATATATTTTAGTTCATAAATAAAAGATCAAATACCTATAACTACGGAACAAACTATGACCGATCGCACGCAATACTTATGTAGTTATAATTTACATTTATTTGACAACATTAAAATGTCTTCGGAACATTAGTGGAGGAAAGTTTTGGTGAACGAAGGTTGTATATTACATAAACATTTTCCGCCCCTACAGATTCGTCCAATGAGGTCGCGCGCTCCGCCCTTCGGGGGGGTGAGTGCTCCTAAAGGCTGCATGGCTGCGAGCCTTTGCCTCTTCGTGGTACTACTTCTCATCGATGCCGGTAAGTGTTCCAAATTTGAATGTTAGTCTTGGAATTCAATCTAGTAGGAAAATCCAGATACCAATTATAACTTTAACCTTTTAACATTCAGTGAGTAGGTACAAATTTTAAAATAAATCGTTTTTTTACTGGACTCACCTTGTCTGATAACTTTATGGAAAAGTAAATATGTATATTGTGAAATATCTACCTAAAAAAATTTTTCTTGATGCAAAATTAGAAAGAATGAAGTATGAAAGATTGACTAAAAAGGTTTATATAGCTGAAATGAAAGTAAATGCTGGCAGAGGACGACCTAGGTGTACCTATACTTTTATTGAACATATAAAATATCGAAGGCAATATTAAACACTCGCCGAGCATGTATGAAAGGTATGATGAATATAATATAAAAGAAGCGAAAAAGGTATTCTATTGTCTCTGTCTACCCCTCTTGGGATGTTAGTACTATTTTAACACCAAAGAGCAGTGCATTACTATTATTGAAATTAAAAAAAAATCTTACATATATTTCCTTCCCATGCCCACACTGTTAATAGAAAGAGTTCTCAGAAATAAAATGTTATAACAGTGGTTTTTCACGGAAATTGAAGTCACTTATTGACATAATAAAATTCTTAGTCTCTTGGGAAAGAATACAATTGTATTACGTTACACAAAGGAAATTATACTTACTCGGTTCATTCACAAATATATATATTCATATACTCATGCACGCCTGAATCCCATTAAACTCTGTTCATTATATGATGGATTGACTTTAAGAAAATTCATATTAAAATATTATTATTTTACCCTAGCACCGTCTCCACATTCGCTAATTTTCTGATCATTAGAGAAGTAGGTAATAAGTTACCTTAGGTTTCGTTGGTATCGTTTTGTGTCGCGATACGGCTGGGTTAGCATATATTTTGACAGCGACACTTTCGTTTCGGTCGAATGGCCTTGAACAGGCCAAAACGTTCATGTCCAACAAGGACCGGCCAGAGATAGCCTGGGGCCGAGAGGTCCGGCCCAACAATGTGCGTGCAAATTTGCTATGCCGGGCAAAGACAAGTACACAGAATTTGCCCGCACATTGTTGGGCCGGACATTCTCGGACCGGGCATGCCCTGCACAAGAATGCCGAGCAATTTGCTTGGCCGGACAAAGACAAGTACACAGAATTTTCCCGCACATTGTTGGGCCGGACCTCTCGGCCCCGGGCTATCTCTGGCCGGTCCTTGTTGGACATGAACGTTTTGGCCTGTTCAAGGCCATTCGACCGAAACGAAAGTGTCGCTGTCAAAATGTATGCTAACCCCACGGAGCTCTAGAAAAATAGTTAAATGTTAAAATCGATCTAGCCTACGAGTAATTTGCGGGAACATAGTATTTCCAATTATTATTTATAATTACTATGTTTGTATTTTAGCATAATCTCCATATAAATTGTTGGGTGATTTACCACTTCACATCTCCTTTAGTCTTAAACTCAAAGTATTATTACAAAAACAGTTTAACTAATTTAATAGATAGATGTAAATAATAAATAATTAATTATAACTAAAAGTTAAATATCCTAAAAGTTAATTTTTGTTACCTGTCTCAGACACCATTATATAGCTAACCTAATCTAACAATATATTATTTACATATGTACAAGACTATAGCGTTAAATATCATCGGCTAAACGAGGAATAACACTTCCACTTGATAACAGGTTCCAAGTCCAATATATAAAAACCCTCACAACTCCCGAAACCGCGTTATCGGTCCCAGAGTACCCAACTGAAGACCAAGTCTCCCTCTTTTAGCCGATGGTATTTGTGATGCTATGTCTAATGAGTGGCCAGTTCTGTTGAGTTATATTTAGATGAAAATGCCCTAAGATTTTTTAAGATGAGACGGGCCACGCATCGTTTTATAAAATCTTAGAAAATGCCCCTAAGTGTGGTTTGTCGGAGTTTTAAATAACTTACTTTAAAAAAACCGGGGCGATTTGTTAGTGTAGGTTTTTATATTTGTCATCGAAACCCGGATCCATGCTTTAAACTACTAAAAAACAAACAAAACATTGTCTTTTTAAAAACAAAAAAAGATTGTAGACAAAAACAGGTTGATATTACGTTGCACCTCTTTGTTGATTTCATATCATCATTAACTCGAACTTTTTACCTGTAGGTACCTACTGGTGACGTAAACACAAATTCATAATAATTGCCTTTTAAAAAAAAGTGTATGTACCGGCTTCAAAAATGCACTGAAAAGTGTGCTTTCCGAAAGCAAATGCACAAGTCACTATAAAAAAAAATACCCAATTCGCTTCAAGTATGCCTATAAAATTTGAAGAGCTTTCGATTTCTCCAGGATCCCATCATCAGATCCTGACCTGATGACCATGGGACCACCTGGAAAGTATACCCTTTCAAACAAAAAAAAAATTCCAAATCGGTCCGTAATCGGGGACTTGATTATCTCCTCCTCCATTTTTGTAGTCAGTTAAAAAACATGTAAATCAAATATCTTTATTTATCAATTCACAGACACACAAACACGAACCTATATGGGTGCACAAATAGTAAGGTACAATTAATATTTAAATAGAATAGAGAAAAGAAAAAAATAAATAAATATATTAATTTAGATAATAGATACAATATTTGTTCCTTTCGCCGTCGAGACGATGGGCGCTTGGACCGAGACGGCTAAAACTTTCACCCGCAGCCTCAGCAAGCCTCTCCGTCTGGCTACTGAAGACCCTCTGAGCAAGGAGTACTTTGTACAGAGGATCAGCGTACTCGGCACCCTGAGCATATCGTCTAGACTAGACAATAAAAATTTGTAACCTTTTAATAATAAAATTAAAAAGAAAAAAACAATAACAATACAATACAAATACAAAAACCAATATTGTGTCCAGGGCTGGATTTATTTCCCTAGGGCACCGTGAAAAATTACTTAAATCCTACATAAAAATTTTTAAATAAATAAAATGAACCATTTGTTATTTTTATTATAACCTAGCGACTGCCCGCGGCTCCGCCCGCGTAGTATCTTTGTGCACAGGTTTGGGATAAGTTCATAATATATCTCGAAGACAACCAAAGAAATGTCACGATTTTTCAAACGACAACACTGGCATAGACAATGGATTCGCGTCTTTTGGCTCGAAATTTGAACTTGCGATTTTATTTTGCTTGATATACAAAAATTACACATCCAATATCATATAAATTCTTAAGTTATTCGCGATTCCCGAGATCAAGGAATCGAATTACATACAAATTCCTAAGAAGGAGTACGTCGTTTGGGGGAAACGTGTCAAGAAAGTTTCGTAGAGCGCCATCCCGCTCTCTCGCGTTTTTTTTTCTCGTTCTGGTTTTTCGATTTTATTATATAGATGGTATAAATAAACGTTAAATGTGCAAATATTTTCAACACACACTTTTTAAAGCATAACGCGAAAATTTTTTTCTCTCTCAAAATTTCCGCCCTGGGCACTGTCCCCTGTCTAGTGTAAATCCAGGCCTGGTTGTGTCAAACAACAAATCAACAAAATCAAACAATGCCAATTTTATTAAGTATGTTCCTATCTCGTCTAGAAATGTAGGCTACAATTCTACCAACTATATAATAAACCTCCGGCTTCGTCCGTGTATATTTTCGAACAAAATAAAATAAAGCCTATAGCACTCAGGGGTAATGTAGCATCCTATTAGTGAAAGAATTTTCAGAATCGGTTCACTAATTTCAGAGATAACCCTTACATACAAACTTTACCTGTATATAATATTAGTATAGATTGTGGAGACCTGGCTGGTACACTTTCCTACGTTTACTTTATAATATTATATTTGATATTTTGCACGTCATCTTGGTTTTGACGTTACTGGATGTAAACATAATTCAATGAATATATATGAGTATTTCAAGAATATTTCAGCGTTTAACTATTACATTCCTGCAACTCTACATTGGTGACCACCGAATTGAACTACTTTATGTAACTATAATATACATGGCGCACAAGGACAGCAGTTTGGGCAGCGGCAACCCGGCGGCTGTGTCAAACGGTACGTCTGCAGAACTGTGCAAAGTCGGAGTAAGGATTCCACCGTTTTGGCCTGAGGATCCTGAAATCTGGTTCGCTCAGGTCGAGGGCCAATTCTCCAACTCCGGGATCACAAGTGATACAACCAAATTTAATTATGTTATCGGGCATCTGGACCGTCAATTTTCGAAAGAGGTTCGAGACATTATAATCAATCCACCACAAAATGACAGGTATGAAAAATTAAAGTCAGAATTAATTAAACGACTCAGCGCTACTCACGATCAAAAAATTCAACAAATATTAACACAGGAAGAATTAGGAGATCGGAAGCCTTCCCAATTTTTAAGGCATCTACAATGTTTAGCTGGAGCGACAGTACCGGAGGATTTTTTGAAAACTATTTGGATGAGCCGTCTTCCCGCAAATATCCAGAGTGTTCTCGCCAGTCAGCCATCAGTATCATTATCTATATTAGCAGATTTAGCGGATCGAATCCAGGATATAGCTCCTTACACTAAGCAAGTGGCGACGACCAGTCAGGATAATCCTGGAAACTGCTGTGAAGAAGTTAAGCACGAAATTGCAGCACTTAAGAAAAGTTTTCAGAAGCTCTCAACTTGGGACAATAGACGCCGCTCCCGTTCTAGTTCCCGATCTCGCTCTCCATCGACGTCTGTTCGAAACAATTCTCCAAGCGACCTTTGCTGGTATCACTACCAGTTTGGTTCTAGAGCAAGAAGATGTGTCTCGCCCTGCAAATTTGACGCGGAAAACTCAAACGACGGTCGTTAGTAGCGGCCAACGACTGTCGTCAACCCTCGTCTGGCCGCCTATTTGTAACCGACAGAAAGACAAAAATGATGTTTTTAATTGACACTGGGTCTGATATTTGCGTGTTTCCTCGGACAGCTATCAAGAACAAACAAACAAAATCAAGCTACCAACTTTTCGCAGCCAACGGCACTACAATATCAACTTATAGTTTTATACATCTTACATTAAACTTCGGACTTTGACGTGAGTATGGGTGGAGGTTCGTTATCGCTGACGTCACTAAACCTATTATTGGCGTCGACTTTCTGGCGTATTACAACATCTTAGTAGACTGCAGGAATCATAGGATTTGTGATCAACTTACATATTTAGTTGCACCCGCATCTGGTGTTAACCCTACCGAAACAGTCACTTCCATTAAAACCAATTATCCGGAACTTAACCCCGATTTTGAAATTCTCCTAGAAGAGTTCCCAAACATAACGCGTCCAGCTGGCAGGCCACGTGACTGTCCCCACAATACTGTGCACTACATCAAAACTACATCTGGCCCGCCAGTTACTGCCCAACCACGTCGTCTACATCCAGACAAACTTATTATTGCTAAACGTGAGTTTGACGAGATGGTTAGGATGGGTACCGCTCGACCTTCTAACAGCCTCTGGTCCTCAGCCTTGCACCTTGTTCCTAAAAAGGACAATAACTGGAGACCTTGCGGTGACTACCGAATGCTTAATTCTCGCACTGTACCAGATAGGTACCCCATTAAACACATACATGATTTCAATTTTAGCCTTTCAGGTTGCACTATATTTTCTAAAATCGACCTTGTCAAGGCATACAATCAAATCCCCGTTTTTCTACCCGACATTCCCAAAACGGCAATTACTACTCCTTTTGGGCTTTTTGAGTTCCCAATGATGACTTTCGGCCTAAGAAATGCTGGACAGACTTTTCAGCGATTCATTGACGAAGTTACCAAAGGTCTTGACTTTACATTTAGTTACTTAGATGACATTTTGGTATTTTCGCATGATTTCGTAGAGCATCAACTTCACTTACGTGAGCTTTTCTCTAGACTTGATAAATACGGTCTTCTTATCAACACCTCCAAATGCACTTTTGGTGTTTCAACTCTTACTTTTCTCGGCTATACAGTTTCCGCTGAAGGTGTTAAACCGCTACCAGATCAAACTGTCGCGATTCAAACATTTCCAGAGCCCAAAACTGTGAAAGAGCTAAGACGTTTCCTTGGTATGTATAATTTTTATCATCGCTTCATACCTCGTTCAGCTGAGTTACAAGCACCCCTAAACGATCTTCTTAAGGGCTCTGTGAAAAACAATCAGACTATTAAATTTGATGACATATGCAAACGGGCTTTCGAAGACTGCAAAAGAGGTCTCTGCAATGCTGCAACTCTGGCCCATCCTGACAGCAGCGCTAAGCTTGCTCTTGTCACTGACGCGTCTAGTACTGCCATAGGTGGAGTTTTACAGCAGTTTAAAAATGGATTTTGGCAGCCTTTAGCATTCTTTTCACGTAAGCTTTCTCCATCGCAGATTAAGTATAGCCCTTACGATCGTGAATTGCTTGCTATATACAAATCAATTCAATACTTCCGGCATATGTTAGAGGCTCAGGTTTTTACAGTTTTTACAGACCATAAACCTATCTCATTTGTGTTTCAAGCAAATAGAGACAAATTTTCACCCAGACAATTCCGTTACCTCGACTATATTTCCCAGTTTACATCAGACATTCAACATATTTCGGGAAAGGATAATGTAGTCGCAGATACCCTTTCCAGGATTGAAGAGTTGACCTCCAAGGCTATTGACTATGATGTGCTTGCTCATGCTCAATCTAACGATCCTGAATTAAACCTTTTATTATCAGGGGGTTCATCACTCAAATTTGTTAAACTTCCTATTTCAGGATCTTCCTCATTCATTTATTGCGATGTGAGCTCTTCTACTCCTCGACCTTTTATCGTCAAAGCATTACGCCGTCAAGTATTTGATGCCATTCATTCTCTCTCTCATCCAGGAACAAATGTCACAGTTAATCTTTTGGTACAAAGATTTGTCTGGCCTGGCATACGGAAAGATTGCCGAGAGTGGTGCCGTAGCTGTTTAGCTTGTCAACGTGCTAAAGTAACACGGCACGTGTCTTCTCCTTTGGGCGTTTTTCAATTACCTCCTGCCCGTTTTCTCCATGTTCACACCGATCTTATAGGTCCTCTTCCCATTTCAAACGGTTTTCGTTATGCTCTCACGGTTATCGATAGATTTACTCGTTGGCCTGAGGTCATACCACTCACCGATATCACGGCGGCTTCCACTGCCAATGCATTTTTGACAGGTTGGATTTCCCGTTTTGGTTGCCCGGTCAGCATCACTACTGACCGTGGTAAACAATTTGACAGCTCTACGTTCAAAAATTTAACCCAGCTAATTGGCTCGCAACATAAGATGACAACAGCATATCATCCAGCTTCCAATGGTTTAGTTGAGCGCTTGCACAGACAATTGAAAGCTGCCATAATGTGCAACGCAGACTCCAGTTGGACAGAATCTCTCCCTTTGGTTCTCCTCGGTATAAGAAGCGCCTGGAAATCAGACTTACAGTCATCTGTAGCCGAACTTGTTTATGGCGAACCATTGCGCCTTCCTGGCGAATTTTTTCATTCGAATTCTAACACTATATTAGACATGCAAGACTACGTATCAAGGTTACGCTCCTTCGCTAATAAACTAAAGCCTATCCCTACAATACATCATACTTCTAAAACAGTTTTTGTTTTCAAGGAACTGGCAACTTCAGACTTCGTGTTTCTTCGTCAAGACGGAGTCCGTCCAGCCCTGCATCCACCATATTCTGGACCTCATAAAGTCCTAAAGCGAGGTCAAAAATATTTTCGTATTCTCCTTAATAACAAGGATACCACCGTTTCGGTAGATAGGTTGAAACCAGCTTTCATGATGTTGGAAAAAGATCTTGAAACCAATGTTCCTCAGTCTCCTACTCTACCCGCAGCCGCTATGCAACCCGAACCTCTACGCATTACTCGCTCTGGACGCCACGTCCGGTTTCCACCTCACTTACGCCCGTAGTCACGGTCTCGGTGGGGGAGTGATGTGGAGACCTGGCTGGTACACTTTCCTACGTTTACTTTATAATATTATATTTGATATTTTGCACGTCATCTTGGTTTTGACGTTACTGGATGTAAACATAATTCAATGAATATATATGAGTATTTCAAGAATATTTCAGCGTTTAACTATTACATTCCTGCAACTCTACAAGATAGTGCTAATAATAATAATAAGATGTGTCGGTGGCCGAGTGGTTAAGAGTCTGGTTTTAAGTAGATGGACCACGGATCGATCCTAGCCATGTGCGTTTTTTATAATTGAAAAAACCACACGTAGAGGCTTTTCCATCTAAATATATAACTCAACAGAACATGGCCACTCGTTAGGTATAGCCTCACAAATACTATCGGCTAAACGAGGGAGACTTGGTCTTCCGCTGGGTACCCTGGGACCGACAACACGGGGTAAGTATAGACATAGGGGTAAAAGATAGACAAAGGGGTAAGTATGTTGTTATTGACAACGGATCCCTTCTTCCTGGGGATCATTAGCTAATAAGGGGAACATTCAAAAGAACAATGACAGTACAGATATTAGTATAAGTTACACACACAACATCACGACTTTTATATCTTGTGGTGTGGCCAGAGACACCAGTAACAATGTTCACTTTTAGCGAGTTGTTCATAGCAATAACCTATCAAAAAAGTGCAGCTTTTCGTGTCTTCCGAAGCCCTTATTATTGACATTTTCGAATTAGTGATACGTCTAAAATAATGAACTAGCATTTTTTTTTTTTTTTTTTTTTTTTATTGGATGGCAATTGTACTAAGATAAGTACATTTCTGCCAGTGTCAGATTAAAAGGTTTTTCATGGCAGAAGTAAAAAAACCGGCCAAGTGCTAGTCGGACTCGCGCACGAAGGATTCCGTACCATTATCTATAAAAACGGCAAAATAAATAATCACGTTTGTTGTAATATTAATTTTATTTTAATTTAATTATTTATTTTCAAAGTGAATAATAGGTATAACTCAATAATGTGAATATTTCAAGCGTTACCTGTTGCCGTTATCAATACGGTACACTTTTTTTTTAAACTTTTATTACTTTGCTTTTACGATCCATGTTAATTTTTCATACTACCACGATATAAACAAAAGGACATTCCGGTGGACTATACAGGAAATATTTTTTACCGGTGGTACACCCAGGTGGACTACGCGGGTGTACCACGGGCAATGAACGAAAAAATCACGTTTGTTGTATGGGAGCCCCCTAAAATATTTAATTTATTTAACAGGGCAGGGAAAGCCGGCGTTCGCCCTTCTTCTAAAATAACAGATACTTACGTCTGTGTCTCTGGCCACACCACAAGTTATAAAGTCCGTGAATATGTGTTTGTTTGTGTAAGTAAAAGAAATGCTGGGCGCTTTCGAGTTGATTCAGAGCAATGTTTGCTGAGTATGTATGAACTATGAAGAAGTGGGGAAAGATAAATAAACGATGATCGTAGCCATAAATGGCAGTTTAACCATCAATGGTAGCTGGATAATGACAACTTTTTATCCCGGGAAATTAATATCTAATCTATCTATCATCACGCCTTTTATCCTAAGAGGGGTAGGCAGAGACAATCGAATGCCATTTGTTACGATCCTGACATATCTCTTTCGCTTCTTTTATATTTATCATCTTTCATACATGCTCGGCGATTGTGTGTACTTTTAATATTGCCATCGATCAATACATTTTTATAGATCGTCCTTTGCCAGCATTTCCTTTCACTTCTAGTTAGAGAAATGGAGACAGAAAGTGGTTGCAAGCACTTGCCGGCAGAAAACCTCTTTTTCGTCTAGTCTGAGTCCCCCCCTACAAATTCTTGTAGGCGAGTAGGGGTCCAGCGCTTGTCGGTACGCCGCTGAGCCGATTTAGAAGAAAAAAAAATAAAAAAAACCTCTCCTACCAGCTGGCAGAAAATAAATGAACATATAAACATTTTTAGTCAATCTTTCATCCTTCATTCTTTCAACGTGTCCATATACCAACGTAAACTACTTTTCTTCATTTAGTCACAACACAACATCATTTTTTACTCCGCATTCTTCTCTAATGAAACTTATTGGAAATTTGTCATATTACAAAATATACACGTCGGTGGTCGAGTGGATAAAACGTCGGCTCACAACTGAGAAGTCGCGGGTTCTATCCTAGATCCGCCAATGGGTTTTTATAATAAAAAATCTATGTATATTATCCGACAAACCGCACAAAGACGCTTTTCCATCTACATACATCAACAGAGCTGGCCCCCACACGTTCAAAAATCTTCGGCTAAATAAGGAAGACTTTCGTCTTCCGCTGGGTACCCTAGGGTCGGCATCGGTTAACATATTCTACGGGCGAAAAATTAGTACCTAGGTATTGACTATATGTGGACACTGTTACCAAAGGGTCTGACCGTCCCAAAAGATTATAATGATGCGTTTTTTTACATTCACGATTTAGTTTTCCTTTTAAGTAGGTGATTGTAAGACATTTTATCAAATCGGCTTTTTGTAGTATACGAATGTCCCCTCGACGCCATAAAATTGTACATTCCTAACAAAAAAGATGTCCCAATTGAAAATTTCTTTAATAAAACTAAACTTTAACTTCTAGGCATTAGAGTCGAAATTAGGATAAATTCCATTTGGTACATAAGTCGTTATGTAAAAGTGTAATATCACAAAAAGCTTGTATGTATCGATCGATTTATAGTACTGTATCAGCATTATTTTAATACTTTTTGGGGTGGGCAGGGATTAGGTACTAAAGAGAAATATGGCTTTAGATTTGCAATAAGAGCGCGCTGGCGGTAATATTTCTTTAAGAGTCTGTTTGTCTGTCTGTGCCCTTTTCACGCAAAAACTGCTGAACGGATTTTGATGCGGTTTACACTTTTAGATAGGTTGATTTACCGGAAAGGTTTACGAGTATTAAACATGGACCTATCATGTTTAGGAGCTAAGCATTAACAGTATAGGTAAATCAAGTCAGGAATAAAGTTAGCCCCAGCTAGTTTTCATTAATCCGTTAAAGAAATTATGTAGGAAGTAATTGTGTAGAATAAATCTATCTATCTATCTATCTATCATCACGCCTTTTATCCCAAGTTGGGTATGTAGAGACAATAGAATGCCATTTTGCTTCTTTTATGTTCATCATATACATGCTTATATATATTGTATTGATCGTAGGCAATATTAAAAGTATATATATATATAGGTATATAATACATTTTTGCCAGCATTTCCTTTTACTTCAGCCATATAAAACTTTTTAATCAATCTTTCATCCTTCATTCTTTCAAAGTGTGTAAAATAAAATGATCTACAAAAAAGTCCGCGGTAGCATATATCTATATCTAATAGGTAAGTAGTTAACGGAAGATGTATTAAAAAAACTTCATTGTTATGTGCAAGCTCTACCTACCCTTATAATAAATATCCGTATAGTTGTGGACATGTTAACACTAATGACAAGTCTTAAACAAAACGAGCGATGTATTAAAGGCTAGTATAAGATGTACCTCATTCTGAGTTAACTGCAGCCCTTAGTAGGGTGAGTTTTGTAAATAGGGTTGACACAAATATATTTTAATGTAATGAAATTGGAGTTTTCAAGAATAAGGTCTATAGGACTACAAATTTTGATTATAGAGGAATTAAGGACCTCTACATGCTACGAATTTGAAGTATTTAGGAATTCAAATCTTTACAAGATACCAACTAGGAATCGCCAATGATCAAGGACCTTTACATACTACGAATTTTGAGTATAGAGGAAATAAAGGTCTTTACATGCTACGAACTTGAAGTATTTAGGAATTCAAATCTTTACAGGATACCAACTAGGAATCGCCAATGATCAAGGACCTTTACATACTACGAATTTTGAGTATAGAGGAATTAAAGGTCTTTACATGCTACGAACTTGAAGTATTTAGGAATTCAAATCTTTACAGGATACCAACTAGGAATCGCCAATGATCAAGGACCTTTACATACTACGAATTTTGAGTATAGAGGAATTAAAGGTCTTTACATGCTACGAACTTGAAGTATTTAGGAATTCAAATCTTTACAGGATACCAACTAGGAATCGCCAATGATCAAGGACCTTTACATACTACGAATTTTGAGTATAGAGGAATTAAAGGTCTTTACATGCTACGAACTTGAAGTATTTAGGAATTCAAATCTTTACAGGATACCAACTAGGAATCGCCAATGATCAAGGACCTTTACATACTACGAATTTTGAGTATAGAGGAATTAAAGGTCTTTACATGCTACGAACTTGAAGTATTTAGGAATTCAAATCTTTACAGGATACCAACTAGGAATCGCCAATGATCAAGGACCTTTACATACTACGAATTTTGAGTATAGAGGAATTAAAGGTCTTTACATGCTACGAACTTGAAGTATTTAGGAATTCAAATCTTTACAAGATACCAACTAGGAATCGCCAATGATCAAGGACCTTTACATACTACGAATTTTGAGTATAGAGGAATTAAAGGTCTTTACATGCTACGAACTTGAAGTATTTAGGAATTCAAATCTTTACAGGATACCAACTAGGAATCGCCAATGATCAAGGACCTTTACATACTACGAATTTTGAGTATAGAGGAATTAAAGGTCTTTACATGCTACGAACTTGAAGTATTTAGGAATTCAAATCTTTACAGGATACCAACTAGGAATCGCCAATGATCAAGGACCTTTACATACTACGAATTTTGAGTATAGAGGAATTAAAGGTCTTTACATGCTACGAACTTGAAGTATTTAGGAATTCAAATCTTTACAAGATACCAACTAGGAATCGCCAATGATCAAGGACCTTTACATACTACGAATTTTGAGTATAGAGGAATTAAAGGTCTTTACATGCTACGAACTTGAAGTATTTAGGAATTCAAATCTTTACAGGATACCAACTAGGAATCGCCAATGATCAAGGACCTTTACATACTACGAATTTTGAGTATAGAGGAATTAAAGGTCTTTACATGCTACGAACTTGAAGTATTTAGGAATTCAAATCTTTACAGGATACCAACTAGGAATCGCCAATGATCAAGGACCTTTACATACTACGAATTTTGAGTATAGAGGAAATAAAGATCTCTACAGGGTACGAACTAGAAGTCAACAATGATCAAGGACTTCTACATGGTACGAATTTGGAGTAAACAGATATGGATTTAAGGCCTATAACTAATAATGTAGAGATGATATGCTTTGCGCACCTAGACATGCTACGACTATGGAGCATTCAGAAAGTAATGATCTCTAGACGCTACGAATGTCTTTAGGCATAGACTAAGGATGCCCACATACTACGAATTTGGACTATTCAGGAATTAATGTTCTTTAGATGGTTCAAAGCAAGGTTGAAGGTAGTTGGGCGCGCGAACGATCTCCTATGAGATGGACAGATCAAGTGAGGGTTGCAATGAAATTTCCCAAATACTGAAGTGACGACCGCTCTGCCAAGAGCGTAGCGACTGAGAAGAATATGCTATGAATGTCTGTAGGCAAGGACTAAGGACACCTTCATGCCTCGTATTTGGGTTATTCAGGAATTAAGGCTCTCTACTAGCTACGAATATTTGAGATAGACTGAGACTAAGGACGTCTAAAAGCTACGAATGAAGTATTCAGGTATTAAGGATATTTACATACAACGAATAAGGACGTCTACTACAGGACAGTGCCTAGACTACACAAGAATTTGAGATAAACGAAAGACCTCTACGTGATAAGGGCTAAACCTATTATTTTCTTAAATCACACCCAACGACAAACCGCACAAAGAGGCGTTTCCATCTACATACCTCAACAGAGCTGCCCACTCGTTAGTTATATCCTCAAAAAATATTCGGCTAAGTGAGGAAGACTTCGTCTTCCGCTGGGTACCCTGGGGCCGGCAACGGTTCCCGGTACTATAAGGCAACCCGTAAAGATTTTTTTTATCAGACCCAAATTCTTTAAAAGTTATATAGCCAGGTTTGGACAACCCTAATTTATCCCCCATCCTAACAAAATCTGAGGGGAGAGGCCGTCAATCAAAGAGCTACTGCGACGCGGGGGAGGGAAGTTCCGCTTAGGATATTAGATATAATACACCCCAGCGTATACGAAAACTGTTTTTAATAACATCATTATTGAAAGTGAAGATTGCAAGCTTACTTTAAAAGTGGGGTAGAAAAGACTATTTCGTCGGACCCGTTGAAAATGCCGTCAATGAGTATCCAGTATATAACCGACATTAAGGACCGTTGCTCTCAGTCATTTTGTAAGGTATGGGTAACTAATCATACTTTTTGTAGAAAATCCTGGCCGTATTTGTTGATACTGGCAAGTAATGTTTTAGACAGAGATTCAAATGTTATAATCTCTGAAGAGTTCGGAACTGAAGTAGTTCTGCATCAGCTATGCTGGAGCTATGTAGAGACTTTGATTGAATAAATAAATAAATTAATATTAAAACCTGCTCTTATCATTGAAATCGCCTTTAATCCCGTTATACATTTTGTATCTGTCAAAAATATGGCAATTCTCAGTTAATCCTGGAAACGTGAGTTTATTTATACAACATTTCCTTAGCACACAGTTGATAGTTATTATTTTAAATTGGATTGAGCCATATTTTCATTCTGACAAGGTGACATACTATCTCCCAAGCTCTTTACAAACGCTCTTGAGGACCTAATGAAAACGCTGTCCTGGGAGAACATCAATGGAACCTTTATGTCTCATCTACGGTTTGCGGCCGACATAGTGTTGATGGCGGAGTCCACTGACGATCTAAAGGTTATGCTCAACGAACTTCAGCATGAATGTATCGAAAACAAAATTCATGGCGAACTTCCCTACTTATTATTACGCAAAGTACGGTTGAAAGAGTGGAAGAATATTGTTACGAGCTAGGGTTCGAAGAGATTTAAAATACCGATTAAATAGACAAACTTTACTTTAACACCACAAAAACACAGTTAAATAAATGAAAACACTTGAATATCACTTAGTCGCACTAAATTCCACTTCACTGTTTCGCTTTGATCGCTCTGATTCGCACTGTGTTCCTTGCGGCAATGATCCTCTGTTTATATTGCCCACCGAACATTCGAGAAACGCCGAGATTGTTGTACAAAGTTGTAGACGCGGCTCGATGCGACTCGGCGCCAAATACCTACACACAGACCGCGGCCGATTTTGGTACCTATGGCTAGGCACATACGGTCCATTTTCGTTTGTACTTGATTCTCTCTGGATGTTTCTAGAGACGTCTATCGACCTTGATGTGTTTAGGTATTTATTTGTGCGATTTAAGTACCTATTCGTTACAATATATTTATCTCGGACATACTTTATCCTTCGACAGAAGCCACCAGAAAAAGGGAGATCGAAAGAAGAATTCAGCTGGGTTGGGCAGCTTTTGGTAAACTCGGTGACGTCTTGAAGTCTAGAAAGTTGCCCCAATGTCTGAAGACAAAATTATTTGATCAGTGCGTACTTACCACCATGACAATCAAATCCAAATTTTAATCCTTGAAAAAAAAAATTGATTTTAAGGATATGACAAATCTTTTTATTGTTTTGAAAATATGATTAGAAACATTTTTCTAGATAAAAAAAATCCTAAATACACCTCTGAAACTTTATTTATTAAATTTTATGGCTATAATATAGATGGTATCATTACAAAAATTAACACGAATATTTTATTGGTCTGCATTAGCTATCTTTTCATAATTATAGTTCCCGAAAAAAACTAATCCTTAATTCTTTTAATTTGACGGAACCCTCGGTGCGCCAGTCTGATTTACAATTGACAGGTACTTTTCTATACAATATAGAAATATATATATCCGTCCAATAACATACCGTCAACATACAAATAATTTTAATATATTTACAGCATTTTCCTGGCAATTCTTAACAAAATCTTTCCTCTCTTCCTGTAGGCAGGTAATATTAAAATTCTAACAAAGTAAAAAAATCTTGGTAACCTCTATAGCACACAGGTGTGGCCAGAGTGGCAAGCCTATGTGTCATTACAGACGTATCTGTTATTTTTAGTAGAAGTAAGAATTGCTGTTCAGTTTGTAATAAATACGACAGAAGCGAAGAGCATTCCACAATTTTTTTACGCCGATAAGAAATAATGGACAATATTTCATTTTTCGTAAGGTACCAAAATTCGAAAACCGTTTGGAGATTACATGCTAGAAAGCTTATTTTTCATTTTTTTTATTTTTTATATCCTTTAATTTTCGAGTTATTTTAAAAATACTGAAATATTGAAAAATAAGGATTAATAGGTGCCCTAATCTGTGCTAACCCTCTAATTTAAAAATACTAATGTCTGTTGGCAGAGTTGTTAGTTATTGACCTCAGGTGTTGCCTTCTATTAATTTTACCCATTTTTATTCCATTTAAAGCTAAATTAATAATTATTCTTTAAATATAATTATAAAAATACTTCATTTATATAATATTCTTTGGAAGTTTTGCTAGTTTCGAATGGGCTATCACAGGAAATATATTTACGAGTGAAACCGCGAACAAAAGCTAGTATTATTATATACATTATGAATAATGTTGTAGGCGATTTGAGTTCCGGCTACGGCAACACCTATTTGGAACACGGTATATTATACTCTTTGCATTATACTCTGTGGCTTGACTGACACTATCAGTCACTTTCTTTGGGTGACAGTTTATATTTCTTAATTTTAGTCCTAGCTAAGGTTTTTAGTTTTTAAGTCCTCAGAATTTAAAAAAAATCATAATTAAATTAAAAATATAAAAACTCAACCAAAAATACAATATAAAAATACGTGTAACTTATTTTTTAATATATTTTAAATTAAAGTAATAAAAATGGGTGATTAAATAAATGAAATGTTGTCCATTGGCAAAGTTGTGAGTATGAATCGCGCTCTGAGGGTTCTGTACCATTTTTTCGGTCAGAACTTTAAGTAAGGAATTTCGTTTAGGTTTAGACTCTATATTCCCTATGTTTTTTTTATTTTAGACTAGTAGTTTCGGAGATAAGGGTCAATTTTCGTATGTTTTCTTAAGGCGCTTAGTGTCGCCAACGACCTTGACCATACAAACGGTCACCGAGCAGCGCCTCGAAACACCTTCGAAATTGACATATTTCGATATTATTTAAAGAAAAATGTTAATTGATTTAGATATACTTTGTTGTGTTTAAAGCACAACATGTTATTTATTTTTAGGTATGTAAATATTTCCAAACGTCATAGCCGTAGACAATTAAAGCCAAAAAACACCATTCCATTATTATTGTTTTAAATATTGAAGTTTAACTCTTACAAAAAAATTTTTTTTAGGATTTGTTGTACTAGAATTGATAATTACTACATTATTTTTCTAACATTTTAGACCATCAGTAAACGAGCAGTAGTCTGTCGAAAATGCTCTTTCCAGCGGATTTGAGGATACTAACCGCCTTAAGAGGATCGTGTAGCTCAGCGTACGCAGCGAAATAGGTATTTAGAAAATCATATTCTGTCTCAAGCGCGCTCTTCCCACGGGCATCAGTGCGACAGAGGACACTGCAGCTCGTGAGTGTTCGTAGGTATGTTCTTCGTTGAAAATTGCGTTTTGGGGGAAAACGATTTACACCTACTAAACTATAACGAAACCTTATAATTTTGGTGTCAAACGTTTTAGCAGATTATAATCTACGTACGTACGTTTTGCTTTTTTTGAAATTTAGCTTTGTTTCTCAAATACAGACGGTTTACTACCAGCAAGTTATGAACCAAAAAAACCGAGATTTGAGGGGCTTATAACTTTTGACCTGTTACGAATTTTAAAAAAAGGAAAAAATACGTACGTAGTTTAGTAGTACGGCAAACCGCGGTTACCTACTGCGCGTGCGCGGTTACTGTCAAGTGACTCGCACATGCGCTTGTCAATATTTTTATAGAGTTTAATGTGGCTGTATAAAACATATCCTCTACCCTTTCTGCATTTTAAAAAATAAAAAAACAAAACTTTCGATATCGTTTTTGTATGAAAACTTCGGTAGGTACTGTAATACATTACGGTTTCGAAGTTTGACATATTATTACAGACGCGTGTATATAAAACATATCATTATGAAGTTTATATTGATTTTGTAATAGAGACTTTACGATATAAGAGTAGATAAAAATATATACATGTTTGTATTTCCTACAACGAGCCATTTCATTTTATTTCCCATTTTTTTTAACTTATTCCCCAAAATTAACCTTTAGAATTGAAATTCGATTATTTATGCTATATGTCCGTAATTGGGTCATCAATATATGTAACAAATTTCAACATTTTTCGTCCAGTAGATTCGGAGAAAATAAGCTGTGACAGACGGACAGACAGACACGTGAGTGGTCATATAAGGGTTTCAAATTAAATATTTCATCAAATAACCGTCTTCAAATTCAACGAAGAAATATTAAATTTTATAATGTATAGTGATGTCAACTAGGCAACTCGCTAAATGTCGACATTATCACCAGTGCTTCTGTCCACGTCCTGTAAGATAAAGGACTTGATGGTGGGTGACTTTATTTTGAGTGTGTCCATAAAGTTGACTGGAAAACCTATAAAGTATATAAAAGATACTGCGTTCGATACAAATTTTTATTTTATGCGAAAATCCGTATCAGCTTACTTTGTCCAAAGATAGTAAAGATTTTATATGTATTTTCTTTTGTATAGCTTTTCGTCTGTGGAGTTCATGTTAACTTTCATGGTCTTGAGTTTATACTAATATAAAAATAACTCTTTCAGTTTTTCCCAATTTATTTATTTTTTGGGGCAACTTTACCAGTTTTTCTTTACTTAAAAATATTTGCGGTCCAGCCGTTCTCATGTGATGCGCTTACCAACGAACAGCATTTAAATTTCATTTTCAAAAAGTACCATATAACATTTCTTCTTCTTTTCGGTGATTTGCCAATGTCAAGTATTATAGCCTTTAAAGTGTTTATACTTTATAGCCGATTAATCGGTATTTAAGATAATCCCGCCGACCGCGATATGTCTTATTAGTCGTCAACTAATCACAACCATCACAGCACGAACAGGATTAAACTGGATTCCACATCACGCCATGACGAAAACGCAAGCGTTCGCCGCCATGACCGGATGTGAAATTTTCTGCGGTTGCAAAAAATCACGTCTATCCGTTGCTTTGGTATGAAGACAATCAAACAAGCTATCGATAGCTTACCGCCCCGGCTTTAACCGTAAACTTTTTTTAAGCGCAATACACATAAAATAAAACATGGCCTATATCGACGGTGAAATATTTTTAATCGGTTCATTACTTTTCTTGTACAAAGAAACTCACACCATACCTATTCAAAAACTGAAAATTCTCTGTAAATTCCACTTGGAAAAGACAAAGACAAGCTACCCTAATATCTTTATATATTATTTCTGAAATACTGTTAAAGTTAATGTTAGATGCGCCATTTTGAAGATAATTTTTCCCGAAATGGCTCTAAACAAACAAATCAAAATTAAATGTTTCTTTTAAAATAAGACTACATTAATTATTTTGTAAAAGACATCTTGAACTACGATAATAATTTAATATTGACACCACTAAAGTGAGAAAACAACTTTTTTATAGTGTTCCTCCGGTTTTAAGTGCAATAAATTAGAACATGTCCTATATTGATTGTAGCTTTATAACAGCAAAATATTTTTTAAATCGGTTCATTAGTTTTCTTTGTACAAAAAAATTCACACTCACTCTTTTTAAACAAAAATTCACAAAAAAATCCTAGACTAAAGCAAAAAACTTGCCACCTATCTTGTTTAATATAGTCAACAGGCAAAATGTAGACATAGTTACCGTAACACCACCCTAAACCATTTGGACCTCTTGCTGAGTTTTTAATGCTTTTTAACAAAATCCCCTTTAATGACTCGCACATCCACCCTACAAATTATGCATCTACTCTAATACATTGAATTGTCGCAGATGGATCACAGTGCAATAAATACTAGACATTCGCCCTGACTTTGCACGTTAATATTCTATCTTTTTTTTGTCTCCCTCGTTTAGCCGATGGTATCTTAGATGGAAAAGCCTCTAAGTGGTTTGTTGGATTATGTAACATTTACATACGTCTCGTATTAAAATATTGGTTACTAGCGGACCCGACAGACGTTGTCCTGCCCAGACGTTGACTTGCCTGCATCCTACCCCTACCCCTATCCCTATCCCTACCCCTACCCCTACCCCTACCCCTACCCCTACCCCTACCCCTACCCCTACCCCTACCCCTACCCCTACCCCTACCCCTACCCCTACCCCTACCCCTACCCCTACCCCTACCACTAACTTTGGATATTGTTCATACAAAATACTAAAATCGCCATTAAAAAATGGGGTGGCGGTAGAAGGGTGAAAAATAGTTTACAACCTATTCTCAGACCTACCGAATATACACAAAAAACTTCATACAAATCGGTCAAGCCGTTTCGGAGGCGTTTTGTAACCAAACGGTGACACGAGAATTTTATATACCTACATAATAATATATAGATTAGTTCTTTATGGCCAAAGCCTACTACAGTTTTTATTGGCCTGTGCCAAGAGATATGAATTTTCTAATTTTAATTATTTAGGGTTAGGCGAGGGAGTTTACATGTCTCAATCATCATTTTGTATAATAATAATAACCGTTCATGTTTATTTTTAGGGATGATAAAAGTCATAGGGTTGAAACGATTAAAGCGGTTATTTCGTTCATTTAAAAGATAACTTAGATTGAATGACTGATTAATTTTTATATTTAAAAAACCACCTGAAATCTAAAAATTCCATCTAAATATACCTCAACAGAACTGTCCACTCGTTAGGTATAGCGTCACAAATACCATCGGCTAAACGAGGAAGCGTTCGTTGTCTTCCGCTGGTACCCTGGGACCGATAACACGGTGAAGAAGAAATCACCGGCCAAGTGCGAATCGGAGGAGCCCTCTTAAATATTTCTTTTATTCTAGTTTTTAGTATTTGTTGTTATAGCGGCAACAAAAATACATCACCTGTGAAAATTTCAACTGTCTAACTATCACGGTTCATTAGATACAGCGTGGTGACAGACGGACAGACAGACATTTGGGTACGGAACCCTAAAAAGAAAAAAAAAATTGTACTATCGGATGTTCTCGTGCTTCGGGGGGAACGTAAACAGCGTCCGCACTTCTTCTAAAAACAATAGAGACTTATCTAGTTATTTTAAGGAGACGCGTCATAGCTTTTATCCAATACAAATATGCTTCACGACATCTTAAATTACGCGATAACTATATATCTTAGTTTCGAAATTTAAATAGCTTTCGAAAGATAAATATATTTGACACAGCATGAATTTAAAAAAATATGAAAATCAGTTACACCTAAGTTTTATGAAGCCCTGAAAGTCATCAATTTCACGCGTATTTTCAACCGAATTTGCGACTCGAGTTCTCTTAATATATTTACTAATGTACCATTTTCTCGTATTTATCCTATAGACAAATTCAAATACTTTATGAACACATTACCTAAAACTTGCAATTTCTTACTTTTTGTAGAAAATACTGGAAGAGCATAATGTCGGTTTTGTGTAAGACCGATTTTTTTTGCGAAATCCTTCTTTCTCATGTTTCTGGTACGTGAATCTTGGCATATCTTATCCTTGATTATTTTATCGATTATTTTTGCAGTGTATCTCTCGAACAAAGTTTTAAAGAGATATCGATAAAAACCGCGCGGTTTACTTTGCGCTAACAAGCTTGCTCTCAAGTGTAGTGTTCAATATAGACAACTGGCGTCAAGAGGACACTGTTACATGTGGCTCTGGCTACACCACAAGTTATAAAGGCCGTGAAAATGTGTGTAAGATAAGAATTGCGAAATATATCTTAACATAGCTTTTGTTTAAAAAGTAGATATAATTAGAATTCACCTTTAAATTCATCCTACGCAATAGCGTGGGAGTTGTGCGTAAGTAATTTAGCTATACATAACTACATTAATTACTTAAGGAGATAAAGTTAGAGGATTATGAAGGAAACCCTGAGTTCAAGAGGTTTTTCAAGGAGATGAGGCTAAACCTAACGAGTGGCCAGTTCTGTTTCTTCAGTGTGAAAAAATTCAGTGACTCGTTCCTGTGTCGTACAGCCAAAAAGTGGAATGAACTTCCGGCGTCGGTCTTTCCTCCTTTCTACAACCTGGGGTCCTTCAAGCGAAGCGTGAAATGGCATCTCTACGGGCCCGGCATAGTGGGCGCGACTGGCGCACTGTATTATGACCTGCCAGTCGCGCGCATTCATGGACCAGCCACCTATGCTTAATAATGAGGCGGTGGCAAGGTCACATGTCGTCTTCTCTATAAAAAAAAAAGTATATTTAGATGGAAAAAGCTCTAAAAGTGGTTTGTCGCATTACGTTGATTATGTACATAAGTTTTGATTATAAAAACCCCATTGGTAGATAGCCGGAATCCGGGATCGAACCCGTGGTCTGCCTAGTTAATACCAGACGTCTTAACCACTCGGCCACCGACGCATTTTTTCCTCAGCTTTTCCATATAAACATAAGAAAAGCTAACCTAATCCTAAATGCACCCTTTAATATCCATAAGGGTGGTTTTCACACTAGGGGGTTGAATTCTGCGGTATCACTTAAGTATATCCCAAATCGATACTCTATAGGGGTGCTAAAACTAAATTATGTTTGTCTTGCACTTTTATTCCCTCTTTAAATGCAATAGGGGGATGACTTTTGGAGAAATAATTTGGGAAATTGTGACACACTGTCTTTTTTAGGTTTCCGTACCCAAGTAGACACTTGAAATTTTCACAGAGTGTGTATTACTATGGCCGCTATAACAAAAAATAATAAAAATAAAATAAAGTTAAACATTAAAGTGGTCTCCATTACCAGAAACATTTATTTTTTCGGTGTTCTTAGTATCTTTTTATCCCGAAAAAAATCTCACATCATTGGGAATTTTATCCCATTTAAAAAAATTTATCGGACATAGCCGGGTCGTAAAGCTATAAGTTCCTAGGGAACCTTAAATACTAATATTATTCACAGAATCTGATTATGCAACCTTGCTTCAAGTTATTAGTTAAAACTTGTGGATTAGTACCTATAGTCTGCGCCAAATTGTTTATAAGAACTTGTAAACAAACTATTTGCTATGTTGTCCAGTATTTGTTCCCAAACGGTTGTATGCATTTTAAGAAGATTTTTTAAATTTTTGCATAAAGGGATAACTGGGAAGCTGCCCGGACTTTATATCCTGGGAAAATATGTTATTCTTCCGGGAAAATGAAATTTTTAAGACGAGGAACGACTCAGATATTCTAATCGTAGGTCACGCTCTAAACTCGTGGTTCAGGCGCAACGATCACGTCATGCAAGACAACGACGGCGCTTTGTCCGTTCTTGCTGCAGAAGTGAGAAGGGCATAATGTATCGCTTCTCGGAATAAATGACGTAAGCGGCACATTACAAATAAATAATTTATTAAAAAACGATCACATGCAGGGAAACATCTCCTTAATCAATACTAGGTACTGAAATTACCTACAGATTTGTATTAATTTAAACGTAAATCCCTTCAGAGTAAGGTCGTATGACTAAAAAGGTGTTTTTGAAGAGGATATTTCAAAAAGTTATCGAGAAAATTTTCACCAATCATGTTTTCAGCCTACACAATACTAGATTTTCGATCGATCCTCTAGTTCACGATGCACAAATTGAATGTTCATAGCATTCGTAAAATTCGGGAATTTCAGTTCAGAAATCAACCGAAATTTTGGCGCAAAGCCGTGGCGGGATCGTTAGTGAAAACATATTTTGCTTATATAATAAATTATTTATTTAGCATAATTAAATAATGAATAAATTTTAATTTTAATGTTAATGCTCCCATTAATTTTAATGTTAATCTGCATTTGATTTAGAAAGAGTTCAGTTGCATTGTTAAAGGGAGCGCCATCTGTATTTTCTAGAAAAAGCACCTAAAAGCGTTCACCGCCGCCATACAGTCCACCGAAATCGACCACAGACTCGTCCAATTCTTGTACGCGCGGTCCACCATCCGTTTTCAAATCGTATTTGTGGTTAATTTCGATGGACACACATTCACACGCGATTGTTTAATCGAATCTTGTGTGTCTGTGTGAGTGAGTGAATTGCATGTGATCTAGATCGTATGATTTACATCGCTAATCTGTGGCCTGTTATCAATCTCGATCGTACGGCGGCCGGACCGAAAATTTTCTGTGAGATACCGGACCAGTGCGTGGGCTACTTAACAGTGCGCATACTTGCTACCGTTTTAGCGCTTTAGTGATAATTTTGGTCAAGAGATGGCATTATAGTGGACCACCGTTACGCGTAACGAAAATTTTTCTCTACCAAAAATATTGTTTACACATTTATCATATTCTATATAGGTCTGGAGTATAGGAGGCTTTAAATTCAATCTCCGTGAAAGATTCAGTTTTTCTACTTTTTAATAAAAACCTCACAGGGAGCTTAACTACGATTACGTTATTTCTGTTAGGATATTAATTCATATCTATAATCCGTGGGGTATACACAAACATTCACTAGCTGCGATTTACACGATGCCGTGGCGAAGTACTGACACATATGCGGCTAATGCTTGAAGACAACATTTCATTTTTGGGATATAAGAAAATTCGAAAACCTTTTGTTGATTATACTATTAGAGATAGATATTATGCTACCGCTAATCTTACTTATCTTAGTCTAAATTATAACCTTACATATATCATCACTAAAATCATCTGATGACATCTCATCGTCATTAACACTTTCGTCATCACTGCTTTCATCGACTTTTATTATGTCTTCGACTTTAAGAGGTCTTCATTCATCTTGAACCAAACTGTTCGTTATTAATTTTTATCATTTACCACCCAACCAGGTTTTTAACATACTTACCAAAATTTCTTTCACAGATCCCGTACACGCTCGTCGCCAACGTCCATACTACGGCCGCTACATAGGAAAACTAAATACATATGCTCACGCCGTCAACGGAACGGTATTTGCAGTGGATGAACATACCATTTTCCTAAAAGGATTCAACTATGATGGGCGCGGGCCTGCCACATTCTTTTGGGCTGGAGAGACGCCACAACCTTCCCCTGATGGTTTCATAGTGCCATTTCCTGATGACGACTATTCTGAAAGGTAATCTTATCTTATCTTACTTTTTTTTTATTAATTTTAATTATTTACACATAACAATATAAAAACCAAACATTAAAATAACTAAATAACCACGTGGAATAGTAGCAAGAATACTGGCTGCATTTCCCCGCTGAATCGAGATGCTGATTCGTTGAGCGAGGAAGGAGCCAGCCCTCTTGTCACCAGAAGAGATGATCAGTCATATCAGGATCAGGATATATCTTTAATAAACTTTTTGGCATTTGAACCCCACGGACCTAGAGTTTCGACACCAAACGGCACAAATTTGTAGTTTTCAATAATTGAACTACATTTGTTGGACTCTGCAATTTCCGCCGCAGCTCCCGCTTTGATTGCTGTTTCCCTGAGATGAGACGGGGCTAATGTGTCCACGCACGCAATGCCGGATTTAGAGGTCTGGAGGCCTCGGGGCAACAAAGAAGTGGAGGCCCCCTGGCCCCAAATTATTTTCCATTAAATATAAATATAGATGTTTGTACAAAGTACTGTAAAGGTAAAACGCGAAAAAAAATATCAAAGGAAAAGTTGTTTACTAGTGTTTACTAGTCTGAATTTGATTTTTTTCCAAATCTCTATTGTGGGGGCCCCTCTTTTGTGGAGGCCCCGGGGCTGTAGCCCCGGTTGCTCTCCCCTAAATCCGGCCCTGCACGCACGTAGCATTCCATACAAGGGCCCGACCTCGCTCCCAGGGAATCAGAGTCATTCCATCGGGTCTCTTGCCGTCTTCCAGGATTATTTCCGTTGGCTCTAGGACATCATCTTATCTTACAAATAAATTCAAAAAGTGTTCATAAACTTGCCACCTGTTTTGTTTAATATAGAGAACTGAAAAAAAGTGGACAATGTTACATGTGTCTCTGGCCACACCGCAAGATGAATAACATGAAGATGTGGTTGTTTTATTTGTGTACAAAATTAATACCAATTTCTAAGTTGCTATTATTATGATCCCGCCCCTGGTTTCGCACGGGTACAAAAGAACAATTTGAATACCTACATAAATACGCTTATAACTACTTATCTATTAGACATAGATATATTCCACCGACGACTTTATTGTAGATCATATTATTCTACACAATTCTTTTCTACACATTGAGATATAGGTACTAGAGGAGCTATAATAGACAAAAGGCATGCTTCATTTCTATAAAAAATAAAACTTAAGTTCGCTGAAGCGCTTGTTAGTCGCTAGTCGAGTAACCAAACGGTATAAACACACAGCGCTAGATCGCTTCTAGGATGTAGTTTTCTCGCGACCAAAAGGTCGAAAGCGCCGTGAATTTCATGGCGCTTACGCATTTCGTTCAACGTGCTACAACAACATGCTTAATATAGACTAACTACGCTTACAGAAAGGACATACCTAACAAGCTCATTTTGTATTTTTGTTTGTAATGAATAAAATCAAAACTACTGGACTGATTTAAAAAAATATTTCTAAATATATATATATATATATATATATATATTATATATATTGAGTAACATAAGTTTAATTTTATAATAGCGGCTTGCCCCGACTTCGCCCGGGGTAACATTTATATCCCCAAGTAAAAAACTACTGGACCGATTCTAAAAGTTCTTTCACCTGTAGAACGCTATTTATTGTATTTAAGGAAACTTACAGACTAAGAACGACTCATTAAATAGCTAACTAATATAATAACTAAGCCTAATACAGTTTCAACCTATCATATAATGTATACTGAATACCATAGGCTATATTTTATATTTCCTATTGTATATAATAGTTACCCCGGCAAAGTCGAGGCAAGCCGCTAGTTGTTTTTGTTGTAACTTGAGTTCTTCAGCATATTGAGTATAAGCAATATTTTCATTAGAAGAGAGCGTGGTGAAATGGTGACTGTTATGATTTAGTTACATGCCCTTAAACAATTTCACTCTTATTAATAAGTAATAATTAATATTCTGATCAGTTTTAGCTTCATGTTTCAAGCGAATTGTTGTATATTTGTTAATTATAGCCCATATCAAATGTATTCGGTGATTCAAAGTGCTCGGTTGATTAAAAGAATGAAATAAAGATGTAAATACTTCTTACTGGATAAAATGTTCTTTTCTGCTTTTGTTATGTATTTAATAATGTAATAAAAATGCAATGAACATAATATATAACTATGTTTCGATGGTAACCAGGTCTCTTCACTGCGGTTGTTTTGGACAAATTTTATCCATCTTTCTCTTGTTTCTTGGCTAGGGCGTGGAAACCTTCAATAGACAAAATACCACAAATTTCAATAACTATTTTATTACAAACTAGCAGTTTGCCTCGACTTCGTCCGGGGTAACAATTATATATCATATAAAACATAGCCTATTTTATTCAGTGATATTATAGCATTCTACTGGAGAAATACTTTTTTAAATTGGTCCAGTAGTTTCTTACTAGTGGATACAATTGTTACCCCGGGCGAAGTCGGGGCAAGCCGCTAGTATAAAATATTGCCTCCGTTACTCAGCGATAATAATACATTCTACTGGTGAAAAACATTTAAAATCGGTCCAGTAGTATTGAGTTCATCATTACAGACAAAAATAGAAAAATCTTTTCTCTTTATAATATTAGTGTAGAAGTGTAGATAACACATTACACAAACAATAATATCTGCGTAGAAAATTTATTGTATTATTTTCGCTATATACGGGAACGTCAAACAGTTCTACCTATTTTCACTTCTGAATGTTTTTAGTCTATGTCGAATGACACAACATGCGTCTGATAAATTTTATGTTCGTATTTAATTTTAAAATGATTATACCTAGTTACTTAACGGTGGAAAGTCATTCCTTTACACTTCGCCGTATTCCTTGAATTATTAGTGCAATATTTCAACACACACCACGGCATATTGTATGACTTTCAAATTTTTTAGATTAAAAACATTCACTAGCGTATAACTGCTCAACAGCTAGCAAGCGACTGTGTGAAGTGCGGCGCGATCGCCGCAATTGAATGGAACATAGGAGTGATGGGTAGCGTCTTCTCTAGTACCTATAACTCACTGTTTCTACATCACTTTATTAGATTTCTGACGAATTAGACAGCATACGCATGGCATACGCCATGAAAACTCGCTGGGGACTTTTTTCTCGACTTGATTTACTTATACTGTTCATGCACAGCTCCTGAACACGAAAGATTCATGTTCAATACTCGAAAACCTTTCCGGTGAATCAATTAAAACCGCAACAAAATCCGTTCAGTAGGTTTTGCGTGAAAATGGCACAGACAGACAGACAGACTCGGCAGGGGACTTTGTTTTATAATGTCTATATTAATAATTTCGTTTAGGGGTACGGTAGACTTGATTCAAACGCATAGGTACCAAATTGTTAAGAAAAAAAATCGTATAATCCCGTAATTTCAATAAATACATAAGTGCAAATTTATTCATTAATGCTGTCAGAAGCAATTTTCAATGTGACAGTAACGTTTGTTTGAATCAAAGAATAGAGTGGGCATTGGGTAACGTTTATTAACGCCATGGACTCCAAAGACAGGTCTTTTTATATAATTATTCAATTCATATAATTATCTAAATAATACAGTAAAATTATTTACAGTAAAGAACACCCCGAGCGAAGCCGGATTTGTATCTAGTTATTATATATTATATACGTGCGTGACTAGCGACTCGCCCCGAATTTTAATATCACCCGATCCCGTTGATAAAATAAGTTACATTGACATTATTGGTTACTGCTCCGCTCCCAAAAGACGTAGCGTGATATTTTATACACACAAACCTTTTTCGTGAGTGAAAGCCGTATCAAAATCGATTCAGTACTTTTTGAATCAATTGATCTCAAACAGATATACCAACATCCATTTTTAGGGTTATGTATATCTCCGATGAAAAAATGCAAACCCTTAGGATACTGTCTGTCTGTCCGTCTGTCAGAGCTTGCTGTGCATCATTTGACATTTCAATATTTTTTTTATAATTTTAAAATATACGAAAATTGACCGTTACGTTAAGGGGAGGCCCTTGGCTCCGAAACTACAGAGTCTAAAATTTTAAAAAAATACGAGTTCTGACCGTAAAACTTGGCCAATTATTTTTAATTTCAACCCCTAAGAGGGTAGGAGGCTTCAAGAGTTTGTATAGAAAAAAGTCTTGTTTTCGTTGGACTTACCTACTTCAAACTTCGTATTCTTCTTTTCTGCCTACCCCTTTGGGATTAAAGCGTGAAGATATGTATGTTACGAAGGGAAAAACACAATGGCATCTAACCCCATAATTATTACCCCACGTTTAATGGATGTTACATGTTACTTATACAAAAAACCCATTAGATAAAATCAAAACTATTAAAAACACGATTTTTTTTAATGTGACTAGAAGTTGCCCACAGCTTTGCTCGTCTTTAATAATATTAACAATAAAGCTGAAGATAAACGAGGGAGACTAGGTCTTCCGCTGGGTACCCTGGAACGGGAGCTGTAAAGCAACTCGTGAAAAAAAAAAAAAAAAAAAAAAAAAGCTGAAGATAAGTTTGAACGCGATAATCTCTGGAATTAGGTAGGTACCTTTATTTATTTATTTAATTAAAATTTACGCATTCGGATTTGAAAAAAATATTTTTGCATTTGATAGCACAATTTTTGATGAAGGTTATAGGCTATATAAGGCTTATTAAGGCTCCTATATCCATATATATTTTTCTTAATGACTCTTGGTTTTTTTTTCAAATTTCTTCACGGGTTTCCAAAACTCATCTTTGACAGACAGACGCAGTTGGATAAATTTATACAAAAATCTGGTCATTACCAAAGCAGAAGTTCCCGAAACCGTGTTATGGTTCCAGGGTACCCAGCGGAAGACCAAGTCTCCCTCCTTTATCCGATGGTCATTGTGAGGCTATATACCTAACTAATGGCCAGTTCTGTTGAGGTATATTTAGATGGAAAGCCTCTAAGTGTAGTTTGTAGGTTTTTTTTCCATCTATCACAATTATAGTGAAGTTATATAGGACCGTACTTGTATATCCACTATGAACCCTGAATTTTTCATCAAAATCTGGATTTGATGAAATCTGGTTCCATGGCTCAGTTTTTTTGTATAAATTTATCCGACTATGTCTGTCTGTCTGTCAAAGATGAGTTTTTGTAAGGCAATCGAATACAAAATTGGTCGAGCGTTTATATCTCATACCTACCATTCATACTTGTTGGGCAATTGTCTAAAAGTGGACATTGTCACCACTGGTCACGCTACAGAATATAAAGGCCGTCATGGTGTGTTTGTCATTTATCAAAACATGCATATCATTGCCATTAATGAGTATTGTCAAACATATTTGTCTTATTAAATAAACAGGAAAAGCACCCTCTTATTTTTTCCTTTGTGATTGCTTCCCTTTCTTTTATCTAATGAAAGGAATTGAGGGCAGTAGAAGCTTTATTTACTTATTCCTTTTTTTATTATTCACGGTTTGCCTTATAGCTCCCGGAACCGTTGCTGGCCCCAGGGTACCCAGTGGATGACAAAGTCTTCCTCATTTAGCCCGGTTTGTCGTATAATGAGATTTTTCATTATAAAAACCCATTAGTAGTGGGCATCGAACCCGCGACTTTTCAGTTTATTTATTCCTTATCTTATACTAATATTATAAAGAGATAATGTTTGTAAGTTTGGATGTAAGTGGTAATCTTTTACCATCTTTAATTTGGTCGGCCTCGTCCTCGACTTCCACTAGGACCTGCCCATATGGTTGTTCTTCTTGCTCAACTGCCATCAGTCCAATTTTTTGTGCATATATTTTCGAGAAATTGACAGAAGACTCACCTGGCAAAAACACAAATTCACTAAAAGAAAACAACTTGGACTCCAGCTTCGTAAAATGTACTGGCTGATTGGTCGAAAGTCTGAAATGTCCCTGGACAACAAACTTATACTATACAAATCGATCATCAAACCTATATGGACCTATGGGATTCAACTATGGGGAACAGCATCTCACTCCAATATTGAAATACTACAAAGATTTCAAAATAAAATACTGAGACTAATAACAAATGCTCCTTGGTATGTGACGAATGAAGCCCTTCATCGCGACCTCAGAATCGTGACAGTCAAGCAGGAGATATCAAATCAAATAATATCTTACAAAATTAGAATACAGAAACATTCAAACGCACTGGCCAATGTTCTCATGGACAGGACATCCAATCCGAGAAGGCTTAAACGCAAAGTTCCTCAGGACTTGATTGATATAGAGAACAGGGTGTGTAGAGATACTAGAAGTCCTAGTATGGGATCATACGACTCACCTATTACTAAATGTCCCATTGAGAGACAGATCGTAATATTCAAAAATTGGAAAAAAAAAAATATTTTCGAGAAATAATTTTAATTACATTTCTAATTAAAATTATTTCTCGAAAATATATTTTTTTTTCCAATCTTTGAATATTACGATCCATTTATGGGCCATTTACATAATACTTTGCATACGATTTTTAAACCCATCACAGACTCGGCGGATAATTCACAGAACATTTTCTGTACATATAGTGCGTGTATATGTGTGTGAGGCCAGCAGTCCGAGATCATAAATCCCACAGATTAGTAATGTACGATAAATAGAGTAGAGCGAGTTTGCCGGTACACTCACTCTCGGCCTGTTATATTTACTAATCTGTGGATTTTAATTATTTAATTAAAAAAATAAAAATAACCTTGGCTTTTTGTTAGTAACTGAGATACGGGGGCATTCCGGCATCGAAATCGACCACAGATACCATAATTTGAAAACTTATGCACATAATTTGACAAACCAACACTTAGAGGCTTTTCCATCTAAAAGTATACCTCAACAGAACTTTAGGTATATAGCCACACAAATCCCATGTGCTAAACGAGGAAGACTTGGTTTTCCGCTGGGTACCCTGAAACCGTAACCATATGGCAATCCGTGAAGAAAGAAAAACAATTTAGGATGAAAGTTAATATAGGCTCCACGGACGTTTTTTTAACTATATTATCTTTATTATTATTTTTTATATCTAAAATGTATTTAATTTGATTTCAGAGATCCACCAATATTGACTGGCCATGTAAACAGTAATATCATATTGAAATTACCAAACGGGAAACGAATAAGAGACATCAGATGGCTGAGTGTTTGGTGTAGAAGATTTACTGTAAGTATTCTCTATATACCTTACAGATCCCCATGTGGGTATCTACCAATAGTCCCCAATCTCAGTGTGGCCAGATGCAATTTCTAAAATTTCCCTTATCTTTATTTACACAAACGGGTAAAAAAACACAACAATTTTAAAATAAAACTAAAACTAAAAATTCAAAATATAATTTTCCAGGCCTTTTTTTCCTAATTATTATATAATCGGTTCGAACCCGGCCATTTTTTTATAATTAAAACTTATGTACATATCTAAATATACCTCAACAAACCTGGCCACTCGTTAGGTACAGCCTCACAAATACCATCAGCTAAATTATAGGTACATATAATTACACTTTTAAGTTTTGTTTGCGCAAACAAACTTAAAATTACTGAACCAATTTGAAAATTTGTTATTGTTATAGTAAGTTATTCCAAAGGTTTTAGGTTAATATTCTAATAACTCTAAAGGTAGGTAGAATATGTTATTTTTTCTCATTACTAAATTTAGTAGAAATCTATACAAATAATATTCTTTATAGTTTGTTTGTTTCAACGCGCTTATCTCTGGAACTAACAGTCGGATTTGAAAGCCCAATTCATAAGCAAGGTTATAAGGCTATATAACATCACGCTACGACCCAAAAAGATCAGAGCAGTAACCATTGACGCGGCTGCAATCGAAAGTCACAGCTAGTAATAAATAAAATTGAAGTGTCTGTCTGTGATTTAAAAAAATCGATATTTAGAAGTTTCAGAAAATTTTTAAAAAGTGCGTCGGTGGACGTCTGTTATTAACTAGGCAGACCACGGGTTCGATCCCGGATCCCGGCCATGTACATACCAATGGGTTCTTATAATAAAAAATCTATGTACGTTATCCGACAAACCGTACAAAAAGGCTTTTCCACCTACATACCTCAACAGACCTGGCCACTCGTTAGGTATAGCCTTAAAAATCTTCGGCTAAGTGAGGAATAGTTAGTCTTCCGCTGGGTACCCTGGGAGCTGTAAGACAACGGTTCCCGGGAGCTGTAAGACAACCCGTGAAAATAGGACTAGGCTGGAGGTCTCTTTTATCCCGGAACTTTTCTATGCGTGTGAAACCGTCTATTTAAGCTAGTCTAATATAAAAAGCTATAGTTGTAGAATATATAAAGAGAACCGATATCGCTTTGGGTAAGCGTAACGAGATGTTAGTTATCGATCGTGGTATATCGCGCATGCTCCTATTTTCCCGCCAAAACGTAGCGTAATACGCTTTGTTTGCATTCCGTTTGGGAGTCTCGGCACGTCACGGGTCAGGGTTGCCAACTCAATTGTCAACATTTTCTTTTGGTTAACCTTTAAAAAAGATTTTCATTTTTCTTCTTCTTCTTCTTCTTCTTTCTTCACGGGTTGCTTTACAGCTCCCGAAACCGTGTTACGGTTCCAGGGTACCCAGCGGAAGACCAAGTCTCCCTCGTTTAGCCGATGGTATTTGTGAGGCTATATCTAACGAGTGGCTAGTTCTGTTGAGATATATTTAGATGGAAAAGCCTTTCATATTTATTATATTATTGCTGGCGGACCCGGCAGACGTTGTCTTGCCTGCACTACTCCTACCCCTACCCCTACCACTAACTTTGGATATTGTTTATACAAAAATACTAAAATCGCGATTAAAACATGGGGGGTGGGGGTAGGAGGGTGAAAAATAGTTTACAACCTATTCTCAGACCTACCGAATATACACAAAATCATACAAATCGTTTAAGCCGTTTCGGAGGAGTTTGGTTACAACAATTTTATATATATTATATATAATATTATATATTAGATATATGATAAATAGATAGATTAATTTTAAAATCATTTACCTATTTGTATTATAGAATTGTAGCACGTTTTCCAGTAATAATCCATTTTCAATAACAATTTCCATACAAATTTGGTTAAATTAGTCAATCTATCACCCTTCCCCATTATTTTGGGGAAGGGGAGTGTCGCATATTCAACGCCATTTATTATTTCTCTAAAACGGTGGGACATTTGTTACGCTGGCAACCCCACGATTGCATGGGACTTTAATCTGCTTTTTAAGCTAATGGATATTGAAATACTAGATGCTGCCCCGTTTTTGCCCGAAATCTTTTGATATCCTATTCATATCATAAATGATATAAGTACTGCAATGTGAAAGGCAGACACATTGCGTCGTCTAGATTAAGTTTCAGTGAAGTTATTACTATTATTATTTATGTCATTAGAAAAGAAAGAAAAAATGATGTTATGACTAAAATGAGGAAAAGTAGTTTACGCTGGTTTGGACACGCTGAAAGAAAATATTTACTAAAAAGGTTTATATGGCTGAAGTGAAAGGAAATCCTGGCAGAGGACGACCTAGGTGTACTTTTATTGAAAATATAAAAAATGTATTTATCGATGGCAATATTAAAAGTACTACACACAATCACCGAGCATGTATGAAAGATATGATGAATATAAAAGAAGCGAAAGAGGTATGTCAGGATCGTAACAAATGGCATTCGATTGTCTCTGCCTACCCCTCTTGGGATAAAAGGCGTGATGATAGATATATAGATAGATATTATTATTATGTAAGTTCACAGGCAACATTCCCGGTGCTTTGTAAGGCTTGCATGGGGACATAGGTCCAACAGGTAGAGGCCCTCTAAAGTGTTGAGGCTAGCACCCGTCGAGACCTATTTTTGATTGCATCAGAGCCAATGCGCTCGCAGACAGGCCCCGTCAGGTGCCTGGACTCTTGCAGAAATGAAATTAAATTAAAATTGGGCTATTGTTTTTGGGTGTTAATTGGATCAGTTTATCAAGTCTATTGGTTGAGATAACTGCACCTACCGGTATCATTTATTTCATCATTATTATTACTATTGCTGAAAGCTTAATTAAAATTAATTTAACCGTTTCGGATCTTATTCTGGACAAACATTGAGACAGGCAAAAAATACACTCTATTTGTATTTATCGGCCCCGCCATTCTCCGGTGTTTTTTTTTAAATTTTACTAAAAAAATGATGGCGAAGGATTTTAGGGATAAAAGTAGACTATGTGACACACCAGCCTCTAGCCATCCTTCATCATTTTCCTTTATCTCTCAAAAAGATTACGTCTATCCGTTGCTTTGTTTTGACCAGTTTTCTGTGGTTTTGACATTAAAGAAGAACAAACAACCAAACTTTCGCATTAAGGGCCCATGGTCAAGGTCATCTTGTATCTGTCAAAAATATGGCAAATCTCAGTTAATCCTGGAAGGGTGAGTTTATTTATACAACATTTCCTTACCACGCAATTGATAGTTAGATAAGTATTTTAAATTGGATTGAGCCATATTTATTATTAAGAGTTCTAAATAGCCATAGTTTCCAAAATGCAAAAGCAAGGTTCGTTTTGGAAACTATGGCTATTTAGAACCCTAAATAATAAAAATATCGTTCAATACAATTTAAAATAATAACTGTCAATTGTGCGGTAAGGAAATGTTGTATAAATAAAGTCAGATACAAGATGACCTTGACCAACGGTCCTTAACATTAGTTAGGATACAAACACCAAGTCTCCCTCTTTTAGCCGATGGTATTTGTGAGCCACTCGGGCACTTTTATTCCATTTTTAAATTTTATTTATTTTCCAGGTAAACTTTGCCGATGTATTTATATCACCAAATCTCGAGCCTCCGAGACCTCGAGTGCTGCCGGAATTCAAGCGTTTGGCGCACGGTTTGCGGTCTGGCAACATTAGCGTGTTGGATGAGAAGACTATTTATATACCGAACTTGCATTATGACGGCGCTGGGCCTGACGCTTACTTCTGGGTGGGGAATGGGCCTGAACCTGGACCATTTGGTACTAAGGTGAGAATAAAATGGTACTATTGCTAATTTTTTTAAAGGAGTCGATAGCCTAATTGGTCGAATGTTGGATTTAAAACCGAGGGACACTTATTCTAAAATTTCTAAAAATAACAAAATGATACAATTAGGTCCATTATGTGCAGCAACAGGGTTGCCACCTGTTCTGTTTAGGACAACTGGCAAAAAGGATACAGTTTTCACCCCCACACCGTCGACACGTTCTGCATACGAACGAAAAAAATCAATGACTCGTTCCTGTGTCGTAGGTACTGCCAAAAAGTGGAATGAACTTTTCGGCGTCGGTCTTTCTTCCTTTCTACAACCTGGGATCCTTCAAGCGAAGCGTGAAAAAGCATCTCTAAGGGCGCGACTGGTGGACTGTATTATGATCTGCCAATCGCGCGCATTCATGGACCAGCCACCTATCAGGCGGTGGCAAGGTCACATGTCGTCTTCTAAAAAAAAGTTTGCCCTGTCAAGTGCTACTGGTGTCTCTGGCCATACCGCCAGATATGAATGTCGTGAAGAAGTATTTATGAGTTACTAGGTTTCCGCCCCGTCATCGCATAGTTACCTAAAGTTAAAAAATTAAGATTAATCAAATCGGTTCAGCCGTTCTCAAGTGATGGGCTTACCAACGAACATTTCCATTTATAGGGATCCACACCCAAATGGTGGAAACGCAAACCCTATTACTAAGGCTCCGCTGTCTGTCCGTCTGTCTGTCACAGGGCTGTATCTTTTGAACCGTAACAGGTAGTTTTCACGGAGTGTGTATTACTATGGCCGCTATAACAACAAATAATAAAAATAAAATAAAGTTAAAAATGAAAGGTGGTCCCATACAAGAAAAGTGTTTTATTGGGGGTTTTTTTTGGAAATACATTCAAACGTCTAACTAGTAGGTATAACTAAGTATATAATAATGCATACTCTTAAGTAATAACAAAAAATAACAAATAGTAAAAACCGGCAAGTGTGAGTTGGACTCGCGCTAATTTGTTCCTGCGCCATACGGAGCGTCAAACTTGGTCATGGTCTGATTAGTGCATACTGTTGGTTTGACACTTTCTTTTTAAAATTTCAGGTACCAAATGAAATGGGGTCCTTACACCCTCTACGCGGATACCAAGGAGAAGATATAGAGATACAGTTACCTCCAACTATGACTGTTTATGACATAGACTGGTTGGCTGTATGGTGTGTAGCATATAAACATAATTTTGGTCATGTCTACATACCAAAAGACCTGGACGTCCCACCTGCGTTGGGCCAAACTAAAATTACCGTGAGTTGTAGCATTAGGAAAATGCCATATTTTGTTATTGTTTGGGAGTTTATGTTTTTAATTGGAAGAGGAGCAAAATTTAAAGATATTTAAAAAGCCCTTTAGCACTCAGGAATATCGTAGCTTTCTATTCGTGAAATAATTTTTAAAATCGGTTTTGTTGTTTGAGAGATTTAAACTTACAAACTTTACTTCTTTATCGATGTATGGATGTGGATGTAGCAATAGAAGTATAAGCAAAGATCTAGAGAATAGCATAATATCCCCTCGTTTTCAATGTAGGTACATAAGCAAATGACAATCACGGATTCAGTTGTTATTTATCCTATTGTCAGGCTTAATATCAAAGTTCAGGACTCTACGTCGCGAATCGTTCGAGTTGTGTTAGCTATATCGTCCGCTTAACTCCTAACTCCTGGCTAATACATTTATCAAATATTCTTCTTTTATTCCGTCGCCTTCTGACAGTCCTCGAAAGCTGCAAACCCAGCAGGCAGGAAACTAGCAGAAGAAAAAAATAGTTCTGTTGTAAAAATCCTTATGTTCTGCAAGTTGCGCGCATTCATGGACTAACCACTTTATTTAGTAATTTTCAACGCAAAAATAAAATGTAACGCATTAGGACATTAGGACATAATATATTATCACTCGAGCTGTGGAAAATAAAATCAATGGTTGGATTTAGAATAAAAATTATTGCAATAATACTTTGAGTATTTAAGACTGGAGACGGGAAGAGTTAAATCACCGAACAATTTTTTCTGCCAATTTTGGCGGGAGGGGAGGTAAACGTCTAGTACTAGCCCCTGTACCACTGTATTTTTCTGTCGTTTTATTGTCGCAACGGATTTTACGTTATATGATGATTATGTTAAAATACAAACATAATAATTATAATTAATGATTGGAAACACTATGTTTCAGCAAGTTTGACGTCCTAGATCGCCTTTCCCATTTAAAACATCACAATTAACTATTTTCCTAGAGCTCTGTCTTGCAACACTAAACGATACCAACAAAATCTAAGGTTACTTATTACTGCGCACCTGGTCAGTTTAACTGGTCAAAGGGGGAAAAATTGGCGAAAGGGGAAGCCCGTCTATGGCCCCTCCATAGGCTTAGTACTCTATGCAATAATAAGATAGCAATCTTCAGTAAATTATATTCATTTTGAAGAGAAAACCTTTTTGGACTCGTTGAGCGATTTTTGGTAGGGGAAATCTTATAGGTAGCGACTTGTGTTTGCGACATGCTTTCGGCATATGACTATGGATTACCCGGCCTGAGAATATCTGGGTAGGAATTCGTGTACTGGCTTCTGCGTATGCCTGGGTCGGGCATGTTTGGCTGCGCATTTATGGCCCCGGACATATATCTGAATAATAATACCGCGAGATCTTTCGTTCTGGCTTGAAGGCCAAAAACGACGGAACCGCACCAATGACCATCCAATGAATGCCCAGCCCAACGGAACGAAAGATGTCGCGGTTCAAAACTTAAAACTTTTGGTTAAAAAGGTAGAATTACTTGTAATGATTTTATTTTGTTAAGGCATTTATTAACATTTTCATGCTTTCAGTCAGCCATTGGACTTTTAACGGATTTATAATATTTTTCCTTTCAGAGAAAATATACTAAAGCGCCTGTGAAAATTATTAACCCAACGACTCATAAACTTTCATGGCCATTTTTTAATTGGTTTTCTTTTTAATAATAACAATATTGTCTATATTTTTTTTATTATTATTGTATATTAACTTATTATTACTAATTATAAAATTACTAATTGTATGCCTTTTAACATGTTTTCTCTGCTTTCCTATGGATTTCTATACTAGCCTCCTTGGTGGTATAACCCGGTATGTAAACTTTTTTACTGTATTCTAAAAATTAAGAATAATATACTTAACCGAACTTCAAAGAAGGAGGTTCTCAATTCGTCGGAATCTTTTTTTTCAATGTTTCTCGATTATTTAAAGACACGACCGATTTGGATTATTTTTTTTGTTAGAAAGAGTATACTTTCCAGGTGGCCCCATGGTCCCATGATGATAGGATCCTGGAGAAATCGAGAACTCTTCAAATTTTATAAGCACACTCGAAGCGATTTGAGATTTTTTTTATAGACTTGTTCAACAACCTTGCCTCCTGTTCTCTTTATTATGGAGAACTAGCAAAAAGTGGACACTGTTACTAGGGTCTCTGGTTACACCGCAAAGTATAAAGACGTTGAAGATGAGAGAATTTTTTAAATAATAATATTTAAAATTATACAACGATTTAGGTATTTACCCTAATTTTTTTTTCTTGACCATTGCCTAGGAGTATGGTAATATTTTTAATATTCATATAATTTTCTTTAATTTAAGATATAATTATATTTTTACATAGATATTGTGTTTTAATATGCTATATTTTCAACAGACGAGTACAACAACGTCCCAATCCCCTAGCAGCGATAAAAATATTAACTGCAAGGAATTGTTAGATAAAAGGCTACAAGTTATATGGGAGATACAGGTAAATTGTAATTTTAACTGATTTACAGACAATGTATGCAAATACATACCTTACAACTAATGCTGTTTTAGTTGTGTGTGATATAAAGCGTATTGACCGCATCCGGAACGATGTCATTAGAGACGAATGCGGAGTGAAAGATGGTGTTGTGACTAAAATGAAAATGTGACAAAAGTTTACGCTGGTTTGAACACGTTGAAAGAATGAAGGATGAAATATTGGACTAAAAAGGTTTATATGGCTGAAGTGATAGGAAATGCTGGCAGAGAACGATCTAGGAGTACTTTTATTGAACATAGGTATAAAAAAATATTGATAGAAGGCAATGTTAAAAGTACACACAATCTCCCAGCATGTATGAAAGGTATGATGAATATAAAAGAAACGAAGAAGAGGTAGGTATGTCAGGATCGTAGCAAATGGCATTCCATTTGTCTTGGGATAAAAGGCGTGATGATAGATACATAGATATACTTAATAGAAATAAAATAATCACATAATAATGTTTTTTATCATTTATTTTCAAATTACTTTTTTCAAGCGAAAGTTATGCAGGCAAAATAGCAGGTAATTTAGACACTTTTCGTCACTAAACTAAACATTATTTTTCAAGAACATAAAGTAAGTATTTGTGATAATGTGAAATAAATTGTGATCAATATTATTGTTCAGTTGTGTTTTCTGACACTTTTATTCATGTAAGTGTAAATCAGGCCTTGCTGTCTTTTAAAATATGTACCTATTCTCGTTATAAGGAATACCTACACTTATTTTTTATAATTTTAAAATGCATAGCTTAAATTATATTAAAGAAAATATACGAACATTTACTGTTCGCCCCCCCCCCCCCCTTTTCTCCGAAGTTACCGAGTCTAAAATAAAAAAAAATAGGGAATATAGGCCCTGTCTTATAGTTTTCAGGAAAACCTAACCTAACCTAACTCCGAAATTACTAAGTATAATAAAGTCACCATCTCACTTATTTATTCCAAACCCTAACTGATCATCATAATTGTCCCCCAGGATAACCATATCCAAATAACCCTGGCTGCAAGACTTCGCCCAGAGCAATACATGGCGTTTGGACTTTCTGGCGAAGATGGAAGACCCAAGATGCTGGGAGCTGATGTTGTCATAGCCTATTGGGATGCTAGTATCGAACAACCTAAAGTTGTAGACTATGCTATAACGCATTTAGCTCAGTGTGATGGAGATAGAGGCGTGTGCCCTGATGAAAAATTGGGTGGCACCAATGATGCAGTTTTGAGTGAGTGTTTGTTTTAAGGAGACGCGTCATAACTTTTATACCATACAAATTACATGCTTCACGACTTCTTAAATTACGCGATAAATTAGTTTAGAAATATGTGTGAATGTAAAAAAAAAGAAAAATTATGAAGCCCTGAAAGTCATTAATTTCACCCGTAGTTTCAACCGATTTGGCGACTTAACTCGAGTTCTCTTAATATATTTACTAATGTACCATTTTCTCATCTTTATCCTATAGATAATTTCACGTACTTTATTACAACTTGCTATTTCTAATAGTTTTTGTATAATACTGGAAAGCATATGTCCGTTTTGTGTATTTTCGCAAGACCGATTTTTGTGAAATCTTTCTTTCTCATTTTTCTGGTACGTGAATCTTGGCCTATCTTATCTTATCCTTGGTTATTTTATCGATTATTTTTGCAGTGTATCTCTCTAACAAGTTTTTAAAGAGTTATCGACAAATTTTAAAAGTAATTTTTAAATGACTTCAAAAAAGGAGGTTCTCAATTCGGCTAATTGTTTTGTTGTTACGCGATATCTTCGTTAATTGTGAACCGATTTTGATGGTTTCTTTTTGTATATGAAATTGATTCCATCCTGTTATATCTTATCTTATCTTTCAGTATCAGGTCATCAACAATATGGTGTTACCACAATAACGTACAGAAGACCTTTGGCAGCATCAGACTATCTAAGTGACAAAGAAATATTAAGAACCAGGAGTCAATCAGTCATCGCAGCTTTTGGACCTCTAAACTCAAGAAATGAAGCTAATGCCCACTCCTTTATGGATACTACGAGGAAGGATGTCAAAATATTTTTTGCTTCTGAGGTAAGTGCATAACATATTCGAGTTAAGTAAAAAGAGCGCTGGCGTTCAGGTTTTCAGCATGTAGGTATTAAGGCAGTTCCCGTAGCAAAACCGTATTTATAGTAACGACCTATTACGTGCATCTACTTCATACTTTGAAGTCCTTTTTATTTGCGGTTTACACCAATGAACGGACTTTAATTTTTTTTATACAACCTATTATTACATAATCTTCTATAATATAAAAATGTATCGCTGAATTTGTTGCTAAGCGCATATCTCGAGAGCAGCTGAACCGATAGGGTAGGGGTAGGGGTAGGGGTAGGGGTAGGGGTAGGGGTAGGGGTAGGGGTAGGGGAAGGTTTAGGTATAGGGTATATTTTATTTTGTTCGTAAATATCCACGGGCGAAGCCGGGGGCGGAATGCTAGTTTAATAATAAAAATACTAAACCACATACAAATTTCAGAAAGAGGGGCGGTACCTAAGTACCTACACTATCGCTTCTCTACTCACACTTAGCGTATTCGACATAAGCGGCTGAAGCTCCATGCTATTCATATTCTCAAGGCCGTTTGGTACAGGGAGCCCCTTAAGTTGAATCGATCAACTTTAAAATTTTGACTGATATTTTCCTAATTTCACTGGAATAAAGAAGAAAACCAATGAAATCCAGTGTTACCAACGAGGTCATGAGTACCCATGCGAAGTAGGCGCGAGTCACTAGTCTCTAGTATATTTTGTAGTACGTACAATATACCGTAAATCAAAATTGTATTCGTGCGAATAGTATATTTCTTGCACTATGTTTTTTTTAGTAGGGTATTGACTGTCGTCCAATTTCTACCAAATTATAAAAACATATTTCAGGCTGACAACACTTGCATTGGTCTCGCGGAATTGGAAGTAGAGGGACCTAAACCTTGGCCACAACGAGTCATTAGTCAGGTGACTAACTTTACAGCAAGAATTGGCCCTGCAGGCGGTCGAAGAGGATATACTGCACTAACAGGTATAACTTTCACCAAATAAGCTGAGCCGAAAAGTATCACGAGGTTAGACTGCGCTCCATACATAGAGTCTGCTGTCTAATAAATTGTATCGTTATATAATTATTCCATCCATGCGTGCATGTGTTTATACAGACTATAAAAGCTTTATAGACATGTTCACTAAGTGGATGAATATTGTTTTGATAAAACAAATTCAGGGTCAGATTACAAATATTATACGTCCAAACACAAACGACAAACGTAATTGTATCATCATTTGATTTTTTATTTTATTTTATCGCATAGAATAGAAAATACAGGTTTTATAATTATTACAAAATCAAGTCGGGGTCACCCATTTAGTTTGTCTCAGAATTAAGATAATAAAATTGTTATTTTGATTAAATGCTTTTATTTATATTATGACAAGAAATACAATTACAATCAAAATATAAAACTGACTTTAGTTATTTTCTAAACGTCTAACAGACAGCTACACTAAACTTCTTCGGTACGGTATTAGTAGGTATATGGCGCAAAATTACAACAAATACTAAACTTCTAAATTCCAGGTCATCCATCTTGGGGCATTGCCTGGTACATTAACGACCAACTCATACCTGAAGTATATGTGGAAAGAGGGAAGACTTATTATTTCAGTGTTGAAGGAGGGGACGATAGTAAGAACCCAGCTAAGTAAGTGCACCTATAAACATTTTTGATCTTGTTATCATTGAAACTATTTCGCCCCAGCTTCGTCCGTGGAATTTTGATATCACTGTTGGTAAGCAGTTATTTATGGGCATTTTTTAAATTATCTTTAAGATATCAAAATGAAACAAAAAGTAGATTTGTGGCGGGTAACACCATAAATCAAATTCCTTGGAGGTTTGAATATTATAAAAAGTAAGATATACGATGGGCTTCTGTTTTTAGTTGAGGAGTATCATCTGTCTAGCTCACAAACTCACAAATCACAATATAGATATTAATTTAATCTGATTATAATTATGTTATATCCTGTGACCTGTGTAAATATTTTGTAAATAATAGTAAATAATTAAATACTATAGTTTCATCAAAATCCATTGAGCCGTTTTGGAGCCTATTCTGGTAAAACAATGGGCCTGATGGTATGGTTATCTTTTATCTATGCTTCTAGGACCTGACAGACACTCCAAATTAAAATGTAGAATTTTTGCTATATAAAAAATATGTCCAGCATTGCTATAGTAAAAAATTTTAATCTTTTGGTAGCTTTTTCTAAAATTGTACATATTTAAATTAAAAGGAAACACGGCTATTTGATTGGATTTATAATTGCTTTTTTGTGGTACCTACTTACCACTAAATGGAATATAAAAAACTATTTATGCTTATTTTACTCGTACAAAAATATTTATAGGTTGCAGTAACGTTAGGTAAATCATATTTTTGCTTAACTCTACAGAATACAATTTTTAAGCAAGTTTTTTATCCATATTCGTTTTTCTTTTTAAGGTTTCACCCATTCTATATCAGCGATTCCTCTGAAGGTGGTTTTAGTCAAAAAACTCCAATCGAAAAAAGAAAACAGCGAATATTTGCTGGTGTTGCTTATGACAGTGAAGGATATGCTTATCCTACTGCAGGTAAAGTTTTTTAAAAATTTCCAATACTTTTATATATTAATCATTAAGTACCTAATGGCTCGCAGCGAGACAGCATTACCGGTATCAGGGTACCCTGCGGAAGATAAGCTATATTTATTTAACCTAACTATATTGTAAAATTGTAATGTCCGAGCGGTTGACTTTATGATGATTCGTGGATAACAAAATATTAAAACATTTACATAGGTTAAACATATTTCGTATTTGTTTCAGTCGGTCGATACTGCGAATGGGAGCATAAAGATATAGATCACTCTGAAAAATCAGAAACATTTGAAAAATATATGGAGACTTTGAAGTTAGAATGTGTTGATGGTGACCCTGGAACATTAGAGTGGCCGGTGGAACATGACACTCCTGACTTAGTTTATTATCAGGTAACTATCTCCTGTTATACTTACCTATTATTTCTTAAGGGCATTCTTCGCCATATCTCCCAATCAGGGCCGGGTTTAGGGGAGGACAACAGGGGCTACAGCTCCGGGGCCTCCACAAAAGAGGGGGCCCCACAATAGATACTTCGGAAAAAAAAAACAAATTCAGACTAGTAAACACTAGTAAACAACTTTTCCTTTGATATTTTTTTTCGCGTTTTACCTTTACTTACAGTAGGTACCTACTTTGTACAAAATTGATTATTATATTAAATATTAACAGAAATCATCGATCTATATTTTTGTTCACTCCAATCAGGCAATCAGTAATGCATTTTATTTGGAAAATAATTTGGGGCCAGGGGGCCTCCACTCCTTTGTTGCCCCGAGGCCTTCAGAACTCTAAATCCGGCATTGCTCCCAATACTTCATCAAACCAATGATGGATCTATCACTTTGAAGATTACCTTAACCGCAAATGACGAAAAATTATCAAACAATATCAAATTAATGTTTCTTTTAAAATTCGACTTATAAAAACCTTATTATAAAAAGCGCCACTTTTTGACAATATATTTAACTCGGTGACTGATCATGATATAATACGAATTATGCAGGTATTATACTGTTTATATCGATATAAATAAAAACTTAAATTAAAGTTATGTCTTGGAGATGAGAAAAAGGCTGTTCTGTTAACAAAATATACCATGATAAACTGATTACTTACATAAAGATTGAATGTCTATACTTAATAATATTTTATTTTACCGGATTATTTGACTGAGATAACAGCGATTAATCTGCAGTCCTTGTATCTCCCACGTATTTGTCCGTCGCCCTGTTTTGTATTGGCAGCTTTTGTTAATAAATAAATAATTTATTTTTCAGTGTTATACGCACAATAATCTTGGTTGGAAAATACACGTAGTGAACCCTGGGACTCAAGTACCACTCTCAAGCGATAAAATCAGAAGTGGCAACATTAGAACTAGAATTATACATCATACAGTACTTTTTCTAATGATGTTGGTATCACTGCTAAGATAATTACAAGTTTTTAAACCCTGCTTATTAAAGGGTGCAATTTTAAGTTTTGCAATAATGGTATTCAATGATGTTTACTGAAAAGTAAATACAGCAGAAATAAATTCACTTCTATTCTGTCGAATAAATGTGTTTGTCATGCTGGTATTTTAGTTAGATTGCAAAGTTAAAAGGAATGTTTACCTCACATTGCTTTGCATAAACATTTTCTGAATCGACGATACTGTACCATTATGTTTGTAATTAATACACAGTATAATATAGGATGTAATACTAAGCGTCATATGGACAAAAACGCGATTTCTTGATATTTTCTCGAAAGAAAAAAAATCCAAAAATATCTCTAAGTATAATTACAAATAAACCAGTTAGGTAAGGAGTGTAAACAACATCACACAATTTTGAATAATAGGTAATTAAACTTACGTTTACTTAGTATATAATTATATAATTTGGATTATTATTACAATAAAAATAGGACCGACTTTTAAAACTAAAAAGAACTAAAATGAAACTCGTTTGTGCAACTGACAACTAATCGACTCTTAAGTATTTATATCGACACCAAATTATATCAGAAATTATTATCAAACTAACACATTTAATCGACAGATCATAACTACATATTTCATTGTAATTAAATAAATGCCTTAACATTTTTTTTATATTTCTATGACTATATATATATAAATAAGAACTATGTAATAATCTAAGTTAAATAAGAGTTGCTAATCGCGATATTATACTTATGCCATCTATAACATACATAGCAGTTTTGCCAATATTCATTAATATAATAATATCGACTTCATATCTATTTCAACTCGGTAGCTTCAACCATATCTTAAAATTTATATGAATTTACTAAAACGCCTATTGAGTGGTGTGACTATCTATAAGTTTGTCAAGTACCTACTTTGTAATTACAAAGCTGTAATTATTAGCTATTTTATACAACTAATATTGTTTTTATATTTACATTTTACTGTAACAATTATTGAAACATTGACAATAAAATATTTACAAAATTAGACTGTTAGTACATTTTGTAATGTAAAGTTATTACCTACTATTATGTAGGTAGGTATATTATGCTGCATATTAATGTAATATGGAATTTGTGGACAATAAATAGGGATAAATTAAGAGCCTACTTAAGTAAGTATATCGATATTTATAAAGTATTTTATATATTTCATGTTGATCACATAGAATAGATCACATTTAAATTAAATTTTGACAATAAAATAATTTCCAATATTACATGTAAGTTATAGGTAATATTTTATATGAATTATTTACATTATGTCTTCAATATGTGCGTGACAATATATACCTACTAATTAAAAGTGAGTTTATAATAAGTATATTTTTATTTAATTTATATATATTATATATATACCTAGTAGATGTAGTCGTTAATTTCATGTTACGTGTATTCAAAGTTATCTGTGTTAAATATACATAGTTACATGTATTAAATTATTTAGTTTAACTGTTTTATTATACTTGTGCTTGTTAGAATTTATTTATGGATATTATAGTGACAATAATAATTTTGAATTTGTATTAGAGAAGTTATATTTGTAATATATTAAATATATATTTATCTATAATAGTTAAAAGTCCGAGATTTAAAATTAAATTAATGTGAATGACAATACTTAATTAATGTTACAATTTTCGTAATAATGGAATTAGTGAATACGAAACTTCAATTATGATAACGATATTTTATTAGTTTTATTAGACTACAAGTCCATGTTTATTAAACTAAATTTTATTATACTCTATATAAAAATTGGGAATTTTAATATTTACTAATAAAATTGTTGATTGTTCAATAAAACTTAAATTAAATTTCATATTTAAAGTTATTGTAACATTTTAAACCATGGGCTTAGGTACTTTTAACTGTTTGTTATGTCATAAAAGTATATGAAACCATATGAAATCAAATAATATAATATTATATTATAAAGTCTTAAATATTAATACTCAAATCGATATATGTCATATTTATGCGATAAAATTGTTTAGTCCAAAAAATTATGGTACTTATTTCCGATATTGAAGCCTAAAATATAATAAATGCATATTTCAATAGTACCTACACAATATATTGTTAGTTATTTCGTAGCAAAATTGATTTCATGAATGTTTGTATTGAAACAATTACTACGTTTTTGTATTAAAATAACTTTACTGAAATATTGTAATTTTAAATCGTTTTACACGTGTAGTTGTAGTTGTTGAAGCACAAATATTTATATTATATTATATTATAAAATTAATAAGAATTTTTAATAGGTTATATACCTACTATACTTAGTGTTATGACAATAAACTTAAACGGTTCAATTATTCGTGTAGTCTTTCTAAGACAATATAAAATTAGGAAAAAAATCCCAAAGTTTTTTTACATCGGGTAGCAAGTTTACCTTTAATATAAACACTTATGTACTTAAACTTTGTCAGATAGGTATGGATTTGTACAAAAATAAATTAATCATCGTTGATTTAATTGCAAATAATAAATGTACCTATCAAATTACTTAGTTTTTATTGCAAGTTGTAGGTATTTTTAGAGATCTACCGACTAGTTAGTAAATCCGACTATTCTGCAACTTTTATAGTCGGCAAACGTGCCGATTATTCGGCGTTTATGATGGTACAGGAAACGGTAAATAAATGATACTGACTACCTACCTACCTACTGTATGTTCCACTTTTTATAAAGTAGCAAATCAACCGGTCTTAAGAGGATCGTGTACCTCAGCGTACGCAGCGAAATAGGTATTTAGAAAATCATATTCTGTCTCAAGCGCGCTCTACCCACGGGCATCAGTGCGACAGAGAGCACTGCAGCTCGTGAGTGTTCGTAGGTATGTTCTTCGTTGAAAATTGCGTTTTGGGGGAAAACGATTTACACCTACTAAACTATAACAATACCTTATAATTTTGGTGTCAAACGTTTTAGCAGATTACAATCTACGTACGTACGTTTTGCTTTTTTTGAAATTTAGCTTTGTTTCTCAAATACAGACTGTTTATTACGAGCAATTTATGAACCAAAAAAACCGAGATTTGAAGGGCTTATAACTTTTGACCTATTACGAATTTTGAAAAAAGGAAAAAATACGTACGTAGTTTTTCATTATGTCAGTAACATATTACAAAATCGTAAAAATTAAATAATATTTAGGGGTAGTAAAACGTTTTCTCCGTTTGTATGGACATGGACGCGGTACACTACACTCTTAAACAATCTCAAATTATCACTGACTTGACTAGTCGGCAAATAGTCTGTCTGTTTGGGATCGATTAGTCGGCTAGTCGGCCAAAAAACAGTCGGTAGATCACTAGTACTTTAACGTGATTAGACTTGGGTAATAATATTTTATTGCATATTAAAACTATACACGCTATTTTTTGCAATAAATGTCAATACCTATATTATCATAATACAATACAAAAGGTATAAAAGTACGGTACTAACTTAATCAGTACCTATATTTTGTTATACAGTAATATCGAAATATTTAGTTAACAATTTGTTTTAGGAAACGTTACAAACTTACAGTAGCAACTTTATCCACAATGCTGCTACATAAGTTTTACACAATCTAAATAATATACACTATTTATACAGTTGAATAATGAGTTTAGTTAAAAAAAAGGTGTAAGTAGGTATTGAATTAATAAAGTAAAATAAAGAATTAATAAATTAATACAAAATGCACACTTTTCTGTAATTTTAAATGATCACGTATCGATAGGGTTAAGGGCTTCGTACAAATGATAAATTAAGTAACTAGGTATCGAATCATGATACGAATTACAAAACTTAAAGTTATTATCGTTCTAATGGAAATATTAAATGAATTATTATGACATAAATTGTACCTTTTTTATTAACATGTTTGTAACTCGTGTCATTCAAGAAATGCTTAACTTCTAGCTTATGTGACTTTGTACATAACTTATTGTTATAGAACATTGTTTTCATAGAACTGAATGAATGAAATACCTACCTATCTCCAGTTTAGTAAATTGCTAAAAAAATTCTTGGATTTATAAATTATTTCTAAACTATTATTTATTGTTTTATTTAAACTTCGTCATCAATCCTTAAACACGTACACTCTTATTAATAAACTCGAAGTAGCGACGTAGTAACTAAACTGTGTTTTGTCTCCGTCTATCATAATGAATTGCAGATTCGAGTTTATTAATAAGAGTGTTATAATATTAGAAAGTATGTACTATTCCTTGCACAATATCTATTGTCATTGTTACATGTCATGGTGTAACATTGAGATGGGTATGGGTAACTTTCAAACCCATCAAATGGGTAACACGCGGGCGCCGGGCATGACAATTAAAATGACTGCTAAGAAATAATTAAAACGAGAAAGAGATAAAGTAAACGAGATCGGTTTCCGCGACGCTACTTTTTACCTTGCTTTATCTCTATGGAACTTTACCTATATCTTTCTAACCGAGATTATTTCTTCGCAGTGAGACTCACCCCGTTGCAGTAGTACAGATATACTAGCGGTCAAGTTTTATGAAATTCCAATACTCTTGCTCAGCAACCCCATCAGAGCGATGGATGGATTATTACAGGTACTTTTTTAGGTTGCAAGGTTTATTTAGAATATTTATTTTATTTAGTAGTAGTTTTCTACTAAAGATGGTATAATAAATAGATTCTAATATGGTATCACTTTCTGTCAGCCGTCACCGGTCACACTGTCACAGGAGGGGGGGTCACTGACTCATCAAGTGATTTTTACTTGCTCTGTGGTTCACTGTTTTTTAGATTAGAATACCTGTCTGTGGTCTAAGCTATCTGTGCTATTTGTTTTATTTATTTAAGGTAGTGATTATTATTCTCTTTGATTTAAGTTTAACCACATTTTAACAACATTTAAAATATCTTATGAATATTATATTCTTATGTTAAGTGCGCAAGTGTTCATATAAAACATAAAACTTTGTTGTGTGACACTGTCACTGGATTCTTCTGTAACTATGAGCAAAAAGGTAAGTTACTATTAAAATACAATTTACATCGTTATTAATATGTTATTGTATCTAATTGTCTATAAGATTTACTGCGTTGTACATATAGGTGTGCTTGGCAGTTCCTTTAAAACTATTTCCATAAAATTTCGCATGCAGTTCTGTTATAAAAATACTAATAAACAAATTAACTTTCATATAGGTAAAAGAAATATAGGTAGCTAAGTATCTAACTTTTTATTAGAATTTATAGTCTACAATTGTAATTGATAATGCATAAGGTTTACCAAATTGTAAATAATGTTGGAAGTTCAGTAATTTTTGCATAAACCACAAAATACTTTAAAGTTATAATACCTATGTTTATGTTTCTTAGAAACTGAGTACCTACCTATATGCTTTTAAGTTATAAAATTATGTAAATTGGTAAAATTAAAACTTTTGAAGCCATAGAGTAAGACAAGCACCATTTGTGACATTGTTATAACACCTGCCATGAAAATGTCAACAATTTTTTCAGTATAAATTTTTAGTGTAACAGAAACAAAGTATTTAGGCTAAATTTTAAGTTTACAATTATGTTTTGAGAAATATAGCCACTTTTATTGGAAATTAAAGATTTCTATGCAATAGATTTGGTATTTATTTTTTTTGTCAACAATTTTATGTTTTGACTCCATTTTATAACCTGACTTTAAATTTTCCTGTCCATCATTTCATCACGCATCTTAGAAACTACAGTTCCAGTTACAGCACAAGGCTAGAGAAACCTTATATAAAATTTATTTTACTGTATTAGGTCAATATTATTATTAATACAAATTTGTGCAGTTTGGCAAAAATGTATCATCTCCTCTGGTGACAAGAGGGCTGGCTCCTTCTTCGCTTAATGAATCAGCATCGCAATTTAGCAGGAAATTGCAGCCAGTAGTCTTGTCAGTGTTCCACCTGGGCCTGGTTTATTTTAAAGTTTATTTTCTTAGTAAATTATTGATGTGGATAGTGCATAGATAAATCTGGCCCTAAGACGGGTCAGGCTTATGGGATCCCTCATAAAATCTAGTAATAACAGTATTGACATAACAAAATCAAAACAAAATATTTCATCTTGTTGTGTAATGATTCACATAATAAAACACACTAACTCATAACTTAACTATTTGTTGTATTAACACCATTGTTATAGATAAAAAATATTGTTTATATAAAACTTTACCTTCATGGGTACCACTGCTTCCAGAAACTGGAAAAATTGAGAACTCAGACTAAGGAGAGGCCATAGTTGGGCTCCCCCTCCTAATTTTCTGTTTAATTGGTCATAAGGTTGACCATTAAGTACCGTAGGTTTCTTTGGTATCATAGAGTTATTTTGAGCTGCAACCATTAGGTTTTTTGTCTTGTCTTGATGCATGCTGCTTAAATTAATTACACTCACATAAATTGCAATAAATTGCATACACATCCACCAATCATATTTGCAACAATGTTTTTTAAACCTATTACTTTCAAGTAGTCTATACTGTCTTTTGATCCAAAACTGGGGTTTGTGGAGTTACCTCTGAGCAATAATTATGGCTTAAAAACATTAGATCAGATTGATGCCATAGAGATCAGATTGATGCCATAGAAGTGGCAATACACACAATGCGGGACTCTATAGTATATACCCTTAATAAATTACAGAAAATTCAAGAAAACCCTCTGTCCGAGGCGCAGGAGCAAATAAAACAGAAACAGGAAATGACACCAAATCCACCTGAGAAGGTCCCGGAGACCAGCGTGGTGGTACCGACAGTCGTTCCTGAGCAGCCGGCTCCTGGTGGTATCTGGGGGATCCTGTCTATCAGTAAAACCCAGCCAAATGACATGTACAGGAGACTGTTGCCGGCTGTACTGTTTTTGATGACATTTGTATCTGTCATGACTATACTGCTGATATATATGGATACTGTGGGTTAGTTGTTGTACCTATATTTACTCACTTTTATATTTATATTTTTGAATAAAAAACATAGCCTATAGTGATACCATAGCTTTCTATTTGTGAAAGAATTAGATTACCCCCTACATCCAAACTTACAAATAAAAAATTGGCAAAGTTGTTAGTATGACTTATTCCCAAATTTTTGTTCAAAATTTTAGACTTTGTATATAGTTTCTGAGATAAGGGGGGGGGGGAACGCTCAATTTTCGTATATCAAACTCTACGTATGTACTAAATTAGAATTTTCCACTGGCTATGGTTAGATATGGTGAGATAGAGCAGTATTTGCTGGATAAAAGTAATCTATGTTTAGTATTTAAAAAAAATAGCTTCGCTTTTATCATATGTCCACTCACTGTCACAACAAAAAATTTTTATTCCACAGCACTCGGCGCCCACCAGTTCCGCCTGAACATGTCCCGCGACTATGAGTTGAGGAGAATCGCCCAGGATGAGCCCTCGCTGGTCGCGTTTGTGCGTCAGCTCCATCTCACGCCGAGATCCGCGCCCGCGCCGGCTCACCTCCATCCGCAGCACACAGCCGTCACGCAGCTGCTGGACCAGGTGTTTGGGAAGGATGTGAGTATTGTTTACTTTTTTTACCCAAGCTTCGTAATCCTTTCGGTGGATATGAAAGATTTTAATACAATTAAGACTTTACTAAACTAGCAACTTTCTTGAAAATGACGATTGTCCTGAAATGGCGACTTTCTCAAAACACTTTGCTAAAATGATTACTTTCAAATTACTTTTTTATAATGATGATATTCCTAAAATGGCAATTTTCCTAAAATTATGATTGTCCTATAAGGGCGACTTTCCCAAAATACATTCCTAAAATGACTACTTTTCAAATTACTTTCTTATAATGATAAAATTCCTAAAATGGAAATTTTCCTAAAACTTCGATTTTCCTAAAATGGCGACTTTCCCAAAATACTTGAAGACTTATGGGGGTGTAGACAGTGAAAGCAAATAAATACACAATAATGTTTTTTATATAGGCTATAACGTATAATCACTGAAAATAATGTTTATTTATTTGTTTAATTGATGTCCTTTTTTTATAACCAAAAGAAAAATCATAAATTCATACTTCCGATCACGTGACCGCAAACGGAAAGTGACGTCACGATTTCCTAAATGTCACACAGACTACTAACTATGTTATAATAACTGTCAGTCAATCTGTCACTGACTAAGTTATTTCCTTGTTATTTTATATAATCTGTGACCAATATTTTGTTGTTTTACTAAAACGTGACGTCATCAACGTTTTCGCTGGAACTTGAAAAACAAAATTAAAAACATGATTTTTTTAATGAAAATATAAATTTAAAAAAAATCTAGATATTTTATTACGTATAGTAAACCTTACAGCTATAATTTAAAAGTATTTAAAAAAAATTGTCAACACCCCTATTCCTAAAATAAAGACTTTCCATACATTTCGACTTTCCTAAAATGGCGTCATCACTAAAATTTTCTTGTATGAAATGGTGCAATTTGGTTTTTCTGAACCATTGTTTCTATATTTTTTTATTTCTCTTCCCAGTATAAAGGAACATTCGTAGAAATGCAACCATCAGGCCCCCGGGACCCCACCACTCAGTACTTGGAGGTCAACCGCGGATGGACCGGGCTGGTAGCCAGGGCCGCGCCCAGGGACTACCTCGCTCTTAGAGGGCACGCTCGGACCTTGCACGCCTGCCTCAGCCCTACTAGACACCCTCGTGAGGTAAGTGCGTTGTACAAATTCCACTTTCCCGGGGAAATCAGATATTTTTTCCCGGGACTTAAAGTAGCCTATGTCGCTCTCCGGCCCTCCAGCTATCTCTGTACAGAAAATCACGTCGATCCGTTGCTTGTTTTTGTCGTGAAATAAGGATGAACTATTTAAAATGGTAAACTTAATGAAATATGTAGCTTATGTGTCTAATTCATTACCTAATAGACAATAAAATAAGAATCTAGAATCGCTTTAAGAATCGAGAACTATTAAGGCAATTTTTTTTGGTAAAGTAGCGTTTCTGTCCCGTGGCATAACTCGTTTGTTATAATAGTAGTACCACGGCCGATAACTTGCCCCGTGGTACTAACAGTAATACAATTGAGTTGATAAGTGGGGCAGAATGACTATTTTACCTAAATGATGACGTCATTTCGTCGTCTGTCAAAACTTTGAATGTTTGTTTGTTTGAACGCGCTAATCTCTGGAACCAGTCGGATTTGAAAAAATATTTTTGCATTTGGTAGCCCAATTCTTGAGGAAGGTTATAAGCTATATAACATCACGCTACGACACATAGGAGTTGAGCAGTAACTATTAACGCGGGTGCAACCGCAAGGCACAGGTAGTATATTATAAAAAAAGTACTGCATAGAAAACAAAAATGTTTAAATTAGTTTTATAGAAGTGGCAATACATACAACAATCCAACGACTATGAGTAAAAGGAATACTCCCCAACGCACATCGTTGGAAAGTTGCATATATGCCAATCTATTAAATATTTTCAATGACGCTATACAGGTTTCAATGAGTTAGTAACGGTGCGACATCTATCGACGCGATGTGCCGCCACATGACTCCCTTCTCAGACCAGAGGTCGATACAGTATAAAACCAACATCCATTTTAGCTTTGTCAGCTGTGATGGACTGTGTGGTGGACTGCAGTGCGGGAATCACATGTCGTGATGTGGGAATGACCTGTTGTCATCGGTGCGGCACGGGAGGACCTGGTAAGGACTGACATGTCGTCAGTGGGAAGTGGGAGTAGGATGCGGGGCATGTAATGTGGCTGAACAGGCTGTATTCATACGGGTTCACCAGTATAGAAATGGCAATACATACAACAATCCAACGACTATGAGTAAAAGGAATACTCCCCAACGCATATCGTTGGAAAGTTGCATATAAGCCAATCTATTAAATATTTTCAATGACGCTATACAGGTTTCAATGAGTTAGTAACGGTGCGACATCTATCGACGCGATGTGCCGCCACAGTTTCTTAATTAAAATTAAAATCATTTTTCCCACCCAGGTCACCTATCACTCGGAGAGCGAGTCGGCCGCGATGTCAGGGTTCCGTTCCCGGGTTCTATGCCTGCCACTGTACACTACATTGTTGGCTGCGTCTCTCACTAGCACCGACTACCTGCTGCTGAGTGGGGAGAACGCACCGCCGGCACTTCACACGCTGCCGTACGACAGTGTTCATATTGCGGTTGGTAACAGTGTGCACATATTGTTCATATATGGAAATTGTGTGATAAGAGAGAAATGTAGAAAGGATGGATAGAAGAAGATTAACGAAAGAAATATATGATGAATATTTCCCTCAACAGAACTGCAGGCCACTCGTTAGGTATAGCCTTACAAATACCATAGGCTAAACGAGGGAGACTTGAGTCTTCCGCTGGGTACCCTGGAACCGTCACGGTTTCGGGAGCTGTGAGGCAACACGTCAAGAAAGAAAAAAATAATATATAAGGCGAGTGTAAAAGAGTGTAAAAGTGAGGGAAAAATTAAATACTTTGGCATAACAACACTGAAAAATAGAAAGAATATATTGGATCTTATTTTTATTTCCAAATTACTTAAGGGCCAAACCGATTGTTCTCAACTCCTGGAACTGATTTTCTTTAGAGCCCCCGCAAGATACCCTCGCAACCAATTTGCACCTTTAGTACCTCCTCTTCGACGGACGGTTTTGGGATCGAACTCCTCAATTTCCCGCTTTTGTAATATGGTCAACATGAGCAGTACATCAGTGGATGTTAACATAGATTCAATTAGTACCATAAGAAAATTAATTATTAAATAAAATGTTTAGATTTATAATAGTTTTGTGTTGTTCATTGTTTTATATTTTGTTTGCATGTTGTGTCTGTCCATAAGTAGTACCCCCAAAGTTGACAACTGTCGACAGACCTGCATTTTTTAAATAAATAAATAAGTGAAACCTTGCCGGACGCAGATCAAATGGCCAGTTCTGTTGAGGTATATTTAGATGGAAGTTAGATAGAAGTATGGTTTGTCAGATTATGTACATAAGTTTTTAGTTATATAAACCCATTGGTACATGGCCGGGATCCCAGATATCTTAACCACTTGGCCATCTCTGAGGAAAAGCAAGCTAAGCACGATAAGTTGTGGTTAGCATTATAAAACTCACGCCTGTTTTCCAGTAGAGGAAGAGACCACGGTTTCCATTTGCAACGATGTCTCATCATATTCTTCATGCATACTCGTCGGTTTAGGGTATTTTTGACCTTGGGGGTAACTTTTGACGAAGAAGAAAGAATTGTGTTTAAGTTGACGCATCACAGCGCAAAGAACAGTTTTACGCGCGGCTTATTTTGTCCATATCTCTTTAGAAAAATGTGAGCGAGATGGACTACTATTAAAATCGATAAGTTAACCAAGGATAAGATAAGATAGACCAATATTCACATACCAGAAATATGAGAAAGTAGGATTTCTCAACTAAATCGGTATTTTGAAAAACACGAAAAGGACTTCGGCTTTTCTATGTTTTTACAAAAACTATTAGAATTATCAAATTCTAGTTAGTGTATTCTTAAAGTATGTGAAATTATCTATCTTTTAATGTCGAGAAAATTTAAATATAGTAAATATATTATGAGAACTCGAGTCGCAAACATGGCTGAAATACGCGTGAAATTTAGGATTTTCAAGGCTTCATAAAACTAAGGTGTAACTGATTTTGGTTATTTTAGAAATCTTTGAAAAGTAATTTTTATTTCGAGCCTAGCACACACAGTTATCGCGTAAAACTGGAAAAACGAAACATCTGATTTGTATGGGACAAAAATCACAAGGCGGCCCCTTAAATAAATTATCTCATATGCTACTTGGTTTGAATGAAATTGTCACTGTTGTCAGCTTCCTCGATAAAGGCTCTTTTGACACAAATTTTAATTCCAAATCCTAAAATTCTGAATTTAATTTCGTTGCAATGTAAGGTTAGCAAGTCCTCATTTAGCCGAGTGACTAGCTCTATTGAGGTATTTTGAGATCGAAAGGTACAATTTTAAGGATATTTCTGAATTTAACTTGAACTTTTTCAGGTTATTGAGGTCCGTCTACCACACGACGGGACCCGCAACAAAACTACAGAATTCCTGAAATCGCAGAATTACTCGGTGAAAGCAGAGTTCGACGACGGTGTGATGTACGTTTTGGATAAGTTTTGATTACTTTTTTTCTAATGATTAAACTTAATTATTTCGATTTATGATTATAGTTCATAAATATTATATTAATGGTATAATTGATCTATATTTAGGTAAATGTCTTTTTTTATAATTTTAAATTTGTGTCGATGTAATTGTTTTGTCGTTTATACTGGAGGAGGTTTATACCTTATCATTTTTTTAATATTCCACGTTAGCGTAAAATTTACCCTGTACTAATTATTTGGCTTCATCAGGGATGAACCTAAGGCATGGCAGCTGTGGTCTACGTAGCCACTTTTTTCAGTATTATAAAATTAGTCTAGCTTTCACGTATTTTCTAACAAAATAAAATATAGCCTATATTATTTGGGGATATCGTAGGTTTATATTCGTGATATATAGTTTTTGAATTGGTTCAGTAGTTTGAGATATTAAAATATAGGAGAAAATTATGTTAATTTTGAAAGTTACACATTTAGTAATGAAAATATCAAGGAAATATATTTCAGTAAAAAAAGATGGATATTGGATCTTTTTAGTATGTATTAATTATTATCATGTATGAATTTAATTTTTTAATTCTTTCATTGTCATCGAAATGTATTTGTGTCTTATTTATAATAGTTCGAAGTGTTTTTTTTATTATCTAAATTCGCCATATTTTATTATTATATTATTATTATTATAAGCACAACACTTTACATAAATATCTCACTAATTGTGGTTTAAACAGATATAATGCTGCGAGTGTCATTTTTGTCAGTAACAGTGGCAGTCTGCACAATACAATTTTTTGATTTTGCCTTTTTAACACATTATAAGGGACGTGACGTGTGACGTAATTTATGGAAGTCACTATTTCGGCACAGTGGTTTTATACTTAATATTGCGACAGTGGCGCCCTCTATTTTTTTTATATACTTAGCACATATTGTAAGGTTATTATATTGGACAATAAACTAATTATAATTGTGTAGTGTTAAGTGTAACTCAAAACTGCAACGAAATAAGCACGAAAATCTATCACAGGCATTGTTAAATGGTAGCTGCTAAAGTCTGCCATACACATAACTAGATATCGTTACGATTTATCTGAACGATATATCGAATCGTATATGCGAAAATACTGACAGATATTTTGGCCTGATCAGACGTAATAATAGTCGCATATCTTTACGAAACATAATATTATGTGATGAAACTGTTAATGCCGTTTTTAAATATTTTTGTACCAAGAGTTGTAATGGTTGGTTGTGTTGCCGTCGAAATGTGGCACCTAATGATATTTTGTGCTATTTACATAATTATGAGTATAAATGAAATCAGTGCCTTTTCAAGATTCAGGTTCAGTCAATGACCTACTAACCAATGTTGTTTTTGATGTGTAATATCTTTCCTATCGTTTTCTTGCAATCTGTGGTAGTGATTTCGTGAAAAGGGACGGAAGTGTGTAACAGGAAGCCGGGGAAGCGCGGGGTGGTAGAGTTGGCCGTCAGATGGTACCAACCCATTTTCCGAGCGGTTGGTAGGTACTTTCAGCCAACAGTGTTACACATCATATTGTAAAGCTCGCTCGTTTTTTTTTATAATTAGGTCACCACCCCCCGGCGTACATACATAATATAATATGCAGATAAATATTTTGAAGCGTATTATTATATACCAACTGCTCCACTCCTAAAAGACGTAGCGTGATTTTTTAAACAATCTATCTAATAGCGCAAACAGTAACAAAATCGGTCCAGTAGAGAAAGTAGAGTAGTAGTTGGTTAGTAGGTCGTTGGATTAATATAAATATATGAATTTAAAAGTTCGTGGCTCCGCCCCTGTTTAGATAAATTTGTATGTATTTTTGTATGAAAAGGGTGTATTTACCCCTCCAAACGGAATTTTGTATTAAATTTTGGCACTATTAGAATAGCACTTTTGACACGTTTGTCTTATTATAAATATATAAATGAGCTCTTGGCTGCAAGCTTTTGTCGTTTACTATACAATAAAATTATGAAAGCTTAAGTTTATTTTAATGTATTTAACATAGAATATAGTAAGAACAAAGAAATGTGTTTTTTAAAAGAATTTCAGTTAAATTTTAAATTATTTTTCAATCTCATTCCATAATTTGTATTATTTTACGAAATTTTTCCAATGTTTCGTTTATCAAGACTGATAAAGTATTTTTTCTATTGATTTTTTTAAGAATATTTTTTATTGAATTATCCAGTATTATTATTTAATGTAATTTGAAATTAGTGTTAGTTTTGTCAATCTTTTAACTGTTTTGCTTACCGTCCAGTTTGTTTGATGTTAACTGTGGCAAGAAGGTAGTATGTATTAAGTTATAATTACAATCAGTAAATACTCTGTCTACACGCTCAATATTTTGCTAATAAATTGATTAGCTTATTAATTTTGTATTTTTTTAGCGACCTGCCCCCCCCCCCCCCCCTATTTTATTATGATCATTTTATTCTACACAATTCTTTCCTAGGCATATATCATTTTGTTATAACTGGTAGGTTAGACTGTATACGCCATGAAAACGCGATAGACCTAAGTTTTCTCCCGACTCGATTCACTTATATTGTTATTGCTCAGCTCCTAAACATGATAGGTCCATGTTTAATACTAGTAAACCTTCCCGGTGAATCAACCTATCTAATAGTGAAAACCGCAACAAAATACGTTCAGTAGTTTTGGCGCGAAAAGTGCACAGACAGACATTTGTCTTCTTTTTTATTCCTGGAAGCCAGCCGTTGTCAGTTTGGAATATGATATTTTTATTAAAATTAGACAAAATATCGTCTGTTTTTTTTAAACTTGATAAAAATTGTACTAGGAGCAAATATTGAATGAACATTTTAAAAATGTAGGTAGACCAACAAAACGAAATTCTATTATCTTACGAAATTGTAGGTAGGTAGTTGTCTAGCTAGGAAATCGTATCGCTTCAAAAAAGCGGCAATTTAAAAAAAATGTCAGCTGTATACTTACTGACTTTCACGCAATTACTCGACTTGATATTTTGAATTCCCACCTTTTTTTTCATTAGACTATCATTAGGGGTGACCCATTGGCAGAATAATCCGTGGGATAGAGCGAGACAATAGTATGATATGAATAACGCGGAATTCCACTTCGTCTTCATGCTCCCCTGGTTAGAATACCTGCATTTAAAAAAATGTTTATTCAATATTTTATTACCTTTTTGAAACTCATTTACTCCTAGTACAATTTTCAATTGGTTTTAGAAAGAGGCGATGTTTTGTCGAATTTTTGCGAATTCCATGGACAGGACGAACGTCTCCATTAGTATATTCCTTGATTCTCAGCTAATTTCACATAACGACAAGGCTAACAGCTCTCTGCTTCCAACGCAACCGCAATAATTTCGACCATGTTGTTCGCATAAACCCGGACAACCATGAAAAACTAAGCGTGCTGGGAAAAGTCGAGTCGAATGCTCACCCTGACCTTATAAAATGAGTGAATTCTCAGTAGTTCCCTCAAGTGAACTAAAAGTAATTGGCCTAAATAGGTACCGGTACGAGGGGTGGCCAACCTGTCGATTGCGGCTATTAGTCCAGTCGATCGTGGTCAGGCAAAGAAACAATTTAGTATTTTCATACTCAGTTAAAATTTCGCGTGTAGATATGACAAGAATACATATTTATGCCGTTTGGAGTTGAGACACTAGGCCCATGGGGTCCCGAAGCACACAAGCTTTATAAACATCTTGCTTCTAAAATAATAAAAGTATCGGGAGACCGAAGAGCTGGTACGTACCTTGGACAACGTATCAGCTTGGCGATACAGAGAGGAAATGCAGCTAGTGTTTTGGGGACCCTGCCGCAGGACAGCGGCCTCGAGAGGGTGTTTTATTTATAAGTAGTTTTAAATGTATATTTTAATTGTTATACTGTTTGTTCCTTAAATAAATGTTTAATTATTAATAATTTTATCAAGTATACTTATAATATGTTTTGAACTTTTGATGTTAAGGATCGTACATAGTAGATCTTGGGTCTGGCCGCCTCTGGTCTATACAGAGTATAATGGTGACTTTGAACAATATAAGAGGAGCGGAAGAGGAGGTAAGGAAATGAAAAATACTTAATATTTGATTATAGTTAAATAAAAAAATATTTTGGGTAAAAGTTATATTTTATTAACTTCATAACGACGTAGTGCTTGAACACTTTCATATCTAACTGTTAAATTGGCCAAACCATTACATTAATTCATATAAATTCACAATTTTTATTTTATAATTAAAAATCAAATCGGTTAACATCTAACCCTGTTTGGTTCAATTTTAAATTTAATAAAATGAAATTATAATACATTTTAATTATAACTTGTGCGATTAAAGTAGGTATAAACTATACATAATATAAACTACAAATAAAATTAATAAAATAATGTTTTATTGCTTCTCTTTCAGTTCAAATATTGTGAGAAAATCTTTCTACTAATATTATAAATGTATCTAAAAGTTTGGATGTTCGTTTCACAATCAATACTGAACCGATTTATTTAACATTTAGTTCACATATACTATTAATCCTAGATTAGCACAAAGGGTAGTTTTCCATTTCGGAAATCAATCCTACAAAATGACATCAGTTTAGTTCAACAGACGAAGGAATTTTAGGCCATACAGCCACGGTTGCTGTTAAGTTTTCATACAAAAACATCCAAAACAATAACATAATCCTCACTAAAAGTATTCGGCGTAATAATAAATGGAAGAACTTAAAATACATTTAATAAATTGTTTATATACAAATATCTTATAACATTTTCATAAACTAAATGCACCACACATGAAAAAGCACTCGTTGGGGGGCATTGCTGAAAATATTTACAAAGAAAATTAAGAAGTTACTGACGCGTTAGGTTCATTCCCCGAATACATATATGTTTGTAGCCCATAGCTATCCCAGCAATAGAATCGCCAATTAGTACAGATTTTCTTAGGAAAAAAACCGTAATGCAAAAAATAATATCCATCGGACTTTAAAAAAATTGTAGTCTCTTTTAAAAGCCCGATGAGTATTATATTCTGCCGGGTACTGTAGGTACACGATTAGAAGTTCCATTTACAATAATATAACCAACAAATGTCTAACGCATTTATTTTAAGTACCATATATACAGACATGAAGAGCAAGAAATATGTAAAAATTTTAATAATTTTTTATCAAAATTATTTATTTTAGGTGGAAAAACAGAACTTCTAATAAAATTATTTCACTGGCCTTCTATGGCCATTCGTTCAACTTAAAAAAAAGACCAAGGAGTTTATATATCTCAAATAAATTAAAAATAATAAACTATTTCTTTCCCACTTACACATTCGCAACTTGGAAAGAGACGGATATACTTGCGTATAAACTTTTAGATAAGTATATTTTTAAACGTACGTAGGTACATAATATAAATAATACTCAAAAATATAAATTAAAATTTAAAAAAAATCAAATAAGTACTTTGGAGAAAAACACTTATTTCTAAAAACAATAGCTGCAGTTCACAACTATACGAGACATGGAATGAAGTAAATGCACACACGCGAATAATTTAAAAAAAAAAAAAAAACGTGCAATTTTTTTTTATAGCGAGAAAAAGTGCTGACTTTCTCATTATAAATTGTAAAATTTAAGTGCCAGAAAATATTATGTTCATTTTGCATTGTTTTGTATATAACTACGATTCGAAGTATCAACGGCTTCATCAGTAGATCATTACATCTTGCTTTAATGCAGATTTATAACAGATATAATAGAAAGAGATAAATATATGTCAGCCCCACAGAACATTATAAAGATGTAACCTAATTTTTTATCTTGAGTCCTTAGCAGTCGGCCATCTTAAGTGTGTCAAAAATATGGCTAATCTCAATTAATCCATCAAGCATTGCATTGCGTTTTAAAAACTATGGATATTTAGAACTCTTAATAATAACAATATGGTTTAATCCAATTTAAAATAATAACTATCAACAATTTGAGTTGACATTTTTCAAGGATTAATTAAGATTTGCCATGTTTTTGACAGATATAAGATGGCCGACAGCCACGGACCCCTTATGACCCAATTATTTGCGAGGTTATCGTTGTTGCATTGAAATGTAGCACAAAATGTATTTGTTCTATGTTTTAGGCTACGTTTCAGGCGTAAGTTCTCAAGATGTGCGAAAAGAATGATACGCTGCGCTAATATATGGTTACGCTGTAACGCCCATTTACAATTTCTATCGCTCTTTATATGTTCTGTGGTCATCATATCATCCCACAGGGCGAGTACCACAATCTTTTTTAACATTCACAAATAAGGCAGTTCAGTAGCAGGGCTGTTAAGGTACGAAGAACTTCATGTCAATTGAGCATAATTTGACAGTTGAGCAATCGTTGTAGATTTAATTGAACCATTTCATGAGTTCGACGACATTTGGACGCTGACGTATAAGAGCCTGCTAAAATGTTATTGCAGTAATTATTGTAGTACGCACCCTGAGCTCTTTCTACCTCAGTTTTGTAGGCGACGTATTTGTCAAAATAGAAAGTAAATATAAAATTGATTTGGAATGTTCCTACAATTAGAACTGAGGGCTTATTGTATTAATTTAATTTTGTTATCAACATTTAAGCAAGGTAATGCCGATTATTTAAAGAGTGTATCAATTTGCCGGTCATGTACCAATGGGTTTTTAATTAAAAAATATGTATATAATCCGACAAATCACACTTAACTTTCCATCCAAATATACCTCAACAGAACTGGCCACTCGTTAGGTATAGCCACACAAATACCATCGGTTAAACGAGGGAGACATATTCTTCAGCTGGGTACCCTGGAACCGCTACCCGTGAAGAAAGAAAGAAGCATCAATTTGGCTCTTGAATAACCTGATTATTTAATTCTATTAGATGTTTTAACAATCGCCATTGCCTTTTGCCATGTTACTATCAATATTAAATTAGTAGAATTTACTCTCTGTGGTTCCATACAAACATTGTGAAACTAACACCCAGTTTCTGAAAGGCATGTCAAAGTTAATCAAGAATTAGTTAATTAACAACTGTCAAAATCCATACATTTTCACGTATTTGACAACTGTTATGTTTACTAATCGTAGATTAACTTTTGACCGACCTTTCAGAAACTGGTGGTAAGTGATGTTTATGTGAAAACAATGACAACATATATTTCCTCTTTTAAAAAAAAATTGTGTTATGTTGACCACACGATAGACTTCTAATTTAAGCCGAATATACCCGATTGTGCGTCACCGTCTCGAGCGTGACGGTTCAGTTTTGTTCACTATTCAGAAAGAGCCGCAAGGTAAAGCTTTCACTTAAAAAAGGTCCTAGATTTGATTCCCCGAACGGGACAGTATAACCATTTACCTATAAATTTCTGTAAAACATGTCAAAACTACAATTAAGACACTACTTAAAACCTTACGTTACACGAAGCTAGTACAAAAATATTCTATTACAAATTTTACACAATTTAACTTTAAATATTGACAAATACATATTTAAATATATTACGAATTTTATTTTATTATCAACTATATAAATAAACAATTCTAAGTTACTTAATGATTTAGGTACAAAATAGTTTAAAAATTATTGTATCGCATGCCTTAATTTTCGAAAATCACTCATTTACGCACCCAGTGACAAAACTCATCTGATAAAGAGGGTAAAATACATTTGTCAGTAAAAAGTGACAACAGTAATACATGCCGCATCTTTGTCACATAAAGTACCCGGTAAGTGAAACTCTCGGCCTGGCTAGCTTCATTTTTTATGACAGAGATGACGCTCTAAAATGGACAACATTTAATTTTAGGGTAGTTACAAATATTTGATTACAAAAAAACTGAAAATAGTAATAATGATATTTAACCTCAGAATACTACTATTATAAAGAGGTAAAATTTGTAAGTTTAGATGTAGGGGGGGGGGGGGGGTAATCTTTCAAACTACTGAATCGATTCTAAAAATTATTTCAAGAATAGACAGCTACGATATTCATGAGTAAAATAGGCTATATTTTGTTTTGTTTTGGTGAAAAGCTAGTTGCTTTGATAAAATATAAGAAAAAATAATAAGAAGTTATCCCAAAATTGGTAAATCGTGGCGAGAAGTAGTTTTCGGATCCATAATTATTCTGTATTCTGAGAGTTTAACTATAAGCCATATTAAAAATAATAGTTTTTTTTTATGTTATGCTGACCTGGGTTGGCCAAGGCAACACAGTTATTATGCCTATGTTTTTGGAATCATAGAAAATAAAAAAAAACATGTCCATTCCGATGTCTCTCGCGTAGTACATTATTAAAAGTCCGGACATTCGGTGTCTGTCACTATTTGATATCATCACGACGAACTACCAGAACATGGGTAGACAAGTTCCTCACATTACACTATTACATCGATAAAATATACAATAATTATCGTCAGCAGGGCAATTCTATTTTTTTCTTTTTTTACACACGGCGTTGAAACTAAATATTCTACTACAAATTTCCGTCCCATTTCACGAAATGAGTCTCTAACAAATTAATGCCATATTAAAAAATAGGTATAAAATGCTAGGATACTAACAGTTGCCCGCGACTTTGTACGCGTTGTATTAGGAATACAACGTTTACAACCCATTTCACCCCTTTAGGGGTTGATTTTCGAAAAATCTTTACTTACGGCACCTCTACACATTCCAATTTATATCTTCGGTGGTTCAGGCTGTGCGTTAATTGTCAGTCAGTCAGTCAGCGACACGACGGCTTTAAATATATTTAGATATAATGTAGAATTACCCCGCAAACTCTAAATACAACCATTTAACATACAACTATATTTTTACAATAATAATATCGGTATGATATAATATATTTTAATTTTATTTGATATGCACAACTTAATTATTCAATAGATAATAACGTGAATTTACACTTTCGGAAAAAAAATGGAATGCAATGATTTAAATCGGACTCATTGACAAATTGGCTTTAGCGACGCCATTTTGAAAAAAAAACGTTATTTATCTATTAGTTCTTTTTTCATCCGTTAGCACTATTAATGCGAAATATTTTTTTATTAACACAAACGTTTTAAGCAAGCCAAATAAGTTGAACCTAAGGCATTAAAGTACGACCAAAGTAATAATTCGCATACAAATCTTTGCCATACTTCGTATTTCCGACAAAAACCGAATGACAAAACACAAGGCGCCTAAATATTACACTTGCACTTTAAACCTTATCGGAAAGAGTTAAGTTCATATAAAACACGTGAATAAGGGTCAATTAAGTATTTAAGCGTGGTGGCCAGATGTCATTGAGTCTTGACAGCTGTCGGACTCTGCACGTATTTTTTAAAATGAGTTTGAACCCTAAATTTCTTTAACATAAGGTTTAAAGTACAAGTATAATATCTGGGGCCCTTACGTTTTGTGATTCGGTTTTTGTCGGAATACAAAGTATGGCGAAGATTTCTATGCGCATTATTTCTCTGGTCGTACTGTACATGGTTAGACTTAATGCGTTTTGCCACGACGCACAACACGTTCGTTTAACGGTTGCAAAACAGAACAAAAGGCACACGGCCTGTCGGAAAAATGGCCCATACAAATCTACTCCCCGAAACTAGAGCCCGGCTTAATTTATTTGATATGGTTTATAAATAAAAATTGTATTAATTTTTTTCTCTATATGCAAAAAATATAAACAAACTTTTGGGCCTTCTTCACAAGAACTGCCTTACTATAAAACGTCGTTGATCAACTGTTTAATTCGCTATGTAAAGTTTTATATTGCTTTTTTTTTTGATGACTGAATTTTTTGCATTGGTCATCATCGGTGCGGCATTATGTTAAATGTTATATTCTTTGAGTATTTAAGACTGGAGACGGGAAGAGCTAAATCACCGAACAATTTTTTCTGCCAATTTTGGCGGGAGGGGAGGTAAACGTCTAGTACTAGCCCCTGTACCACTGTATTTTTCTGTCGTTTTATTGTCGCAACGGATTTTACGTTATATGATGATTATGTTAAAATACAAACATAATAATTATAATTAATGATTGGAAACACTATGTTTCAGCAAGTTTGACGTCCTAGATCGCCTTTCCCATTTAAAACATCACAATTAACTATTTTCCTAGAGCTCTGTCTTGCGACACTAAACGATACCAACAAAATCTAAGGTTACTTATTACTGCGCACCTGGTCAGTTTAACTGGTCAAAGGGGGAAAAATTGGCGAAAGGGGGAGCCCGTCTATGGCCCCTCCATAGGCTTAGTACTCTATGGTTATATTATATCCATTTTATTCTAATTTAAAATAACAAAAACAAACAAACGTCAATAGTTTAGACAAAGAGTATATTTTATTTAAGTCCTCATGTTTACAGGATTACCAGACTAAATAATCTTTTTCCATGCTTTTTATACACTAAACGAAATTTTATAATTTGTGATAATTATTTTGTTTCTATTTTTAATTATGGTAAGGGAGGTTCCCTTATTGACGACTGAAGACTCTTTTTAAAAAAAAGCGACGTGGCCTGGTATAAAATTTTTCTAACTACTAACAAAAGTATCAGCGATCTTTACGTTCAAAATCTAAAAAATATAAAATAACGTTATTTAGGCACTTGTCAAAAAACTTCACATAGCGAATTATAATACGTTTTCATCTCTCTCTAGTAAAAAAATCATTCTATATTGTTTTTCTTTATTTAAAGATAGCACGACACGTGACTCGCCATACACTTGATGGATAGTGGCTATGAGAATCCATGAACACAGGTGACAAACAGCATATAGTCCTATGTTTGTCACTTTCACTGTGCCGGCTTATTGATAACACAGTGGATATACACGAGTCAAGACAAGTGGACTGTGTTTGGTGAGTACAGATGTCGGTTATATATTGGATACTCATCATCTGAACCAAAACACTAGAGAGACAAAACATTGTATAACTGTTCATTAGTTTTACGAATAGAAATCGGATGTTCAAGGTTCAAATTCCGGACAAAACCCGTTTTTTTTCATTCGTCTCTGTTAATCAGTGATTCAATTTTTTTATAAAGAAGCGACAGACTAGCCACCTGTTGTTTAATATTAATTTATTTTAAAAGGCACCCTTTCTATAGTATGTTTATAATTCGCGCATATAACGTGTCACACTTTAAATATATACTTGTCTATCAGTAAACGTCAAAAAAATTGGACGTTTGCTACCATATATGTTGTTTATTGTAGATAAGTATATAATCAAAGATGTCAAATATAAATTACGAAACCTTAAAAAATTACTAAAAACTCAAACTTTCTGGCATACATCCGCCAAAAACCAATATCATTGAAAGAACGAATTCGGATTAGCGAAATTCTGCTGGGCATTATTGTTCATATAGCTAGAAGTATGAAAATTGTTATTCAAGCCTTGCTGCATGTATTGATAATTTTGGTTACCCATGGGTTGCGATGTTGGTTTATGGGAGGGAGAATTGGGGTTGCTCTTCAGCTGGTTAATAGATGGAGCAGGGCCCGCTTTTGGTGACCTGGGTGCTAGAAGATTATCCACATTTATATTTATGGAACCCGAGGTATCAGCCCATGTTGCTCCAAGTTTTGCTGACGATTTTGTGGTCGCTTGAGTCGGTGCGTTACTATTGGATGCCGGCTGGAGTAGATTGACTGGCGTTGGCGTTAGACCTGGAATGGAAGAAGTCAGAAATTATGTACGTTTTTGATTTTTCTTTTCTTGTCTAATCCCCAATTTCGAAAAGGTTGGCCAGTTTAAAGAAACCTTTCGGAACTATAAATAAATTGGTGAAAAATAAAAAAGTAAAAGTACTTATATGCATGTTTTATTATAAAATTTAAGACTTTTTCATTCAACAATAAAAACTTAATTCTATTTAAAGCAGGTAAACGCTTTGTTCGAAACGTATTCTTAAAAACTAACATAGCCACTGTTGTTTATATTACAAAAAAAAATGGCAATTGCAATGGTCGCGTTCCTAGTTTTCAGCCAGCGCCTTTTCAACTAAATACAAAACTTGCCCGGCAAATACTGCCGTATCGGACTTCTCCCCGGTAGTTCTCAATGTAAGGTCCATTTTAGACAACCATTCCATTAACCAGGCCCTAATATCCATCATCGATTCAAAAAAGTCACTTTTCAATATAGAAGGCGGTAAAGCCAAAACTATGGACGCTATTATAGACATAACACACATCTGAATTTTAACTTCAGAGTTAAACCTTAAATACATTAAAATCTCCATCAATTCCGAGCAATATTTAGGGCAATTCGGGCAATTTTTGGATGCCAATATAATATTGCCTACAACTGACAAATATTTTAGCAGCAATATGTTGTCTGTGTCATGCTTCAGGTTGTGATAGCTTAAATTTAACTGCCTCTTGCCAAACCCAAAGACAAGAGGGTAAAAGAAATAATCAGAGACACTGGCAAACAAATTTTTCTTTGCTTTCGCGAAGGGATGGGATCGTTTTGAATGAAAATACTTAGTTTTGTTTATCAATCGTCTCCTTATTATCTCATCAGGAGGTAAATCGTCTGTTTCAATTATTTTTACATCTAAATTCTTTGATTTATCGCTACGATCGGATCGGACATCGGCTATTCTGTTTGCAGCCTCCGATAGTACGTCTAGCATTAAAATTTTCGCCGAAATCGAGTACCTTCCAACGTCAGCGTGGAATTCGCTGCAAATGTACTCGGCTGTTGTCTTAGGTTGCACACAAACTATGGCCACGCATGTATTAAAGCGTATATCTTCAAAATCGTCAACATTGAATTTGCAATCCAGGTGTAAGAATAGTTGCAATAATTCTATTGCCAGTTTTGAGTCATCGTCTTCTAGTTGAGATACCAGTTCCTCTGATACAGCAAGGCAGGCTTCGAAATCTTCATAGTCTTTGGCTTCGTTTATTTTTTCTATCAAATCGCGAATGTATGCAGGACGCTTTTTAGCAGACTGTGGAAGATCATTGGCCATATCGTACGGTTGTAGATCATCGTCAGAATCTAAATCAGATTTATCGAATGAAATATCTGTTTTTGCCTCAATAGCTTTAATTATTGTTCTCTTCTGTACTGTATTGTTTATATTCTGATTCAATACTGTGTTAATAGTAGTAACTTTTGTTTTATTAGATATTTTTTCTGCAATAAAATTTAACAGATCTTGCACATTAACTTCAGTGTCCTTTTTGTAATCAGCCGGGGCTTTGAAATCAGGATCTAGAAGACATTTAGAATTAACGTCAACAAGACATTGATATATTTGCTGGCAATTTTCATTCATATCCGTGTATTCGAATTTCAGTTCAGCATCGTTTGCTTTGCCTTCAGTTAATTTTATATTGTTTAATACAATTTCTACGGTCGCCATGCCAATGCATCGAATTTCGCTTGACAGAGAGTTCAAATGTTTAGGGACTCCATTAAAGAGAATATTTTTCAGTTCATACATTTGCCACGTTCGTTGGGAAGTTTTCGTCAATATTGTTAAATATTTCACAGACAAAATCATTAGTTGTGCGACGTAAATATGTTGATTCAAGTTATTTGGATTTATAGACTTAATGTCAGCCCAAATGTTAGCCAAATTAATAACAAATTCACTTAAAATTTCTGCAGAATTTGCTAAGTAGTAAACTAGATTCTCGACTAAAACTGTATTTTTATAATGATAATTGCTAATACTGGGAATTTTGTATGTCAGAACTTGTCTCCAATCTTTACTATTAACTATATTATCACCAAGTACACGTTTTATTGTTTGCTCAGAATTATCATATAGCAACGGACATTTTTTAAGTAGTATAACTGACAAATGATCTATGGCCTGTCTATTCAAATGATATAATATAGTTTGTATTAGTTTTCTTTTGACAAATATAGCAGGATCTTGAGCATCATTTGCCCAATGTATTAATAACTCAACAAAATGTTTTAAAGGTTCTGTGCTTCCATAGTAGATAATCATTTTAGAAATAAAGTGGGATAAATACGACAGGTCATATTTAGCATTTTGATAGTAACTGCTGTCTACAATAAAATCTATGGCTCTTATTATTTGAAAGACAAGCAAGAAGCAATGATTTTCTCTATTACACTCAATTGGGGTATTTCTTTCAAGCTTATTTGCAACTCTTTCAGGCAGTGTTGCTAGCTCTTGGACATAATTTTCCCATTCCGATTGCAATTTATATTTATCCTTATCATTGTTAATTTCCAAATTGCAACAATTAACAATAGAAATTAGTACACAATCACTCCTAACATACAAATAAAGTATCTCAACATACATTTCTACAATCTTTAAATTCGCCTCAGCCTTTAATAATCCACAGAGTACAGACATAATTTCTTTGGAAACATCAAAATTGTCTTCAAATAAATACAATTTAACAATACTGTCTTTAAAATTAGGCCACAGTTGCAATAATTTTTGAGACACAGCTATTAATGTTGCCGAATACAGATTTATAGCATCGCCATCTACAACTCTTTGGTCAATTTCTATCAACTTTTGAACTGTGATAGGTCCAGGCACGAATTCTTCTATTCTCTTAAAGGCATCTTCTATCGCAGCCATATCTTTTTCCGAGCGCACTTTATCAACACTGTTCATAGCTTCGATCACATTTTGCATAGCTTCAACAAGCGACGCTTGGGTTTTGGTCTTCGTAAACTTCACATCTGCAACCAAAAGAAATCCTCAATGTGCCCAAAGTGTCATTTGTCTATATAAGCAAACGTTTCTGTTTTTATTTCTTTTGCTTTCCTTATTTTATTTTATTTCTTGCGTCACGCTAAGAAGAGGTGTTTGACGCGGAATCTTGCGAATAAAAGTTACATGTATGGAGTCTATTTTTATGAACGGGATAAGCATGACAATTGAAAAAAAAAATTTTTAGTCCATATTAGTAAACATACAAATTTCAAAATGGCGTCGTAACGTAATTTTTTTTTACAAATAAGTTTATGCTATAGGTTTTGTGATGTAAAAAGAGGGCCGGAGGTTGTTTATTTGGCGAACCTAGTTGTTTGTTTTATGTACAAAAACATATATCTGTCTTGCCTAAAATTTTAACTTACGCCGCCATTTTGAAATTTTATGTTTCATATCGAAAGTTAGAGTAATTGTTAGTCAATCACTCCGCTACGAAATATTATATTAAAAGTCCTGGATTAACAAAGGGTGGATTTATTTTTCCTGGCGAGTCGATAGCTTGTTGGTCGTGAAGCCGGGGGGAATATGTGCTTGGAAGGGCATTTTTGTCTAAAAATAACAGGTAGCTGTTAAAGAAGTGGCTCATTTAGGTTCATTAAGTGCAGCAACAGGCTTGCCACCTGTTGTGAGTTCTATTTAATACTGACAACCGGTGAACAGTGGAAATTGTTACTGGTGCCACACCGCAAGACATACAGACCGCAAAGATGTATTTGTTCTACGAATAAAAGCTAAGTGAAATCATAAAGTCCCTCTATCCCCTTTTCTCACAGGATATAGATTTGATCCTAAAAGTTCAGTGACTCGTTCCTATGTCGCACTGTCAAAAAGTGGAACGAACTTCCGGCGTCGGTTTCAACCTGGGATCCTTCAAGCGAAGCGTAAAAGCATCTCTAGTGGGTGCGACTGGAGGACTGTATTATGCTCTGCCAGTCGCGCGCATTCATGAACCAACCACCTATGCTTAATAAACAGGCGGTGGAAAGGTCACATGTCGTCTTCTCTATAAAAAAATTAAAATACCTTGTATAGGCATGGTCGGTTGAAGGGTGGTGGCAGACAGTTGTCCAGTGAGGACATCCATGGCAGACAAACCAGGCTGCGGTTGTGGTATAGAGGGCAACTTGGGCGCCAAGTCACTTAGCAGGTCCAGGTTCGATTTAGCACCTGAAATATGTAATTGAAATTATTATTAAATATTAGAACTGGCCACTCGTTAGGTATAGCCTCACAAATACCATCGGCTAAAAGAGGGAGACATTGGTCTTTCGCTGGGTACCCTGGGAACGTAACACGGTTTCTGGAGCTGTAAGGCAACAAGTAAAGAATAAAAATAATTTAATACTAGCTATCCGCCCATGTGGAGTCCATATTACAGTTAAGTTAATCACCCCTATTGTTCGCGACGAAGTGATCAGTGACCGTGAAAGTGAAATAGAATTCGAAAATGAATCAGTGAATTAATGTCTCATAGTGCCAGTGCTTAAAATAGTGAAACATAGACTATCAATATAGAGTTTAGACATAGGCCTAAGTGAGCGAGTGCACTGCGTTGCGCGAGGGCGGGGGTAGACCCCCAAGGCAAGCTCGCACCGCGAGCTATGTCAACCCGTAGGCTCGAAAGGCATCCGCTGACCAATACCCGTTGTCTGTCTAAGACGGAGAGATTGTTGCAGCGACTGGCATAGATTCGTATTTCCTCTGAAAAGGTATAGCTTCAGACGAAAATTGATTCGGAATATTGTACTGTATAACTTGTTTACAGATTGGAACGGCAACTAACTTGCCATTTGTACCTAATGTTATTATTCGGAATTACACATGTGTAAACTTACCTCGCTTACCACGAGGCGGTCGAAGGGTTCGTTCGACCATGCTATCGTTAGGGACTATGTCCCTAAAATAATATATATTGATGTGAAATAGTATTTAACACTACTTGACTATTCTTGAGGGCCTGATCAACTCCCAAGGATAAACTTATGACTACTTGACTATCGACGTGTTCGCCTCCTTCGGGAACGCACCACCCGGAGGAGCTCTCCAAACTCATAATCGGAGTTTGATGGTTACCATGTCCTTGTGACGTGAAGGTTCCACCAGGGAACGACTGACTTGACTTGTTCGCCTCCTTCGGGAACGCCCCGCCCGAAGGAGCTTTACAAACTCATATTCGGAGTTTGCCAAACTCATATTCGGAGTTTGAAGAAGACCATGACCTTTGGCATGAGGGTTCCAAATGGGGAACCTCCAAACTCATATTCGGAGTTTGATGGAAATCATGTCCTCGAGACATGTAGGTGCAAAGGGAGCAGTCAAACTCATAATCGGAGTTTGCCAAACTCATATTCGGAGTTTGATAGAAGCCACGTCCTCTTGGCAGGAGAGTTCCACAAGGGAGCCTCCCAAACTCATATTCGGAGTTTAGAGGACACACTCATATTTGTTGATGTGAGTCTTTCGTCGCGAAATAGTTTGAGATCACTCGAACCGAGCCTTACAACCTCGGGTTCACCTAATAGAAGGGTAAAAGCGTCAAAGAGATATAGTAATGATTGATGCATATATATTACTCATGTTCGGATTTAATATATAGTTTGGCGAGGATTGATGCATATATATTACTCATGTTCGGATTTAATATATAGTTTGGCGAGGATTGATGCATATATATTGCTCATGTTCGGATTTAATATATAGTTTGGCGAGGATTGATGCATATATATTACTCATGTTCGGATTAATATGTAAAGCCTAATGATGTTACATACATATGTTTACATTATTTATATTTGGATTATCGTGTACAGCTCAACGAGACTTATGTGTTTATAACCCTGTATTTAATATAATATTTATAAGACTTGTTTGTATTTAAATCTGTGGAGTTTCTTGCCATTTCTTCTCCACAGATATAATTTCCGAAATGGTGGTAAACTCATGTATGTTTGTTTAAAATAATAATAAACGATTCTATACCCGTTGTGTTTCACTGAGCGAACTGTGCTCTGATTGGTTGACGTTGACCGCGTGGGAGGTTCTTGTTGTCGCGGCGACGTTCCGTGCGCTGCCCGCTATATAATGGCGAGCAAACGGAGCGATCGTCAGTCTGCGTCAAGATCTCGCGACAAGAGGACCTCCCAGCAACCAAGAAGAGCTCAGCCGTCCAGTGGCCGCCCGGGCTAGATTGAAGTTACATCGTGCAGTTTCAATAGTCTCCCAGTTTCCCAGTCTGCCTACCTACCCTACCTTGATAGTCAGTTCCCTGGGTCCCGCGCTCTCTACTGCTGCAGAGCAGACCGCCGGAACATTAATTGGTCGACTTCGAGCCGGATCACTCAAGACTACGGAAGCTGAAGAAACATACAGTCCACAAGGCCAGATCACTCAAGACTACGGAAGCTGAAGAAACATACAGTCCAAAAGAATGCCCATCACACGGTCGCAGACAGGGGAGCGCCAGCAGTGCCCGCTTCGTCACGAAGAGCCGCCACTGTCTCCAACGGACGAAGCAAGCCCACCGACGAGCACCGAGCGGCCCGCACCGCCGCAGCCCGCAACGTCCGTACCCGCGCTCGCGCAGCGCGGTCGAGGCCGTCCGAAAGCTCCGGGCCACCGCACCCCGTCGAAGCACCCGAGGCGGTCCGTGTCGACTGAGCCGTCGCTCGCGCAGCGCTCCCCGTGTAAGGCTCCAGAGGTGCGCGCTCTGTCGAAGCCCGCGACGCGTCCGATGTCGCCGGAACCCCGTCGGTCGAAAGCTCCGGAGCCCCGAGCTCCGTTGAAGCTCGCCGCCACCGCCGTCGCCGCACGACAGGCTTCGCAGAAAGGCCGGCGCGCGAAAACGGGGCCGATACCCCCGTCGACGGCCGCCCAGGAGCACCGCACTCCGTCGACGCGCGCTCCCTCGGATCGCGCAGTGTCCCGTGCCGCAACAGCAAGACCGGACCGTGAACGCAGCATCTACCAAGCCAGAGAAGACCTAGCCCGCTTGAAGATGGAAGCGGCAGAAGCCAGGCTAGCTCGGCTAGAGGCCGAAGATGAAGAGCAACCACTGATGGACCCGTCAGAGAGCGACCCCGAACCAGAGACCAATCCGAACCCAAGGATCGAAGAATGGCTTGACGCACAACCACAAGCCGCAGGCAACCCGGAAGCAAGACCGGTACGACCCGAGACAACTGGACAGATAGCCGCTCCACTACCACCGAAGAGGCCAAAAATAACCGAACGAACGCCGTCAGTATTGACTCGAGAAGAAAGGCAGAGAATCGTGGAGATAGCCTCTGCCGTAGCCGAAGTTACCCGGGCGACCGCGCCTCAAGCTGCTACGCCACACCCAGCTACCAACCGGTACCTACTAGGAGAGCTACCACACTTCAACGGGTCGCACGAAGACTGGCTGGCGTTCAGAGCAGCCTACAACGAGACGGCGGGTCACTTCTCAGCTGTAGAAAACACAGCACGACTCCGTCATGCACTGAAGGGCAAAGCCAAAGAAGCAGCACAGAATCTACTTATAGCGAATACAGCACCAGCCGACGTCATAACAGCACTAGAAAACAGATTCGGGCGCCCAGATTCGATCGCAATAGCAGAGATGGAACGAGTGAAGCGACTACCACGGGTACCGGATTCGCCGCAGGAAGTGTGTGAATTTTCCAACAAATTGGTGAACAGTGTAGCAGTTCTACGCGCCTTGAATAGACCGCACTACCTACACAATCCAGAAGTGGTACGACACCTAACGGAGAAACTGCCAGCTGTACTCAGATATCGCTGGTATCAACATTATGAAACGAAGCCGAGCCATGAACCGGACCTAGTGACCTTCGCTAACTTTATGAGTACCGAAGCCGGACGCTGTCGTCACTTCGCTCCACCAGAGGTCGTGACCACGCAGAGAGGGCCAGACGCCGGACCAAGCCGCGCACGGCCACAGCGAGCATATACGATGAAGGAGAAACGCAACAAGAAACCACAACTTCCCTGCCCCATCTGCCAAAGAAATAACCACGAGCCGAGCCAGTGTAACGAGATGAAAAAGGCTCCGGTCAACACACGGTGGGACATTGCCAAGAAACATCGACTATGCTACCGGTGCCTCAGACCCATGACCGTATCGCACCAATGCCGGTACAAACGGTGCGGCGAAGAGAACTGCTCTCGGAGTCATCACTCCCTGCTCCACCATCGGAAGGAAAGAAGGAACCCCGAGGTTGTAGCTACCACATCGAGCCGATCCCGCTTCGCCTACTTGAAGATCGTACCAGTACGCGTCACCGGCCCCAAAGGGCACGTCGACACACACGCCTTGTTAGACGACGGCTCAACGGTGACACTACTGGACGCCACTGTCGCGAAGAAAATCGGCGCCCGAGGACAAGTAGAGCCGCTAAGAATGGAGGCAATAGCGGGAAAGAAGATCGACGCGGCTGAGTCCCAACGAGTTACCATCGATGTAAAAGGACAGAGCGAGACACACACCATTAGCGCGCGCACCCTCGCTAACATCGAACTATCGACGCAAGCGGTCGATAAACGAAGCATCGACCGGTACCCGCATTTAAGAGAGATAGAAAGACACCTCACCTACGAAACCGCTCGGCCAGCCCTCCTCATCGGCCAAGACAATTGGCAGCTGCTGGTAACAAAAGACATGAGGCGAGGGACGAGAGAAGAACCGGTAGCTTCCCTCACCCCATTGGGATGGACCCTACACGGAGCCTGCAGCCGCTCCACACATCTCCGAGTGCATACGATACACTTCACCAAGGAGAAGAGGGCAGAAAAAGAGCTCGGGAAATGTTAACCCTCGAACAACTCGACGTCCCACCGACAACTACGACTTAGCACAACGAACCCCGATAACAGAAAAAAAGGAGAGCGAAGGCGCATTATCCGACGACTACGACAGAGCGGCAAGAAGCCTCAAGGGCATAGAAGAAATATCCATTAGAATCGGAATAAAGAAGAAGACAGAGACTCCCTACGCCTCCTGTGGCGAGGCGACCGGCGGGAGGGACCGCCGAGAGAAATGAGAATGAAATCAGTGATATTCGGTGCGGCGAGTTCGCCATGCGCCGCACTGTTCGTGAAGGAGTTCAACGCCGAGAAATATCGTGCAGACTTTCCAGAGGCCGCTGAAGCCATCGTGATCCACCACTACATGGACGACTACCTACAGAGCTTCCCCACCATAGAGAAGGCGGTAAAGATAGCCAAAGAAGTAAGAACTATACATGAGAGAGCTAACTTTAGACTCCACAAATGGGCCTCCAACTGCGTCGACGCCGTGACGGCCCTACAAGGGACACCCCCTCCGCCAGCCGATACGCTTGTGGAGCTCAACGACGGTACCTCCGAGGAAAAGGTACTCGGTCTCGCCTGGAAACCCAGCACGGATACCTTGAGCTTTAACTTAGATATGGCTCGTGTCGCACCGGAAGTAGTCGACGGAAGCCGCACTCCGACCAAGCGCGAAGCTTTAAGCACGATGATGTCATTGTTTGACCCCCTCGGCCTCGCTTCGCCAGTGACGATACAGGCGAAGAAAATACTGCAAGAAACTTGGCGCAGGGGCGTCGAATGGGACCGGCCGTTACCAGAGCCTTTAAAGACCGACTGGAGCACCTGGCTAAAGAACCTGACCCTGCTGAGAAGACTGAACATACCCCGATGCCATGGCGGGTGGACGCACGCCCGGCGGAGAACTACACACCTTCGTCGACGCCAGTGAGACGGCCTACGCGGCCGCGGTGTATTGGCGCACCATCGACGACAGCGGACGCGTCCACGTTAGCCTCGCCGCAGCCAAGGGTTGCAGAAATCGAGGAGCACACCCTTGTAAAAGAATGGAGATGGTTACCCTCGAAACATAACGTCGCCGACGACTCCACACGACAAGTTCCAGCAGATTTCGAGTCTACTCACCGATGGTTCACCGGGCCAGAGTTTCTACTTAAGGACCAAGAAGAGTGGCCCGCCACCAAGAACGTGACAGTAACCGAAGCAACGGGGGAAGAGTAGTACGGTCATCACAGGAAACCACATTCGGAACAGAAGTCGAGGCGCTGAAAAGAGGAAAGGAGCTGCCGCATGACAGCCGACTCCATCAACTCGCGGTGCACCTGGACGACACAACTACTTTACGACTAAGGTCGAGGATTGCCGAAGTAGAGAACGTTGGCATAGAGCAGAAGTCGCCCGCAGTACTCGACGGAAATCATCACTTGACAAGATTGTACATAAGAATGGTCCACGAGAAACTACACCACGGGGGGACGGAGATAATAGTCAACGAAGTCAGAGAGCATTTTTGGATCATCAAACTCCGACCCACAGTTAAGAGCATAGTAACGAGCTGCTTGCGCTGTCGTATACGCAAAGGAAAACCCGCGGTCCCAGCCACCGGCGACCACCCACGCAATCGTCTCGCCCACCACAAGCGCCCTTTCACCTACACGGGCCTAGACTATTTCGGTCCCTTGTCAGTAACAGTGGGGAGACGACGAGAGAAAAGATATGTAGCCCTCTTCACGTGCCTAACCACGCGAGCCGTGCACTTAGAAATCGCAGACAGCCTCAGCTCCGATTCCGCCATCATGGCATTGCGGAGGATGATCGCCCGACGTGGCTGCCCCGAAGAAATATACAGCGACAACGGGACGAACTTTCGGGGAGCCGACAGAGAACTACGGGAGGCCCTAATCGACGAAGCGGCTACACGCGCCATCAAATGGCGCTTCATCCCCCCAGGCGCCCCATTTATGGGAGGCGTTTGGGAACGACTTGTGCGCGCGGTAAAAACCGCCCTGTACAGCATATTGACGGAGCAGCACCCGCACACCGAGACACTCGCCACCTTGCTGTGTGAGGTGGAATACACCGTAAACAGCAGGCCCCTCACACATGTGTCCACAGAAGCAGACGACCCGAGCGCCCTGACACCTAACCACTTCCTGTTGGGCGGCTCGGGACTAGTGAGGCAACCAGGCATCTTCACCGACGACGACCTACATCTACGCGCGAGGTGGAGACGAGGCCAGAGGCTCGCCGATCTTTCCTGGCAGAGATGGCTGAAGGAATACCTTCCGCTACTGCAACACCGGCGGGAGCCACGCGGGCGGGGTGAGACTCCGCGCGTCGGAGACCTCGTGCTCATAGTGGACAACTCCCTGCCACGAAATACGTGGCCGAGAGGAAAAGTCGTCGCCCTCTACCCGGGGCCCGACGGCGCAGTACGAGTCGTCGATGTAAAGACCGCGGGTGGCGTGCTGCGACGTGCCACTAAGAAACTCGTCGTGCTGCCTACGGCCGCTGAGCACCCCGTCGCTCATACGGGCTAGGTGCAGCGTCGTGACGACCAACGCTGCACGGCGGGAGAATGTTCGCGACGAAGTGATCAGTGACCGTGAAAGTGAAATAGAATTCGAAAATGAATCAGTGAATTAATGTCTCATAGTGCCAGTGCTTAAAATAGTGAAACATAGACTATCAATATAGAGTTTAGACATAGGCCTAAGTGAGCGAGTGCACTGCGTTGCGCGAGGGCGGGGGTAGACCCCCAAGGCAAGCTCGCACCGCGAGCTATGTCAACCCGTAGGCTCGAAAGGCATCCGCTGACCAATACCCGTTGTCTGTCTAAGACGGAGAGATTGTTGCAGCGACTGGCATAGATTCGTATTTCCTCTGAAAAGGTATAGCTTCAGACGAAAATTGATTCGGAATATTGTACTGTATAACTTGTTTACAGATTGGAACGGCAACTAACTTGCCATTTGTACCTAATGTTATTATTCGGAATTACACATGTGTAAACTTACCTCGCTTACCACGAGGCGGTCGAAGGGTTCGTTCGACCATGCTATCGTTAGGGACTATGTCCCTAAAATAATATATATTGATGTGAAATAGTATTTAACACTACTTGACTATTCTTGAGGGCCTGATCAACTCCCAAGGATAAACTTATGACTACTTGACTATCGACGTGTTCGCCTCCTTCGGGAACGCACCACCCGGAGGAGCTCTCCAAACTCATAATCGGAGTTTGATGGTTACCATGTCCTTGTGACGTGAAGGTTCCACCAGGGAACGACTGACTTGACTTGTTCGCCTCCTTCGGGAACGCCCCGCCCGAAGGAGCTTTACAAACTCATATTCGGAGTTTGCCAAACTCATATTCGGAGTTTGAAGAAGACCATGACCTTTGGCATGAGGGTTCCAAATGGGGAACCTCCAAACTCATATTCGGAGTTTGATGGAAATCATGTCCTCGAGACATGTAGGTGCAAAGGGAGCAGTCAAACTCATAATCGGAGTTTGCCAAACTCATATTCGGAGTTTGATAGAAGCCACGTCCTCTTGGCAGGAGAGTTCCACAAGGGAGCCTCCCAAACTCATATTCGGAGTTTAGAGGACACACTCATATTTGTTGATGTGAGTCTTTCGTCGCGAAATAGTTTGAGATCACTCGAACCGAGCCTTACAACCTCGGGTTCACCTAATAGAAGGGTAAAAGCGTCAAAGAGATATAGTAATGATTGATGCATATATATTACTCATGTTCGGATTTAATATATAGTTTGGCGAGGATTGATGCATATATATTACTCATGTTCGGATTTAATATATAGTTTGGCGAGGATTGATGCATATATATTGCTCATGTTCGGATTTAATATATAGTTTGGCGAGGATTGATGCATATATATTACTCATGTTCGGATTAATATGTAAAGCCTAATGATGTTACATACATATGTTTACATTATTTATATTTGGATTATCGTGTACAGCTCAACGAGACTTATGTGTTTATAACCCTGTATTTAATATAATATTTATAAGACTTGTTTGTATTTAAATCTGTGGAGTTTCTTGCCATTTCTTCTCCACAGATATAATTTCCGAAATGGTGGTAAACTCATGTATGTTTGTTTAAAATAATAATAAACGATTCTATACCCGTTGTGTTTCACTGAGCGAACTGTGCTCTGATTGGTTGACGTTGACCGCGTGGGAGGTTCTTGTTGTCGCGGCGACGTTCCGTGCGCTGCCCGCTATATAATGGCGAGCAAACGGAGCGATCGTCAGTCTGCGTCAAGATCTCGCGACAAGAGGACCTCCCAGCAACCAAGAAGAGCTCAGCCGTCCAGTGGCCGCCCGGGCTAGATTGAAGTTACATCGTGCAGTTTCAATAGTCTCCCAGTTTCCCAGTCTGCCTACCTACCCTACCTTGATAGTCAGTTCCCTGGGTCCCGCGCTCTCTACTGCTGCAGAGCAGACCGCCGGAACACCTATTATGGTCTTGAGTTCATACAAAAATCCCATAGAAATAAACACATTATCTTTCCCGAGCTTTCCATTTTTCCAGGCAACTTTTCCTATTTTTCTTTCCCTAAAAACCCAATTCTAAAAAATCGGTCCAGCCGTTAATAAGTGCATTACCATGCAGTTACCAACGAACAGGAGTTAAATTAAAGATTTTGTATGTATATTTGAATGCGCAAATCTCAGGAACTATCACAGTCAGAATTGTGTTAAAAAGGCCGGTTTTTGAGAAAAGTAATAGACTATATAACATCACGCCACGACCCAGAGGAGCGAGGCAGTAACCATAAAAGTCAACCAATAAAAAAATTCTTAAGCTAATAATTTAGAATAATAAACACACTAACCAGACGCGTTATCAGCCACAGTAGGCGCGATCCCGCCGCTAAAAGCGCTCGAGAAGTCAGCGAAACCGTCGTTTTTAACGGCGGGAGGCGGCGGCGGTCCACCGAACGCGTTCGCAAAATCTCCAAAGTCAGTCGAGTCTTTGCTGACCGATTTCTCGTCGGCTCTGTGAAAAAAGATAACATGTGATTTTTCGACGGTGAAGTGATTTTCCACACAAACGTTATTTGAGTTTGATTTCCTAAATGTTGCCATAGTTCTTTCGCATTCGAGGCGAGGGTTCTAAACCCATCATCACTGGCGCAAAAGGGGCAACCTCAGTCAATCACTAAAATCATCATTATCCTTTTCGCACCCGCACTGCTCGCACGGGCTAGGTTGCATCCGGTAACCACACGGTCTGTACGAACGAAGAAGTTTGGTGACTAATTTCTGTGTAGCACCATTAAAATATGGAACGAACTTCCGGATCGATCTATCCTCATTCCTACAATCTGGGGAAAAGCATCTCTATGGGAGCGACTTCTTGGACCAGTCGCTTAAGAAGGTCACATGTCGTCTTTTCTATCTATCCAATTTAAGACTTTGTAGGTGGAGTTTCCCCAACTGTCCCTGCACTACGCTCTTCTCTTCACATCCACATACGACACCACGTTCAACTTCTCCTTTATCTGCTGCATATATTCTATACTAGGTCATCCTCGTTTTGTTCTTCAATCTATTCTTACTTCCATTATGATTTTGATGCAATCGTCATATCCGGTGTATAAGCCTTTTCCATTTTCTATAAAAACCATACCACTAACCTGGGATCAAAGATGTCATCTTCACTCAGCAGTTGTCCATTGCCTGCGCCCCGCTGACTGTCACCCACCGTCTTGAACAGGTCGTCAAGCAGCTCCTGGGACTGTTGGGGCACGACCGGCTGTGACGGGCCGGCGCTCTTGCCGTACGACGCCGCCGCACCTTATGGCAGGACAAAATGTTACAGGTATTGCGAGAGTTGAAGCGAACACAGTACTCACACGCATAGTAAAAGAATAATTACTTCAACCGAAATTGCTAAGCACCAATTTTCTTTAAAATAATATCCTCTAATCGACTTCTCGTGCTTCGGAGAGCACGTAAAGCCGTGGTTCGCACTTCTTCTAAAAATAGATGTTAAACAACTGACTAAACCTATTCTAGTTAATATGGATAAATGGCAATAAGTGGACATTGTTACTGGCAAGGTATACAAAAAATTTACCCAAGTCAATCTTCTTGACGGGCGTGGGCTGTTTAGTTTTGACGGGAGTCTTGAGAGATATGTTGAGTGTGCGCGGCTCGTCGTCGGTGCGGTCGCGCTCCCGTGACGGGGGGCTGGACGTGTCCACGCGGTCTCTGTACACGTTTTCTCTGAAATAATAATAAAAAAAATAAGCAAATCATATGCAAATGAAAGTAAGATAAATGCAGTGGAAATGCGGTCTTTACATAGAATGTGTGATATAAAACGTATTGACTGCGTCCGATACGATGTTATTAGAGAAAAATGCGGAGTGAAAGTAGATGCTGTGACTAAAATAAAAAAAAAACTAGTTTAAGCTGGTTTGGACACGTTGAAAGAATGAAGGATGAAAGATTGACTAAAAAGGTTCATATGGCTGTTCTGAAAGGAAATGCTGACAGAGGACGACCTAGGTGTAACTTTATTGAACATATAAAAAAATTATTGATAGACGACAATATTAAAAGTACACACAATCGCCGAGTATGTATGAAAGGTATGATGAATATAAAAGAAGCGAAAGAGGTATGTCAGGATCGTAGCAAATGGCATTCGATAGTATCTGCCTACCCCTCTTGGGATAAAAGGCGTGATGATAGATAGATAGATAGAATAGCAAATCATATAACTACTTATTATAAAACAAAGTCCTCGACCGCGAATATTGATTGACGGGGAAGGTTAACGAGTATTGAACATGGACCTATCATGTTTAGGAGCTGAGTGATAACAGTATCAGTGAATCAAGTCGGGGAAAAAGTTAGCTCCTGTCTAATCCGTCAGTGAAGAATTGTGTAGAATAAAATGATCTACGATTCCACGTCCTGTAATAGCGGCACGCGTCTCGTCATGGCGTGATGGGGAATCCGGTTTAATCCCGTCCGCGCTGTGATAGATGTGATTAGTCAGCGATTGTTACTATTGCACAAGATTAAACACTGGACTTTGGCAGAATTGCGAGGACAAGTCAGTACTGTTGCCACATATCAAAAGAAGAAGAATTATCTACAAAAAGTCCGCGGTAGTATACATATATCTATTTTTAATAGATAAATAGTAATAAACGTATATATAATTGAAAGTATGTATTATTATACAGGTTGGGTCAACAATTCGTTAACATTTAAAACTAACATCCCACGCAAACACAAGCCGCGCGGGGCGCGGGGAGTGCTCTCGCCACTAGCTCGTTTCTCGGAAATTTAGTCGCAATGGATCGCTTCACGGGGCCGCAGCGCGTTTATTGTGTTAAACAATTTTATTTAAACACACAGTTCGCTCATTACTGTGAGACGCTCGCTTATTTCGTTGAATACGATTTACACGACTTAAGTCAGTGTCCGAGTGTTGAGTGAGTTTTATGAGGTTATTTAAAGAGTCGTGTCTACATCCATAAACCAAAGACACTAAGTCAACTAAAAGAAAAAATCGGCGACCTCGCGGTCTCGACGTATTCGAAAATTTCGGTACTCGCTTAGAAGAGTGCAAAAGTCGAAACGGTGGTCATTTAGTTGATATAATTTTTAAAAATAAAATTCCAACTAATTGGCTTTCTTGTAAATAAACAATTTTTAAAATATGTCAAATGGTTTTTACATACGATTTTTTCAAATGTTAACGAATTCTTGGCCCAACCTGTATATACATTTTAAAAAAAAAGGTACCAACTTCTGCGGTTTCCTGCCGTACTCGCCGTCAGAGTCTTCTCTCTCATACTCCTCGTCTTCGTTCCTCTCCCGAGGTTCTTCTGAAAAAACAGAACATGGAAAAAAATAATGCCATCATCAGATCCTAACTAATATAATAAATGCGATTTTTTTTGTTTGTCCTCCTTTTACTCCAAAACGGAACAACGGATCGATATGATTATTTGCCATTCAGTAGTAACGAAGTGTTTTATAATATGTAGTAAAATCAGGAACGATGTCATTAGAGAAAAATGCGGAGTGAAATTTGATGTTGTGACTAAACTGAAGAAAAGTAGTTTACGCTGGTTTGGACACGTTGAAAGAATGAAGGATGAAAGATTGACTAAAAAGGTTTATTTGGCTGAAGTGAAAATTGAACATATAAAAAAATTATTGATCGACGGCAATATTAAAAGTACACACAATCGCCGGGCATGTATGAAAGGTATGATGAATATAAAAGAAGCGAAAGAGGTATGTCAGCAGGATCGTAGCAAATGGCATTCGATAGTCTCTGCCTACCCCTCTTGGGATAAAAGGCGTGATGATAGATAGATAAAATGCTCACCCCACCCCCCACTCCGGTCCCGGTCGCTGTACTCCCCCCACCCACTGGAGCCGCGCGTCCCCATCACGGCCGCCTCGCTCGACATCCCGATGTACTTGTCCTTGTTCTTCTTGGCCTTCTTCCGCTCCTCGCGCAACTTCTCATCGTCCTGAATGAAGTCGATCAGGTCGCGCACCTTGTGTCTCACGTTGATGCCCTGGGGATGAGAGAAATAACTATATGTTTTAGTTTCGAAATTTAAATAGCTTTCGAAAGATAAATATATTTAACACAGTATGAACTTAAAATTGAAGTTTTAAACATCTAAGTTTTATAAAGCCCTGAAAGTAATTAATTTCATGCTTATTTTCAACCGATTTTGCCACTCAAGTTCTCTTAATATATTTACTAATGTACCATTTTCTTGTATTATGCTATAGATAATTTCACATTGTATGAAAACATTGCTATTTCTAATAGTTTTGGTATAATACTGGAAGAGCATATGTCCGTTTTGTGTATTTTCGCAAGACCGTTTTTTTGTGAAATCGCTCTTTCACATGTTTCTGGTACGTGAATCTTGGCCTATCTTATCTTATCCTTGGTTATTTTATCGATTCTTTTTGCAGTGTATCTCTCTAAAGCGCTTATTACACTATACAATTTTTAGAAAATCTATTTAGGAAATAGGAAGATGTAATTGCAGTTAGGATAGTTAGCATCCTATTTAGAACAGTTAGGAAGGCCCGACCGCTCTGTTTCCTATTTAGGTTACGATTCTTCCTATTTAGGACGACTAGTTGGCAGTTGGAAGGCGCCCGTGCTTCGCATCAGACGTGCGTGTAGCGCCAACGTAGCGCGCAGCCACAGAGCAAGTAAAAATGACAACTATTCCATCAGCGGCGGCGGCAATGCCTACCGAAAGAGAAATTTTATTAAAATTAATAGAAGTTTATAGGGAGATGCCATACCTACATTTTTTTTAGGTTTTAGAGGTTTTAGCAGTCTCTGTACGAGATACGAGAAAATTAAGCACTTTTATACGAAATTTAAACAATGTTAACTGCCCGCGCCACATATCCACGCTAGTAGTAAGAACATAATCATTCCATAAATGAATAATTTTAATTGTATTGGTTTTGACTATAACTATTAAATTGTAAATCACTTATTATTTGTTTCTTTTGATAGCCTTATAATCCCAAACTCAGGGAATAAAACTACCCCAAACTGAATAGTGTAAATTTTGGATATTGTGAGATTTTTTTTAAACTTATACTTGTACGAGATTATGTAACGGAAAGTACGAGATATTTGGCAACCTTGGTACGAGAAAAAACATCTGGCATCTGGCAACCCTGCGTCTGTCCGATTTAGTGTAGTGTGATCGCTAGCTTCCTACTTAGGTTCCTAACTGTTCCTAATTAGATTTTCTAAAAATTGTATAGTGTAATAGGCGTTTAACAATTTTTAAAGAGATAACGACAAAAGAAGCCGCGCGATTTACTGAGTTCATTGCCCTAACAAGCTTAAGTCGGTCGTCTGCTTTAGGCCTAAAGCAGTGTTTCTCAAAGTGGGCCCACTATAATTAAATTAAAGTAATGAATTTCATTGTGATTTTTAAGATGTGGTAAAGTAAAAAAAATTGGGAGGCGCTGAAAAATAATTGATTTTCAAAGTGGGCAGTAGACAAAATAAGTTTAATAACCTCTGGCCTAAAGCAAGCATATCCTAGACACTAAAATTAAAAAAAACATAGGTACCTGATCTTTCCCCAATTCGTCGACAAACACGTAGTTCTCTAGAGAGCGAAGATCGTAAATGTGCTCCCTGGCCGAGGTAACCACTCTCTCTGACCCGTTGCGGACCAGGTAACTCAAAAGCAGAAGGCACTGTTGGAAAAAAAAGTAAAAAAGACATGAGTTAGGACTAATTCTATCTATACTAATATTATCACACATTCTATGTAGAACGATGTCATTAGAGAAGAATGCGGAGTGAAAGATGATGTTGCGACTAAAATGAAGAAAAGTAGTTTACTCTGGTTTGGACACATTGAAAGAATGAAGGATGAAAGACTGACTAAAAAGGTTTATATGGCTGAAGTGAAAGGAAATGCTGGCAGAGGACGACCTAGGTGTACTTTTATTGAACAATAAAACAACAGAAAAATACAGTAGTAATACAGTAGGCTGAAAGAATTAACGATTTACCCATTCACACCTCCTTACGCTTGTAATATTATTTGGTAGCAGTAACCTTGTAATGATGCATTTTCATTATGTTATCGGACATTTGCATAATGACAAACTATAAAAATATACCAGGTCACCTAGCGGAAGACACTTGATGTAGGTATTTTCAAACCTCTGAAGCATCGTTTGTGGTCTATATGGACCCCAGGGGTCGATTTCTACTTGCTGAGGGGTCCACGTCTACGGAAGTCTACAAAAAAATTAAAAAATCTAGCAAGGGGGGTCTACGATTGGCAACCTCTAAAGTAGGTAAATCATTAAGAAATGATTTTTTGCACAGACAGAGTTTTAATCAACGTGATGCTGATGGAATCCTTTGGAATAAGTTCTTGCCACATGTAAAAAAGTTACCACAAGCAAAACCGGGGCGAAAACTCACCTTATAAGTCCTCCGACAATGGCTCCTGTTGTCATGCAGCATCCTCCGCCACAGCATGGACATTACCTCGGGGAAGTGTTCATATGTGAATGTGGCCAGAGCCAACTCCTGCATCTGCTGCCCGGTGGGGCCCCAAGCCTCGTCCGAGGTGGCCTCGCGCACTTTCCCTTCAACCTCTGTGTAGTTCATCACCACGTTTGTCCTGCAATGAAGAATATCAAAGAATTTAGCATAAATTTTCATTAAAATTATGTCCTATACGTCAAATAGTTTAAGACATATTTATACAGACAGGTAGTAAACTTATTTAGGTGCGTTGACAGATTTTTGATAGGGGAAAATCTTATGGATTCGCGACCGCGACATGCTCTTGCCACTAATGCCGACCATGGATTACCCGGCTCGAGTATGCTCGACTCGAGAATCTCCGGGCAGGAATTTGCGTACTGTCTGTTGCTAGAAATTGATGATTATCCGCGGGAGCGTTTCGGCTTCGTCGCCCTATAATCCCGAGCGTTTTCTATACAAAATATAAAGATCAAACGTTATTGACAGCTGTTAAAGCCTTAAGTGGTAGAGGGTAGGATTTGAAACGGGTTGATCCGGGTTCAAATCTCAGTCATGCCAAAAATGCTATACACCAATTTTCTTTAACTCAAGTTCTCGTACTTCATAGGGCAAGTAAAGCAGTTCTTCTAAAAATAAACAAGTCATTTAGAACCATTAAGTCACATGTTCTGTTCAATATGAATAACTAGTGTCAATGGCCACACCACAAGGTAAAGGGGTTGTGAAGATATGAGTGAATAGAAATGGAGTAGGTTTTATTTATCCAGCTTCATCCATAGTTATTTGGACAAACTGTCATATAATAATGTACCAGTAACTTTATCAGTTATCATTAATTACCTAAAACTTGACAATCAAGGTAAACAAGGTTTTTAATTAATGTTTATTACTATTTAATTTGCTCTATAAAAATGATAAAATAAAATAAAAACTACAAACAAAACTTCACTGTCTTTATATTGCAATACATACCAGAGACACCAGAACAGTGTCCACTTTTTGCCAATTGTCTATATTAAACAGAGCAGGTGACAAGCATGCTGCTGCACTGAATGCACCTAGATGTATCACGAAGAATAAAAATAAATCAAGAATGATTCCACATCACGCCTTCGTGACCAATGCAAGCGCCCGCCGAGACGTGATGGGGAATTCAGTTTATTCCCCTCCGCGCTATGATAGTTGTTGATTAATAAGACATATATATCAAAGTCGGCGTGGGAACATCCTAGCTACCGATTAATCGGCTATTGTTACTGTAACGTCAATAATAATTGACATTGGCAAATCATCGGAATAAATTAAAGTACATATTTATATTCTTAAAGATTCCAATAAGAATAATCCCAAAGGAAAGAAATTTTTCCCTTTTAGGTAGCCTATATGTCACTCTCCAGCCTTACAGCTCCTGATACTGTGTTATCGGTCCCAGGGTACCCAGCTAAAGACCAAGTCTCCCTAGGTTAGCCGATGGAATTTGTGAGGCTATATCTATATTTTATACCATTAAAATAAAAGGCCTTTTCGTGGAGACCAATTTTGTATACATAAAAAGCGCCTATTAAATATGGCAACATTGCCAACAACCATTTCCATTTTCATTCCCAAGTGTTGGGGGTTAGTCTATTTCCACGCTGGTGAAACCGCGGGCAAAAGCTCAAACAAAATATAAGACAGCCTCACCAGTCAAGTTGGTAGGTCATGAAGGGCCAAAAATTGAGAGTGGAATTTTATAGGTTCCTAACCTTGAGTAATCTGATATTTGAATAATTAGTGTAGTAAGACTAGTAATTCTAATTAGCACTGTTGTTTACAGAATAATTACTTTGTAATAGTAATGGAAAAAATATTATTGAAGTGACTTTAATTAAAATCTAATTTATCACTGTATGTCTTCAATCAATATAAAAGAAATACAGCAATTCAATGGATATATAATCCCTTTGACTCGCTTTTTCTTCCTCTTTCCGCATTTGTCTCTTTTGCAGTGTCACATCACATGTGTTTATATGGCAAAGTGCTGAGATGCTCCATGTCTTTTATATTGTTCAAAGGTCTATGTCAAAAGGTCCAGTGACAGTACAACTGAGCATCCAATGATTACCTACCTACAGGACATATTCTTTGCTATTTTTGTCTTTGAATAAAAAATAAGGAAGTAAAGGTTTACACATGAATATGCAGTATGCAAAAATAGTAATGTAATTTTTTTATATTACTAAATACGTTCTATAGGTACTGAAGAGTTTGTAAAATGTATGGATAAACTGTCATGACCCTGAAAACCCTAAACCAAAAACCTGTTACTTGTTTTACAGTACCTACCTCTCTCTTTGCAAAAATATTAGGTAATTCATGATTTTGTAAAACCAATTGTCTGCAAAATTACAATTGATACACCTATATAGTTATATCCTATATAGGAAAACAATCAGGAAATTATCTCAAAATATGTTAAGAAGTGAGGACTTACACTTTGTCGGCCAGCTCCCGAACTTTCCACATGCTGATAAATCGATCCATATTGTATAAATGCGTGAGCTTTTTTTATAATTTATAAGCCAAATAATGATAATAATCAAGAAAAATAATAAAATGAATCCTAAAGTTTAGCTGATGATTTGGCTGACATTATTGCAAGATGGCGACTGTCAAGTGTTGCTATCATGAATAATAATTTCATAAATCATTTAAAAATATTCACACTAAATATCTTTCTGAGCTAAATATGACGTTTATTTAAAGTATTTACAGCATATTATGTTAAGTATTTATGAACGCAGCTACTGCAGCTAGCACTGGCCGCTGATGTTGCTTGTGATAGTTTATATTAGGAGAACAAATGTCTCGTCACATAGAAAAATATCGTGTATGTCAATGTACTTATTATGTTGTAAAATAAACAATTACTTATTTAATATGAGTTTATTGAGGCCATCCCCATGTATATCCTAATAGGTTATGGGCTGGCAGTGAGTAAAATATATATTTAAAGTGAAAATAAATACGTGGGTAAAAATAAAATGGCTACAACAAATAGTATGAGTATGACACATTTGCCACAACTATCGCCAGAAAATTTCAATAATTGGAAATTTAGACTGCGCTGTATATTGGAGGAAAAACAGTTATTAACAACATTGGAAAATAGCGAAGATAAGTTATTAGATGCAAGAGCAAAGTCGATCATTGTACAGAGTGTGACAGATCGTCATCTAGATATAATAAAAGATGCCAAAACAGCTAAGGAAATGTTTGAATTATTAATTAAAATATTTGAAAGAAAATCTTTATTTACTAGACTGCATCTCAAAAAAAAATTATTAACTACAAAATTAAATGAAAATGAGAAAATGGAAGATTATTTTTTAAAATTTGAGAGCATTATACGCGAACTAGAAACTGCTGAAAAAAAGTTAGAAGAAGAAGAAATAATTACTTACCTTTTACTGGGGTTGACAGATGTAAAGGTATACAATACAGTTGTAACGGCACTCGAGACTATAAATGAGAAAATAACGCTTGATTTTGTTAAATCACGTTTATTAGATGAAGAATTAAAATATAAAGACAGAAATAGCAATGAAGGAACAAGTGATGAAAACACGGCATTTACTGTCACATGCTACAAATGCCACAAAATAGGGCATAAAAGTTATCAGTGTCGAACGAATTTAAATAACTATAGAAGTCGAGGTCAAAATGTTGGAAGAGGCAGAGGACAAAGAGGACAAAATAGAGGTGGTAGAAGAGAATATTGTAATGAGACACCATTGCAAAATTTTATAGCAATGAATGCCATGGAAGACAGAGATTCAAATATATTCATATTGGATTCCGGAGCTACAGAACACTATGTTAAAGGTAATTTAGAAAAATATATGCATTCTGTTATAGAGCTAGATAAAGAAGTCAAGATATACATAGCTAACAATCAAATATTATTAGCCAAAAAGAAGGGAATTTTGAAAGTAACTTATAAGAAACAAAGAATAAATATTGAAGCATTAATTGTAAATGACATAAAACACAACCTTTTATCTGTGAAGAAATTAATAATGAAAGGATATTGTATAAAAATAGATCAGAAGGGATTTTCAATAAGAAACCCTACAATGTCAATATATGCAGAAGAACGAAATAATCTATATGTTTTAAATATGCAAATTGAAGGAATGGATAACAATATGAATGCCTATACTTCTTTTGCTACACCTAGAGATATGGGTGACGTGTGGCATAAAAGATTAGGACATTTAAATACAGGTGGTATGAAGATATTAAAACTTCCTATCAAAAATGAAGTTTGCACTGAATGTGTACAAAGTAAAGCCACTAGACCAAAATTCACCAAAAATGAGAGAAGAACTACACAGATTGGTGAACTTATACACTCTGATTTAAGTGGTCCTGTAAATGAGACGAAAGAAGGATTTAAATATTTTCAAGTCATTATTGATGATTATTCACATTTTACAATTGTCAGATTATTAAAATACAAAAATGAAGCTGAACAAAACTTAATACAATATATAAGAGAAGTAAAGACGCAGCAAGACAAGAAGACAAAAAGAATAAGATTAGACAATGGAGGCGAGTTTACTTCAAACAGATTTAAAAATTGGTGTTTAAGAAAGGGAATAAAACTAGAGTATACAAAACCGTATACCCCCCAGCAAAATGGGAAAGCAGAACGTATGAATCGGACGTTAATGAATAAAACAAGAACAAAGTTTGTCGATACCAATCTACCCAAACACCTATGGGGCTATGCTATACAAGCATCGGCTTATGAATTAAACAGATGTCCAACAGTTACTTTGAAGGGTGATGTTCCAGCAAGAATATGGTTTGGGCATTTTGATTTACAAAAGTTAAAAATATTTGGAAGTAAGGCATGGATGGTAAACCTACCCAAAAAGAGTAAATTAGAACCAAGGGCTAAGGAAATGATATTTATTGGATATACTCCAGGAGGATACAAATTATGGGACCCTCTTACTGGAAATATACACATGTCAAGAGATGTAATCTTTGATGAAACAAAAATAAAGTTTAATGAAGCACAAATGGAAGAAAATAAAAATACTACAAAAATATTATATGAAGACACAAATGACATAATAATGATGAAAGATACAGAAGAAGAAGATTGGAAAATTGCAAATGAAGAAACTATACAAGAAAATGTAGTAGAGCAACAAACTGTAACAAAGTCCGGAAGAGTAATTCAATTACCAAAATATCTAAAAGACTATGAGACTAATATTGCCTATTGTATGTTGACTCAAACAGAAGAACAAATAACATTTGAAGAAGCCATGAAAGATAAAGATTGGGAAATTGCAATTGAAAAAGAGTTAAATGCTCATGAAAAGATGAACACTTGGACAATGACAGATCTCCCAAAAGATAAGAAAGCCATAGAAGCTAGATGGATTTTTAGAATTAAAGATGATAATTCAAAGAAAGCTAGATTGGTAGCACGAGGTTTTCAGGTAAAATGGGATGGATTATATGAAAACAATTATGCACCTGTCGCCAGAATGACAACAGTCAGAACTTTCCTGGCACATGTAACACAAAACAATTGGCAGGTAAAACAACTAGACATTCCTACAGCATTTTTAAATGGAAAACTGGACAGTGAAGTATATATAAAGATTCCAGATGGATTGTCAAAAATAGAAGGAAAAGTATTGAAGCTAAATAAAGGTCTGTATGGTTTAAAAGAAAGTCCTAAAAGTTGGAATAGAAGATTTGATGAATTTGCCAAAAATAATGGTTTACAGAGATCACTGAATGATTTTTGTTTATACACTGGATATAATACATGGCTGTTATTATATGTGGATGATATATTAATTACTGGAAATGACAAAGGAATACAAGAATTGATTGGAAAACTTAAGAAAGAATTTGAAGCGAAAGATTTTGGTGAAGCAAAGATATTTTTAGGATTGGAAATCGAAAGAAACGAAGAAGTAATGAAATTGACACAAAGGAAACAAATTGAAAAAATGTTAAGTAAATTTAAAATGAAAGATAGTAACGGTAGTAAAATACCAATGACGAAAGGATTCCAAGCTAATATAAGTAATGATGAAATTGACGTTCCATATAGAGAACTTATTGGCAGTCTGATGTTTGTAAGCACCGTATCAAGACCAGACATTACATTTGCTACGTGTTATCTGAGTAAATTTCTTGATAAACCAAATAAAGAATGCTGGACTGAAGGAAAGAAAATATTGAGATATCTAAAAGAAACTATAGATCTTGGATTGACTTATAGAAAGAGTGAAAATACTAATATAGTCACATACTCGGATGCAGACTGGGCAAGCAATACTATAGACAGAAGAAGCACTAGTGGATCAGTCAGTTTTTACTGTGACAATGCAGTGTCATGGTTTTCTAGAAAACAGGGCTGTGTAGCCTTATCGTCAGCTGAAGCTGAATATATTGCAGCAGCAACCAGCGTATGTGATATGATAAATATTAAAGGACTATGCTATGACTTCACACAAAAGGTGGACAGTATTTTGTATGTCGATAACAGAGGTGCAATAGACATGACAAATTCTTATGAAAATAGTAAACGAACAAAGCACATTGATACTAGGTATCATTTCATAAAAGACTTGGTAATAAGTAAAGAAATAAAAATTTTGTATATAGAATCTAAAAATAATTGTGCAGATATTTTCACAAAAAGTTTGTCATATGACCACTTTGCCTATTTAAGGTCAAAGCTTAATATTTGTTAAAGTTATGTTTGTGTTTCAGTTTAGTTAATTTTATGTTGTGTTGAATCTATGTTATTTTAAAAGTTTGATTTAGTTGGTAGAAATGTAGAATTGAATTTATGTATACTGTAGGTATAGTAGTAAGGTTCAGAATTACTAACATTTTGTTTTTAGCTATTTTAGGTTTAAATAAACCTTCAAATTGAGAAGGGGTGTTAAGTATTTATGAACGCAGCTACTGCAGCTAGCACTGGCCGCTGATGTTGCTTGTGATAGTTTATATTAGGAGAACAAATGTCTCGTCACATAGAAAAATATCGTGTATGTCAATGTACTTATTATGTTGTAAAATAAACAATTACTTATTTAATATGAGTTTATTGAGGCCATCCCCATGTATATCCTAATATATTAATGTTGAGTGAAAGAAGTTAGCTTTTTAATAAAGCAAGATGGTCTATAATTCTCTATGATGACTTTATCTTCTCTTCTCTCTTCTCAGTCTCCTCCATAGAGTAACTTATAATACTGAGAGTCTCTACCTTGTCTATGGCAGTTTATTAGTCATCTTCCTTGAGTATGAATATGGATAGCTATAATTTCCAATTTATTACATTTATTGTTATTTAAGTATTTATTTGTTATATTTTAATTATTACCTTACATGTGAAACATTAGCCAAAATGCAGCGGCGAAGGGGCCCCAATTTCACCTACGTTAGTGGCTGCGTTAAATATATGATCTTTGTATTGAATTTTATTTTCTGGGTAAGTCCTAGTATTTATTTAATTAATAGAGCAAAGGTAAATAAATATTAATTACACTTACTTAAGAACATGCTTATTTATTGTCGCCATTTGAAAGGCGCAATTTATTTATTGAAATATGACTCGGATAACATTTGAATTGCGAAAAAATGTAAACGTCTACTAGTTATCTACCCCGGCTTCGCCCGTGTAAGTTTTTTAAATAAGACAAGAAATTATGGTGAAGGATTTCCAGCATAAAAAGTAGCCTATGTCAGTCACCAGCCCTCTAACTATCACTGTGCAAAAAATCACGTTGATCCGTTGCTTCCGTTTCAGTGTGAAAAAAGGACTAAAAAACAAACACTGCGTTTAATGCATACCTACAATATGGTGTAAATATATTATATTAGGTAGTTATTACTAATTCAAATAAGTTTCAAGATATAAATTTTGTAATTATAATATCATAATGATAATCTAGTAAACTCAAGTAAGCACATGTAACCTATGAAGCAAACAGTCCAGGGTTCGAAGCTCAGGTGCAGCAAAATCTTTGTATTAAAAATACCGAACCAATTTATCAGCAATATTATATTTAGTTTCAATATCACAGGGCACTGAAATGCTTGGACATTCTAGTGTTCTCGGGTCGGGCATTCCTTAACTGGCCATAGAATTATTTTAATATGTAGAAATATTTTTAGGTTCTTTATATGTTACACATCATTGACAACTACTGTAAGATTCACTCTTTTATGTTTTTTTGTCATAATTTTCTTTCCATTGTCTACTCACAAAGATTGTCTAATGACGGCAAAATGTTTACAGAGCTTTCTTTCCATTGTTTCTTTCCAAGAATGTTCTCTATTGTTTGTAAGATTCTTTAATTACATGTATTACATGTAAGATTTAAAATGGTATAATGACCATAGATGCAACTATGGCATTGGATTTGACTTTTAGAGATAGAATAGGCAAAGAATAAAAAAAAATTAAATTGTAAAGCTCAATTCTTGTAGACAGTACTAAAAATAGATGTGTATGTATGAAACAATGTATGGATGTGGATGAAGCAAGATAATATTATAAGGATCAAGGGAAGTAGAGTTCTATCCTCTCTGCCTACCCCTTTGGGAAACGGGCGTGAAGGCATATATCGACAATGTTATATGATAATTTTATTTATTAATAAGTGCTGATTTTGCCGACTACAAAAGTGGCTGTTAAGTGGGCTTTTCCCGACTTGTCAGTAAATCCCTAATATTTTGTTAAAATTCCAGATATTTGGCGGCCTCCTCATAGCTGTGGGCATGTATGCCTTCATAGATAAATGGCAAGCTAGTGGACTTGTTAAGGTTGGTATATTTCATACAATATTATTATTTACTATCTTCTTTATCAATTAAAAATAATGACATGTAATCTGTTTGTAAAAGCAGCAGAAAAGGGGTGGATAGGGGTGGAGTTTTGAGACAAAAAGTCCTTAAGCGTTTTTGGATCTGACCCTTCATTAATCACCCTTATTTAGTTAAAATTCGACAAAAGATCTCTATTTATCCTTTTCGATTGTTTTTTCTTCTTCTTAGCTTTAAACTTTCATTACCACAGTGCAGCCTAGTTAATTCCAGTGCGCAGTAGCCGAGTGGTGGGACGTCTGGTATTCACAAAGCCGATCCAAATATATAGATAATACAACAAACCACACTTGGAGGCTTTTCCATCTAAATATACCCCAACAAAACTCTCCACTCATTAGATATAGTCTCACAAATACCATTAGCTAAAAGAGGGAGACTTGGTCTTCCGCTGGGTACCCTTGCACCGATAACACGGTTCCGGGAGCTATAAAGCAACTCGTGAAGAAAAAGGAAATCTAGTTAAATATTTGTAGCAGTTTTAATTTAATAAATGTATTTTAACAAAATTTCAGTTGGAGACAATATATGATGTGATATTAAACATCAGCTTGTTGATGGCGCTCCTAGGTGGGCTCGTGTTCATAGTCAGTTTCGCGGGCTGCGTCGGGGCGCTCCGGGAAAACACTTGTTTGCTCAAATTTGTAAGTACTGAACACATTTTCTATGTCATCGGCTAAATGAGGAAGATTTGTTTTGGTTCTCTGGGGTTTTGTAAGTGCAAGCAGACCTGGCGCACTCTGTACTTTAGGTACGAAGCTACAATTGCTACGTACATATGCCTACTATTCACGCGCTGCGTTCGCCTAGAAATTCTAAACACCTATTCAGTTTCGTAGACAGGATACATACATTCCTTGTCTACATAATAAAGGGAACCACTGTGCAAAATGTCAGCTTCCTAGGTCCAAGGGTTTGGGCTGGGCGTTGATGAGTCAGTGAATCGGAACTTCTCTTTATGCCTATTTACTTAGTTTAAAATTAGACAAAGCAAATGAAAATAAAGCAGACATTGTGGGTAGGTAGGTATATTTTAAATGTCACTGTTCACAAAAGGAGAATAATAGTGGTCTGCTGATTGATGTGTGAGAGGATACACGCGTAGTGGGATATTTTGTCAATCTTTTAGTTTTTTCACATTTTGCTTTCTAACCTGAGATATAATTGTTTGTGTTGTTAAGTGTCGGTAAGTGTTTATTAACAATCTATAACCCATAATGATGGAAATTCCTCCGGAGCCTCCTGACCCGCCGAGTACATTTTCCATTTCTATGGATGAGGAAAATGTGGTCTCTGGACTTCCCCTTCAGTCTTCGGAATCCCGGAAAAGACCCGCGATACCTAACCCACAGTTCGCTTCGCCCCATAAGAAAGTTATTAATAATTTAGACTTAGCTACCCCATCAATCCAAACTGTATTTTCCAAGCCCTTGGATGACCGCACATATGACTCGTCAATTGATAAGGGACCATATACTATCCATATCTGCAGGACAGAACCTGATCTAGCCTCAGGGTCCTCAATTCGCCCTATAAAAATGTGGCAACTCCTCGTAAGACACAATATTAAAAATATTGCCAAAAATGGAATCATAAGTATAGGGCGAAACAGAGTGTCCATCGATTTTGTGAGTGCTGAAGCAGCAAACTCCTTCCTATCTCACTCCTTCCTGCCCTCCAATAAATTATCGGCTTCTATTCCTACATTTAATTTCTCAAGAATGGGACTGGTCAGGGGTATCCCAGTTGACTGGTCCATGGAAGACCTTATAAGTTATATTGTCATTCCTGATGGTTGTGGTGAGGTCCTAAAGGCTCGCCGCCTTAACAGAAAAGTTTTAAATAACAACATTGCCGAGTGGATCCCGACCCAAACAGTTGTGTTAACCTTCAGAGGGCAATCCCTCCCTACTCACATATATGCGTTCCATACTTCCATCTCAGTTGAAACCTATCTTTTCCCCACCATCCAATGCCTCAATTGTTGTCGCTTTGGCCACATTAAGGCTCAATGCAGATCAACTCCCCATTGTTACAAATGTGCCCAGCCCCACTCAAGCGATAGTTGTTCTGTTATTGAAGCGGAGGCCAATTGTCTCTTTTGCTCTGGTCATCATTTTTCATCATCTAAGTCATGCCCAGAACAGATGAGACAACGCCAAATTAAAATTAAAATGTCTCAAAATAATATATCTTATGCTGATGCTTCTTCCCAGACCCCTGTCAGCAAGAGGTCATATTCTGAGATAGCCAAAGAAACTCCCCCTCCTTCTCTCCCCCCCCCGCCATCATCAGCCCCACTCCTACAGAAAGACTGTTCTAATCCCGAAAAATCCTCTCCCTTCATCCTCTCATTCAGGATCACATACTCTTCCACTTAATAATTCTCTTAATTCGTTCCCCTCAGAATTGGGTAATGGTGTTGCCCTGCACCATTCCAGTATATCTTCCAATGACAATCTAATTGAACTTCTACTCTCTATCATAATTAATTTGATCTCTAAATTCAGTGATTCCATACCGCCCAACGTTGCCCATTTACTTTCCCAACTTACCACCATCATTAGGCCAAATAATGGAACTGAATCTCCTTCTTCAGTGGAACTGTAAGAGCATCAGACCTAAGAAACCTGAGCTCTTACATCTGATCAAAAAATATAATCCTGCCGTCCTAGCCATCTCTGAAACTTGGCTGGTTCCAGGGTCCCATTTTAGGGTCCCAGGCTATGCTTGTTTGAGAGATGACAGGGATGATGGATATGCAGGCTGTGCCCTGCTTGTTAAACTTTCCCTTATATATTCCCAACTCCACCTCCCATCCCACAGTGACCTCATTAATGCGGTGGCTGTTGAAATCTCCAATACTACCTTCTTGTCCCTCTATATCCCTCACCCGTGCCCCTCTGTCCTTCCAGATCTTCATAGTATTCTTTCTTCTTTTAAACCACCTTTTGTTGTTATGGGGGATTTTAACTCTCATCACACCATTTGGGGTAGCCATAGATGTGACGCATTTTCATCTCATTTATTGGACCTGTTCAATGAGGTTAGCCTATGTTTATTAAATGACGGATCCCCAACCCGTAGAGTTAACCCATCTCAGAACCCTGGGAGTGCTGTGGACCTCTCCCTATGCTCCCCTTCCCTAGCTTCATCAATGTCCTGGAAGACGGAGGAAAGCTCCCATGGCAGTGACCATTTTCCAATAATTCTTAAATTAACCCATAGATCCTTCCCTATTATCCAACAGTCCACTTTTCTTAAATATATTCTTTCCAATGCTGATTGGCCAGAATTCTCTAAATCTTTAGACAAATCCCTTAAATCTCTTCCTGTCCTCTCCCAAACTAACGCTTATTATGTGTATGATCTATTTGTTAAAGCCCTCTCCTCTACAGCTGATGCCCACTTCCCTCTTAAGAACTCTAATTTGTCCAGACCATCATCCACCCCCTGGTGGGACAAAGACTGCACAGATGTCATCAGGAGACGTAGAGAGGCTGAAAGACGATATAAAGTGAATATGTGCCTCGCAAATTTTATTAACTATAAGGAGTGTTCAGCTCAAGCCCGCCGTCTCTTGAAGAAGAAAAAGAGACAGGGTTGGTCCAGGTTTTGTGAGTCCCTTAGCCCTAGGTTCCCTTTATCCCTGGTTTGGAAAAATATAAAAAAAACAGATCTTCCCTCTCCAGCAACCCAGGTCCTCCTTCCAATGCCTGCCCATGGCTAGAGACATTTATTGACAGACTGGCCCCTCCTTCCGTCCCATGCGCTGGTAGTTTGCCCCTCTATAACCCCCCTCTTCCTACTGATGAGATGGATGACATCTTCTCTATGGATGACCTGGAATGTGCCTTAAATGGACTTACAGATTCAGCCCCTGGAGAGGATGGCATTCCTTATTCCTTTATTGTTAGGTCCAGCTTGTCTTCACGCCAACTTTTCCTCAACATTATTAATTTGTTTTTTGAATCAGGTTACCCGCCTACCGCATGGAAATACCAAATTATTATCCCTATCCGAAAACCGGGCAAAGACCCTGGTGATCCCAACTCCTACCGCCCCATTGCCCTTTCTTCAGTTCTGGCTAAGTTAACTGAACATCTAATAAAAAACCGTCTTGAGTGGATTTGCGAAAATAGAGGTATACTGTCTCCCTCGCAATTTGGCTTCAGAAAAGGGTTTGGCTCCATGGATGGCCTTAGTATTATCACAACCGATATTCGCTTAGCCTTTATTAGGAGAGAATATCTGGTTGGCATATTCTTGGATGTTGCATCTGCTTATGATAGTGTCCTTCTTCCACTTCTCAGACATAAAATGTACCAGCTGAGAATCCCTGTGAGGATGTCTCACTTCATACTGAATCTGCTTATGGCCAGAACTATTCGCATTCATATTCATGGATCCACCCTTCCTGACAGATTTGTCTGGAGAGGCCTTCCCCAGGGCTCTGTCTTAAGCCCTCTCCTGTACAGCATATACACTCATGATTTGGACAAATCAGTGTCCTCTTTCTGCCAAATTCTTCAGTTTGCGGATGACTTAGCTATCTATTGTTCCTCTCCATCTGTTCCCGAAATTAATTACCGTCTGAACTCAGCTCTACATTATTTGAGTGTCTGGCTGGACGAGCATGGATTGTCCCTCTCTATCCCCAAATGCCACACAGTTATCTTCACAAGAAAAAAATCAATTCCTGATTTGAATGTTAACGTCAATAACCACCCTATCCCAGTCTCTGATAGGGTCAAATTTCTGGGGGTCATTCTGGACTCCAGACTGACGGGTACTGCTCATCTGGAACATATCTCTCAAAGATGACCTCTCAGAAGGTGGCCTGAATGTACTTAGAGCCCTGTCAGGCGTCTGGTGGGGCTCACATCCTTTTTCTCAAAAGATCCTTTATAATGCTATCATACGAAGTCACTTTGACTATGGCTCATTTGTACTGGAACCCTGTAATAAAGTCCCTCTTGACAGGATCAACAGAATACAATCAAAAAGTCTTAGGATTATTATAGGAGCCATGAAGTCCACTCCAATTAACGCTCTTCAGGTGGAATGTTCTGACCCTCCATTACACATCCGCAGACAGTTTCTCTGTGATAGATACCTTTGTAAGGCCCTACAATTCTCTTGCCACCCTCTCCTACCTAAACTACAAAATCTCCTTGAAACTGTACATCCTGACCAGGAAAGAACATGTTTGCTAAAAAGCTATATAAAATTCTGTAATATTCCCCTACAAAAATCTATACAATTCCCTCTCTATTTATCGTCCTTCAACTCTCTAACTTTCCACCCTCCTGTTATAAACAATTTTAACATTGAAAAAAACTCTCCCTTTGCTAACTCCCAATTCAATAAAGTGCTTGATAGACATTGGCAGGGGTGGCTCACAATGTACACTGATGCATCCAAAGTGTGTGAGAATGGGAATCTTGGTGCTGCAGTGTGGATCCCCAAATACCATATCCTATTATCATATAAATGCCCCTCCCAGATGTCAATCTTCACAGGGGAAGCAATAGCTATCCTGGAAGCTATAAGTTACGCCCTCTCCCACAATTTAAATAATTCATTAATCCTCTCTGACTCCTTAAGCTGCCTCCAGGCTATCATCAGCAACCCTTTCCGTGCTAAGTTGAAACACCCCATTATCCTTAAAATTAGAGAATCACTACTGCTTTGTCATGAAAAGCAGCTAAATGTTTGTCTGTCCTGGATGCCGAGCCACTCGGGTATAACTGGTAACGAAATAGTTGATTCATTTGCTAAAGGGGCTATTCAGACTGGATGCTCTGACTTTGGCTTGAATTATTGTTCTGATCTCTGCTCTATGGCTCATTCGGATCTTATGACTTCCTGGCAAAAACTTTGGGACCTTACCAAGACCTCTAAAGGAAGGTACTACTCATCTATGGTGGACAGTATTCCTGTTAGACCGTGGTTCTTTAGATTCAAGACATTGGAGCGTCAGGTTATATCTACTATATGCCGTCTACGTTTGGGTCACGCATGTACCCCAGTTCACCTTAATAAAATGAGGATCAGGGATCACTCTATATGTGAGTGCGGACTAGATGAGGGACATGTAGACCACATTTTCCTCAATTGCTCTAAATTTCAACCATCCCTGTATGATTTATTATTATCCCTCCCTCAGTCCCTCGCCCCATTAACTTTAAATTTGTATTATCATCTGTACATAGCCTCATATTTATGAAACTAATCTACTTTATTAGAATAAATAGAATAAAACTTTAATTAATTTTTATTTATCTTTTTTCTTTTTTTGTTTATGTCTTATGGTCTTACTAATGTATTAATAGGTGTGTGTTTTGATTTGTGTGGTTTTGGGTGTTTGCATTGTGCTGTCTTTTGTCCAGGTCAAACTAACAGTATCTCAGACTGGTGGCCTTTGATGTGAATCTACATTATCTACCTACTGATTATGGAGCTCTAAGTGTATTCCTCGAAAACACGGATATTTGCAGAGAAACAGTTGTCCCGTATGCTAACAGGGACTGTAAATGTGAAAAGAGATACATCTTTGCCCACTGATCAGCTGCCACAACTTGACATTGGCAAATCACCGATGAATATTGGTGGAGCCACATTAAAAAAAGAAGAAGAAGAAGAGAATAATAGTAATAGCACATCATTCTTAAAGGCCTACCACACGCACAAACATCCCCACAGTTGGCTTGCGCAAACTTTTCTCGTCAAATAAGACTGAACACGGACGTGCTACCACACGGCACAAGTAAGTACGCGCAAGCCCCATTCTTATCGAAATCGTCGGCGCGGAAACAATGTTTCCTAATGAAGAACTATTTCTTATGCTAGTATTTTTCAAGTGTTTGGTAATGAAAAAAAAAGATAATGCTAAAGTCAAAGCGTAAACGATCAAAGTGGACAAAGAAATGGCTGTTGAATAGAAAAAAATATACAAATGACTTATATCACATATAAATCTACTCAAAGATTTAAGCGATGATCCAAACTATTGGCGGAATTATTTACGGATGGATGAAAATACCTATAGTGAATTGTTAAGTTTGGTATTCTTCGTAGGTATCGCTTTTTTTAGTCAGAATATTCCTTGGATTTAATTTTCCATGGTGCAGGCAGAGATTTGTACGAATTTATAAATTCCATCATAAACTCGCGATTACAACTGCGTAAATCTGCCATTTTTGAGTGACGGACAGACAACCTCGTTCAACGACGACTAGCCTCGACTGTGGCTTGAACACTGAACGCCCAACCACACGCACAAGCCAAGTTTGCGCAAGCCGGGCTTGTCAAGTAAAATTTCAAACAAGTCGAAAAAGCGCAAGCTGCGCTATGGGGTTTGCGCGGTATACAGTTTTACCAACCACACGCACAGTCTTACTATACTGTAGGGATGCTTGAGCGTCTGGTAGACCCATTAATAGTATAGTATGATACTAGGTAAATATACACAACACAGGCAATAGGTATATAACTGGTAAGTAAATATTCAGATTAAGAAGACAACCGCGCGTCAGAAGAGAGAGACTTACGCGATAGAAAGAGAGGCGCCTTGTAGGTGACTATAATTTCAGGCAAACAGCACTGTGCGAGCTAAATTGCACTTTATTGTGTCGTATTAAGAGTCGCTATTTATTTAAATACCTTGTTTGAGATACCTTTCTGTCTTCTGTGGTGCAAGGCAACCCGTCTATAGACATTATTATAAACGCAAAAACTACCACCGCCTAGTATTGAGCAAAAGTGGTGGTTATGAGTTAAGACAATCGCTGGAACGTTTGTTTGTCCTACTTTCTGGTCAAAAAGCACGTATTGGTCTGTTTTTTTCTCACAGATATAGTTAAAGGGCTGGAAATATATTATTCCCGTAAGGACATTGCGTCATATCAATATCTTTATAATGAAAAGATCTTTACGGGTTGCCTTACAGCTTACCCAGCGAAAGACAAAATCTTCCTCATTTAGCATTTAGAGTTTTCTAAGGCTAAACCGTTCGAGTGGCCAGCTCTTTTGTGGTATGTAGATGGAAAAGCGTCTTTGTACGCTTTGTCGGATAATGTACATAGATTTTTTATTATAAAAACCCATTGGTACATTGGTCTACATAAAAATATCTAACCGTGCGAATAAAAAAATGTAACAAAATAATATTTTTTTCACATAATCGCAATGTTCATGAATGGCATGCGGCGACGGAACACAAAATCAACTTAAGAGTGTAGTGTACCGCGTCCATGTCCATACAAACGGAGAAAACGTTTTACTACCCCTAAATATTAATTAATTTTAACGATTTTGTAATATGTTACTGTTATAATGAAAAACTACGTACCTATTTTTTCCTTTTTTCAAAATTCGTAATAGGTCAAAAGTTATAAGCCCCTCAAATCTCGGTTTTTTTGGTTCATAACTTGCTGGTAATAAACCGTCTGTATTTGAGAAACAAAGCAAAATTTCAAAAAAAAAGCAAAACGTACGTACGTAGATTATAATCTGCTAAAACGTTTGACACCAAAATTATAAGGTTTCGTTATAGTTTAGTAGGTGTAAATCGTTTTCGCCCAAAACGCAATTTTCAACGAAAAACATACCTACGAACACCCACGAGCTGCAGTGCTCTCTGTCGCACTGATGACCGGGGGAAGAGTGCGATTGAGACAGAATATGATTTTCTAAATACCTATTTCGCTGCGTACGCTGAGCTACACGATCCTCTTAATATCGTTGACCTCGGGCGTTATACGCTTCCGCTTTTTCATTGATTATCATGAGGCAAATCTTTTATATTTACAATCCATTTAAAGCAATTTTGTTGTGAATGTGGAATGGTAAATATTGTAAATTAATAGCATTAAGACTCCTATATCCATAATTTTTCTGGGATAAAATATTCCCAATTTCTCTGTAACAATCCACTTGTGTCACTGTAATTTTGCATATAGTTACTTATTCAATATATCTAAGTGAAATTATTTTTCAATGGGTTTTATTGAATAGGAAATATAGGTGGCTAAACTTTGCCCCAAAGCTCTTTTAAAGCCATGTTGTAATATTACCCTTCAATTATATATGTCGCCGCCAAATAGTTAAAACAGCCACTTAATTGGATGTCTAGGCATTTCATTACAAAGCGGCATTCAATTGAATGGCTAGGCCGTTCGTTAAATGTAGATATCTAACGTTCAATGTGTTGTCTGGTTGAAAGCTAGCTCTTCAGAAACGGCTGAACCAAAAGCCGCCAGGTCATTTAAAATTTAGTTCCTTATTTTATTTATTTATTTATTTATTTATTTATTTATTATAAATAGCCCAACAACACCTACGTCCACACATATGCATTGTACATTTTTATGACTTAGTAGACGCAGTGTCAATTATAGGGCTATTAACATTTTTATAACAACAACACAACATTGATAAGAAAAAAAAAAAAAGTAATTGAATAATATAAAAACACAAAAAATACAATAATAATACCTAATTTACACAATTTCTAAACTAATAACTAAGAACACTCGAAAAAATCAATTTTTCCATTCGTGGATTGGAAAGTGGCCCGAGAACCAAACACATCTAAGTCGTGTCGCTTGTGCATCTTGTTATACTGTCCGACCATACGGTTAAGAGGAGAGACCAGACCGAGGACCGTTTTGGATCTAGCTAGCAGGAAGGGATCAAATGCGCTAGCTCTGGGATTTCGTATAGGAGCACATAGATTCAACTGTCCCAACAAGTTTGGACAGTCGACCTTGGAGTTGACCAGTTTGTAGAAGAATTCGGCATCCAGTCTGCATCTACGATTCCGCAGAGAACTCATGCCGAAATACCGCAGACGTTCCCTGTATCCGGGAAGCCTCTTCGCAAGATTGCAGCTGTACGCCAAATGCCAGCAAAACCTTTTTTGGACGCTCTCGAGTTTTTTAATATGGATGTCATAGTGAGGATTCCAAACTATGCTGGCATACTCCAAACCACTCCGAACCAGCGCATTATAGAGGAGTATCTTGGTTCCCGAGTCCCTAAACTCTCTGCAGTTCCTCAGCACAAAGCCCAACGTTTGGAATCCTTTTCGCGTTATCTTGTCTATGTGTGTATTGAGCCGCAACCTACAGTCCATATGCACTCCCAAATCACGAATACCGTCAACCTCCGTCAAAGCACTACCCCCCACAGAGTATACACCAGGCACTCCCGTTTTATTTCTACTGAAATGAATAACATGACACTTACTAAAATTGAGATCCATTTGGTTGAAGTCACACCACTTCACCAAACTGTCCAAGTCATCCTGTAGTAACCTCACATCATGAGTTGTCAAGATTTTTCTTGAGAATTTCAAATCATCAGCAAACAAGTAGTGATCAGAGTTCGGAAAACAGCAGCCAATGTCATTGATGAAGACATTGAACAAAATTGGTCCCAGATGAGATCCCTGAGGAACACCGGAATGCGCAGTAAACATCTCCGATTCGTAACCATTGGCAACGACCCTTGAACTGCGACCAATGAGGTATGATTCAAACCATGAAATGATGCTCCCGGCCACGCCCATGCTGTACAACTTATCAAGCAAGATTCGGTGATTAACACGGTCAAACGCCTTGCTAAAATCAGTGTAGATTACGTCACATGGCACCCTGTTATCCAAGCTACGTGCTATTTCCTCTGTGAACAATACTAGATTAGTGACAGTAGATCTAGCCTTTATGAATCCATGTTGACGTTCTGATATTGCATGTTTAAGATGCCAGGTAAGCTTAGGGCATATAAGTAACTCAAACACCTTTGCAAATACAGGGATGATAGATATTGGCCTATAATTTTTAACGATGTCACGTTCACCACTCTTCAGCAAGGGCAGAACCAAGGAACTTCTCCAAGCCGATGGATACCTACCGCCACTCAATGATCTATTGTAGATTAGAGATAATGGGTAAGCAAGAATCTCAGCGCAATTCACAACAAACACAGCCGGTATACCATCAGTTCCAGCGCCTTTAAATATATCAAGTCTTTTTAAAACTTTATATACTTGAACCCTAGTGAACGATAGCGAGCACAGGCTGTTGCTTGTGAAGTCCGGACGCCAGACAGTGGTAGGAGCAGGCCGTATATTGTACACAGAAGAATAGTGTTTAGCAAACAGATTACAAATGTTCTCTCCATTTGATACTGTCACCGTGTCAAGACTCATTTTGGCTGGAAAACCACCACTGTTTTTTTTCTTATTTTTAATGAATGACCAAAACAATTTAGGGTTAGATTTTATTGACGCCTCCAAACCATTTATGTACCCATTATAGCACATCAATTGTAGCCGACGACATCTACACTTCAGAAGCTCAAAAGCAAGAACATCACGCGGATTATTAAATTTCCGAATCCTGCATCTATATTTATATTTCTCTTTCAGCATACTTATCATGTCCTTAGTGAACCACAAGGGATATTTATTGTTAATTGATTTAGTCTTTGGTACGTACTTACGAATAACGTCACGAAGGCGATCGTAAAACAAGGCCACCATGCAGTCCACTGAATCACTTTCATCAAACACATCGTCCCATGATACCCTGCTCAACTCATCCATGATCTTCATGTAGTCTGCCTTGTAGAAACGATATCTTTTGCTTTCATTTGGATGTACAGTTTTAGTTTCACAAAAGAAACAGAAAATACTATTGGAGGATGCAAGCGATCAACAATCGACAGAGAATCCGGACGATGCTCCAAATCGATCACAGGTCGGGAACAAAGAACAAGATCCAAAACTACGATCATGTCCCTCAATGGAAACCCATACATCCTCACAATCCGACTCAAACGCGCTCAACCTATAAGAAGAATACTTTCTGGCGACTGCAACCAGTACCCCCCCTCCGTCCCTTCCGCCATGAAATCCACTGCTCTCACGGTCTCGCCTGTAAACATTATAACGATCGTCGAATAGCTCAGAACTGTGTACACTACCGTTCAACCACGTCTCGGACAGGATAACAACATCAAAATCATTACATACAATTTCATTAAAGAAGTCGGTGGTTTTAGTTCTCAGCCCTCTAACATTTTGATAATACAGAGATAAATAATTATTCTTTAAAATAATATCGCACATACAAATTTATATAAAAAAAAAAAAAGATAACAGTAATAAGAAATAAAATAATTTATAAAAATATGAACAATAATAAATCAATAACAATCAATTAAAATTAGTCACAGAAAAAAACAGATTATGTTAACTTATTAAGAAAATCCAAAGTTCTAATGTGGACGTGGCTCGTGTGCTCGGATTTTCGCATGAATATTCGACCGTCTCGCACCCAGACAAACTTGTAATTTAAGTCTTTCGCTTTAAGAGTGTAGTGTACCGCGTCCATGTCCATACAAACGGAGAAAACGTTTTACTACCCCTAAATATTATTTAATTTTAACGATTTTGTAATATGTTACTGACATAATGAAAAACTACGTACGTATTTTTTCCTTTTTTCAAAATTCGTAACAGGTCAAAAGTTATAAGCCCCTCAAATCTCGGTTTTTTTGGTTCATAACTTGCTCGTAATAAACCGTCTATATTTGAGAAACAAAGCAAAATTTCAAAAAAAGCAAAACGTACGTACGTAGATTATAATCTGCTGAAACGTTTGACACCAAAATTATAAGGTTTCGTTATAGTTTAGTAGGTGTAAATCGTTTTCCCCCAAAACGCAATTTTCAACGAAGAACATACCTACGAACACTCATCAGCTGCAGTGTTCTCTGTCGCACTGATGCCCGTGGGAAGAGCGCGCTTGAGACAGAATATGATTTTCTAAATACCTATTTCGCTGCGTACGCTGAGCTACACGATCCTCTTAAGACGAGCTGCGGCGTGTAAAAATTTGTTCTGTGCTGTGAGATGCTCGGCCACATAAATAGGATTACTTCTGTCACCAGTACCGATACCCAAATGACTGGTATTTAGTTTGTTTGTGGGATTTTGCTTATTGAATTTTGAGGCCGCAGCCAAGAAACCGTCGCGCTGACGTGGGTTGCTAAACTTCACCAAGACCGAGCGCGGTCGAGAGCTGGCTGTGTTCTGTTTGGCAAGCCTGTTGCAGTAGTAAATGTCACTCTCGTCCACAGTACACTTTATAACCTTGCCGAGCTGCTGGACAGTCGTGATGAGGTTCTCTGCGGGGTGCTCGGGTACACACTGCAGTTCTAGGTTACAGCCGCGAGCTTGCTGTTCCAGAAGATTGACACGTGCGCCAAGGTCTCGGGTGCTGCTGCGCAGGTCCTCGTTTTCCGCATGTAGAAGTCTAATCGAGTTTTCCTGGGCAGCCAAGGAACATTTAATATTCTCAAATTCGGCGTTGAAGAATGATATGGAAGATTCTAAAGTAGCTACTGCCTCGCTGAGATGCTCCAGCTGAGGTTTGAGCTCCCTACCGAACAAGAGTCGCAGCTCCTCGCGAATGATGTCGCGCACGCTGTCCGCCGATGGGCACGCGCAGGCGGGGCTTTTGTTTTTGGCACGAAGTGTAACGTTGTTATGTGGAGAAGTGGGCACGGCGGCTCGTATCGGTGTATTCGAGTTATCACCCTTAGGTTCCTAGTTTTTGCCACTAGTAGCGCTGACAGTCTCTAACAAATATGGCGTCAACAGCTGATCATATGTGTGTGTTGTTTTATGTAAAGTGCTTTGTTTCGAATTAAAATAGACAGTATAATAAAAGAAAATGGAACACATAATGGATTTACCTGCAAATAATGAGCCGGACACTAGTTTTAAACAAAATTCTGAGTCTAAATAATACGAATACGACGAACAACCAAGAGGCTGCGACGCTTATGTTAAACGTTTCTTTCAACAATTTGGCTAAGCATCCTTTAGCCATTCAATTGAATGGCTGATCTAACCATTTGGCGGCGACATATACATCGCAATTTATTTTATTATTTTTGACCAATGGTACGGAGCCCTCCACGTGACTTCGATTCGCTCATGGCCAATTTTTTTTTTCTTACCGCCATCATTCTTAATATATTGTCTTTTGTCCTCAGTACTCCTTGTGCCTATTGATCTTATTCCTCGTGGAGATGGGAGCGGCGGTATGCGGGTTCGTGTTCCCGCGCGCGCTACACCCGTTGTTGGAGCACAGCCTCACGGAGCGGGTCGTGCACGCCTACAGAGATGACCCCGACCTGCAGAACTTTATTGACTTTGCTCAGAGCGACGTAAGTATTAAGTTAGATGGTTTGTGATGCTTATTTATACTAATAATAACGCTGAAGTGTTTGTTTGTTTGTTTGTTTGTTTTGAACGATCTAATCTTTAGAATCTATCCATCGAATGCCATTTGTTACGATCCTGACATACCTCTCTCGCTTCTTTTATATTCATCATACCTTTCATACATGCTCGGCGATTGTGTGTACTTTTAATATATCTATCGATCAATACATTTTTTATATGTTCAATAAAAGGTTTACACCTAGGTCGTCCTCTGCCGGCATTTCCTTCAGCCATATAAACTTTTTTAGTCAATCTCTCATCCTTAATTCTTTCAACGTGTCAAAACCAGCGTAAACTGTTTTTCTTCACAACATCATCTTTCACTCCGCATTCTTCTCTAATGACATCGTTTCGGATACCGTCAATACGCATTCTACGTAAAGATCGCATTTCCACTGAATTTATCTTACTTTCATGCTTCTTATTCCATAGCCAAGTCTCGCTTCCATTAGTAAGTATCTTCCATAAAAATCTCTAGAACTACAAGTTAGATTTGAAAAAGCATTTGATAGCCCAATTGTTGAGGAAGGTTATAGGCTATATAACATCACGCTACGACACAAAGGAGCGGAGCAGTAACTATTAACGCGATGCAATGAGTTTTAAAATACTTTACAAAAATAAATAAGGTAACTTTTTAGTATACATTGTTTTTTTAAGGTTGCAGTCTTGCTGTACAAAACTAAGATTTCGACTTTTTAAACTAGCAGCGGCTTCGCTTCGCTGATATGCAGACGGACGGTCGCAAAACTTGCTCTACTTATAATTCGACACTCGCTTAGGGTTACTTATGGAAGAAATGATGACATGGTGTTTTAGAAATACTATAACATTAAATTTATTTACACAACGTTAAGAACTAATTAAATTAAAATAGTTTTTTTAAACGTAACTAAATATTTAAAAAATACAATAAAAAAGTCGTCATATTACACAGGTGAACCGGGAGAAAGACCAGTTAATAAAAAGCTAAGTATTGCAAAGTCAACATATTACACAGGTAAACCCTGAAGAAAAGCTAGTATTTCTTTTTATTCTGGTCACGGATATCGATTTTGGGAACAATCGGTCCAGTTAAAAGTATTCACTTCTAAAAAATCTTTTTTCTAATCACGTAAAATAAATCAAGTAGAGCGACTTTCAGTACGAATCAATTGTACGCCATAAGACTCTGTAGAGTTTAAGAGAGATTTGTTAGAGCGAGAGGTAAAACGGGAACGAGCGTCATCCCTACGTCCATTCGCTGCGGCCGCTCGGCGGACACTAAGGAACTAAAGGAAGAATTATTATATATCATAATTTTAGCGGCTTTTACAATTTATTGTTTTTTTGGAAAAACTATTTTTTGGAATTATTTTTCTTTTGGAATTTGCTTACCAAAAACTTGTTGTTTATTATATTTAATTATAAGTTACTTAGAACACCAAAACACTCGTTTACCGGTAGTCAAAATTACGAGAAATTTGACACTTTAAAGCTCTTTAATTAAGCAAATGAAAGATTTTCTGAAAAATCTAGCGAGACCACATTACAATTGAACGTAAAAAGATACTTCTGTACTGATTTGATTTTCCAATTTGTTTATCAGTTTCGCTTGGTAAGTGCTCAAAAATTACAGTCAGTGCATTAAACCAAATCGGAGGTATGTCTTGGGCAGGTTTTAGACAAAATAATTAGTATATTATAAGTGATATATAATTTTCACCAAATTACAATAAACCAAACATTATTTTAAAACTAAATTCATTTTTGTAACATTTGTCTATGAAACAAAATAAAATATTTAATCTGTAACAAAATCTACGCGTGTAGCATGCACAGCCAGACTGGGGCCTTAACTTTCAAATCTTTGCAGTTTCAGTGCTGCGGTCTAAGTTCCGACGGTTACATGGATTGGTCTAAGAACGAGTACTTCAACTGCTCATCACCATCCGTCGAGCGGTGCGGCGTGCCGTTCTCTTGTTGTATCAACGCGACCGACATCTCGTCGGGCATTATGTGCGGGTACGGTGTGCAGAACTATCCGGTAAGACATTTCCCCGGAGGTAAGAGATATTTCTCCGGGATAAAAATTTTAATTCATAAGTGCATCGGTGGCCGAGTGGTTAAGACGGTTCGATCCCGGATCCCGGCCATGTACCAAAGGGTTTTTTAATTAAAAACTTATGTACATAATCCGACAAACCACACTTATCTCAATATTCATCAACAGAACTTAGCCACGCGTTAGGTATAGCCTCATAAATACCATCGGCTAGACGAGGGAGACTTGGTCTGGGTACTCTAGAAGCGTAACACGGTTTCGGGAGCTATAAGGCAAAAAAAAGAAGTTCCGTTTTGACGTAAAAGAAGGATGAAAAAATATACTTTAGCATTTATGCTATTAGTAGGGACTGTGGGATATATCGAATCTGATTATATGCCTAATAAGAAAAGTTTTCCCGGGAAAGCTGCATATATTTTCCTGGGATATAAAGCAGCCTGTCACTCTCCGGTCCTAGGTATCCGGTCCGGGCTAGGATATCTACATTTAAAAAAAAAAGGGGGGTCGGTGGTCGAGTGGGTAAGACGTCGGCTCGCAACTGAATAGTCGCGGGTTCGATTCCTACATCCGACCATGTACCAGTGGGTTTTTTTTAATAAAAAATCTATGTACATTATCCGACAAACTGTACAAAGAGGCTTTTCCATCTAGCCTCAAATCAGGCATTTCAGTATAGCCTCAAAAAATAATTGGCTAAATGAGGAAGACTTTGTCTTCCACTGGGTACCCTGGGGCTTGCAACAGTTCCCGGGAGCTGTAAGGTAACCCGTGAAGTATAAAAAAAAAATAAAAATTAAATGCTGTTCGTTGGTAAGCACATCACTTGAGAACGGCTGGACCGATTTGGTCTGTTTAAGGTATTCAGGGAAAGAAAAATTGGAAAGGTTGCCTGGAAAATTCGGGATAAACTGAGTGCTTTTTTTTGTATGGGATTTTTGGTTGAATTCCAGATCATAATAAAGGATGAAAGTTAATATGGGCTCCACGGGCGAAGCCGGGGCGGAAATCTAGTTATTTAATATTTTCTAATTTGTGTGTTACACTGTCAAGGCCCTTTAATTAAAAATAAATTGTTTTCCAGGTTGCCGAAGCGAGCAAACGGGTCTGGACCTCTGGCTGTATAGAAATTATGCGACTCTGGGCCGAGAGAAATTTATACTACATAGCCACTCTTGCGCTAGGCATAGCGCTATCTCAACTATTTGTGATATATCTAGCGAAGACTTTGGAAGGTCAGATTGAGCTCCAGAAATCTAGGTGGCAGACTTGAAATAGGGTTAATAGCTTAATAGTGACGTATGGTAGACCGAGGCGATATGAAGAATCTCAGTTTCGGGCGTTGTTATGAATTTGTTTCGTTCAGTAGAGATTAGAGCCAGCGTTCTTTTTACGTTACGCGAAATGTTTGATACAGTACTGTATTTCAAATAAGAATAGGCATGACTTTGACCGCGATCATAAAAAATTACTGGATAACTAACGGTCTGCAATATAAAAATGTTTTTTGAAGTAATAACCTCACAATATGGCACAAGATCTCATCTATTCTTATTTGAGAATGCAAGTATAATGAACTGGGCTTAGCCGCTCTGAAGTTAGTTACGAAAGCTGCGCAGTGGTACTCTGCGCATATTACGAGTTTCGCAATCAACTCAGAATAGTAAAAATCGGTGTTTACAGTACAAATCTTATATTGTGGCTGTTGAGTGAAGTTAGGCACGATTCGTTTACGCATCGCCGACATATAGTGTGGTCTGAAGTGAGTCGATATCACATATCGGAAAATGGGGGCTTAGACAATGTACAACTAAACGAATAGAATAGAATGTAGAATAGATAACTTTAAATGTATCGACTGAAATACAACCACGTGACCTAACTAAACTATCATTTACTCTGACGATACCAAGGAGTTTATATACTTATTGTAGAAAACGAAGCTTAAAATATGTAATTTCGTCTTCAATTATAGTCTTTCGTGAACGCAAAGTTAGCTTCTGCCCATACCCTGTAGATAACGCTGAAATAAATAGCGAAGGTTTTGGTCGATTAACAAAATTTTTGAGGATATGCCCGGTTGTTGTTTTGCTCATATTTTTCATATAATTATAATTCAGTTATAAGTTTCTGCATACGAGTATAATATTAGGCTTTAGCGTTCCCAGAGAATAGAATACTAACGTTCGTACATTGTTTAAGGGGGCTGAGTCGCTTCTAATTTTCTTCATCGATGAGCGCTGTGTAAGTCTTGTCAGTGCGATATCAATTCGGACTAGCCGCGATGTGCGTTATTGTTGTGAGAATTTTTCCGACATTTGCGGCTAACTTCACAACCGTCACAATATAAAATGTACACCTGACTATGTTGCCTTTTAGAGCTTCCTATACTCTATTTGCCGAATTATTTTTTTATTGACAATATAAAAAAACCTTTCTTAACAGTTAACACAAAGGTAGATTAGTTTTCACATTGACAGAGAAATAAACGAACTAAAAATTAATTAAAAAAATTGGTCGGTTCTACTGTACATCACTGTTAGGTTATTATGATCTTATGATATGGACTTTTAAGTGATAGCTTAGTCATTAAGTAAGCTTTAACTTTTTGTATATAGACATTCTTAGAGGACAGATTCTTTTTTAGAATAATATGTATTAGAAATTAAAATGTTAAAGTGTCTTCACTGCCAAATGATGTGTTGATGACTTATTTTCTCATTAATTAAGGTGGACCGATCCTAATGGCGCTAGTGTGGCATTCATTGTTTTTTTTACGCGAAATCAAATCTTAACATGGCGCAGATTATATAGCCAAAATAATAAAAATGTGAACAACTACAAAAAAATATTTAATCATAATAATGAATTTATTTATTCAGACAACAAAGATCCAGTCATGTTAGTTTTCAATATACTATACAGGTACTACCTAATTACCTATACATGTATTTATATTTATATATATTAAAGGTAACTATTTTCTCACGGAACCCTGTACCGGGCCACCGGAACAAGTACCTAACCCAGTCCAGTGCTCCGGGAACCCCGAGGCTAACCTATCACTCACAGGAGGCTGTTACCGCTTCCTCGAAGCTTAGATAGCGACGATGCGGCTTTTTTGCGCATAATTGCATTAAAGTCATCGATGTGTGCATTCGCGAATATGCCAGACGCACTACAGAGCGCTGTAACTTCTTTTAGTATAGCTAATCCATATACTACTCGTGTAGACCGCTTGAATGCTTGAAACAGAGTAATTTTGACTGCATTTGTGCAATTTGCAAACCTACCTGCCACGTACGTTGTCTTTTTTTATTATTTTGGCTATTTTAATTTTAAAATGATGTGCGTTATGCTTTGAGTGGGGTTACACGCGTAGTCAGTGGTGGTCCTGGGGTAGAGCGAGAGGAGCGGTCGCTCTAAGCGCAATGTGGGAAGGAGCGCTAAGATCAGATCATCAACCAGGAGCGAAAAATAAATTGATATTTGCTGTCTTTTTGGTGACACGGAGATGCGCAACGGGGGACCAGCATGTTTGCATTTTATTACCAGAAACTGAATTATAATTCATTCGAGAATGTCGACTAATCCCTGTACCACTGTATTACGGCTTTTACTTTATATGGAGATTGTGCTAAAATACAAACATAATAAATAATGATTTTCTAGAGCCGATAGTAACTTATTATTATCAAAATGGTCAGTCTTGTGGCCAAATGAGCAGAAAATTGGCAGTGGTCTATGGCCACTCCTTGTAGTCTAGGTCCTCTATTGAGCTATAAACGTTTAATTTTATTCATTAAATTTCGCGTAAAAAAAAAACAATAAATGCGATACTAGCGCCATTAAGATTGACAGGTTCCATCTTAATCTAGAATCCAAATCAATTCAGCTGCCCTAATCTGTATCTATGGTTTTATTGTGGTTATCAAGTCTACAATTGCTTGTTTTGGCATTCACTAAGCCTCTGTCAAAATATCTAATGCCGTTTGTACTATGGTTTTCTGTGTGATACCAAAGGTTAGGATGAGGTTTCGAGGTGGTTTCAATGTAGAACGTAGTTTTTAAAAACCATTGATAGAGAATAGGGCCGCAGGTGTAACGGTATGCGATATGCACAGATTTTTGCTATTATAGTTCGAAAGCTTGGCTAGCATAATTGGGAAAGTGCAAGCGATTCATAACGTTATCTTACTTTTAAGGAAAATTTAAAAAAATGCCAGTAAATAAATAATTTTATGAAAAAAAAAACACTGTCCTGCTTCTAAGGAAATTTGCTCAAAAATGGAGAATTATTATTTCTACCTAAAATTCAGTTTAATTGAGAACACTGATTTAGAATTTATTAGTGCAATATAGACATAAAATTGGGATGCCTGTATTTCTGTAAATTGTCTTAGCCATTCTCAGACCAACAAAAAAGATACGACAGCACCTTTTTTTGCTGGTCTGAATAGCCATTGTAAATTTATTTGTGTAATTTATCGAATTTAGGAGCCCATTGAGTATTTTTATTTATTCCAAGTGCTTTCTTATTAATTAAGTTTTGTATAAAAATTAGTTGAATTGTATTGTAAAAATTACTTTAGCCATTTCCATTGTTTGTGGTCAATTTTTGTTTTTAGGACTTGGGGACAAACGGGAGATTCTTCAATTAAAATACGTTTAATATTGTGCAAAGCAAATCTTTTTTGCCTCTGTACTGGGCAAGATATTGGCTAGGTTATATTTTTTTATGTACAAAATAATAGAGTTAGCGTTAGACGTATGAAGTATGAAAACGTAAGCCGCCAACGGGGTGGAGTATTCGGTACGAATGGATGTAGAACAATCTTGCGTCAGTTTTTTTTATTCACGGGTTGCCTTACAGCTCCGTGATTCAGTTCCAGGGTACCCAGCGGAAGACCAAGTCTCCATCGTTTAGCCGGTGGTATTTGTGAGGCTATACCTAGCGAGTGGCCAGTTCTGTTTAAGTATGGTTTGTCGGATTATGTATATAAGTTTCTCATTATAATAAACCTATTGGTACTTGGCCGGGATCCGGTATAGAACCCGTAGTCTGCCAAGTTATTACCAGACTAACCACTCGGCCACCGACGCACCATTTGGATTATTATTGGACAATATTTTTTTAATAACAATTAACCTATGTCCAAAGCATATTACAATATAGGCGGTTGTTTGAAAGATGGAAAAGCTTGGGACTAAATTGTTATAAACATAATGTGACTAAAATGTAGAAAATTTAAGTAGTTAGGTACGCTGGTTTGGACACGTTGAAAGAATGAAGGATGAATTATTGACTAAAAAGGTTTATATGGCTGAAGTGATAGGAAATGCTGGCAGAGGACTACCTGATGTACTTTTATTAAAAGTAGCCGAGCATGTATGAAAGATATGATGAATGCCTGCATATTAATGCCTGCCACACTATGCTCCTTGCGCTGCCGCGATGTTGCACTCTCTGTCCACACACTGCTCTACTCGCGCAATTAATCGCGTCGCTCCGCACTCGATCCTTTGACTCGCACACAAAAACGTACATAACAGGGAGCAGCGGACATGACGAGGAGCATGACGTGGCCTCACTACGTCTCTTCCTTTCCTCGCTACTTCCCATACCACTCGACGAGTGTGTGTGTGGCAGGGGTATAAAAGAAGCGTCAGGATTCAATTGTCTCTGCCTTACCCCTCTTGGCTTGGTATAAACGGCGTGATGATAGATAGATAGATTTTAATTTATTTATTTTTATTTGACGTTGATAAACAATCCATGGATTCTACATCAATAAAGGTTATTTGATTTGATTTGCATCTAGTAGGTACCACACTATTCTTTTGTATATAAAAATACTGTCTAATTAAGAGTTTTCTGTTTAGTAGGTACGTTATTGTTGAAGTGTGTTTCCATAATTATTATTTGAAAAGTTTAACAAGACACGATGTCTCCAAGAATCTCTTGTTTACCCTACTGTTTGTACTATCATCATCACATTTAGTCTGTATTCTTAATTTTGTCGCATAAAATTGCCAAATTAAGGAGAGGTTATCCAAGTGCAATATATTTTTTTCCCTTTTTAAATCTGCAATCTGCTATTCAGCGTTAATCAGATGTTATCGGTGTTGATGTTTTTGGGTGTCACTCCATTAAATGACACCAAAGACCAGCATATGCCTATTTTTTTGGCGTTTCACATAAAAATCAATTTTTCTATCATTTAGAATCCCTCCAAAATACATTTCATTTTTTGATATGTAATTTTAATATTTGGTTTTTACTATACAAGAAAAGAATTGAAATCACTAGCGACTCGCCCCCGACTTCGCACCGGTACAATATCGGTTTACAACAATTTGAATACCAATGGGTTTTTTATAATAAAAAATCTATGTACATTATCCGACAAACCGTACAAAGAGGCTTTTCCATCTATATATCTCAACAGAGCTGGCCACTCGTTAGGTATAGCCTCGTAAAATTATTGGCTAAATGAGGAAGACTTTGTCTTCCACTGGGTACCCTGGGGCCGGCAACGGTTCCCGGGAGATGTAAGGCAACCCGTAAATAGAATAAAAAAAAATTTAATATCTACCTGCATAAATACGTCTATTACTTCTTCATTATTATATATAGATATATGATACCGCTTTTATTTTAGAAAATTCTTTCCTCCATTTTGTAATATCTCTAACAGAACTCTTTCCTAAGTTTCATTCACTAATACAATGCTCAGCTTCTTGAAAACCTCAACAAAATCGGTTCAGTAGTTTAGCGTGAAATGGGAAGAAGCGGCTGGGGACTTGGTTTATAATACTACTTAGTGCTAAATCTCGAAACTTAAAAAAAAAGGTAAAAAGGAATAATTTGTCGTTTATTAGGATTGTTCTTAAATGTGGTGATGCTCGTATGGTTCAAAATTATATAAGTCTCTTCATGCCAAATATTTACATTAAGAGGATCGTGTAGCTCAGCGTACGCAGCGAAATAGGTATTTAGAAAATCATATTCTGTCTCAAGCGCGCTCTTCCCACGGGCATCAGTGCGACAGAGAACACTGCAGCTCGTGAGTGTTCGTAGGTATGTTCTTCGTTGAAAATTGCGTTTTGGGGGAAAACGATTTACACCTACTAAACTATAACGAAACCTTATAATTTTGGTGTCAAACGTTTTAGCAGATTATAATCTACGTACGTACGTTTTGCTTTTTTTGAAATTTTGCTTTGTTTCTCAAATACAGACGGTTTATTACGAGCAAGTTAAGAACCAAAAAAACAGAGATTTGAGGGGCTTATAACTTTTGACCTATTACGAATTTTGAAAAAAGGTAAAAATACGTACGTAGTTTTTCATTATGTCAGTAACATATTACAAAATCGTTAAAATTAAATGATATTTAGGGGTAGTAAAACGTTTTCTCCGTTTGTATGGACATGGACGCGGTACACTACACTCTTAAATTGTACTTTCAAATTTAAATCCTAATTTCGTTGCGACGTCGGCAGCAGTGAAAATTGTATTTAAATCGATTAGCATATGAGACAACTTATTTAAAATTGAGTTTCAATAAAACGAAAATATAGGCAGGATTTTAGGATTACGATCGAAATTTACGTAAAGCGTTTCATTTAATGTGATAGAAAGAGACAAAATACGCATAAAAAGAATTATGTTTAATATTAATTATTTCTATTATAAAAAAGTTATTTTTTATTGATTTGGCGCAACATAAAAGCCGAAAATAGTTAAGTAAGCCCATATTTAGACATTTTTACTGATTAGTTAATTAGTTTATCTTAATTACATTTTTGTATGGAAAACGAACCACCTTAAGCTCATCACTGCCCACATTCTCTGCTCAACTTAGCGTGATAATATAATTAATTTGATTGAATTGAATAGGTACATAAAGCGGTAGTGAAGTGGCTCTGCGGTTGCAAGACAGTTAACAGCTGTTAAGCATTGTCAGTCTGAGATGAAACAAATAAAGTTTATGATTTAAATACATTTTATAGCTGACAATTTCGTAATTATGTAAAAAGGCTAAGGCAGGGTTTATTTAACAATGCCCTTTAGGAACTTTCCTTAGATATAACGCAATATTTCAACATTTCCAAATGTGATATAAATTATTTTTTGCATTTTTAACAATTGTAGTGCCATTAAAAGAACAATCATGGAAATTGTAAATGTATAATAAATATTGTAATTATTAATTAATTAAGGCAAAAATGTAATTAACGGATACTGCACAAAGTATGTAACCGACAATATAGTCATTATTCTTATACTTTAAAATAAAAGCATACTGTTCAAATTCATTTTGGTTTATTATTTAACTAGCATTCCGGCCCCGGATTCGCCCGTGGATATTTACGAACAAAATAAAATATACCCTATACCTACCCCTACATCTACTCCTACCCCTACCCTGTCCACTACCACTACCTCTATATCATCAATAATTCTCGCAGCGCACGCGATGTAAGGATTTTCTTAGGTCATTTTTTTACACCTTGGGTTACATTATTGGAGTTTTAGTAAGGATCCCTATTTTTTTTTTTAATAGAATATAGCCTATGTCACTCAGGGTGAATGTAGCTTTCCAATGGTGAAAGAATTTTTAAAATCGGCACAGTAGTTGAGTTTATTCATTACAAATATATACACACAAAAATACAAATATTTCCTCTTTATAATATTAGTATAGATATACCTTGTACATATATGGACCTACCTTCTTTTACAATAAAAAAACGAGCGAGCCTTATAGTAGTCGCATATGATGTGTAACATAATATATCCTGAAAACATTAACACTTTATACACAACACTGTAGGTTAAGCGCACAGCTGATGCGTTCTCTTCTCTATTCTCGTTCACACGCACACACTGTTTGCTGACACTACCAACCTCTCGGAAAATGGTTTGGTACCATATGACGGCGCGCGCTCATTGGTCAAATAAAATAGCGCGCGCTTCTTCGGCTTCGTGTTACACACTTCCGTCCCTTATCACGAAATCACTCGCACATATTGCAGGAAAGCGAGAGGAAAGATGTTACACATCAAAAACATTTTTTAGTAATAAAAGAGGTGGCCGTCACGACTCACTCGGAAGATGTGAAACATCGAAATTGATGCGTCAAGTAAACTTAGATACCTACTGTAGTCGAATAGAGAGGCATCTACAAACACTCACAACAAGTAGCAACGAAGTAGGTATATATATAGGTACGCGCCACGCACAAACAAGGGTATGTAGATAGCGGAGATAGAGAGGAATTCCGAAAACTTTACCTTAATTTAAATTTTCATTTATAGCCTCGTTTTACAACTGATGGACCGTTTCATACAGACTGTAATAATTATCACATAATTATGTGTCAATATATGTCGTAGCAACTGATCTCCAATAGAAATTTTTACTAATTTTAAAAGAAACATTTAATTTTTAATTGATTGTTTATTTTTCGTCATTAGAGGGAAAAATAATCTTCAAAATGTCGGATCAAACGTTAATTTTGATACAGTATGGCATACCGACAAAAAAACCCTGAAAAAATAATATACATAGGTATATAGAGATTATAAGGTTCCCGTTTTTCCCCAAACACTAAAATTTTTCATTCATGACTTCTCCACTAATACCATACGACATTTTCCCTTCGGTTTTATCTTAGACTCTGACACGGGTAATTCTGGCTCAGGTTCTGGGATCGGTGCTGGCCAATATTTATTGAAGAAATCTTCGTTGGCAGCGAAAATAAGTGGTAAAATCTGACTCTTGCGCAACCACGCATCTCTTTCGCGTTCTTCTATTTCCTCTAGCTCCTTCCTTTCGCGTTCTTTTAGCTGAAAGTTTAGAATTTACATAGTTTCAGGGCAAGTTTTATTTTTTTCACGGGACATTTTCACATGGAAAAAAAAAACAGGACTTGCTCCGTTCTGAATAAAGATTCGATTGTAAAACAACCTTTCCGCCCGGCCAAGTTTCCTTTTGATATATTAATATTTTCACACTTGGTTTGGACACGTTGAAAGAATGAAGGATGAAAGATTGACTGAAAAGCTTTATATGGCTGAACTGAAAGGAAATGCTGGCCGAGGACAACCTAGGTGTACTTTTATTGAACATATAAAAAAATAATTGACCGATGGAAATATTAAAAGTAGCACACAATCGCCGAGTATGTATGAAAGGTATGATGAATATAAAAGAAGCAAAAGTGATATGTCAGGATCGTATCAAATGGCATTCGATTGTCTCTGCCTACCCCTCTTGGAGTAAAAGACGTGATGATAGATCATAGAGTAGGTATAGGTCGCACGACGTAGGTAAGTTGAGCACAACAACACATCTACAGTCCACACACAATTTTTGTATGTGAGGCGTGCGTGCGCCAAAAACACGTAATTAACCGATAATCCAAAATTGCCAATAACCAAATCCGAAAATCGGTCCGTATATTTCTAAAATTCTATTTTAAAATAATAGTACTATATTGTGCTCATCTTACGTTGCGCGACCTATACTAAGCCTCTGGAGGGGCCATAGACGGGCTCCCCCTTTCGCCAATTTTTTGCCCTTTGACCAGTTAAGTTACCTTAGATTTCGTTGGTATCGTTTTGTGTCGCGAGACGAACTAGGAAAATAGTAAATTGTAATGTTTTAAATGGGAAAGGTGATCTAGGACGTCAAAGTTGCGGGAACTTAGTGTTTCCAATCATTAATTATATTATTATGTTTGTATTTTAACATAATCATTATATAATGTAAAATCCGTTGCGACAATAAAGCGACAGAAAAATACAGTGGTACAGGGCTAGTACTAGACGTTTACCTCACACCCCGCCAAAAGTGGCAGAAAAAATTGCTCGGTGATTTACACGCTACACGTCTCCTTTGGTATATATACTCAAAGTGATAGATAGAAAGATATACCTCCATCAAAGCCAAAAACTCTGGTGTCTCGTTTTGTGTCTTCCCTTTCCCTTTAACGTCTTTTTTCGGAGATTTCTCCTTGCCTTTCCCTTTTTTAACAGCAATGTACAGTGTTTTAGGTTGTTGAATTTGAAATGGCGCGTCAATCAAAGTGTATGTTGGTGAGTTTGTGAAAATAGATCTTACTAAGTCATATTGGTAGTCTGTGCTGAAACTGAAAAAAAAACCCGGTCAAGCACGAATCGTGGTTGGTTTCGCATGGGTAGATATATATACGCTACCGCGGCCTTTTTCTTGTCTATTATAGCCTATGTGCTATTCTGATGTATAAGCTATAACATTGTAAAATTTTATCAAAATCCGTCCAGTAGTTTTTGCGTATCCCGGATCCCAATGAGTTTTTTAATTAAAAACTTATGTAGGTACCTACATAATCCGACAAACCACACTTAGAGGCTTTTCCATCTAAATATACCTACTGTTGAATAGCAATTGCTCATCCCTTATATTGTTTATGGTTAGATAGATATAGGAATAAAATGGTTGTCGGTTATAGAAAATCCAGAATATACCTCAACCTGGTCACTTGTTAGGTATAGCCTCCCTCACAAATACCATCGGCTAAACGAGGGAGACTTGGTCTTCCGCTGGGTACTCTGGAACCGTAACACACAACCCGTGAAGAAATTGTATATGGTTACTTACAGATCAAAAATATAATGGAGAATTTTAGTGAGGTCCCTCAAAGAACATTCGTAGGCGGTATTGTCAAACTTTACTAAATGTCTCGTCGAATCAAAACTTATAGGTGATTCATGTAACACTCTGGAAGAACGCATGTTCACCTTGGATAGGCCTTTATTCTCACCTGGCATTACTTCTCTTTCCTTGTAGAATACACCTGAAAAACTCACCGAAATTTATCTAAAAATATATAAAAATGTCGTGTCGCTGACTGACTGACAATCAACTCGCAGCCTAAAGCACTGAAGATACAAATATGAAAATTGGAAGGTATATTCCTTAGTTGGTATAGAGGTGCATTAAGAAAGGAATTTTCGAAAATCCACCCCTAAATGGGTGAAATGGGGTGTAAACTTTGTACTCGTAATACAATGCTAAACAGATATTTATTATTAAGTGCAGCAACAGGCTTGCCACCTGTTCTGTTCAATATGGACAACTGGCGACAAGTGGACACTGTTACTGGAGTCTCTGGTCACACCGCAAGGTAAAAAAGGCCGTGAAGATGTGTGTAGATGAAATTCGATTGTCTCTGCCTATCCCTCTTCGGATTCAAGGCTTTGAAAATTCCTGAAATAACTGAACCAATTTTCATAAACTCCAAAGAATACAGACTCGAATACAAAATAAACCTATTACCAAAACATAAATAATAAGCGACGAATTGAGAGCCTCTGTTTTATTGAAAACGGGAGAAATTGGTGTATCATAATAAAACAGTGTTTCCCAATTAGTGATACCTGCTAGTGAGCTTGCTTGAGGGGTACGGTTTGGGCCCTTTGTCGAAGGGGTACTCAGCAAAATATAATTGGGAACCACTGATAGGTATAGAGGTATGTTAAGTAATTCGGATGACAATACAATAATTTGGTACCATCGATCTGATCTGATGATGGAGCCAGGATGTGCATAGTGGAACTCTCTACCTACCTCTCTTGAAATAAAAGGCGTGAAGATAGATTGATAGATAGATAATAAATGTATATCATACCAACATCAGCCGGTGTAGGCAATCTAGACTCATCTCCTATGAATTTAGCAGCTGACAGCATATTGTCCTAGAAAAATAAATAATTAGACCTTTTTGTAAAACTCAAAGGCGAAACAAATCGTCCCCATATGTAGGCAGGTAAATCTAGATTCTAGGTATGTATATTGATAAAAAATAGAGAACAATATTTTTTGTCACCTAAGTTTAGATGTGTCACTAATCTTAGGGAAGATGACAGGGTAAACAAAATATTATTCTATTTATTCCGACATTTAGATTATCAAAAAATCTTTTGTCAATCAAAGAAAAAATTACAGAGATAAAGCCCGTCAAAGTTTGGGAGTGGGGGCCGGTGACGTCACTTCTAGGTCAAAAGTGTACTCTAATGTGACGTCACGCGGAATTTTAGGGGGCTATATCTTCAGCATTTTTTTTTTAATTGACAAAAGAAAAAATACGTGTCCAATATTTTCTGATAATCTGACGGACTAATTAGAATGTTTATAGTCATCATGCCTGATTATTAGTCATCATATTAATCAAAACTGTCATGTAGGTAGGTACCTATCTTGTTAGGTTAGCTTAGGTTAGGTTAAACAATTTTATATTGTTTGGTGATTCAGTTTTAGTGACTCTTTTATTCATCGATGCTTTTATTATTTTGAAACCCAATATAATTATTTGATGATCGATATTATTTCCAAGTAATTCTTAATTAATATTTAGGTAAGCGTTTTAATATTATTTAGTGATTCAATTTAGGTGACAGATCTACTATTTTAGGAACAAATATTATTTGTTAGGTCACTGAAAATGGATTACCCTTAAAAATATAACTTACAATTAATTGACCCCGCCCTTGACTTCGGTTTTACAATAATTTGAATTCCTACATAAATACGCCTATAACTGCTTATCTATTAGAGATAGATATATGCTACCGCGGACTTTTTTGTACATTATTTTATTCTACACAATTCTTACCTACATTATTTTGTTATATCTCTGACGGATTAGGCAGCATATGCCATGAAAACTCGCTGGGGTCAACATTTTTCCCGGCTTGATTCACACATTTACGTTTAATGCTCATGAATCTTCCTCTGTATCAAACTATAATGTCGTATGAACCATGACAAAATCCGTTTAGTAGTTTTATAGGTAACAGACATACAGTGCTTTCTGGGCTTTATTTGGTGAGTATCGCAACACTGTAGAGAAAATGGGAAAAAGTTAGAACGGAATGTAGGGTAGTTGTGACATTAATTTTAAGTAGAACGGACCGTGCACACGTTATTATTATAAAACAACGCACGCGCCCGCCGTGACATGTTGGGGAGTCCAGTCCGCGCTGTGATAGTTGTGATTAGTCAGTGATTATAAGGGCATAATAATAAATAAATAACCCTATAATGGCTATAATACTTGACATTGGCAAATCATCGGTTAACATTGGTGAAGCCACAATAAAAAAAGAAGGTAAAGGTCCAGATTATCTAATCCTGAGCTTTTCGTGTTTTGACGACTTTATTAAATTGCTGCACTGTTTTATTACATACCTACTTTAACCATTTTGAAGTTTATAAAAAAATTGACATTGAAAAACTTAACCTCAAAATCTGAAATTCCTTTTTTTTACACCATCCGAACCACGCTCCTCGCTAACCTATTTTGCGGAGTAAAAAATTTCGATCGTGTCTGAAGACTTTTCACCGACCTAGTGGCGGTCACGGGAGGGGTTTTCGGGATTGGTGTCCTAGACGAAAGTTGCTCCTTGTGACGCTTTTCATCCTATGGCATCATAAAAAATGGGTGTTATATGGAGTAAAATAATTGATTGAAAAGTCTTTTTCAAAATCATGAAAACTTCAACCTTAATTTTGCAAAAACCTGTGACCTCCTGCAAAAACTTATACCTTACCGAGACTTGAAAATAGTTAAAGTATGCAATAAAGCAAAGCAGTAATTGAATAAAGTCGAAAAAACACGAAAATCTCAGGATTAGATAATCTGGACCTTTACCAAAAAGAAGAAGGTAGTGTTAGAAAGTGTGGTGAAAAAGGAGTGAGCATGAAAGCTGAAATCACGTAAGTGAACTCTTTGATATTAAATTGAAGAATCTATAATATATTGCTAAGATGACGAAAGAGAATTCATTCGGTAATTTTGTTCTGTAGGTAATCTGAGTCAGTAATAAGTACATACCTACTAGATGACCCGTGGAAAATGTCGCACCGTTAGTTCAAGTGATGGCGTCTTTTACGAAATACATAAATTAGTCTAATTTTAAAAGAAACATTTAATTTTGATTTGAAACATTTTTTTTCTTCATTTGAGGGGAAAATAATATTCAAAATGGCGTATCAAACATTAATTTTGATGAAGATAGATATGGCGTACCGAAAAAAACTTCTTTGAAAAATAATATAGGTATAGAGATTGTTGCGAGGCTTGGGACAGCTGTGAGGGGATGTTGGGAGGCTGTTTAAGAGGATCGTGTAGCTCAGCGTACGCAGCGAAATAGGTATTTAGAAAATCATATTCTGTCTCAAGCGCGCTCTTCCCACGGGCATCAGTGCGACAGAGAACACTGCAGCTCGTGAGTGTTCGTAGGTATGTTCTTCGTTGAAAATTGCGTTTTGGGGGAAAACGATTTACACCTACTAAACTATAACGAAACCTTATAATTTTGGTGTCAAACGTTTTAGCAGATTATAATCTACGTACGTACGTTTTGCTTTTTTTGAAATTTTGCTTTGTTTCTCAAATACAGATTGTTTATTACGAGCAAGTTATGAACCAAAAAAACCGAGATTTGAGGGGCTTATAACTTTTGACCTATTACGAATTTTGAAAAAAGGAAAAAATACGTACGTAGTTTTTCATTATGTCAGTAACATATTACAAAATCGTTAAAATTAAATGATATTTAGGGGTAGTAAAACGTTTTCTCCGTTTGTATGGACATGGACGCGGTACACTACACTCTTAATGGGCAAAAGTCCTACATTTTTGTCACCTTAGAAATCACTATGTTAACTATTTCTGACTAGATTAAACTCTAAACCGAAGCAGAATGTAGGTAGACATATAGTTACAAAATCGATCATTTTCATAACCTGATAACCAGGGTGAGTCTTTATACCTAAGTTGATGCATAGAACGTCATGTCACGGCGACCAACGCACACATGGGGGAGGTTTAATCCCGCCCGCGCTGTGAATGTTGTGATTAGTCAGTGATTAATAGGGCATATCACAGTCGGCGGAATTATCTTAGATACCGATTAATCGGCATATTGATACTATAAAAAATAATGCTTGACATTTAAGAAGACTCTATACTAAATCCAACCATTTATTTTGCTTTTGACAGCTCGAGTACTAATCAATTAGTGATGTAGCATCAGCGTTACCTACATTTTATTTTTGCCCAACATTTTGTATTGTTTTATAAACATACCCAGGCGTTTAAATTACTATATTTTATGTATTAAAATAAACCATCTATGTAAAGCACTACTGTAATAGTAGTTTATGATACGGTATCACAAGTGGAATTTTTTAATAGCCTCCACGAGTGTTTTAATTCCAAGTTATGTGCCCGTTCATACACTACTTTATCTAATACCATGCAATAGTACAAAACAAATTGAACCAAGATATTTTTCTTAATCGGCAAATTGGCGGCAAATCGCGGTTACCTACTTGCTGCGCATGTGCGTTAACTGTCAAGTGAATACCACATGGGAATGTCGATATTTTCATAGAGTTTAATGTGGCTGCACAACACATATCCTTTGCCCTTTCTGCATTTAAAAAACATTAAGATATAGTTTTTGTATGAAAACTTCGGCACTATAATACATTATACTTAGTATCGAAGTTTGACATATTAGAGACGCGTGTATGTAAAACATATCATTATGAAATATAATTCGATTTTGTAATATAAATTTTACGATATAAGAGTAGATAAATATATTTATTATTTGGCAACATCAATCAGGCAGGTCATAGACAAGATCCATCGCCAAAGATATCGATAAATATCGGAGCTAAAGAGCACGTCGCTTCACTATTTGTAAAGAAAAACAGCGCCCATAAAGTGTTGCATTTTTTTTGTCTATATTTACCTGCCGATAATTATAGAACTTCATAGGCGTGCTTATGTCAAAAGTAAAATAAATGGTTGTATTTATTACAGGTGTTCCGTTATACCTTAAATCGGCGTAACATCCTCTTTCTGTCCGCTGCATCAAAATACTGCATTTCCTTCATCCATTCGCAGAACCAAAGGATCAAGACTGCTTGAGCGGCTGTTACAAGAAGTATCATATTAATTTCAAATTACCTATAGTATTTTTATTTCTTATTAAAATACAACAGTACCTACATATAAATTTAATCTAAAAAAAACCTTAAATACCTTAACACTAAAAAGAAAAAGAAAAGGAGTGGGAGAATCAAAGGTAGAATACCTCCTCCAGCTCTGAAGAAAGTCCAACCGTGTCAAGAACCCTCGCTGCGTTACCCCTTTGAATCTTCAAGCTTATGCGGCGAATGAAAAATCATCATCAGACTTTTCGATGGAGTCAGATGACCACGGGCCAAGAGTCTCAACCGCAAAAACAAGAAACTCAAAGTATCTAGCAGCGAGAAATTATCTTGAATTACCAATAAGTTTTATATGCATAATAAGGTATTTTTTAATGACTGGGTTCGATTCCCGTTACCTATGATTCGTGCTGAGAACGAGGTAGTACTTTTGGGAAAAAAACTCTCACTTGTACCACTAAGAATTAAAGTTTAAATAGTAGTACTAAAGAGAATGACTTTTCTCACTAGAACCACCAGTTGTAGTACAGCTTGGTGGTACTACTGGGAACAAATGCTTTTGAAGTTCTTTAGGCGCGCGGCAGATGGCGTTATCAAACGTTATGAATATTTATAATTTAAAAACCACTGTTTTCATAGCTTCTGTCGGCAGTCCCCATGACTGCCTATGCCTTTTTTTAATGTTGAATGAATGTTGTTTTTCTTACCTATAAAGTCGATGTCATGGCTCCTTAGAACATATTTCTATATCTCTTACAGTTTTATAGCTCCCCATACTATGCCATATATATATATATATAAATAATTTGCAAAATCTAGGGTTGGCAGAGACAATCGAATGCCAATTGCTACGATCCTGACATACCCCTTTCGCTTCTTTTATATTCATCATTTTCATCAATAAATTTCAATCAATGGCTTCGATCAATCATTTTTTAAATGTTCATTAAAAGGTACACCTAGGTCATCTCTGTCAGCACTTCCTTTCACTTCAGCCATATATAAACCTTTTTAGTCAATCTTTCATCCTTCATTCTTTTAACGAAACCAGGGTAAACTACTTTTCGTCATTTTAGTTACAACATCATCTTTTACTCCGCATTTTGCAAAAAGATATCCAAAAGTAGCATTTAACAATACTTCTAGAACTGGAATTTCTTTTTTTAATTTGTTATTTGTAATTTATAGATAATTGAAATTTTCAATGTTTATAATTTTTTTTTAATTATTTTCATCCTAATAATATTTATTTTTTATTTTTTAATGTAAGTCAATAGAAAATATATTTTTGAATTGAATTTAGATTTTGTATATATTTTGACATTAATTTATAAGTTTAAAAAATTTTATCTATTAGAATACTTACCTAAACAAATATGTAAATGGTCAAATTATTCAATTTATGTAATTTGTTGTGCTGTTAATTTTTTTTAATAAATACATAAATAAAAATATTTACGTCTATCCAATCCGTCCTCTTGACCACGCCTCAATAACTTAGCTAAAGTATCCAAGAACCAATATTCAGCAAGACTTCTTCGATATAGATGGCATCCGACTAAATCAGCCAGAACATCAATATATATTTGTGGTGGTGTTATAGCTATTTTGGGTATGACCTGTGGGTCAATTTCTGTATTAAATTCCTCTGGTAAAACATGGAGTCTGTTATATTCTTCAATTTTTCTTACTCTTTCTGGAAGCATCCTACGTAGCGAAGGCGTTGGAAACATGTACGGTATCTCTTCTTCAATTTCTTCTTCTATTGGACCTTCTTCCTCTTCCGGAGGACGCATTTCTTCAGGAGGTATCTCTTCTTGTGTCATTTGTTCTTCCTCGCCAAATGAAGCCTCTGATGGAGGGGTTTCGTGTGGACTGCGGAGACATTCTATGCCGGTGTCAGCTAATATTTGATCGATATCTCGTAAATGCACGTTTTCTACTTCTCTTGAAGTTATTTTCGCTTCTTTTGGTTTCCAAATTTATTTTTACGTTTCTATTTCACAATCTCGCTTTGTATGACATTTTGACAAATCTGTTGTCAATTATGACATTTTTTTTTCTTGACAGGTTGCCTTATAGCTCCCGAAACCGTGTATAATCTCTTCTTCAATTTCTTCTTCTATTGGACCTTCTTCCTCTTCCGGAGGACGCATTTCTTCAGGAGGTATCTCTTCTTGTGTCATTTGTTCTTCCTCGCCAAATGAAGCCTCTGATGGAGGGGTTTCGTGTGGACTGCGGAGATATTCTATGCCGGTGTCAGCTAATATTTGATCGATATCTCGTAAATGCACGTTTTCTACTTCTCTTGAAGTCATTTTCGCTTCTTTTGGTTTACAAATTTATTTTTACGTTTCTATTTCACAATCTCGCTTTGTCAATTATGACATTTTTTTTTCTTAACAGGTTGCCTTATAGCTCCCGAAACCGTGTATAGTCCCAGGGTACCCAGCGGAAGACAAAGTCTCCCCTCTTTTAGCCGACGGTATTTATGAGGCCAGTTCTGTTGAGGTACCTATATTTAGATGGAAAAGCCTCTAAAAATGCATTGCACCAACGTTAGGATTGTCCTAAACACGATAAGAGGATCTTATGTTTATGACGCCGATTTCGTTCATCCTAAGACACTCTTTGAAGCGTGCATTTCCCTATAAAATCCTTGATAAAATGATCAACAGTGACGATCTTCTCGACTTTTTGGAAGATCTAGAAGGAGTTTTACCAAAATCGCAAAAAATAAATAAATATTATGACGATTTTTATTAAATATCGCATATTGGTAGCAATATTGTTAAAGTTAATAAAAGATAATATAATATATAAACAACTCTTGTTTATTAGCTAGTCAAAACCCGACATACAAGACACTGACAAAAGCATGATAGAAAAATATAAAACGTCAAACACAATAACATATATGACCTCATTTCATAACATCTTCTCTTTGTGAGAGTCGTTTTTCTCTTTCTAAATACTTAGGCCCATATTTTCACACAACAATAGCAGTCTTGGTCTGTATAGAGCTTTAGTCAAAATATCTGCAAGCTGATATTCAGATGATACCTTCTTAACTTGAACTGCTCCTTCTGTTACTAGTTCACGGACAAAGAAATACCTAATCCGTATATGCTTCGTACGTTGATGGTATTCATATGGTGGATTGTGAGCTAATTTTATTGCAGACTCATTATCGACGTACAAATTAGGTGTTAAGTCCAACTCCGTTAAGTCCTTTATGAGTCTGATCAACCATACCATCTCTCGCGCTGCCTCACTAGCTGCGACTATTTCCGCTTCAGTAGTAGATATTGCAACTGATAACTGTTTCTGACTTTTCCACGCTATAACTCCTCCTGCATACATGCATAATATCCCTGTTGTAGAATGTCCAGATTGAAAATCGCCACCATGGTCTGCGTCACTGTAACATTCTAATGTATTATTACAACCTCTCCTGTACACTATTCCATAGTTTAATGTTCCTTGAAGATATCTTAGAATTCGTTTCACTTTTATTTTATCTTCTTTAGTAGGATTCTCAAGGTTTCTTGAAACTACTCCCACTGCATACGCAATATCTGGACGAGTACCAACCATTAGATAAGCTAGTGTTCCAACGATCTGTCTATAAGGAAAAATGGAAACATCTTCATTTTCAACATTTGCCTTCTGATCATTATCTTTTAATATAGGCGTTTTAACACTTCTACAATTGTTCATGCCAAATTTCTCTAAAATCTTCTTTGTGTAAGCAGCCTGATTAATTATAATAGAACCATCTTCTCTGCACTTTAACTCCAATCCTAAATAATATGAAGCTGACTTTGTAGTTATCTTGAATCTCTCTTTGAGTTCAGATATGAATAGTTCTACATCCCTTTCATCAGAATAAGCTACTAATCCATCATCTACGTATAATACAAGAACTAGCTTTCTGTTATCTTGCTTTCTTACATATAAACAAGGATCTGCTTCGCTCTGCTTAAATCCTGAGCTAGTTAAGAAATCATGAAAACATTCATTCCAGCACCTGGGTGCTTGCTTTAATCCATAAAGACTTCTTTTCAACTTGCATACCTTCTTTGTACCATCATGAGCACCTTCAGGTTGTCGCATATAAATATCTTCATCAAGAGTGCCATTTAAGAACGCTGTCGCTACATCGAATTGCATCAATGACATACCTTCATTAGCTGCCATGCTTAAAAGAACTCTGACTGTGCTCATTTTTGCAACTGGACTAAAAGTTTTGTCATAGTCAACACCTTTTCTTTGTGAATAACCTTTAATAACAAGCCGAGCTTTATAGCGTTCTATGGTACCGTCTGGACAAGTCTTAACTTTGTATACCCACTTACAAGGTAATGCTTTTCTTTGCGTTGGTAAGTCTACTAATTTCCAAGTATCATTATCTTTCAATGATTTTAATTCACTTTGCATAGCCTCAATCCAATTTTCACTCTGATCACATTTGACAGCTTCTTTATAGCAAGAAGGTTCTACAATATCCTCTATGCTTTCTACAGCCGCCATTACAAAGTCGTTGAATCTCTGAGGAGGTCGTAGTTTCGAACGGTCTCTAAGAATACGTTGACTTTCGTCTATGATATCATTTTCATCTACAATTTGTCTATCCTCTATTTCATTATCTTGTTCATTACTATCTTCCTCTTCTCCCCCTGATTCAATAGACTCGTAATCAGAACCTTCATTGACATCTTTTGGCTTACCATCTATATTTACAGGTAGTTCATAGCTTTTAATAATTAATGGATTTTCTTCAAAAATTACATCTCTAGACCTTATTAGAGTATTATTGGATTTGCGCCAAATACGATACCCTTCATCTCCATCATAGCCAATAAGTACTCCTTTTTGAGCCTTCTTATCGAGCTTTCGTCTTCTCTGTTTCGGTACATGTGCATAACATGGACTTCCGATTATTCTGAGATGCTTAATACCAGGCTTCCTGCCATACCATAATTCATACGGAGACTTTCCATCAGTGTTTGTCGGTCCTGTATGATTTAGAATATAGGTAGCTGTATTGACAATCTCAGCCCATAATCCTTGTGGAATATCATCATGTGCATGCATTATTGCACGTGCCATTTCTACAATTGTTCTGTTATCTCGCTCACTACACCCGTTTTGCTCCGGTGTATAAGGCATGGTAAAACGTTGTTTGATACCATTTTCTTCCAAAATCGTTCGTACGTGTATATTATCGAACTCACCTCCATTGTCACTTAAAATCTCTTTTATCACATGACTAGCCGTCTTACTTTCAGCTAACACCTGTCTTAGTTTCAAGTGAACTTCAGATTTCTCCCTCATAAAATACACGTGACGATAACGTGAGAAATCATCCTTAAACAGAACAAAGTATCGAAACTTAGAAATTGAATTTAGAAAAGGACCACATACATCTGTATGAATAATCTCTCCAGGTTTGGACGCTCTTATCCTTGTACCAAATTTGAGCCGGTGTGCTTTGCCATAAATGCACCCTTCACACAACTCAGAGTTTAAATCCACCTTTATTCCAAATTCCTTTTCTATTAGTTTCTTTATGTGTCTTTTATTTTGGTGTCCCATTCTCTCATGATACAATTGCAGCAAATCAGATTTTGATAATTGGCTGACTTCTACCAGAGGCTTGACACTCTTCAAATTTAATTTGTAGAGTCCTCCGTGACGTCTTCGTTTACCAATTAACATTAATTCTTTGTTAACTCTTAATGTACACGACTCTCTATAAGACTCAAATATACTATTTGTTAGTCGGTCTTGCGCCGCCAAAACAGAAAATAAATTTCTAGTTATACTTGGGACATACCAAACATCATTAAGATAAATATCATATTCTTTACGATCTACTTCAGCCTTTACATGAACAGTTCCTTTACCAATAGCTTGAACATGTTGTCCATTTGCTGTAGTGACTGTATGTGAAATATCAAAGCATTCAAAAAAATTAAATATATCACCCCTATTTGTGATGTGACTGGTTGCACCATTGTCCACATACCAATTGTCTTTATCATGCATCAAAATATCACTGTCATTAATATTTGTTGCCATTAAGGTGACATTCATATTTACACTAGTCGACTGCTTCGGTGGTCGTCCGTCCGATATCCACTTCTGACATTTCTTAACTCTGTGTCCGATTTTCCCACAGTAATTACATTTGAACTTTATATCTGACTGCGTGTTTCTATTGATCTCATTACTTCTCTTATATTTCACTACAAGAGCTTCAATACCTCTCCCTGTCTACATGCTAGTGCCCTTTCATGTGCACAAAGCTGACTTGTGAGGTTTTTTATAGTACGATCTTTCTTGGACATTAAAATCCAACTCGACTTGAACGAGAAATAATCCTCGGATAGGGTTTCTAATATCTTACATATAAGTAAAATATCAGGTAAATCCATCTTCTCTACCTTTGATAATTCTGTTTTCAAATCAAACCATAGATTCTTTACCTTAGACATGTGGGTTGCAATGTCGTGTGTGAGATCCTTTTTATAACTAAAAAACTTTAAACATAGGTCATAGCTGCGATCTTCTGACGCACCGTCGAATAATCTGTGCAACTCATCCCAAACATCCTTAGCTGTATCATATCTCATCACTTTCTGTAAAGTTTCCTCAGTCATATTTGTAGTGAGTAGTAGCAAGGCCATGCTATCTATACTATTATATTTCTGTAACATACTGTCATAGGTGGTAATATCCTCCTTTGAAGCATCGTGCTTTGGTGGAATAGGCTTATTTAAATTACCTTGAACAGCATCGTGAGCCCCTGGAGTACCTCTAAGTAACACTGTAATCTTGTACTTCCAGGTCGACCAATTGTTCTTCCCTTCGAGTCGACCTATATCAATTCTCAAACCTGGCGTTTGCATTGTGTCGATCGATAAAAGAACTTATTCTCATTGGTATTTTACTGCACGCTCTGCTACCATGTTAAAGTTAATAAAAGATAATATAATATATAAACAACTCTTGTTTATTAGCTAGTCAAAACCCGACATACAAGACACTGACAAAAGCATGATAGAAAAATATAAAACGTCAAACACAATAACATATATGACCTCATTTCATAACAAATATAACTTGAGCATTATATATATCCAACCAAATAGATGAACGTTTGGAATACCCCACCGATCGGTAAACCTAGCCTACCTAGGTACCGTTATATATCTTCCTATTTTTAAATTGTTTTTGTCACTTTTTAACTTTGTACCCTTTGTTTATAGGTAGGTATATACATTTTTTAGGAACAGCAACGGTTTTTTGACAATAATATCAAAAAATATGAAATACATAGAATACTACGCATAGAATCACGCAGGTCAGCCAACCGTAAAAGTAAAAATAGATTGATCAATCACTTAGTAAGGAAGCTCCTATCGTAGGACGATCCTGGCAATATTAGGTTGGTGCAACCAAAGTTGATACTTAGGACTCTCTTATATTAGGAGAGTCCTTACTAGGAATATCTTTGTGTGACGTTGGTGCAAGCGGGCATAAGTTACATTACATATGTTACATGTACATAATCCGACAAACCACACTTAGAGGCTTTTCCCATCTAAATATACCTCAACAGAACTGACCTATGCCTAGAAGTTTTTAATTATAAAATAACCTATTGGTACAAGGCCGAGATCTGAGTCGAACCCGTAGTCTGCCTCTTAACCACTCGGTCAGTTAAAATTGTTTTAATAAAAAGTAGTTGATACGTTACTTAGTAAGCTAGCATCGAGCCTCGAGTTGGAGCCATCACAGCATGAAGCTAAAAATGCTGTCCCCAGATAAAATAGTAACAGTAAATGACAGGTGGCAAGCCTGTAGCGGCTGAAGACAAATCTATTTCAATGTTTCGCTTTTTTCTGTAATTATATGCTTACTTAAACTAGCTGTCCGCCCTGGCTTCGGCCTTGGAATTTTTTTTTGGAGCCCTATGTCCATAATTTGTAACCTGTGTCACTGTAATTTAGCATATAGTTACTTATTCAATATATCTAAGTGAAATAGCCATTATTATTTCAATTGGTTTCATTAGATAGGAAATATGAGTGGTAAAATAAAGGATTATTTTGCCCCTGTTTTCTCTTTCATGATGTAGAATTTTTTTCATTAAAACCCATTGAAAAAATAACAGCTATTTCACTTAGATATATTGAATAAGTAACTAGGTATATATGCTAAATTACAGTGACACAGGTGGATTATTTACAGAGAAATGGGGAATAGCTTATCCCAGAAAAAATATGGATATAGGAGCCTTAACATTTCTTTTAAGTTCATTCTAACTAATATTATAAATGCGAAAGTGTATTCGCTTGTTTGTTTCTTTGTTTGTCCTTCTTTCACACTAAAACGGAGCAAGATACATATACATTTCCGGCTGTTTCCCAATTGGCTAGGCAGCTAGTAGGTATAGAGCGCCACTTCTCTCGATCTTTCCATACTTCTCTAGCTTCATCCACATCCATACATCGTTTCATACATGCACTCAATGAAAATTCGCCTTGATCGTCCTTCACGGATCGACGTGATATTTTGCACATGTCGGAAATCCTTCGGGATTTTGTTCTCCTATTTCAATATTTAAGACAGACAGACACTGAACCCTACTATAAGGTTTCATTTCATACTGAACCCTAAAAAATGCCTAATTAGGGCTCGAGTATAGAGACAGAGTTAATTGGAGAGGGTTCGCATTTTTTGGGGTGTCGTACTAGCACTCGGCTAAAATACTGACTGAGTACCTTGTTAAGAAATATTCGGTAATGAATACTCTATGCACATATTCACGCCTGTTTTTGGAAGGAGTAGTCAGGATATTATGTTCTTGATGCTAATAAGAGACACAAAATAAATATACACAATGCTGTTTTAGTTCCATCACTTACGTATGGAAGCGAGACTTGGGTATGAATGCGAAATTAAGATGTTGTGATTAAAATGAAGACAAGTATTTTACGCTGGTTTGGACACGTTGAAAGAATGAAGGATGAAAGATTGAGTAAAAGGGCTTGTATGGCAGAAACCACAGAATTAGTATAAAAGATCTGTGGCAGAAACGAAAGGCTATGCTGGCAGAGGACGGCGACTTTAACTGAACATATAAAAAATATATTGATCGATGGAAATATTAAAAGTAACAAATGGCATTGCGTCTGCGTACCCCTCTTGGGATGAAAGGCGTTATGATAGATAGATAGGTGTGACGAAAAATAATCAAACACATTAGACCAAAATATTTATTTTTAAAAGACGCCATCTGTTGGAGATCAGTTGAACTTTCGGTGCGAAGTTTTCGAGCTGGTCATCTAGTAGGTAATATAATTATATTTCTATTATAGATACAGTATATATGATGGCAAAATATATATTTTTTTCTTTCTTCACGGGTTGTCTTACAGCTCCCGAAACCGTATTACGGTTCCAGGGTACCCAGTGGAAGACAATGTCTCCCTCGTTTAGCCGATGGTATTTGTGGTAGTGGCTAGTTCTGTTTATATTATACTAGCGGCCCGGTACGTGCTTCGCTACGTATAAAGTGAAATAATAAAAAAAAAAATTGGAACATCAAATTCATTTATTCAAACAAAAAATATTTTATTAATTGCTAGCGGGCCCGGCAGAAGTTGTCCTGCCCAAACGTTAGCTTGTCTGCTATTTACTTTCCTTCGTCCGTGGAAAACAACTACCACTACTCCAACCACAACCACTACCACTACCCCTACTCCAACCTCTACCACTACTCCAACCACTACCACTACCACTACCCCTACTCCAACCCCTACCACTACTCCAACCACTACCCCTACACCTACTCCAACCCCTACCACTAACGCTACTATCCTATGTCCGTCTTCTGGCTCTAAGCTACCTCCCCACCAATTTTCAACCAAATCCGTTCTTTAGTTATAAATGGTGTAACTAACACGACTTTCTTTTATATATATAGAGATAAGAAAAGTATAATACAGCGCCATCTATTGACGTTTGCAAATACATTTTAGTACATATGTAAAAATTAAGATGACGTTTAATTTCAATTTGACAACACAATCCCTATCTGAAAAAAAATTCAATTTGACAGCAAAATCGCCATTAACAAAACGATCCGCCATTTATTGAATTCAGATGTTACAAAAAGTGTGATAAATGAAAAACCGCTAGACCGATTTTGTGCAAACTTCACATAAACCATCTACTAAATAGTCCGAACAAAACATAAACATTTGGTTTGGATAGGTGAGCCCCTAAGATTTTGCAAGACGACCGGGCCACGCATCGTCTTATAAAATCTTAGGTGAGCCCGTTCTTGAGTTATAAAATTACAACGAAAAGTGGCATTGATTTATATATATATAGATTTTATATATTTATAGCTATACGGTATAGCGGACGGTTCTTGAGCGGTGGTCGTTAGATAGTTTTTGGGTCTGCTTGACGGTATGAGGTATTAATTTAAATTTTACCAGCAGTAAAAAGCAATCGTAAAAACAAACACCAATAAATCAATTATATTATAATAAATATACAAGTTATATTGCATTCGAATTACATATGCGCAAACATTCCCCCACTTTTTCGTCGAGCGCTCAAGAACCGTCCCGGTACCTATACACGTCTGTGACGGGCTTTACGGGATTGAACCCATACATGATCTGCGCATGGATATACAATCTCTATGTATCCATGCATAAAAAATTCTTCGAATCCGTTCGAGTCATGATCAGCGACACATCCGACAATAAACGGATGTGGCTGGTAGACAGATGTACTACACGCACTCTTGGGACCTACTTTGGAAACTCGAACTTAAAATATAGCTCTAGCTTTTCTCCCCCGGCTTCGCCCGTGGATATTTACGAACAAAATAAAATATAGCTTATAGTATAGGGGTAATGTAGCTTCCTATTAGTGTAATAATTTTTAGAATCGGTTTAGTAGTTTGAGAGATCCAAACTTAAGGTGGCCACACATTCGTCCAATCCCCGGCGCATCGCCGTACGGTCCACCGAAACCGACCACAGACTCATCCAATTCTTTAAACGAACGGTCCGCCTAGATCATCTGGCGGCCGGAATGGAAAATTTTCGGTGCGATGCCGGACCAATGTGTGGCCTACGTGCCTGTAGATTCACGGTCTTAATACCTTGTGGTGTTGCCAGATATTATCTGTTGCTGCATAGGGCACCTAGCGAGCTAGGCTTTAAAAAACGAAACTCATATACACGGGCGCTCAAGGATAGCGGCGGGGGCCTGCGTATTAGGTATTTTGTGTTTTTTCAAAGTTTATTTTAAAGCCTTTTGATGTGAATCACATCTATTGGCGCGCCTTGGGGGTAAGACCGATTCATAGTCGTTACGAAAAACTGCGGCATGACCCCTCTCTCCATCTTCGCTGCCGCTCTTTACTACCTTGAGTGTGCGTGACGCGTATACTAACTACTTAGTTGCTTCTCCGTGTGAGTATGTGTACTGAGTACGCCTTTTTATTCGACTTAATTTCGATGTTTCCCATGACGTTTTTTTTATGGAAGTTTTATATTTTAGTAGGCTCTTTATTGAACCTTCACACTTACAGTATAAAAAGGCTATAGCCTATATTTTAATACAGAATATTCTTAAACTTTTTGATCTATAATTTTTATCCAGTCAACAATCATCCAAATTTATCAACACACTCATGTTATAAATGCGAAACTTTGTTTGTTTGTCTATCTTTTAGAGACGTAAGCTAACATTTATTTAGAAAATCCTTCGAAATCAAGGGCTAAATCTCAACGGGCTAGGCTGGGGCGGAAAGGCAGTTTATTATACTTAAGAGGATGTATAGAGCTAAATGCGAGTTTTATGATGCGTAAAAGTACATGATCCACTGCAGTGACCATAATCAAAAAAATATATGATATTCTTGAGGTTATGCTTTATTAAGATACTGTGTTCAAAACATAATACAACTGTATTGATTCGATAGAAAAAAATCACGAATGTACCTCTAAAAAAATATTTTACTGTCTAGAAACAGTACTAAAATGCATGCAATGATTCTGATCTTTTGACAGATTTTTTATCTAGCAATATACTATCGTAATACTGTTCTATTTTTTAATAAAATTTTCAGCAAGTTCCTTTATTCTCATTTTCGAGATTTTATGTACGCACTGCACGCGTGTACCGACAGTACCGGCTGCAGCCTGATGCTATATTATTAGTGGCAGCCACGTCGTTTGGTGTGTATGTGTACCCGCGTGGGGGCGGTGCCATCTGTCAAGGTCGTTGGCTCTATCCAGCGTCTTAACATATAATATAATTTTATATTCGAGTTACACAAGTGTACTCGATAGATACATAACCAAGTGAGTAGCGGCGGTAGGCACCGTTCAGAAGGGCGCAGTGCGTGCGTCGCGCAAAAATGCAAGTCCACGACTTAAATATCGGACGAACAGGGAAATCTTTAGAATGGGTCAAATAAAACATATTTTTTTATTCTTCGGTCGGTGCAGCCTATACAGTTGGCGCGTGTGCTGCAGTCTTGAGTATTAAGACTATGGAATAAACATTTTTTAAGTCTTGTTTTTATTTTAGTTTAAAAAAATTCTTCTGAAAATCATTTTCATTAAATAGTATATTTAACAACATTTCCTATAACAGAGTTTGGGAAAAATCCCTACAATATGATGAAGTGCGGTACTATAACAATCTTTCGATACAAATTAATTTAATGTTTTCAAGAAACTGGTACAGAATGTTTTGTTTTGTTTTGTTCTGTTTTATATACCTACTTAGTTATTTGGGTCACTGACGTACAATATGCGTAGAATCACTAAGTATATTTTTTTTTATTTAATCATATAAGTGAATGTTTTAATGTTCTTATGAGAATAAAGTTATAATAACAAAAATAATGAGATGAATGATACCGGCAGGTGACCGTAGTTTCAACCAATAAACTTGATAAACCAATCCATTTAACACCTCAAAACAATAGCCCGATTTTAATTTAATTTTATCTCAGCAATAGACTTGACGGGGCCTGTCTGTGAGCGCATTGTATTTGATGCATTCAGAGATAGGTCCCGACGGGTGCTAATCACAACACTTTAGATTAAACACTCTAAACAAATCTATCCCACGGGAACCATACATTATACCAGGATAATTAGTAGCCTATGTTCTATTCCATACTATAATCTACCTCTGTGCCAAATTTCATCCAGATCCGTTCAGCCGTTCTTGCGTGATTGAGTAACAAACATACATACATCCATACAAACTTTCGCGTTTATAATATTAGTGGGATGTAAAAAAATATTATTAGCCACTCCACCCCACTTCTGTCCCAACTCCCCAACTCTGAGGTGAATGAACTCACGAAATGTACTCACTCACACATTCTAACTCACACTCAATAGTACCTCCATTGTGGTAGGTTATGGCGAGTGGGGACTTACAAATTTTGAGACTTGTAATGACAAAATCAGTGTTTTTGTAATTCACAGCAGGATTTTACAAGTCTTGTAGTAAAATTAGTCGCATTATGGATGAGCGTTTAGTCATTGTAATTTATTAATCTCATATCTCTACTTCTTTACCCCCGTTTCACATGAGAAGACAAATATTTCAACAAGAATTTTTCCAACTAATTTTTTTAACTAACTAAATAAACTATTTTGTATTGAAGTATGAAATATGGACTAAAAAGGTTTATATGGCAGAAACGAAAGGTAATGGTGGCAGAAGATGACCTAGGTGTAGTACCTACTTTTATTGAACATTTAAAAAAAGCCTAATTCGTAGAGTGGTGTCTTGAAACCGCGAGTTCCCGGGTTCAATTCCCACTCCTCGTGCTTCGGAGGGCACGTAAAGCTTCTGTCTGCACTTCTTCTAAAAATAATGGATATTTTACGTCTATTAAAGAAGTGACACATCTATTTCCATTAAGTGCAGCAACAGGTTTTCCACCTGTTCTGTTCAATATGGACAACTGGCGACAAGTGGACACTGTTACTGATGTCTCTGGCCTCACCGCAAGGTATAAAGGACATGAAGGTGTGTGTTTTTGTGTGTTATAAAAAAATTAACGAAGGTAATGTTAAATATACCTACAGACAATCGCCGAGCATGCTGAAAGGTATGATGAATATAAACGAAGCGAAAGAGGTATGTCAGGATCGTAACAAATGTTATTCAATTGTTCCTGCCTACCCCTCTTGGGATAAAAGGCGTGATAATGGATAGATAGATGGTTTTATGATGTAGGTAGGTTATTAGGCATACCTACTTAATTGCTTTTACTTCTTGTGCTACTTTATTTGCTTGAAATAATTTAATTATAGACCTATCACATACCTACTATTTACTGAAAGAAGACTAGAAAATTCCAATATTATTTTAATGACAGGCCTTTCTTAACAAGCTATTTAAAAAATCAATACTTAAATATGCAAGAGATAATTAAACACTCGATGAACTAGTTACTGATACAAGATGGATTTCAGTTTACAGAACTTGAATTTATGATGATGATTGATGTATTGATGTTTCAAAATTAACTATGGCACTACTATGGCACTACTATTAAAATTATGTACCTATCACTATTATGTGTTGACAATTTTTTGGAAACATATTTAATTCATATATGTAGGTAGTTGTATTATCGGCTAAAAGTCTTCTGTTGGGTACTCTGGGATCGTAACACGGTTTCGGGAGCAGCGAGGCAAGCTGTGAAAAAAAAAATAAAGATATTTGATATACCTCAACAAAACTAGACACTCGTTAGGTATAGCCTTACAAATACCTTCGGCTAAACGAGAGAGACTTGGAAAGAAAAGAAAAATAAAATACATTTGTTACCTTTAGTTTCAAATGTTCTATGTTTTTAAATAGCAAAACGAACAAAGTCGCTTCAATTGGCTAGTTTTAAATGAGCGTTAACTAAGGTAGGACATTACAACCGTGGGGTAGGTAGGTATACCATGTAAAAGGCAAAGCCGGCCACCCTAGCAATTCATCAAAATAGCAATAATGGTTCTAAACAAACTATGGCAGGACCTACTATAGGCAACTCATAGACAAGGGTGACTTTTAACTATACAGCGTAAAGCGCTGAATTTTACTATTGATAAAAAACTTACTATCAGAAAAAGTACCTTCTAATGTCAATTTAACAGCACGTTGACAAAAACCATTACTCCCGGTCAGCGACCCGGAAAGTCGTTGTTGACGGGAGAAACGTAATTACATACGCATTTTCTTCCCGCATATTTGTATAACAGCAACTACTTTCTGTCCCATTTTCGATGAAATATAATGACAGTTTCACTTTAAATAATATAAGTTTTATTTACTTAACACTTCTTTGTTTTTAAATGCATATATGCTGACAATTAGTTACCGCAACATAGACAAATAAAATTGTACCTATTCTATGTATAGTAAATCTATTGTACTAAGCACGTTTATGTTTAGTTTCAAAGTTAACAATTGCTAGATCCAGCTTAACATTTTGTCTATGAAGCGCTAACCGCTGCATTATCAAATACAGCCCCTATCTATTAGAAAAGGGGAAACTGACGCTATTGGCCAGCCCCTACTGCACTATAAACATTCATCCCTTAACAAACCCTACTGAGAGGAAAAACTATTCATTTTTACCCCATTTCCTATGGGGTGGATTTCCTACTTTGTCTAAGGGTAACGACCTATGGTCTACCTATATTGTTCTATGTTTAGTGCAAATATGTGTGTCAAAATTGATGAATTGTATTCAAAAAGACTAAGTTTCTTTAGAAATATTGATAAAACCTGACACAGCTAAATGTGGAGATTACCGTCACACCTATCACCTGTTTCCCAAAGGGGTAGGCAGAGAATATGGAGCGCTTCTTATCGACTTCTCTTGATCTTGCATACTTCTCTTGCTTCATCCATATCCATACATCGTTTCAGACATGTACGTCTTATTTAGGACAATTTTTTAAAAGCCAATTTCCAAGTTACTTTGCAATAAAAAACAATGACGCGTATCTCCGTCGAAGTAGACAATTTAGGGTATTCTACGTATTTTTCTTCAAATTTTAAGCTAAATATAGTATTGTTATAAACCACTTTTCCCGATTTTTTTTGCTCTGGCGCCCTGATTATTGGAAAATTCGGGAAAAACTGAAAGTGCATTTTTTCTATGAAAATCCGCCATATCAGCTTCTAATATAAAATTTTGGATCCTTTTTTATTTTCCTTCCATTTGTAGTCACTAAAATAGATACGAGGCATCTACTGTAGGCACAATGGTCTCGCATCTTGGCCTGAAATACCGGTAACAATGTCCACATTTAACCCTAGTTTCCCTTAAACAGGACACAAATACTTTGAGAAAAAGTAAAGACGGCTTTATAAAATATTACAAAACAATTTAAAAGTTCAACAATCTGAAGTCGGGGCCTGGATGAACTAGGTCCAGCATTTAAGCCCTAAACAGCATTCTTCAAAGCTAGACCGTCATTAAGAACAACTTGACTACTGCAATATCTATAAATGTTACTCTGCTCATGGATGTGGCATATTTTTTGGGATGCATGGATCCGAATTCCGATCGGCCATATGTAACAATAGTCTTTTTAAATCAACAACTTTAGTAGATAATCCAAAAAACTTTTTGATCTCAAAACACCTCAACAGAACTTAATAATATTATCAGAAGCCAAATAAGGATAAATACTTGTTTTGTTGTACTTGTAATTTTCTTTTCTTTCTTTACGGGTTACGGTCCCAGGGTACCCAGCGGAAGACCAAGTCTCCCTCGTTTAGCCAATGGTATTTGTGAAGCTATCTAACGAGTGGCCAGTTCTGTTGGTATATTTAGATGGAAAAGCCTTTAAGTGTGGTTTGTCGGATTAAGTATATATAAGTTTTTAATTATAAAAACCCATTATTTTACGTTTCTCTTTTACGAATAGAATTTATAGAACAAAAAGATAAAAATTGTTGTCAAAATCCATTACATCCATTTAAAGTATTTTCGAATCTACGTCATTTCATTTCATTCATTCCATCGTGACGTGATGGAGAATCCAGTTTATTCTCTTCCGCACTGTGATACTTGTGATTAATAAGAGATACCGATTATTACTTGACATTGGCAAATCATCGATTAACATTGGTGGAGTCACAATAAAAAAAGATGAAAGTATTTTCATATGCATTTTCTTCCCGCATATTTGTATGACCGCAATTACGTACTTTCTGCCCTGTTTTTCCGAGCAAGTGTAGTATAAATTTTATTTTTTGTAAATAATTCCATAGATTCGAAACGCATTTTCGTTGCCGCTCTAAGGCACAAACAGCCGCATCCAAATATTCGTAGGTTCCTAAATAACGTAACCGGCGTCTAGATTGTAGATTGGCTAGGTTTTTGCGGGAGCAGGTGCGAGCTCAGTTCTTCTTATTGTAGTTAGAAGCTGGCTCCTCGGTCATGTACCTTGATGGGGCATTTTTATATTGCGTTACATAACTAGGTGTGTTAGCAGGGTTTGTTTGCCCCGTACCCAAATACCCAGGGGAAGAGGTTTCCACATTTTGAGGATATCTAACCGATTGGACCGGCTTCTTAGTACAGTTTGTCGGGTAACGTTTAAAAAACCATATGGTAGATAGGTTACATGGCTGATGTGGAGTCGAACTATTTGCTGTGATATGTCTTTATCGATATATAAAAGTTGGTATATCTGTCTGTTTGTGCCCTATTGACTCAAAAACTACTGGACCGATTTTGACACGATTTTCACTAATAGATAGACTGATTCAGAAGGAAGGTTTGTGTGTATAAAACATCACGCTATGTCTTTTAGTAGCGGAGCAGTAACCAATAATGTCAAGGGTAGCTAGTTAAGATATACGTTGGCATATTATAATGCATAATACTCAATGGAGGGAATTCCTGTGAATGAGTTTAATGCCAACGTTGTCAAGGAGATGGCGCCACGTGGCTTACAATTGATCATTGTCTCTAAAGATTACGAATTATTTTTAAAAATTGGCCAAGAGCGAGTCAAACTCGCGTGGAAAGGGGTTCGTTTTTTTTCCGTGAAACCTTTTTTTGTTTAGGTTTTCCTGTAAAGTATGAGCTAAGCCTAAGATTTTATAAGACGATGCGTGGCCCGCCTCGTCGTCTTGCAAAATCTTAGAGCTAAGCCCTATAATATTTCCTATTTTTTTCAACGTTTTAAACAAATGATGCATTTTTTAATTTTCCCCCCAAAATTCAATTATTTACACTATACGTCCTTAACTCTACATATATGTACTCAATTTCAATCATTTTCGTCCAGCAAATTCAGTGAAAATATTCTGTGACAAACGGCAAGATAGACGCAAGAGTCATCCTTTATGGGTTATGGGTTCCGTTTTCTCAGAAACCCTAAAAAGACCATGTAATAGGCTTACATCATTTGTATGCCTGTCTGTCTGTCTGATCCTTCAGGATAAATTAATGTCACATTCCAATAAGTTCCACGGGCGAAGTGGCCTGCAGTTCTGTTGAGGTATATTTAGATGGAAAAGCCTCAAAGTGTGGTTTGTTTGATTATGTTTATATTGGTACCTATATTTTAAAAATATCCATTGGGCGAGTAGATAGGATGGTTTTGTTTTACAAGTTGATGTTTTGTCACCCCTGTTCAATATGGACAACTGGCGTCAAGTGGACACTGTTACAGGTGTCTCTGGCCACACCTCAAGGTATAGAGACCGTGAAGGTGTGTTTGTTCTGTATGTGTTATGTATCAGTATGGCGATTTTTTTTAGAAGGTAAAAATATTTTCTAAGGGGACGTGTCGTCACGTCCTTTGAGTTTTGTCTGAAAATAAAATAAAAAGCTAGTTTATTTTTTTATTGGACGAAAAAATCTTAACAACAATATCGACAAAATATAATAACTGCCTAGATACCTAGATCAATTTACAACTGGAATAAGTTAAAATGCTTAAAAAATTAAGCTAGGTATAGTACATTCAGATTCAGCGGGGAAATGCAGCCAGTATTCTTGCCACTATTCCACGCGGACCTGGTTTACTTAGTTATTTTTAATCTTTAGATTTGATTTAAAGTTAGCTATACATCATATAACTAAAAAACCAGTAAAAAAATGCATTCTTAATTTGGTATTCGAACCTGGAGTGCGTAATGCGTAGTTACTATGGACAACTCGACAATACCTAAATAAAAATATTAAATAATTCTGAATACGAGAAGAATAATAAAAATATTATTAAACAAAATAAAATGTCTGACCTAAAGAGTTTATATAGCATAGCAAAAGTATGAAAAATAAAAAATTAAAAGTTTGGGCCGTACAAACAAAACCTGAGCCTACTGGCCGGGTCGATGACACCAAAATTCTTATATCGGCCTCATTTTGGCCGGTCGGATCCAATATAACTATATCTATCTCACTCACACGCATATACATAGCTATTCAAATTGAGTGATGAATATTATTATCTCGTTCTATTTATGTTCCCTTTTTGAATGTATTTTTATCGGTGTGCATAAAATGTTTATGTGTGAACCAAGTTCGTCCAATACCATAGACAAGTAAATCTTGAAGATGGCGGAGTACCTACCTTGATTTTGGTATGATGAATTTGATACCGGTAACTACTTTCTAATTAGATACCTACCTATCATAATGAGCTAAAATTAAATACATACTTGAATATTAAAAAAAACAACAAAAAAGAAGACCTGAATGCTGAAATGCATCCTCAAATATTTCGGCTATGTTGCTAGCATAACCCTTGAAAAGCTAATCGCGCTAGGAAAAGCGACTAATGAAGATCACGCGGTTGATCGACTACACGAAGGGCAGACCAAATAAAATCGTTGACCGGTCTCCTGATGTTTGATGCCATGAGGACTGCCCAGGACCGGGGCACATGGAGGCGTACCTATTGTCCAGAAAGTGATGAACTCTACCTCTTCATGATAGACACGACCGTCAGCAATGAAGAAGTAGAATGCTGAAAATTGTATAAATAGCTCGGAAAATTTTTACTCGCAATCAGGCTGATATACCTGCTACCACCGCCTGGTATTAAGCAATATAGTGGTGAGTCTATGAATGATGGCAAATACTGCAACTTGTAGATTTTCACGTATTCTAGAAGCTAAAATATAGCTTGATACCTGTGACAGCTATCAACAAAATTTTCCAATAACAATTTATTTATTTATGACCTACCAAACAAAAAAATAATCATCAAAATCAATTCATAATTGGCGGAATGATCGCGTAACAAACATACAAAAAAAACATAGGTACCTACTGTCGAGTTGAGAACCTCTTCCTTTTTGAAGTCGGTTATTATCACAAATTTTCATGTAATGTTAATTAATTATATAAACGAGTAAATTAAAACGTTTGACGGTTTGGTAAAGGTCCAGATTATCTAATCCTGAGATTTTCGTGTTTTTTCGACTTTATTCAATTACTGCACTGCTTTATTGCATACTTTAACTATTTTCAAGTCTCGGTAAGGTATAAGTGTTTGCAGGAGGTCACAGGTTTTTGCAAAATTAAGGTTGGAGTATTCATGATTTTGAAACAATTTTCAATCGATTTTTTTACTCCATATAACACCCATTTTTTATGATGTCATAGGATGAAAGGCGTCACAAGGAGCAACTTTCGTCCAGGTCACCAATCCCGAAAACCCCTCCCGTGATCGCCAGGTCGGTGAAAAGTCTTCAGACACAATCGAAATTTTTTTACTCCACAAAATAGGTTAGCGAGGAGCGCAGCGACGAGCGTGGTTCGGATGGTGTAAAAACAAGGCGCAAGGCGAGCGAGCGAAGCGTGCGGTGCCGCGGGAGCGGCCGCCGAAGCGCTGGAAACCTTATATTTCAGATTTTGAGGTTAAGTTTTTCAATGTCAATTTTCTTATAAACTAGTAAACACTGGCGAAAAGTGGTATCTTACCGAGACTTCAAAATGGTTAAAGTATATGTAATAAAACAGTGCAGCAAGTTAATAAAGTCGTCAAAACACGAAAAGCTCAGGATTAGATAATCTGGACTTTTACCGACGGCTTTACAAGGACTTTGACGGCTGTCTGATAGTTTTTTTTAATTTGAATACATATACTAAGAGATACTACTACTCTTTATTTTGCTATTATACCTCAGATCAATATTATGACAAATAAAAATATATAAATTAACAAGTCACGCAAGCGGTTATAGTTATATTTTGAGTATTATACAATTATTAAACCTTTTTTTTTTAAATAAAAAAAAATCAGAGTATAGTTGTATTTCAAAAGGTAGCCTCTAAAGTTATTTTAAAGTGCAACAAAAAATATTAAGCATTCCGAACGCATCCGTTATAAATTTGTTAAAGATGAGCCAATAAAATGGTCATTGTCGTAGGTCTTGACGCCTCGACTTCGGGAGTTTGAATTAAAATAACAAACCGGTTTTGGCGTGTTTTTGTCGACACTGAATTTATTTTATTAAAAAAACAATAAAAATGCCAGGCTTCACACTGTTATGTATTTTTACCCAACTGCAAAATAAGGTTTATAATTTTAGCAGGCTAGGTAAAGGTAAATATATGTCCTACTAACTCCTAAACTACGATAGTCATGACTGAGAATTATACGCTAACTATACTTACCGTTCTGTCGGCCATCTTATATCTGTCAAATATATGGCAAATCTCAATTAATCCTAGAAAAATGAGTTTATTTATACAACAGTTTCGACTCAAATTGTTGATAGTTATTATTTTAAATAGCCATAGTTTTTAAAACGATATAACAATGTTTCTTTTTAAAACCCTAAAAAATAAAAATATAATAACTAGGATTAATTGAGATATGCCATAATTTTGACAGAAGCATAGATTAAATAATAATTACTGCAGAAGATGGCCGACTGCCAAGAACCCTTAATAGCTTTTCGTCCCCGGCTTTGACCGTGCATTTTAGGAACAAAATAAAATATAGACTATAGCACTCCGGGATAGATAATGTAGCTTTTTATTTGTGAAATACCTTTTAGAATCGGTTCAGTAATTTGAGAGATTACTCCTTTCATCCAATCTTACAAACTTTACCTCTTTATAATACCTATTAACAAAGATAGATTGCTTTTGAAGTAAAAGCATATAAGAAAACTTTTTTGATTGTAGGTAGTGGGTTTTTTGGCCTTTTTAGGGTTCCATGCCCAAGGGTAAAAACGGAAACCCTATTATTAAAGCTCCGCTGTCCGACCGTCCGTCTGTCTGTCTGTCACCAGGCTGTATCTCATGAACCGTGATAGTTAGACAGTTGAAATTTTCACAGATGATATATTTCTGTTGCCGCTATAAAAACAAATACTAAAAAACAGAATAAAATAAATATTTAAGGGGGCTCCTATACAACAAACGTGATTTTTTTACTCTTTTTGCTCTATATTGATAACGGCAACAGGTAGACGCTTGAAATATTCACAGAATATTTAGTTATAATTAAAAAAATAAATAATTAAATTAAAATAAAACAAATATTTAGGGGGGGGCTCCCATACAACAGACATGATTATTATTTTTTTGCCGTTTTTATAGATAATGGTACGGAACCTTTCGTGCGCGAGTCCGACTCGCACTTGGCCGGTTTTTTATTTTTACTACTACTATTTTTTATCCTGCCTGTCACTCACATTCATACATCTTTCCATGCATGGTCATCGATTTCAGGTGCTTTTTATTTTCACTATTTCAAAATATCACAGTGAAATTTATCACTGGATTGTTACATTTTCTACAAGGTATTAAGGACCGTTGCTCTCAGACATCTTGTATCTGTCAAAAATATGGCTAAATGATTGTTTTTAAAACGATCATTGCTTTTGCGTTTTGAAAAGTATGGCTATTTAGAACTCTTAATAATGAAAATATGGCTTAATCCAATTTAAAATAATACCTAACTATCAACTGTGTGGGATGGAAATGTTGTACTTATAAATAAACTCAACTTTCCAGGATTAACTTAGATTTGCCATATTTTTGACAGTTATAAGATTACCTTGCCCAACGGCCCAAAGCCGTGATGATGTTCAGGTACGACTTTCCTGAAGTCGCCGGGAATAGTTAGTGAGGTATAGGCACAATTTACTGTGGTATAGGCGAGCGCGATGAAAAATATGCAAAAGTAGTGACGAAATGTCATTGACCATTTCAAGCAGCGACAAACACCCTGTCACATCGAGTACATACATCCATCTCGCTCTATCAACATCCCCTCTCACTCCCTCCCGTCTTATTTTCGCGAATAAAAAAGTTGCGCACGAGTCGTCGACCTGGGACAAGGCCGCGTCGAATTTGCTGCCAACGTTTTAGCAACGAAACGCGAGCTTTAAGCTGGATGTCTAAGATGGACATTTTATTTAAATTATTCATAGCATTCGTAAAATTCGGGAATTTCAATACAGAAATCAACCGAAATTATTGGATTCTAAAGGTGGCCACACATTCGTCCAATCCCCGGCGCGTCGCCGTACGGTACACCGGTACGACGAATGGTCCGACTAAATTTTTCGGCGATCGGAATGGGACATTTTCTATGCGATGCCGGACCAATGTGTGGCCTACTTAAGTCATGTCATTGCGACCAACGCACGCGTCCAGGAATCCAGTTTAATCCCGTCCGCGCTGTGATAGTTGTGATTAGTCACTTAGTCAGTGATTAATAGGGCATATCACGGTCAGCGGAATCATCTTAAATACCGATTAATCGGCTTTATACACTTTATAATACTTGACATTGGCAAATCACCGATTAACATTGGTGGAGCCATAATAAAATAAGAAAAAGAAGATAGTAAAATAAGGGTTATCCTCAGAAAAACTATGCACCCGATTAAAACAATCTTTCAGTTCATATACAAAAAGATTTGATTGCATACTAGGTACGATGATCTTGCTGTCGGAAGCTTAAAGCTCGAATTAATTTTCTAGTTTTATTCTGAATCTGGTCCATCTGTAACACAATACAATGTACATTTTCATTTTCTTCTCAATAAGTGCCTATATCATGTTTGTCTAATATCAACAAAAAAAAAAACATTTTAATTATTAATTATATTCTAGTGGATAAAAAACTAAAATAATAATTCTTGCTTTCCTGTAATATGCGGGAGAAATTTCGTGGAGAGGAACGGAAGTGTGTAACAGGAAGCCGGGTAAGCGCGCGCTATTTGATTTGACTAAGAGACTGGTACTGGAGGAAGAGAAAGGGAAATGCAAGGAAAAAGAAGGAGAATGCATCAGCTGTGCGCTTAACCTACAGTGTTGTGTATAAAGTGTTAATATTTTCGGGATATAATGTTAATGTTGCTTATTACCAAGGTGAGATGTCAGATGTTACACATCATATGCGACTACTGTAAGGCTTGCTCGTTTTTTTCTTCTTTGACCTACATAGCCTTGTGGCTCTTGGGAACCGTGTTACCGGCCACCACAGGGTACCCAGTGTGAGACAATTCTTTCTCATTTATGAAATTAAAAGGCTTCTACAGACAGTCCGATTATTTATGTAAGTTTCCATTTTAACAAATAACATTTTTTACATGCGTCAGATCATGAGAAGATATAAATTATGTAAACACTACAGTACAGAAGTTGTCAACATTTTAATTTTATTTAATGTCTTTCATACGTTCTATATTGAAAAAAATCCCTTCGTCTACTGAAATCCATAAAAACACCTGATGTTTGTTTATAAAGTTACTATCTCCTGACACTTAGTTAAGTTTTAATATTTCTGACAATTTGTCCGTTGTAGTTCTTCTGCATTGTAATTGCTTGGTAGGGAGTTACTGTGAACTTGAACGAAGCTGCATTTTGTGGTCATGTGATATTATTACATTTACTTTAATATATCTCTACCTAGATATATTACTGCGCAGACGCCACAAAATGGCCTAGCATCCATATATACATATAATACACATCATACCTGACTTCATGGTAGACAAGAAACTAAAGATCTTCATAATCCTCTTATAATGTTTTTTTTTGTTTTAAATAAAATATATTAGAAGATATATAAGACACGTATATTTTATTTTATTTTTTATTTAGTATTAATATTTTAATTAAATTTTACATGATTCGAAAAGATAGGTAAAATAACAGCTTATCCTGGTCAGCAAAAAAATCACTCTGCCAAAATAAAACGCAGTTTTTTCTTTCTTCACGGGTAGCCTCACAAATACCATCGGCTAAACGAGGACTTGGTATTCCGCTGGGTACCCTGGAACCGTTACACGATTTCGGGAGCTGTAAATAAGAAAAAAGTTTCATCTCAAAAATTTAAAGTTTCAAAAATAATTTTACCTTGTTTAATATGGACCCTTCAAATGTGGACATTGTTACTCTGACCAGCACCACAAAATAAAAAGGCCGTGATTGTACATTTTACATTGCCAAAAAATACGAAACAAAAACCTACATGACGCAAACACTATACGAAAGTCTCACATAACATTAAAATTTCAAAGCAAAGCACATTTACTCCTAACCTACCACAATACAATTTAGTTTGCGAAAAAAATGCGATGTCAACGATCTCTTACACACAAACATACAAACACACATTTCATATAGGTCGCACACAGTGCTCGGAAATTCGCCTGCATGCATCATATGCGTTGGCGCATAAATTAAACATACATGTGATTGCAGATTTATCGTGAGATCGTAAGATTTTTGAAGGGATGCCACGACATGCTCTCGGCACAAATACCGACCATGGATTGCTCGGCCCGAGAATGTCCGGGCAGGAATTCATTTACCTACTGGCTTTTCACGAATATCTGAGTCGGACATTTCTGGCCGGTACTTCTTGGTCCTGACAGATTTTTTTTAAAGTGATTTATTTATTATTCGTTACGTACTTATAAATTAAAAACCACTGTATAGTTTTCATTTTGATGTATTCGATTCGGTTGAAACTTCCCGCCATTTGAGACATGTTCATTCATTCAAATCGGTCGCGGTCAAGGTTCACTGAACGAGCGAGAGATCGAATGACTCCTTGACAACGTCGTCGGCTTGCACAGGCAAGATATCTTAAATAAATACTTTAAAATTAGATAGTGTATTGTGTGGATCACCAAAGGAGGCGAAAGATCGGCCACACAGTATAAATCACAATCTGGGATACAAGCAAAGAGACCCGGCGCCGGTAGTCTGCACAGAAGCAAGGCAAAGCTCAAGTAAGTGGAACTCGTACTGCTTGATTTGGGTGAATTGGCGTGTCTCTCTGATTGTAGCCAAGCAAGTGTATCTACCTCGGGTTGTTTTAACCTGACCCAAATTTACTGGACGTATCAAAAGTAACCCGCGCGTTCGGTACAACCACTGTTATTCAAAGTCGATTAAAGCTTTCGATTTATGTGACATCTGAAGCACAAGAGGTCAATTTAAAAAAATAATCTAATTAGGATTAGGGAAATTATAATTAGGTACCTATGGGCCGTCGATCCTGCTTTCCTGACTAATAAACACGTTCTGACTTCCTCTATCATATTGAATAACAGTTTTGTTAAAGAGTGACAAAACATTTTAGAACTACACTAGCTTTCTGCCCCAAATTCGCATGTAGAAATTTTTGGTTGTTAAAATCGTTGGGTAGTAGCGTGATCTGTTTTTTTTAAATCGGACTAATAGTTCCTGAGATTAGCGCATTCAAACATACAAACAAACTATATATATAATACCGTCGTGTCGCTGTCTGACTGACAATCAACACAGCCTAAACCACTAAAGATATAACTATAAAAATTGGAAGGTGTATTATAAAATCAACTCCAGAAATGGGGGGTGAAAGTTGTATTCTTAATTCAACGCGTACAAAGTCGTGGGCAATTGCTAGTATTAGTAAGGTATTAGTATATTTTTATTAGTAAGGCGGTAATCTTTCAACCAATTAAGATGCTGTTAAAAAGGTCCTAAAGACTTTAGCAGACTATGTTGATGATTCTTTTAAAAGTGTATAATTTGAAACGATATAATATGGGTTAATTTTTATTGTATTTTATAATTGTAAAATGACATTGTTAGTGATTTATCTTGACATTTTGTATTTTATTGTTGACATTTTGTAATTGTATTTTGACGTTTAATTTTTTTAATTTACTTCTGTCATTTTCTAATTTATTATTGACATTTTGTAACCTATTTCTAAACACTTTGTAATCTGTTTTGACAATTTTGGTTTTCGTGATGTCAGCGTTGACTCTGGTCTTTTAGAACATGTAGGTAGTAGATATTATTAAACTTGCTTCATTTAATTTTTTGATTGTCACAATGTTAAATGATTGAGAATGTGATTTAAAACTTAAACATTTTTGCACACTGTAAGTCACGGTAGGGTTATTGGAATATATAATATGTAATATGCACGCATACATGTAGGTTTGAAAAATCCTTGGCAAATAAAAATTATTTAATTTCAAATATCAATAAAATCTCGCGATTTATCCCATCGTGTGCGATCCGTCAATGCGCCTGCACATACATTGAGTGCTGTGGAGTGGGGATGCCGAAATGCAAGTTTTGCGAGGTTAACGTCCGCCGGCAACGAAGGCCACGGTCGACGGTCTTCCTGAATTTTAAAAATAACCAGAATTTCGAATGAATAACTTGTGCTCTTTGCGCGGTTAAATTGGTTTTTGTCTGTCTTGCAAGTTAGCACAATAATCGCCGAGCATGTATGAAAGGTATGATGAATATAAAAGAGGCTAGAGAAGTATATGTCAGGATCGACTCTGCCTACCCCTCTTTGTATAAAAGTCGTGATGATAGAGAGATAAATAAATAGATTATCTAACTTGTATTTTGACAGCTCGATGTTATTTCCAAAATGTTCAAACCAACATACAAACAAAACAAACATAACTTCACGGCCTTTATCATAGAGTAGGTAAGTAGGGTAAGTCACTATGTTCTTTAATAAGAGTCGGGACTGCCACCTAACAACATTGATGGATTGGTATAGAAAGATTTGCTATCTCTGTCATCTGTATAACTATGGCGTGAAAGAGATGGCGATACGACGCCATTAGTATTGGCTCATTTTTCCTAGCCCTAATTTTTTGTTCTAAGTTGCGCCAACCATGCCCTTATGCGTTGCGGTGTGGCCAGAGACACTAGTAACATTGTCCACTTGACGCCAGCATATACAATGAGATCGTGTAGAGTGGGTATGCCGAAATGCAAGTTGGGAAGGCCACGGTCGACGATTTTCTTCAATTTTAAAATTAACCAGAATATTGTTGCACTTGCGAGAATAAAGTGAAATTTGTTTCAAATTATCTATCACGTACACATACCTTCACGGCTTCAGTGTCCACGCCAGTTGTCTGTATTGAATGGTGGCAAGTGGACCTAGATGACATGTGTCACTTCTGTAACAGACGTAAATATTATGTTATTTTTAGATGTGCGGACGCCATTTTTCGACATTATAAATAATAAAGATGAACTTCCAAATTTTTTTTTGGAAATTTCCTCCTCTTTAAGAATATATTTTTGAAATTTCTCTGAAGTAGTTTTTGAGTCATTTGCAAAAATATAGACCCCCTTTTTTGGGATGTGCGGGTTTGAAACTTGTACTTTTGCATATTTTTCTACAGGTGAATGAATTCAATGAGCTATCACACACGTATTTTACCTTGTGAACCAGACTATTTACTTGCCTTCCAAAGCACGCATTATCTATCCATATAAATAAAAACTAATTGGGCAAATGCGTTAGTGCGCTTGAGATTCTTGAGAACGACTGGACTGATTTGTCATTTTTTTTAATTGTTCGTAATAACCTGAATAATAGTTTTTAGGGAAAACAAATTTTGGAAAGCTGTGCTTTTTCTATGGGATTTTTGTATGAACTCAAGATCATACTAGGGGCTGAAAGTTTATTTAACTATATCCATAGAGTAAGTAGCAATCACTATGTTCTTTAATAAGAGACGGGACTGCCATACATTAAAATGAAATCGAAGAAATTAGGGCCGAAAGATACTGCCAACCTAACAACATTATGGAGGGAAAATAGGAAATCAGTGCTACCAACTACAAAAGTCAAAACATACGGCTAGTGCTGTCCTTCCTACAGAAATATTTTTGTCGATATCGATAAAAATATGCAGAACCTGGATCAGCACCTACCTACTTTTAAAATCTCGGTTTTGTTGATTAGTATAATCGAAGAAGTTGAAATGTATGGTAATTCACAACCATTTTTTTTATAGGATTTGAATAAACTACGTAGTAGATCAAGGGTCTGGGAGGAATTATTAAATTTCAACTTCTTTGATCTTTCATTTCAATAAAACTTCACATATTTTTCTATAATTTATTTGTGTTTAACCTAAAAAAACAACTCATATACAAATACAATTCACCGACTTCTTAAAAACAATACACCTATCAATATTACAGTGAAATAGGTTATTAAATTGAAATTTAATAATATATAATGACCTAATCTAAGACCCATCTTAGGTAATTATTTCAGCACCGCTTCCCGAAGTGAATTTAGGCAATGATAGGAAAACTTATAGATTTGCTTACCTGTAAAATAATGAGTATTAGGCGTATTTTGGTAAGTAATAACTAGTAGTATAGGTACCGGGACGGTTCTTGAGCGCTCGACGAAAAAGTGGGGGAATGTTTGCGCATATGTAATTCGAGTGCAATATAACTTGTATATTTATTATAATTGATTTATTGGTGTTTGTTTTTACGATTGCTTTTTGCTGCTGGTAAAATTAAAATGAATACCTCATACCGTCAAGCAGACCCAAAAATAGTGTTCTGCGCATCTAACGACCACCGCTCAAGAACCGTTCCGGTACCTATAAGTATAAATGATTTTTTTATTGTTACAACGAGTCTGTAAGAGACACAAACATAGCTGGATTTGAACGATTGTTTAAAAATCACCAAATTGCACGTCAATCTGGAAAGCATAAAGTAAATTTGCTGCAGCAAAAAGAAATGGCTCAATTTATTTGGATCGGGTTATAATGGGTTAGTTTTGTGGAATGTGAAACAAATATGTTTGAGTCAGAATATCGATATCGATAAACTGTACAATATGCAAAGTACATCACTATTTTTCAGCAAAATGCTGTTCGTTTAATATGAAATTTTTAAAGAATAATTACTTAATGAAATTAATATGAATGGCTAATAACTTACCGATCCTTATTTATTGGGAATATTGTCATAAATATTCGCTTGATACCGTCTACGCGGCCGCCTCTTGTACCACATATTGCACACTGTTTATGTGTTCATTCATAATTATTGAATACAATTATTGTAAAACAATATACTTATTTACTATAACTTACTATATTATATTTACAATTAATATATTACAAGCACGATTTAAGCATCACATTATATATTTATTTATTAATATTTCAAAACAAAAATAAGACAAAACAAATTTGCCGCCATTTGCAACTTTGACAGCGATAGACAGAGATAGCACCATGGAGTGAAAAAGATGGCGATACGACGCCATTAATATTGGCTCAATTTTCATAGAACCAATTTTTTGTTCGAAGTTGCGCCAGCCTGACTATATCTTCGTACTTTTATATAAATGTTGTGAATTCAACTGAGGGAAATGTAAACAGATCATAGGATTTTAACTTTTTACTTTTTTTTTTTTTTTTTTTTTACATATAAGATGCTGAAATTGTTATTCATATTTATGCAATTTGTAATGTCGCAACGCTAAAACATAATATTATATGCAGAAACTTATAACCGAATTATAATAATTACACAGATTCCAAATCCTGTCATGGCGACAAACGCACGCGTCTCGTCGCGACATGATGGTTAATCCAGTTTAATCCCGTCCGCGGTGATAGTTGTGATTAAGTAAGTAGTCGTTGATTAATAAGACATTTAGACCAGTGCCGATAAATTTTTGAGGAAAAAAAATTCTTAGCAGTATAGGGATGGCGGGAAAATTTAGGATATAGGAAATATAAACGGGGAAAAATCGATTGGACCGTAACGATGACCGGAAAGGGGTGGGGGTGCGAAAATGTGTGTTTTAGGGGTGAAACGCGGTTTTTCACGATTTCTGGGAAAAGTCGACCTCCTATCGAAAAAACTTAAATGTAAAAGTCGGCGGGAACATCTTAGCTACCGATTTATATCGGCTATTGTTACTGTGACATCTATACTTTACATTGGCAAATCATTGATTAACATTGATGGAGCCATAAGAAATAATAATTACATGAATAGTATGCGCTGCGCAGCCCATTAGAATCTCAATTCAAAAAAAATGAAAAAATCGATCAACTATTTTTTTCAGCGTTATCTACAGCGTGTATGTAAAGTAAGAGCTAAGGTGTAATTTTTATATTTTTATTTTAAAGATTAAGCTATTTTAAGAAACTAATTTAAATATTTTTGATTTCTATACAGTAGTTTTTTATAATAAATTATCAAAGTTTTAGCACTGATGACGTCATTTTGTTGGCTGAATACTTCAATACCTTTGATATGTTGGTACAGAAAAAAAAGAACATCTGTGTTCTTTGACTTTGACATTTAACAAACAATAGTGTTGCCGTCTCTAAATCCTTCAAAATCTACCAAAACCTACCACTTCTACTTAAAACATATTAAAACAACAACAAAGAAACACATCTTTACGGCTTTTATACCGTAGTCTGCATAGTTGTTGTTATACAAAATATATACAAAGGTCAAAGAATATCCTACCATAAAAATGCTTAAACATTCTTCCTAAATAATAAACTAGATTAGTTATAAAAAGTACTGAAATAGTAGTATATCTAGTAACAGGGTAACATTGGTTGATAAGTTGACAAGTAAATATTTTGCTTTTATTTAGCCGATATAATGACGTCATTCATAGGTGAAATGTAGGTTAAGTAAATTATTTGTTTTTGAAAAAATAAAGACAATCTCACGATTTTAAGAGTTATAAATTGAAAAATACGGATTATTAAACCAATATCTCGAAACGGTTTTGGATTCAGCATACCTTAACTTTTACTTTACCTACCGAATTGAAGACAAAATTACATAACTTACGCTTCGTTTTCTACAAGGAGTTTATATACTTCAAGGAGTTTGTATACGATAAGTATATAAACTCTTTGGTTTAGTCAGAGTGAATGACAGTTTAGTTAGGTCACGTGGTTGTATTTCAGTCTCCCACACATTTAAAGTTATCTATTCTACATTCTATTCTATGTTATACATTCTCTAAGCTCGCTGATATACCTAATTAGACCTATGTGCCATAGCTACAATTTAGTAATACCAGTTTTAGAAACCGTTATATAATAAAAAGGTCGCTATACTTAAATGTCTAACATCTACACCTGCCTTACAGAATACAGCTGCTAAATACTCATTTAGACTAACCAACATTAATTATTTATGCGAAAAGAAAAAAATATTTCAATATCTAATGAGAATGATAATGAACGAAGTCATTAGAGAAGAATGCGGAATGAAAAATGATGTTGTGGCTAAAATGAAAGGATGAAACTATGAATAAAAATGAAAAAAAAACCGTTTAGGTAGTATAGATATAAAAAAGTTTATCGATGGAAATATTAAAAGAACACACAATCGCCGAGCATGTATGAAAGGTATGATGAATATAAAAGAAGCAAAAGAGGTATGTCAGGATCGTAGCAAATTACATTCGATTGTCTCTAACTACCCAAGGGATAAAAGGCGTGATGATAGATACCTAGATGAGAATTAAAATTAAAAGTTTTACTTTTTTTATTTCGGACCCGGACCGACCATGCACTTACATAATTAAAAACTTATGTACATAATCCGACAAACCACACTTAGAGGCTTTTCCATCTAAATATACCTCAACAGAACTAGCCACTCGTAGGTATAGCCTCACAAATACCATCGGCTAAACTTGGTCTTCCGCTGGGTACCCTGGAACTGATACAATACTTGCACTTGGGGCCTCTCCTTTCAACTTCATATCTTCACGTTTATTTCGCAGAGGATAATAGGATCTCCCTATCCATAATTCTCTTGATTGATCCACATCCATATATCGTTTTATTCATGTCGTCTATTTTTAGTAGGCCTTTTTTCTACGAAGATTTTGATTTCTCCTGTCGTTCTAGTAGGAAGTAAATTTCTCTATTTGAATGTGAAATAAAAGAAAGTACCATGACTTCACCCGTGGATTTTTCGGGATAAAAAAGACCCTTCTAATTCAAAAATATTGTTTTAAATTGATTCATTATAGTTTTTATAAATTAGAGAGCCTATGTTACTCAGTGATAATATACCATTATACTGGTGAAAGAATTTTAAAAATCGGTTTTAGTAGTTTTTGAGTTTATTCAAATTACAAACAAAAATACAAAAAAAAATGTTTTTTATTTCTTCACGGGTTGCCTTATAGCTCCGAAACCGTGTTACGGTTCCAGGCTACCCAGCGGAAGACCAAATCTTCCTCATTTAGCCGATACTTCAATTGGCCAGTTCTGTTGAGGCATATTTAGATGGAAAAGCGTGTGGTTTGTCCGATTATGTACATAAGTTTTTAATTAAATAACCCATTGCAACATGGCCGGGATCCGGGATCGGGTATGTTTAGTTGATACATAGACGTCTTAACCACTCGACCACCGACGCACCATGTCTTAACCACAAACGGGCTTGCTTGTTTTGTTCAATATGGACAACTGGCAAAAAGTGGACACTGTGTCACACCGCAAATTTGTTGTAAAAAAATTGTCCGGGAATTGAACCCATAACAAAAAGGTATCACGTAATTAAGTGTCAAGTGATGAAAAATTCAATTTAGAGCTATAAAATGATCTACAGGATGTTTCATTACAAAATATTTTTATAACTCGAAGATTAAATTTGTAATCGATTTTATGGCGCTGTCACTATTTTTAACTACACGTGATAGTCTATTTCTGCCCTTTGTTTTCTTTTAGTTGAAGGTTAATACGAGTTGTATTTCGTTCAGTGCAGTTCTTACCTTATGGTAAGACAGTTTGTCTCTCTGTCTGTCTTTGACTCATGTCATCAGTTTTCTCTCGTTTCTAGCATTCCGCCCCCGGCTTCGCTCTACCCCTACCCCTACCCCTACCCTTATCCCTACCCTTATCCCTACCCCTACCCTCACCCCTAGCCCTAACCCTAATGATGTGTTCTGCAAAGTCGTAGTACATTATTTTGTTCTATCATCAATAGTTTTCGCAGCGCACGCGATGTAAGGAATTTCTTAGGTATTTTTTTACACCTTGGGTTACATTATTGGAGTTTTAGTAAGGATCCCTAATATTTTGAAAATAGAATATAGCCTATGTCACTCAGGGTGAATGTAGCTTTCCAATGGTGAAGAATTTTTGAAATCGGCACAGTTTTTTTTGAGTTTATTCATTACAAACATACACACAAAAATACAAAAATGCTAATCTTTCCTCTTTACAATTACCTAGATATAATACTTACCAACATCTAACAACAACAACACACCATCACGGCCTGTATACTTTGCGGTGTGGGCAAAGACACTAACAGTTGTCCACTTGACGCCAATTGTCCAGAAGATATTGATCAGAACAGTTGGCAAATCACGCTTTTTATCCCAAGAGGGGTAGGCAGGCTCGACTGCCATTTGTTACGATCCTGATCCTAACATACCTACCTCTTTCGCTTCTTTTATATTCATCATACCTTTCATACATGCTCGGCGATTATGTTACTTTTAATATTGCTTTCGATCAATAATTTTTTTATATGTTCAATAAAAGTATACCTTGTAAAATAAAAGTAAAGTAGAGGACTCTCTGCCAGCATTTCCTTGACTTGAAGTGGTTGTAAGCACTTGCCAGCTGGAAACCTCTTTTTCGTGTAGTTTGAGCCCCCCCCCCCCTCTACAAATTGTTGTAGTCGAGTAGAGGTCCAGCGCTTGTCGGTATGCCGCTGAGGCGCTTTAGAAGAAAAAAACACTCCAACCTGACAGAAAATGTGTGAACAGCATTTGTGGGGACCTCTTGGTTTTAGGAAAAATATTTTCTGTCAATTTACTCCCTGCAGCGACTTTAGTATAGTTATTATATTAGTATATTTTCCTAAACAGCATATTAGTAAAAATTTAGAAATCATTTTGACCAATACCCTATTGAAATGGCTATATACAACAATCCAACGACTATGAGTAAAAGGAATACTCCCCAACGCACATCGTTAGAAAGTTGCATATAATTATGCAAATCTTTAAATATTTTCAATGGCGCGATACAGGTTTCAATGAGTTAGTAACGGTGCGACATCTATCGACGCGACGCGATGTGCCGCCACAACCCGTTCACGCTTACATAAACAGAAAAGTATATAAAAATTTTACAATGGCCATCCGAAGCATCCTATATATTGTATATTGCTAATGTAAGAGCTACGTTACGATCACTCTGTATTTATGACGATCATAAACCTGGGAAGTTTTAGCTATCTAGATTCTAGGTATAGTAGGATTTAGGCACTTCAAAAGTTTAAAGGCCATACAAAAATAAGGAATCCTAAAAATTAAGCCTTTGAATACCTACTTTTTTTTTCTATCTATCATCACGCCTTTCATCCCAAGAGGGGTAGGCAGAGATACATACCTCTTCCGCTTCTATTATATTTATCATACATTTCATACATGCTCGGTAATTGTGTGTACTTTTAATATTTCCATCGATCAATACATTGTTTATATCTATACTATAATATTATAAAGAGGTAATTAAAGTTTGTAAGTTTGTGAGGTTGTAGGGGGTAATCTCTGAATCTACTGAACCGATTTTGAAAATTCTTTTACTTATTAGTAATTTCTATTGAAAGCTACGATACGATATCCCTGAGTGACATAGGCTATATTTTATTTTGTTCGAAAATTTCCACGGGCGAAGCCGGGGGCGGAAGGCTATGTTCAGTAAAAGTACACCTAGGTCGTCCTCTGCCAGCATTTCCTTTCACTTCAGCCTTCATCATTTTTTTTCTAATAACTACTTATTCCATAGAGATAAATATAATTATGCCATCGCAAACTTTTTTGTAGATAATTTAATTCTACACAATTCTTCTTCTTTTGATATATGGCAACAGTGCTGACTTTCGTCGCAATTCTGCCAGTCTCCAGTGTTTAATCTTGTGCAATAGTAAGCCGATAAATCGGTAGCCAAGATTATCCCGCCGACTGTGATATGTCTTATTAATCACTGACTAATCACAACCATCACAGCGCGGCCGGGATTAAACCGGATTCCACATCACGCCATGACGAAAACGCGTGCGGTCGGCGCCATGACCGGATGTGGAATCACACAATTCTTTTCTACATCATTTTGTTATATCTCTGACGGATTAAACAGCATACGCCATGAAAACTCGCTGGGGCTAACTTTTCCCCAGACTTGATTCACTTATACTGTCAATGCTCAGCTCCTAAACATGATAGATTCATGTTTAATGCTCGTATACCTTCCCGGTGAATCTATTAATGAAAACAGCAACACAATCAGTTCAGTAGTTTTTGCGTGAAAAGGTCACAGACAGATTTTGTTTTATAGTGATTTTACTTGCTTGCCCTCAGAAACACGGAATGTTAGTACGTTATAACGGCTTAACGGGTTTGGACTGGTTTTTGTAAATGCTCTTTTGGGGAGCCTAAAGGTACTCATATTTTATGTGTAACATCTTAGCTCTCTATCTAAATTTGTAGGGAGTAATTTTATGAAATGGGACGAAAGTGCTCAACCGGTGCTCTACACATTTACAACTTAATTAAAATACTTATACAATAATAAAAAGAATACCTCTTTAAAAAACCCCTCGCTGTGGCATGGTTCCCAAAACACTGTCTGCGTTACCTCGCTGAATAGTAAAACTGATCCTTTGAGCGAAGTAAGAGCCAGGCACAGGTTTAGGTCACCTTTAGGTGTGGACTAATCTTTTATGATTTTTTTCAAATCTGCAAACCATGGACCTGCAACTCCAAGCGCCGAAAATTCGTAATAATATTGGAGACTGTAGAGTTTTTTTAATGACCCCTAATTTGGTCAGCAGGGTGTGTCTACACCGCCTGTCGTAACGCGTAAACATTGAACGGTGAGCACTCTGTGATCATATCAGCGCATGTTATTGCCCAATCGAAAATTCCATTTCAACGAACATCAACCAAGTACCGTCGGCAAAGAATAAACACCTGTTTTAAAATAAAGGTTATTTATTACCATAAAAATACAATTAAATATGTCTATCAAGCTATATGATGAATATAAAAGAAGGGAAAGAGGTATGTCTGGATCGTATCGCATTCGATTGCCTCTGCCTACCCTTCTTGGGATAAAAGGCGTGATGATAGATAGACGCGGTGGTATCCCTGGTTACAAAGATCATGCGCAGAAAGGAAATTAAAGAGCGCGTCATGGAAAAAAGGAACTAGAGAAAGGCGGCCACTTAACTCTTGACAGAAGTACTTAGAAGAAGTCCCAGTCAAGAGCGAAAGGAAGTGGCGTAGGAGGAGGGGTTTTAGCCGGTAGGAGTCTGGCACTACCCACGTTTGGACGTGGGTGTCCAATGCAGGATTTCCCCTCCTCAACAAAAAAAAAACCCTCTGAATCTGAATTTTTGGCTCAAATACGGACGATCTTGTCAAACTGCACAAAAAACAAAATACTTTAGTGCCGTTTCGTAGACCCGACGAGTCTTGCTACAGCTCCCGCTTTGATGACTGTTTCCCGTAGATGAGATGAAGCTGCGTTCATGAACATAGCATCCCATTCAAGAGCAGTAATTCTAACTAACGGGACGAAAAGTAGCCTAGATTGCTTCTGTCTGTAAATTCTTCACGGGGTACCCATACCGCTCCAGAAACCGTGTTATCGGTTCCAAGTCTCCCTCTTTAAGCTGATGATTTTTGTGAGGCTATACCTAACGAGTGGCCAGTTGAGGTATATTTAGATGGAAATGCCTCTAAGTGTGGTTATTTGTCGGATTATGAAGTATCTACATAAGTTTTTGATTATAAAATCTTATTGGTACATAGCCGGGCTCGGACCGTGGTCCATCTTAAGACGAGGAACGACTCAGAAATTTCTAATCGTAAGCCACACCCTAAACACGTGGTTCGGGCGCAACGATCACGTCATGCAAGACAACGACGGCGCTTTGTCCGCTCTTGCTGCAGAAGTGAGAAGGGCATAATGTATCGCCTCTCGGAATAAATGACGTAAGCGGCACATTACAAATAAATAATTTATTAAAAAACGATGACATGCAGGGAATCATCTTCTTAATCAATAGGTACTAGGTACTGAAATTACCTACAGATTCGTATAAAATTTAAACGTAAATCCCTTCAGAGTATGGTCGTACGTAGACGTAAAAGGTGTTTTTAAAGAGGTGATTTCAAAAAATTAAGTTATCGAGAAAATTTTCACCAATCATGTTTTCATCTTACACAATACTAGATAAAATCCTCTAGTTTTCGATTCCCAAACTGTATGTTCATAGCATTCGTAAAATTCGGGAATTTCAGTTCAGTAATCAACCGAAATTATTCGTTCCTCCCCTTAACCACTCGGCCACCACTCGTACTTTTTACATAATTATTTTCCCGACGGTACTTACCTGGGATATCCTAAACATTGAAGGGTATAGCACATGGTACCGCACGCAAGCAAGCGACTGCCTCCTTTAACGAAACGCTGCATTACTATGTAATGCTCACATATGAAAATATCTATCTATCCTATCTATCATCACGCCTTTCATCCCAAGAGAGGTAGGCAGAGACAATCGAATGCCATTTGTTACGATCCTGACATCTGTTACGAGGGCACGTAAAGCAAACAAAGTCCCCAGCCCTGTCTGTCTGACTGTTTGTCTGGCCCTCTTCACGTAAAAAACTACTGAACGGATTTAATTTCGGTTTTTACTATTAGACAAGTTGATTGAGCAGGAATGTTTAGAAGTATTAAACATGGACCTATCATGTTTAGGAGCTGAGCATTAACAGTATAAGTGAAGTACAAACAAAAAAAAATCCAAATCAGTCTGCCTTCAAGTAATAAGGGAACATACATAAAAAAAGATTCCGACGAATTGAGAACCTCATCCTTTTTTTGAAGTCGGTTTAAAATACATTTCTATCCCAAAATACCATAGAGTACTATGAATAAAGAGGAGACCATAGACGGGCTCGCCCTCCGCCAATTTTCTTGGCTCACGGAAAAAAGGTCGGTGCTTTACCGCTTCCAAGGCTGTGGAAAAGTGCGTCGGCAAATGCTGGTAAAATAATAAATGTAATAGAGTTAGGCATCACAGATCCATATGGTGCGGAAACGTGGCAAGTTGTACGAAAGCTTCCGACGGGCACAGATAATGTCCGCTCAAATACTAATGGACTAAACTATGAAATAACAGCCGCTGGCTTCACATTGATAGGTAAACTTCTGGATTAGAAATAAATCAGTGGAATTTTAAATCTCCAAACATGTTTCTCTGCAGGGTAACGACTACTGTTTGTGAGTTTTTTTATGTCCACCTGCATGGACTGCATGTGTTTGTGTGCGTAAATAATGTATTTTCTGTCATTATAGTCGGACTGGACTAACCAATGTTGGTCCCCAGTATGATAAAGGTTCAATTTCAAAATAAAACACATCGCGCGCTGATTTTAATAGCACTTTTTAAAAATATTTAAAAAATATTACAAAAATACTATATTTGTAATTTTAAAGCTTAAGTTCTAAAGAAGATATTGTTCTATTACAATAAATAATTATCATTTAAAATTAAGTGAGATTTATAGAGAAAATAACAATTTTATGGGCTACTTATAATTTTAACTTTTTTAATCTGATTTTTTTATATAATTTTTTTATTTTGTGATTTTAATTTCTGAAGAAAAGAACCAAAATATTAATATATTTATTGATAACTATTTTCCTGAGGATATTTATAGTCTAATAATATTTTTTTATTGTGAGATCGGCAAGTGATTTCAGATATTAGTAGTTTGAAACTTGATGATGAAAGCGAAATTGAGAAAAGCTGTCTCAACTATCTTGTTATAATTCAAAAATTCTTTATTAATTTAAAAGTTTTCTCAATTAACTTTTTAAGTTCAAAACTCTTTAAGTTTAACGCTCTGCTAATTACGCTATCGACTCCTTTTTGCTTGACTACTATTTATTGCTCCACATCTAATCTAATCTAATCCAGAAAGTCTGCATTCTGTGGTCAGCGTTGCATCGGAAAGTATTGGAAAATATTAAACGCGTTCTAGTATTCGTAGCAGGAACCCAACAGCGATGCTGTCTCCGGCAGTCCACACCTGAACATTTATTGTTCGGTTTGTTTTGGTTCAAAAACCGATTAACCGGTTTTCATAATTAGTTGTATGATTATACAATTGGGAAAATAATAGTAGTAAATCCGACTTGTGTGTACTTTTAATATTTCCATCGATAAATATTTTTTTTAGATGTTCAATAAAAGTACACCTAAGTCGTCCTCTGCCAGCATTTCCTTTCACTTAAATGAATAAAAATGAAATGCTTGACCGATTTAGGTATTTTTTTAACGTTCGTAATAGTCTGAATTGGAAAAGTTGCCCGAAAATAAAAAAAAACTGAAATTCCTTTTGTCTATGGGATTTTCTAATCGACTCGAGACCATAATAGACGATGAAAGTTAATATGGACTCCACGGACGAAACCGTGTCCGATAGCTAGTTAGTTAATAACCAATAACCACAGACACGTTTCTGGCGAATTCCATGCATTTGTTAGGTTGTCATTAGAGCAACCCATCGAACCCAGACGAATAATAGGAAGGAATGCTGCCTAATGATTCCAGAATACCCAGCGAAAGACCAAGTCTCCCTCGTTTAGCCGATGGCATTTGTGAGGCTATACCTAACGAGTGGGCAGTTCTGTTGAGGTAAATTTAGATGAAAAAGCCTCTAAGTGTGGTTTGTCGCATTATGTATATAGGTACCGGGACTGTTCTTGAGCGGTGGTCGTTAGATGCGCAGAACACAATTTTTGGGTCTGCTTGACGGTATGAGGTAATAATTTCAATTTTACCAGCAGTAAAAAGCAATCGTAAAAACAAACACCAATAAATCAATTATAATAAATATATAAGTTATATTGCACTCGAATTACATAAATATTTATATCAAGAATTTCTTATTTGCTAATTAAGAGTATAGTGTACCGCGTCCATGTCCATACAAACGGAGAAAACGTTTTACTACCCCTAAATATCATTTAATTTTAACGATTTTGTAATATGTTACTGACATAGTGAAAAACTACGTACGTATTTTTTCCTTTTATCAAAATTCGTGATAGGTCAAAAGATATAAGCCCCTCAAATCTCGGTTTTTTTGGTTCATAACTTGCTGGTAATAAACCGTCTGTATTTGAAAAACCAAGCAAAATTTCAAAAAAAGCAAAACGTACGTACGTAGATTATAATCTGCTAAAACGTTTGACACCAAAATTATAAGGTTTCGTTATAGTTTAGCAGGTGTAAATCGTTTTCGCCCAAAACGCAATTTTCAACGAAGAACATACCTACAAACACTCACGAGCTGCAGTGCTCTCTGTCGCACTGATGCCCGGGGGAAGAGCGCGCTTGAGACAGAATATGATTTTCTAAATACCTATTTCGCTGCGTACGATGAGCTACACGATCCTCTTAATATGTCACAACCCACCTGTGCAACGATTCCATAGTCAAGAACTTTGAGCTTTTCATCAGGTACTTCCTACAAATGTCCCGCTGCCTCTATAAGCTATATAAATTGATCGAAAATATCTACGGGCGAAGTCGGGGGCGGAAATCTAGTATGTAATAATTGTTTCGCAACCCTACATGAAACTTGCATAACGTTTAGGGATTCTTTAATAAGATTGGTTGCAGCCACTCAAAATACTGTGAAACTAACTGCCTATGGTTTAGTGGTTGGGGCGGTCTAAGTTGAGTTCAGGTTCGATTCTATGCACCTACGTTTTATATTAAGTCATTCTATCGTGACGGCGTGTAAAATATTCAAACTTTCAAGGAGTTTCTTCGAAAGGTACAGAAAGATTGGTGATACATCTAAGTCCTTTAATAGCAACAGCCTTTCCACCTTTGATAACTGGAAAAAAATTGATACAGCTAATGGTATCTCGCTGACCACACCGCAAAGTATAAAGGCAGGCCGCCGTGAAGATGTGTGTACTACATATAGATAGTTTTCTATGATTTTTTTAAATGTCTGTTCATTACAAAATGTTAAAATAACAGAACAATATAAAAACACAAATAAACCATATCCGTGTGGAATAGTGGCAATAGATGCTGATTCGTTGAGCGAGGAAGGGTTCCCACGGACTTAGAGATTCTACACCAAACGGCATAAATTTGTAGTTTTCTCTAATTGAACTATATATAACTAGATCAATGTCATTAGAGAAGAATGCGGAGTGAAAGATATATTGTGAGTAAAATGAAGTATGAAATAAGTTGAAAGAATGAAGGATGAAAGATTGACTAAAAAGGTTTATATGGCTGAAGTGAAAGGAAATGCTGGCAGAGGACGGCTTAGGTGTACTTTTATTGAACATATAAAAAATATATTGACCGATGGAAATATTAAAAGGTGTGATGAATATAAAAGAAGCGAAAGAGGTATGTCAGGATCATAACAAATGACTTTCGATTGTGTCTGCCTACCCCTTTTGGGATAAAAGGCGTGATGATAGATAGATGTGGACATTGTTACTCCAAACGTAAAATTCTTAGAACCCTAGTTAAAGTAAAGCTATCGGCTTTGGCGGCGCGGCGTGCAAAATAAATAGACTTATTGCAAAACGGATAACCTAAAAGTGCTACTATACTAAAACTACCTAACTATGCACTAACTAAAACACTGTGCTTGGGGCTTCGTGCGACTTCAATTATATTCTACTATATATACCTAGCATTACTAGCTTTCAGCTCCGACTGAAAGGTTAGAACACGTTGAAAGAATGAAGGATGAAAGATTGACTAAAAAGGTTTATATGGCTGAAGTGAAAGGAAATGCTGGCAGAGGACGACCTAGTTAGACTTTTATTGAACATATAAAAAATGGCAATCGATGGCTATATTAAAAGTACACACAATCGCCGAGCATGTATGAAAGAATGAAGGATAAAAGATTGACTAAAAAGGTTTTATGGCTGAAGTGAAAGGAAATGCTGGCAGAGGACGACCTAGTTAGACTTTTATTGAACATATAAAAAATGGCAATCGATGGCTATATTAAAAGTACACACAATCGCCGAGCATGTATGAAAGAATGAAGGATAAAAGATTGACTAAAAAGGTTTTATGGCTGAAGTGAAAGGAAATGCTGGCAGAGGACGACCTAGTTAGACTTTTATTGAACATATAAAAAATGGCAATCGATGGCTATATTAAAAGTACACACAATCGCCGAGCATGTATGAAAGAATGAAGGATAAAAGATTGACTAAAAAGGTTTTATGGCTGAAGTGAAAGGAAATGCTGGCAGAGGACGACCTAGGTGTACTTACTTTTATTGAACGTATTAAAAAAATTATTGATCGATGGAAATATTAAAAGTAGGTACACACAATCGCCGAGCATGTATGAAAGGTATGATGAATATAAAAGAAACGAAAGAAGTGTCAGGATCGTAGCAAATGACATTTGATTGTCTCTAGATAGATAGACAAAAGGATATATCCTGAAGGATTTCCGGTATAAAAAAAACCCGTCTGCACTCTCCGGCAATCCTATCTATCTCTGTGTAAAAACAAATCGCTTTCTTTTGTTGCTCTGTTTTGACAATCAAATTATGAAGAACAAACAAATACACTTTCGTATTTAAATATTATATAAGATTAGGATTAAAGAATGAAACTAGATGACCTGTGCGAATACTTCGCACCGTTAGTGGTGTTGTTTGTCATAGTTAAACTAATCTCCAATAGATGGCGTTACAAAATAAATAAATTAGTCTTATTTTAAAATAACTATTTAATTTTGATTTGTTTTATTATTTTTCGTCATTAAAGAGAAAAATAATCTTCAAAATGGCGTATCAAACATTAACTTGAGAAATAATCTATCACGCCTTTTATCCCAAGAGGGGTAGGCAGAGACAATCGAATGCCATTTGCTCCGATCCTGACATACCTCTTTCGCTTATTTTATATTCATCATACCTTTCATACATGCTCGGCGATTGTGTGTACTTACTTTTAATATTTCCCTCAAACAATAATTTTTTTATACGTTCAATAAAAGCAAGTACACCTAGGTCGTCCTCTGCCAGCATTTCTTTTCACTTCAGCCATAAAACCTTTTTAGTCAATCTTTTATCCTTCATTCTTTCAACTTGTCCAAACCAGCAGCGTGGACTACTTTTTTTATTTTAGTCACAACATCATCTTTCACATTCTGCTCGGATGCGTTCTAATTCTACGTAAAGACCGCATTTCTACTGCATTTATATTATTTTCATCCTTCCAACCCAAGTCTCGCTTCCATAAGTAAGTGATGGAACTAAAACAGCATTAGGTATATTAATTTTACTTTTAGTTGTAAGTTGTATATTTCTACATTACATTGTTTAGTCCACCAAATACCTTGCTTCCCGCTTTCACTCTCCTTTCAATTTCCTTTTTTTTTTAAAGATCGAGAAATAATCTATATATATAAAAATGAAACCCGTTTTCCGTTGTCACGACATAACATGAAAACGGCTTGACCGATTTGGCTAATTCTTTTTTTGTTTGGTTCGTTACAACACAGGGGTGGTTTAGAAGAAAAAAAAATTGGAAAAACCTTAAAGTTCAGCTGAAAAATAAAAAATAATAAATAGGTAATTTTGTATGGAAATCGCAGGAGTAGAATTGTAGGAGTAGAGGTAGGGGTAGTGGTAGTGGTAAAGGTAGGGGTAGGGGTAGGGTAGGGGTAGGGTAGGGGTAGGGGTAGGGGTAGGGGTAGGGGTAGGGGTAGGGGTAGGGGTTTTCCACGGACGAAAGAAAGTAAATAGCAGGCAAGCCAACGTTTGGGCAGGACAACGTCTGCCGAGTCCGCTAGTATAATAATATATAAAGAAATAGAGATAAAAAGAAGTGACACAACTAGGTCCATTAAGTGCTGCAACAGGCTTGCCACCTGTTCTGTTTAATATGGACAATTAAGTGGTTATGTTATTGATGTCTCTGGTCACACCACAAGGTATTAGGGCGTGAATATGTGTTTGTTGATTAAAAAATTGGTAGGTACCCTATTGTAACAAAAATAGAATCAGTCGTTGTTATTTTCGACGATTTATAGACCTTGGCGTTATCCTGCCAATTTATGTCTAGACTTAGGTAGGTACAGTGGGTGTAACCTAGAATTCCAGCCAAATTGATTTGGCGACTTATTTGTAGGTAACTTGTTTTGCCTGTAGTCTAAATTTCATACTGGTAGAATCCATATGAAGCTAGGCTCACCCTAGAATCCTTCTAGGTCCATACAAAAATATTTCTGTGATCTACAAAACTCAAGTAGGTACTTACCTACCCAAAATAAATAAATTTACACATATCTGTGCGTTTTTTCAAAATTGTATATAGGTACCTAAGGGGTGTCAAAGGGTGGCAAAGTTTGTTCGAAAATAAATACATTTACACATATTTGTGTGTTTTTTCAAAACTCAATCCCTAAGAAGAGAAAGAGGGTGGCAAAGTTTGTTGAGAAATAAATATATTCACAAATCTATGCGTTTTTTTTAAATTCAACCCCCTAACCCGGCTAACCAAGGCTATCTATTCAAACTACTCGTTAGCTCGACTGAATGTTTTTAGGATACTAGGAGGCAAACCTATCGTACAATAATCTCAAAAATCCAGTAGCAAAAACAATAGATATATTAAATATATAATATTTGTATGTAGGTACCTAATAAAACTAACGATGTACGAAAGGTCGAGTGAACCGGTCTAGTATTATAGTGTGTCACCGGATCCTAGTAGGGTGACCACGGATACATGGGTTTTGATGAACGTACCTTCTTTCATTTAAAAAAAAATACAACCGAATTGAAGACATCCTTCTTTTAGTAGGTTGAAAATACGAGTGAATGCCGTAGCAATGCTGTATGCACACACTTAGGGGCTTTTCCTCAACAGAACTGGCCACTCGTTAGGTATAGCCTCACAAATACCATCGGCTAAACGAAGGTGACTTAGCCCTGGGACCGTAACACGGTTTCGGGAGCTGTAAGGCAACCCGTGAAAAAAATAGAAAAAGCGCAGACTGTGGAGTGAAGGAAGATTTACAATGCAAGAAGATTAACAAAATAATTGTATGAGGCGAGTGTAAAAGGGACAGTTGGAAAAGGGAAGATCTCGGCAGACATGCAGATCTAATCGGAAGCGTCCTCGAGAAAAGCCAGGTCAAAAGTACCCTAGATGCATGAAGATTAAGATAAGAGTGAATTAAGCGAAAGGGATATGTCAGGATCATAGCAAATGGAAACCACGGTCTCTGCCTACCCCTCTGGGAAACTTGCGTGATTTTTATGAATGGACAAACCACCTATGCTTAATAAACGACCTATGTCGCATTTGCGAAGATTGCATAAAAAATGAACATGGCTCACTCTAGACAAAAAGATATTATTGTAGTTATGGGACCAGATGGAATTTAAGCCAAAAGTCGTGGGCATCTTGTCCGAGTCTTAACGCTCTTTTTTTCTTTCTTCACCGGTTGCCTTACAGCTCCTAAAACCGTGTCACGGTTCCAGGGTACCCAGCGGAAGACCAAGTCTCCCTCGTTTAGCCGATGGTATTTGTGATGCTATAGCTAACGAATGGCAAGTTCTGTTGAGATATATTTAGATGGAAAAGCCTCTAAGTATGGTTTGTCGGATTATGTACATAAGTTTTTATCTAAAAAAACCCATTGGTACATGGCCGGGATCCGGGATCGAACCCGAACCACTCGGCCACCGACGCACCTGATTTCTTAAGGTTCCTCATGGCTACTAGCGGTCCTTGTCTATTTATTATAAGTAAAATTGACGCATGCCTTGCAGTGGCGGACTAAGGGGGGGGGGGCGGCAGGGGCGGCCCGCCCCGGGCCTCTGGTCTAGAGGGGCCTCCAAATCTCGGAAAGTCATCTAGTCAAATTCCAAATAAGACCTAAATATAATAACATTTTCATTTATTATTATGTTCATTAAATTTAAATATAGGTAGCTCTGTAATAAGGGGCATCCTCTCTGCTTTGTCACGAAACATGCGCGAATCAGAATAAATTAGATTAGATTATTATTTTTTTTACAAATTTTACACTTAAAATACAAAACTTAGATTTCTGGGCTGAACTGAGCGGCTGTGTGAAGTTGGCACCCCCAAATGCGAATTTTCAATTTTTTGCTATCCTTTGTCCACCGTTTGTCCACTAAAAATTTTTTTTTGTCTACCTCTCAAAAAATAATTATTCAATAAAAAAAATTGGGGGGTGGAAGTTGGCACCCCCAAATGCGAAATTCCATTTTTTTCATCCCGTTCGTTTATCCATCGTTAGGCCACGTTTGTCCACCAAAATTTTTTTTTCCCCCCTTCAAAAAAAAAGTTATTTATAAAAACAAAAATTGAGGTGGAAGTTGGCACCCCCAAATGCGAATTTTCATTTTTTTTCATCAGGTTCGTTTGTACATCGTTAGTCCACAATTGTCCACAAAAAATTTTTTTGTCCACCCTTCAAAAAAAAGTTATTCAAATAAACATTTTTTATGAAAAAAAACGATGGAAACTGAATTTCCGGGTACGTTCAAACTACACTAAAGGTTTGAAAATCAAGTTTATAAAGTGGGCAAACGATCCAACCCCTCAGAGAAGAGAATCCACCCCTAGGAAGCTAGAGATCCCCCGTCAAAGTGAAAATACTTAGATATATACTGAATTAACTCACGCATAACTACGTCTCTATGGGTAGACAAACGACAATATGTGGTGGACAAATGAGTTTCTGAAGTGGACAAACAGACCTACCTCTCAGAGAAGCAAATCCACCTCTAGGAAGTTGGAGATCCCACGACAAAGTTAAAATCCTTAGATACATACTTATATAACGCATAACTATATCTCTAAGGGTGGAAAAACGACAATATGTGATGGACAAACGAGTTTCTGAAGTGGACAAACAAACCTACCCCTTAGAAAAGCAAATCCACCCCTAGGAAGCTAGATATAGATATATAATTAACTCGTGTATAACTATATCTCTAAGGGTGGACAAACGACAATATATGGTGGACAAATGAGCTTCTGAGGTGGACGAACAGACCTACCCCTCAGAGAAGCTAATCCACCCCTAGGAAACTAGAAATTCTGCTTCAAAGTTAAAATACTTAGATATATACTTAATTAACTCACGTATAACTATATCTCTAAGGGTGGACAAATGACAGTATGTGGTGGACAAATAAGTTTCCGAGGTGTACAAACAGACCTACCCCTCAAATAAGCAAATCCACCCCTAGGAATTTGGAGATCCCACGACAAAGTTAAAATCGTCAGATATATACTTATCTCACGCATAACTATATCTCTAAGGATGGACAAATGAAAATATGTGGTGGACAAACGAGTTTCTGAAGTGGACAAACAAACCTACCCCTTAGAAAAGCAAATCCACCCCTAGGAAGCTAGATATTCTCCGTCAAAGTTAAATTCATGGCTTTTTTCTTTAAAAATGTTTATTTAAATAACTTTTTTTTGAAGGGTGGTCAAAAAAAAATTTTTGTGGACAAACATGGACTAACGATGTACAAACGAACCTGATGAAAAAAAGTTGAAAATTCGCATTTGGAGGTGCCAACTTCCACCTCAATTTTAGTTTTTTTTAAATAACTTTTTTTGGAGGGTGGACAAAAAAAAATTTTTGATGGACAAACGTGGACTAACGATGGATAAACGAACGTAATGAAAAAAAAATGGAAATTCGCATTTGGGGGTGCCAACTTCCACCCCAATTTTATTTTGCTGAATAATTTTTTTTTTGAGAGGTAAACAAAAAAATTTTTTGGTGGACAAACGTGGACTAACGCTGGACAAACGAACCTGATGAAAAAAAACTGAAAAATCTAATTTGGGGGTGCCAACTACACTGAGCCGGGGGCACAAAATGGGTGTTGCCGCCCCGGGCCTCCGACGGGCTTAAACCGCCACTGATGCCTTGTGTCAAAGATAAGTCCTCAATTTAATGTATTTAGAGAGCATATACCACTAAACCACGGGGGCTAAGCTCCTAAACATGATAGGTCAATATTTACTACTCGTTAACCTTCCCCGTTCAGTAGCTTTTGTGTGAAAAGGACAAGTCTGTCTGACAGACTTTGTTTTATAATATGTAGCGATGATAGTGATTTAGTAATTCTTATGGTCACCCCATCGAGTCTAGGCGTGCGGATGCCGCACCGCAAGCCGGTCTGGTGAAAGTCTGTTACCAAGATACCAGCCACTCGCCCAATTAGTCAAGAAAGTTGGCCTCCCCAAACGATACCTGTATTTGTTTAATATCATGGCAAAATTGGGATGGGGCCCGGTTTATGGCCCAGACCGAAAGTGGGGTATGGGGTAAGTAGTCGATAGCCTAATTGGTAGGACGGTGGACTTGAGGTCCCGGGTTCAAATCCTACTCGCTGCCACAATAACATTTGTGCTTCGGAGGGCACGTAAAGCCCACCAACCCGCCTGCCAAGCGTGGTGACTATGGCAATACTTCTCAATGAGCACCACTAAAAATGGGAGACCAATAATGATCCAGCAGTGGATCTTAAAAGGTCGATATGATGATGATGATGGGGTAAGATGAAAGATGAAAGTGTGATAAGAGAAGAGTTTATATCACAGCACCTTAAACCATATCTGCAGGCGTTATAACGATCTAAGTGAAATTGATTTGTTTTCACATAACTTCGTTGGTTTCCGTCACTGTGTAAGGCGACATTATTATAAATAATTACTATAATATTTTAGGATTACAAAAAAAAATGCCCGATACTTTTGTAAGGCTTGCATGGGGACATAGCTAAGGTCCAAAGTGTTGTGGCTAAGCACCCATCAGGACCTATCTCTGAATACATCAGAGACAATGCGCTCACAGAGAGGCCCCGTCAGGACCGGTGTCAAATACATTTTTTGTTTTAAAGGGTATACTTTCCAGGTGGTCCCATGGTCATCAGGTCAGGATCTGATGATGAGATCCCGGAGAAATCGAGAACTCTTCAAATTTTATAGGGCGATAATAAATGCGATTTGTGTATTTTTTTTATAGTGACTTGTGCATTTGCTTTCGGAAAGCACATTTTGATTTTGAAGGCGGTTTTTTTCTTCATCAGAAGTGGTTATTTTTATAAAATATATTTAATTCTTACATATAAGTAAACAAGTAAATACAGAAAATAAAATTTGAGCAAAGTTTAATCTGAAAATGTTGCTTTCCTTGGAGGTACAGTCGCGTAATTATTGTCATGCATCAAAGTCCGCTCGGAACGACAATATATATTTCTGTCTGCAAGTGTTGTTTGCGCTGCAAGAGACAATTTTCCATTGTTTTAGTAAATTGAGGGACATTTTGTGGCTCTACTAGTCCAGTCAACAAATAGCGGTTTTTACTATTAAATAGCTTGATTCACTGGAAAGGTTCACAAGTATTAAACATGGTCCTATCATGTTTAGGAGCTTAGCAATAACCAATAACAGTATTAGTGAATCAAGTCGGGGAAAAAGTTACATCCAGCGCGTTTTTATGGCGTATGCTGTCTAATCCGTTAGAGATATAATTAAATGGCGTAAGAAAGAGTAGCATATATCTATCTTTAATAGATAAATAGTAATAAGCGTATTTGTATAGGTATAACAATTTTTATAAACCGATAAGCAGAATATTTTAGTAATATTACAAGTTGTCTCTCACATCAAAACACAGCAATGTACTTAATTTTTTGCACAGATAAGTAGTTGGAGACTACGTTTTATTCCGGGAAAATGTTTTCTTCTCCCGGAAAAGTGGCAAAAAAATTTACCAGTGCGACGCCAAAATTAAAATTGTTAAAAAATGCTAAGCAACAATTTTCCTTAAGAATACGTGCTTTAATTTAATACTCGTGCTTCGAAAGGCACGTAAAGGCGGTGTCCACACTTCTTCTACAATAACAGGTATATAATATCTGTCACATATTGCGACACATCCTGTTCTATTTAAGGCTCCTATATCCATATTTTTTCTGGAATAAACTATTCCCAATTTCTCTTTAAATAACTCACATGTGTCACTGTAATTTAGCATATAGTTACATATCTATATATATAAAAATGAAACCCGTTTTCCGATGTCACGACATCACATGAAAACGGCTTGACCGATTTGGCTAATTCTTTTTTTGTTTTGTTCGTTACAACACAGGGGTGGTTTTAGAAGAAAAAAAATTGGAATAATTGCCGAAAACCCCCTAAAAACAGCCCTTTTCTTTTTCCCATAATAACAGAGTCAATTTGAACCTTATTGCTATTCACTAAGCACTCATTGTTGTCTATGCAATGTAGATGTGTTCCTAATGTCACCGCACAAATTTAAAATTCGAGTGCGTGTTGGAGAATCTAATGTCGCGTTCCGACACTCAACAAAAGTGATAATATCGCGAACGCGACCAAATTGAATAGTCACAAAATGTAATTTAAGTAATTTAATAGATCATTAGTAGTACTGATTTTCAGTTTGGTCGGCTTCGCGAAACTTAATTTTGCCTAGGAGTAGGGGTAGGAGTAGAGGTAGGAGTAGGGGTAGGTGTAGTGGTAGGGTAGGGTAGGGTAGGGTAGGGGTAGGGGTAGGGGTAGGGTAGGGTAGGGTAGGGGTAGGGGTAGGGGGTAGGGTAGGGGTAGGGTAGGGGTAGGGGTAGGGTAGGGGTAGGGGTAGGGTAGGGGTAGGGGTAGTGCAGGCAAGCCAACGTTTGGGCAGGACAACGTCTGCCGAGTCCGCTAGTTGAATATAGCTAAGTGAAATTTTTAATGGGTTTTATTGAATAGGAAATATGGGTGGTTAAACTTTGCCCCCGTTTTCTCTTTCATTAGTCTATCACAAAGCTCTTAATTTTTTTAACACGCTGTTATACCATTACCCTTCACGTTACGTCTTGCGTTTTTTTGTAGCATATTGCAAATTCAAAATAATAATAATTATATTATTTTTGACCAATTAAAAAATCATAAATTAATTTTTATTTTGAATTTTCAATAAGCTACCAAAAAACGCAAGACGCTTAATTGAAGAGTAATGGTTAATAAACGCTTTAAAAAAAATTAAGAGCTTTGTGATAGATTATGAAAGAGAAAACAGGAGAAAAATAATCCTTTATTTTACCACCCATATTTCCTATTAAATAAAACCAACCAAAAAATTATTAGATATATTGAATAAGTAACTACCTATATGCTAAATTACAGTGACACAGATGAATTATTTACAGAGAAATAGTAATATCTCCATACAAATTATGGATATAGGGCTCTTAACTCTTAACATAGACAACTGGCAAAAAGAAGACACTGTTTCTGTTATCTCTGGCCACACTGCAAGCTATGAAAGCCTTGAACATGTTGGCTATTCACCGAAAACAAACATATTTTGTGATTCCAACCACGTTGTCTTTATCTTGACACCTCTATTCACTAAATGCTAAGTAGAATACCAAAACGCACAGTTAACAATCACATACCTGCGTCTATATAATTTTCTAACAAAATAAAATGTAGTCTATATTCAGGGATAATGTAGCTTCCTATTACTGAAAGAATTTTCAGAATCGGTTCAGTATTTTCAGAGATTACCAACTTCAACTTTTTAATATTAATATTAGTACTTATAGATATAATACGGTTAAAAAAACATATCATCACGACCTTTACCTATACCTTGTGGCGTGGGTAGCAACACTGTAACAATGTCTTCATTTAGCGGTCATCTTCTACAATTCTATACTACCTACTTTTTTAATAGATGTACCAACTGTATAGGATATATGTATAGGAATAGTGAATAGGAATATAATATGAACAAATAGTCTAATAAATAAAAAAAACCAGCCAAGTGCGAGTCGGACTTTTAGTCATTAGGTATAGTATAGTTATACTAGTTAGACGTTTGTATGGATTTGTATGGATACCTACCGGCTAGGTAGGTAGGTATACCAGATGACCCGTGTGAATACTTCGCACTCTTAGTTCAACTGATATCCAACAGATAGCGTCTTTTACAAAATAAATAAATTAGTCTAATAATTTTAAAAGAAACATTTAATTTTGATTTGTTTGTATATTTCTCGTCATTAGAGGAAGAAATAATATATTCCTAGAAATAGATAGTGAATTAAGTCGAAGAAAACTTAGCTCTCAGTCAGAGATATAACAATGTAGAAATAAATTGTGTAGAATAAAAATTTATCTACAAAAAAGTCCGCCATCTAATAAAATTCTAATGCGTACGTCCCCCCACTCCTGTGCAACCGAAAGAAATAGATAGGTAAATACTACTCTACCAACGAAAAAAATGGTCAAACGCCATCTAATAAAATTCTAATGCGTAGGGCCCCCCACTCCTGCGCAACCGAAATTTCAAGCCCACCGATTGGCTAGATCGTTAAGCAATTTTTTTTCTTATTTCTCTATTAGAACCGGTTTCCGTTCCTTCATTGTATTCTAAACGTGTTTTTGTTGGTAGTGGGGTATTATTATATGGCGTCTAACGAATGGTGATTAGATGTTTGAATGTTTGATTTTGATTGGTTGAGTTATATTGTTTTTATGTAATTGTTTGTTTGACAAATTATTGCTAGGTCGTGGCTTCGCCCGTGGCTTTTAAAGATGACTAAACAATTATTCTGAAGGATTTCAGGGATAAAAGTAGCATAAATTCTATTTTTTTTAATATGACTCCATTAGGTTTTTGATGATTCCGCCAATGTCAAGTAATTTTAATTACAGTAACAATATTAAGATATACCTTATTAATAACTGACTAATCATAACTATCACAGCACGGACGGGATTAAACTGTATTCCCCATCATGTCACGATAAGACGCGTGCGTTGGTCGCCATGACATGGGGTAGAATCTAACTATCTCTGAGCAAAAAACGCATGTCCATCCGTTGCTCTGTTTTGACTAGAATGAGGAATTTAAAAAGTAAAAGTCAGTTTGTTTGTATTTGAATATAGAATGAAACTTAACTCTTTGGTAACTGACATTTAAATGAAATGTTACACAAGGAAAACAACAAAAAGTTCGTATACCTATATAATATTTGTACAGTACTACCAATATAACAAAAACTCACACAAAGAAGGAGCCCCCAATTCAAATTCCGAACGTACGCAGCACAGTTTCCGGTGCGGCGAGGTCGTTAACCCGTGTTTTGGCGGGTGACGTCACACCCTGACCTACCGCACGTAACCTTGAATCAGCGCCCAATTTGGGGCGAAACCTCCTTTGTTTTGGACTTTTTGGATGGAGGCCAATTTAATACACTTTTGTTACTGGACAAATTTTTTTTTTTTTTAAATTATATATTTATAATAGGGATTGTAGAGAGATGTCTGTCTGTATGTTTAGTTATTCACGTCTGTATCCTAATGAGATAGGCAGAGATTAAAATCAGCTATGTTCACACGTAATCTTAAGTAGGTACCTATACCTATCTATTTTTCTTTCGTCATTTAAGTACATCCATATCATATACAACATACACACCTTCACGGCGTTTATACCTTGCGGTGTTGCCAGAGACACTCACTAGTAACAGTGTTCACTTTTTGCCAGTTGTCTATATTGAACAGAACTTGCTAAGCCTTGATGTGTCAATTCTATTTATCATCTACATCGTTCAATTCCATCAATATCATGATTCACATCACATTTTCCCATCCCTCATTCCATCCTACAATGGGTTAATTTTGGATGTGCTAAATTTTACCTTTTTTAAGCCAAATTCCAGACATTTTCAACCGGCAAGCGGTTCAAAGTCACATTTCGCAATAAAAGAGCGAGATAAAAATAGCAGATAAGGTTCACGTAAAAGAGACAGAGACAACATTTAAGTAGACGTGATTCAGATCCAGATGAGTTCTTTGAACTTAGTTTTGATGATGCATTGCAAACCAAACACTGTACACTCCGTTTTTATATACTTGTCTTATTTTGTAAACAACTTGGTGTCTCTTTGATATGGATTTTTTAAAGAACCATTTTTCAGGCTTGCCGTTCCGAGTTTGTTCGTGGCAAATTTTGAAAATCTATCTATCTATTATCACGCCTTTTACCCTAACAGGAGTAGGCAGATACAATCTAATGTCATTTGCTGCGATCCTCTTTCGTTTCTTTTATTTTATATTCATCATATCTTTCATACATGCTCGGCGATTGTATGTACTTTTGACATTGCCTTTGATCTAATACAAAGAGTTATCTCTCAAACTGTTATTATAGAAGCTGACACTAAACGTATCGATTGGCCACTTGGTTTACTATCAGGGTTGCAAGATTGGTGGTTTTTTTCGTGATTTTGGGGAAAAATTTGAGTGTTGGGGAAAGATTGGGGAGACGTTATCGTAGGAGAAATTGTTGGGGAAAAAAAAACACACGGGTTTGTTTCCTAATTCGCAATTTCTTACTTACACTTCGTGGTCAAATACTTCTATATAATTTTTCTACTTTAGTTAATGCTTATTTCAAACTTTGAGTTGACAATATCACGGTGAGTACAGATAAAGTAAAGTCTGCCACACGAAAAGTTGATATTGGATTAAATTTAAACTTTTGTGATGGCAACATTAATAAATGTCAGTCATTGTCAGTCACCATCTATATAATCTGTGGTCACGAAAAGCACTGTGGGGGTTTTTTTTTAATAAGGTATCATTTTGGGGAAATTATTTTTTCAATATGGGGAAATGTAAAAAATTGCATCTGGCAACTCTGTTTAGTATTGGAGCTTTATGAAGGTACTGATGGAGTATCCAGGGTAGCAAAATTGCGTACTGCTCATGGAGAACAAACACGTGCTGTGCAACGACTTTATCCTCTTGAGGTATATTCAGTGGCAGGTATTGTTCCTATTCAGAGTAGTCGAGCCAAGGAGCAGAAAGTTGCTGATGAACCAAAGGTGATGAATAGTGTAGTTGAGGCTACAACTCGTTCGGGACGAAGAGTCAAACCTGCCAAACGTTTGAATTTGTAAGAACGATTGTTATTGCAATTTAGTTATCTACTAAATTAGTGTAAATACTGTTTTTGGTTTTTGCAAAAATGTAATTAAGATAAACTAATTAACTAAACAGTAAAAATGTCTAAATATGGGCTTACTTAACTATTTTCGGCTTTTATGTTGCCAAATCAATAAAACGCATAAAAAGAATTATGTTTAATATTAATTATTTCTATTATAAAAAAGTTATTTTTTATTGATTTGGCGCAACATAAAAGTCGAAAATAGTTAAGTAAGCCCATATTTAGACATTTTTACTGATTAGTCAATTAGTTTATCTTAATTACATTTTTGTATGGAAAACGAACCACCCTTTGAAGTTTGAAATAAACAAGGCAATCTCAATGTTTTAATACTAGTTTGATTTTAAGTATTTTCAGTGCCTATAACTCCTGTAAGCCATCTAGGATTATGAGAAGTGACTGGATCCATTTTAATATGTATTATATTTATTTTAATATAGCTACGATATCCCTGAGTTTATATAGGTTATTTATGTCATTAGAGAATTTATATGTCAAAGATGTTGTGACTAAAATGACTGAAATAATTAAAAACTTACCTCTATGTAGGTACATAATCCGACAAACCACACTTAGCGGCTTTTCCATCTAAATATACTTCAACAGAACTAGCCACTCGTTAGATATAGCCTCACAAATACCATCGGCTAAACGAGGGAGACTTGGTCTTCCGCTGGGTACCCTGGAACCGTAACTCGGTTTCGGGAGCTGTATGGCAACCTGTGAAGAAAGAAAAAAAAAGTAGAGTAAAGGATTTTTCATAATAATCTATACTAATATTATAAAGTGGTCTACGCTGTTTTGGACACGTTGAAAGAATGAAGTATGAAAGATGACTAAAAATGGCTGAAGTGAAAGGAAATGCTGGCAAGGACGGTGTACTTTTATTAACTATTAAAATATTGATCGATGGAAATATTAAAAGTACACACAATCGCCGAGCATGTATGAAAGGTATGATGAATATAAAAGAAGCGAAAGAGATATGTCAGGATCGTAACGAATGGCATTCGATTGTATCTGCCTACTTCTCTTGGGATAAAAGGCGTGATGATAGATAGATAGGTTCTGTTTAATATGTGGACACTGTTACTGTGTCTCAGGGCACACAACAAGGTATAAAACTGAGTTTAGGTAGGTAGTATAGATAGTATAGTTAGCACAAAAATTACATGGAATTGATAAGACATGAATTGGTTGTTTATATGGAAAATACTAGGAAATTTCTGCCGAAAAATATATGGTTATTTTTTTATGCGGTCGCGGGGTCTCATGGTCATTCAGTTGATGATATTTGAGGTCACTTAGTGCCCAAATTAAATGTTGGTTTCCTTTCTTCACGGATTGCCTTAGAGCTCCCGGAACCGTGTTTCGGTCCCAGGGGTACCCCAGGACCAAGTCTCCATCTTTTAGCCGATGGTTATGAGGCTATACCTAACGAGTGGTTAGTTATTTTGAGGTATATTTAGAATTTTAGATGGAAAAGCCTCTAAGTGTTGTTTGTCGGATTAGGTATGTACTTGAGATCCGAAAGCTAGTTTGTAAGGCTTATGTATATGTCGTGGGCCGATAGTATTATTCAGCCATTTCGTGATATGGCCAACTAATATCAGCCATATCGTTAAGTAAAGTAAAGTAAAGGATTTTTCATAATAATCTATACTAATATTATAAAGAGGTAAAGTTTGGATGTATAGGTAGTCTTTCAAACTACTGAACCGATTAAAACAAAAATTCTCGAATAGAAAGCTACGATATCCCTGAGTGACATATTGTAATCGAAAATATTCACGGGGGAAGCCGGAGACGGAAAACAAGTGTAAAATAAATTAGCAACATTTTTTTTGCTTTAAATTTTCGGTACACATACATATAAGTAGGTATATTTTGTAAAAACTCACCAGCTTATATTTTTTTACAGAAAAGCCCCTGAAAGCGAAATGTGAAGAATTCAACAAACACTCAATGCTAAATACTCTGGTCTTTCAGCACACACACCATCACGGCGTGTATACCTTGCAGCGTGGCCAGGGACACCTGTTAACAATGTCCGCATTTAGCAAAATGTCCATGTGGTACGAAACATTTTTTTTTATTTTATATAATTTTTTTTCTTTTTTTTTCTTTCTTTTCGGATTGCCTTACAACTCCCGAAACCATGTCACGGTTCCAAGGTACCCAGCGGAATACCAAGTCTCACTCGTTTAGCTAATGGTATTTTTGAGGCTATACTTAACGAGTGGCCAGTTCTGTTGAGGTATATTTAGATGGAAATACCTTTTTCCTTTTTTTTATATAGATTTATCTTAGTAATTTAATTTTTCTTCATAAGCCCTTTTTAAAATAAAATAAGACTCCATTTAAAAATGCTCAAAATATTGCATTTATACATACCTACTTTCACGCCTGTTTCCCAAAGGGGTAGGCAGAGAGTATGGAGCGCCACTTCTCTCGATCTTTCCATACTTCATCCACATTCATACATCATTTCATACCATGTACATCTATTTTTAATACTGCGTACTTGACCTTTTTTAATTGTTGGTTCTTTCGGCACTGCAGTTTTAATATAGGTATGCTTCGCCATTCTTCGTTCAACATGTCCAAACCATCTCAGCATTGCCCCGGCTTCGCAGGCGTATTTTATGGGTTAAACAATTTGAATACCTACATAAATACGCTTATAACTACTTATCTATTAGAGATAGATATATGCTACCGCGGACTTTTTTGTAGATAATTTAATTTTACGCAATTCTTTCCTACATCATTTTGTTATATCTCTGACGGATTAGACAGCATACGCCATGAAAAGTCGCTAAAGCTAACTTTTTCCACGACTTGATTCTCTTATACCACCTTCGTCAAAATCGCATCAAAATCCGTTCAATAGTTTTTGCGTGAAAAGGTCACAGGCAGACAGACACTACACAATTCATCTATCTATCTATCATCACGCCTTTTATCCCAAGAGGGGTAGGCAGAGACAATCGAATGCCATTTGTTACGATCCTGACATACCTCTTTCGCTTCTTTTATATTTATCATACCTTTCATACTTACATACTTGGCGATTGTGAGCCTACTTTTAATATTTCCATCGATCAATATTTTTTTATATGTTTAATAAAATTACACCTAGGTCGTCCTCTGCCAGCATTTATTTTCACTTCAGCCATATAAACCTTTTTAGTCAATCTTTCATCCTTCAGTCTTCATTCCAAACCGATTCCGATTTGACTAGGTACAATAACGTTTTTTTTTAAATAATTTTGTTAATTTATAAACGCATATTATACGCGCAGCCAGTAGCAACTGCTAGTTAACTAATTAACAAATAACAAACGTTATTCACCATTTTAATTATATATTAATAGTTCATTTGGTACGATAAGCGAGTCACTGACCTTTCTCAATGCCATACAATACAATAAGATGGGTTGGACATGTTATGTGAATTGAAATGTTAAGTCGACATCTCCCCGAAAATGTTTTATTATCAAAGTAGCGACATTCTAATCTAATCTAATCTAGGTAGGCATAAAAAGTAACAGCCACAGAACATAAGCTATCCATTGACGTGTGATTCGCCATCCACTTGGTGGAAAGTAGCTATGGGTGCCAAAACAAGTGGATTGTATGTATGTATGAACTAGCGCTTATAACTACTTATCTATTAGAGATAGATATAGCTGCCGCAGACGTTTTTGTAGATAATTTTATTCCACACAATTCGTCCCTATATTATTTTGCTATATCTCAAACGGATTAGACAGCATCCTCCATGAAAACTCACTCAAAAATTTTTCTCCGACATGATCCGCTCCTAAACATAATAGTTACCGGCGTGCAAAGTCAGGGCGATAATGTAGTTTACAATTAATTTTAGTATGAATTGCATTGGACACAGATGTTATGGATTTATTTTTGTGGAGTGAATGTTCGGATAACATATGTTGTGCAAATGATATTCAAGGATATATTTTATAATGTTTAAGGTATATGACATTAATAAACTGTATCAAATAATTATTTATTAATTTAAAAAAAAACTTATTCTTCGTAAGAATTATTGATTTTAGGGATTCACCTTCATAGTTTCATACCTTCGAAATGTCCCTAGTGACTTTTCTAACGACCGAATGCTCCAATCCTCATCAGTGCTGGCACAGCCGCCATAATGAAGAGGAACGAATGATGTCTTTATTTGACTATTTACAGTGAATTCAATTTTCTGGTTCTGGAGTAAATAATTAAAAACCATTTCACAACAGCTTCCGCCGAACCGTGTTATCGGAAGGCCAAGTCTTCCTCTTTTAGCCGATGATAATTTGTGAGGCTATACCTAACGAGTGGCCAATTCTGTTGAGAATATGTATTTGAATGTGTGGTTTTAGTAGAGCGTCGGTAGTCGAGTGGGCAAGACGTCGGCTCGCAACTGAAAACTCGCGGGTTCGATTCCTACATCCGACCATGTACCAATGGGTTTTTATAATAAAAAATCTATGTACATTATCCGACAAACCGTACAAAGAGGCTTTTCCACCTACATACCTCAACAGAGCTGGCCACTCGTTAGGTATAGCCTCAAAAAAATAATTGGCTAAATGAGGAAGACTTTGTCTTCCACTGGCTACCCTGGGGCCGGCAACGGTTCCCGGGAGCTGTAAGGTAACCCGTGAAGAATAAAAAAAAAAAAAAATCGTCTCTGTTGCTCGTGTACGAAAGAAGCCACAGGCATATCAAGAGGGGTAGGTAGAGACAAGTTAGATGCTGTGATGGTGTGTTTGTTTGTTGCTTTACGATCTTTATACCTTGCGGTGTGACCAGAGACACCAGTAACCGTGTCCACTTTTTGCCAGTTGTCCATACAGAACAGATCAGGTGACAAACCTAAGTATATATTGATTCCACTTCATTATTTAGGTAATTAAATAAATTAGATAATTATATAAAGCGACCTGACTTTGGAGTTGTCCTTAGTTTTAATATTACAAAAAATAAAAAGCAATTCTTGGCTCAAACAAACGTTACCCAATGCCCACTCTTTTCTTTGACTCAAACGTAACTGTCACATTGAAAATTGCTTCTGACAGCATTAGCAATTTTTTTTAAATCTTATTTTTTTTATTTATTTAATAAAAACCTTAAATCAAATCTTAAGATAAAAATAACTAAATAAACCAGGTCCGCGTGGAATAGTGGCAAGAATACTGGCTGCATTTCCCCGCGATGCTGATTCGTTGAGCATCATTAATAATATTAATTAAATAATCATTAATTAATAAATTTGGACTTATTTATTGAAATTACGCGATTATACGAATTTTGCGGATATTATGTTCCTTACCCAGAATTGATTAAATTTTTTTCATAACAATTTGGTATGCCTTTGAATCAAGTCTACTAAACGAAATTATTAATATAGATAGATTTTTAAATTATTTGGTACATATAGGTAGGCAGTAGGCCCAATAAATGGTATTCAAAGAGCGCTATCTAAGTTCTACGACCGATATCGACTCAGACTATTCTGTCATATTCGACTCTTATCAAATTTTTACACATTTCACTATAATTTATTGCAAAAGATAAATATTTGCATAAATTCGCCAGCGTTTAATTGGGGAAGACTCTTTGATGGATAGGTAGAACTTTAATCGCAAGAGTCGATGGCGTAGTTGGTAGAGCGGTGGACACGAACATGAGAGATCTGGTTTCAATTCTCATACGTTACAAATGTGTTTTTTTTTATTAATATAAAAACCTTAAATCATATCTAAAGATTAAAAATAACTAAATAAACCAGGTCCGCGTGGAATAGTGGCAAGAATACTGGCTGCATTTCCCCGCTGAATCGCGATGCTGATTCGTTGAGCGAGGAAGGAGCCAGCCCTCTTGTCACCAGAATCCATTTCTCCCGCTTTTCTTTTGGAAACTTAGAATAGAGAATAACCAGAACCAATAAATTTTTTGAGGCAAATTGAGGGGAAACATAGGGCTTTTATTAACAGACTTCAAAAAAAAAGGAGGTATTCAATTCGACTGTATTTTTTTTAATGTTTGTTACCTCAGAACTTTCGACTGGATGAACCGATTTTGATGATTCTTTTTTTATTTGAAAGTTGGTGCTTCCCGTGTGGTCACATTTTTAGTGAAAATTGGTTTAGTAGTTTTGAATATAAACTGATTTCTAAGTCAATTTGTGTCATAACTCGATAAAATGCCAAGCCGATTTCGATTTTTTTGTAATGATACCAAAATAAATTACCTTTAAAAAAATGGGTACCGACTTCAAAAATTTGCACTGAAAAGTAAGAAATAATAAATATTTCGTCGTAGAATTTGAAGACGGTTGGTTGTCTTTTAAAGTTCTGACCGAAGAAATGATACGGAACCCTAATTGCAAGTCGTGCTCGCAACTTGTGCAGCGACCTTGCTTGCTACCTGTTTCTATTTCCAATTCGCTAAATGTGGACACTGTTACTAGAGACCACTCACTACGCAGTAATATTAGGTAGGTATAGGTACAATAATTATAATTTGTCAACATGATTTTTGGGTATTTTTTAAGTACGTATCTTTACCAAAATAACTTGGTTTACCCTAACCACAATTTAATTATAAGTAGGTATACTTCGAAACATTTTGTGAGTAATAGGAATTAACAAATAAAACAATGCATTTTTTAAATTATTACCTAGCTTCATACAATGTTTCATACAATTTCATACAACATGGAATGACTAAAAAGGTGTATATGTCAGAAATACTGGCAGAGGATGACCTAGGTGTACTTTTATTTAACATAGTAAGGTACAATAATTTGTAATTTTATTTCTCCTTTTCATTAGATAATAATTAAATAATTGTCTTTTAAAAAAAGTGTACCGACTTCAAAAATTATGCACTGAAAAGTGTGCTTTCCGAAAGCAAATGCCCAAGTCACTATTTATAGAAAAAATACCAAAATCCCTTCAAGTGTGCCTATAAAATTTGAAGAGTTCTCGATTTCTCGGATCCCATCATCCTGACCTGATGACCATGGGACCACCTGGAAAGTATACCCTTTCAAACAAAAAAAATCCAAATCGGTCCAGGTGTCTTCAAGTAATCAAGGAACATACACAAATACATAAAAAAATGATTCCGACGAATTGAGAATCTTCTCCTATAAAAAAATTCAATATAACTAATTACCTACTTAAATCAGGTCCGCGTGGAATAGTAGCAAGAATAAATACCTATTCGTATTTGGTAACAAACAAAAACTGGATTTTTTCACTTTCAATTTTACCTACTTCATTTGATATTTGCGAGTACACACACCTGTTTAAATTTAAACGCGCAACAATGCATAATTTTTCGTAAATAAGCGAGATGCCAATATTAAATTTGGCGTGTAAGATAAGGATGGAGATATTATAACCTTGGTCGAATGACACTTTATTAATAAGGTCAGTGTACTGATAATGAAATGATAACAGAAGGTGAAATTTTGGCAACTCTATTTATATTAAGGTAGGTCTTGTATACGTTTGCGTCAAGAGATAGTTAAATAAAAAGGTATTTTCACGATTCACGGGTGCCTTAGGGCTCCCTAGATTGTTATTTTAACCTCAGGGTACACATTGGAAGATATATAGGGAAGTAATCATCAATTAGCCAAGTAAATGAAGGTGATAATTTGGCAACTCTATCTATGTTAAGGTAGGTAGGTTTTATTTTGTCTGCGTCAAAAGATAGTTAATAATATACTATCAATGGTGTTTGAGGGTTCCCGGAAGTCGTGTTTCAAACCCTAGGGTACCCATTGAAAGATATATAGGGAAGTAATCATCAATTAGCCAAGTAAATGAAGGTGAAAATTTGGCAACTCTATCTATGTTAATGTAGGTCTTATTCTTGTCTGCGTCAAAAGATAGTTATAAATATACTATCAGTGTTGTTTGTTTGAGGGTTCCCGGAATTCGTGTTTCAAACCCTAGGGTACCCATTAAAAGATATATAGGGAAGTAATCATCAATTAGCCAAGTAAATGAAGGTGAAAATTTGACAACTCTATCTATGTTAATGTAGGTCTTATTCTTGTCTGCGTCAAAAGATAGTTAATATCAGTGTTGTTTGAGGGTTCCCGGAATTCGTGTTTCAAACCCTAGGGTACCCATTGAAAGATATATAGGGAAGTAATCATCAATTAGCCAATCCAACAAAAAAGATTACCATCACGCCTTTACCAACAAGTAGATACTATTTACTTTTAGAAAAGTGCGGACGCCATCTTTACGTGTCATACGAAGCACGAGAAGTCGACAGAGAAGTGTCTATGGTAAGGATACATTTTTGACAGCAGGACTAAGGCATTTGTGAGGTTTTTTAAATTATAACGCTAAGGTCACAAAAGGGGTGAGCAGATCAGATAAGAGTCAATTTGAATGAAAATTAGTGCTAATACAAACTTCAACCCGGGCGAAGCCCCGTACAAAACCGGGACTATGTTCATTGTACTTACGGAAGTACACACATAAGAACGCAACCTAATTTTTTGTAATAGGTTTTATATGTCCGTCCTTTTCTAAAAACTACCGCCAGAAAGAGAGGCAACGATTCTATATGCCTGACCTTACTCAACAATGCCGAATCGCCAGTTAGGTCACCGACCCGATAAGAACATTTAATATTGATAAGAAATAAAAAAAATTGCACACACCTACTTTACAAGATATTATATATCTTTTCCAGTAGCTTTGCCTGTGTTAAAATAAATTTAATAATAAATAAAAGTTTAATCAAAATTCATTCAGACTTTTCAGACAGATGCAAAAATAAAATTTGAAATCTTAAACAAAACTTTAACTTAATAAAAATTATAAGTTAAATTAGATGGAAAATCAATCTTATTACTAATGAACCAGGAAAAAGGCTCATATATAAATATAAATAAAAAAATTGATTGTTTTTATTTTTTTTTATGACGTTTCACTAAATATTTTCAAAGTTATTTAGTGTCTGTCTGTCTGTGCCCTTTTTGCGCAAAAACTAATGAACTGATTTCGTTGCGGTTTTCACTATTAGATAGTTAGATTCACCTGAAAGGTTTATGAGTATTAAACATGGACCTATCATGTTTAGGATCTGAGCAAAACAGTAGCTATAAGTTAATCAAGCCGGGGAAAAATTTAGCCCAGCGAGTTTCCTGACTAATCCGTCAGAGATATAACAAAATGATGTAGGAAAGAATTGTGTAGAACAGTGTTTTAGGACATACATCTCCATTTATTTATTATTTCACAAAACACTGTCAATTAATTCAGGAATGGCTACTGAAACTGAAAACACTTACCTATAGACGGTAGGCAGAAGGACTTTGAAATGACAAAATTATACCTTTATACCTTACTAGAGATACGAGTAACAATGTCCACTTTTTGCCAGTCCATAATAAACAGGTGTCAGAAGAAGTGCCCTTCAAACAAATATATAAAGAGTTTATTAAGATCTTCATACAAAACAATTTAATGTTATATAGGTAGGTGTACAATGCGCTATGCACTCACATCGACGTATGTCATCTAGTACTTGTTCAACCTTATTGGGCTGATAGCGTGTTGTCCTAGCCTCAAATAAAATTAAAACAAAAAAACCTTTAAGAAATAGTTAAACAAGAATGGGATCCTAAATTGTGCAATGTATGAAAGAGACAAAATATCCCCCCACCAGTGCATACCTAGCGAAAATAATAATTGAAAAGTGGCATTCAGTAAATTCGTCGTGTTTACGCGCGCTAGTTCATTCCGTTGATGCGGAGGTTGCGGTTTTTTTAAACTTTTAATACTTCAAATAGGAAGTATTGCATGGAAACTGGCGCCATCTCTTGACGTATAATGTCAACAACACACTTAATGTAACAATCCGTATGCAATACTTGTGTAAAGTTCAATTTTCGAAGTGTTTAATTGCTTGTGTCACTTTGTAGTACTACCGTTTACATAGTAGACGGATGTGTCAAAACAAACTTTTTTTTTTAATATGCATTCAAAATACGTGTTTCTAATTCGACCTCGTTTTGAACGCAAGACTGTGAAACGTAAAAATGCAATGGCAAGTGTAATTTTTTCCAAACTACGACAATCTTCAGTTGCATACGAACTTTGAGGCTGATGCACACGTTCGTTTCGTTGGCGAATGAAATAAATGTCAAAAACTATTTAGCGAACATATACGAACTCTTTTGTGAAACAAAGAAAGTGTAGAATCTGCTCAACAAATGTGATATTAAAAAAAAAGTGCCTTACCTTGGATTTTCTATACAAATTGTGATTTTAATAGTGCAAAGTAAAATAACAGAACTTAAATTGTGATGAATTATATTTTTAATTAATAAAAAACATTTTTTCGTGAAACTTTTTTGTGAATACAACATTTATGGATATCGAGCGCAAAATTTTTCACAGGTGAGTCGAAAAACTTAAATTTTAATAGGTATAGTTTTTAAATTCATTATATAACTGTTATTGCATAGATATTTCTTAAATTATCAAAGTCTATGAACTTGAAGTTAGTTACATATCAATGCAATGCCAGTGTTCCGTCAAAAGCACGAATATTCATATTCCGAATGACTTTTTATTAAATTCGTTTCACAAATATCTTAAGAAAATGTCTTTTTGGAAACAAAATATAGTTCAAATTAATTTTTATTAAAAAATCATATGACAAATGCATGGGACACATTCGTGATTTTGATTCGCACGCGTATAGTAGGTACAATGGCCTTCACTATGCTATCACTTAGTACCTAGGTACCAGTTAGGTCTTTATTACGTACGTAGCTTATAAAATATCGATAGATTTCGTCGTGCGATTTTTTTTCTTTATCTTTTAGGTGGGTTGGGTTTTTATAATAAAAAATCTAAGTACATTATCCGACAAACCGACTTATTTGTTTTGATCAAATGTATACAGGATTTGATCTAGGTACCTACCTACCTACCTACTTCTATTTCATTCATACACACACTTTATAGTTTGCGGTGTGGCCAGAGAAACTTATTTTTAGAAGAAATTCACTTGCCCTTCGAAGCACGAGAAATCGATTAAAGTACTATTCTTTGTGAAATTCAAGAAAATTGGTGCTCAGAATTTTCGACACTAGTGTGAGAATTGAATCCGAGACCTCCGGTCAACATAAGGCTGAATATCGCTTGAAAACCTAGACATGAAACATATTGTCTGACAGATAGATATGTGGCATAAATTTGAAGGGAATAACTAAACTCCTACGTCCACATTTCTTATAAAAATAACAGTTATTTACGTCATTGAAGAAGTAACATATCTACTTGCCACCTGTTCTGTTCAATATGGACAACTGGCGACAAGTGGACACTGTTACTGTTGTCTCTGGTCACACCGCAAGGTATAAAAGCCGTGAAGATGTGTATTTTGTGTATAAACACCTAATTATGACTGATGTCTTGACTCTATTGAGGATTTTTTTAATTACATTTTTATTCAGGATTTTCGTTTAGGTCTTCTTAAACAATGAGTGAAGCCCTATATTTTCTATTTTTTTTTAAATTTTAGTTTAAGTAGTTTCGGAGATAAGGCAAGGGGCAAGCAAGCAGTGGGTCCGGACCACCCCCGAAATCCGTCACCGATTTTTTTTGAAATTGAGAATTTAAAAAAGTAGGTAATTACTATCAGTTCAGCTGAGCTGATGAGGTCGAGTCAAGCGAGCTAGGATATTGACCTATTGCAGAAAAGATGTAATAAAAGGTAAAGTCGTACTTTGTGTTTTATTTTTTCAAAATAATGGCTTGGTTGGTGGTTGGACCCCCCCCCGACGGAAAATCCTGGCTACCTGCTTGGCAATTGGGGCTCCTCAATTTTCGTATTTTTCTTTAATATTAAACTAAGCATTTTATTTTTTTTTCTAATCTAAAGTATTATGACTCAAGTTTGTTCTAAATACCTCTCGCCCCGCACACTCTACCCCGATGGCGGCTTAAGTTTTTTATGCTTGACTGAAAGTAATGCCACTAAAAAATTATGCTCTGTTTATGTTTTCCATTAAAATAATAATTGATTTTTTTATTTGATAAAATGTCTAATCAACTAATGTGATTTTATAATTAGTAATTTATGAACAAATAGAGACTTCATAAGTTATTCTGGTCATAAAAATACATAAAACAATGTTTTGTTGTTCATTATTGTTGCTACGTTAATTTAATTTGTATTAAATTGTATGAGAACATTAAATTACTCATTTCAATCAAAAATTTTAATGAAGTACAAATGTTGCCAAGTTGCGTGTATACGAAGATTTTAGTTTAGGGTTTCCTGAAACTATAAGGCCCAATTTTTTTCAGTAGGTAAATGTCTAGTACTAGCCCCTGTACCACTGTATTTTTCTGTCGTTTTATTGTCGCATCGGCTTTTACGTTATATGATTATGCTAAAATACAAACATAATAATTATAATTAATGATTGGAAACACCTAATTTGACGTCCTAGATCGCCTTTCCCATTTAAAACATCACAATTAACTATATTCCTAGAGCTCTGTCTCGCGACACAAAACGATACTAACTAAACCTAAGGTAACTTATTACTGCACCTGGTCAGTTTAACTGGTCAAAGAGCAAAAAATTGGCGAAAGGGGGAGCCCGTCTATGGCCCCTCTATAGGCTTAGTACTCTATGTTCATATTACATGATTTTGACCATAGATGTAGTATGCTGACGCTCTACTAGATTGGTAATGTCGAAACCAACGTGAAGAAAAAAAAAGGTACAAATACCGTGATGACGTGATCTTCATTAAATATTCAGTATGCAATTACCAATTATCCTTTGTCCGCATTGACAAATAAAAAGTTGTATCGATCGAGATATAGTGCCTATATTCTGTAACCTAGACTTAGATACTCTAGCTCAGGGGTGGCCGGCACAAATTGGTTGATTCCTCAGATCTGATCCCGCAGGCCAACCCTGAGACTTGCTGCTATGTGTCATGTTTGTCGCGCGATAACTTAAAAGGTAATCAACCAATTTAGATGTTCATTGTGTCGATTGAAAGATTTCACTGAGATTTATATCTGACTAGCGGATCCGGCAGACGATGTCCTGCACAAACGTTGGCTTGCCTGCTATTTACTTTCCTTCATCCGTGAAAAACCACTACCACTACCACTACCCCTACTCCAAAACATTTTTTTGTGATTTTCTTACGTTTCCATTGCGCGAGGAAACATCATGACTGATTGACCGAATGATCTGGAATGATTAAAACCAATCGATTTGACAGTTGAATTTTTGTTTCTGTCATCAACCCGTTCTGATACTGAGTTCTGATATCAAAAAAGTCGTTCCATAGAAAATTAGAAAATGTTTTTTCTTTATAAGTACCTAATTTGTTTTTCGTGCATTTTTCCAATGTTTTAATGATTATTCTGCTATTGGGGATGGAGATAAATACAACAAATCAAAAACCAAAAAAATCGGTCCAGCCGTTCCCAAGTTAATATAAGTGTTCGAACAAACCCGACTTTGTTTTATATTAGACTACTACGTTGTCCTGCCCAAACGTTGGCTTGCTTGCTATTTACTATCCTTCGTCCGTGAAAAACTACCACTAACACTACCCCTACTCCTACCACTACCACTCCCACTACCCCTACCCCTACTCCAACCCCTACCACTACCGCTACCCCTACCACTACTCCAACCACTACCACTACCACTACCACCACTCCAACTCCTACCACTACACCAACCACTACGACTACTTTTAGCGAGATTAAGTACCTAACATTTAAATATTCCTATATACACTATACAGTATTGATAAGTATGATACGGTTACATACGACGACGAATGATTCATTGTTTTTAGGTTTAATTTTTATAAAAGTAAAATTAGTGGCCTACTAAAATCTTCATATATATTTTTTTCTTTTATCACCTTACGTTGTTACGATTCCAGGGTACCCAGCGGAAGACCAAGTCTCCCTCGTTTAGCCGATGCTATTTGTGAGGCTATACCTAACGAGTGGCTAGTTCTGTTGAGGTATATTTAGATGGAAAAGCCTCTAAGTGTGGTTTGTCGGATTATGTACATAAGTTTTTATTAAAAAAAAACCATTAGAACATGGCCGGGATCCGTAATACCAGACGTCTTAACCACTCGGCCACCGACGCACCTTTGAATTTATACAAAATTTCAAGGAAAAATTAATATGAAAAAGTTGCAAATTTATTTTACATTATTATAAAGAAGATCTATTCATTGTTATCACACACACACACACACACACACACACACACACACACACACACACACACACACACACACACACACACACACACACACACACACACACACACACACACACACACACACACACACACACACACACACACACACACACACACACACACACACACACACACACACACACACACACACACACACACACACACACACACACACACACACACACACACACACACACACACACACACACACACACGCACACATACACACACACCCAACCTTCACGGCCTTTATACACTGCGGTGTGGTCAGAAACACCAGTAACAGAGTCCACTTTTTGCCAGTTGTCCATATTGAACAGAACAGGTGACAAGCCTGTTGCTGCACTTAATGAACCTAGATGTGTCAAATATCTATTATTATTAGAAGAAGTGCACACGCCGGCTTTACGTGCCCTCCCTAGGCACGAGGAGTTGGTTAAAAGCACATATTCTTAAAGAAAATTGGTGCTTAGCATTTTTGGCACGAGTGACAATTGAACTCGGGACCACCGTTTATTTTTATTTACGTCGTTATCACAAAATTACTCCAAAAAATAAAATAGTGATTTTAAGTTCAGTAGAGAATGATTGTTCAGTTGTTCATGTGACATCGACCGGTGGTGAGTGGTGCATGCGATGTCCAAATTGTGACTCCTTGCAATATTAAAAAGCGCTTTGGACATTTTGGTCCGGCGATCGATAATGCACTGTTGACTCTCTAGGGTTGTCACTTCAATAACTAATATTATAAATACGTGTGTTTGTTTGTTCTTCTTTCTCAAAATATATCTAAGTACAAATTTACTTCCAAGAAAATTCTAGAGTTCAAGGTCTTCAGTAGTGTAGGCATTCGCACTTTTTCTGAAAAATATAGACAACTAATATTTCGCCCGGCTTCGCAGATTTTTTTTAAATGTGAAGGATTTCTGGGATAAAAAGTTGCCTTTATATTCACACCGGCTTTCTAACGATCCCTGTGCAAAAAACACGTCGATATCCGTTGCTCTGTCTTGACGTATTAAAAGAAATATATACCTGACTAGCGACCGCCCGCGGCTCCGCCCGCGTAGAATCTATTGTGCACAGGTTTGGGATAAGTTCATATATTGTGTAAATCGGTCTTAAATCTCGAAAACAATGAAAGAAATGTAACGACAACACTGGCATAGACAATGGATTCGCTCTCTTTTGGCTCGAAATTCGAACTTGCGATTTTATTTTGCTTACTATACTAAAACTACACATCAAATATCATATTTTCTTAAGTGTTTCGCGATTCCCAAGATCAAGGAATCGAATTACATATAAATTCCTAAGAAGGAGTACGTCGTTTGGTAGAAACGTTTCAAAAAACTTTTGTAGAGCGCTATCCCGCTCTCTCTCTTTTTTATCTCGTTCTGGTTTTTCGATTTTATTATATTACTGACCATTCCATTTTGGTGTGATAACCCTATAATACGAACTAGGACATCATTTGGGGGTTTTACCACGAGCACCCACCGCGACCTTTTTTGTATTAGCCCTTGTCACGAAATGTCGTTTTTTTAGCAATTTGATGACGAAAATTGATATCGTTAAAAAAATATATATACTCTGTAATATTTTCCGCTTCGGCTTCGCTTGTGTAACTTTGATATCAGTGCTCATCCGATCTCATTAACATAGCCATATATTGGCAATACTTATTTTTCTTTCTTCACGGGTTGCCTTACAGGTCCCGAAACCGTGTTATTTGTCCCAGGGTACCCAGCGGAAGACCAAGTATCCCTCGTTTAGACGATGGTCTATGCTCTATCCTAAATATTAAAAAAAACTAGCTTCGCCTGTGGTTTCATCCCGTATTATGGTATTTTGAGTTCATACAAAAATCCCATAGAAAAAAATATTTTTTTGTTGTTCCCGAATTTTTTTTAGGGTTACGCTGTCCGTCCGTGGAGGCCCCCCATATAAGAATCGTGTTTTATTAGGCGTTTTTTGCTCGACACTAGCGCTAATTTGTTCCTGCTCCATGGGGCGTCAAACTTGGGACTCACAATTGGCCGGTTTTTTTTGTGTAGATTTTATGGGGACAGCCAGGATGCTGGGGCCAGGCATGTCTCAGGGCATTCAAATGCATATAAATAATATAAGTGGAACGCTCGTTCTATTCGATGACACCATGAAGGCCTCCACATTTCAAGATTCTGACATAATAATTATGTTACAGCTTTACATATTTCAATACATGCACGACTGTTTGACGTCTATGTCATTCAATAATTATTAATAATTCAAATTATTTCTGTCTATCCTTGACGATTCTACGATTCTACGGCGGGGCGCGTGGTTTGTTGTTTATGGCGAATCCGGTATCATCCCGTCCGCGCTGTGATGGTTTTGATTACTCAGTGATTAATAGGACATAATATCACCTCAGGGTGCAAACACGATATCTACTAAAAGTGGCATTTTGAACGCTTACTTTGAAGTGTCAGGAATCAATTATAGTAGATAGCAAATAATACTACATAAAACTTAAACCGCATAGATTTTTCATAAGTGTTTGGGTCTATTGAAAAAAAATTATACAAAATACCTCTATAAAAAAATTTTTGTGCGTATTAAATTCACAATATTTTGCGCGAAAACTATATACTTTTTTTTAAGAATCAAATAGCTTGAATAATCTATTAAAACTTTAAGAAAAGCTACAAAATAAGTAAAATTTCAAGTGTAGCTGCATGACCACGTAAAATAAAATATGCCAAGCAATGTTCAACCTTATATCGTCTTACATAAGCATCCGACCACCGCAGTGCAAATAGTATTTTTTATCGAGGTTGATCCCTGGCTCTATTATTACTGTGACGTTATAATACTTAACATTGGAAAAGCCATTATACAACAAGAAAAAGTCTATCCCTGAAAGACAATTTATCGAAAAACCAATAGGGAAGATGACAGGGTAAACAAAATATTATTCTATATAGTCCGTCATTTAGATTATCAAAAAATATTGGACACGATTTTTTTCTTTTGTCAATCAAACAAAAAATTACAGAGATAAAGCCCGTCAAAGTATGGGAGTGGGGGCCGGTGACGTAACTTCTGGGTCAAAAGTGTACTCAAATGTGACGTCACGCGGAATTTTAGCGGGCTATATCTTCATAATTTTTTGTTTAATTGACAAAAGAAAAAATACGTGTCCAATATTTTCTGATAATCTAACTGACGGACTAATTAAAATTTTTTAGTCATCATGCCTATTATATATTGTTAAAGGGCCGGAGAGTGACCATGTCCTTTATATCCTGAAAATCCTTGTGCGAAGCCGGTGCGGAAAGCAAGTAATAATAAAAAATGGAAGTTTTTTAAATTAATATACCTATATTCTAGTATATAATAGATAGGTACTAATTTCTAGACATATCTTATATATCATGAAAATCAGTTCTGTAGTTTTTCAGGAATGCAGTAATTTGCCTCTGTTTACGGCTGAAAATTATAATTTTTTTCTTTATTCACGGGTTGCCTTACAGCTCCCAAAACCGTGTTACGGTTCCAGGGTACCGAGCGGAAGACCAAGTCTCCCACGTTTAGCAGATGGGATTTGTGAGGCTATACCTAACGAGTGGCCAGTTCTGTTGAGGTATATTTAGATGGAAAAGCAGATTTAGAGAAGTGTGGTTTGTCGGATTATGTACATAAGTTTTTAATAAAATTATATATTATATCAGAGAAAAATCTTAAGGTGGCTACACATTCGTCCAATCCCCGGCCGGTCGCCGTACGGTCCACCGAAATCGACCACAGACTCGTACAATTCTTATTGCGCGGCCCACCATCCGTTTTCAAATCGTTGTATTTGTGGTTGATTTCGATGACCGGAACGATCTGTCACACACACACACATTCACACGCCTTTGTTGATCTAGATCGTATGATATACATTGCTAATGTGTGGCCTGTCTTCAACCTCGATCATACGGCGGCCGGACAATTTTCTGTGAGATACCGGACCAGTATGTGGGCTCCTTAAGCAACGATTGTTATTGACGCGAAGTTTTAAATTTTCGTATCGACGATGGTGGTCTAGTGCAATGGTTAAGTTTACAGGGCAAAATACACATGGTTCAAATTTCACCCACTGTGGTATTTTTTAAGATTAAAAATAAAATTTCATCAATAGATACCTACCTAAGTATGTACTTAAAAAAAACAATAATATTTTTTTAAAAGTCTACTTAGACTGAGTTAGAATTACATCAAAAGGATAAGAGGAACATGGACAATATTCAATATCTTGACATTCAAAATTTCGAGATTTTTAATATTGTCGATGTTCCTTTTATTCTTTTTATGTGACCCTGAAGAAGCCACCGTAAGTCCTTAAAGACTACCTTACCTTAAAGAGAACTTCATTCTACATCACCCTGACTGAATTCTAGAGTGGCACCAAGCAATTTCTTGAACAAAATTTAGTTTTGAATGTCAAGATATTGAATATTGCCAATGATCCATTTATCCTTTATATGTGACCCTGAAGAAGCCACCGTAAGTCCTTAAAGTCCACCTCACCTCAAAGAGAAGTTCATTCTGCGTCACCCTGACTGAATTCTAGAGTGGCACCAAGCAATTTCTTGAACAAAATTTAATTTTGTATATCGAGATTTTTAATATTGTCGATGTTCCTTTTATTCTTTTTATGTGACCCTGAAGAAGCCACCGTAAGTCCTCAAAGTCTACCTCACCTTAAAGAGAACTTCATTCTGCGTCACCCTGACTGAATTCTAGAGTGGCACCAAGCAATTTCTTGAACAAAATTAAATTTTGGATGTCAAGTTATTGAATATTGCCAATGATCCTTTTTTTCTTTATATGTGACACTGAAGAAACCACCGTAGGTCCTTAAAGTCCACCTCACCTCAAAGAGGACTTCATTCTGCGTCACCCTGACTGAATTTTGGAGTGGCACCAAGCAATTTCTTAAACAAAATTTAATTTTGAATATCGAGATTTTTAATATTGTCAATGTTCCTTTTATTCTTTATATGTGACCCTGAAGAAGCCACCGTAAGTCCTTAAAGTCTACCTCACCTTAAAGAGAACTTCATTCTGCGTCACCCTGACTGAATTCTAGAGTGGCACCAAGCAATTGCTTGAACAAAAATATTTTTTTAATGTCGAGATATTGTATATAGTCGATGTTTTCGTTTTCCTTTATATGTGACCCTGAAGAAGCCACTGTAAATCCTTAACGCCCTCCTCACCTCAAATAGCACTTCATTCTGCGTCACCCTGACTGAATTCTGGAGTGGCACTAAGCAATTTCTTAAACATTTTTTTTTTAATATCGAATTGTGAGATTTTTACACTTTTAATTTTTCTTACTTTTTATATAAACCTACATGTAATATTTATTCTTATATAAATAGTTAAATACCTACAGCTAGGTTAATATGCGAGAAAAAATATAGTCTCTTTAATTTGGTCGGTTTACTTTGGCCGCTAACTTTTGGCCGCTAACTTCACGACGGTGTTAGAATTTATGTTAAATATTGGCATGGAGTCAAGCAATTTAACCAAAGGACTTTGACGGGCCTTGGCCCAGTCCACCATTTTCCTCTAGGTAAAGTTTTATGACCTTCTTAGGTCGATGCCGTCAACTTTATAGTGAATCTAGGTTTAGACCTTTTTATGTTCCTTAATCGTTGCTTAATTACTAACTAATTGCATGGTTGCATTAAATTTTTGGTTGATTTTGTTTTTAAATTTAATTTTTGATATAAAATAATGATCGCTTTTGCTTTTTTATTTACTACGTGGATATTATCGAACAAAATAAAAATAAATTAGTGAAAGAATTTTCAGAATCGGTTCAGCAGTTTCAGAGATTATCCTATACATGAAAACTTAGTTAAAATTAGTGGAGTAGTAAATATATATAACTTGTTATTTCTTTGAGATTTTTCATTAGGTAGTTAAAGTTGTGTAGGTAATTTTTCTTAGTTTATTATCGATGTAATTTTTCATGTTGCTTAGGTACCTACTTAGTTTTTGTAAAAAAAAACTACCAGTGTTTCTCATTTTAAAAAGCTCTAGAATTATCTTTTCATAGAGAAACATGAAATAATTTTTTTTTAACCAATTCAGGATTTACACCGCATCTTTTCTGTTAAATTTATTGGATCACATTTAACATCCAAGTGCATTCTTAACAAAATAGGAACGAAATCATCCGACATAATAACGAAAATAAAGAGAGGAGCAATCATAATGACGTGCTTATTTTAACCGCGAAACAAGCAAAAAGTTCGTATACCATAGAAACAAGATGGCGGCAGTTTTTTTGTCTATGGTCCGCTGGCAGCTAGAACGTTCAGAAACTAGTTTCTTATGCGTTTCATAGACTTAACCTTGTCATTAAGCCCGCCAAGCTAGTCGTGCAAAGTAATTTCTCACATTTTAATTCATTGCAACGTATAAATCTAATATTGTTGTTTGAATTACAACTTTATCCGCGCGGCAATAAAGATTTATATTGATGTTTATGGCTTTTTAGTTAGTAATGTTTTGTAGGTTTTGAGCGCATTTTCGTCACAGCCTATGCATTTGTGTGGGTAGGTAGGTATGCGTGTATAAGGTATGAGTAGATATGCTCAATTTTAATAGAAAGTTTAATTCAACTAGTTGGCAGTTGCCCCGCACCTTTGTTTAGAAATTATGTTATTACTAGCTATTACTCCCGGCTTTGTCCAATTGGAATAGTTAATTTAGACTGAAGTCAGCATTCCGAAAGCTATATCTATATATTATATAATTCTCTCAATACTTAACTTTTTTTATTTCTACAGGGGTTGCCTTATAGCTCCCTCGTTTAGCCGATGGTATTGTGAGGCTATGCCTAACGAGTGGCCAGTTCTAATGAGGTATAATATAACTTAGAATACAGAATTCTCATAAATTCTTCAAACTGACGCTAAAAATAGTACACTAAAATACAACCGTTGTTGTATTTCTTGATAAAAAGACAATTTAAGAGCCATATCCATAATTTGTATGGAAATAAACTATTCCCAATTTCTATGTAATCCACCTGTGTCACTGTAATAATCCTTTATTTTACCACCCATATTTCCTATTCAATAAAACCCATTGAAAAAATAACAGCTATTTCAATTAGATATATTGAATAAGTAACTATATGCTAAATTATTTGGTGGATTATTTACAGAGAAATTGGGAATAGTTTATCCCAGAAAAAATATGGATATAGGAGCCTTAAGCAAAATGAATGAATATTTAAATCCTATTTCTTAATGATAAAAAATAAATGATGACGGGTGCGGAAAACGCGTATAATTTTGGACACATGTCGCTTTATACTATTCAATGTACATGTACGTATTCTGGTTTGTTCTGCATTCTGAACTAAGCAAATCCGTTTAACCGTTACTGTTATTACAATTTAGAAGGATATCTAATAGACTTTTTAATATGTAAATAGTTTTAATGAGTTAGCACTAAAATAATTAAAGAAAATTTATTACAAAAATAATTACTTAGGTACTATTTTATGACTTTTCAAAAAAATCTAATGGGTGTTAATTAAAAATATAAATTTAATACCGTAATAACATAGATATGAATCTCTGTACTTATGCCAGATAATATATATAATATAGCCTATAAAATAACTATCGAGGTACCAGAGCTAGGATAATTTCTATATATTACTTCTCAAGGGCTTTTTTGCCCGTCCGCCAATCTCCCCTAATACTTCATCAAAATTTATGTTTGATACGCCATTTTGAAGATTATTATCCCCTCTAATGACGAAAAATAATTAAGGAAATCAAAATTAAATGTTTCTAATAAAATAAGACTAATTTATGTATTTTGTAAAAGACGCCATCTGTTAGAGAACACTTGATCTAGTATTATTTTATTACTCTTTGACCAAAATTATAAGACGAGAAATTTAAAAATGTGATATGGGAATTCTATGGACACGATTTGTTTCGTCGCGGCAACGTTTAGCAATTTTTCGTATTTATTTATGTTTTTGTGTATTGTGGCTCTACCAGGGTTTTGATGATTCCGCCAAAGTCAAGTATTATAGACGTCACAGTAACAATAGACAATTAATCGGTAGCTAAGATGGAGAATCTTATTTATGTTTATTTTACGTTAAAACGGAGTATCTACCTAACTAACTGATCAATCAGTGGCGTAGCGTGAATTTCTGCCGCCAGGGGCCATGACTAATTTTTACCACATTAAATATACTAAATTATCTATTTACCATAATTAAATAATATGAAATGTCCAAACGTCGCAAAAGAATACATATTTGAGGCGTTTGGTGTGGAAACAATTGTGACAGTGGGGACCTGGAGCACACAGTCATTAGAACCAACGGGCTGGCTCTTACTTCGGTCAAAGAATTAAGCATTGCCATCCATCCAACGAGGCAATGCAGTCAGTCTGTTGGGTACTCTCCCATTCCCATACGATTTACATGAAATTTTATATTGTATTTGTAATTTAGTATTTAAGATAATTTTAATTATAACAGTTTTTAAATACTTATATTATTTTTTATTAAAAAAAAAATAAAAAATATGAATGTAAAAACGAGTAATGAAAATTTTCTCTACCTAAAGAAATTTCATTTAAAAAATAAAGGATTGCCTATTATTTTTAATTGCACATCAGTAAACTTATTACCCATCAATTTATAATTCTTCAATTAAATAAATGATTGAAAGTACGATCCTGTTGGCACATAGAGGTTAGGTTAGGGTTTTTTATAACCGCACATAAACCTACCCTGAGCAGAGCCCGTACGACCTTTCACGTAGGGGTAGTGCAATACGATAATAATATTTTGACTTTGAGGTAAGTATTTTGATGTGCAATCAGTATTTTTGATGGGAAACGACCATTTGTAGGTTTCCGTACCCAAAGGGTAAAAACGGAAACCCTATTACTAAGGCCCCGCTGTCCGTCCGTCTGTCGTGTCTGTCTGTATGTCTGTCACCAGGCTGTATCTCATAAACCGTGACAGACAGACAGGCTGTATCACAGAATATTTAGTTAAATATTCACTTTAAAAATGAATAATTAAATTAAAATAAAACAAATATTTAAGGGGGGCTCCCATACAACAAACGTGATTTTTATGACGTTTTTATAGATTATGGTACGGTACCTTTCGTGCGCGCACTTGGCCGGTTTTTTTATTATACAAAAAGTAGATTTTTTGATTTGCAGTTAAATACTACCAAAAAATAAATACAATACCTATGTGTTTTGTTTGTTTGTTTTTTTTTATTTGTCTTTCTTTTACGTCAAAAGGGATTGACTGCTCTATCACTGGCGTAGCATGAAGAGACGCAGGCGGCACCGGGGCCATGACTAATTTAAAAAAAAAGTTGCTTTTATTGAGATCTGAAATGAATTTGTTCTAAAACTTGGGTGCCAATTCTAGAAATATAATCGGCCACCAATCCCATGAAATCTGCCGCCCGGCTTTGCTACTTTCTATCCCGGGAAAATAAATTATTCCCTGGTAAACTATTTTTTTCATAAACAACTTTTTTACCCACGCGAAGCTGGGGCAGGTCGCTAGTGTAACAAAAATTGAAAACATTCGTTTTGAAACGGAAGACGTGCAACTTCCGTTTACCAAAATCTATGTAAACAACTCGCAGGTAATTAGGTAGCTATTGTTAGCATTCTACTGTCTGAAATAAACCTTCTTATTTTGTGATCCGACTATGGATTTCGCCGACTACCCGACTAACGACTAATTGGCCTCAAAATGACTCTACTATAAAAGTGGATAGTCGGTAGATCCCTATCTACTTCTCCGGCTCTGTATGCAAACTCTAAACTAAAAAGAATTGGCCAAGTGCGAGTCGTACTCTCGTGGAGAGGGTTCCGTTTTCGTTTAGGTTTTCCTGTAAACTATGATTAGGTCCTATATTTCCTATTTTTTAAGTTTAGACTCTGTAATTACGGAGATAAGGGGGATATAATTTAAACTATGCATTTCTTATAAAAACGAGCCCTTTCATTTTATGTCTTATGACTTATGATTATTTTTTTTACTTTTTAATTTATCCCCCAAAATCGAAATTCGGTATTTGCGCTACACGTCCGTTATTGGGTCATCAATATCTTTATTATGCAGGCTGGCGCAACTTAGAACAAAAAATTAGGGCTAGGAAAAATGAGCCAATACTAATGGCGTCGTATCGCCATCTCTTTCACGTCATATACAGATGACAGAGATAGCTAATATTTCTTTACCAATCCACAGTACGATGTTGTTAGGTTGGCAGTACCTTTCAGCCTTAAGTTTGTTTCATTTTATGTACGGCAGTCCCGACTCTTATTAAATACATAGTGATTGCTACTTACTCTATGTATATATGTACCATATTTCAACTGTTTTCGTCCAGTAGATTAGATAGAAAATAAGCTGTGACAGACGGACAGACAAACAGACACAAGAGTGATTCTATAACAGTATCCGTTTTTTCATCGGAGATGTTCGGAAACTTAAAAACGATTCCGATCAGCCATCCATATAATTTAAAGCGTCGATAGAGCAAAGGTTAGAGGTTATATCTGACAATTTTATTATTGACGTTAAGGGGCGGTGGTCAAGGTCATCTTGTATCTGTAAAAAAATATGGCAAATCTCAGTTAATCCTGGAAACGTGAGTTTATTTATACAACATTTCCTCGGCACACAGTTGATAGTTATAATTTTAAATTGGATTGAACCATATTTTCAATATTAGTAGTTCTAAATAGCCATAATTTTCAAAACGCAAAGGCACTGCTCGTATCGAAAACTACGGCTCTTAAGAACCCTAAATAATAAAAATATGGCTTAATCCAATTTCAAATAATAACTATCAATGTGTGGTGAGGAAATGTTGTATATATAAATAAACTCATTTGCTCAGCTCATTTGCCATATTTTTGACAGATACAAAATGACTGAAAGCTACTTATCTAGCCACTTTTGGCCGGGGGGGGGGGGAGGGAGGAGGTAAACGCCAAGTACTAGCCCCTGTACCACTGTATTTTTCTGTCGTTTTATTGTCGCAACGGATTTTACGTTATATGATGATTATGTTAAAATACAAACATAATAATTATAATTAATGATTGGAAACACTAAGTTTGGCGCCCTAGATCGCCTTTCCCGTTTATATTTTCCTAGAGCTCTGTCTCGCGACACAAAACGATACCAACGAAATCTAAGGTAACTTATTACTGCGCACCTGGTCAGTATAGCTGGTCAAAGGGAAAAAAATTGGCGAAAGGGGGAGCCCGTCTATGGCCCCTCCATAGGCTTAGTACTCTATGAAATTGGTATATAAAACTGTCGTGTCGCTGACTGACTGAACGCACAGCCTAAACCACTGAAGATATATGAATATGGAAATTGGCTAGACGTGCACTAGAAAATCAACCCCTAAAAGGAAGAACTGCTAGTAAAAGCTGTGTTTGTTTGTTTGTCCTTATCTTTCACATCAAAACAGAGCAACGGATCGACGGGATTTTTTGCACAGAGATAGTTGGAGGAGAGTTTTAATAAGCTTTTTATCCTGTAAATCCTTAAGGATTTATTATTATGTCATATTTAAAAAAAATCCACAGGCGAAAACGGGCGGAATGCAATAAACATTCTGAATTCTGATAGAAAGAAAATCTTTCTCGTAATTATGCATGGAGTTTTCATTTTATCAACCTCTTTTAAGATAACGCACCTGAATCGTTCAACTTAACCATTCCCCATTGTGACAGTCTAAACACTATATATAAAACGGAAGCGTCAAAGCATGCGTTCAGCGCACATCGTCATATCTACTTGGCTAGTTGCACGTGCGTCACGGTTTTGAGGTGAAGGTTTGACATTTCCGAGCGCGGGGCACTATAATATGAAAGGTCTTGATCTTTACATTGAATTCTCGTGGGTTTGCTAGTATAGTTGGATTATGTGATACTGTGTCGATACTTGCACGACGTTGCAACTGTTTTAAGTAAACGGGTTTAGTTAGATCAAGATTACTTGTATTGTATCTACCTATATGTATTCAGATTTAAATGTTTTCATGAAAACTATATCTACAAATCTACAATATTTCATTTAAAAAGCTTTTGAAAAAAAAAATTATTTTCTTAATTCCCTTAGGGTAGACACTAGTATAGGCAGATACCTACCAAACTGAGACGAAAGGCTCGCCACTATCCTGGCACACCTCATTCACATCCTTTCATTCATTATTTCCTTGGTAGGTCATTATTATTTTCGAGTTATATATTTAAGAAATAGGTACTAAAATAGGAATAAGAATGTCTAAACCTTTTGACTCATTGTTTTTAGGGTTCCGTACCCAAAGGGTGACAACGGAAACCCTATTACCAAGGCTCCGCTGTCCGTCCGTCTGTCACAGAGCTTTTTTATATTGATCATACCTTTCATACATATGCTCGGCGATTGTGTGTACTTTTAATATTTATATCGATCAATACATTTTTTATAAGTTCAATAAAAGTACGTCCTCTGCCAGCATTTCCTTTCACTTCAGCCATATAAATCTTTTAAGTCAATCTTTCAACGTGTCCAAAACAGCGTATATGTTATACATAATAATATTTTGTATTATTACTTTGTGTTTTTGTTATTTAAGGTGCGTTCACATGACCTTCATTTAGTCTTTGTTTGAACAAAAGATGGAAACATTTCGTCACATGCAGATTACAAAACCGTCTATCCGTCACGTACGTATGAAAATGTATCGATAGGTAAGTTTTAAACAATGCGTTATTATCGCCGAATTGTTTGGCGCAACACGACTCCATGCATTCTCTGTTCAAGTCTTAAAGTGTTCTTAGAACACGAAAAGATAACAAAAACTGGATATTGTGCTTGTTCAATATGAGGCTAAGGTTCCGTAGATATTATTATTTGTAGCACAACACATATCGATTCCTCGTCTACGGAGGGCACGTTAAGTCCTAAAAATAACAGATATTTACTGCCAACTAAAAAACGCACGTATCGAAAATGTTGCATCTCTGTCACTCAATATCCGAGCGATAGAAATAAATAGAGAAAGAAAATTTCCGAACAAAATCGGTACAATAAAATAAACAAAACGGACTTCAGCATTTCAAGTATTGTACGAAAAATATTAGAAATAGCAAGTTCTAGTTAATGGATCCTTAAAGTATGTGAAATTATTTTTACTTACTCGATATGTAAAAAAAATAGAACTCCAGTCGCAAAGTCGGTTGAAAGAAATTGAAAATTTCAGGGCTTCATGAAACTAGCTGATATTGACATATTTTTTTTAGAATAGATATTTGTTTTGGAAGTGACAGCTGTAGGTTTCGGACCTTCTATTTAACTTTCAATATAAAGTTTCATCTAATATTATAGCCCACTTATGGGGGGGACTTAAAATAAAGGTCCCATGTCCTTCCCTAGGGTTCAAGCTCACTCCGTATCAAATTTCATCAAAATCGGTTCAGTGGTTTAGCCGTGAAAGCGAAAGACATACAGAGTTACTTTCGCATTTATAAAATTAGTATGGATGAAGCTCGGTTATTTTGAGCACTGCCTTGCGGAACCTAGAAAATTTCCAATGATTTCTTAGTAAAGGACGAATCGACACTTGTTTGGTGTACGATTCAATTTCCTAATTCGAAAACAGTTATTGTTTGGTTGGATTTCGTGGGTTGATGAAGACTAGGGAGACGCCCCGACTCCTCTCTCTTTTATATCTTGACTAGCGGACCCGGCAGACGTTGTCCTGCCCAAACGTTGGCTTGCCTGCTATTTACTTTCCTTCGTCCGTGAAAAACAACTACCACTACCTCTACTTCAACCCCTACCACTACCACTACCCCTACCCCTATTCCAACCCCTACTCCTACCACTACCACTACACCTATCTCTACTCCTACCACTACCACTACTTTTTAGCGAGATTAAGTAACATTTCCTATACAAAAACATTCCGCGAGAATGATCTGGAAGCATTAAAACCAATCGATTTGACAGGATTCTTGGTTGTAGGAAAAATATTTTCTGCCAATTTACTCCCTGCAGTTTTTTTATATATATTTTTTGTTTTTTTTTTTGAAATAATTTTGCAAGTCGCTGCAGGGAGTAAATTGGCAGAAAATATTTTTCTTACAACCAAGAGGTCCCCACAAATGCTGTTCACTCATTTTCTGCCAGCTGGTGGTATTTCTTCTAAATCGGCTCAGCGGCGTACCGACAAGCGCTGGACCCCTACTCGTCTACAAGAATTTATAGAATTTGTAAATGACACCCCAATTAATCCCCTTAGGGGTTGATTATCGAAAAATAATTTTTAGTACACCTCTACAATTCCTAAGACCATTAAATTTATATCTTTACTGGTTTAGGCTGTCAGTGACACTAAGGTTTTATATATATTTAGATGGGTAGGTACTTGGCTGGGATTCGAGTTAAATTTATACTACTCAGCCATCGACGCAGTAAATAAATAAACACAAACGAAATCTATCCAACAGTTAAGTATTCTCTAATTTTAACTTAACAAAGACATGATGAGGAAAAACTACACGCCATCTTTAATTGATAATTATATTAAGTAGTAACAAAGAATTTCCCATGGCCTAGCTAGATTTCAATGCGATGTAAGATTTACAACCATGTATATGACATGTATTGAAGAGTATACAACAAAAGTTCAATTTATGGTTATTTTGTGTGAAAGAGAGCGTTGTGCAAGTAAATATCTTGGTTTGACCATAAAATTTGATTAAAATGATATTTTTTTTCACCTTATATATCCCGTAACCGTGTTACTGTTTTAGGGTACCTAGAGGAAGATCAAGTCTCCCTCGTTTAGCCGATGGTATTTGTGAGGCTATACCTAATGGAAAGCCTCTAAGTGTGGTTTGTCGGATTATAAGTTTTTAATTAAAAAACCTATTAGTACATGGGATCATGGATTTGTTTATTTTCAAAATAACGATAATTCAACTTTTCACGGTTTCATTTAAGAAATAAGTACTTAGTCTATTGCAAATCTTTACTATCCATCCAAAACAATAGCCCAATTTAATTTAATCTCTGCAATAGTACAGTTACCTGAAGGGCCTGCTCAGAGATAGGCCCGATCTTTTAAATTAAACACTCTAAAGGGCCTCTACATGTTGGACCTATGTCCCCATCCAAGCCTTACAAAGGACCGGGCATTGTACCCGTGATCTTAAGAGTTGTAAAGGCTAAAGTATATCTGTCTGTCTGTTACGCTTTCACGGCTAAACCACTGAACCCATTTCAATTAATTCATTTGGAGAAAGTTTGAATCCTAGAAAAGGACATAGGCAATTTTTACATCTTTCGTGGAAATAATAGCTGATGAAAGTTAGCATGAAAGCATTAACCCCACGGACTAAGCCGAGAGAACACCTAACTAAATCAATGTCGAATGGAAATGAGTTTTTCGCCCCGCCCTTAGCGAATATCGGTTTACAACAATAAACTTTTATCTATCCATTTATCATCACGCCTTTATTTCAAGAGGGGTAGGCAGAGACAATCGAATGCCATTTGCTAGGGTCTCACATACCTCTTTTGCTTCTTTAATATTCATCATACCTTTCATACAGGATCGGCGATTGTGTGTACTTTTAAAATTGCCATCGATCACTACATTTTTTATATGTTCAATAAAAGTACACCTAAGCCGTCCTCTGCCAGCATTTCCTTTCACTTCAGCCATATAAACCTTTTTAGTCAATCTTTTATCCTTCATTATTTCAATAAACTTTTAATACTTATGTAGGTAATTCAAATCATAAATATAGGTATGCTATGCTACCCCGGACTTTTTTGTAAATTATTTTATTCTACACAATTCTTTCAGACATGATTCAATAAAGCGCGCTGGCGCTATAGTTTCCTCCAAATTAATTCAGTCTTACATAGTCCATGTTTAACACTCGTAAACCTCCCTCGATCTGTCTAACCACGAAAACCGCAACAAAATACGATCAGTATTTTTTAATTCTATACGAGACAAGCAAATAAACTTGCTTGGTCACCCTACAACTGTTAACTGCGAAACATTTCTGTTTTGTAGATTTACAATTAGTTAACTATTCATACAAAACCTGCAATCTTCTTAGTCGTGGTGCTCTTGACAGAGCAGTCGTGGTCAATCAAGGCGGTCCACAGCGCGATGCACCTTGTATTGACTCGCCATGGTTAACTTTCTTGAAAAGAATAGTGCAGTAGTTTCCCCTTGCCTTCTGCACCAGGCATTTTGATACTATTTAGGTCTTCAGGCTCGCTGTAGCCTCTTCCAACCAGTTGCCTAGCTCCAGTTGCTCGGTCGTTTGTTGTCTAGCCGAGGGCTGTGCCGAGGGTACCAAGCGTGTAGGTGAAGATGACATTTGGGGTCGGATAGATCTTATTCCGTTCTCCCCCTTACTCTCTAAAGCTGTAATAATTATAGTTAGCGAATACAATTAATATTGTTCTAGTGGAATTATATTATGTGCTTCGGATTATATTTAAGAGAATATAATTATATACTATACTGGGAATTTTTCTGGGATAAACTATTCCCAATTTCTCTGTAAATAATCCACCTGTGTCACTATAATTTAACTATAACTATAGTTACTTATTGAATATATCTAAGTGAAATAGCTCTTATTTTTCAATGGGTTTTATTGAATAGGAAATATGGGTGGCTTAAGTTTGCCCCTGCTGTCTCTTTCATAATCTATCACAAAACTCTAAATTGTTTTAAAAGCGCTGTTATACCATACCCTTCAATTATATATGTATATCGAATTTTTTGGTAGCTTATTGAAAATTTAAAATAATAATTATTTTATTATTTTTGCTTAAAAAAATCATAAAATATTTTATTTTGAATTTTCAATAAGCTACAAAAAAGCGATATATATAATTGAAGAATAATGTTATAAGAGCGCTTTAAAAAATTTTGAGTTTTGTGATAGATTATGAAAGAGACAGCAGGGGCAGAATAATCCTTTATTCTACCACCCATATTTCCTATTAAATAAAACCAATTGAAAAAATAACTACTATTTCACTTAGATATATTGAATAAATAACTATATGCTAAATTACAGTGACACAGGTGGAGTATTTACAGAGAAATTTGGAATAGTTATCTCCATACAAATTATGGATATTGACAACTGGCGTCAAGTGGACACTGTTACTGATGGTGTCTCTGGCCGTGAAGATCTGTTTGTCGTAGTAGAATTTTAAATTCTGATGATATGTTTGTGAGGAGCCATTATAAATAATTTGCTATATAAACAGATGTTACGGAAAGCACCTGTCATTTGGTTAACTATTAGAAAATGTCATTTGGGTTCGTTGACTTTAATTTTTTTTATAAAAGGGTATTTAAGTTATATAATTAATAAAACCTTCATGCCTGTACCTCGTAAGGTTAGGCAGTAATAGGCAGTTGTCTATATTAAACAGAACAGGTGGCAAGCTCGTTGCTGCACATAATTTAATCTATGACATAATGGATATTTTAGAAGAAGTGCGGAAGCCGGCTTCACTTGCCCTCCGAAGCACTAGAGCAGTCTAACTAATATTATAAATGAGAACGTAGGTATGTTTGTTTCCTTGTTTTTCGTCTAAACGGAGCAGCATAGATTAAATAATAATTGGCAACGGATTGACCTGATTTTTTGCACAGAAATAGAGAAAAAATATCTTATTCTCTCGTGAAAATAGTTTTTTTTCTAAACGCGCGATAAAAATTGTCTTCCAACGTTTTTTAACTGTCTAAATAATATTTAAGGTTTTTTTTCGAAATTTGACCTCTAAGGGGGTTAATCTATACTAGCCTATCTATAGTAATAATGTTTGTTTGAACGCGCTAATCTCTGGAACGAATTTCTAATTTGAAAAATATTTGATAGCCCAATTCTTGAGAAAGGTTATAGGCTAATATAACATCACGCTACGACCCAAAGGGGCGGAATAGTAACAATAGGGATGTTGACAGTGAAAGAAAATAAATACACAATAATATTTTTTATATAGTCTATAACGTATAATCACTGAAAATAATGTTTATTTGTTTAATAATATATATTTTTAATATCTAAAAATCCATCAAGAGTTGGCCCAAAAAATCACAAATAATATTGATATAAGCTCGCCTATTAGCTGTCTCTGAAAAGGAATCTGGCTACTGGCTTCATACAATACCAGCAACCAACATTGGGACCTTACTAGACAATAATACTTTTAGAATCGCAACTGGCTTACGTCTCGGGGCATCGATATGCATGCCACATAAATGTCCGTGTGGTAGCGACGTCAATGCTCTCGGCCTCCATGGACTTTGCTGCCAAATAAGTGGAGGTCGTTTTTTGCGCCAAACACCAGCTATGCTGGAACCCTGTGGTCTTGTACGTGATGATGGCAAGAGTACGGATGGCATGACGTTGGTGCCTTGGGAGAGGGGGAGGGCCCTAGTATGGGACGCAACTTGTGTTGATACCTTGGCGCCCTCACATCTCTCGAGTACAGCGAGAATACAGAGAGCGAGTACAGTCTTGGAAACGGCGCAAATATTTACAAATTGAAAAAGATAATATATTTGTGCCGTTTGCAGTAGAGACTCTAGGTTCATGGGGGCCGAGTGCCAAAAAATTTTATAAAGATATAACACCAAAAATTGTCGGCGCTACAGGTGACAAGAGGGCTGGCTCTTTCTTCGTCCAGAGAATTAGCATAGGTATACAGCGAGGAAATGCATCCAGCGTTCTTGCCACCATGCCACGCGGGCCAAATATTTTTGATTATTAATATTATTTTAGATTAAAAACTGTATAATTAGTTAATTCTTTGAAATGAAAAAAAAATATCTAAATGAAACGGTAAATGACTTCATTTCTAAGTAAATGTCAAATAAATAACCACAGACTAGTAACCATATTATAATAACCGTCTGTCAATCTGTCATTGACTAAGTTATTTTCTTATTATTTTATCTAATCTGTGACCATAATTTTGTTGGTTTTCTAGATGTGACATGTATATGTGTGTATCATCATATTTTTCGCGGGGATTAAAATTAAAACCATTATTTTTAAATTAAAATACAAATATAAAAATTTTTAATTATTTTATTAGGCATAATAAATTTTACAGCTATAATTTAAAAGTATTTTCAAAAAATTGTCAACATCCCTATTAAAGCGGGTGAACCGCAAAGCACACTAAAAATCACCCAGAAAACCACTACTACAAGCAATAACTTGGTATAAAAATAGGCAGACATATACGTCATAAGTAGGTAGCTACATCTTCTGCCACAATGACGAAATTATGCACACACAATATTTTACATGTCTAGCCAGAATTTTCAGTGACGTAGGCACATCGTACATAACAAAATTAATACTACGAAGAAAACAAATTTTAGAGGTAAATAATTCTGAACTTTAGTAGTTTAATTTAGTTTTATGGTTAGTGTTTGCGCGGTATATTCAACTATATTTGCGTAAGAGTGGAATATTGATTTACAATGCATTTTTAATACTATTTTGGTAATTAATTAATTAAACTGAATTTTTAAGTTTTACAACTTGTATATGTTTATTTGTTGGTTTGGTTTGGACACGTTGAAAGAATGAAGGATGAAAGATGGACTAAAAAAAGGATATGCTGGCAGAGGACGACCTAGGCACAGTAAATATATAAGCTAAAGATTTTATAGAAAATTAGATATATTTACTGTGATGTGACCTAGGTGTAATTTTGTTGAACATAAATAAAAAATATATTGATAGATGGCAATATTAAAAATACAAACAATCGCCGATCATGATGAATAAAGAAGAAGCGAAAGAGGTATCGTAGCAAATTCCATTCTATTGTCTCTGCCTACACCTCTTGGGATAAAAGGCGTGATGATAGGTAGATTTAAAAGGCTGTATTCAGGCAGATCAGAAAATAGGTACTGCACTCACTCTGGGCAGAGCCTGTAAGTCAGGGATTTAGTGTGCAATTCAGTATTTTTGGTGCAAAAAAACGAGGGGATTTACAGTTATAGGATTAAATACTACCCCAAAAGGTACCTACCTAAGGATCGAGAGAACTTTATGCCTTTGGGTAACTGGCGTGAAGATGTGTATGTATATATATACACCCTTATAGTATATCTACAATACACCCCACCGAGATACAGAAGTAATTTTTTTTAATTTCTGTATAATTCTTGGTTTAAACAAGGTAGTGTTTAAATATTTCACTAACTCAGTAAGCGTCGCTAATAAAATTAAACACAAATGAAATAAGAGAGGACGCAAGCAAAAACAAACAGACGTACTTTAAAGTCCGAAAAGTGCAGCGACGCCAGCTTTCTGTGCCCTCAGTAACATAAAAAGTCGATTACAAAAACTTTTTTTACTTGTCTGAGGAAAAAATATAAATAAGAGAGAACACAGACAGATGGATGGAAGGACAATGGGGTTCTAACCGACTTAATTTCCTCCGGGCTTTACATACAAATGACAACTTTTTATTTGAATCTGAAAACTTGCTTTCATTCTATTTTCACGGCTGATTCTTTTCAGGATAGGCAGTGACTTCCGCAAGGTATATAATATATATCACTATGAGAAGGATGAATATGAAAAACCTCAAAATATCCGTTTTTGAGGGTGCTGATCACGAATTTCGTAAACCGATTTCTGCGGATTCACCCACGGAAACGTATAAACGGTTTTTTAAATTATAATCTGTCTGTCCCAATATTTGTCCAGAAGGCATTCGATTGCCTCTGCCTACCCCTCTTGGGATAAAAGGCGTGATGATAGATAGATTCTGGACAAATATTGGGACAGACAGATTATAATTTAAAAAACCGTTTATACGTTTCCGTGGGTGAATCCGCAGAAATCGGTTTACGAAATTCGTGATCAGCACCCTCAAAAACGGATATTTTGAGGTTTTTCATATTCATCCTTCTCATGGATATATTCTCATAGTGATATCTTGACATACCTCTTTCGCTTCATATATATTCAACACACCTTTCATACATGCTCGGCAATTGTGTGTACCTTTAATATTTCCATCGATCAACACATTTTTTATATGTTCAATAAAAGTACACCTAAGTCGTCCTCTGCCAGCATTTCCGTTCACTTCAGCCATATAAACCTTTTTAGTTAACCTTTCATCCTTCATTCTTTCAACCTGTCCAAACCAGCGTAAATTTATTCATTTTAATCACAATATCATCTTTCACTCCATTCTTCTCTAATGACATATACCTAGTTCTAAATATACCTACATACAGACAGACAGACAGACAGTCTCTAAAGTTGTGACATTTTGATGTCACATACGAAGTTTTAGTCAAGTAGGTAGAACAATTACACGAACGAGTACCTACGCTGGCTAACTGCACTAAATAGTTGCCTACAAGATTATATGGAACAGAAAAACTATAGACTTTATAATGTTGTTCAAAGACTGTTTAGTTATAATTTGTTTGTCTTAAATATTATGAATAATATCCTTACAAATTTTTGTATGTTTGTTTAACCTTCTTTCATGTCAATACATAACAACGGATCGACTTAACAATTTGCAAATTTATTAATTTATTGAAATATGAAATTGAAAAGTCTTTCTAAAATTAAAATAAAAGCAGTGGAAATGCGGTCTTTACGTAGAATGTGTGATATAAAGCGTATTGAACGTATCCAGAACAATGTCTTTAAAGAAGAATGAGTGAAAGAATGATGTTGTGACTAAAATGAAGAAAACTAGTTTACGCTTGTTTGGACACGTTGAAATAATGAAGGATGAAAGATTGACTAAAAAGGTTTATATGGCTGAAGTGAAAGGAAATACTGGCAGAGGATGACCTAGGTGTACTTTTATTGAACATATAAAAGGTATGATGAATATAAAAGAAGCGAAAGAGGTATGTCAGGATCGTAGCAAATGGCATTCGATTGTCTTTGCCTACCCCTCTTGGGATAAAAGACGTGATGATAGATATGTGTGTTTGTATTTGTTGACTTTTTAGAAATTTGAGTTCTACTGAATGAATGAAACTTTTAGGAATCTTGATACATATTATCTACATGTAGGTAAAAGGATTCCGAAGACCTGTATTAATAGAATCCCGTCAGCAGTTATATGAAGCCGGAGCGGAAAGCTAGTAGAAAAATGCTCTTATCTGTGGCCATACCGTAAGCAAATGAAAGTCAATACGATATAAGAGTTTATCTACTATTATAACGTAAAATCTCTATTACAAAATCGAATTATACTTCATAATGATATGTTTTACATACACGCGTCTCTAATATGTCAAACTTCGATACTATAATATATTATAGTACCGAAGTTTTTATACAAAAACGATATCGTAATGTTTTGTTTTTTTTTAAATGCAGAAAAAGCAAAGGATATGTGTTATGCAGCCACATTAAACTCTATGAAAATATCGACTCTCCCATGTAGGAGTCACTTGACAGTTAACGCGCATGCGTAGTAGGTAGTTAACCGCGTTTACCGCCAATTTGTCGATTAAGAAAAATATCTTGGTTCAATTTGTTTTGTACTATTGCATGGGATTAGATAAAGTAGTGTATGAACGGGCACATAACTTGGAATTAAAACACTCGTGGATGCTATTAAAATTCCACTTGTGATTTAATTACCCCTATTATGATCCCGTATCATAAAATACTATTAGAGGAATCAATTTGGCCGTGTGTACGATTCAAATTCAGTTAAACCATTGAAAGTTAAATTGATTTCTAACGAACAATATGATAATTTAATCTACGTGATTGTCACGTGACTCGTATATGTGTCGTATGTCGGACTCAATCCAATAGCTATTACCAATAATAATTGGTATACCAAAAAAATTCATTCGAACAAAGAAATATGTGGAGTGGATTTTTTTAATTAAAAATTGACAAATACTTTGATGATTTAAAGACGTTTTGAACTTATAGTTCTGGGTAGGTGCTTTAAATTTAGGGACAAACGTATAATGTGAGAAACACGTTTTGTCATAAGCGATGATGTGTTTAAATTCCCTAAGGTCAAGTAATGTAATGATGATGATGAAGGATTTACGCGGATAATATGCGGCAAAAAACAATACTTCGAGCTTCACAAATAAGCTTCGGTTTTGTCGTCTCTTTCGCACAACGTCACATGTGTACGAATGACAGAGACGGTGGTATACATAGCGAAGTATATATATAGAGTCCGATGGGTATTATTTTTCGCCGCGTACTAAATATTGTTTTTCCCACTATTTTCCCAAATATTCGTAAAATTATCATTATCATAACTAGTTCTACCATGAGCGTACGTAGGGGGAGAGGCAGGTAAGGGCAGCTGCTCCCTGGATTGAAACTGGCCCCCTGAAACTTTGAGTCTGTTTTCAATTATCAAAAATTATATATATATCAATAGTGATATGAACATTTAATTATTGTCTTATATTATACCATTTTCCTACCTATATTTGTATGTATTTATTAATATTTTATGATTTATACATACATCCATGTCTGAATTTCGTAAATAGACGACTGTTTCTTTATATTCAACAAACAACAACACACCTTTATACCTTGGGGTGTTATCCGAGACCAATAACAGTGTCCACTTTTATCTACAGGTGGCAAGCCTGTTGCAACACTTAATGGGCCTAGATTTGTCACTGCTTTAACAGACGGAAATACCTATTATTTTTAGAAGAAGAGCGGATTTTTATAGCAAATTGGTGCTTACCATTTTTTTTGGAACGAGTAGGTATTGAACCCGGCACCTCCTGATTTCAAAACAACGCTCAACCTATGCAATCGACTCCTATTTATTCCTTATATTCCTAAAGTGTTTTATATTATGTGATTTTTATTAGTGTGATTTTTGTAGAATTGTTTTGATGAAGTCATGTCATTTCTGTGCAGTTGTCTATATTGTTGTATATTATTTCTGTAATAAATATTAGTGTTTATATTTGCGCTCTCCAATTGATTATTCCTCTTATTAAAAATATATTCAATATGATGACTCCATCCAATTCTCTGTCCAAGTGACATTTTTCGAGAATCGTTGCCAGTGAAAAGCGGGTGCTATTCATGGAAAAATACAAAACGACTGCTGAGCGGGGAAATGGCTACGAAAAAATAAAAAATATACCAAAATCTCTACCAAATGCTGGACTAGTCTATCGTTTTATGTTAGCACTTGTTCTTTTTGTTGTGAAAAGCGTGAAAACTGATAGCTGGTTTTGATTCTCTTTATTTTTATTACATACTAACTTTTCGCTCTGACTTCGCACGTGAAAACATTTACCTGTTGAATAAATCTCTCTTAGGAAACGATGTCATTAGAGAAGAATGCGGAGTGAAAAATGGATGTTGTAACAAAAATTAAGAAAAGTAGTTTACGCTGGTTTGGACACGTTGAAAGAATGAAGGATTAAAGATTGACTAAAAAGGTTTATATGGCTGAAGTGAAAGGCAGAAGTGGCAGAGGACGCCCTAGGTGTACCTAAGTAGGTACACACAATCGCCGAGCATGTGTGAAAGTTATAATGAAAAGAAGCGAAAGAGGTAGGTATGTCAGGAGTGTAACAAATGACATTCGATTGTCTCTGCCTAACCCTCTTGGGATCAGAATCGTGATTATAGATAATTTGTAAAAGTGTATTTGTTTGACCTTTCTTGATGTCAAAACGGAGCAACTGATCGACGTGATATTTTCACAGATATAGCTGAAAGATCGTAGAGTGATATATGCCACCTTTTATCCCGGGAAAATATCGCCTTACCCCGGGAAAATGCTAGTATTACATATGGAGTTAAAACTTCGCCGCCCATAATATGTGTAACCTAGATTTTTAGTGCGTACGTAACGAGTTAGGTACCAAATCGTTTGATGCCCTACATTTGGCATGGCCTTGTTGTATGTCAGCTCCGCTCACACAATACATACCTACGCAGCCTTGCGTTTATATTTTGTACCTAGATAAACATTTTGTGCCTAAAATATCTAGAATATTCTGTGAGCGAAATTGTGTTTGTCTCTTTTTTATTTGTTGGTTCGTATTCTATAGACTCGAAACTACTAGACCGATTTTGTTACTGTTGGTACCATTGGATGGAGTTGTTCACGGGGAAGGTTATAGCTATATAACATCACGCTACGACTCATAGGAGTTGAGCAGTAACGCGGGTGCAACCGCAAGGCATAGCTAGTATAATAAAAGTGTAAACCATTGATTTTTATTAACACGTTGTTGGTTGGTTTAAGATACAGGATAGATAGAAAACCTCACTTGTAAAAAACTGCTATTGCAAATAGTTATAGGCTTTGTTTTATTAAAAAAAACGGGCCAAGTGCAAATGAGACTCGAAACCAAGTTTTACGCCCCTGTATGGCACAGGAACAACTTACTCTGTTTTAATTTAGAGTATGTATTATAGTTATACTAGTTGTTAGACGTGTGTGTGTGTATAACCATTATTAAAATCGAGCAAAAACGCTGAATAAAACAGGTTTCTTGTATAGGGACCCCCTTTAATTTTTAACTTTATTTTATTTTTATTATTTGTTGTTATAGTAGCCATAGTAATACACACTTTCTAAAAATTTCAAGTGTCTACCTATAACGGTTCAAAAGATACAGTCCGTGACAGATGGACGGACAGCGAAGGCTGTAATAGGGTTTCTGTTGTCACCCTTTGGGTACGGAATCCTAAAAATATTCAGTTTCTTCACGGGTTGTCTTACAGCTCCCGAAACCGTGTTACGGTTCCAGGATACCCAACGGAAGATGTAGTCTCCCTCGTTTAGCCGATGGTATTTGTGAGGCTATACCTAACGAGTGGCCAGTTCTGTTGAGGTATATTTAGATGGAAAAGCCTCTAAGTGTGGTATATGGCCGGGAGATCCGGGATCGAATCCGGGGTCTGCCTAGTTAATACCAGACGTCTTAACCACTCGGCCACCGGCCAATTCTGTTGAGGTATATTTAGATGGAAAAGCCACTAAGTGCAGTGGTTTGTCGTATTATGTAGGTACATATCCGAGGCGGAAAGTTATTATTTGAAAAAATTTCAGTTTTCATCAAGTATATTATGATGTCACTGAAATCTTAGCTTGGCTAAAGGTTAAGTACACAAAGATAGGTCTATCATAACAATTGTTATATTTAATAACTTTAGAATAGGCTATATAAACAAGATCGGTCTATGGGATCATAGTTAAAAACACTACCTTTTGTGAGCTAAGTGCATAATAGTCATTTGAGTCTTAAGTACCAAATGTTATGAATTCATGAATGGGGTCTACCTTTGATTCATTCAATAATTTACATTTCCTCTTTTTTATCTAGCTAGGTCATAACGAAAATTGTTATACGTTTTATTACGCCTTTTATCCTAAGAGGGGTAGGCAGAGACAATCGAATGCCACTTGCTCTTTCGCTTCTTTTATATTCATGACACCTTTCATACATGATCGGCGATTGTGTGTACTTTTAATATTGCGTTTGATCAATTTTGTATATGTTTAATAAAAGTACACCTAGGTCGTCCTTTCACTTCTGCCATTATAAACCTGTTTTGTTAATCTTTCAACGGCATGTCGCACTTGTGCTGAAAAAGGGCCCCCTCAGAAGCAATCGAAAAAACATATCAAATGTTAAAAATAACTTGCATCTATTCTGTTGAAGAAATGACAGATTAGGTCCATTAAGTGCAGCAACAGGCTCGCCAGGCAAATTGCAAAAAGTGGACATTGTTACTGGTGTGGTAGCCAAACCGCAAAGTATAAAGGCAGTGAAGATGTGTTTTTCTTAATAAAGCAGTCCAATATCGAAGTAGGTCACATTATTAATTATTAAAAAAAAATCGTCAATTAGAAATTTTTTTGGCTGCGTTCTATAATTTTTGGGTAAACACTCAGCAATCTTTAAAATTTGTAAGGGAAACTACAGAACCGATTCTAGAAACTCTTTCTCGAATAGAAAGATACAATATCCCTGCGTGACATAGGCTATATTTTATTTTGCGCGAAAATTTTCCCGGCGAAGCCGGGTTAGGAAAGCTAGTCTCCAATAACACAACGTTTTTTCTTCAATTTGCTCTGCATTCTAGTGTTGGACATTCTCGGACCGGGCATTCCTTGGGTGGCCATTGGTCTTCGAGTCAAAACGAAAAATGTTGCGCTCCTAAGTATGCTGACCACACAATAGTGTTACCATTTAAGGGCTCAGGGGATAACACTTCGTTGTTCTGTCGTAATTATCTACTATATTCTGCCTAATTAACTTCAGAGGTACCACTACATATTAAAAAACCGGCCAAGTGCGAGTCGGACTCGCGCACGAAGGGTTCCGTACCATTATCTATAAAAAAACGGCAAAAAATTTCGCGTCTGTTGTATGGGAGCCCCCTTAAATATTTATTTTATTCTATTTTTTAGTTGTTCTAGCGGCAACAGAAATACATCATCTGTGAAAATTTCAACTGTCTAACTATCACGGTTCATGAGATACAGCCTGGTGACAGACGGACAGACGGACAGACAGACGGACGGGCAGCTGAGTCTTAGTAATAGGGTTTCCGTTTTTACCCTTTGGGGACGGAACCCCAGCCGCGACTGTCTGTGCCCTTTTCACGCAAAAACTACTGAACGGATTTTATTGCGATCTTCACTATTAGATAGGTTAATTCACCGATCATGTTTAGGAGCTGAGCGTTAATAGTATAAGCCTTAGTGATTTTTCATATCGTATGCTGTCTAATCCGTCAGGTATATAACAAAATGATGTATGAAAGAATTGTGTAGATTAAAGTTATCTACAAAAAAGTCAACAGTAGTATATATCTATCTCTAATAAATAAGTAGTTTTACGCATATTTACGTAGGTATTCAAATTGTTGTTAACCCATATTGTACCTACCCATGTCAAAAGGTGGTGTAAGCAACATAAGTATATTTTATTAAAAACTACCTTTCCATCCCCAGCTATTAACTTAGATCCCTTATTATGGTTTCGAGTTCACTAAGGTACGTCGCTGGCCGAGTGGTTAAGGGTCCGTGGCTCTCACTCATCTTGTATCTGTCAAAAATATGGCAAATCTCAGTTAATCCTGGAAAGGTGAGTTTATTTAAACAACATTTTCTTAGCACACAGTTGATAGTTATTATTTTAAATTGGATTGAGCCATATTTTCAATAATTTCCAAAACGCAAATGCAATGATCGTTTTGGAAAATATGGCTATTTAGAACCCTAAATCATAAAAATATGGCTCAATCCAATTTAAAATAATAACTATCAACAATAATAATACACAATACTAATAATATAACGTAACAAACCACACTTAGAGGCTTTTCCATCTAAATATACCTCAACAGAACTGGCGACTCGTTAGGTATAGCCTCACAAATACCATCGGCTAAACGAGGGAGACTTGGTTTTTCGCTGGGTACCCGGGAATCGTAACACGGTTTCGGGAGCTGTAAGGCAACTCGTGAAAAAAATGGTCATACAAAAATCCCATAATTTTTTTTTTAATTTTTCTATTACGAACATTACAAGTTTAGCCAAATCGGTCGAGCCGTTTTAAAGTTACGCAATTGTATTCTTATTTCGTTGTTAGTTATACTTGTATCTACCTGGGTGGTTTGAAATTGTTTTGTTAACTGATATAGCATATCGAATATATTTGTCATTTACTAAACAAGATAACGTATTCAATACTGGGAAGTGTTTTTAATCTAATTAAATTGCAGACAAATTTTGAAACAATTAGTCACCGTTGCTTTAGGGAAGTACCTCTACTTATGCCATACTAGCTGTGCCTTGGGGTTGCACCCGCGTTAATTCTATTCGCCTCTTTGGGTCGTAACGTGAGTTATAAAGCCAACCTTCCACAAGAATTTGGCTATCAAATGCAAAAATATTCCGTACATCCGATGAAAAAACGGAACTCCCTATAGCATCACTCTTGTGTCTGCCTGTCCGCCTGTCACAGCTTATTTTCTCCGAATCTACTGGACGAAAAAAGGTGAAAGTTGGTTCATATATAGAGTTTGATGACTCAATTACGGTCGTATAGCGTCAATAATGGACTTAATTTTGGAAGAAAAATTAAAAAGAGCTCGTTATATAAAATTCAAATATATTTTTTTTAAATAAACTAGCGGACCCGGCTGACTGTGTCCTGCCCAAACGTTGTCTTGCCTACCCCTACCATTACCACTACCACTAACTTTGGATATTGTTCATACAAAAATAATAAAATCGCGATTAAAAAATGGGGGGTGGGGTAGGAGGGTGAACGACATATTCTCAGACCTACCGAATATACCTACACAAAAAAATCATACAAATCGGTCAAGCCGTTTCGGAGGAGTTTGTTTACAAACACTGTGACACGATAATTTTTTATATATAGTGTAGGTACAAGTGTACAGGAAAACTTGAACGAAAATCCAGTCTTAAAGTATTCACGGAAATCTCATCAATTTTGCAAAAAAATTTTCAACTCGACCATGCAGTTCCCTGGTTATTTGAGGATATAATTCTGTCACTAACCTAACCTACTCGTAAGTAGTGGTCAACCAATGATGTCAACGTTTTTTTCGCTGTCTAGACAAAAATCCATAAACTTCGATGCATAATGCATTATTTTTTCATTCGATTGACGGTCAACGACAATTTCCCAAGTTTTGATGTAACGGGAACATTTATGTTTTTTATAGATAACACTGCCATCCACTTGCTGAAAAGTCACTATGGGAGTCAATGAATGGAGGTGCACAAAATCTCTGTGCAAAAAATCACGTAGATCCATATCCGGTGCTCCGTTTTGACACGAAGGACAAAAAACTAACTTTCGTATTTATTATATTGGTAGGTACTTCCAAACTACATACTACATTTTATGCCTAAAAATAAAAAAATACCGCTGTGTATGGGATTTGAACCACGTGCATCCTGCGCTGTAAACCCATAAGTTCAACCGCTAGACCACCGTCCGAAAATTGACAACTTCGTGTCAATAGCAACCGTTGCTTAGGCATTTCTCTGATAATATATAATTTTCAGCCGTAAACAGAGGCAAATTACTGAATGTTGAGAAATAATATGCTTAAAAAAATCGTCAAAATCGTTGATTTATAGTCAGTTTTTTCAAAGAGAAAAAAATGGGAATGGGAAGAATTATCTGTCGAATAAAAAATAAATCATGAAAATCGGTTCACAACAGGCGGAGTAATTGATTGAATTGAATTGATATACATACATAAAAAATAATAGAAAACCGTCCGAATTGAGAGCCTTCTCCTTCTTTTTTTGTAAGTCGGTTAAAAATATGGTAAAAAATATCCATATCTCCGAAGTTTGCAAAAAACATCTTAGGGCAAAAATTCAGAAATGAAATCTTATGTCAGAGATCACATTTAAAAAATTCCACAGGCTAAGCCGGACCGGAAAATTAGTCCCACGATATTATAAACGCGAAAGTTTGTATGGATGTATGTATGTTTGTTACTCAATCACGCCAGAACGGCTAAACGGATCTGGATGAAATTTGGCACAGAAATAGATTATAGTGTAACGAATAGGTACTTAAATCGCACAAATAAATACCTAAACACATCAAGGTCGATAGACGTCTCTAGAAACATCCAGAGAGAATCAAGTACAAACGAAAATGGACCGTATGTGCCTAGCCATAGGTACCAAAATCGGGCGCGGTCGGTGTGTAGGTATTTGGCACCGAGCCGCATCGAGACGCATCTACAACTCTGTACAACAATCTCGGCGTTTCTCGAATGTTCGGAGGGCAATATAAACAGAGGATCGTCGCCGGGAGAACACAGTGCGAATAAGAGCGATCAAAGCGAACACAGTGCGAATAAGAGCGATCAAAGCGAACACAGTGCGAATCAGAGCGATCAAAGCGAAACAGTGAAGTGGAATTTAGTGCGACTAAGTGTTATTTTAGTGTTTTCATTTATGTAACTGTATTTTTGTGGTGTTGAAGTAAAGTTTGTTTATTTAATCGGTATTTTAAATCTATTTCGAACCCGAGCTCGTAACAAATTGGTGTCAGGAGTGTGGGATTCAAAAATGCCGATTACACCACGTGACTCGTCGTCATCACGGCGACCCAAAACACGACAAACTACTGCTGGACATCACGGCGAGGAGGTCGACGAGGCTGCTGCTGCTGGAGCCGCTGCTGCTGCTGCTGGGACTGCTGCTGTTGGTGCTGGAGTTGATACGGGTGCTGCGGGTTCTGCGGGTGCTCCCCAGGCATTCGATATGGGGATGCTGGTTCGGCTGATGGAGGAGCAGGCCCGACGTCAGGAGGAGCAGGCCCGACGACAGGAGGAGCAGACTCGGCAGCTATTGGAGGAGCAGGCCCGACGTCAGGAGGAGCAGGCCAGACGACAAGAGGAGGAGGCCAGACTTCGGGAGGAGCAGACTTGCCGGCTGTTGAAGGAGCAGTCTGCTAGCCTTAAGGAGCTGCTTTCAGAATCACTGGGAAAGGTGACTATGGAGGTGAAGCAGCTACAGAGGGTTACAGACATGCACGAGGAGAGAATCGAAGACCTCGACATCCGTTACGAAGACCTCCAACAGCATTGCAAGGAAATACAGACTAGGATGAGCAGAGAACTGGATGCAAGACTTAACGACCGCTATGGAGAGTTGGACAGCCGATGCGAGGGGCTCCAGAATGAAGTAAGGAAACTGAAGCTGACCGCTCCTGTTTCTGGAGGCGCCGTCGTCTCTGGCCCCCGAGTCAAGGTGCCGCCGTACGACGGGACTACGTCCTGGACAGCGTACAAATTGCAGTTCCAAACGGTCGCCTCTGCCAACGGCTGGACAGACGAGCAATCTCTGACCGCCTTGACAGTGGCTTTAAGAGGCCGCGCACTGTCTGTTTTGGAAGCCTCTCCAGACAGCTGCACCACGTACGGGAACCTGATCGAGGCAATGGACTCCAGGTACGGCGACAAACACCTGGAGCACGTCTACCGAGCGCAGCTGAGGGACAGGACGCAACATGCTGGTGAGAATCTGCAACAATGGGCTCTGGAGATCGAGAAGATCGTGAGGAAGGCGTACCCATCTGCCGGACAAGAGTTCATTGCTGCGAACCTCGTTCAAGCATTCATCGACGGCATCCGCAGCATGGAGGTCAGAGCTGCAGTTCGACTGGGCCACCACACCGCCCTGAAAGATGCACTCGCCCATGCTCTAGAGGTGGAAGCCGTGAGACAGGAGCCTCGTTCTCAGCGATTGCGACAAGTGGCGGAGGAGGCTACTCCAACAACGACACCTGTAGCAGAGAGGCGTAGCTACTTACCCCGCTGCTTCTACTGCCACAAGCTGGGGCACCTTAAAGCAAGCTGCCCGGCGCTTAAACGACAAGGCACGGATCAACGAGTGCCGAAACGGGACGTCGAAGCTGATGTCCGTGCCGTAGCTACGGAGCTTCCGGGAAACGAGTAACAGCCAGAGCCGCGGGGCGGGTACTGGCTGATCGTGACACAGCCCCAAAAGTTACCATCCGACAAGTTTTTGACGGGAACAGTCTGGTGATCGCCGGCGAGGTCAACGGGACGCCATGTGAGATGACGATCGACACAGGAGCAACGCGCACGGTTGTGAGACCTCAGTTGTTGGGACGATCTACGAGCAGAACCAGACGTTCATCTTCCTGTCTGAAACTCTTCACGGCAACGGGTCAGCCTATACCCGCATACGACGAGCTGCCGGTGACACTCAAGGTGGGTGACGGGGAGTACCCACACACCGTCATCGTGGCCGACATTATAGACGACTGCATTCTCGGACTCGACTTTATGAAGCGGTTCCAGTTTGGCATCGATTTGCGCAACGGTGTACTGCAGTGCGGCCAGGAACAGGTATTTTTGAAAGGTGGTTATGCTGGCTATGTGCGCTGTGCCAAGGGCGTCAAACTGAACCCATATTCGGAGACGCTTGTCGATGTGGAGTTACCAACTAATGGGGACCCCTCCAATACGAGGTGCTCTATCATCGACCACCTGGAACGTTCTAAACATAAAGGCTGGTTACTCACTCCAACTTTAGTAAACAGCCAGAGTGGACGAGCTGTAGTAAGGGTGACCAACTTCAATGACGCTCCTGTCACTCTTAATAAGGATCAAGTCGTGGCGAAGTGCGACGAGGCGAATTGGATGCGGAGCTGCACCCAGGGTAAGCTGTCGGCGGTGAAAAATAACAGTGCAAACCCCTTGGAACTCGTCGACATTTCGAAGAAGGACTTGTCAATCTCCGAGTACAAACGAGCGAAGGAGATGCTCACTCGTTACATTGACATCTTTAGTGACAGAGATGGGCATCTCGGCAGGACGTCATTGGTGAAACACACCATCAACACAGGCAACGAGTTACCTATACGTCAACGTGCTCGACGAATCCCAGTTGGAAGAGAAGCCGAAGTACAGTGCATGCTGGAAGACATGAAGAAGGCTAATGTCATCGAACCTTCTTTGAGCCCATGGTGTTCTCCGGTTGTGCTAGTTAAGAAGAAGGATGGCAGCACTCGCTTCTGTGTGGATTATCGTCGACTGAACGACGTAACCAGAAAGGACAGCTACCCTCTACCCCGGATTGACGACACCTTGGACAAGTTGAGTGGGAACCAGTGGTTCTCAACACTGGATTTGAAGAGTGGATACTGGCAAGTGGAGATCGATCCCAAGGACAAGGAAAAGACTGCTTTCTCGACCGGAAATGGACTGTGGCAGTTCAACGTCATGCCTTTCGGGTTATGCAATGCTCCCGCTACGTTCGAAAGGCTGATGGAAGTTGTGCTTGCGGATCTCGTTGGAAAAGCTTGCCTAGTCTACCTGGATGACGTCATCATCATGGGACGCGACTTCAACGAGCACCTGGGGAATTTAGAAAGAGTGTTTGCCAAGTTGAAGCTTGCGAACCTGAAATTGCATGCCAAGAAGTGTAGCTTCTTCAAGAAACGTGTAAATTACCTCGGGCATGTAATTACAAAGGATGGCGTAGAAACCGACCCTGTAAAGACAGTAGCTGTACGAGAATGGCCCACCCCACGGAACAAAACAGATGTTCGGGCGTTTCTTGGTCTGTGCTCATACTACCGCCGCTTCGTATACGACTTCGCGGGAGTAGCCAAGCCCCTACATCGACTGACGGAGGACAAGCGTTCGTTTCAGTGGACTGAGGACTGTGAGAAGTCGTTCCAGGAACTGAAACAACGACTGTGTGAAACACCTGTATTGGGCTACCCGGACCAAGTCGGCGAGTTTGTGGTGGACACAGACGCAAGCAACATCGCCATTGGAGGTGTGCTGTCACAACGGAAGGGGGACAAGGAAGTTGTGATAGCGTATTTCAGCAAGGCTCTGTCGAAACCAGAAAGGAACTACTGTGTAACCAGACGCGAACTTCTGGCCGTAGTGAAGACGTTACGACACTTCAACAAGTATCTCATCGGAAGGAAGTTCAAGCTACGGACAGACCATGCGGCGTTGAAATGGTTACTTCAATTCAAGGATCCTGAAGGACAAGTCGCTCGATGGATCGAGCAGTTACAAGAATTCGATTTCACGATCGAACATCGACGAGGACGGATGCATGGCAACGCTGACGCACTGTCACGCAGGCCGTGCCCTGAAGATTGTAAACACTGCTCGAGGCGTGAAATCAGTGATTCTGTCATCAAAGTGATTACGACTAACAACCTTAGTGACGAATGGGCGAACGAAAGGACGAGAGACGAGCAACTCAAGGATAACAACTTGGCGCCGATAATGGAATGGAAGACGCAGAATGTTCCAAGGCCCGGCTGGAATATTGTATCAGCAATGAGTTCCACCACGAAAAGCTACTGGGCTCAGTGGGAAAGTCTAGTGCTGCACAACGGGTTGCTGTACCGCAAGTGGGAGTCGCCAAGTGGACAGGAGACATTGATGCAGCTGGTCGTGCCTAGGTCAAAGGTGCGCACAGTGCTTGAGTCCGTGCACGATGGATCCTCGGGAGGACATCTGGGCATGAATCGAACCCTGGCGAAAATCAGGAAACGATTTTATTGGGTTCATTGCCGGCAAGATGTCGAGGATTGGTGTCGCAAGTGCACAGTATGTGCGGCCGTGAAGGGACCTACGACACGTACGAGAGGACGTATGCAGCTGTACAATGTTGGCGCCCCATGGGAACGAATTGCGGTGGACGTTGCTGGACCGTTCCCGGTCACTGAAGACGGGAACAAGTACTTCATGGTCGTGATGGACTACTTCACGAAGTGGCCGGAGGTCTTCGCAATTCCCAACCAGGAAGCGACAACAGTGGCGACTAAGTTGGTCAACGAAGTATTCTGCAGGTTCGGGCTACCATTGGAGATACATTCTGATCAAGGGCGTAACTTTGAGTCGCAGTTGTTCCAGGAAGTATGCCGTCTCCTGGGAATAAATAAAACGAGGACTACGGCGTATCACCCACAGTCCGACGGAATGGTTGAAAGGTTCAACCGCACTTTGGAGACTCATTTGGCGAAACTGGTTGAGGATCACCAGAGGGACTGGGACCGATATATTCCCTTGTTCTTGCTCTCATATCGATCCGCAGAGCATGAAAGCATAAAGGTGACTCCTGCTTATGCCAACTTTGGGAGAGAGCTCCGACTACCAGTTGATCTCCTGACCGGCGGACCTCCGGATGCGCCGCAACCTGTAAGTGACTACGTATCGAACCTGAAAAACAAGATGTGCGACATACATGACCAGATTCGTCAGAGCAGTCTTGTGGCCAGTACAAAGATGAAGACCAGGTACGATAGGAACTTCAATAGTAACGGTTTTGACGAGGGATCGTTGGTGTGGCTGCACAACCCGAAACGCCGAAAAGGGAAATCTCCCAAGCTGCAGAACCGCTGGGAAGGTCCGTATAAGGTCATCACGAGGATCAATGACGTGACCTATCGGATCCAACGATGCCCGCGTGGGCAGTTAAAGGTTGTCCACATTGATCGACTAGCCCCTTACAAAGGCTCGAATATTGCTCGGGACGAGCAAGTCTAAGCGGGGGGCAGTGTAACGAATAGGTACTTAAATCGCACAAATAAATACCTAAACACATCAAGGTCGATAGACGTCTCTAGAAACATCCAGAGAGAATCAAGTACAAACGAAAATGGACCGTATGTGCCTAGCCATAGGTACCAAAATCGGGCGCGGTCGGTGTGTAGGTATTTGGCACCGAGCCGCATCGAGACGCATCTACAACTCTGTACAACAATCTCGGCGTTTCTCGAATGTTCGGAGGGCAATATAAACAGAGGATCGTCGCCGGGAGAACACAGTGCGAATAAGAGCGATCAAAGCGAACACAGTGCGAATAAGAGCGATCAAAGCGAACACAGTGCGAATCAGAGCGATCAAAGCGAAACAGTGAAGTGGAATTTAGTGCGACTAAGTGTTATTTTAGTGTTTTCATTTATGTAACTGTATTTTTGTGGTGTTGAAGTAAAGTTTGTTTATTTAATCGGTATTTTAAATCTATTTCGAACCCGAGCTCGTAACAATAGTATCGAATAGCACATGAGCTATTTTTTATCCCGGTAAAATGTATGGTTCCCGTGGGATAGATTTGTTTTTGTTTTTCACTGGATCGACATGATTTTTTACATAGTGCAGGTAGTTTAGGGGTCAGAGAATGACATATACTTTTTATACCGCAAAAGCGGGCGGGGGAGGGGCATTTTACAGCTACAGGATTATTTCTTTTTGCATCTATTTCCACGCGGGTGAAACCGCGGACAGAAGCTTGTCTGAAATAATTCATTACCTAACTAAATACAACAGATGGTCTTGACACATCTATATAAATAAATATTAAATGCTGTTCGTTGGTAAGCGCATCACTTGAGAACGGCTGAACCGATTTGACTAATATTTTTTAATAATAATGTTTTTTAGGGAAAATAAATTGCCCTGAAAATTGGAAATTTTCTAAGGGATTTTTGTATCAACTCAAGACCATAATAGGGCACGAAATTTAATACATTTTAAAAATAGATATAAATATTACTCGTAAAATTTTGTATTTATTTTTTCAAAGAATTTATTAAGTATATTATATATATATATATATTCTATATTGGTGACCCCGTATGAACACGCCTGTATTCCTGACTGATATATATATAACCTAATAATCAAAAATATTTGGTCCGCGTGGCATGGTGGCAAGAACGCTGGCTGCATTTCCTCGCTGTATAGCTATGCTAATTCTCTGAGCGAAGAAAGAGCCAGCCCTCTTGTCAACCGTAGCGCCGACAATTTTTGGTGTTATATCTTTATAAAATTTTTTGCCACTCGGCCCCCATGAACCTAGAGTCTCTACTGCAAACGGCACAAATATATTATCTTTTTCAATTTGTATATATTTGCGCCGTTTGCAAGTCTCTGCTGTTTCGGCAGCTGCCCCGGCTCTTATCGCTGTACTCGAGAGATGTGAGGGCGCCAAGGTATCAACACAAGTTGCGTCCCATACTAGGGCCCTCCCCCTCTCCCAAGGCACCAGCGTCATGCCATCCGGTCTCTTGCCATCATCACAGAATTAATCTGTTAATTTTACGAAAACCTCGGTTTTCTTTTTAAGCCCCACGTAAGATCCCGTAAATATGCCTATGACAAATCTATTTATGAACAAAACTCCACTAAATATGCGCATGCGACGGTCATTCTAATGTCGAACCTCGATAAGTCGGCCAATGATATTGAAATGTTATTCAATGAAATATATTACATACGTGACCTAGGTTTTCGAATTTTTGTAAAAACTCAGTTGTCTACTGCAGTTGCCCGCTACTTCGTACGCGTTGTTTAGGAATACAATTTACCCCCTTGGGTAGGTAGCGCGATGTTAAATAACCTATCAATGCAATGTTTCTTAGAGAGATTTACTCCTTATTTTATTGACCTAATCTATCGGTTAGAACTTATAACCCTCGAAAGTAAAAAACGATCGGACCACATCAATGGCCGCCCAAGGAATGCCCGTCCCGAGAATGTTCCACAACCGAGACAAATAACCTTTCCGAAATACAAAATAAACAATATAAAATATTGGGCGGAAATGTGAACATTCTGAAAAAAAAAATAACATTAGTTTTCAGAACCCTAAAACCTGAAAGTTTTCTGTAAAATATCCAATAAACAACTCATTTGTTAGGTATTCGTTACATAGGAGCACTGAAGTCTAGACTTTAAAATATATATTACTACAAAGGACTATATTGGATTTTGTTTAGGTATGTTGCAAAGAATAACCGAAATTGGAATTAACCTGTATCGACTAAATATCACATTTCGTATGCATTCCAAACTTATACTCACAAACACAGTCTTAACAACTTGGTCAGAGAGCGCACGCGGCCAGAGATACTTATAATAAAGTCTACATTTAGCAAGTTTTCCATATAATACAGATTAGAGATATAAATTCGGTGGCCGAGTGGTTCAGATGTCTGGTATCCACGTGGCAGACCACGGGTTCGATCCCACAAACCATGTACATAACCCGACAAACCACACTTAGATACTTTTCCATCTAAAAATATACCTCAACAGAACTGGCCATTCGTTTAGGAATAGCCTCACAATACCATAGGCTAAAAGAGGGAGACTTGGTCTTCCGCTGGGTACACTGGGACCGTAACACGAAGAAAAGAAAAAATATGCCATCCATTATTTTCAGAGAAATACTTTTAGTCACCGGTTTACTTGCCGTCTGAGGATTGAACTAACTTCAATGTTCAAACGCTATGGACGGTTTTTCTTTTGAAACGTCTTTTATAACTCTTGCATAAAATACAAAAGAAACAGTCAAGTTTGTATAAATATTTATATACTATCTATCATTCCGCCCCGACTTCGTCAGTAGAAAAATTTGTAATATAACACTAAAATTCTATTCGCATTTCCGGGATAAAAAGTAGCCTATATCACTTTTAAGCCCTCCAGTTGCTCTGTTGTCGCGTAAAAGAAGGACAAACAAACACACTTATGCATTTATATAATAAAATCGAAAAACCAAAACGAGATAAAAAAGAGAGACAGAGCGGGATGGCGTTCTACGAAACTTTATTGTATTTCGATTCCTTGATCTCGGGAATCGCGAATGGGTGTGTAATTTTTGTATAGTCAGCAAAATAAAATCGCAAGTTCGAATTTCAAGCCAAAAGAGAGCGAATCCATTGTCTATGCCAGTACTGTCGTTTTAAAAAATTCGTGACATTTCTTTGGTTGGTTTCGAGATTTAAGACCGATTTACACAATACATTCTTTGGTTGGTTTCGCGATTTAAGGCCGATTTACACAATATATTCTTTGTTTGGTTTCACGATTTAAGGCCGATTTACGCAATACGAACTTATCCCAAACCTGTGCATAATAGATTCTACGCGGGCGGAGCGGCGGGCGGTCGCTAGTTTGTATTATCAGTTATGATTTGTTATACCCTTCAAATTTTTACTAGGAATAGGTTAAGATAGAAACTTATGGTTTTTCTAAGTAGGTACCACCATGGCATTTCATAAATTTTTTGATCAGGCGTCAAAGTAGTTCCATAACGTGTAAATACAGAGTTTTTTAAGTCTATAAAAAGGTGTATTCACTTGACGCCTAAATGTTCTAAATTTAATTTAAAATTAAATGTTTATATTATCTTTGGACACAAGTTTGTATGTACTTGACATAGGACTGAAAGATTAATAGTTTTTAAAAACGAGCCCAAACTCGATGGGGTTACGTCGTTTCATTACACTATCCACCTCCTGGTTTTAACATCAGATCAGATCGTTGTTACGAAATTATTGTATTGTCGTTGGAATAACAAACACTTGTAAAGCCTCAAATCGATACGACATTTAGAAGTTGGTTAAATTCGACTCTAAATATTTGTTTACATTCATATTACACAGTTAGTTACAGATGAAACTAATATAAATCGTGTAAAAAATCCACACTCAATTTCTATTTCTGCCTGATTCATGACCGTTTATTATGATACCTTTCGTCCCGTGAATCAAGCTTCTTCTTTTTAGTCGTCTTGGCTACTCTTCCCTTCTGGTGCACTCACTTAACGGAGCCGTCATTGCAGCCATTACTTGGTCCGTCCACCTCAATATTCACAATCAAGCAATACTTTTCAAATATCTAGTAAATTTTTGGAAAAACGGATTGCGGAGTTTCAATGTAACCATTTATAGAAAGGCTTCCCTTTGTTACACAACCTTAAAAGCTGATGGAAAATAATATAACCTACTTGAAAGTGTTTCCAAGTATCCGTGTAAACTGTAATAACCGTTTATTTTAAAATTATTTTTACCAGACGCAGGATGTTACGTTTTAGTACATATTTATTACCTTCAGAAGAAGTGCAGAGACGTGCCCTCTGAAGCACTTCTTGGTTAGTACACAAAGCAACACACCTTAACGGCCATTAGACCTTGAGGTGTGGCCAGAGGTTATATAGAACAGAACAGATGTGTCACTTTTTTAACAGATGTAAATATCTGTTATTTTTAGAAGAAGTGCGGACGCCGCTTTATGTTCACGGGGAGCCATTTTGGCACTAGTGAATATGAACCCAGGACCTCCAGGTTTTAAGTCAACGCTCTACCAATTAGGCTATCGACTCCTATATTTCTTCCAGTGTTGGCTGTTTCGTTCTCTTAAGATTGTCTCGAATGAAGCCAGGTTTGCAGAAGTTACTGAAATATAACGGCATTATTTTGTAAGGAAGTCTCCAAGAAAGAGCTTGCGCTATGAGTTGGAAGGAAAAAAATCGATACAAAAGCGAAGTTTTTAAGTCTAGTTATAGCATGCCTGTAGGAGACTGCCTGTTGCAACTGAGTACAGGCGCAGGCTGTGTTGTCGCTATTTGTATAATATTATCTTACACAAATAATTAAAACTGAAGTGTGTGTCTGTCCCAATGTTTGGCTAAAATAGGCTTAGAAACTTCTCAATAAATTTAGAGGGATTATGAGTACTTAGTCTTTCGATATATCAAAGAGTTCCATAGAAAAGTAAAAGAAAATGGCTGTGGAGTATCAAAGATCCACGGGCGAAGCAGGGCGGAAACCTAGCTTATACTTTTCCGTCCGTCCGTGTTGTTGGTCCCAGGGTACTCAGCGAAAGACGAAGTCTCCCTCTTTTAGCCGATGGTAATTGTGAGGCTGGCTATACATACCTAACGAGTGGCCAGTTCTGTTGAGGTATATTTCGATGAAAAAGCCTCTGTGGTTTGTCGGATTGGTACATGATTGGGATCGAACCGTAGTCCATCTATTAATACCAGACGTCCTAACCACTCAGCCACGCACGCTTATTCCTAGCTGATTCTCGCGATTTTATCTTCATGGACCACCTTAATGTCAATAAAATACTTCTAACAAAAATAAAAACGTCACAATAAAAGTTTTATTTTTATTTAAGTAATTTCCCTTGGTCATATTGTCATTAAATTTATCTCTGAACTATCACAAAGAAAATAAAACAAAAAGAGACACGAAGCGATTAACTACAATTTTATTTATATATACTAATAGAGACCTGCTGCGTAATTATTTGATCAGCTTCTCATGCTTCGGAAAGCACGTGATGTATCCGCACTTCTTCTGAAAATTATAGATAGGTAATAGATATTTGTATTTAAAAAGTGACAGCTCAATGCTGTTTTAGTTCCATCACTTATTTATGGAAGCGAGACTTGGGTATGGAATAAGAAGCATGAAAGTAAGATAAATGCAGTGGAAATGCGGTCTTATGTAGAATGTGTGATATAAAGCGTATTGCGCATCCGAAACGATGTCATTAGAGAAAAATACGGAGTGAAAGATGATGTTGTGACTAAAATGAAGAAATTTAGTTTACGCTGATTTGGACACGTTGAAATAATGAAGGATGAAAGATTGACTAAAAAGGTTTATATGGCTGAAGTGAAAGGAAATGCTGGCAGGGTACTTTTATTGAATATATAAAAAAAAATTGATCGATGGATATATTAAAAGTACACACAATCGCCAAGCATGTATGAAAGGTATGATGAATATAAAAGAAGTTATGTCAGGATCGTAACAAATGGCATTCGATTGTCTCTGCCTACCTCTCTTGGGATAAAAGGTGTGATGATAGATAGATAGCTAAAAATATATTTATATGCAGGCAAGAAATAGGTATTTATATTTTTGCCTTATATAAAAGCTATGACTAAAATGGACACTAGTAATTTTTTTATCATCAACAGTTTTCCGTCCCGCCTATGGCCTAGGGTTCAAGTTATCTCCTTATCAAAATCGGTTCAGTGGTTTAGCCGTGATGGCGTAACAGACAGACAGAGTTTATAATATTAGTATGGATATCATCATTCTTATGATTGACCAAGATTTAAAATAAATTGAATAAAAAATCTAAAAGCCTTCTATATCTAAATATTCCCTTCAGATGGCGTCCGGATTTTCTCATTCTGTATATATTGCACATTTGCCTCGAGAGAGGATTGAATCCGTGCTCTTCGCTTTTATGTCCAACCATCTAATTATTTTCCTACAATACTAATATAATATTAACGTATTGAAAATTTCTAAGCAGCCTGAATAGCAAACTATTGAATTTAATAGGTTTTAAACATTTGCCAATTTTCCCATACGTTTAACTTCTATCGTAATTTTCAATAATGGATATCGATTTTCGTTTTAAATGTTGTGATATATTTTTGTTTGTATGAAGCATTTGAATGCGTTTGAATTTGGATGACACAAGATTTTTTAAGGCAACATCACGCCCTTATGTCAATTTAACATAGTTTTAAAGATTTACCCTAATTAAGCAAGTTTGTCGCTGAAATAACTTTGAACTATACTTGTCATTTTCAGAAGGGTTGAATAAATTATTGTCTTGAGTGTTGAGTGAAAATAAAAAGTCATTTTCAAATCCAATCATTGTGTTATTTGAGTTTTACATTACTAGCAGTTGCCGCGACTTCGTACGCGCTTTTTCGTATTAAGAATAGTAACGTGAGACTAGGAATTTTTGAATTTTTTTTTTCGAAAAGTCCTTTCTTATTGCACTTCTACACCCCCTAAGGAATATCTATATCTTCAGTGGTTTAGGCTGTGCGTTGATTGTCAGTCAGTCAACAACAATTTAAAACTAATCCACATTTCATACTATTTCAATACGTACTTTTTAAGCATTCTATTACTCAAATTTGTCCCCCTTAGCACTTTATTAATTCAATTATAGAATATTATTATAGCTTACGAATGTCTAATAATTCATGTGTAGAAAATAATCTTTGTTTAATCTTTGTTGAATAAGGGAATTTAAAAGTTATTTCATGAATATATTTTTAAATAGTTAAATACCACGGAAAAAATGTTAATCAAGCTTAGATTCACCTGCATAGTTCCCATCATTTATAATTTATACATTTTGTAACGCTGTAAAAAGACTAAGAATTAGGTCATGTTCGATTTTTTATTTACCACTTATCACGTCGCCACGTCGGGAGTAAAAGTGTCTGTCTCCACGTTCTTGGGCCCAAAACTAAGAAGCCTGTACTTATTAATATCTTACTAGTGTAACCTTTGGGTCAAAATATTTTTTTAAATCCTACTGGTAGTTCCAGAGATTAGCGCGTTTAAACAAACAAACAAACTCTTCAGTTTTATTATTAGTGTAGATAGATTCTTCTGGAAACAGTGTTATTGGCCTTAGCGAAAGACAAGTTTTCCTCATTTAGATTATTAAATTTTATTGAGGCTTTTTTGGGTAGAGAAATATATTTGTTAGGCGTAAGGTGTACTTTAAAAAAATACAGATGACGCTCTTATTAACAATAAATTCATATATATTTATTATTTAATTATGTTAAATGGGTAATTTATATCCTTAATTATAATAAGTCAAAGAATAAGTTTCACAACTAATATACGAACCAATTTTTTATCAATGTTTTGCTAGTTTCGAGGATTCAATTCAGGGTCCCCCAGTGAGGTAGTTTAAAACTCCAATTACAATACTTTTCTTAAAGTATATCATATTTAGAAATTATTAGCAAGTATCAGCAACTATAAGTAAAGTTAACTTGGTTAAGGGCAGCAACAGGCTTGCCACGTCTGTTTTATATAGACGACTGGCAAAAAGTGGGCACTGTTACATGTTGTCTCTGGCCACACCACAATGTATAAAGGCCGTGAAAATAATGTGTGTGTGTGTGTGTGTGTGTGTGTGTAAAGTTAAGATCATTTAATTACTTAAGCTTTCGCTCACAATTTAAAATTTGGTAAGAGACCGGTAGATGTCGCTTTAGCCGATGACATCTTTATGTGGTAGATAAAATAGCCTTTAGAAGATCCAACACTGCCTGCGACTGTACAAGAGGTACACCACCTGTGGCTTCGTAAATTTAGTGTGTTTTCATCTCACTCTCACTACACAAATTGAGACATTGCCGTCTCTTTCTTCCCTGTTTTCACAAACAACCTCCAACCGAAAACAAAATAGAAAGCGCCAGATTTCCGAACTAGAAATATCGACTTTATCGCAATATTTTTTAGGTGGATTTTATATTAACGAACGCAAAGTGGAAATCTTTGTTGGTCGCTTTGCTGAAAGTTTCAGGCTTAAAGTAGGAAACGCCACGTTGTATTCTCTGATTGTAATATAATACGATTTAAAATAAATAGTGATGGGTAATTGCGTATCGATATTTTCAAAGAAAATTCAAAATGTATTGACTGACTGACAAGAAGAATAAGACTCTCGGGCCCTTCAACTATACCTGTGCTAAAATCACGTCGATCGTTTGATCAAGAAAGACAAACAAACAGAACAGACAGTTTAACATTTACCTACTATAATATTCCTTAGGTATTTAGGATTCTTACAAAATCAACCCTAAACCAATATTCAACAAAACAAAACAAAACACACCTTTTCGGCATTTATACCTTGCAGTGTGACCAGAGACACCAGCTGTAACAGTGGCCACTTGACGACAGTTGTCTATATTGAACAGAACAGGTGGCAAGCCTGTTGCTGCATTTTATGCTGCACTGTTGCTACTTAATGGAGCTAGATGTGTAAGTATACGTAGACGTAAATATCTGTTATTGTTAGAAGAAGTGCAGACGTCGGCTTCACGTGTCCTCCGAAGCACGAGGAGTCGATTAAAGGACATATTGCTTAGCATTTTTTTTTGAACGAGTGGGATTTGTACCCGGGATCTCTCGGTTTCAAAACACCGCTCTACCAATTAGGCTATTGACTCTTATATAAACCGGCCAAGTCCGAGTCAGACTCGCGAACTAATGGTTACGTACCATTATATATAAAAACGGCAAAAAAAAAAAAAAAACACGTTTGTTGCATATTAATTTTATTTTAATTTAATTATTTATTTTAAAGTGAATATATAAATAAATATTCTGTGAATATTTCAAGCGTCTACCTGATGCCGTTATCAATATCGAGCAAAAATGAGCAAAAAAAATCACGTTTGTTGTATGGGAGCCCCTAAAATATTTATTTTATTATGTTTTTTGGTAGTTCTTGTTATAGCGGCAACAGAAATACTTCATCTGTGAAAATTTCAACTGTACCTACTGTCTAACTATCACGGTTCATGAGATACATCCCGATGACAGACAGCGAAGCCTTAGTAATACGGTTTCCGTTTTTTTACCCTTTGGTTACGGAACCCTAAAAATGAATAAGAACATAGAATATATAATCCTATCTCTTGATAATAAGTAATTATATCAAACTTGGTAAATCGTGGTGGGTGCGGAAAATCGCGTATATTTTGGACACATGACGCTTTTATACTAGGATATAGACTAAATAGGTTAATATGGCTGAAGTGACAGGAAATGCTGGCAGACGACCTAGATGTACTTTTATTGAACATATAAAAATATATTGATCGATGGCAATATTAAAAGTACACACAATCGCCGAGCATGTATGAAAGGTATGATGAATATAAAACAAGCGAACGAGGTATGGTCAGGATCTTAGCAAATCGATTTGGAAAAAACTTTTATCGATATTTTTCTCACCGCACATCACTATCAAATGAAATGTAACGCATTTATACGGCTCCATACATAATAGTTTATACCCGTAGCTGTAGCACACTGGCCTCTACACTCTGCATACAGTTTAATGGGGGGGGGGGGGGGGTAACAAACAAATTTTTACCAATTGAATGCTCAAATATATATCTATCTATAATCACGCCTTTAATCCCAAGAGGGGTAGGCAGAGACAATCGAATGCTATTTGTTACGATTTTGATATACCTCTTTCGCTTCTTTTATATTCATCATACCTTTCATACATGCTCGGCGATTGTGTTTAATACGGCGATACTTTTAATATTGTTAAGTAAACGTAACTCGTCTTCTGCCAGCATACCCTTTCACTTCAGCCATATAAACCTTTTTAGTCAATCTTTCATCGTTCAGTCTTTCAACGTGTCCATGACATAATATTTTTTTCCCAAGAAATTACGACCTATGTCTCCGGCCCCTCCAACTATCTCTTTGTAAAAAAATCACGTCGATACTTGCGAACATAACGTTTTGGCGTAAAACAAACATTCTCTTCAATGTTCATCGTATATTCATTTATATTATGTCGCAGTAATAAAAAAAAGCAAAGGCATGGCCCGCCGACAAACCGGCGAGATGGAGTACCGTGGGGTTTTAGTGGGTTAGAGTCCCACATAACCCGTTCCCTCACTCCCGAGGGCGCGGGTATGCATGATCCATTTCCCCACGTAAAAAAAAAAGCCCACAGAAGTGATAACTATATATACTGTATAATAACGCCATCTAGCCATAATTTTACAATGTATCTGTGTCCGAAAAATTGTCGACCAGAAATGCGCAACCTGCCCGGACATTCTCGGGTCAGTATACCTATTGAAAACATGTCGCGAATCCATAAGATGTCCCCCTACCAAAAGAAGTTTTATATTAAAAACTCCACGAGATAAGCCTGGGCAGAAAACTAGTGCCACAAAATGCCTTTGACATATTTTATATAACAAATTCGTGCAATGTTATCTAGGCTAGATAATTTGTGCACTAGATAAGGTCGCTACTGACATTGGCGTCGACCTTGTGGCAAAGCAACGATTGGTCGAATACCCAAAATGGCGTCATGCGTACGCGCAGCTTCCGTTAATTGGTCGACTCGTTTTGTAGAATATTTATATGCTAATTAATTCTGTCATTGTTGGTTATTTTGTATTTGCATAGTTGATAGCTAACCTTGTACGTTTGGCTATTGTTGAGAATTTAAAAAAAAGTGGGATTTTTTGTTGTTTTTTTTTTATTTAGCACGGAATGTAATTCTGATTTAGCCAATAGTATTCTTATAATAAGATTTTGAGGTTTTGTTCGAGTGTTTTGAGGTTAAAAGGCTTTTAGTAGGTACCTATTAGATGTGGGAATCGAACTCGATGCGTGATCCTAATCCACAAAAGTTACCATTCAGCCACCAACACAAAAAATTAAAACATAGGTAACTAAAACTATAAGTTGTGACATTTATTTTTCTTTTACCAAGGGTTGCCTGAAGGCTCCCAAAACTGTGTTATCCTAGGGCACCCAGCGGAAGACCAAGTCTCCCTCTTTTAGCCGATGGTATTTGTGAGGCTATACCTAACGAGTGGCCAGTTCTGTTGAGGTATATTTAGATGAAAAAAACGGACCAAGTTTGACGCCCCTGTATGGCACAGGAACAAATTAGCGCGTATCCAACTTTCCGAACCACGTTTCATGTATGAGGACCTCCTTTAATGTTTAACTTTATTGTATTTTTATTATTTGTTGTTATAGCGGCCATAGTACACACTCTGTGAACATTTCAAGTTTCTATCTATTTCGGTTCAAAAGATACAGACAGATGGGTTGACAGACGGACGGACGGACGGACGGACAGCGGAGCTTTAGGAATAGGGTTTCCCTAATAAGTGTGGTTTGTTAGATAATGTATACTAAAGCCCATTGGTACATCGGGATCGAACCGTGAACTGCCTAGTTATTACCAGACCGTCCAGACCACTCGGCCACCAACGCACGCCAGTCAAAAGTTACATACCTACTTAGACAAAATCCAAAGCAGAAATGACATTTCAAAAATCTGATTATTACAGGGAACGATCTAAGAAAATCATAAAGTTATAATTAGTAGCACACAGTAGAATTTATTTCCGGGCTTTTGGAGCTACACCATGGGTGCCTTACGGTTCCCGAGAACTCTATTACCACATCACTGGGTACCCAGCGTGTCGATAGCGTAGTGGTTGAAATGTTGGACTTGCAAACTGAGGTGTTAGGTTCCATCCGCGTCATAGACAAAACATTTTCTTCAAGAATAAATTTCGATGTTTGATGCTTCTTATATACATATTACTTAATCTAAGAAACCACACTTAGAGGCTTTTCCATCTAAATATACTTCAACAGAACTGGCCACTCGTAAGGTATAGTCTCACAAATACTATCGGCTAAAAGAGGAGACTTGGTCTTCCGCTGGGTACCCTGGGACCAATGAACACAGTTTCGGGCGATCCATAAAGCAGAAAAGTATGATAAAATGTAGCGATAGGTTATCGCAGCCGAGTAAATCATTTTTCCAGTCTGACCACACCAAAATGCATAAAAGCCGTAATTATTCGTTCAAACGAAAACGTTTAACTATTAGTAAATAATAAAACGGAAGTCGCCACTCTCGAAAACCAATTAATTATGCCGAACAAAATAGCAGGTTATACAAAAAGCTTTCCAGAAAAAGCTTGCAAGAAAAACTCTACGAAAAATTGATAAAGGTGGAGGGTGTGATAAGAGAACGGGCATCCCCCCCCCCCCGTATTGATCGGTTTCCCCCCTTTCCAGTATAAGTATAAAAAGCGTAACAAATTTTCGTCTTAAGAAAAGAAAAGAAAAAATGGGTACCCTCCCTTCTGGGGTGTATGGGAGGATATCCCCCTAACAGGAGGGGGGTGGCATTTTTCTCTCTCTCGCATCCGCAAAGAAGTAATGCTAAGATGCAGTTAACTATAGATACCAGTCTCCTTATCTAGTTTATAATTAAAAGCGAATTTTTGTGTTTCCAAAATTTTTCCATGCATTTTTTTAACCTAATTTAAATTTTTTATGCATTGAGAAGGATGCGGATTGGATAATGTTGTAAAATTAAGCTAAAGTATAAAAAGAGTCGAGGTAGAGGTTCAGGTTCAATTACCACTCGTTCCAAGCTTCGAAGGGCACGTAAAAAAATAACAGATATTTATGTCTGTTAAAGAAGTGACACATCTAGCTCCAAGAGCTACTTAGTCTTGTTTAATATGGACAACTGGCAAAAAGTGGACTCTGTCTTTGGAGGATATGGCCTGGTCTGGTTGTGTCTGAAAGGATAAGAAATTTAATTAAATTAAATGTAAAATGGCAGTCAAAAATTGTTTTTTTTTTAAAGTGACATATAAAATAGCATAATATGTCACTCTTCAGCCCTCGAACTATATTTATCTGTTGCAAAGAAATCACGCCAATCCGTTGGCCAACAAACAAACACATTTTCGCATTTATAATATTAATTGGGATTTTTGGCTCATGCAAGTTAATTTTACTTAAAACACTTCTTTTTTTTTCTTTCATCATGGATTGCCTTACAGCTTCCGAAACTGTGTACGGTTCCAGGGTACCCAGCAGAAGACCAAGTCTCCCTCATTTAGCTGATGGTATTTGTAAAGCTATACCTAACGAGTGGCCAGTTCTGTTGAGGTATATTTAGATGGAAAACCACACTTAGAGGCTTTTAATTAAAAAACCAATTGATACATGGTCGGGATCCGGGGTTGAACCACATCTATTCTATTCAGAATATGGTGTATTGTGATATGTTTTCATTCAACTCCGAAACAAAATAATTTCACCAAAGAACGACTATATCCAATATCCGTTTGAGTATTGAGAAAAACCAAACGACAAAACCGCAGCAGTGCGAGAAAAAGTTTTGAAAACAGCATTGAGTTTTACAAAATGTATTAAAATTTGTTTGTTTCTTTGTAATTTATACAAATATATAAAATCGTAGAGTCTGTCTGTGATTTCTAAGTTAATTATATGTTTTGAAATCGAGGAGGTCCCCCGGGTTCAATTACTTGTGCCAAAAAAGCTAAGCTTAAAATTTTCTTTAAGAGCTCTCTTGGTCGCGTAACCAACTAAAAAACGCACGTGTTCGTAAATTTTGCATCTCTTTTACCTAATTTCAAAATTATTTTTACTCGATATGTTAAAAAATACACATTAGTAAATATATTAGGAGAACTCGAGTCGCAAAGTCGATTGAAAAAATGCGTGAAATTGATGACTTTCAGGGCTTCATGAAACCTAGGTGTAGCTGATATTGACATATTTTTTACATATTAAGTATAGATAATTTCATGTACTTTAAGGATCCATTAACTAGAACTTGCTATTTTTAATAAGTTTTGTACAATACTTGAATTTCTGAAGTCCGTTTTTGTATGGGACAAAAGTTATGAGGCGTTCCTTAAGGGTCCTATATTGGGAATTTTTCTGGGATAAACTATTCCAAATTTCTCTGTAAATAATCCACCTGTGTCACTGTAATTTAGCATATAGTTACTTATTGAATATATCTAAGTGAAATAGCTCTTATTTTTTCAATGGGTTTTATTGAATAGGAAATATGGGTAGTTTAACTTTGCCCCTGCCCTGTCGAATTTTTTGGTAGCTTATTGAAAATTTAAAATAATAATTATTTTATTATTTTTGCCAAATTTAAAAATCATAATTTTTTTTTTATTTTGAATTTTCTATAAGCTACAAAAAAAAGCGATATATATAATTGAAGAATAATGGTATAAGAGCGCTTTAAATAAAATTTAGAGTTTTGTGATAGATTATGAAAGAGACAGAAGGGGCAGAATAATCCTTTATTCTACCACCCATATTTCCTATTAAATAAAACCAATTGAAAAAATAACGACTATTTCACTTAGATATATTGAATAAGTAACTATATGCTAAATTACAGTGACACAGGTGGATTATTTACAGAGAAATTGGGAATAGTAATATCTCCATACAAATTCCCAGTATAGGACCCTTAAGATTATGTTCTTAATCTACTCCTCATGCTTCTAGAAGAAGCGAAAGAAGTATGTCAGGATGTCTCTGCCTATTACCCTTCTTAGATAGGTTAGATTTTTTAAATAACAAACAATATTGCATAGATTATGCCCAGACCAAACCAGGTCGAATAGCTAGTCTACGAAAAAGGGACCACAAAATTCAATTTAGTTCTATACCTACTTTCTTAGTCTGAGAGAAGTGCAAAATGAAAATAGGGTTCTGAAAAAAATAGGGGATGGAGCAAGAATTAAACTTAGGGGGTGGTGCGGGTATTACCCCTTAGTAAGGGAGGCAAGATGGCTGGATGATTAATTATTAGTTTGTATGTGTTTGTGAATAGTTTGTTTTCTAACCGTTGTGTGCCAAATTGGAAATGGGAAAACAGTAAAGCCCCGGGTTTGATGCAAACAAGTGTCTGTGGTTTAAAAATTAATACCAATATCTACGTGGGGTTTTGTGTCTGTCCCAATGTTCATTCAGAACTTTATTTTTCATCTAAATTTACCTCAACAGAACTGGCCACTCGTTAGGTATAACCTCACAAATACCATCGGCTAAAGGAGGGAGAGTTGGACTTCGGCTGGAACACGGTTTTGGAAGCTGCAAGGCAACCGGTTAAGAAAAAAAAATTACGCTAAATTTTCGTATATTTTGTTTAATATAATTTAAACTATGCATTTTAAATTTTAATTTTTCCCGCAAATTATAAATTCATTGGGTCATCAAACTCTACCATATATACCTTATAAGGGTTCCGTTTTTACATTAGATTTAATAAAAAAAGTTTGTCATACCATTAGCTAGTCTTTTCTTGCGCTAAATGAGGAATATTTGTCTTCCAATGGGTACCCTAACATACTTAAAAAAAATTTAAACATTAAAATGACGTATGTTCATATGAACATAGTGTTTATTTTCTCATACAAAAAGTGTATAGAGGTATGATGCGATCCTAAGAGCAACCGTCTCTAAATAGTAAAAATGAAACAATATGAAAATATGATTTATTTTAGTTACCAAGACGGAATATTAAAAAGCACATGGTTAATTCAACGTCTAATTTCCATTTTTCTACAGCGAAACTAAGTTTATGTGGGGACTTTTACATTACACGACTACCAAATAATCATTATACGTACTACTCGACCAAAACAATTAGGCACATTTCAAAAATGGCGTCATTTGAAAAACACAATAAAAAACAAGTAAGTAACAACTAACAACGAAAATATCAAGAAGCGCTAAATTCGTTCAATCACTGCCGATAGCGACGACACGACTACGCTTCACTAGGGGAAGCGCGGGGAGTTGAGGCGGGGAACGAGCGCCGTCAGCGCATTCCTGTCATGTGCCTAATTGTTTTGGTCGAGTTTAGTATATCTATTTATACTAATATAATTTTATAAAAAGTAATCTCTCAAACTACTGAACCTAAAAATTCTTTCACGAATAGAAAGCTACGATATCCCTGATTAATATTTAGGCTATATTTTATTTTGTTCGAAAATATCCACAGACGAAGCTAGTTATAAATAAATTAAATAACGGTATTATAAGTACTATAATAATATGATTCATTACGGCCTATGCTAAAGACTATTGACTATAACTTGTCCTTTGTCATCATAATTGAAACTTAATTAAAATGTACAATAATAAATCATTACAATAAAATATATCTACAATGCTAAAAAATATATATACAAATAAACCTATAAATAAAAAAAAACATCAAGATCGCTGCCTTCTAGGAGAGTGCCCATAAGGCTGACTGCATTGCCACGTTGAATGGCGATACTGATCCTTTGTGCCAAATATGAGCCAGCTCTTTGGTCGTGGGACACCTCTACCAATCTTTTGGCGATTTCTTTATATTCATTGTGTTCGGAAAGTCTGGACATGATTTTAAACATACCCATGAAGTTATAAGTAAACCATAATATAGTGAGGTGCATTTTACCTAAATAGGTAGCAACATTATAATGCAAGACTGCCAATACCGTCATTGTATATTTTACAATGATTTACAATAATGTCGGGTTCTAATTTTACTTATTTATTTGATTTATATTATTTATATTATTACCTATTTGACCTCAAATACCATTTGAGATTTGGGGCGATTATTGTCGATATTTTTCAAAAATTCAAAATTTCAAAATTCTTTATTTGTCTGTTACAATTATTACATATAATAACAATAACGGAACCCATGCATGTGGGTATACAAATATAAACATGTTAAATCAAACAATTAAAATTTCAATATAAAAGGAAAAATGGCAAACATGGCAAATACAACATTGATAATTAATTTTTAGCACTAGGTACTTACTTATAATTTAAAAATTCATGAACACTATAAAAACGACATTGAAGCAACCGTTTGTGGAGTTCCTTTTTAAAAACAAAATATGGCAAATCCTTAATATCTATTGGCAACTTATTATACACTTTCACCGCCATGCAATAAGCATTTCTTTGGTACATACAAAGATTAATTTTTGGCAAATATAGTAGATGTTTGTGTCTTGTAGACCTTGGAAACACATCTCCATGAGTTTGAAAATAATTACTATGTTTTTTCACAAACAGACATACATCTTTTATGTACATGCATTTCTTTTAATCTGAGCCAGATTGGGTTCAATTGGGTTGCTTTCTATATATTCTACACTATTTCCTATATTCGACATGTGTCGTATCGCAAAATGTAAAGGCCTCTTTTTGTCTAAGACTCGTAGCTGCTATCCTTAATTTTTTGTCTCTTTTAGGACTTCAATTTAAAATTTTATTTCCCGCCCGTTTGACCTGAAATGGGGGGAGACCTCTTGGGTGGTGGAGGGGAGGGGGAATAGACATTCATTATGACCAATTTTTCTCTTTCTGCTTTCCGTTAACCATTGTGGGGTTCACCCTTTCATCCCCTAGCACAGGTATATGTAGGTATTAGGATTCCGTAATCAAAACAAACAAACGACCTTTATACCTTCAGCGTCGGTAACAATGTCCACATTTATTTGCTGTCAGGTCAAACAGGCTAAAATAAGAGTGCTTCGGAGGGCACGTAAAGACAGTATTTTCCTATCCTACTAATATTAATTAAAAACTTGCTAAATGTATCAATTGTTTCTAGAATATCTGCAGGCCACGCTAGAATATAGGATGGGTCCCTTTTTTTGTTTTGTTAAAACTTTTACATTTTTCGGGAACAATGAAAAATTGTCGCTTCTTTCATGAGCTAAATTCATTCTAAATGTAAATGTAACCTACTTAAGCAGTGTTACCGTTCCCAGGTATCCAGCGGAAGTCAAGTCTACCTCATTTATCTTGACATTTTTGAGGATCTAACGAGTCGTCATTTTCTGTTGAGGTATTTTGAGGTCGAAATGCAAGCATTTCATTGGATTGGATTGAATTGTTTTTTGTAGCAGGTTTTTTTATCATTTTTTTATCAAGAAGTTTTAAATATGAACATATAAAAAAAATATTGAAGGCAATGTTAAGTACACACAATCGCCGAGCTTGTATGAAAGGTATGATGAATATAAAAGAAGCGAAAAGATATGTCAGGATCGTAGCAAATGGCATTCGATTGTCTTGTATTAAGTTTTTGTTTCTTCAAATATCGAAGAGAGATACGTATTTTAATGAGGCGAAAGAAATTGGATTAAGTGGATGTCTGCCTACCCTAATGGAATTAAGGGTGTGATATATAACGCAATTTGTAGAGCGTTGGAATTGAAACCGAAGAAGCCAGGTTCGTGACAAAATTGCTTTTCTAATTAAAAAAAATTGTACCGACTTAAAAAATTTGCACTGAAAAGTAAGAAATAATAAATATTTCGTCGTAGAATTTGAAGACGGTTGGTGCAAAATTAGGATACAAAATTAAGTAAACATCTAAGAAGATATCTGTTCAATATTATATATGTTTGTACTGATGATCGTAGGTTCCTAATGAATTGTCTAGATTAGTGAATTTGGGAACTAAGTTGTTTCTAATTTGGCACCAACCGTCTTCAAATTCTACGACGAAATATTTAATATTTCTTACTTTTCAGTAAAGTTAATTTTTGAAATCGGTACACTTTTTTTAATGTTTATTTATTTTTTCCTTTTAAGTGATGATTACAAATATAAATAATCGAAATCGACTTGACATTTCATCGAGTTATGACACAAACACCAGCTTTCAAATAAAAAAAGAATCATCAAAATCGGTTCACCCAGTCGAAAGTTCTAATTCAAAATTCAAAATTCTTTATTTGTCTGTTACAATTATTACATATAATAATAATAACGGAACCCATGCATGTGGGTATACAAATATAAGCATGTTAAAAATTAATACTTAAAACTATCATAAGAATCAAACAATTAAAATTTTAATATAAAATTAAAGGAAAAAAATATACAAAATTAACATAAACACAAACATGGCAAATACAACATTGATAATTAATTTTTAGCACTAGGTACTTACTTATAATTTAAAAATTCATGAACACTATAAAAACGACATTGAAGCAACCATTTGTGGAGTTCCTTTTTAAAAACAAAATATGGCAAATCCTTAATATCTATTGGCAAATTATATACACTTTCACCGCCATGCAATAAGCATGGTCACAAACAAAAAAAAATAGAAGCAGCAACAGGCTTGCCAGCTGTTATGTTTAATATGGACTCTATCTCATTACTTGTTAGATAACCACAGAGGCAAAACTCTTGACAAAAGATTTTTTTTTTTCTTTCTTCACGTTACGGTTCCAGGGTACCCAAGTCTCCCTCTTTTAGGCGTCGGTGGCCGAGTGGTTAAGATGTCTGGTATTAACTAGGCGGACGTCGGTTCGACCTAAGGCCATATACCAATGTGTTTTTTTTATAAACACTTAGAGGCTTTTCCATCTAATTATATCTCAACAGAACTGGCCACTCGTTAGGTATAGCCTCACAAATAGGTACCATCGGCTAAAAGAGATTTATTTTCTAATTAAAATTTCACCCCTTGTAGGATAGGAGCAAAGTCAAAATAGTAGAAAAAGAGGTCAAGCGAGCCATTCTGTCTTTCCTAGGCCAATTTAATGGTTGTTCGCTGTATTGATTCCCGTGCATTCTTTCACACAGGCGCGCAAGATACCCCCCCTTCCTTCAAAAACTCCTAACCCCACCCATTTCCACCCCCAGAAGTTGTGAGGATAACTGCGCGTAGATTTTTCGTCTAAGACGTCTTTTTATCTCATTACTCGTATCTGCCGTACCTTTTTTGGATTGTAGTTCTTATATGTCAGAGGAAGGAATTACAGATTTGAGGAAGTACTGGAATCGTTGTTTTGTTAATTTTTTGTAACATTGTCCACATTTAACTTTTTCATCTCTATTTAGGTATAGATACTAATATTATAAAAAGAGATTCAAAAACTACTTATTCTTTCACTGTTCATAAACCCAAATTATTTTAAAAATTTATATATATAGCAATATTTATAAAAAAAAAACCCGGGGAAAACGACTGAAACGAAATTTTTCACGGGTGAAACCTGATTGGAAAAAATAAATAAGGCAATTGATATTTTATATAGACTTTCACCTGCGAGGGGTTCATAATGTAGGTAAATATCATAAAAACTTTGTGTATGAAACTACTTGTACTTTTAACATTGCTTTCGATCAATATTTTTTAAACCTAGGTCGTCCTCAGCCAGCATTCCCTTCCACTTTTGCCATAACTATCATTCCGCATTTTTTCTATTGACATCGTATTTTAATTGTATTTATTTATTATACTATAGGATATATTTCACGCCTGAAGCCTATCTAGGTAGACAGAACTACAGATTTCAAGAATGATACAAAATCTGTCCTGTATATTTACAAAACCAACACTTGTAACATATTCCGATGTTCACGAATTCAAACGAACGATCAAAAATAAAAAGACTTACTACCTAGGGTCATCAAGATTGTTAAACGTTTCGAAAGGCGAAAAACGCCGAATAAAACACGTTTCTTGTATGGGGTACTCTTTATTATATTTTTATTATTTGATGTTATAGCTGCCATAGTACCTAATACACACTCTGTGAAAATTTCAAATATCTACCTGTTAATTTTTTGCCCTTTGACCAGTTAAACTGACCAGGTGCGCGTAATAGTTACCTTAGATTTCGTTGGTATCGTTTTGTGTCGCGAGACAGAGCTCTAGGAAAATAGTTATTTGTGATGTTTTAAATGGGAAGGGTAATCTAGGACGTCAAACTTGCGGGAACATAGTGTTTCCAATCATTAATAATTATTATTATTATGTTTGTATTTTAACATAAACATCATATAACGTAAAAAAATCCGTTGCGACAATAAAACGACAGAAAAGTACAGTGGTACAGGGGCTAGTACTAGGCGTTTACCCCCCCCCCCCCCAAAGTGGCAGAAAAAATTGTTCGGTGATTTACACGCTACACGTCTCCTTTGGTATATTCAAAGTATTAGCAAGATAACATACAGACAGACACGCCCGAGAACTCTTTTATATATTTTACTAAGATATTAATTTTATAGTATTGACAACCCTGAGTGTTGGCGTGCAACAGGTAAACCCAGACACCTAAATACGTCTAGACTGAATTCAGGACAAATAAAGCCTGCACCTGCCTAGGTATAGGACACTGACTAAAATTTTACTTTATAAATAAAAATATTATCTACCACCAGTAACAGTGTTCATATTTAGTGTGTAGAACAAACAGGTGGCAAGCCCGTCGCTGCACTTCATGGGACCAGAAATGTAATTTCCTAAATTAATGTATATATTATATTCAGAACAATGGCGAGAGCCGCCTTTACGTGCCCTCCGAAACACGAAAAGTCGATTAGTGAAGGATATTAATTAAAAATATAGATTTTTAACACTAATCATTTCACTATAAATAAATTGCTATCTATACATATTATACATAAAACAAAATCCTTTCTGTCTGTCTGTCATTTTTTTCATGGCGTATGCTGTCTAATTCATCGGAGATATAACAAAATGATGTAGGAAAGAATTATGTAGAATATAATTATCTACAAGTCCTTTGTAACATATATCTATCTTTAACAGATTGGTAGTTATAAGGGTATTTATGTAGGTATTAAAATTGTTGTAAACTCATATTGTACCTGTTCGAAGCCGGAGACGAGGTCGCTAGTATTTAATATAAACAACTCACTAAATATGGACATTGTTACTCTTGTGTATCTTGTATGTCTGTCTGTTAATATTTTATATACTAAATATATCTATGACCTACGACAATGATCAAGTCTAAACTTTCTACTCTATAGAAATAAACCGCACAAAAGGAAAAGTTCAGGCCAATGTTACAGCCACTAGCCATATAATGGATACTGAAAATGTTCTGAAAACTTTATAATGTCCAATATATTTATAACTTTGTTGAGTTGATATTTTAAATTTTATATGTTGACAGTTGACACCAAGTAGAATACAATGCTATATGCAAAATTGTTTTTAACAATTTGAAAACCTACACAAGGACGCTTATAACTACTTATATATTAGAGATAAATATATGCTACCGCGGACTTTTTTGTAGATAATTTTATTCTCCATAATTCCTTTCTACATCATTTTGTTATATCTCTAACGGATTAGACTGTATACGTCACGAAAGCGCGCTAGAGCTAAATTTTTCACCGACTTTATTCACTAATACTGTTATTGCTCAGCTCCTAAACATGATACGTCCATGTTTAATACTCATAAACCTTGTTCCTGAATTAACTTATATAATAAAGATATTCCGCCAATTTTACATATATGAAATTGTTCCCGGTTCTTCAATTTATCACTTTCATACGTATCCGACATTTCTACTCGCCAAATGCGGACTTTGTAACTTAAAACTATTGTCTCTGGTCTCGCCTCAAGATATTAAAGCCGTGATGTTAACCATACATAAATCGCTAACACTCGCTATCCACGGAAACAAAGACAAAGAAAGATATTCGGCCAAAACCACACCGCAAGCGAAACTAATTAAAAACATCAATTTTACACACACATACACACGCACACATAAAAATAAGAACCGGGTATAAGAGAATGGCTCCGGTTCTTCAAGTTATCCGGATAGAGATGGATATATGCGTTTGGTATGCCACCGAAAGGGATGGAAGACTGAAACCGAGTTATCGTAAATTGATCTGAGAAGGGGGGTAGCTTGCTTAGGGGGTGGATGGAACACCACCGAATTTGACAGCGATGGAAATTGGCGGGAAAGAATATTAAAAAGGTTCAATGAGAAAATATCCGATATACACATATTAGGTGGCTAAACTATCGCCGTACTCGATGAATATAGGTCATAGTAGTATATGCTCTTATTCGAATTTTGTCTCTTTCTTTCAAATTTTCCAAAAATAATATTCCGAAATATACGTTTTCATAGGAAAACTAAATTATTCTCAAACCACGATTACATTAACGAAACTGTCTCATTTCTTTCATACAAATAATTATACCCCACCTAAGCATCAAACCAACGACTATTTAGTCCACAGTTACTACGTTACTACTAACAACTGGTCAAAAAACACTATTTACGCGCATAATTCTGAAAATGTAGCGCACAAACCTTTAAAACTCCTAGCCATACCTGTCTCTCTCTCTCTCTCTCTCTCTGACCTGTTCACGCAAAAACTACTGAACGGATTTTGTTCCGGTTTTAACTATTCGATAGTCTGATTTACCGGGAAGAGTTACGAGTATTAAACATGGACCTATCATGTTTAGGAGCTGAGAATTAACAGTATAAGTGAATCAAGTTGGGAAAGAAGTTAGCCTCATCGAGTTTTCATATCTATCTCCGTATAATTTACGTGTATATTTACGGGGTCGCCTGTGCAAAATAATAATGGATCCATTTTTGCTATTTATTGCGTATAACACTCCCACGATTATAACGAATCTAATGATATCTCTTTTATTCAAATCCGTTGAGACGTTTATGCTACCAAATAATATTGGATACATACATATAACCTCTTTTTTTAGTCGAGTAATACACGATTTACGCGCGTAATTCAGAGAAGTAGAACACGAACCTTTGAAGGACCTCCTAACCTAAATTTTCGGGGTTATTGTGTTATTGATCTCAGAGTTGACGCGACCTAAGACAACTAAACGCGTTTACGCGACGCTAAGCGAAAACGGTCAACGACTTTGTGGATATTTTATGTAAAGATTTGTTTTTCGCCCGTGGAAATTACTGAAATTGGTAGAGCGTTGGATTTCGAACCGGGTTCAAATCTTGCTAGTGAGGCAATTTATATGTATGTAATAACTAGAGACCCCCGCCCCTGGCTTCGCACAGATTTACAACAATTTGAATACCTACATAAATACGCTTATAACTACTTATCTATTACAGATATATATATGTTATAGCGGATTTTTTTGTAGATAATTTTAATATACATATTTCTTTTCTAGATAATTTTGTTATATCTCTGACGGATTAGACAGCATACGCCATGAAAACTCACCGGAGCTAACTTTTTTCTCCAACTTGATTCACTTACACTTATTATGCGACATGCCCGGCCTAAGAATGTCCAACCCTAGAATTTATTTATTTATTAAAAATCTGAGTACTGCTAGCGATTTGCTCGGACACTCTAGTGTTGGGCATTAATTCTCGGACCGGGCATTCCTTGGCTGACCATCGTTTTTGGCCTTTTTCTGTTTTTTTTTTCTTTCTTCACGGGTTGCCTTACAGCTCCCAAAACCGTGTTACGGTTCCAAGTTACGGTTCCGAGCGGAAGACCTCTCCCTCGTTAAGCCGATGGCATTTGTGAGGCTATATTGACGTTCGAGTCAAACCCCACGGCTTCGCCCGGTTACAATTTAATGTTAAAATAATTTGTAAAGGTTTAGTAAATTGCAAAGAGGTGTTTTATTAACGACTTTTGTTTGGATCATTTAATTCTACACAATTATTTACTACTAGCATTCCGCCCCCGGCTTCGCCCGTGGATATTTGCGAACAAAATAAAATATACCCTACAGCAATCATAGATAATGGCTTGCCTGCACTACCCCTACCCCTACCCCTAGCCCTGTCCCTGCCCCTACCCCTACCCCCACCCCTACCCCTACCCCTACCCCTACCCCTACCCTGTATCCCACGACTTCGTACGTGTCTATTTCAGAATGTTGGCAAACATACACTTCGTACATAGCTTTTGTCATGTTCACCTCTGCCCACCCCGTTCCCGTCGTCATGCCGTGATGGTATATAGCCTATGTCACTCACGAAAAATGTAGCTTTCTAATGGTGAAAGAATTTTTAAAATCGCCCCGTAGTTTCTGAGCCTATTCATTACAAACAAACTTACAAATGTTTCCTCTTTATAATATTAGTATAGATGTCGCTCAGGGATATCGTAGCTTTCTATTTGTGAAAGAATTTTTAGAATCGGTTCAGGAGTTTGAAGGATGACCCCCTACATCCAAACTTACAAACTTTACCTCTTTATAAAATTTGTTTAGATATGATTTTGTAGGCTCCATAAAGACTGTATTGGCAAAAAATGTTATCTCGCACATGATTTTGCGACAGTACGAAACCCTTGCTTATCACCAAGAGCATTAAATGCCTAATATCTATAAATTCAACGTCTAGACATGCCGATACATTTGGCTATAAAATATTCTTTCATTCTCCCTGTGTCTTAATAACGCTTTTAAACGCCTGGAGCGATTTCAAATAAGGATACCATAACCGTCCAAGGGTGGGGGTGAAATTCGGTGCATTTACCACCCCCCACCCTTATCATACCCCCACTCCTTAAAATAAGAAAGATTTCGGTGGAGCGTGGTATTTTTAAAATAAGATATTGCTGCTTCCCAAGGAAGTATTTCTACTAATATTAAATGAGAATGATTGGATGTGTGTTGCTTGATTTATTTATAAGATTTTGAAGAGCTGATGGTGGACCTTGGGGTTCTATCTAAAGTATCAGAGACATAGAAATTCTACTCTGAAATTCGTTCTTCGAAATCATCTCAAAATTTTTTAGTTACTTAAAATTTTATCCGAAATCTACGCCAACATAACAGAGTTTGGTGCTAAATAAAGGAAGAAAAATTGGCCAAGTTACGAGTACATACGACTCGCGAGCTGAGGGTTCTGTAAGTACCATTTTTCGATCAGAACTTTAAGACAGAATTTTCGTTTAGGTTTTCCTGTAAACTTTAAGAAATTTTTCAAAATTTTAGACGAGGTAGTTTCGGTAGAGAAGGAGGAACGGTAAATTAAAACGATTCCTAGCTGTCATTTGATGTCAACTTTTTTTTTATGTCTTAATTTTCCCCCCAAAATCGAAACTTATATCTATTTAAGCTATACGTCCGTGATTTGGTCATCGAATTCTACATTATGTACCGAGTTTCGACTTATTTCGTCCAGCAGATTCAAAGAAAATAAGCTAATAAACACCAGTAACAGTGTTCACTTTTGTCCAGGTTATTTTTTAGAAGAACTGCGGACGCCCTCCGTAGCACGATAAAGAAAATTGGTGGTTATCATTTTTAGCACGACTGAGAATTGAACCCGGAACTTCCCGGTTACAAGTCCAATGTTCTACCAATTAGGCTATTGACTCCTTTTGATTTTAGTTTAAAATTCATAATATAGCCGGCTTTAAGATGGTTACAAGAATAGTTTTGCTATACCCTCGAGAAAAGGGGGAACGGAAAGAAATTTCGGGTGGGCAGATTTAGGTAGGGGGGACATTTGGTGGTAGATTGTAGGGGGAAAACGCGGTTCCCTGATGAGGTTCAAGTTTTTCGTTCAATTTTCTTTCTGCGACGAGCGGTCGTTGACTGCTACTTGTCGATACTTTTTATGTTTTTATAAAATATCGATGTGTTCTTGGATGTCTGCATTTTTAAACCAAACTTATGTAAATCTGTCGGAGACACTGTCTACATTTTGCGAGCTGCCCAATTAAGTGATATTAAACAAAACAGGTGGCATGCCTATCGTAGCACTAAATAAAACATGGAGCTGTCACTTTTTAAGGATCTAATAACTGCTTTAATCGTATACTCATGCTTCAAAGGTTATTTAAAACCGGTGTCCGTTCAATTTATAGATAGTAGAATTAGAAATAAATTTTGATATAAGGAAAATTTCAGTGCAAAAAATCAAGTCGATCCGTTGTCGCGTCTGTCTGTTTGTGTCCTTTTCACGCAAAAACTACTGAACGAATTTTATTACAGTTTTTACATTAGATAGGTTATTAAACATTGACCTATCATGTTTAGGAGCTAAACACTAACAGTATAAGTGAATCAAGTCGGGAAAAAAGTTATCTCTAGCGAGTTTTCATGGCGTTTTCTAATCCGTCAGAGATATAACAAAACAATGTAGGAAAGAATTGTGTAGAATAAAATTATCTACAATAAAGTCCGCGGTAGCATATATCTATCTCTAACAAACAAGTAGTTATAAGCGTACTGAAACAATTTTCTTGAAAGGTCAGTGATAGCTACTGAGATGAATTTTATAGTAATTGGATTTGGTAGTGTTTTTATTTTGTTGACGCTCTCAAGGTAGATTCTCTAACAATATCTACTTGAAACGTTCAAATAAAATCGGAAAGAAGTCTTGATTTTTTTTTAAACAACTTTAGGTTTTGTAAGTAGGTATATTGGTTTATTATTATCCAGGATTGAGATATATAAATCAAGTATTTTTTTATTTCATGAAAATAGATTCTTTACAATTTCCCATTTATAAAACACTAACGGCCTTATTCATAAACGTTTATTAGCAACGTTTTTGTTAAAATGTGTTTTGTTTCTTTCTATTATTAGTAAAGACAGGTTCGTTAGAGAGTGACAAAACCCATTTTAACAAAAACGTTGCTAATAAACGTTTATGAATAAATGCCTTAGACTTTCCGCCCTCGGCTCCGCCCGTAGATATATTTGAACAATATAAGATATAGCGTATGTCACTCAGGGATATCGTAGATTTCTATTAGTGAAAGACTTTTTAAAATCGGTTTGGTAGTTTTTTAATTTTATTACAAACAAAAATACAAAAATATAATTTTACCTTTTTATAATATTAGTATAGACTAGCTTTTGCCCGCGACTTTGTCCGTTTAGAATTAGAAACATTGCAAAAATTTAATAATTTAAATAAGTAAAAATACGTAAAAACCGTAACGTTTGTGTTGTAGCCTTTTTATGCTATGGTTGAAGTAAAAATCATTAAAAATATTTAGGGGATGAATTTAGAAAAATCGGCTTGACGGCCAAAATTCCAATACTTTAGCCACACATTAGTCCGGAGCCAAGCGTCTAAGGAATAAAACAAAAAAAATATCAAAATCTAATACTTAGGTACCTATTACATTATTTTATTTTCAAAATTTTACTAGAGTACTGCCTCATCTGCTTACCTCTATATAGGAAACGTATGAAGGTATTTAAAGTTTGGAAGTCAAATATGAACGCAATAAACGCACGCACATAAGGGGCTGAAATTTCAAACTCATTTGGTAAAGTTCCTAATAACTCTGACTGCGTAGCTTCCTAGGAAATTTCATAAGCAAAATCTACCTTAATTTTAACTTGAGACTGTTGCGTTAACAAAGGATAAGCAGACTGGACACTCGTTAGGTATAGCCTCGGAAATACTATCGGCTAAAATAGGAAGTCTTTGTCTTTGGGTACCCTAGGACTGACAACACAGTTTCAGGAGTATATTCTTAAAAAAATAAGTCGTCTAAATCGGTACATATTTTATCGAGATATTAAGAAAAATTTACTTCTGAAGTCAGTTTTTTCAAAATTTCTAAAAAACCACTAAAGTCATTTTTATGAGAAAAATATAGAATCAATCCGGAAGAATTATATGTCGAATAAAAAAGAAATTATCAAAATCGGTTCACAATTGGCGGAGTAATTGATGCTCATACATCCTTCTTTTTTGGAAGCCGGTTAAAAAGCAGTAGGGTGGTCTTAAAATATCTTGTCACTCGTTAGGTAGAGTCAAATAAAATATAATTTTGTATCGCACGACTAGAAAGGTTCCATTCCATTTTCCCGGGAAATCAAATTTTTTCCAGGGATAAAAGTCAACTATGTCACTTTCCGACCTTCCAACTCAGTGCAATAACTTTGATCTATTGCTCTGTAATGAAGTAAAAAAAAAATAATGTTAGTATCAAGATTCTTCTGCTGAGTACCCTGACTGACCCTGGGCCCTGGGCCTTGGCAAGAAAGTTCTTGGGAGCCCTGGGGTACACATTGTATATTTTGAAAGACTATTTGGTGTGAATTGGACTTGACACACAAAAGAAACACGCTTAGAGACTTTTCCATCTAAATATACCTACGCACTGGTCCGTTATCTCACAGAAAATGTTCGGCCCGGCCGCCGTATGATCGAGATTGAACACAGGTCCCACATTATCAATGTAAATCATACGATCTAGATCACATGCAATTCACTCACCCACACAGACACACAAGATTCTATTAAACAAAGGCGTGTGGATGTGTGTGTGTGTGTGTGTGACATATCGTTCCGGTCATCGAAATCAACCACAAATACAACGATTTGGAAACGGATGGTGGGCCGCGCGATAAGAATTGGACGAGTCTGTGGTCGGTTTCGGTGGACCGTACGGCGACCGGCCGGGGATTGGACGAATGTGCCACCTTTAGGTATAGCCTCACAAATACCATCGGCCAAAAGAGGGAGACTTGGTGACCTGGGCGGTCTCAGGAGCGACATTTGTTTAAAGTACGAAAAGATGGTGCCTCAATGTCTGTATGACGTCACATCCGTCTCGTCACAATCTGTTTTCCTATAGATACCCCACCGCGAAGCAAGCTTAATTTTTTTTTTAATTTTTTTTTATTTTGTCCTCAGGGTTGTCGAGGCAGCGTCATGGCAGAGTGTTCGTACGCCCGCTGCCAACAAGAAAGACGTACGATCCGTAAAGAATTACAAAGTTGGACTAAAAACATGGTCTATATCCTTGGTAAGTACATCCACAGATCTTTACGGCCTTTATACCTTGAGGTGTGGTCAGAGACACTAGTAACAGTGTCCACTTGTTGTCCATATTGAACAGAACAGGTGGCAAGCCTGTTGCTGCACTTAATGGACTTAGATGTGTCACTTAATAACAGACATTTTTATTATATACTTTAGTTAGCATTCCGCCTAAGCTTCATTAACCCCATAATTACTTTCATGCCCTATTTTATGGATTTGAGTTCCTGAAAAAAATAGCTCAAATCCGACTCACACTTGGCCGGGTTTATTATTTGTTGTTTTACTTAAGAGTGTGCAGTAGTTAGACGTTTGTATACAATGTATTGCCATTATTAAGATCGAATAAAAAATTTTGATTTTATTTTATTTTTTAGCGGCCATAGTAATACACACTTTGTGAAAATTTCAAAGTGTCTACCTATTACGGTTCAAACGGTGACCACCTATCATCACGCCTTTCATCCTAAGAGGGGTAGGCAGAGACAATCCAATGTCATATGTTACGATCCTGACATACCTCTTTCGCTTTTTTATATTCATCATACCTTTCATACCTACATGCTCGGCGATTGTGTGTACTTTTAATATTTCCATCAATATTTTTTTTATATTCAATAAAAGTACCTATCATCACGCCTTTCATCCCAAGAGGGGTAGGCAGAGACAATCCAATGTCATTTGTTACGATCCTGACATACCTCTTTCGCTTTTTTTATATTCATCATACCTTTCATACATGCTCGGCGATTATGTGTACTTTTAATATTTCCATCAACAATTTTTTTTATATTCAATAAAAGTACCTACACCTAGTTCGTCTTCTGCCAGCATTTCCTTTCACTTCAGCCATATAATCTTTTTAGTCAATCTTTCATTCTTCAATTTTCTTCATTTTAGTCACAACATCATCTTTGACTCCGCATTCTTTTCTAATGACATCGTTCCCGATGCGGTAAATACGTAAAGACCGCATTTCCACTGCATTTTATTCTTCTTATTCCATACCCAAGTCTCGCTTCCACAAGTGATGGAACTAATACTGTATTATTAACTCTATTATTTTGTATATAAAACAATCCCTCAATATTTTGTTCTAAGCAAATTTAATCTAAGCACACAGAATATTAATGATCGATGTAAATTTGAAAATTCGGTCTCTGGTATAGAGAAGATAAAAGCCGGCAGACGCCGAGTTGCATCTACATATATGTTCTATAGCTCGGTCGTTTCTAAACGGCCGTTCTATAATGGATGCACTGATAGCGAAATGCATTTTTTTTATTGTATTTTTTTTAATGTGACAATAATTTATCCTAGTCTATATCACGTATTGACCGCATCCGGAACGATGTCATTAGAGAAAAATGCGGAGTGAAAGATGATGTTGTGACTATGAAGAAAAGTAGTTTACGCTGGTTTGGACACGTTGACTAAAAAGGTTTATATGGCTGAAGTGAAAGGAAATGCTGGCAGAGAACGACCTAGGTGTATTTTTATTGAACATATAAAAAAATATTGATCGACGGCAATATTAAAAGTACACACAATCGCCGAGCGTGTATGAAAGGTATGATGAATATAAAAGAAGCGAAAGAGGTATCTCAAGATTGTAACAAATGGCATTCGATTGTCTCTGCCTGCCCCTCTTGGGATAAAAGGCGTGATGATAGATAGATAGATAGATAGATAATTATATTCAAATTCACAATTCGATTTCAAATATTTTTTCCGTGTTATCGGTGCCAGGGGTCGAGACCCAAAAAAATATTTTCACGGGTTGCCTTACAGCTCCCGGGAACCGTTTCTGGCCCCAGAGTACCCAGCGAAAGACAAAGTCTTCCTCACTTAGCCGAAGATTTTTTGAGGCTATAGGTACCTAACGATCTGGCCAGCTCTGTTGAGGTATGTAGATGGAAAAGACTCTTTGTACGGTTTGTCGGATAATGTACATAGACTTTTTTATTATAAAAACCCATTGGTACATGGTCGGATGTAGGGATCGAACCAGCGACTTCTCAGTTGTGAGCCGACCAAGTCAAGTCAAGACCAAGTTTTTTAGCCGATGTGGTTTGTTGGATTATAAAAAATCCATTGGTACATGGCCGGGATCGGATCGTGGTCCTTCTAATTAATACCAGTCATCTTAACCACTCGGCTACCGACGTAGCTTAATTAACTTAGGATTTTCTTATTTCAAATTGAAAATATCAAACGTTAGCCACCTGAAAACGGAAAAAGTCACACGACAGGCTTCCAGATTCCTGTTTAATGTCAATTGACTAAATGTGGGCTTTGCTACTAGTTTACCTAGTGTTCTCCAGAATGACGTGAATCATTGTGAAAATTTCCAAATAAAAAGGCATAGGCAGTCAGTCATGAAGTCTGGACCAAAGAATTGCGGTCCAGAAATGAGCAGCTAAAAATGCCCGACCTTATATATTCTCGGGACGGGCAATCCATGGTATTGTGCCGAAAACATGTCGCGAACACAGATCGCGAATCCATAAGATTCCATAAGATTTCATTTCAAAAATCCAAAGCCTGAAATCGTGAAGTTTTAAATGTAATGTAGGGCAAGCTTAAAATAGAATAGGATAGATAAAATCGATACAAAATTAAAAGTTGCGTTGTAAATTTTTCCCCATTGGGGAAAAGCTTCAATCAACTATGGGGAAAACTAATAAAAGTTCCAACACCATTGTAGATGGATGCACACAGTTTTACTGCGCATGCCCAAAACAGCTGAGGAACCTGTTGCAACCAGGCTGCGTTCAGTTATGCACTATCGGTCAAATTACGGGAAAAACATTGCGCGAAATATATAAAAAATCGCAATTTAAAAAATCCCCAACCGCAAAACTGGTATCGCAGCAATCGCGAAAAAGTGACAATTTTTTTTTGGGGATTATTCTTTTTAAAATATCTTTTGCGCATGATTTTTGAAGATTTTAAGTAAGATTTTTGAAAAGTTCCTCATTATATTAAGCTTAAAAATCGCCTTGTAGATCGTAGTTAAAAATATACAGTAGTTTTGTATGAAACATTTTGAAGAGTTAACTATTTCAGTAACCACGTGAAATTCAGTTTACGTAGTGAGACGACGCAACAAGTGTTCACAGAATATGTACTCGGTAAGTGTGCCAAAAGCATTTTGCATGCATTTTATATTTTAAAACCTTTCAATTTTCATATATTTTGACTTACAATATTTTAAAACTTTTATATTATTATGGTTTTTATTCTATTTTATTTAATAATGTTTGATTAAGCGACTTCTTAATTACATTTTGAATTAAAATTCGTTTCACAAAATCTAATTTTAAAGTATTTTAGTGCGTATTAGAAATCTGGGCGGCGGCGTATTGAACGCCATTGTTTTAGTTTGGCGAAACCGCCATCTTAGCCTTTTAAGATTGTCATAGGAAAAAGTGTCATGGCGTATCGATTCCCTATAAATGAAATTGAAGCATTAGTCTTTGATTTTAAAATTAATGCAGTCATTTACCTACAAGATTTATATTATTAATTGCGGTTTTTGTATTTTTGTTTTTCTGTCTGTTCAGAATTTTGATAAAAGTTTTTTGGGTTCCGAAAAAAATATTGGCAATAAAAAAATTATTATATCCAACTAGATTCTATGTTCGACTCCAGGAGAAGAAAAAATCTATCTTGAAAATATCTTAAGATTAGGTAGTGGTTTTTTAAGCCTTGTCTCAAAGGAACTAGCCATGGTTAGCCACAACATTTTTTTAATGATTAGATTAGTTTAATCTTGATTAATACCCTTTCTAAGTCTATAAAATAGTCATCATTAACCATAATTACCTACACGCGTTTCTAAAAGGATTGTGGCGCTCCATCCTTCCTCTCTGCCTACCCCTTTGGGAAACAGGTTTGAAAGATATTTTCTAAGATTTTTTTAGGCAAAATGTGTCTGAATTATCAATTCAAAGTTATTGTTTATTTTAGTGTTCCCCAAAAAGCCTGTATTGGAAGCCATTTTACGGTTCGTTTGGTTGTCGCGTGGGTATGACTGTAAATGACAGATTATTCGGTGTCCTTAAAAAGATTGACAGGTGGAAATGCCGAAAATAAATTAGTATTTTAGGGAATATTCTGTGTCACGTTTACAAAAAATAACAACAAATTTGGTCTATTTAGGTACAGAAAAAGAACGTCGATAGCGCAGTGGTTAGAGTATATAGGATTTGCAACCAGGTTCCCGGTTCAATGCAATCTACATGTGCGTAGCCAGGTGTCAAATATTACAGACGTCACAGTAACAATAGCCGATTAAATCGATAGCTAACTTTATCCCGCCGACTGTGATATATGTCCTAATCACTGACTAATCACAACCATCACAGCGCGTCGAGATAAAACCGGATTCGCTATCATGTCACGGCAGGGCGCGTGCGTTGTCCGCTATGACATGACGTAGAATCCTACCTTTTATTATGATTTATATAGGTTTAAATATCTAAGTTAGGTAATTACTTTAGTTGTATAATAAACCTAAGTAGAACTTCCTCGTGCCTACAATTCCTTATTAGATTATACTTTGAAATAAAATGCAGTTTAATTGCATTTGACTGGTACATTTTCCTGCACATTATACAATATTTATTGTTTTAATTGACTTTTAGATCTTGTTTGCAAGGTTACAACTAAAGTTGGGAAAGATATGTCTTGGAGGCCTTCATTATGATCATAATGAAATATATAACTAGCATTCCACACTGGCTTTGCTTCGTTTTTAGCTTCAAATCATCGCTATATATTATATAAAACAAAGTGCCCGCCGCATTTAATTCACCAGGATTGTTTAGGAGCTGAAGAAAGCTAAAAAAAATATGTAGGAAAGAATGGTGTAGAAAAAAATGATCTACAATAAAGTCCGCGGTAGCATATCTTTAATAGATAAGTAGTTATAAGCGTCTGTATGTAGTTGTAGGTATTCAAATTGTTGAAACCCATATTGTACCTGTCGGGGTCGCTAGTGTTGGTACGAGATAATGCTAAGCACCAATATTTAAGAAATATGTCGCTTCTAATTGAAACGGTTTAATTAATGTTGATGAAACTTTTAGAAAAGTAGTTAAAACATAAAACACATCTTCACGGCCTTAATACCTTGCGGTGTAGCCAGAGACATCAGTAACAGTGTCCACTTGTCGCCAGTTGTCCATATTGAACAGAACAGGTGGCAAGCTCGTTGCTGCACTGAATGTGGAAATATCTGTTATTTTTAAAAGAACACATATTCTTAAGGGGAAATCAGTCATCAAATTCCAATTTTTAATCAAATTTTTCAGAAAACCTGATCTATTTACGAAACTGAAAAAAATATGTATTGATTTTAAGGATACGACAAATATTGTTATTGTTTTGAAAATATGATTAGAAACATTTTACTCGATAGAAAAAAATCATAAATACGCCTCTGAAAACTTTATTTATCAAATTTTATGGCTATAATAGAGATGGTACCATTACAAAAATTAACATGAATATTATCTATCGTTTCATTGTAAAATTATTTCTATGTTGTATAAGATTTTTTTAAATTGCGTTTTAAACAAAAATTATCGCTTACGTTGAATCGCTTACTGTTTCTATCCTGCTCGCGTGCGCGCGATTCTAGATAAATGCGTTTTGCTCTTTTATCACTCATTTTCCCATCGACCACTTCCCCTTAAAGAAAATTAATGCTTAGCATTTATGGTACCAGTAGGAATTGAACCAGGGACTATCCCTCTACCAATTAGGCTATCGACTCCTATTTTATAATTACAAACTTATATTTGTTTTATCTAGATATTTTAGAAATTACAAAATTTACGAACGAAGTCGTGGGCGTTCGCTAGATACCAAAACTAATTGTATAAAGAAACTAATTTATCTGATAGTTAATCTGCAGTTAATTTAACTGTGACTTTAATTATTTAAGCCATATCATATTTTTATAGTTTGTTTTGAGAGTTACGCTTAATATCAGGCGTTTGTGAAGTTCATTTATATGAGCTTTTCTATAAAAAAAGGGAATACTTACAATCTTGTCTCATACCTCGTTTTTCATGTATAATATTTTGTTATATAGGCTAATCACCGTACCGCTTGTTCTTTCATTTGCTACAAATTTGCTACGAAAAAAAAGATACCTATGTAATTATTCAAAGTTCGTGCACTTCTTCTAAAAAAAAAAAAAGTTATTATTTATAAAGACTTGTAATGTTTTTAATCAAATGCTTCCATATAATGCGACAATCTCATTCCCTTGCTACAAATTTGCTACGAATATTAAACAAAAATCTCATTACCTTCTGCATTCCATAATTTTGATACAAACTGACACGTTTTTTTTATAAATAAAGACTTCTAATCTATCCACCAATGCCTTATCTTGCCTTGGGTATCAAATGCCTACCTACACATAATCTCATTTCACTTGCTACAAATTAGCTACGAAAATTAAAAAACTACTCATTCCTGCTTACCGTCACTTTTACAAAACTCACATGTTTTTTCTTATATAAAGACTTCAAATCTTTGTATCAACTGTACCTCGGGTACCAAGTGCTTACGGAACCTTAAATACCTTGCAACCTACGAAAAATGAAGAAAAAAATTGTTTATCTAACCATCCCAAAAACATGATTATACGCATAATCTCATTTACCTACCTTTCTTTGCTACGAAAATAAAAAAATGTCATTGCTGCTGTTTTGAGAGAAACACAAAAAGCAAACAGGATAAAAACACTAATAAAACCCTTTTGACTCACTTTCATATATATACATAATCATGCCACATTCTATAATTATTATTCAATTTTCCAAATATTTCCATCTGGGTTTTGAACTTGGCTCCTTCTAGATACTTACCTACTAAAAGCTATACCGTTCTAGACTTATAAAGGAAATTACAAAACCTAGATAAAGTAAAACATACTAAAAGAAAATCTACCTTCATAAAATAAATTGCCCGTTTTATAATTAAAAAGTCCCAACTATTTGAATTTAGAATCTCAAACGGACCTCATCCCTCCCCAACCCCCCTAACCTAACGTATTTTAGTTCGTGGCGCCATCTCTTCAAATTCCAGCAAAATTTTTCACCGAATCATTTTCTTACAAGAAGACGAACACAAGCATAGAACGCACACATCTAACAAAGCACACAAATGTAGCTGTATACAATCGAACACACCCACACGCCAAGAAAAAAACGATAAAAAACGGGACACAAAGACAAGATGCTAGGCCACCCGTGGGTGTAAACGCACACTGGGAAAGAAACTTGACTCTGTAAGAGCGAAAATATTTTTCAAAATTGAACGAAAAATTTTATTATTAGAATTTTCAATTTAATAAAATATAAATTATATTTTTTTAATTGGTATTTATCATAGTTTATAATAAGGTTAGTATTAAACAGAAGGTTTATTCAAGCTCTATCACTCACACATGCCCAACATTGCTTCGGTGCAGTCTGCTACGTAGTAGTGTAGTTGGAATAGCCACACTTGATACTTAACAGTTTTATAATGTTATTAAACTTGACACTTGAAATATTACTTTTATATTTATCACGCTTACTTGCTTCTTAAGATAAGCAGTCATTTCTTTTGGCTGTATATTTTAAATCAATCAAACTAATTATAGGGAAAAAAATTGGTCGTTATAATTTATTAAGAAATTGAACGGAATCCAATAAGATTCATATAGTAATATTTTAAGATCAGATTTTAGTGCATAAATAAATTACTAAAGCTACGACCTACGAGAATGCTTAAAGTTAAAGAAATACTCTAGATAATTATGTAGAAATAAAACATAGCTACTTCATTTGGAAATTAAGTAAATAAATAATTTAGGTATGTTTCATTTTTGCTGATTCTACTGAACGTGCTAAGTTCAATTTCTAGTTGAAAAATATGCATAATAAAAAAATCTTTACAAAATTTTATTTTCTAACTAATATATTAATTCCGAAATTGAAATCCTCTTGTAAATATGTTCCCATAAGGGTAGAAAGAGAAGAACGGAGCACCGTATTTGGCTACAGCATGCTCATTTTTCAAATGACATCTATTGTAGAGTATCAAGAGTGGACGGCGGCGCTATATCGTCGCAGTAAATACAAGGTAATGGCTAAGTACGCGCGCCGGCTAGTATGCACCGCTCAGTCCGTGCAGTGACGCTTATGCACAATCCGTAGAACGTCGCATCCGTTAACGTAGCTTAGGAACACGACCTAACCGCTAAAAACCTCCAAAATAACATTAACATAATTTTAAATAAAGCAAAAAGTTTATTTACTAAATTACAAATTTTAAAAAGAAAACTATATTCATATCATTCGCGAAGTGCAAAGAACATATTTTGGGATTTAGTGAGTTTTTTACCAAAAATAAAAAGAAATCAAATTTTTTGAAGAACCAAATAAATTTAAGAGTTTTTTCATCGGGTGCGCCGTGTTTTTATTTTGGCAGAGCGATGCTGAACTACACATATCAGGAAAGAAACTTAGGACCCTAAAATCTATTTACAAAATTATAAATTTGTTAAGCGTATCAAATATTTTGTACAAATTTGACAATTAGGCAATGTGTGACAGTGACAGCTATGAAGTGTGGATAAGTCCATTGTGAGTGCCTCAAGGTGACTTCTATTGTAATAAGGAACTTTTTCTTTTTTAAAAATTACCACCGAAGTGTCAAACTGGACCGAAGAAGGACAGGCCGGCTCTGACGCATGTAAGTACCTATCTATTTAATTATAGCCCGCGAATATTTAAAAAAAACTCTGTTCAATTTAATTTTGTATTTAATAAATAAACGTTATTAAAATTTACATTTAGGTAAATTTCAAATATAGAATTGAAATTAAATTTCAAATTCAAAATTTTAATTCTACACGCCCTTAATCTCAGCTCGCCTTGACTTGGTGACGTATAGTCACGCGTGGAAACTCACACGTGTATGTGCGTGTTTAGTTTTGAGTGTGTGTGTTCACGCACATTTTTTACTGTTTTTCCATACTAATTCATATCCCCTCCCACGCCCCACCAATGGCGTTGTTATCTGTCCCATTCTTTTGGCTATAACTATTTCATTCTATCATAGATAATAATTTATGTTTTTGTACCTAGTTCTATTAACAAAATAATATTTAGATACGTGAATTTAAATTTATAATTTAGTTATTGTAGAAAATTAGGGAATAGGTGTTCGATATAGCCTATAGGTATTTATAGATAAAAACAAATTATATAATATTTCTCCTTAGGTACTATTGTTATTACTAACAAATTATAAATTACCTAATAGTAAAAATAATACATATAACACCATTAATTGATTAATTAAAATAAAATTAATTTTAATTGCACTTTTGGAAACGTGCGAGCGCGTAGGCTAAAATAAAGCCGTCGGTACTTTTCAGTTTTTTGAAAGTTTTATGTATAAAAATAAAATGTTTATTGAAATATACTAGGTATGAATGTAATATTTATTATTTAGAGTTCCAGACTCTTATCTATTATTTTTTCCAAAATATAGGTAGATTCATCCAATATATTTTTTTCAATTAATTCAAATAATAGGTATCTCAACACTTAGTAAGAATAAGTACTTAGTAAATTGAACTTAATAGACACGTTTATATATTTTCATTTTTTTATTAAATTTAAAATTTATATTTTATATTTATGACTTAATTTTCGTAACTTATACAAATATATCCTGTTATTTTTAATAAAAATCAGTATTTTATTTAGACAAGAAACAGAATTTACTTCTCTATTCCTACCTATTATTAAAAAAAACATAGATTACCTATGTAGTAAATCTATCCAATATATTCAGCAGTTATTACAGACTTTCGGATATATACATTCAACTTAATAAATTATTTCAAAAATAAGGAAGAGGAAAAAGTTCAAGACCAAACGAATATGCAAAAACAACCTACATACGTACACATAGTTAACTATATGCACATATCCACACTACATTATGTGGACTGAAATGTGCTCTTTAGCACTTTAGGGATGTGACATCGACCTATTATTTTGGATATCGATAAATTTTATTAATTATAATTTTAATTGTAATAGTAAACATTTATACAAAAGAAAATATATCTAAATTGTAAACTACTAACTAATTGTGTAATTAATACCAAACACATGACATAAAGTTGGCAGAAATTAAGTTCTATAACTGCTTAGAAGTTAGCAAATTTATTTCGAAAAGATATTAAATAGGTCGTTAAGATCAAGAAAATTGTTATCAATGTTAAATAGGCCATTTTGTGCATACACTTTAAAAAATCTCTCTTATAGTCAAAATTATTAGTCTCTTTATAATAATACCGGAAATAGGCTACTTAGTCTATTATTATTTGAAGAAATTGTAATGTTTAACAGTATTTTTGAACAGACATTCTTCTTGTACCTACTCAAAATAATTTATAAAACTATATTTTATAGGTAGGTACCTACCTATGTTTCAAACATGTGAATTTAAAAAAAAATTAAATTCAAAATTAATTTAAAAATTAAAAAAACTATGATTTGATTTGCCTTTGCGATATATTTAAGTTTTGTTTTAATTTTAAATGAATATGGTGTTAAAAATGTAAATAAATACATAAACAAACATAGCAATATTTTATATTAAACTAATTAGATTTTTTTCAAATGTAACAACAATTTATCCTAAAAGGTGTCCGATATAAAAAGTAGCCTAATGTCACTCTCCGTTACTCAGTTTTAATGTGAATGAATGAGAAACAAACAAACACACTTTCGAAAATATAATGCTAGTTGGGATATTTAAAATATCGACAAATGTATCGATATCCTAGTACACAGCCCTTCCCTAGCGCGTGTCCTTGCGTCGGCGCAACTGCCAAGGCGAATGCAAGTTTAGTTGCACAACTCGCCAGATTGTCAATGTTACTACGCTCCGTCCGCCATCTTGCCATACTTAGATAACACGTGCTGCAATATCACTCTATGTTTCGTGTTTAACTATTTGCTGCTAATAGAGGACTATTCGGTAATTAATTTACAAATATAACAAAGAAACATTAGGAAAACTTTGGGAAACAACTTTTTGTAACAATGACCACATTTATCGTGTGAATCGACTACCTTCATATAAACGGAGAACACGTTTTACTCGAATGTTAATAGCTCAAAAGTTCAATTACGAATTTTGAAAAAATAAAAGCTACATTCTCAGTTTTTCAGTAGGCAACATACATACTAAAAATCGTTGAAGTTATTATCTATTTTCTTATAAATAAAAATGAAAAGCTGTTCGTTGGTAAGATAAGCGCATTACTTGAGACCGATTTGGTATTTTTTTAAATGTTCGTAATAGTTTGAATAAGGTTTTTAGGGAAAGAAAAATTGGAAAAATTGGAAAATTCGGGAAAACTGATAGTGCTTTTTTTATATGGGATTTTTTTATGAACTCAAAATGAGAAAGAAAAAGGGATGAAAGTTAATATGGGCTCCACGAGAATTAAATGCTTAGTATAATTTTTTTTTAACGTTCTTTGTTTTGATTATATAATAATTATCATAATTTATTTCATAGTAGATATATGATTTCATAATTCATAGACTCAAACCATTTTTATTGCCTGTCTGAACGCTTAAAAACATCTCCAAAATGGCTGAAATTATGTTAATTAAAATTTATATTATATATAGATATATAATAATAGTTATAAGATATATATATAGTAGGTAGGTATTTCTAGGTAGGTACTATATATTTTTCGCTACAGTTATCAATTTATGTGTAATCAAAAGATATGATAACCTTATCCAATAAATATGTTTAAATACATATAGGAATATCATTGGTTGTTAATACTAGATGTTTATAAAAGTTATTTAGATCAAATATACCGTGTTTAAAGGTGTGAAGTGAATTATGGTGTTGTGTCCAAAAATTACTGTCCTGTTTTTTATTCAAATATAAATAATGTTAAAAGTTTGAGATATGTTTTTCAATCAAAAAATAAATAAAAATAAAATATTCAGAGACAATCTCGTGTAGCAATTTTTCTGTCAGTAAATATATTTATCGAGATATTCCCAAAAGAAAAGATTGATGAAATTCAGTTTTTCAAAATTCCTGAAAATCTTTTTTCAATAACTAAATCGGTTAATCAATATCCACAAAATCAGTTTTCAAAATCTCAAAAAGCGAACCAATAAGATATATTTTTTGTTTTTCTTAACGGGTTACCTTACTGCAGCTCCCGAACTTTTAGCCGATGGTATTTGTGAGGCTATACCTAACGAGTGGCTAGTTCTGTTGAGGTAGGTATACTTAGATGGAAAAGCCCCTAAGTGTGGTTTGTCCTAGATCAGGGATCGAACCTGTGGTCTGCCTAGTTAACACCAGACGTTTTAGCTACCGACTCACTTTTATATATTTTATATCTCCTATTAAACCTTGTAAAACTTGGAATATATAATGGTTTTCTCAATCAATATCAATTCATTTAAGAATTTTAAGAAGAAGGTCCCATTCTTGAAAAATATTTTAAAAACTACAAAAAACCCGAACTTTAATATGACCTCCAGACGTCAAAGAAGTTAAACACTTTCTCTCTCATAAAATTGGATACACAAATAAAAACTCCAAAAGACATTGAAGCTATACGCCGAGTCACACCAAAAACATATTTTACCTCCTATAAGAAGATCGAGCACATCTTCACGAAATGTCTGTTATTTTTTGAAGAATTTCCGTCCGAAGCATGAGATGTCGATCAAAGTGCTTCGTTTCGTAGGGCTGTCGGGTGTGGGGTAGCCAGGCCGGGTAGATGGGTAGGTATTGCAGGAAAACTCGTAGTAAACTTTCACCATTCGTTTATTGGTCGAATTAACAAGGAAGGAACAAACAGGAACAGCAAAAGAACAACCAGTAAAAGCATCCGTAAGGAGCCAAGGAGTCGTCAAAGGAGAAGGAGCCGTAAGGAGAAGGAGCCGTCAAAGGAGAAGGAGCGCACTGTAATAAAAATGAACTACACATTACTACAGGGCGTTAAGCTATTGAAGTAACACAATACAAAGTATGATAAAAATACTTACAATACTTATTTGCGCTCCTTTTATATTAACATAGATATTAGTTCTTGAATATTGATTCAATACATTTTATATAGTTATTTACTTAGTTGATAAAATAGAAATATAATAAATTTTACAATTGGCAGAGTACTGCCTAAGTCAACAGTTTGTGAAGGAATGAGTAAAATTTTAATTTAGGTTCCACACATCGGATATTTGAAAATAACATAAAATGTTCTATTGAATTAAAATTAACAATATCGTGTTCTAAAATCAAAATAAATGCTATTTATGATGGCCAGCTTGTAAGCGGCCAGGAAAATAAGGTCGTATCATCACAGGGCACGCAAAGTAAAAATAAAAGATATCTACGTCTGTTAAAGAAGTGACACATCTAGGTCCATTAAGTGCAGCAACAGACTTGCCACCTGTTCTGTTCAATATGGACAACTGGCGACAAGTGGACACTGTTACTGATGTCACACTGTAAGGTACAAAAGTTAATAAAAAAATATTTTTCAAAATTTGTAATAGTTCAAAAGTTCAAGCACCTCAAAATGATGTTTAATTTACGTAAATCTTTCTTGTAAAATCTACCTTTACATGAAAACTGGAACAAAATCAGTTCAGACATAGACAACATTTTATCTAGGAAATCTTTAAAATATTTATGTCACATTTAACATTTTTAATTATAGTGAAGTGATTAACAACGAAATGTAGTTACTAAGTGACAAAGAATTACTTACACAAAAATAGGAAGCGGCCAACCGAATTGTTTACAAATTTTAAATTATTTGTTTTGGTGTAGTGAAAAATATTATTGTTTCCGTGTTGACAAAAATTTAAACAAAATTTTCTTAATACCTACAACAATTTAACATTTTTTAGGGTTCCATCTGACTACATAAATTATACCGTCCTAGGGTAACCAGCGGAAGACAAGTTTTCCACATTTAGTTGATTTTAGTAATATATGTATTACGGAGAATATGCTATAATATATAGGATCGTAACAAATGGCATTCGATTGTCTCTGCCTACCCGTGTTGGAATGAAAAGCGTGATGACAGATAGATAAATAGATATATAACTATATATATTTTGCCGTGACGTAATAGAAATCTGCATGTGTGGTCACTCAAAGATTTTTCCATCTAAATATACCTCAACAGAACTCCACTCGTTAGGTATAGCCTCACAAATAACATCGGCTAAACGAGGGATACTTGGTCTTCCGCTGGGTATCCTGGAACCGTACCACGGTTTCGGGAGCTGTAAGGCAACCTGTGAAAAAAGAGAAAATAAAATTGCAAAATTGCCAGTAAAATTGGAAAATTCGGGAGAAACTCAGAGTGCTTTTTTCAATGGAATTTTTGTATGAACTTAAGACCATAACTCCACGGAATGCTAGTATATAATTGCTAACATATCTGATTGTGATATGTTATTATGATGTGAAGACAATACAGACGAAGCCGTGTGCAGGTTGTTGTACGAAATAAAACCCTCTTTCGAATCTGACATTGAAAATTTATCAAATTGCAAAAAATCTCGCACGCCCACAACTCAAAAGCCTACCTCAATACGTACCTGTCAAACCAGACCAGAACTGGCTACGCGGCCGTCGACCGCACTTTTCGTTTTTTAACACGCATACATTCATATCAACTAAATGTATGCATTTACACTATCGCGATATATATAAAATTGTGCGTATGTCCGTCTACAAATTTCGTTTTGGAAACTATTTTCAAACTTTTTTCAGCGGGTGTTTTTTTAACCAAACTTCAAAAGAAGTCCTCCTTCTCAATTCGTCTGAATCTTTTGTTTTTTTTTAAGTATGTTTCCCGATTACTTGACGATGCCCTGTACTGATTTGGAATTTTTTTTTTGTTTGAAAGGGTATACTTCCCAGGTGGCCCCATGGTCATCAGGTCAATTTTATAGGCACAATTGAAGCGATTTGGGTTTTTTTAAGTGTCTTGTGCATTTGCTTTCGGAAAGCGCACTTTTCAGTGCATAATTTTTGAAGTCGGTACACTTTTTTTTAAAAGGCAATTTTTATCTAAGTAAGACACAATACCTACATAAATACACTTATAACTATGTACTTTCTATTAGAGATAGATATATGCTGGCAGACTTTTTTGTAGATCATTTTATTCTACACAATTCTTTCCTACATCTTTTTGTGATATATTTTACGGATTAGACAGAATACCATTCACTGATACTGTTAATTCTCAGCTCCTAAACATGATAAGTAGGTCCAAGTATCTTCCTCCGGAATCAATAATCGGAGTCTAATCTAGTAGTGAAAACCGCATCAAAATTCGTTCAGTAGTTTTTGCGTGAAAAGGTCACAAACAGATGATGAGATTTGAATACGATTGCTAAATATTCAACATTAATTTTGCCTTTTCTGATATATTTTCATATATACAATAATGCCTTGCGTTACTGCTCCTCTCCTTTGGGTCGTAGCGTGATGTAATATAGCCTAATCTTCCTCAACAATTGGACTATCAAACGATTAGTGCCTTTAACCAAACAAACAAACAAACAAACAAACACTTTAGCTTTATTATTATTATAGATTACAAAAAAAACACTTGTTCTTGTTACCTCAACAAGTGCCTCTACACTATGATTTCTTTAGGGGTCTCCATGAAAAGCCATAGCAAGAATTACTTTTATGCCATTTCCAAGCAGGTGAATCCGGGGGTAAAAGCTTGTTTATAAAAGCGTGGGTACAGAATATAATATCTATAAGTATTCCAAAGTTGCCTATAACCGGATTTGTCGAGAAGTTTGATGCATGGCGGTCAACACACAGTAGCTAAAGACTCGTTCACAACTTATTTATCTTTTACTTTAGAGCCTAATATGTTAAACTGCCCCGGCTTCGCATGTAGAGCTCATATTAGCTTTTAACCCCATTATGGTCTTGAGTTCCTACAAAAATCCCATAGAAAAAAGATTTTTTTCAATTTTCCGGTCAACTTTTCAAAATAAAATAAACCGGCCAAGTGCGAGTCGGACTCGCGCACGAAGGGTTCCGTGCCATTATCTATAAAAACGGCAAAAAAAAAAAAAAAAAAAAAAAAAAAAAAAAAAAAAAAAAAAAAACACGTTAAATATTTATTTTATTCTGTTTTTTAGTATTTGTTGTTAGGTATAGCGGCAACAGAAATACATCATCTGTGAATATTTGAACTGTCTAACTATCACGGTTCATGAGATACAGCCTGGTGACAGACGGACGGACTGACGGACATCGGAGCCTTAGTAATAGGGTTTCCGTTTTTACCCTTTTGGGTACGGAACCCTAAAAAAATACTTACCTTCAAAGTCATGTTCCCCGAAGTACGTTAGTGTTTTGACTATTGGCTCATGTAAAGATCAAACCCGGAGCGTCCAGTTGAAAGTCCATTCTGCTATCGACTCTAGATAGTCTATCAATCATTTCGGAATATAGACGATAGCTCCAATCGAGTTAAGTTGAAGCATACGTATACTAGTATATTAGATGGAACCGTCTTCTTGGAGTCGGGTATTCTCTTTAGACTTAACGATAGCGTTACCGAAGATCATGGAGTGCGTACCTATATAAATTCGTTAAATAATTTACTAAACAGTAAAAAAGTTGTATATATTGAAACATAAATCAGCATGCGTTCCCATAATAACATTTTTGCGATAATTTACTAATTTTATGTATTGCAAATTGCTCAGAAAAATAATAAGAGTAGATTGGATATATGTATTAAAGTAATGCTAAATACGACCGTTTGTCACAAGATTCGCAATTTCTAAACTTAACGACCCAAAACAATTTATTTTGTGAATTCCATTCAATTGCTACGTATCGTTTGTATGTTTTGTAAAAATGCATTGATCGATGGAAATGTTAAAAGTACACATAATCGCCGAGCATCTAGATAGATAGTATCGTTTGTAAAATATATTTAATGCTGTCCCTATCGCATAGAGTAATCACTAGTAATCAGTGGCTGTTGTATGAATACAAATTACAATTCGAAACTTTTTGATATCAAGACGAAATTAAAAGCTAATTCTAAGACGTTCTGGACAAACATTGGGAATTTGGATAATAGAAACAGACATATACGAGTATATATTATTTATACGACTTAGGAGTACTTTTATTGAACATATAAAAAAAATTGATCGAAGGCATCGCGGAGCATGTATGAAAGGTATGATGAAAATAAAAGAAGCGAAAGAGGTATGTCAGGATCGTAGCAAATGGCATTCGATTCTCTCTGCCTACCCCTTTTGGGATAAAAGTCGTGATTATAGATAGATAGATTATAGATATGCTTCAGTGTCCTGTAAATAAAAATAAATTTTCCGATAGTAAAATTTCATTGCATTATGAATTTCCCGATTTATACAGAATAGCTACCCTAGAACAGAACGCCATCTCAACCCAAATTGAGATCTTTGACCTCGAACCAAACGTCTGGTAGCCATTGTGCATTAGGGTAGCCATTATAAGACATATCATACTATAACTACTCACTCATATAGAGGTCAATTAAACAACCCTTATAAGTTGAGCATGTATGAAAGGTTAGATATGACGAGAGGTATGTCAGGATCGTAGCAAATGGTATTCGATTGTCTCTGCCTACCCCTCTTGGGATAAAAAGCGTGATGATAGATATAGATAAGTCTTATAACCCATCTTTCCATTTATTCTGATGTTTTTTTCTCAGTTTTCTTAGGTTCGATATCTACCTTGGTAATTTATAAATGCACGGTTTCCCGTGGGTTTATTTATTTATTTATTCATTTATAATGCCCAATACTAGAATCCTGAGCAAATTGCTGGGTCGGACAAAGGCAGCATACGGATTTGCCTGGACATTCTCGGGTATTACCACCTGTTCTTAGTATGGATAACTGTTTAAATGTGATCATTGTTACGAAAAGAAATGTATATTTAAGAAAAAATGTGATTCGTTTATAGCATAGTATCAAGCACTCTCTTTGTTTCTTTACTCGATGGCAAGACACATTTTTCCGAACGGGATCTTTGACCGTCTACCGTGGGGGGAGGGTGGCGCCATAGATACACAAAATTTTAAATATTATTTAAAATAATATCTTGACTAATCCTAACTACGAAAGGAAATGCTGGCAGAGGACGACCTAGATGTACTTTTATGCTTCTTTGGGCCATAACGTGATGTTATATAGCCCATTACCGTCCTCAAGAATTGTAGTTCCAACTGGTACTTCGAGATTAGTGCTTTCAAACAAACAAACAACAGTTTGAACTCCTAAAAGGGCTTCCAAAGTGTTTGACTCCGTATATTAATATGGTAGATACTGATTTTTTTATTCTTCGAAGACCCTTGTCTGATATTTTTTCTCAAAACCACCTAAATGTACATCGAATTTTGGTTTTGGTGGACCCCTGGCATTTGGAATCTACTTCTAAGGGGTTGATATCGGCCACTTTGGGAAACAATTTTCTCTACAGGTATAGATAGCCTCACAAATTCTTCTTCTCAGTTGACAGAACAGTCGTGGTCAATCATGGCGGTCCACAGCGCGAGGCGCCGTGTATTGACTCGCCAAGGTTAACTTTCTTGGGAAGAATAGTGCAGTGGTTTCCCCTTGCCTTCTGCATCAGACATTTTGAGACTATTTAGGTCTTCAGGCTCGCTGTAGCCTCTTCCAGCCAGTTGCCTAGCTAGGTGTATGGTCACACCGCCATTGCTCGGTCGCCAGAGTCTCGTTTGTTGTCAAGCAGAGGGTACCAAGCGTGCAGGTGAGGTTGACATTTGGGGTCGGATAGATCTTATTCCGTTCTCCCCCTTACCCCCCACAAATATCATCGGCTGAACGAGGGAGACTTGATCTTCCGCTGGGTATCCTGGAACCGTAACACGGTTTCGGGAGCTGTAAGGCAACCCGTGATGAAGAATAAGAAATAGATTTTCTCTACAATAATACAAACCGCCCGAACTACGAAAGTCGAATGAGACTTGACCCCGTTCCTTCCAGTTTCAAGTCCAACACTCTACCAATAGTCATGATGACAAAAAAATCTAATTAGTCCGTTAATTAGATTATCAGAAAATATTGGACACGTATTTTTTCTTTTGTCAATTAAACAAAAAATGATGAAGATATAGCCCGCTAAAGTTCCGCGTGACGTCACATTAGAGTACACTTTTAACCTAGAAAAGACGTCACCGGCCTCCACTCCCAAACTTTGATGGGCTTTATCTCTGTAATTTTTTGTTTGATTGACAAAAGAAAAAATACGTGTCCAATATTTTTTGATAATCTAAATGTCGGACTAAATAGAATAATATTTTGTTTACCCTGTCATCTTCCTTATTGCGCTATTATCTCTTTTATTATTTAAAAGAAATTATAGGCAGTCATGGGAACTCCCGACAGAAGTGAAAACTGTGTATAACGTATAATAACGCCATGTAGGAATCATTTCACATATAAATGTATCTATCATAGTAGCATAAGAGACCATAGCATGTCGGTGACGCGAACCCTGAAGTTTTTCTCTACCAGAAGTTTTTACTTCAAAAAACAAAATCACATCTTTATTGCGGTATGGCTAGAGACACCAGTAACAGTGTACACTTTTTGCCAGTTGTCTATATTTAATTGAACCTAGATGTGTGTGTAAATATCTGTTACTACCAGTTGCCCGCGACTTCGTACGAGTTGTATTAGGTATACAAAGTTGACAACCCGTTAGGGGTTGATTTTCGAAAAATCCTTTCCAATTTTCATATTTATATCTTCAGTGGTTTAGGCTATGCGTGATTATCAGTCAGTCAGCGACACGACGGTTTTCTATATTTTGATTTTAGAAGAAGTGCGGACGCCGATTTTGCGTGTCCTCCGAAGCACGAGGAGTTTAATTTTATTCGTTAGATTATAATAATTGCAAAGTTAACCAAATGCCACATCCATTGTTGACATATTCCCAGGTCTTACCACCTCCCTACTTCCCAAACCCAGACTCCCCAAACCCCTTCCGATGCAGTTTTATAGGTCGTTCCGGGCCGTCTGTGCGTCCACTTCATGTACCCCTTAAGGTTATCGATCGGTATGACATCGATATAGTACCTACTTGCTTCTTTATAACCGACTTCGGTAAACAAAGAATGTTATTCAGTTTTTAGGGTTCCGTACCCGTCCGTCTGTCTGTCTGTTTGTTTGTTTGTCTATCACCAGGCTGTATCTCATGAACCGTGATAGTTACACAGTTGAAATTTTCACAGATGATGTATTTCTGTTGCCGCTATAATAAAAAAATACTAAAAAAACAGAATAAAATAAATATTTAAGGGGGCTCCCATACAACAAACGTGATTTTTTTTGCCGTTTTTATAGATAGGCACTTGGCCGGTTTTTTATTAGCTTTCCGTCCTGGATTTACCTGTTTAATTTTGATATAACTTCTTCATTATATGGGCAATAGCTAAATGTCTCTGAAAGTTTTATCAAAATGCTTTTCCTTTTCTTTCCCAGCGGAAGACCAAGTCTCCCTCGTTTAGCCGATGGTATTTGTTTGGCTATACCTAATAAGTGGCTAGGTAGATGAAAAAGGTCTTTAATTTAAAAAAAACCATTGGTAGCCGAGTGGTTATTAACTAGGCAGACCACGGGTTCGATCCCGGATCCCGGCATTAAATATTTATTATGTGAACACATCCTAATATTTTTTGTTTATAAGGCGTTACTACATTTTTTTTGTTTAGTTCCTCCATTATATCCAATGGCGAAACGAAGGCGTGACTTTTTGGGTCCATAAACATATAAAACAAGTTTGATGTTTTGCTTTTGAAAAGAAACGCCTTAGAATAAGTTTGAATTATATATGTACTTATATCTATACTAATATTAGGGGCGTCGGTGGTCGAGTGGGTAAAACGTCTGCTCACAACTGAGAAGTCGCGGATTCGATCCCGGATCCCAGCCATATACCAATGTATGTAAGTACATAATCCGACAAACCACACTAGGCTTTTCCATCTAAATATCCCTCAACAGAACTGGCCACTCGTTAGGTATAGCCTCACAAATACCATCGACTAAACGAGGGTGACTTCGTCTTCCGCTGAGTGCCCTGGAACCGTAACACAGTTTTGGGAGCTGTAAGGCAAGCCGTGAAGAAAGAGAGAGAGAGAGAAAAGATTATTTCCTTGTTCCATTTACTCGTGGTTGAAGTCGTGAAAAAATGCTGTCAAATGGCATTTGCAATTTTTCAAGTTAACTTTCATAATTTAACCAAAAAGTCAATTAAATTACAATAATTAATAACCATTTTGAATTTAGTCCATATATAAAGGTAGGTATATATGCTGGAACCATATTACAAACATTGAGCGTGCGATCGCCACTGAAAGCTCACATTCGATTTTGTACTTAATTAGATTGGGTTTACCCGGTGAACCTAGAGAATGTTAAGGTTGGCTTACATGGAAATACTGTACCCTGCCGAAAGTAGGTAATAATACATTTTAGTTTATTTTTACTTTACATACCGAATTTGTCCGATTATAATAAATAAATAATAAATTTTAGTTCCATCACTTGCTTATGGAAGCGAGACTTGGGTATGGAATAAGAGGCATGAAAGTAAAATAAATGCAGTGGAAATACGTAGAATGTGTGATATAAAGCGTATTGACCGCATCCGGAACGATGTCATTAGAGAAGAATGCGGAGTGAAAGATGATGTTGTGACAAAAATGAAGAAAAGTAGTTTACGCTGGTTTGGACACGTTGAAAGAATGAAGGATGAAAGATTGACTAAAAAGGTTTATATGGCTGAAGTGAAAGGAAATGCTGGCAGAGGACGACCTAGATGTACTTTTATTGAACATATAAAAAATATGTTGATCGATGGAAATATTAAAAGTACACACAATCGCCGAGCATGTATGAAAGGTATGATGAATATAAAAGAAGCGAAAGAGATATGTCAGGATCGTAACAAATGGCATTCGATTGTCTCTGCCTACCCCTCTTGGGATGAAAGGCGTGATGATAGATAGATAGATAGACAGAAATAATAAATAAAATCTTTATTAAAAAACTTAAACGATAGAATAATAGACTTGCAATACCTATCATTCATATCTAATAAACTTAGATAAAAAATAATACAAGTGCCTGAACTAGGTTGCTCCTGTGTTTCGGGCAATAAAGGACTTACCCATATACATAGGTGTTTAATAATCACATGCAAAATGCAATTCTACAGAAATCTTACAGTATTATAATACCTAAAGTATATTATGGTTAAATTATGTAATTACAAAATAAACAATCTAAAATAACCCACGAAAAAAATAAATAAAAATATTTAGGTTCGAAATTTAAAAAATGTTTTTAAGTTAAAACATTCAATAATTCCTCTTCATAGGACATAATATTTTGTATTGGAGAATTTTCTTACGATTTCTATGGATAACTGGATATATGTCTAATTTAGCATTTAATCTATTATATAAAAGTGGTTCTAGAAACAAAGTAAAAGATTATGTACAGACACAGAAAAGGATGTCATCTGACCACAGCATCTGACAGTCTACTGAAATAAGTCTCCACGTCAGGCGTACATGCAGTATGATAATACCTTTCAGTATGTCTGTATACCATTAATTTTTATTTAACACCTAAAGTGGGGATGAACCCGCGTGCAAACTACATTTCCTCATTCCATAATTTCAAATGTTAATCTCAGCAAATAATTTTAGTGTGAACGCTGATGGGCTGATACATGATAAAATAGCGAAAGATGATACTATACACTATAGCGGAATTATTCGCCTATAAAAACCATTAGCGAAAAACGCCTTTAGCACATTTGCTTTTATTGCATTCACTTTGCTGTTTATACAGCCACTCCCTGCATTTAAGTGAGCGTCATGTAAGCCGACCTTAATTTGAAAATGCTGTCACACATATAAATATCTTGAGGTGTTCACACATTGAGTGTGTGGGTACTCGTATAATTGGGTACACTTTTAGTTAAATTGGTATTTTCTTTACAATAGTTATTAAGGGAAATGTTATTTTAAATTATTTAGAGTGGGGTGGGGTGGTTTGTTTTGTACTTTTTATATGTCTAGGCTATAAATATGTACCAAATGTAAGGTCCATATTCAAACCTAGCTTGAACCAAAAATGTTAGACACCCTTTGGATTTCTTTTGAAAAACTGAAAATTATATCTCTATTGATTATAAGTAGGACGATGGTCTGGAACGTCTGGTATCAAATTGTTACGGTTCCAGGGTACCCAGCGGAAGACCAGGTTTCCCTCGTTTAGCCGATGCTTTTTGTGAGCCTATACCTAACGAGTGGCTAGTTCTGTTGAGATATATCTAGATGGCAAAGCCTCTAAATCTGGTTTGTCGGATTATGTACATAAGTTTTAATTTAAAAAACCCATTGGTACCTACATGGCCGGGATCCGGGATCGAACCCGTGGTCTGAGTAGTTAATACCAGACATCGTAGCCACTAGGTCACCGACGCACTACTATAATTTCAATGGTTAAAATTCCATTATTTTAAAAAATAAATCGCAGAAAGTAGATTTTGAATTGTACCCTGTCACCTAGCTAAAGGCACAGAATTAGAAGTAGGTTTGTAACATATCTCTAACCTCTTTTGACAACTCAAGAATAATTATGTCCGTCAATTACTTCTTTTATGATCGACAGAGATTTCCGAATTTAAAAAAAATTATAATGAAAATTGTGAAACAAAATTTCAGGAAATTTGTTAAAAGAGTTTCCGGAATTTGGCCTTAGGTAGGTAGACCCGTCGTTCTTGGCCCTCAAGTCAACACAAAAGATGTCGCCTACTAAAAGTACCTATGCAACCCAACTGCTCAAAATGCGTATCAGTCTTTACGCGTCACAAATAACTTTTCCCGTACGCACTCACTCACACAAACTTATTTTTACGCACACAATTTTACTTACGCACACTGCGAAAGAAACTTTAGTACGTACAGTGACGGTACACTCCAATGCGAAGGACACGTAGCGGTGTCGACGACCTGAGAGTTTTTTGCGAATATTCCGCCCCGTGATATAGGTGCGGCGATATGAATTGGCCGTTGTTTTTTTTTACAATAGATTTAGTGATTTGGGTAATTTTTTGACATGCATACCATCACGCATGTTTTCCAAAGGGTTAGGCAGAGAGGATGGAGCGTCATCTCTCTCAATCTTTGTATTCTTTTTCTTTTTTTTTCTTTCTTCACGGTGTTACGGTTCCAGGGTACCCAGTGAAAGACCAAGCCTCCCTCGTTTAGCCGATAGTATTTGTGAGGCTATACCTAACGAGTGGCTAATAGTTCTGTTAAATTGAGGTATATTTAGATGGAAAAGCCTCTAAAGTGTGGTTTGTAGGATTTAATTAAAAAACCCATTGGTACATGGCCGGGATCCGTAATCGAACCCGGGGTCTGCCTAGTTAATAGCAGACGTCTTAACCACTGGGCCACCGACGCACCTAATTTATTTTTTTTTGCAAAAGTTTTGTTTATTTGGCAATTTTTTTGTAATTGTTATTTTTTGAACCTGTTATTTACTTATATATACCTTCATATACATACATACCATCATGCATGTTTGCCAAAGGGTTGAGCAGAGAGGATGGAGCGTCATCTCTCTCAATCTTTGTATTCTTCTCTTGCTTCATCCACATTTTAGTACCTACTGCGCTTGCCGCTTTAGCTTCGCCTATGGAAACTTTTGAAAAGTGACAAAAGAATGTATCCCAAAGAATTTCCGGGATAAAAAGAAGCCTATGTCACCATCCGGTCCTCCAACTATCTTTGTGCAAAAAATCACGGCGATTAGTTTCGCCGTTTACAACAAACAAAAAACATTACTTACGAAGTTAGGCGAATTAGTTTTTAAATATGTCAACCGGTGGGGTTAGCTCAACATACCTACTTAATAAAACTTAATAAAAAAAATCGATAGAAGAAAATTTTTAATTGAGGCTAAACCAATGTTAATCTAATTATAGCCTTTATAGTGTATATGCCCGTTTAATCGGTATGTAAGATGATGACTAATATAATATAATAATAAAACTGACTAATCACAACTATCACAGCGCGGACCGGATTAAACGCGCGGATGGGAAATTCATCCCTATCATGTCACGATATTTGCAGACGTCAAATGTGAAATATCTGTCAAACGAAGTGTACAAAAATGTGATATCGTTTCGTGTGGATTAACCTAGCAGGTAAATAAACCTTGCAAGCTTTCAGAAGTTACATAATTTCAAATCAGAACAAGCTCACCTAATTACAGCAGTGATATGATTTCTAAGAAGACTGGTTAAGTAAATGTTCAAATGCAATATCAAACCCTTATGTACTTTAGGCGTGGCCAGAGACAGTCATGTTCACATATCTTATAAAATGTATTTTTGATTGATATTATCTTAGTTTCTGTATCAGAATACATAAATAAAATTAATCCTGGTATTAACTAGGCAGACCACGGGCTCGATTCCCGATCCCGTGGGGGTTTTTTAAGGGGAAGTCAGTCATCAAAATCCAATTTTAAATAATTTTTTTCAGAAAACCTGATCTATTTACGAAACTGAAAAGAATATTGATTTTAAGGATATGACAAATTTTATACTGTTTCACTCTTATTAATAAACTCGAAGTAGCGACGTAGTAACTAAACTGTATTTCGTCTCCGTCTAACAAATCTGCAATACATTATGATAGACGAAGACGAAACACAGTTTAGTTACTACGTCACTACTTCGAGTTTATTAATAAGAGTGTTATTGTTTTGAAAATATGATTAGAAACATTTTACTCGATAGAAAAAAATCCTAAATACACCTCTGAAAACTTTATTTATCAAAATTTATGGCTATAATATAGATGGTGCCATTACAAAAATTAACATGAATATTTTTTTGGTAATTATCTATCGTTTCATTGTAAAAGTATTTCTATGTTGTATAAGATTTTTTTTAAATTGCTTTTTAAACAAAAATTATCGCTTACGTTGAATCGCTTACCGCGTGCGTCTTTTATCACTCATTTTTCCCATCGACCACTTCCCCTTAATTAAAAACTTATTTACATAATCCGACAAATTGGAACCGTAACACTGTTTCGCCAGCTGTAAGGCAACCCGTGTAGAAAGACAAAAAACCTTTTTTTGCCCAAATGTTGTTACTATATATTATTCAATTTATGTAGTTTATTGTGATACTAAAAAAAGAGCCAAGAGGTAAACAATTTGTTTAAAGAAATTAAAAACGGCCAATTCACATGAACTCAAGTACAGTGTACATTGACCTAGCCCAACCCAAAAGCGGTTCTTGCGACATCGAGGCCACCCTAATTCCTAACCTACCCCAACTCACGCACTACCTCTTTTGTGTGTATCTTTATATAGCTATAACTTTTTATATTGAGAATGCATACTTAAGCATGTTTGCAATATAGGATTGCGTTTTTGTGAAAAGGTTGGTACCTATAATTGGGGCATGCACAGATTAAATAAAAAAAATCTTGCGCATGGGATTTAGGTACTTAATATATTCTGATTATATAAACAAAAATATAAAAAAGTGCAATTGGACATTAAAAATATTTGCTTTTAAAATAGTTATAGCGATTTGACCATTTTTAATTTTCGCGCCCAATAAATCTCGGTCATTTCGTGCTTTCGCTGTCGAAAGAGAAGTAAGAGGCCGGGGGTAGTGTTTCTTGCGTCGCTAATTATGTACAACAGTATGTGTTTGCATATTACATAGGCATAAAGTGTTTTAGATATTTCTTACCAGTATCAACCTGTACAAAATGGCTTCGAGAGGCTGTAAACGAGACGCTGACTCGTTTTGCTATATTTGCGGCGAATTTATTAAAGTAAGAGAAAAAAGTATGATTGAAGTACAAATTTAAAGATTTGCGAAGCCTATCAAGCTTACTTCAATCTACCTGTAAAAAATCAAGACCAAAAAATGGGCTCCACATGTGTCATGTAACTGGAACAGTTTTAAGGCAGTAGTCCATGGTTTCCTTGAAAACATGATTTGGAATTTTTGTATCATCGAATGTAGAATGGTGAATAAAGATGCACCATTCTCATTGGGGTACATTTAAGGAATATGGGAGCTTATTCGGAAGAACAAGGGGAACGCTTCCATCAAGACAATGCAATTTGAGAGACATTACCAAGGCCAGTACACTATAAGCATGATGGGGGATTATATTTGGGGGTTGATAAGAGAAACTTTTGTTGAACATGACAGGAAAAGCAAAACTGTTCATTTTTAAACATTTGGACTCTATTATAAGACAAATAAATCATAAATGGACGTTCCTTATCTTTTAATAAATCATTTTTATGTACATATTTTATGTATTTTTATTGATTTGGTTTTTTGCATTTTTTCACACAAAAACAAATACAGAACTATTTTTTGTTCTAATTCTTATTTCTAGATATAAAAGCAATAAAAATAAGGTATATATGTCCCATGCGTAAAAATGCTGTAGACCTATATTATAAGATACTGATTTTGTCTCGGCTTCGCTCGTGTATTTTTTTGTTACTAATATAATAAAGCTGAAGAGTTTTTTTGTTTGAACGCGCTAATCTCGGATTTGAAAAATATTTTGCATTTGATAGTGTCACGTTGCAGTTTTTGTGATATTTGGATCATTAAAATAAAGTAAATTCAGTTATTGATGATTATAATTATATTAGAAAATGAGCAATTTTGATGTTTAAAAGTTATTACCATTGCCTAAAAGGAAAGTTAGAAAAAAGGGACTCCATGAAAAACAAAATAATTTTATTTGCCGATGGTTGAAAAGCATCTGAGATAATTTTATCAAAATGCCATATAAAAATAAACTAAACTAATAACAAATATAATATGTAATACAAAGATAATTCGTGTTGTATAAAAAGAAAGTGAAATATACCTAAATATTGGTGAGTAGTAAAATATCTTGTTTGTTTGAGCTTAGAGTATTTAAATTGTCATAAACTTAGGTCTGACTAATGTTGACAATGTTGTAAAAGCTCGGGTTAGATATTAATTTCCTTATGAAAACAATTTCAGGTTAAAAAATATGATCACAACAAACCAAACATAAATAATTTGTCTTATTAGTTGAATTTATCAACACCAACTGACAACTATTTATAATGTCAATAATGTAATACAGTGAACAAATTGCAAAAAGCTGATAAAAATATACCTACTATAAAGGAGCATGATATTTGCAAGTACTATTTAAGTTGTATTGTGTTTAGATCCTATGATATCCTGGAAATCATTTACTTATTTATTTTATTTTTATTTTCCAGCGTGCTCCTTTTTATTCCTTTGTAATCTTTTTCCTTACTTCATTCCTTTTTTACTCATTACTTTATATCTTTACTTCATTTAAAAACTTGAAATAAAACAATTCATTTATTATTGTGGCTAGTTCCCCACTAAGCGACAATTGGCGCCCTAACGTGACAATACCCCCCATCCAACTCTTGAGGAAGGTTATAGGCTATATAACATCACGCTACGACCCAAAGGAGTTGAGCAGAAGGATTTCCGGTATAAAAGTAACCTATGCATACTAATTTTATATAAGTACTAACTACTTAACAACCACTAATAAAATATTAAATAGATCCATAAATTATTATTATGGTATTAATTAGGCGGATCACAGTTTGATCCCGACCATGTACCCCATAAACCACCATTTTACCATTAAAATATCATATACTGGTCACTCGTTAGGTATAGCCTCACAAAATACCATCGGGTAAACGAGGGAGACTTGGTAACCCATGAAGAAAAAAAAACTGACCAAGTGTGAGTCGGACTTGCACACGAAGGGTTCGTACACAGCGTACCTACACTCAATAGTATGGACTAAGGTCGGACCAAGTTTATGAATAAAACGCGTTTTTGTATGGGGACCCCCTTTAAGACGCTGGATAGAGCCAACGACCTTGAGAGATGGCACCGCCCCCACGCGGGTACACATACACACCAAACGACGTGGCTGCCACTAATAATATAGCATCAGGCTGCAGCCAGTACTGTCGGTACACGAGCGCTTACGCACACACGCGTGCAGTGCGTACATAAAATCTCGAAAATAAGAATAAAGGAATTTGCTGAAAATTTTATTAAAAAACAGAACAGTATTACGATAGTATATTGCTAGATAAAATTCTGTCAAAAAATCAGAATCATTGCATGCATTTTAGTACTATTTCTAGACAGTAAAATATTTTTTTAGAGGTACATTCGTGATTTTTTTCTATCGAATCATAGTTGTATTATGTTTTGAACACAGTATCTTAATAAAGCATAACCTCAAGAATATCATATTTTTTTTTGATTATGGTCACTGCAGTGGATCATGTACTTTTACGCATCATAAAACTCGCAGTTAGCTCTATACATCCTCTTAATGTTTAACTTTATTTTATTTTTATTATTTGCTGTTATAGCGGGCATAGTAATACACACTCTGTGAAAATTTATTACAGCCCTGTGACAGACGGGCGGATAGCGGAGTCTTAGTAATATCTTAATAAATAGAAACTTATTATCTTTTTTTTTTTCAGGTAAGTACCATGAAAATTTACAGAACAGTTAAAGTGGTAACTATGAAATACTAAGTTGTATATTGTCTATCTATATGTATGTAAGTATTTATAAGTTAGGTACTTACCTACCTAGTACATTGTCGACTGAGATGCTTAAAAAAATTATAGGTAGGTACGCACGCCATCTTTTGGCGAGTTGTTGAACTTTTTTACTACTTAGGCGTGCGTGTGTGTGCGTGTGTGTGTGTGTGTGTGTGAGGACGCGCAACAGGAGCTTTTTAGGGTTCCGTACCGCTGTCTGTCAGTCTGTCCGTCTATCACCAGGCTGTATCTCATGAACCGTGATAGTTAGACAGTTGAAATTTTCACAGTTTTTCTCGTTTTTGCTCGATTTTGATAACGACAACAGGTAGACAATTAAAATAAAATTAATATTTAAGGGGGGCTCCCATACAACAAACGTGATTTTATGCCGTTTTTATAGATAATGGTACGGAACCCTTCGTCCGCGAGCCCGACTCGCACTTGGCCGGTTTTTTTTATTTAGTAAACAATATTTGCATGTCTTTTTGAATTTTCTTTCTTCACGAGTTGTACCTATGTAGGTATGAAACGATGTATGGAATTATGGATGTGGATGAAGGAAGAAAAGTATGCAATGCCTGGGCCTACCCCTTTGGAAAACAGGCGTGTAGGTAAGGTTAACTATTTTGTACCTATATGCGAAGATTGTGAAACGAATACACGGGGTAAAAAATTTAGTTTATCACTTGCATTTCTCTTCTAACATCAACAAAACACCAATTTTCTATAAGACCGAGACGAAAAGCTTTGCTGAAAAATTTGTTGCTATCATCCTACCATAATAAACAATGGTTGAACGGAAATATAAATGAGATCAGATTGAAATAAAAATAATTGGCTAAGTTGCGAGTACGACTTGCGATCCGAGAGTTACTTACCAATTTTTTGATCAGAACTAACTATAAGACAGGATTTTTGTTTAGGTTTTCCTTTATTTAAACTATGCATTTTAAAATTATAAAAAAATATATTTGTGTTGCTTATAAGTGACGAGGCCTTTTATTTGAGACTAGCATTCCGCCCCCGGCTACGCCCGACCTACCCCTACCCCTACCCTTATCCCTACCCCTACCCCTACCTCTACCCCTACCCTACCCCTACCCCCACTCACAGACCAAAAGTCCTTGACCTAAATGCGTCGACACAGTTTTAGACAATATTTTACCCGATTAAATGTGGAGTTACTTACTAAGAATTACCTACATTTTTTATGGAGGATAAACCATGACCTGCAGCCTAATTGCGTAACTTGAAAGCGATCCAATCACTATCATTTATTTTGGGGTATAATTTACGCGGACACCAAAAATATTTTTAAGACTCTAAGCTTAGGCACCAAATAAAATAAACAACTCCAAATAAAATAATTGACACTATTAAAAGTGTCCTAAAGTATATCATATTATGATCCAAAATAATAGAAAAAACATCAGAAAAATCGCACGCCTTGTACTAATATTTTATTTGGTTTCTAAAATGGATAAATGGTCACCAAGTAATGGATAAATGGTCACCAAGTAAGGTAGGTAGGTTAGGTTAGGTTAGTATAAAATTTATTAAGTATAAAGTGTATTTTAAAGGCGTCTATATATTTTTATGGCAGTCAATAATACCAAAAATGGATCTATTTCATAATATTTTAGGAAACGTAATTTGGTGACCATTCATACATTTTGGTAACCGTTTAGAATTTTTTTGGTACAAAATAGATACATTTTTGGGCGCCGCTTAAACACAAGCCATTTTTTTACAGATAAAGGTATTAAAAACGTTAAATTTTCGTTTTTATTTTTTTTCTCAAAAACGGTTTGAGATATTGAGCTGATTTTTGCGGCACAGTACTACGGCACTAACGCAGCACAATGTAGCACAATTAACGAAAATACACATTTCGAAAAGTGCGGGGCTAAATTCGACCTTTATCTGTAAAAAAATTATAGTGATTGGATCGCTTTCAAGTTACGCAATTAGGTTGCAGGTATCCCAGTGGATATCCAATTTCAGTTATACCCATTTCATGGTCAAACCCGGGGCGGAATGCTTAGTATATTTATATTTTCTATACTTATTAAATAGAAACAATTTAATGCAGGAAAATAATCAAGGTGAAGATATTTGAAGATAATTTTTCCCTCTAATAACGAAAAAATAAACAAACAAATCAAAATTAAATATTTCTTTTAAAATTTTACTAATTTATTTATTTTTTAAAAGACGCCATATCATTTGAACTAACGATGCGAAGTAATCGCACCTAGTCTCATTTATTAGGGGAAATATATCTTATAAATAAAAAATTAAATGCTGTTTGGTAAGCGTATCACTTGAGAACGACTGGACCGATTTGGTTAAAATTCTTTTTAAATGATCGTAATAGCTCGAATGAGGTTTTTAGGGAAAGAAAAGTTGGATGCGCTGCGCGGAAAATTAGAAAATTCTGGAGATCCTGCATGAAAGTGTTTTTTCTATCGGATTTTTGTATCAACTCAAGACCATATATAAGCGAAACCGGGGACAAAAGCTAGTTTTATATATACGTACATAGCCAATCGTTAAGCGGAAATGTAAAATGCAATCAGACTGAAATTAAAAAAAATCTCTCCCAGACCAAAAGTCCTTGACCGGCCTTTAAATTAGGTCAACAGAGTTACATCGGAAGATATTTCACCCGCTTACGCAAGCGAAACGGAACTTTACGTTCATCATCACGGATTTTATATGTTGCTGGGTGGCCAGAGACTTTGGTAACAATGTCCACATTTAACGAGATGCATTAAACTTTTCAATCCACATTAGGAGGTGCTTTTTCATCCCAAAATACCTCAATAACCATTATGAGCCTTAAAGCAACTCCTGAAATTTAAATTAGGATAGGAAATATCTTATTTTCAGCTTGTGTCGAATTTTTGGTTTTAATTTTTTTACGCGTAACTTAAACGGTCTGTCTGTCTATCTTAAAGTAAATAAAATCAAACGATATATTAGTTAATAACGTTAAAAATAAGCAATACACTAAAATGGAGCCAAAATACTTGCTAATAAAACTACCGAGTCTAAAATTTTGAAAAAAATAAGGAATATAAAAGGGATTTCTTATAGTTTACAGGAAAACTTAAATGAAAATCCTTTCCTGACGGAAAAAATCCTCCACGCGAGTTTGGCTCGCTCTTGGCCAATTATTATTATTTTGCCTCTTTTTAATGTTACTAGGTCGTCCTCGGCCAGCATTTTCATTCACTTCAGCCATATAAACCTTTTTAGTACTTTTATTGATCATATTATAACAAATGTATTGATCGATGATAATATTAAAAGTACCTACACACAATCGCCGAGCATGGATGAAAGGTACGAGGAATATCCCCCGGAAGCGAGGTAAATACCCAAACTACCGGTGGTTAGGGCTGCAGAGAGAGGAACTTCCTCACAATACAGGCCGTGCTGAGGAGTACTGCCTTCTGGATTAACCCTTGACCCAACCGCCAATCTCAAGGCTCCTAAGGTGACGGTCAAAACTCTTGGCAAACAGACCATTGACCGTCACGACTATCGGTACAATGATCACCGACTTCACATCCCACATTATTAGTTTTATCTTCACGGTAACATTCATTCTTTATGGTCATGCTCGCGGGGCCAGTTAGTTATAATATACATGTATAGATATATGTTAGAGATAAGGTTTATCATTTGTCAAGTGCATACAGTTTTGTGAGTGAAACCCTAAATTGCACTTTGTATGCACATTTTGATAAGAAAACGCACACAGTCATATAATTGTTGATAACAGATTGATAAAGCGAGGACATAATATGGGCTAAGGTTTTATTGCAGTTAATACCTATTTCTAACCGACTTAAAAAAACGCATTTTTGTTGGTGAACATTGGTTCAGTAGTTTTTCAGTTTTTCAGAAATTTAGAAAAAAAATATCTATCAGGCAATTTTATTCATTACTTGATTAAATGTATGCCGATTTAGATGATTTACTTTTGTAATGATGTTATATTATAGAGTAGAGAGCAAAATCACTTAGGGCCGTTGGTATAAAAGTATACTGACTTCAAACATTGCAAGAAATAATTAAATATTTCGTTTCGCGGTTGAATTTGAAAACAATTTAGAAACTACCTAGCTCTAAATTTCACTAATTTAGACAATTAATTACAAACGTATATAACATTAAACAGATTTTTTTCAGATTCTAATTTAATTTTGTAGCCTAAATTTGGCACCAACCACCGACTTCAAATTTAACGGCGAAACGAAATATTTAATTATTTCTTGCTTTTCAGTGAACAATGTTTGAAAAAAGTTTAATTATTTTATGCGACACTAAAATCATCGCGACCGTTACTGCAAAGTAACCATGCCCTCATTTAGTATTTATAAATCAAGATAGGTAGCTTCTATACCAATGGGTTTTTTTATAATTAAAAACTTACATAATATGACAAAACACGAAGATACCTCAAAAGAACTGATCGGAAATATTGTTTATAAAAAATATTTTATGATTTTTTAATTGGTCATAAATAATAAAATATTATTTTGAATTTTCAATAAGCAACAAATAACGCGATGTATCTAATTGAAGGGTAATACTATAACAGGGCTTTAAAAAAAATTAAGAGATTATGAAAGAGAAAAAAAAAAAAAAAAAAAAAAAAAACGGGGCAAAGTTTGACCACCCATATTTCCATTTCAATAAAACCCATTGAAAATATAACAGCTATGTCACTTAAAGATATTGAATAAGTAACTATATGCTAAATTACAGTGACACAGGTGAATTATTTACAGAGAAATTGGGAATAGTTTATCCCAGAAAAATTATGGATATAGGAGCCCTAACACGTAAAGAAACCCTGTATATTTTTTTACTAAAAGTGCAGAAGTGACACTTGAACCATTAGAACTCTATAAAAGCACGCAGGTACTCTTAAATTAGCGGTCAGCATTTTCAGTTCAGCAAAATATCTGTGTTATATCGACGACAGCGCCCTCTGTAGGTATTTTCAATTTAGCCGTTCGTTTTTCATATTTTTTTTTAGTTTCTTAATTTATTTTTATCCCATTTTTAATCATTCGTTCGCAGTAGATCCTAATAGCTAGATCCATGGTGGATCTAATATTATTTTCCTTTGAACTTTTCTAACTAAGAATTAATCTTCTCTTTACATTAACTTTGGATCTGTCGAGAAGTTATTATCACTAATACTTATCTGAGGTGTCTTTTCAGATATTTCTTACAATTTTCAGTAGGTACATTAAGTAATTAGCGATACCTATAGCCAATATTAATTTCCAGTTGTGTAGCGTAGGGGGAGGGGGGGGGGGGGGGGGCATGGCCATCAGATTTCATGTGCATATACAACAATACGGAATATAACAAATTTAGTTTAAAGTGCAAATTAAACAAAATATAGGCAAAGGAAAATTAGTCTATCTGTCTATCATCACACCTTTTATCCCAAGAGGGGTAGGCAGAGACAATCGAATGTCATTTGCTACGATCCTGACATACCTCTTTCGCTTCGTTTATGTTCATCATTACCTTTCATACATGCTCGGCGATTGGGTATATTATATACTTTTAATATTGCCTTCAATCTATATTTTTTCATATGTTGAAATTAGTTGATTATGTCCGATATTCTTATTAAAATACAGGATCACATCGATACTGGCGAAGTCGCATACCATCGCTAGTATAGTTATACAATTTTAGATTATGCATTAAAAGTGACCCATTTCAAGTTAGACATAGCAGATTACAAGCTATATTTTCTGATAAAGGTATTAGGTATGTACTTACGCCGTTGCACAAAAAGATAAAATGCACTGAAATCAAAACCGAAGTTTGATACGCCTGTCATATGCATATCGGGTTTGCGCCAAAGTGGTTGCAAGTGGTTTTTTAATTAGTTTTTTTATTGTGGTTGTGATCTGGTTTTTTTTAATTATGCAAGGTAAGTATTCTTAATGCATATTTTAAAATATAACCCATTCGAAGTTTTATGTCATTTTTCTTGGCGTGAAAATCTTAATTTGTACGGATTCGCTTTCCGCCCCCGACTTCGCCCGTGAATGTTTTTTAAATAGCCTATTACTAAGGGTAGCTTTCTATTCGTAAAAACAATTTCAGAATGGGTTCAGAAGTTTCAGATGGAAAGGGGTAGGTACCTTACATCCAAACTTATGAACTTTACCTCTTTATAATATTACTATAGATTTAATATTGTTTCACTCACCTACCGTAAAGTTTTTGAAAATGCACGATCCGCAATGTCCACATTTAAACGGAATATGTGACAATTATCTGTCACTTCTAGTAAAAAAAGTGCGAAAGTCTCGACTTCGATTCACCCGGAAGGTTTACGAGTATCTATTAAACATGGAGCTATCATGTTTAGGATTAAGTTAGCCCCAGCGAGTTTTCATGGCGTATGATGTCTAACCCGTCAGAGATATAACAAAATGATGTAGGAACTAATTGTGTGGAATAAAATTATCTACAATAAAGTCCGTGGCATCATATATCAAATTGTATATTTGTATATGATATTGAAATGGTATTCAAATTGTCACTTTTGCATTAGGTAACGAACGGCCGCCATTTTGAATTGGTAATTAGACAAAAATACTTCAATTATATTATTACTGAATAAATTTAATGATTACCTAGACAAAGATGTTATCTAGTTAACTAATTACTTAGGTAATAATTCTAAGTTCTTCTCAATGTCAATGATAAATACTTAGTACCTTTTCTGTAATCTGTAAAGATTTCTATTAAGAGCTAGCTTGTTAGCGCAATAAACTCAGTAAACCGCGCAGCTTATGTCGGCGATATCTGTTTTAAAAAAATAAGATAGGTCAAGATTCACGTACCAGGAACATGAGAAAGAACGATTTCACAAAAAAATCGGTCTTGCGAAAATACACAAAATGGACATATGCCCTTTCTTCCAGTATTATACAAAAAATATTAACAATAGCAAGTTGTAGAAAGTATGTAAAATTATTTATAGGATAAATACAATAATGTATCTATAGTAAATAGGTATAGGCATGAAATTGATGACTTTTAGGCCTTCATAAAACTTAGGGGTGGTAACTGATTTTCATATTTAAAAAAAATCATACTGTGTCAAATTATATTAATTTATCTTTCAAAACCTACTTAAATTTCGAAACTAAGACATAATAGTTATCGCGTAATGTAAGAAGTCCTGAAGCATGTAATTTCTATGGGACAAAAGTTATGTGGCGTCTCCTTAAATCTAGTTTTCCTAGCTACCTAGGCACCATTGTATGTATTAGAGAGAGACACATGCTACCGCGGACTTTTTTGTAGACAATTTTATTCTACACAATTCTTTCCTACACATCATTTTGTTATATCTCCGACGGATTAGACAGAATACGTCATGAAAATTCACTAGGGCTAAAATTTGTAGGTACGACTTGATTCACTTACCTATACCTTAGCTCCTAAACATGATAGGTCGATGTTTAATACTTGTAAACACAGACAGACAGACAGACGCGATGGTCATAGTAATTATGACAAATTACCCAGAAATAGGTAAAGTTTGTTGTTAGCAATCGAATTGTCATAATAACAATGGATATTTTATCAACTATACTATAACATAATTGCTCTAATTAATTACTAAGGAAGGTTTCATTTAGGCCAAACAAATGCCATTCTGTGCTATGCGTCAAATCAACAAAAGTTAAATAGACAAACAACTAACTATCCCTTTCTATCGCATAAAAATAACACTATTCGTCTCTGTCACACTATCGAAATACCGTAAGCTAAAGGAAATGTGGGCGGCGCGGTTGTAGCTCGGTAGGTTTTTTTTACTGTTAGATAACGGCCCAAACGGTATGATAATCTATAGAGCGGTTCATGTTGCCAACCCGGTTTTCGGCTTAATAAAGCACCCAATTAACTTTCTATGTGCCTAAGTGAAATTCTAGAATTTACTGTGTTTTTCGTGTAGCCCTCGGTATATGGCATAAGTGTGTAGGGAGTAATTAAGTGAAATGAGACGGAAGAAAATTCAAAAATTCGTATATTGGACGGAAGTAAAATATCAAATGAGACAGAAATATGTAGGTAACCTGAAGTAATTAACATGTTCCACATCTTTGACGTAGAACGGATAGGATCGCCATCTATACAAATAAATAAAATTAAAAAACTTTGAAAATTTATTATGAAAAAACTATTACTTAGGTAGGTACTACTGCATAAATGAAAATTAAATGCTGTTTGTTGGTAAGTGTATCAGTTGAGAAAGGCTGGACCGATTTGGCAAATTTTCTTTTTAAATTGTTCGTAATAGTCTATATTAGGTTTTTGCTGAAATAAATATTGTAAAAGGTGCTCGGAAAATTGTAAAATTCGGGAAAAACTTAAAGTGCTTTTTCAGATTAATTTGTCTATAAGTAATATCTGCACGACATTTCTACTTTCCGCAATAAGATATAGGCGTGATTTACCTAGGTAGTACTGATACGACACTCGAAATATTATTATATCAACAATTAAATTATCTAATTTACCTTTACCTAGATATCTAGAGGAAAATTAGAAAATAACACTCATTGTTTCGTAGAAATACTTAGATACATAATTTAAATTAAAACTAAGTATACTTTAATATGTAATTACTAGCTTTCCGCCCTCGGCTTCGCTCGTAGATATTTTCGAATAAAATAAAATTAAAATCTCCGAAAACCCGATTGCAGCGTCATCTACCGGGTCGAATTGTGAATCTAAACCATCCAGGAACTCACTCAAATACACACAAAAGTGACATACACGTACAGAAGAAAATAAATAACATATAATAATTCGGTATGTAAATTAAGAACTAAAGTTTATAAGTTATTAACCGACTTCAAATAAAAGGAGGAGGAGGTTCTCAATTCGTCGGAATCTTATCTTGTTTTTTTATGTAGGTATCTATGTTCCCCATTACTTGAAGACATCTGGACCGATTTGGAATTTTTTTTTTGTTTGAAAGGGTATACTTCCCAGGTGGTCCCATGGTCATCAGGTCAGGATCTGATGATGGGATCCTGGAGAAATCGAGAACTCTACAAATTTAATAGGCTCACTTGAAGCGATTTTAGTATTTTTGCGGAAAGCACACTTTTCAGTGTATAATTTTTAATTCGGTACACTTTTTTTTTAACGGCAATTATTATTTTAAGAAACTGATTTGAATATTTTTATTTTCTATGCAGTAGTTTTTTATATAACATAATGGTCAAAGTTATACCGACAGACGACAAAATGACGTCATCAATTAGGTAAAGTATCATAATATCTGTCCAATTTCTCAAGTTATGGGAAGTGGTACTACTTTTGTAGGTATATGTTAAATGTATTGATCGAAGGCAATATTAAAAGTATACACAATCGCCGAGCATATTGTATGAAAGGTATGATAAATATAAAAGAAGCAAAAGAGGTATGTCAGGGTCGTAACAAATGGCATTCGATTGTCTCTGCCTACCCCTCTTGGGATGAAAGGCGTGATGATAGATAGATATTATCTACTTTTATCGATTATTTAATCTATGCTTTTATCACAAACGTGAAGTAAGTATCCTACTTTACCTAAACGATGACGTCATTTTGTCGTTTGTCAGCAAAACTTTGATAATTTTATTATAACAAACGTACTGGATAGAAAATATTTAAAATAGTTTCTTAAAGTAACTTAATCTTTCAATCAAAAATCTAATTGCCTACAATCTACTACAAAATAGGTTCACAATTTTCTAGATTAAAAGTGGTACTCCCCAAGTGAAGTCGAGGTCAATGACTAGTTATTAAAAACAGATCGCGGTGTAGAATATATTTTGCCGTCTTTTCTATCGGGGGCCGGTTTTGCGAAGGAAATGGCAGGTGCTCGGATCTGATGTAGATAGGAATACCTAGGTAGGTATTAAATTAAAACCTAGCTCGCTATTTTGAGGTCTTAGACCTTAAATACTAATGTATGTAGGGGGTCATCTCTGAAATTAGTACTGAAAATTCTTTCAAGCTACGATATACTTTATTTTGATTGAAAATATCTACGGGCGAAGCAGGGACAAAATTTAAAATAATTTGGCTTTTAAAAAAAAGTGTACCGACTTCAAAAATTATGCACTGAAAAGTGTGCTTTTTGAAAAAACTGAAACGTACTTTTTCACTATGTCAATAATATACTAAAACTATCAGTTGCCCGCGACACCCCGTTTCACCCCCTTAGGGGTTGATTTTCGAAATTAGTGCACCTTGCCCCCTAAGGAATAAGTAGGTATACCTCCTAATTTTCATATTTAGGTAGGTACCTATATCTTCAGTGGTTTAGGCTGTACGTTGATTGTCAGTCAGCCATCGATACGACAGTTTTATATATTTAAATCTAAATACTGAGAAACGATTGGATTCTACGTCATGTCATCAGGACCAACGCACGCGTCTCGTCGTGACGTGATGGGGAATCCAGTTTAATCCCGTCCGCGCTGTGATAGTTGTGATTACCGATTAATCGGCATATTGTTACTGTGACATCTATAATACTTGACATTAGCGGAATCATCAAAACCCTGATGGAGCCATAATAAAAAAATAGAATACAATTTTGCATAATATTTAGAGGTAGCAAAACGTTTTCTCCGTTTGTATGGAAGACTCAAATTTCCCCGGGCGAAGCCGTGTTCGCAGCTAATGACACAATAAAACAATTCGGTAGGTAAAGTAAAAGTTAAGGTATGTTGAATCCAAAATTGTTTCGAGACATTGGTTTAATAATCCGTATTTTTCAATATAAATAACTCTTAAAATCGTAAGATTGTCTTTATTTTATCAAAAACAAATTTCACCTATGAATGACGTCATTATATCGGCTAAATAAAAGAATAATATTTACTTGTTAACTTGTCAACCAATGTTACCCTGTTACTAGATACCTATACTACTAGGTATTTCAGTAGTTTTTATAACTAATCTAGTTTATTATTTAGGAAGAATGTTTAAGCATTTTTTATGGTAGGATATTCTTTGACCTTTGTATATATTTTGTATCACAACAACTATGCAGACTACGGTATAAAATCCGTAAAGATGTGTTTCTTTGTTGTTGTTTTAATATGTTTTATGTAGAAGTGGTAGGTTTTGGTATATTTTGTAGGATTTAGAGACGGCAACACTATTGTTTGTTAAATGTCAAACTCAAAGAACACACATGTTCTTTTTTCTGTGCCAACATATCAAAGGTATTGAAGTATTCAGCCCACAAAATGACGTCATCAGTGCCAAAACTTTGATAATTTATTATAAAAAAACTACTGTATAGAAATCAAAAATATTCAAATAAGTTTCTTAAAATAGCTTAATCTTTAAAATAAAAATATAAAAATCGTCCCTTAGCTTTTACTTTACATACCGAATTGTAATTTTAATACAATTCACCAGCACTCAGTTCATTGTCTGGTCATAAAGAGTCGTAAATGATCATAAAATGTCATAAACCCTCGTTAAAGTGTAAAGTTGGTGCGAATGTGTTATAACAAGTGTTTTAGATATTCATGCTAGCTTTTCAACCCGGCTTTGCCTATGGACATTTTGATTTGTTGAAGTTTACGGTTACTGATCCGCTCCTTTGGGTCGTAGCGTGATGTTATATTGCCTATAACATTCCTCAAGAATAATTTTTCATTTTGGCTGCGCATTTCTGGACGGTATTTTTTTTTAAATGACAACTTCTTTAGGCGCGCGCTAGATGGCGTTATTATACGTTATATACGTACTTATAAATAAAAAAACCACTGTTATTCATATTTTTAAGTTTTCACTTCTGTCGGCAGTCCCCATGACTGCCTATGCCTACAAATAATATGACATATGACGTATTCTTGAGTGACTTATCTAGTGATAAGATAATATATGAAGTAGGTACCTACCTACCTACGCAATTTGAATAAATTCGCTCGTTAGACATACATTTAAAAAATCATACTATTTTCCCTATTTTCATTCGTTTCATTAACTGATTAACTGATAGTTTTAGTATATTATTGACATAGTGAAAAAGTACGTCAGTACGTTTCAGTTTTTTCAAAATTCGTAATAGCTTAAAAGCCTTGCAGCTCTTGAAACCGTGTATCAGTCCCAGGGTACCAAGTCTCTCTCTTTTAGCCGATGGTATTTGTGAGGCTATACCTAACTACTAACCTAACCTAAGTCTGGTTTGTCGGATACATAAGTTTTTAATTATAAAAACCCATTGGTACATGGTCGGGATCGAACAGACGTCCACCTAGTTACTCGACGTACACACCACACAATAATTTTCTACACAGACTTAAATTAGTTGGAGAGTGCATATCCTGGCAATCTTTCTGGATAAATCCCTATGTCACATGTCCACGAGCGAATCCGGGGTGAAAAGCTAATAGGGAGCGGGGGTATTCTGAATCTGACAAAGTAAATTGACAACTCGTAAAGATTAAATTGAAATATAGACAAACATTAGTTTGACTTTACAATGACAAATGATGTTTGTATTGCACTTCGCTTCTTATTTGACTGTAACCTACTTATCTAGCTTTCCGCTTCGGCTTTGTTCGTAAAAATTTAAAATTTTGTTAATTTAATTACAAATATTGATATATCTTATGGAAACCGGTTCTTAAAAATTGGTTATTTTCAATTGCACATCTGAAAATCTATAATGAGCGTCGGTGCCCGAGTGGTTAAGTAAGATGTTTGGTATTAACTAGGCAGACCACGGACTTGATGTCGGATTCCAGCCATGTACCAATGGGGTTTTTAATTAAAAACCTAATGTACATAATCCGACAAACCACACTTAGAGGCTTTTTCATCTAAATATACCTCAACAGAACTGGTCACTCGTTAGGTATATAGCCTCACAAATACCTTCGGCTAAACAAGGGACACTTATCTTCCGCTGGGTGCCTTGAGACCGTAACACAACCCGTGAAGAAAGAAAAAAAAATGTATAATTCAGTTAAATAACTTTTACATGAAATAAATTATTGAAAGTATGACCCTGTTGGCACATAGAGGTTAGTTTAGGGTTTTTTTTATAACCGCACATAAACCTACCCTGGACGGAGCCAGTACGACCTTTCTCGATAATAATATTTTGACTTTGAGGTAAGTATTTTCCTGTATTTTTGATGGGTAATGGGCATTTTTTTATTATATTTTTTTTTATTTGCTGTTAAATACTACCCTTTGAAAATTAAATATAGCCTACGTATGTCCAATATGTAGGTAGCTTCATAATAGTGAAATAATTATTTAAATCGGTTCTGTAGTTTTCGAGTTAACTTCTTACAAACAAACACACAAACTAACTCTTTGTAATATTAGTAGGTTGGCTTAGAATGTCTGTGTCATTTTGGGTAACAATTTTTTTGAGGCAGTAGGTAGTGATAATTTGATGGAAATTTACAACTTTACATTTTCAGGCTCATCTTTTTTTCAAAAAGCGATAAAAATGTAAAAAATAATACATTTTTAGATTGTTTCAATACCAAGAGATCTGCGTCAATAAAATCACAATCGGATAATTTTAATAAAATAAATATTACGTATTATGTATATTTTCCAATACAAGTTTGTCATTAAAACCTAAATCGGATCAGTATATAATAGCTGGCTTCATAGTGATTTGATATTTTTTTTATTAATTCGGCTTGACATCTTGTCGGCTAACTTCAGCCTCGTTTCATTTACAAAATTATAAATTTTTTTAACTCTTGAGAACGGATTTTAGCTTGACACTGGGTCCCGGAGGCATTTGCCCCCTTCTGAATACATGTAGGTATACACCTTTAGTAACTATAGTGTACTACAATTTTAAAGTCGTGTGTAAACCTAACATTTGGCGGTAGATAGTCGCATGCGCAGTTCATCTAGGCTCTAGGCCGCGCGCCAATCGCGGCACTAAGGAGCAAGGTCACGAGAGTACTGTGACCACTGTTTTCTATGTCACTGGGACATTTCCTTATTTGTTTAATAGGGTTGCCACATTTATTTTGAAGGAATTATTTACGAGTATTAGTCGGTAATTGTTTGTTTGTTGGTAAAAGTGTTTTAAGATATTATGACTTTCGACGTGGTTTAACTCAACAACAGTGTAACGATCAACTTTCTTTATCTTTTGCTGATGAAGTACCATCTAAAATTACACTCTATCACTGGTTTAGCAAATTTAATCGTGGCCGGTGGTCGCTCACGGATGAAGAACATCGATGCCGTTCAAAACCTAATAATGCAAGATCGACATGTGACATATCGTGAGATAGAGGCAAGCCTGGGCATTAGTATGACGAGCATACACAAGATATTACATCAACGTTTGGCAGTACAAAAATTTGTTCGCGATGGATTCCACATAATTCGACTTCCTCTCAAAAACAGGCACGCGTTGATTGGTGCGAAAAAATGTTAGAAAAGACGATCACGGTGCGTCAAAACATCATATTTCGCATACCTACCTACCTACATAAATAGCACTGCTTTACTTGTATTGTTTTAAGCGGTCAAGGTTTTTTTCCTTTAATATGTTTTTAGTACTATCTACAAAAGATCCCAAAACATAGTCACCCTACACTTGACATATAAATGCTAGTTGTGCCCGCTAACCTACAACCGGCTAGATTTCGTGACATTCATCGTTGGTGTGTGCGTTCTATCTTGTACATTGGTCGATGTTTCGTGCGCTCGCGCATAGATAAAAATGGGCGTGACCTCATCATGTTTTGGTAGAGTTAGAAATATATACTTGTGAGGTATGGGCGGTGATTTGCTGATGATTCAATATTTAATGTATATTATATTTATGTGCGGATGAGAGATTGACTAAAAAGGTTTATATGGCAGAAGTGAAAGGAAATACTAGCAGAGGACGACCTAGGATAAAAAAAATTGACTAAAAGCCATACTAAAAGTAGATACCTAGGTACATACACATATTGCCGAGCATGTATGAAAGGTATGATGAATATGAAAGAAGCGAAAGAGGTATGTCACGATTCAGGATCGTGGGATAAAAGATGTGATGATAGATTTAGTTAGATACAATAGGTGGGTAAGGACGTGTTTTCTACCTTGTCACTTGAAATAACTTGAAAAAAAGCACCGGACGATTATACGTTATTATACCTATGATAAAAATTTCTAAAACGCATCACTCTAAAAATCGTCGACGCTACTGATGATACGCTAGCTGTTCCTTCGCTATACAGCGAGGAAATACAGCCAGCATTCTTGCCACTATGCCATTAATCTTTTTAGCTCTACTATTTTTTTTAATTTCAAAGTAACACACAAATTTGTTCTAAATTCATACCCTTCGCCCCGCATACTCCGTTCCGATGGCATGTCTAACGCCATCTCTATTCTTTTACATAGATAAAAAAACCTGATTCAATGTCATTATGTGATTCTTGTAGCTAAATAATTTGCCTTCATAGGGGGTGGTAGAGTTATTTGTTTGTTTGCCTTGGTCGTACACAGGATAGGACCTTTGAAAATATAATTTTTGGTTTGACTAAGATGTAGGGGGGCAGCTACCCCAACCTGTCCCATTGCATGTGCGTGAGACAACACAAAATCGGTAGGTATCTACTTATTGAAAACACGGATTTTAACAGAGTAAATTACGAATGCATTATTTATATCAATCTGTTTAACTCACGAAAATAGAACAAAGGAAAACCCTTTCCGATGGGTGTTGGCGCATGGAAAACATAATTATTGTAGTGAAAACTACTTTAGGCGCGTTGAGCGATTTTTGGTAAGTATGGGAAAATCTTATGGGTTCGCGTCACTGACATGCGCAGTGCGCACATGGATAGTCGTCCCTAGAATGTGCGGGTAGGAATTCCTGTACTGGCTTCCCAATTGTCGGGTCAGGCATTTTTCGCTGTGCATTTCTGGCTGCCAATTTTGTTGTAGTGAAAAAAGATCGCTAGGTGACGTTATTATACGTCATAAGTAGGTATACTTATAAATTAAAACTACTGTTATGACTGTTTTGTAAATTATCATATCATATTAGGTAGGTAATGTGGTGTAGCAAGATATTGGAGGGGAGGTCCCGGGCTTAATTCCCATTCGTGGCAAAAATGCTAATTGCTTTTGAATGCTTTTTTCTCGTACTTCGGAGAGTACGTTTCCGGAACAAATATAACAGATATTATAATCTAGGTCCATTAAGTGCAGCAATGGGCTTGCCATTTGTTCTGTTTAATATGGGCAACTGGCAAAAAGTGGACACTGTTACTGTGTTTCTGGTCACACCAATAAAAGTAAATTGCCTACCTACATTATGTAATTTAATTTGGACAACACCAACTGATTAAAAAGTAGAGTTTGTAGAGTCCATTTCGCTTACCAACAGGCGATATCCAAGTTATACGTTATATAAAAAAATATTATCAAATTAATATATAAAATATAATATACAGCAGCAGATAAATTGTCATAAATTTAATATCTCTCTGTTTGTATGTCAGGGACAACTCATGACCGCGCGAGGGAAACATTATATCTAACATTTGATATATGTACACACATATATACACATTACACACATATATACACATTACACACACAGTGTCTTATTCATTATATACTAGCGACCGTAACGACTTTGCTTGGATACAAATAATTTCACAGTAAATATTAGGTAAGTTTATTATCTACTACTTGACTTTCCGCCCTCGGCTCCGCCCGTGGATATATTCGAACAATATAAAGTATAGTACGTATTTTGGCCATTTCAGAAAAGGAGTCAGGGCGTTGGCTCCATGTCCTCCCCTGTAACAATATAGGTACGGTGTTGGACGCTATACCCTTACGCATAGCTGTAAGTTTGCGTTTAGGTGTCAAAGTGTGCGAACCACACCGATGTCTATGCGGTCTTTCATGTATAAGAAGTGCAGGCCGCGTCTTCCGCCATGGTACTTTAAATGATTTGTTTCGGCGCTCGCTTGCCACGGACACATGAATTTGACATGACACAACAACGAAACATGAATTTGCTGCGCTCGCAGTCGAAACAATGGGTCCGTGGTCATCCGACATGAAAACTTTTGTGAAAGATTTGGGCATCAAATTGGTTCACGCCTCGGGAGACCTCAAGGCTGGTGCTTACCTCTCACAAAGAGTAAGTCTAACAATTCAGCGAGGTAATGCAGCCAGCGTATTGGGTACTATGCCGCAGGGAGGTATCTCAGAGGGGGTATTCTTTTTATAAATTTGTATTATAGCGTTTTACATTTAGATATAATATATATACATACATATAGTTTTAATATTATGTTTTATGTGAAATAAATGTATTAATAAAAAAAAACAGACATTTCAACATAAAAATATATACATATATATATATAGTATATGTCACTCTGGGATATCGTTATTTTTAGAATCGGTTCAGTAGTTTTTGACAATTCATTACAAACAAAAATACAAAAAATGAAATTTTACCTCTTATACCTACAGATGAATATAAAAGAAGCGAAAGAGGTATGTCAGGATCGTAGCAAATAGTATTCGATTGTCTCTGCCTACCCCTCTTGAGATAAAAGGTGTGATGATAGATATATAGACCTCTAATTAGCGACCCCGCCCCTGGCTTCGCACGTATACGCAAGTACATTTACAACTGTCGCAGAATAAATTCAAGAGAATTCTTATATTTCATAATATTAACACCCCAAGGCGGCATTAAGGGTAAATCCGGCCCTGCGTACATATGGGTCAATCAGTTCTTTGTTCTTTAAAAAAATCAATATTAGATAAAGTGCAAAATGAATACGTATACATGTGTTTCGCTGGGTACCCTTGGAGTTTGGGTAAGCATCCAAGATTGTTTTCTTCGACCTCATAAATAGTTGCGATTGAATGAGTAGGTAATTTTACCGGTAAATTGTCAATTTAGGTAGAAAGTCGACCTTGGTAACCTTTGGAGAAAGGCCATTCTTATACTAGGTAATGTATGGAAGAATTTAAGAAATTATTTCCTTGCCTAGTCATTTTCAAAAATGCTATATTTTGTAAAAGGCTTAGGGCATTATGTTACTTACATGTTTTTATGCACTATAATATCCTATCTATCTATTATCTATCATCACGTCTTTTATCCCAAAAGGGGTAGGCAGAGACAATCGATTGCCATTTGCTACGATCCTGACATACCTCTTTTGCTTCTTTTATATGCATCATACCTTCCATACATGTTCAGCGTGCTTCGATCAATAATTGCGTTAGGTATAATGTTCAATAAAAGTACCTACACCTAGGTCGTCCTCTGCCATATAAACCTTTTTAGTCAAAATATTTTATCCTTCGTTCTTTCTACGTGTCCAAACCAGCGTTAACTACTTTTTTATTTTTATTTTTTTTTATTTTAGTCACAACACCATCTTTCACTCCGCATTTTTCTCTAATGACATCACAATTAAATATATCCTAAGATGTCTACTTAGATGAATTGAAAAGCAGAGTAAATGTTCACCAAATGACCCCTGAAAGTTTCATCAAAATCCATTTATCCGTTTCGAAGCTTTTTCAGGACAAACAGTGTTTCAGCATTAATTACCTATATAGGTACCTAGATCTATTGGAAATAAATAAATGATCCGCGCGAATACCTACTAGTTGTGTCATATTGTTGTCATAGTTCAACTGATCCCCAATAGATGGCGTCTTTTACCTGAAAGGGTTCCGTAGGAAATAAACAAAATGTATTGCCCATATATGGCAATTTAATGGGGTTGAGTGAACAATGATATGAACATAAGTAGGTGATAACTTTTTTTTTCAATTACATGCGTCAGTGGCCGAGTGGATAAGATGGCTGGTATAACCTGCTCAGATCACGGTTCAATCCCGTCCATGTACCAATATATTTTATAATTAAAAACTCCGTCACTTTTTGCGCTCTATTAAAATACATTACTTAACATATTTTTGTATGTCCTTTATTTTTTAAATAATCGAATTTTAACCATTGAAATTAAAGTAGTGCGTCGGTGGCCTAGTGGTGAAGACGTCTGGTATTAACTACTCAGACCACTGGTTCGATCCCGGATTCCGTCCATGTACCAATGGGTTTTTTAGTTAAAACGTATGTACATAATCCGACAAATCACATCTTAGAGGCTTTTCCCATCAAAATATACCTCAACAAAACTGCGGCCAATCGTTAGGTATAGCCTCACAAATACCATCGGCAAAAAGAGGGAGACGTGGTCTTCCGCTGACCTGTGCCTCAGTACAAAGTAACAAGAATTCTCACACTTTCTCTTCATAATATTTATAAGTGCATCAAAATCATTAGATATCTAGATAATAAGTTAAAGTTAATGTATCTGATTCGAAATGCACCATCAATTCAATCCGCCATCTTAACATTGATCTGTCATTAGGCAGGGTTGCCAACATTAGAAAATTACAGCCGACCTGTCATTAGACACTGTTGCCACCTTCACGAAATTGGAACTTATGATTGCGTTCAGTAAATTGCTATGTCGTCGCATTCGAGTTTAAACGTTTTCTAACCGGATCTGTGCCTAATCTTAATGAATGATTTAGAATTTTAAATTTGTTACAGCTACTAATATGATAAACGTGTGAAAGTTTTGTATGTTTGTTATGTACTTAATGGCGCCAAAACGGCTGAATTTATTTGAGTGAAATTTAACTTATGTACCGACAAACTTTACCTACTTATCTCAGAGGCCTTCTTGTTTAGGGCTCCGTACCCAAAGGGTAAAAACGGAAACCCTATTACTAAGGCTCCGCTGTCCGCCCGTCTGTCTGTCCGTCCGTCTGTCTGTCCGTCTGTCACCAGGCTGTATCTCATGAACCGTGATAGTTAGACAGTTGAAATTTTCACAGATGATGTATTTCTGTTGCCGCTATAACAACAAATACTAAAAAACAGAATAAAATATAAATATTTAAGGGGGCTCCCATACAACAAACTTGTTTTTTTTTCTTTTTTTTTTGCCGTTTCTATAGATAATGATACGGATCCCTTCGTGCGCGAGTCCGACTCGCACTTGGCCGGTTTTTTCTTCACAGTTGCTTATTTGTTTGTTTGTTTGTTTGTTTGTCCTTCTTTCACGTCAAAGCCGAGCGTGATCAGATAGTTGAAGGGCCGGAGAGAGCGATACTTTAATTCTTGTCTTGAAACTCAGAGGTTTCGGATTCAATTCAGACTCGATCCAAAAAAATGCTATATAAGCACTAATTTTCTTTAAGAACATGTGCTTTAATCGACTCCTCGTACTTCGGAGGGCACGCAAGGCCGGTATTTACGTATGTTAAAGAAGTGACACAATATGACAACTGGCGTCAAGTGGACACTGTTACCGCCAGGTATAAAGACCGTGAAGGTGTGTTGTAAATTCTTGTCACATTAAAGAATGGGCGAGTGGAGAGGGTTTAATTTGAATCTTTTTTTTTTCCGAGGTTTTCTTGCAAGCTATGAGCGAGGCTCTGTATTTCCTTTATTTACAAAATTTTAGACCCAGTAAGTAAATTGTATTTTACTTCGCGGGCATCCATTAATTACGTGAGCAATTTTTCGTTAAATTTAGACTCCCCCTCCCCCTTGGTGAGATTGAGTGAGATTTAAGTGGGACCCACCATACTTGAGATTTCTGCTACAGTTGTTAAAAAAACTACATTTATTTTTATCGTAGACTTACGATTTTTATAAAATCGGTATTGTCTATACCTTTTTTTTCTTTTAAAAACTCTAAATGTTTCTTTTTTTTACTTTTTTTCTTACTCCTAAAATAAATGGGACATTTCAAGTGAAGAAAAAAAAATAGCAATGTATAAGTATATTCCTTTAAAGTTGACGTGAGATTTTCTATTATACCCCCCTCCGTTTAAGTGAAATGTGATGAGATTTTACTGGACCCCTCCCCCCTATTTTGAGCTCACGTAATTAATGGATGTCCCCTTCTTAGTTTTTCGATTATTTTACGCTATACGTCATCAAACTCCACATATGTACCAAATTTCAACTTTTTTCGTCCAGTAGATTAGGAGAAAATAAACTGTGACAGACGGACAGACAGACAGAGACAAGACTGATCCTCTAAGGGATCCTAAAACACAACGAGCGAAGGCGGGGCGTATCGCTTGTTGTAAAATATTGAAGCGATATTTCGATATTAGACAACAACAAAAGTTGAAGTTTGTTAGCCACTGAAATCATGAACAATTTCAATAATATAGTTCCACTTCTGTATTTAGTTAGTATGAAGTATCGCTATGAGAGTTTGTTATTAAAATTGTTACTTCAACTATTTTCTTAATTATAAAACATTTGCACCTGCCACATTAGTCAGCTGTTTATACGTTTTAAAATATTTTAATTAAATTACGCAACGACGCGTCGATGGCCGAGTGGTTAAAGTCTACGCAGACCACGGTTCGATCCCGGTTTATTTATACTTAGATAATCCGACAAACCACACTAAAAATATACCTCAAAATAACTGGACACTTGCAAACACCATCAGCTGAAAGAGGAAAACTTTGAAGAAGGACCTATAAAACGGTTACGGGAGCCGTAAAGCAACTCGTGAAAATAAAAAAAAACCGGCCAAGTGCTAGTCGGACTCGCGCTCGAAGGATTCCGTACCATTATCTATAAAAACGGCAAAAACAATCACGTTTGTTGTATGGGAGCCCCCTTAAATATTTATTTTATTTCGTTTTTTTAGTATCTCTCTACAAATTATTGTAGAAGAGTAGGGGTCCAGCGATTGCGGATACGCCGCTGAGCCGATTTAGAAGAAAAAAAAATTAAAAAAATACCTCTCTATAACTATCAGCAAATTTGAGTTTCATTTTTCTATGATTAATTGAGATTTGCCATATTATTGACAGAAGTAAGACTACCAAGGACCCTTAAGTGGATACTGTTACTGATGTCCCTAGTCACACCGCAAGGTATTAAGGCCGTAAAGGTGTGTTTGTGTAACTTATTGATTTAAATTATAGGTAAATCAATAAAACTAATTATGCATTGTCGTTTGAGACGAATTGATTTATTTTCACTCGAAGTTGAAAGAAAAGAAACGATTCCTTCTCGTTACGCTTGTTAAATTGTTGATTAATTAATTACTCTTTCTTTTAATCAATAGTTAAACTAAACTAAACATTGTTTTTATTACTGGAAACGTGTAACGAAATGCTATGTATCATCACGCGTTATCCCATGAGGGATAGACAGAGAGAGTGTTAGTGAAAGTACTCTTTTTTGGGGTTCAAGGTTTTAGGGTCTCCGATGAAAAAACGGAACCTTTTATAGGATCCGTCTTGTGTCTGTCTGTCCGTCCGTCTGTCACAGCTTATTTTCTCCGAATCTATTGGACGAAAAATGTTGAAACTTGGTACATAAATAGAGTGTCATGACATGACCCAATCGCGGATAATATGTAGCGTAAATAATCGAATTAACAATCAGGCGGTGGCAAGGTCACATGTCGTCTTCTCTATAAAAAAAAATTTAGAGGAATAATTAAAACATAAAAAGGGCGCGTTATAAGGAAAACATTTTTTTTTTATAATTTTAAAATCCATGGTTTAAATTATATTAAAGAAATTATACGAAAATTGATCGTTTCCTACCCCTTATCTCCGAAACTACCTCGTCTAAAATTTTGAAAAAAAAATAGGGAATATAGGAACCCTCAGATTTAATTTTCATTTTTTAAATATGTTTAAACCGTGTTATTTTCTTCATTTTACTAACAATATCATCTTTAATTCACGTTTTTGAAAAGAAATCCTTCAGATAATAAGTCAATTAAAGCAGAAAAATGGTGCTTAAATTTTTGACACTATCAAACAATAAACCCAGGTCCGCGGTCTTCAAGTTTATTGCATAATATAGGAGATATTTATTTAGATACAAATATCCGACTAATATTTGTTACTCAATCACGCCAGAACGACTGAACGGTTCTGGATGAAATTTTACACAGAGATAATTATATTATAATCTGGAATAGCATATAGGCTACTTTTTATCCCGAAAAAATGTTTGATTCCCGTGGGATATATTTGTTTTTGTTTTTCATGGGATCGACAAGTTTTTTGCATAGTGGTAGTTTAGGGGTCAGAGAATGACATATATGTATTATTGTTTATACCGCGAAATCGGGCAGGGGAGGGGCAAATTACGGCCACGGGATTAAGTATTTCTTTTTTTATATAAGTTTTGGGTTACCTCCAAGATTCAGAGGGGACAGATTAGACCCAGGGGGGCTTGTCGTGTGATACTAATAAAGTGAACTACAAATTGGCCCCCCCTTTTCCCGCTGGTTAAGCCAATTTCCTATCAAAATAATGACAGAGTCAACTATCATTAAATACAAAACACGTACAAAGTTACAAACGAGACCCGTCATTATCGACTCGTAAAAACGTCCTAAGGCAATGAATAAACTATTCAACGGCCATCTGCACTCCAATAGATAAAGGAAAGCAAAAAATAATTATAATTTTAACTGTGGGCCTTAACAATCGTTCGCCTTATATGGAATACATTCGATAGAAGATGTATGATGAAAAAAATACGTTTACATGCGCTGGCTCCCACGATTGTGTGGTTCCGTACATATTTAAATGTATTGTGAGAAGTGGTGTTATTTTTAATGGCTGTCATTTTATATAGCATCATGCTGTATGTAAAGCTAGGATAAGCAGGGGCGGAGAAATATTTAAATTTTATCTTTTTTATTGGTAAACTTACCTACTAAATTGTATCATCCGCTGTGCTTCATGAACCCAAGTTTTACATGTCCTCTACAGCTTAGAAAATTAGGTTGAAAGGAAATGCTGGCAGAGGGCGACCAAGGGGTACTTTTATTGAACATATAAAAAATGTATTGATTGATGGCAATATTAAAAGTACCTACACACAATCGCCGGGCATGTATGAAAGGTACGATGAATATAAAAGAAGCTATATGACATATCAGGATAGTAGCAAATGGAATTCGATTGTCTGCCTACCCCTATTGGGATAAAAGGCGTGATGATAGATAGATAGATCAATAAAAAAAATTTACTTGCCTTTAATTTTAATACAAAAACTTTTACACGCTTTCATTGAGCTAATTGTCCATAATCCATACCTACCTACTTAGTTTTCTAGGGAAGCAAATATCATTCTATGAACTATAATCTTATCTGTGTCACAATGCAAATCATTTTAATAAAACCTTTTCCGAATTTAAAGTTATCAATAAATTATGAAGAAGAATCGACTGATCATCTCTTCTGGTGACAAGAGGGCTGGCTCCTTCCTCGCTCAACGAATCAGCATCGCGATTCAGAAGGGAGATGCAGCCAGTATTCTTGCCACTATTCCACGCGGACCTGGTTTATTAGATTTGATTTAAGGTTTCTATATTAATGAAGAAGTATTCTAAATAATTTAACAATGCAGACATTAATAACCTCTTCATTCGGTTTGCCTTTCGGCATAGGCTTCCCTAAAGCCTTGCAATTTTTTCTCTTCATCGCTGTCGTTCTCCACTTGGTTGGACAAAGTTGGCCCCAGCAATATTCAATGTCATCATCTTGCCATCTGTGGTGCTGCTTAGGCATCATATTAGATAAAAAAATGTGGAAAGTTACCCTGTTGAGTTGACGTTTGAAAAATGCAAAAGCTGAACAGTTTGTATGCTTGAACGCGCCAATCTCAGGAACTATGAGTCCAATTAAATTTGGCAAACCTAATACAAATAAATTTATTTAGAACGCTAATATAATTAATGAAAATAAAATTGCCTAATCATAAAAAGGTTGCTTAAATCTGAATTCAATTAAATAATTAAATTTAAAAATGGCTTATTATAATTAAGAATTAAATATTGATACTAAATTCTCTAGTAGGCTTGCATCGTGCACGCGCATGGTAAAATTTTACTCTCGGCAACTTCATACTGTTACTTATTGTTGCATCGTTTTTACTCTCATATTTTTTTCATAACGCGCCTAATGAAGTATAACTTCAAAAATGCGTTAAATAGCCAATCAAAAATTTCTATATTTTTGTAACTGACTGTATATATTGTTCTGCCTATAATAAACCAGGGCGGAGCCATTAACATTTACATTATGGTAATGAGTTCAGGATTTTCACGGTTCTCTAACGTTTGTATGGGCGTGGTAGCACAACTTTTACACGATTATGCAAAAAAGCGAACATATTGAAACATGAAGCAGTCATGCGATTCGCTTCTACCCCTACTAAGTCATTGATAGTTTTTTAACACCATTTTTGCACCATTACACGCATTATATTAAATGGTACTTAAACATGGTCAAACAACCTAGGTCAAAATGAATAATAGGTACCTATCTAAAAAAACCACATCTAGGTCCATTAAGTGCCTGGCTTGCCACCTGTTCTGTTCAATATGGACAAATGGCAAAAAGTGGACACTGTTACCGGTGTCTCTGGCCACACCGGAAGGTATAAAGGTCGTGAAGGTGTGTGTGTGTGTGTGTGTAATTATATTTTCACTTATTTTTAGTGGAATAAAAAATCCTTTTTTTTAACGCCAATTTTTCTTAATTCATAGAGAGTTATGTCAGGATCTACCTACTGGTACAAAAAAAAACACTCAATTTTTATGTTTTTTTTTAGAGAAATCAGTTTATTCAGAAAAATAAAAATCATATGATATACAATTTTGGGTTTTTGTTCTCTCTTTTCATTAAATAATGTTTAAATTACACAACTATATACATATAAAATCCCCAAAATTAGATAAAACTAAGTAAACCAGGTCCGCGTGGAATAGTACTGAATGCATTTCCCCGCTGAATGGCGATGTTGATTCGTTGAGCGAGGAAGGAGCCAGAAATGATCAGTCGTGGGGATATTTCTTTAACTAATATTTTGGTATTTTTATGTAGGTACGAAAACACACTCTGATCAAAGCTTTGGTCAAATATAAACAGTGGTATACCTATAAATGTATTTGTGCCCGGACTGAAGAATAACCGGATATAAATGGAAGCCAGTACACGTACCCTGTCCGGAGATTCTCGGGTCGAGCATACTCGGGCCGGGCAACCATGGCTTGCCGAAAACAAATCGCAAACGCCTAATTAAAACTTTTATGACCTTTTCCAAACCCAATTCTTTTCTATTCCCGCGGTACCTTAAAAATGTAAACTCAACTTGCGTGCAACGACTCGTATCGAACTAGATAGTCCACAAAAACAACATTAACTTCATATTGACGCATCCGTTCGCCAATTGAATTGCAAATGAGCCCTTATCTCTATATTTTTAAAGTTGTTTTTCGTATAATTTATAAACATTTGAAAATTATATTAGGGGAACTAAAACCAATCGACCAATCATGTTTTGACCGATACATCTGTCTCTACTTAAAATATCGCCGTCTCTTTCCGTCTAATGTTTTTTTCCACCCTACCACCTTGTTCTAATGCTTGTTTTTTATACCATATGACGTCTAGGTACGTATAATTTAAAATATTGACATATTCACCTATGTGTGAATTGTATTATTGACTTTATTACACACATACACCTTCACGGCTTTTATTCCTTGCAGTGTGACCAGAGACACCAGTAACAATGTCCACTTGTCGCCAGTTGTCCATATTGAACAGAACAGGTGGTAAACCTGTTGCTGCACTTAATGGACCTAGATGTGAATGTGATTAAAGCACATATTCGTGGGAACGTGTTGGAATTGAACCCGGGACCTCCCAGTTTCAAGACAATGTTCTACCAATTATATATCTATCGACTCCTAATAATATGTGTAACAATTATCACATTTAGCGCGTTATAAGTTACTAAGTTAGTACTTTACTCTAACCCACAGTAGAGTGAGAGAGCCCTGTGTTTTGTCAGTTTTTTAGAAGAAATACCCACAGCTTTTACGTACCCTCCGAAGCAGAAGTAGGCCAATATTTTTTAAGAAAATTTATAAGAAAATATTAGTGATAATCTTCCACTTTCTCCAAGTGTTTACATTAGGTTAATAAATAGTATAAACACAATATACCAACATCCATACTCTACCACTAATGTATGACTCGAATTTAAAGAGCTCGACCGGGATTTGAACCGGGACGTTTACTTTATTATAACGGCACTTAAGGATTCGTGAGCCAAGCAATTAAAATCACAAACAATGGTATGACAAAATCATAATTTAACCAATTTAGACAGTACAGCAATAGGAAAATTTAAAGCGTCAACAGGAAAACTTGGTAGTTTTTGCTTACGATTTTCTCACTCTAATGTTGTGTAAATCATTGTTTTGTATTTATAACGACCTTCTGACAAGTGTACATTTAAGATGATGATTTCCGTGAGTTAAGTAGTATTTGTATAACGAAACACTACGAGCGTCATTTTGTTGGTTTATTTTATAGAAAACTTGAAATAATGCAAATTATTCATATTTACGAAAAAACTGTAAGTTCTTTTTTTCTTCACGGGTTGTCTTACAGCTCCCAGTGCGCCGGTGGCTGAGTGGTTAAGGGTGCTTAGGAGTCGGCCATCTAACTTCTGTCAAAAATATGGCAAATCTCAATTAATCCTAGAAAAAATAGTAGGTATATTAATACAACATTTTCAACTCAAATTGCTGATTAGGATTCTAAAAAGCCCTAATTTAAAAAAAAGTATTGCTATTGCGTTTTAAAAACTATTGCTATTTAGAAGTCTTAAAATAATAATTATCAACAATTTGAGTTGAAAATGTTATCTAGGCAGACCACGGATTCGATCCCGAATGAGTTTTTTGTATTTGTAAATAGGTTAGATGGAATGTTTTTGAGCGGTATATTTTTTTTTTAAGTTTATAACGTGAGTTATTCGAAAGTCAAAATGTAAAGAGAACTTTAGTAATTTTTCCAAAAAAATAAAAAGAAACGAAACCACTTGTACCGACTTCAAAAATTTGCACTGAAAAGTAAGAAATAATAAAAATTTCGTCGTAGAATTTAAAGACGGTTGGTGTCAAATTAGCATACAAAACTAAGTATATATCTAAGAACATAAAGATATGTTAAATATTATCTATGTTTGTTATGTACTGATGATCGTAGGTTCCTAATGAATTGTCTAGATTAGTGAATTTGGGAACTAAGTTGTTTATAATTTGGCACCAACCGTCTTCAAATTCTACGACGAAATTTTTATTATTAAATATACGGTACAATACAGTCCTGAGTAGGTATATTTGTCAATAATTACTGCTCCCCTCCTTTGGGTCAAAGCGTGATGTTATATTACGGCAAAAATCTTCTATAGCGGAATTACTGGCCTTAAGATAAATTGTTGTTTTCAGTGTAAAACTACTGTAATCTCCATTTAATATTAGCACAGAATAGATAAGATATGTTCCCAACTTCCTGTATCTATGTAATTATAAATTAATTTACAATTTTACTGATTATATTTTTATCAACGTATATAATCCCCAAAATACCCAGCGGAAGTCTTCCTAATTTAGCCTAAGATATTTGTTAGGCTACCGGATGGCCAATTTTTCAATTTCAAATCCTGAAATGTAATGTACTATAATGTTTTATTCGTAATATAATTTAAACATTAATAATTTTTTCTTCAAATCGTGTTAACTACCTCTTTTAGCCAATGGTATTTATGAGGTTATATACCTAACGAGTGGCCAGTTCTGTTGAGGTATATATATCTATAATCACGCCTTTTATCCCAAGAGAGGTAGGCAGAGACAATCTAATGCCATTTGTTACGATCGTGACATTCCTCTTTCGCTTCTTTTATATTCATCATACCTTTCATACATGCTCGGCGATTGTGTGTACTTTTAATATTTCCATCGATCAATACATTTTTTATATGTTCAATAAAAGTACACCTAGGTCATCCTCTGCCAGCATTTCTTTTCACTTTAGCCATATAAAGTCACGTGCATTAGATCGATAGTTTATCGCACCTACAATGACGAGCAATATGAAAAAGGGACTAACTTATCATGAAATATTTCCGATACCACGTCAGATAGCCTTTTGAAGCAACATTCCATGACTACAAAGAGGCCAGTATGTAAAAAACTGTTTTCAGGATTCTTTTTACTTCATGAAGCTAGTGTGGTTTAGAAAATATTTAGATTTTTTTTAGGCACTTTGCATGTCTGTCTGTCTGTCTGTCACCAGGCTGTATCTCATGAACCGTGATAGTTAGACAGTTGAAATTTTCACAGATGATGTATTTCTGTTGCCGCTATAACAACAAATACTAAAAAACAGAATAAAATAAATATTTAAAGGGAATCCTTCGTGCGCGAGTTCGACTCGCACTTGGCCGGTTTTTATATTGCTCGTCAGTGTATGTATAACTTAAGTATGTAATTCTGACAAACATACATAACGCCAGTTTCTGTAGGTATATAGAGATATGAACATTTCCGCCTGAAATGATTCATGTTATTGAGTCATTTTGACCTTGGAATATTTTAAACCTAGATGAGGTCTAGGCATAACAAACGTTCCTTTGTTTCGACCTCACGATTAAATCACGCAATTTTATTAGACCTCCTTAACTAGCGATGTTTTAATAACAATCATTTATAGACATTGACGACATTTGTGGCCTAGTGGTCAGTGGTTCTAGGTTCGATAAGTACAAATATATTGAATCTATCTATCTATCATCACGCTTTTTATCTCAAGAGGAGTATCTGACAATGGAATGCCATTTGTTACGATCCTGACATACCTCTTTCGCTTCTTTTATATTCATCATACCTTTCATACTTTTAATATTTCCATCGATCAAATGAAAGTACACCTAGGTCGTTTTCTGTCAGCATTTCCTTTCACTTCAGCCATACAAACCTTTTTAGTCAATGTTTCATCCTTCATTCTTTCAAAGTGTCCAAACCAGCGAAAATAAAATTTGCTTCATTTTAGTCACAACATTATCTTTCACTCTGCATTCTTCTCTAATGACATTTATATCATACATTCATATCTAATATAAAACTAAGGATAATTCTCAAAAAGTTTAAGCTTAACTTATGAATTTTGAAAAAAATATTGAAAATGGGAGAAAATACAATAATTGCTATCGAATATATTAGTAGGTAATTAAGATGCAATATATGCTAGTGGCCATATTCATAAACATATTTTAGAAGCGTTTTAGTTAAAATATGTTTTGTCACTTTCTAACAAACCTGTCTTTACTAATAATAGAAAGAAACAAAACACATTTTAACAAAAACGTTGCTAAAATACGTTTATAAATAATGTCCTGAGACTTTAAATCTAAGGGAAGGTAGAGACAATCTTCATTTATCTGCTATTATAGCATTCATAGCTTATTATTTATTTATAGGATAGGACTCTGCTTGATAATTAAAAACTACATGATCCGACTAACCAGCACACTTTTTTTTCACGGGTTACCTTACAGACAGGTACCCAGTCTCCCTCGTTTAGCCGATTTGTGAGGCTATCCTAACGAGTGGCCAGTTCTGTCGAGGTATATTTAGATGGAAAAGCCTCTAAGTGTGGTTTGTCAAATTGTGTACCTCTACATAAGTTTTTTGTTATATAAAAAACGCAATGGTACATGGCCGTGTATTCAATATTCATCGTGCTTAAGGGGCGGTGGTCAAGGTCATCTTGTATCTGTCAAAAATATGGCATATCTCAGTTAATCCTGGAAACGTGGGTTTATTTATACAACATTTCCTCAGATAGTTATTATTTTAACTCGCTAATAGGTTAAATAAAATAAAAACGCAAAGGCACTGCTCGTATCGAAAACTACGGCTCTTTAGAACCCTAAATAAGAAAAATAATAACTATCATTAGGTATGTGGTGAGGAAATGTTGTATAAATAAACTCACGTTTCCAGGATTAACTGAGATTTGCCATATTTTTGACAGATACAAGATGACTGAGAGCGACGGATCCTTAATAGTACATTACTGCCGCGGTCTATAATGACTACTTTGCTGGTCGCGCTGATGATGGCCGACAGCGCAGCTCCAGGCCGACACAGCGCGGTCAGCGTGCAGCACTTGATGGACGAGCTAAGATAAGGCCAAGCTGGAAGGCCTAGAGTGTAGCTAGACTAGCTCGAGGCAATCGTAGCGTGACCAGCGAAGCAGTCATAGTGGGCCAAGGCTTGTATAGTGCTTTACTCAAAAATGCAAGTACCTAATCTAAATAAAACCAGCAAGTAATTTAAATAAAATATATATTAATTAACTAGAAATTTAATTAAAATGACAATTATGAAAATTACAGTTTATTAAATTTATCAGAACCATGCACTTTAACATTGAATAGGTATTCCAGAGAGACGAAGGCTTCATTTTGTTGGAAAGATCATTGAAATACGCAAGAAAAACATTTTCTGATAAAGATTTAGATTTCCTAATGATTTTCCACTGCACAATTTTTTCATATGCAAGCTTATATTTTTCCTTTGAGTTTCGCGGTATTAAATTTTCAACCACCAATTTAGCTTCATCTTTAATATCTGGCGGTGTTAAACACATTGAATCGGAAGAATTTTCGCTTTGAGAGCTAATTTTTAGCAAAAAAGTCACTAAATAAAAATAAAATTTTGCGCTGAACCGCGCTTTTGTTACTTCTTTGTTTTTTTTAAGTAATGGTAGTTGGAACTATACAGCCAAATATGGAAAAAAATATTTTTGTACCTATCTCTATAAATACAAACAGCTGTGTTTTAAATAATTTTTTTTTGCATTTGATTTTTTAAAACGTTGAAACGTCAAAATAGCGGCCGGCAACATTTTGCCGGCCTGTTAGAGCGACCAGCAAAACTTTGCCGGCCGCTCCTTGATACAGAACGGCAAGGTCGACTTTGCTCAAACAAGGTTGTCAAAATAATGACCACATTACATGCATTTTTGAGTAATTATATATTTGCCCTCAATCCTGTGCCATGTATTGTCTTTTTTATATAGAACGTACCTCATCATCCACTTGCTGGAAAGAGGCTATGGGATCCTTCAATAAATGAGTCACTTCAGGTTCTATCAATCAATCACTTTTCATTATTTCGTAATGGAAACCTCCATTTTGTTTATTTATAATTTAGTACTATATGATGACTATATGGATTTACAACAATTAGAGTTTGTAGATAATTTTAGTCTACATAATTATTTCCTACATCATTGTGTTATATCTCTGACGGATTAGACAGCATACGCAATTAAGAGTGTAGTGTACCGCGTCCATGTCCATACAAACGGAGAAAACGTTTTACTACCCCTAAATATCATTTAATTTTAACGATTTTGTAATATGTTACTGACATAATGAAAAACTACGTACGTATTTTTTCCTTTTTTCAAAATTCGTAATAGGTCAAAAGTTATAAGCCCCTCAAATCTCGGTTTTTTTGGTTCATAACTTGCTCGTAATAAACCGTCTGTATTTGAGAAACAAAGCAAAATTTCAAAAAAAGCAAAACGTACGTACGTAGATTATAATCTGCTAAAACGTTTGACACCAAAATTATAAGGTTTCGTTATAGTTTAGTAGGTGTAAATCGTTTTCGCCCAAAACGCAATTTTCAACGAAAAACATACCTACGAACACCCACGAGCTGCAGTGCTCTCTGTCGCACTGATGCCCGGGGGAAGAGTGCGATTGAGACAGAATATGATTTTCTAAATACCTATTTCGCTGCGTACGCTGAGCTACACGATCCTCTTAAAACTCGCTAGCGCAAACTTTTTGTTCACTTATACTGATAATGATCAGCTCCTAAACATGATAGGTCTATATTTAATACTCGCAAACCTTTCCGGTGAATGAACCTATCTAATAGAAAAGAAGCTCGTTCAGTAGTTTTTGAGTGAGAAGGTCACAAACAGACAGACAGACATACTTTGTTTTATAATGGAGTTATGAATAACTTATGCCATATTCGGAAATCAAACCTGCCTGAACCCTAGAATATAAAAAACAAGGTACCTATGAACTATTCTACATAAACGTTCATATAATTAATGCAAGACCGATGAACTTTTATTGCAAAAAATACGCGTTTGTATGCGAAGGGAATTCGCAGAAGAAATTATTTATATGAACATGAACTGTGTTAGGCTTTAATGAAACAAATGTGTACATGGTTTTTTTTGAAATTTTATGCTTTGGTTGCTTATAGATAGTAGATACTTACCTTATCTCCTCTTTTTTAGCGATTTTTTAATAACCCGCGCTTTTTTTAAGGAATTTGGCGTAAAAATATAGGCCGATATGCATGAGAAAGCGATCAAAATAGAGTGACTACCTTACGTTATCATAAAAAATAAGTTCCTTAAAAAATAAATTATTGTTTACAATCCGTGGATTAACTTAGCTGAAGTGAAAGGAAATTCAGGTAGAGAACGACCTAGGTGTACTTTTATTGAACATATAAAAAATGTATTGATCGATGAAAAATTAGTTTATTATACAACATGATATTGATAGTTATTATTTAAAATTGGATTAAGAAATAAGTAGTCATGAATAGTTTTTAAAACGCAATAGCAATTTAATGCTTGTTTAGAATCCTAAAAAATAAAAATCCATTCCATTTAAAACAATAAATATCAGCAATTTTAGTTGAAAATGTTGTAGAAATAAACATATTTTCTAGGATTAATTGAGATTTGCTATATTTTTGACAGATATAAGATGGCCGACTTCCAAAGACTCTTAACGGTTACCTAATGTTTTATTCTGCGTTGTATCAATAAAAACGGCATAATTTCTCATCGATGCATGGAATTTTTTACTTCAACAAAAATATTTATCTAATGTTATAATTACAAGTTGAAACAACTCTATATAAAATTACGCGATTGCTTTAAAAACATGGATATTTAATTTATTCCGATTGTTAGATATCTAATGTATTTGCATGTGCTCATAAAAAGTGACCCTAAGTAATACCATATAGGGATATAGTAATTTAACTAGGAAATGCATCTGCTACTTATTAGCCCTCGTATCTACAAAAACGCATCATTACGGAGTTTATAACATGCGATGTGGCCACACTAGTAACGTAGTTTTTGATGTACCTATATTTATTATTTCTTTGCCTAAAAAAAGCTTGGAAATAAATCAAGATGAAGATTTGAGATAGAATGCGGTGTAAAAGATGATGTTGTGACTAAAATGAAGAAAAGTAGTTTACGCTGGTTTGGACACGTTGAAAGAATGAAGGATGAAAGATTGACTAAAAAGATTTATATGGCTGAAGTGAAAGGAAATGATGGCAGAGGACGACCTAGATGTACTTTTATTGAACATATAAAAAATATGTTGATCGATGGAAATATTAAAAGTACACACAATCGCCGAGCATGTATGAAAGGTATGATGAATATAAAAGAAGCAAAAGAGATATGTCAGGATCGTAGCAAATGGCATTCGATTGTCTCTGCCTACCCCTCTTGGGATGAAAGGCGTGATGATAGATAGATAGATACTGTCCTAAAACAGTTTAATTCAATTGGCAACACTGGAATTCTGGACAGTTGGATTATTTTGTTTTTTTTTGAAATGACAGTCAGTAATATTTAAAAAAGTCTTCACCGGTCCCAGGGTACCCAGGACAATGTCTTCCTCATTTGGCTCTGTTTAAGTATGTAGATGGAAAAGCCTCTTTGTACGGTTTGTCGGATAATGTACATAGATTTTTTTATTGTAAAAACCCGCGACTTCTCAGTTGTGAGCCGACGTTTCACCCACTCGACCACCGACGGTCCTTTAAATGTCAGATTCAAAACAAAATAATCTAACTGTCCAGTATTCCAGTGTTGCCAAAGAAGGAGATATTATCATTCTACCTAGATTATTTCCAACCTTTTTTTAGGCAAGGAAATAACAAACATACATAAAAATTAAAAAAAAAATCAAGACTAAAAATCGCAATGTGACAACTTAGCATTTTGTTAATAGAATCGAATAGGGGAAAAAATAGAAAGCGCATAGATACGCATATGTTAAAGCGAGACAGATAGACGAGACCATATTTTGAATACTGTAACAGCCTAGCGTCAGTAGTAATTAAAGTATAATTTAGTGTTTAATAGACGTGATTAATTATGGTTAATGCAGTGCATGGTGCAGTACCAAAATTCACAGAATTACACATTTGTCACGCACATTGATGTATTAATTTTTTGGTCTCGTTCTATCGCGACATTACCAATCTAGTAGACCGCCAGCATACTACATCTATGCTATCTTTACGGTGTGCTCCTCTGAAGCACCTAATACTTCGACACGGGAGAAACCACGGGTAAAAGCCAGTGATATATGTAAAACCAAGGGCAATGGACCGTGCCAAACACCCATTCACTATCATCATTCAGTCATAAATCTATATCATATAATTACTAATTTGATATTAAATACAAAAACACATTTAGATTAATGGGTTCTTTGACATTTTTGTGACGTTTGCGAAACTTTTGATAATATATTATTTGATTTATGCGTTCAAATGTCTTTATTATGTTAATTTGAAGCGGTATCTTACTCACATATAATACTAAATTACAAATACATATATTACTAGCTTCTGTCCGCGGTTTCACCCGCGTGGAAATTAATCCAAAAAGATATCCCGTGGCTGTAATTTGCCCCTCCCCCGCCCGCTTTCGCGGTATAAAAAGTAACTCTACATCTCTACTGCAATGGGAGACTCTGGGAGAGGTACCCAACAAACTCGCTGCCCGTTGGTCATGTGACATTTCTAATACTCATTTAATTTTTGAACAGACTGTGTGATCCAGGTCCTCAAGATCCTATCGTTTCCACATGAACGCCTCAAATATGTATTCTTTCGGAAGAGATGCATTTTTGCGACGTTTGGCCATGTCGCATTGGCGGAGTGAAAGATGATGTTGTGACTAAAATGAAGAAAAGTAGTACCTAATACTTTCAACGTAAGTATGAAGGATGAAAGATTGACTAAAAAGGTTTATATGGCTGAAGTGAAAGGAAAAGCTGGCAGAGGTGTACTTTTATTGAACATATAAAAAATGTATTGATCGATGGAAATATTAAAAGTAGGTACACCTAATCGCCGAGCATGTATGAAAGGTATGATTAATATAAAAGAAGCGAAAGAGGTTTGTCAGGATCGTAACAAATGGCATTCGATTGTCTCTGCTTACCCCTCTTGGGATGTAAGACGTGATGATAGATAGATAGAACAGCACTGTAGGCTGTATTATGTAAGCATTGTTTTAAAGTTGGGTCTACCCAGAGGAAGCAAGTCATCCTTATACTGCTGAATTGCTGATGATATTCCTGAGGCTATTAGGTAACTAAAATACCTTGACTTGTCCCGATGACGTCTAAGACCTTGTCGACGCGACCTCGGATATAAATTAACTAATCAAAGTGGATATGAATTCTATGCCTTAAGAATTATGAAGCTTCAAAGACTACTATACGAAACAATCAATCTACTTAGTTTTTCGACGACACAGGTAGTTGGAGGGCGGGAAATGATATTTTATTAATAATATCTCATTATCCCGGGAAAATTAAATTTACCCTTTATACCGGTGTGGCCAGAGACAACAGTAATAGCGTCCAATTTCTGCTAGATGTCCATATTGAACAGAACAGGTGGCAAGCCTGTTGCTGCATTTAATGGACCTAGATGTGACACTTCTTAGTTATTTAGAAGAAGTGCGGACGCCATCTTAACGTGCCCTCCGAAGTACGAGGATTTGATCAAAACGAAAATTGGTGCTTGTTTTTGGAACGAGTGGGAATTAAACCCGTTATTGCAATTCAATTTGTTTTTATTAATATTGGATACTTACCTACTAGATGTCCTTGTCAGATGACCTTGGTCATATTTAGGACAAACTAATTCAAATATATGCTTTACTAATAATACTTAACCGCGATCGTGTAAAACATGCTGTGTCTGTACTAAAAAAACTTTTTTTTTTCAAGAATATTTCAACTTTACTATCGATCTGTAACTCAAAAATTCTATGGAATAACTCCACAAAAGTAGGAGTCAAAAGTGTGTACTTACCAAAATGGATCTCAATTCGACTGTATTTTTTTGTATGTCTGTTACGCGATTACTTTACCAATTGTGAACCGATTTTAATGGTTTCTTTTTTTATCGATAGAGAATTCTTTCAAGTTGGTCCCAATTTTGTTTGGTGAAAATTGGTTAGTGATTTTTCAGGCAGTTTTAGTCATATCTCGATGAAATGTGTGCCAATTTGCGATGATTTATTTTTGAAATTATATTTTGATGATAGGGTAAATGAGGGAGACGCCGCATATTTGACACCAACCGACTTCAAATTCAACGGCGAACGAAATATTCAATTATTTCTTGCTTTTCAGTGAAATTGAATTCGGTATACCTACTTTTAAAAAGTTAATTTATAAAACGAAATATACAACGATTTGAAAAAAAACATTTTTTTTAATTCCAGGTCTAGAACGTGTGGCGGAAGAGTTGATGGGTCGCAGGAAATGGAAACAATACCAGGACGCGTTAGTTCAGCGCAGCCCAGGGAACCAGAGCGACCGGGAGTCCACGCCGCCTCAAGAAAGTCCCACACCGGCCTTAAAAATAAAAACCATAGAGCAAATAAACGCGCCAGAAGACGTAGAAACAATCAGAACAGATCACGACATAAACACGGAGGCCAGACCAGAGACAATTTTGGAGAGCCTTATAAAGAGACCTGCTACTCAACCGAAGGTAACGTCCCTTTTTCAAATTTTCTAGCCAGTACACACTGGAAATGGCATTGTCTGGGTCATAATCTCTCTTTCTCATTCTCTCTACGTTATATATTTCTTCTCTCTCGAAATCTGCCTAAACGTGATGCGTCCTTGAAATTTCACTCTCAATTCTCGGCAATATAGCGGATAGCCAAACTACGATTGGAAAAACGGTGTCGTGCGGTGCGGTATCGTTACGTGGAATATCGGTCCATAAATAATTAATAGTAATTAATCGTGTCGTGTCGTGCGTCGTGGAGCCTAAAGGTCCATTGACTAAGGGGAAGTCATGCCAAAAAATTATTACTAAGTTTAAATTCTAGTGTATTTTTTTAGCTTTTTCTATGTTCCTCTATACTATATAGGACTAGAACCCTTCCTGTAGCCATTGACTACCTTCGATGATACCTCAGCACTTGTTCCCACATAATCTATTTAATTAATGCTTTGATAAAATTAAATAATATTATATTTGTATCTATAAGTGTTTGACACAGCTTGGAACTTTTATTGCTTCCATTGCTTGCAATAACAAAATGATTATTATTTAGTTATTTTATGGATTAAATTGCCCAGGTATGCGCATAAATTTTTGTCATTTTTTTTCCATCCCTCGCCCAGACTACTGCCACTGTGGATAGGGAGCCGCGGGTCACTCTCTGGCCTTCCAAACTATCTCTTTCCAAAAAATCACTACGAACTGTTGCTCAAACATAAACAAACAAAAATACTTATTAGATAGTAGGATATAATTTAAGAATAAAAAATCATTAGCCATGAACTTAAATACTCAAAGGCCATGAAGGTTGCATATCTACCATTTGACGTTTATTTTTTAATGTCCTATAATATAATTTTGACATTTATTTATTTGTTTCGCCAGGGTATCGAGCCAGAAGAGCCATCAGACTGGAAGCCGGCAGACCGCTGCTACTTCTGTGTGGACGGGGAGCCGCGGGTTGACGCCGGAGGGGGGGCGGAGCGACGCGCGGGGGGCGGGGCGACGGTGAGTCACGCCTACAGAGATAAGGATTTTTGGCAACTATACACTGACCTAAATATTGAGTTAGGCGCTGTTCAAACACAATTACCTAAGTTGTTCCGTTTTTGACGCGATTTGGACTAAGATATATGCACCACGTAAGAAGTCCGATTTGACTTGACTTTTGACTTGAAATGGCAACAGAATGAATGTAGATGCTACGTCATGTAATGGCGACCAACGCACGCGTCCCGCCGTGATAGTTGTGATCAGTCAGTGATTAGGGCATAGATATCACGGCCGGCGAGATCATCTTAAATACCGATTAATCGGCTTTATACCTACACTATAAAGGCTATAATATGTACTTGGCATTGTGCGGGTCGTCGTTTTTGGCCTGCGAGTCGAAACGAAAGATGTCGCGTTCCTAAGTTATGATAACATAACCCCATTATAATGTATGTTCAGAACATTCCTTGTAAGAACTGTCAAATCGAGCTTCACACCTATGTTCACACTAGGTATCGGTCGTACCTAACTAAGTCACGAGTTTTTTCGTTCGACCGTCGGCCTCGACTTATGTGTGAACACAACTTTATTCGGTGTCTGTTTGTCTTCCTTTTAAAATATTTTCAGGAATTCATGAAGGAATAAAACTAGCTTCGTCTATTGGAAGTAAAGTTTCTAGCTAGTAGATATGCATATTAGATTAGATAAGACATTCCACTTTATAAAAAAAAATTAAAGAAACCGGACGAATCTAGACTACTTGGCATACTGTACCTATATCTACTTCAACAACAACTTCAATTTCGAATCACAGAATCCTGAATTTAATTTGAAATAGTTAACGTCTTATATCTACCGCCAAATAAGTTTCAGATCTTTGACATTTGGCGCGCAGTAGATACCAACCTACCTACAAAATTTAAAAATAGCTAAGTAGTTTTTTGTAGGTACTGGCGAAACGCTCAACTTATCCGGGGAATGGGAATATCAATCAAAGGAAACCAAGCGAAGCGTAGTACCTACTGCAAAATGTCGTACAAATCTGCGTATTACATACACATTTTAATTGAAGACTACCCTATTACGACAAAATTGTCGCTGTGTAAATTTACAATTTTAGGATTTGAAATTTAAATTGACATCAAAGTAACCCACCAAGTTGTTAGTAATTACAAAATCAAAGAAAACCGAGCGAAGTCGCCGGCCGCAGATGTCTTACAAGTCGGCGTACCTACATTTTAGTTCATTGGCAACATAACACGGCAGTTGGTAGGTCTCATTCAATCAAAGTCGTTTTGTTCGAACCTTGAACCAGTTTTCGATTACTCGAACAGATGCGGAGCGGGGGACTAAGTGGGGAATAATGTCAGGCTATGTACCTACTGCCTATATCGTTACGACTATTTGCGATGAGTAGAGGCAGAAGTGTGAGGAAAATATATTAGAGTCGGTTTGAAATTTTCGACTTACAAAAAAAATACAATCGATTATTATAATTTACATCTAGAGCTTCGAGAGCTTGGTAGAGAGATGCTAAGTGTTTGAAAATGTAAAAGTCTAAGTTACTCTCAAGGTAGAGTCTCTATTGATCTACAAGAGAAATAAGGACAAGCCTGAAATTACAAAATTTAAATATACCTACGTCAACACAACTTGGCCAGACTTCCGCTGGGTATCCTGGAACCGTAACACGGTTTCGGGAGCTGAAGGCAACCTGTAAAGAAAGAAAAAAAGCTGTAAGTCACGATCACGACTCAGGCATATCATGGGTAGAGACAGAAAGGTATGGAAAAATTACACGTAGTAAAATTTATATCTTAGAATAGAATGTGTGGCATATTACCATTGCCTATTCTGGAAATTTTAAAATAATTAGGTATAATTATTTTATTAAGAAAAAGGACGACATGTGATCTTGCCTATTCTTAAGGTCCAAGCAGAAATCTAATAAAAATGTAAAACAATATTTGACGAGCCTGACATTTAAAAAATTTAAAAAAGTGTAATCTGTGCTTTCATAATATTAATATCTAACAAATGGGTTATATTTTTTTTTAATTCTTCACGGGTTACCTTACAGCTCCCGGGAACCGTTGCCGGCCCCAGGGTACCCAATGGAAGACAAAGTCTTTCTCATTTTGCCAATGATTTTTTGAGGCTATACCTAACGGGTGGCCAGCTCTGTTGAGGTATAGGTATAGATGGAAAAGCCTCTTTGTACGGTTTACATAGATTTAGTTTCCGTTTTTACCCTTTGGATACGGAATCCTAAAAAGAGTTATGCCATGAAAAATATCCCTTCTATTTTTAACTAAGTCAGTATAATTTATCTCAAGACATGATTTATCTCAATAGGAACTAACCTTACATGGATTTCACGGACATGTGACTCAAATTAAATCAAAGGTTGTTAAACAAAGAATTTTGTTATATGACTAATATAGGTAGTATTTATTCAAATAAGGTATTAGTTGGTCTAGTTTTAATTTTGACCTAGATCATTTGTGCAGTTATTAACTTAATTTTGTTGTGCAAAGACATGTGACAAAAATTATTGATGCTAAATTGTGCTGATTTAATTATAATTGTATTTCAAAATTTTGATATTTTCGTGTTGACACGTGTTGATAGAGTTGTCTATCCGATCAGAGGTTTGTTTTTTATTTATTTTTTAATTCATAAATTAAAATCCCACTTTCATAGCTAAAAATCAAAATAATAATTCATTCACCCGTGTCAAAGTCTTTGGAAATTCGTCGGGATCTTTTATGTTTTTTTTATGTATGTTCCCCGATTACTTGAAGACGCCTGGACCGATATGGAATTTTTTTTTAAAGGTGGTCCCATGGTAATCAGGTCAGGATCTGATGATAGAATCCTGGAGAAATCGAGAACTCTTCAAATTTTATAGGCACACCTGAAGCGATTTGGGTATTTTTAAACGACTTCAAAAAAAGGAGGAGGTTCTCAATTCGACTTTATTTTTATTTCTTTTATATAATGTATAATGTTAATAATGTTTGTTACCTCAGAACTTTCTACTGGGTGAACCGATTTTAATGATTCTTTTTTTATTTGAAAGCTGGTGCTTCCCGTGTGGTCCCAATTTTTTAGTGAAAATTGGTTGAGTTGTCAGTCAATTATCAGTATCTCGATGAAATATGTACCCATTTTGACGACATATTTTTTTAAGGATATAATTATTTCTCGACATTATCTCACAGATATATGACGAACATCGGTTCAGTAGTTTTTCAGAAATTCAGTAATATGTCTCTGTTTACGGCTGAAAATTATGTATAAGAGAAAAGCCTTAGTAACGGTTGCTATTGACACGAAGTTGTAAATTTTTGCATCGACGGTGGTCTAACGCTATAGATATGGGGTGCAGCGCAGGATGCTCATGGTTCAAATCCCATCCAAAGCAGTTTTTTTTTCTTCAAATTTTTTTTATTTGCGTTATTATTTGTCTCTCAGGGCAGCAAAATCACTTAAAAGGGAAAAATAAATTAACTTTAAAAAAAAAGTGTACCGATTTAAAAAAAATGCACTGAAAAGTAAGAAACTATAAATATTTCGTCGTAGAATTTGAAGACAGTTGGTGCCAAATTAGAAACAACTTAGTTCCCAAATTCACTACTAATCTAGACAATTCATTAGGAACATACGATCATTAGTATCTACATACAAACATAGATAATATTTAACAGATCTTCATCTTGTATCCTAATTTGGCACCAACCGTCTTCAAATTCTACGACGAAATATTTATTATTTCTTAGTTTTCAGTGCAAATTTTTGAAGTCGGTACACTTTTTTTTAAGTTAATTTATTTTTTATAGTGACTTGTGCATTTGCTTTCGGAAAGCACACTTTTCAGTGCATAATTTTTGAAGTCGGTTCACTTTTTTTTTAAGGATGTTATATATTCATCCATGCTCGGCGATTGTATTACTTTTAATATTGCCATCGATCAATATTTTTTTTATGTGTTCAATAAAAATACACCTATAGCTGCCAATGTCATGCCAGCATTTCCTTTCATCCTTCATTCTTTCAACGTGTCCAAACCAGCGTAAATGACTTTTCTTCATTTTAGTCACAACATCATCTTTCACTCCGCATCCTTCTCTAATGACATCGTTTCGGATGCGGTCAATACGCTTTATATCACACATTCTACGTAAAGACCGCATTTCCACTACATTTATCTAACTTTCATGTTTCTTATTCCATACCCGCTAAGTCTCGCTTCCGCGTAAGTGATGGAACTAAAATCTAAAATTAATAAAGTAAGTAAAATTACTTAAGGCTAGGATTTTCTAAACTTCCTACCACTTATTTTCAGAAGTAGTCTTAATAGGTAACTGAATTTTTTCATCTTTCCGTCTTGGAAAAATATTCTTACCGTGCGTAGGTATATAGGTATATTATAGCCGAGGCGGGTCGCTAACTTAGGTTCCTACTAAAATAAGTTGAGTTGAGATACAAAATCCTTTTTTTAATTAAACCATTTTTTTACTGTAAGACAAGCGTATGTCTACCACCGCCTTGTATTGAGCCGTACTGGCGAGTCTATCTATGAAGGCAACTACTGCAACGAAATATGTATGAAGCTGGGAACACGAACGTTATAAACTCAAACCTACAAATTACCTCTTTACTCACATGACTTAAGTGCCTATTTTCGAATAGGTAGGTATAGGCAATTTCTTACAATAATTCGCTAACAATTTTTCCGTTCATCTACAATGAGAAATGGTACAATTTATTGTCTAAAACGACGCATTGTCTCTCAAATTCCCACAGAAGGGGCAATCAAATAGGTATTATTGTTTGAACACAAAAAAATTACTAACCTATTGATGCACTAATAGCGGAAAATTATAGATATGTGAACTTCGAGGCAGATGGCCCAAAGAATGGTCGATAACCTTTATAGTATAGTTTTCCTATCCCTATTTGCCCGGGTCTGTCTGTGACCTTTTGACGCACAAACTGCCGAACGGATTTTGATGCGGTTTTCATTATTAGATAGGTTGATTCACTGTGAATGTATACGAGTATTAAACATGGATCTATCATGTTTAGGAGCTGAGCATTATAAGTGAATCAAGTCGGGAAAAAAGTTAGCTCTAGCGAGTTTTCATGGCGTATGCTGTCTAGCTCGTCAGAGATATAACAAAATTATGTAAGAAATAATAGTTTAGGATAAAATGGTCTACAAAAAAGTCCGCGGTAGCATATATGTATCTCTAATAGATAAGTTATAGTGACCAGGATCAAACCTATCTGTCTGTTACGCTTTTACGGCTAAATCGCTGAACTGATTTTGATAAAATTTAATGCGAAGAAAACTTGAACCCTAAGGAAGGACATAGGCTATTTTTTTATTTAATTTCACTCCCCTAAGGGGTATAAGTAATAGGGGTTGGAATTAGTATGGGGCCCACGGGGTAAGCTAGTACCTATATATTTAATATATTCATCACACCTATCACTCATATAGCAAGTTTTAGAACAGAATAAGTTCACTGCCTCTTACATTTTCTCTGAGAGATTTTTTAAATGGGTAGTTTTTAATCTTATAACTGTAAATCCCATTTTTAGGGTTCCGTACCCAAAGGGTAAAAAAAGAAACCCTATTACTAAGGCTCCGCTGTCCGTCCATCTGTCACCAGGCTGTATCTCATAAACCTTGATAGTTAGACAGTGGACATTTTCACAGATGATGTATTTCTGATGCCGCTATGACAACAAATAATAAAAAACAGAATAAAATAAATATTTAAGGGGGCTCCCATACAACAAACGAATTTTTTTTGCTCGTTTTTGCTCGATATTGATAACGGCAACAGGTAGACGCTTGAAATAGTCACATAATATTTAGTTATCTTTAAAAATATATAATTAAATTAAAATAAAATTAATATTTAAGGGGTGCTCCCATACAACAAACGAGTTTTTTTTTTTGCCCTTTTTAATAGATAATGGTACAGAACCCTTCGTGCGCGAGTCCGACTCGCACTTGGCCGGTTTTTTTAGCACCAAAAATATTGGATTGCACGCTAAATAATTATTATTGCACTACCCCTAGGTGAAAGGACGTAGGGGCTCTGCTCAGGGTGACTTTATGTCCGGTTAAAAAAAACCCCTAACCAACAGGGTCGTACTTTCAATAATATATTTGATGTGCAATATTAGTGTGCAATAATTATTTTCTGATGTGCAATTAAAATTTATCCTTTGAAAATCCCAGCTGCACCAGTAAATATTTATTAGCAAGTGTACATTCAAAACGAAACAATTACGCTATATTATCCACCCATCATTCCTATAAAGCCCCGTCTACCGCAATAAGACATTTTCAATTCACTGTAAACAATACTTTAGCCGTTCCACCTTTTACGTTAAACTCGGAAAATGTTGCAGAATTTTGATTAATACTAACAGAACGGGAAAGGTTTTTGTTAAAAAATGAACCTTAAAAATAGCTAATAAAGTCCATTTTTCTATTGTTCTCTTGATGGACAAGTTGGTGGCATGGAGTGAAGGCGCGTGTACGCCTATGCATGAAAGTAGGTAGTGGTCGTAGATGGACAAAGAGGTCTGTGGAGTCGTTTTGTTACTTTTTAATAATTTTTTTGTTTGAACTACCAGTTGGATTTGAAAAAATATTATTGCATTTGATAGCCCAACTCTTGTAGAAGAAATAACATCACGCTACGACCCAAAGGGGCGGAGCAGTAACCATTAATGCAGGTGCAACATTGTGTGCAACCGCAAAGTGCTGGTTTCTAAATAGGTTACTAAGAAAAACACTTTGACAAATGATTATAAATTCGTCTGATAGACGTTTAGAGCATGCCGCTGCATAGCTACAGTATTTTACTGTAGTTTTTACTTAAAAGATATATATAAAATAAATCAAATGTAAACATTGTGTGTATAGCGCTGGTACGTGGTCCGAATTCCACAGCGGCTATGGTATTTTTAATTAAAAACTTACGTACATAATCCCATAAACGACACTATGAGGCTTTTCCATCTCAATGAAATGAAATCTATTTATTTATTGGTTAATCTGAATTCAATATAAACATTCATATACAAATAGCTGGTCAGTCGTTAGGTAGGTACTGGGCATGAATGCTGGGATCAGTAACACGTTTCCGAAATCCGCAAGGAGGTGAATGTGCCATTAAAATCGGTTAAGTAGTTTTTATGCTGTGTGCATAGACAATATGCCAGCTAATTTTATTATTTCAGTAGGACTAATAAATATAGATACATTATTTTATAAAGAGCAACGAGTAACAGTTAGCTGATGATATCTCTAATTAAATTAATAATTAGGTTAGAAACAAGAATGGCAACGTAAAAACTTGTTATAAGATTGCGAATATTCAAATGATTGATTATAATGCATTGAAAAACGATACATAATAAGAAATCGAGACACCAACATAGACGTAGCCAGACATATACATTTATCGAATTAATTTAAACAAAACACATAGAAAGCGTGTCGCTGCGATTATTTTCAGAAAAAGCACCAATATTATTTAATATAAATAATGCTTGGTTTTTTTGGCTTGAGTATGTAACGAGTTTAAATCTAACGCCCTAATCATTGTGCCTATCGAAGCTATAATATGCTATCAGAACATTGTAATGCATCATTAAATATGCAAGAAAAACCTTAGACCTTATGAAGGATCGACCGTAACCTATTTATGGCTAGTCCATAATATAAATGCATTTCTAAAACACATTATAATTTCGTATTTGATTATCTCAAGGTACTGGTTTGTAAATACACCTGCCAATCTAATTCATCAGAGAAAGCTATGTTTAAAAGAATAACTTTTAATTACATATTTGAATGCGATGGCCATGAAATTTATTCTCCCAGCGCTGAGAATTGTTCCCAACAGAATTTTGTATTAGCGAACTCGGCGCACACGCAATAACGATTTTATGAAGCCGGATGCTCATAGTTTACGTGAATAAAAGTGAGGTTATTTGTGTTTTTTCATATCATAATAGCGATACAAAATTACTTTAATGTGACTTAGATAGTTTCGGTTATAAACGTTGCTGAGTTATAATTTCAATTTTAAATTTTAATACGCTTCAAAGCAATTTTAATTTTAAATACGTCGTTAAGGGTAAATGTATTTTCTAAAATTATAGGCTTTCTAAAGCACAAAGATTCAATTAGAAATGTAAATATTAGTTTGTTTTCAATTACAAATCTAATTATAAAACTAAACGAGCCACATAAGTATAGGTATTTCCCACTCATTAAAAGCTAAATTTTAACCCCTTCAAGATATTGAGATGAGAGAACAATTTAATCAAAAATGATTTAGCCATTTCGCAGCCTCCTTTTATGTATTAATATACAATTACAGATACGAATTTTAAAAACAGTTTTATATTATTTGAAAATCACATCTATTTCATTTAGATATTGGTATTAATTTTGATTTCTTCATTTTTATTTACTTTACAGAATATATATTAAGCTTTGTAGGTATAGATAATGCAAATCATCAGTGGCGGCGCTAGACCAAATGTAGACGTCGGCGACATCAGCTTTGCGAGGCCTCTTTCATTTCCCAGTCAGACAAAATCGATAAATAGATCTATTTCCTCTCTTAAAATAGGCAAAAGTTTGCGAATCGTCCTTTTTTATAGTAGAAAATTCCTGAACTTTTCTTCTTATAACTCCCAAGTCAAAATCGTCTATGACTATTTTACCACTAAGTACTCTTTCTTCTCTTACGGTAAGATAATTATTACGTTGTTGTCTGTGAAAGAAAGCAGGAGAGTGCGAATTTTGTATATTTTTAAACTTTTTTGCGAGGCCCCCACAGGCACGAGGCCGTCGGCGTTCGCCGACGTCGCTGACGCCTAGCGCCGCCACTGCAAATCATTTCCTACTAAATGGTGCATTTTCCTCTAAACATATTAATAATCGATACTTTAATTTCCTGTTTAAATAGGTACCTATAACATTGTTTTCCTGCTTCAAAGTCTTTTGCCAATGCCTATTAATTTATGTATTTTATTATAAATGTTTAATCGTTAGTTTGACTACATTTTAAAATATAATTAAATTATTCATAATATTTTAATTGAAAATCTATTTACTTTTATTTTAAAAGTCGTCTCCAATGCTTTCCTACTCCAATCGGTTAAACTGCATAGGCCGGGTAGAAAAGCCTACATAGGGGCGTTTTACGGGGGTGGGAACGTCGGAAAAATCATGTTTATAGACCAGCCCAGCTGCGTGCATTTACTTGTATACCCCCAAAAGGTTTCAGTCCTCAGCAACCTTAATTCATCGCTGGCCATACAGAATGAAAAAGAAGGAGCGACGTTAAAAACGCGGGATTTCAAAATGAGGTTTGAGTGTTTTTATTCCTAACTTTATAAACTGTTCCATTTTTAAAAAGAAGTTTTAAACTGGCGTGTTATTGTAAATTATTATAGTAACATTGACACACTTAATTAATTTGATTTATTAACCCACTTAATTACTTACTTAGTAGCTTATTATAGCACTTAATTAAGTATTTAAAATTTCTTTAGGTATTCAAAAACGCAGGTATAATTATTAAAACTAGGTATGCTATAATAATTAAATAAGTAGGTACTCGTACATCTATCCCTGTAATGTATAAATAGAGTTCATATTAATTAATAATAAACCTTTTAAAAAAAAGTGCACCGACTTCAAAAATTTGCACTGAAAAGTAAGAAATAATAAATATTTCGTCGTAGAATTTGAAGACGGTTGGTGCCAAATTAGGATACAAAACTAAGTAAATATCTAAGAAGATAAAGATCTGTTCAATATTATATATGTTTGTATGTACTGATGATCGTAGGTTCCTAATGAATTGTCTAGATTAGTAAATTTAGGAACTAAGTTGTTTCTAATTTGGCACCAACCGTCTTCAAATTCTACGACGAAATATTTATTATTTCTTACTTTTCAGTGCAAATTTTTGAAGTCAGTGCACTTTTTTTTAAAAGGTTTATTTTACCCTTTTAAGTGATTTTGCTGCCTTGAGAGACAAATAATAACGCAACTAAAAATATATTGATGGAAAATTAAAAAAAAATACCCCTGTGGATGTGATTTGAACCTTGTAATGTGCTTGTGCATCCTATGCACCCCATTACATTTAACCGCTAGACCATCGTCACGAAAATTGACAACTTCGTGTCAATAGCAACCGTTGCTAAGGCTTTTTCTGATACATAATTTCAGCCGTAAACAGAAATTAATTACCTACTGAATTTCTGAAAAACTACTGAACCGATTTTCGTCATATGTCTGTGAAATAATGTCGAGAAATTATTATGTCTTGAAAAAAATAAGTTGTCAAAAACAGTACATATTTTATCGAGATATATCAAGAAAAATGTACTTATAAAGTCAGTTTTTTCAATATTTCTGAAAAGTAATGAACCAATTTTTATGAGATAAAAATGAGACCAATCCGGAAGAATTATCTGTCGATTAAAAAAGAAACCATCAAAATCGGTTCACAATTGACGGAGTTATCGATGTACATACATACATTAAAAAAAAAAAAAAAAAAAAAAAATACGGTCCGAATTGAGAACCGATCTTACATTTTTATAGAAACAATAAAATTATTAGAATAAAGATAGGTATTTAAGCTTAGAGTATTTATAATGTTTAAGCCACCCAATTATTTAAAACAAACAAAATAACTACCTACCTATCTACTTTTCGACCTATCATATTCAAATATCCAAAATTTGATAATCAAAGAGCACACCAAATTAAACTCTACCTCAATTGCTATAACGTACAAAATAGAAGAACAAACAAAATTATCTAATAACAAAAAAAACTATTCTAAATTCAAATGGGCCATTAACGATGTTCCCACGACGGCCATACTTGTATAACTCGCACGCGATTGGTCAAAACCGGTTGTTTAGAATTAGGACCCCATTCGTTACTAAATTATGAATAACCGGTTTTTTTTCTATAGCTAAAAACAAACGTAGGAAATAATATTTTTTTATTATTTTTCATTCACCATGAAAGGAAAATTGCTAGTTAGATGCTACGTAATTTGTTGACGGCCATGTCATTTAGTTTTTCATAAAGGAATTTTTTGTAATAAAATGATGGAATTACCTATCTACATTTCTTAGGAAATAAAAATGTTAGTTAAAAAGAAGGACTAAACTATTTTATGTCATAAACTAGTCAGGGCTTTTTAAAATTCTAAATGTATTTTTTTAATTTTAGTTACTTAGTACTTTCATTTATACACATTTACAACAATAATAAATAATACGTATATTAAATACAAAATATTACCTAAATATCTATTAGGTACCGATTATGATCGATAAAATTTACATAGGATAATCCCAACAGAACTGGCTATAGTCTCACAAATACCATCGGCAAAAAGAGGGAGACTTGGTCTTCCGCTGGGTACCCTGGAACAGATAACACGGTTTCGGAAGCTGTAAGTAAGGCAACAAAGAAATACATCAAAATTAATTGAGCCATTTCTGGACATTCTGTAAAACATTCAGACTGAAGAGTTTTTTTTTTGTTTGAACGCGCTAATCTCTGGAACTACCAGTCGGATTTGAAATATTGTTTTCGCATTTGATAGCCCAATTCTTCAGGAAGGCTATATAACATCACGCCACGACCCATAGGAGCGGATCAGTAACCATTAATGCGGGTGCAACCGCAGTGCACAGTTAACAACGTAGATACAATCTACATTAGATGTACCTATAGGAATTCGTATTAATTTAGGAATCACAGACAGCCATTTCAATTGTATTTATTTGTATAGATGAGCCAAGTCCCAATAAGTGGGACAAGGTTGTGTGTGTAACATTAGATAAATTGAATTATAAAAATGTTGTACATATGTATTTTTTAATTAGTAGGTAGGTAGTTTTTTAATTTTATAGAACCCTAGTGGTATAAGATCAATTAACTGACCTTTAAAAATGACCATCTATTTATAGGTAGGTCAGGTGTAGGTAACTATTAGGTAAAACATATGTTTTTTTTGTTTTTTAACTTAACAGATTTGGTAAAAGTATTTTTCTAACATTATTGAACAAAATTATTAGCTAAATTATTAAAATGAATAAAACTTTAAAATCTGTTACCTACTTAATTAAAATTGTAATACATAATCCGACAAACCACACTTGAGGCTTTTCCATCTAAATATAGGTACCTCAACAGAACTGGCCACTTGTTAGGTATAGCTTCATAAATACTATCTAAAAGAGCTAGACTTTGTCTACAGCTGGGTACCCTGGAACTGATAACACGGTATCGGGAGCCATAAGGCAAGCTGTGAAAGAAAAAACAATGAAATATGTTTATACCTATTTATCTAATAATTGTTTGGTCGTATTCAATAAACTCAAAAGCACTGGACCGATTTGCACTTGATAGCCAAATTCTTGGGCAAGGCTGTACGCTATTTAACATCACGCTACCTACCCAAGGGCATGAATTGTATTCCTAATACAACGCGTCGAAATAGCGGGCAATCAGCTAGTTGGTATAACATAAATACATATCTACTTCAATTATTGTTTATTATTTCATTTCTCACGAGGGAACTTTCTGTATATGCGTGAAAATTTCAAAATACACTACATTTCAGTATACTAGTATACAGTAGAAATGTCTAAATAAGTTTCAGCTGAAAATCCAGTTTCATTCTGACACTATAATACTAAATAGCCTCAACTACATATGCACCACCTACCATCAAAAACAAGTTTTTCAACATTTAGATAGTTAGATGTAAACTTCATACTTGTCGACCTCCGTATCTCACCTTGAACGTTGGGCGCTAATCAGGTCCGCCTTGAATATTAACTAACGGTTTGTTAATATTAACTAAATGTGACTGGATCGTCTAAATCGTTTCCCGAACCGATTTTTAAGTTACTTTAAGTTTGGTGTATAGAAACTCTAGGCCTGTGCGGGGTTCAAATGCCAAAAAGTTTATTAAGGAGACGCCTGATAACTTTTGTCCCATTCAAATTACAGACAGATACATATTTTGCGACCCGAGTTCTCTTAATACAATTAGTCTCCCTCATTTATCCGATGGTATTTGTAAGGCTAACCTAACAAGTGGTCAGTTCTGTTGAGGTAGGTATATTTAAATAAACTTGTCGGATAATGTACTAAAATAAATTGTTTGTAGATTATAGTTATCAACCTAAAATGAAGAAGCCTAGAACCAAATTGAACCCTGGACCTCCAAAATAATGTCAAAATATTTCTATTTTCCCAGAGTCCGGCTTCGGAATCGGACAGCAGCTCAGTGTCCGGAGCCAAAAGTCCGACCGCCGCGCCCCCGTTCTTACAACAAATATTACAACTTCATACGCAAAATCCACAAGCTGTAGCACAGGTGAGTAATTAACAAAAACAAACAAACACATCTTCACGGCCTTTATACCTTGTGGTGTGGCCAGAGACTTAAATATCTGTTATTTTTTTGAAGAAGTGTGGCCCTCCGAAGCACTTGAAGTCGATAAAGCACATGTTCTCAAAGAAAATTGGTGCTTAGCTTTTTATACTTTTTATGGGTGGGAATTGAACCTGGAACTTTTGGTACCAAATAACATGACTGCAGTTCTTATTCAGGCCTGCTATAAGAGATTGTTGTAGGTATGCCCACTATATGCTTGAGCAACCTAGGTACATTTCAAAGTGGCAGGAGAGTTTTAAAAAATTGTTAAATTTAGTTTAATTGGTCATTTATACTAATATTATAATGAGGTAAGTTTGTAAGTTTAGATGTAATCTCTGAAACTACTGATCCGATTCTGAAAATTCTTTTACTAATAGGAAGCTACATAATCTCTGATTGCTATAGGCTATATTTTATTTTGTTCGAAAATATCCACGGGCTAAGCCGAGGGCGGAAAGCTGGTAATAAATATTTTTTATAAGTTCACGGGTTGCCTTACGGCTCCCGGAGCCGTGTTCTGCCAGGGTACCCAGCGGAAGACCGAGTCTTCCTCTTTTAGCCGATGGTATTTGTGAGGCTATACCTAACGAGTGGCCATACCAGTTCTATTGAGGTATTTCTGTCGGACATTGAAAGTTCTAATTTTGAAAACCATTTTTTCAGTTTCAACAAATGATGGCTGCTCTTGCGGCGTTAGGGACCGGCTTCGTACCGCCTGCATTATCACAAGCTTGGTTAATGCAGCGAATACTACATGCAAGACAACCAGAAAGGTGAGTTTGCATCACTCTTACATACACATGTGCTCTGTACATTTTCCCTTTCATTCTCATTATTTTTCTGATGACTTGAAAATAAATTCGATTAAATCATCGTAAAACCCGCCACAGACATGGCCGCCGGAAAATTTCGGTTTTGTCTGCCGGCTAATAATGTAAGCATTGGGCTTACAAATATAATTATGTGTATGTATGTGTGTGTGGACAACGATCCGGGATCTCTCCTACATCGAAATCGACCACAGACATGATTTGAAGACTTTTGAAAAAACGGTCTGTGGTCAATTTCGATGGACCGGCCGGCACCTTAATGCGTAATAAATGCGGAAGTTGTATGTTTGTCTTTCTTCTACGTAAAACATATTGTCGTGATATACTTAGGCTTTTTTTATCCCGGTATAACATTTCATTCTCCCGGGACATAATTTTTTTTATAAACATATCTGCGATACATTCGTGCGAAGCCGGGGCATGTCGCTGTATTTATTTATATAAGTCTTCAATCATATTTTTTACCACAAATAATTTTGAAAGTTTCAAAATATTTTCTAGATTCAATAAGTAGTATGCAAATTGTTGTGTCAGTCAAAGACAGTTGGTACATGGATTTGTCCGGACATTGTAGGGTTGAACTTTCTCGGGCCGGGTTATCCTTGGCTGGCTATTTGAAAACGAAGGACGGGGAAACGTTACTTTGCAGCCATGGGAAGACACGATAGCTAGATTTCCATAAAAGGAAAATGGGCTATGAGAGTTGACATCAAATACCTATGATCATATCGAACTTCACCAAACAAAATGATGGTTTCTAAATTATACACCAAGCATAAAACCTAAACCGCTCAAATGGCCATGAAACCCCATCTAAGGCAAATATCAAAACCTTTAAGTAAACCACTTTCAAAAAAGGTATGCCTAACCTTAATCTTCACTAGTTACTGATATTATTATAAATATAAAAGTTATGAGTTTGTTTGTATGCAATGCCGGATTTAGAGGTCTGAAGGCCTCGGGGCAACAAATTATTTTCTATTGGAGTTAATATTTAATATAATCATGTTTTACAAAGTACTGTAAGTAAAGGTAAAACGCGAAAAAAAAATATCAAAGGAAAAGTTGTTTACTAGTCTGAATTTGATTGTTTTTCCGAAATCTATTGTGGGGGCCCCTCTTTTGTGGAGGCCCTGGAGCTGTAGCCCCGGTTGCCCTCCCCTAAATCCGGCCCTGTTTGTATGATTTAAAAAAATGCTCTCGCACGCCTTATTTTTCAGGTACCTACATAGAGACCAAAGATACTGTCATATTGCGGTTTTTAGACATTATTTTCTTATAGATTTGGATGTAGGTAGGTATATTTGTTATTTCCTTGCCTAAAAAAAGGTTGGAAAAAATCAAGATAAAATTCTAAAATCTAGAGAGAATGGATTCAAGAAGCTCGGCGGACCAAACGACCATAATATTATGTTCTGCCAATCGCGCGCATTCATGGACCTGGCAGGGTCACATGCCACCTACTCTAATAAAAAAGGCAAAGTAAGTCATGTGGATTGCCGACAGATATCATAACATATAATAACGTCATCTAGCGATCATTTCACAAGGTATCTGAGTCTGGACCGAAGAATTTTGGACCAGAAATGCATAGCCAAAAATTCCCGACCCAAGCATACGATCAAACTCGGCCCAGACCATCCTTGGTCTTGTGGCGAAAACATGCCGTGAACACAGGTCGCGAATCCATAAGATTTCCCCCTACCAAAAATCGCTCAATGCGCCTCAAAAAAGCTATGCAAATCAAATCGGAAGCGTCCCTAAACCGCATGCATAAAGATTAATGAGTGAATGAAATCTATAAAATGATAAGCCCCCTTAAATGATAATTTTATTCTTTTTTTAGAATTTGTTGTTATTGCGGCAATAGAAATACATCATCTGTGAAAATGTCATCTGCCTAACTATCACGGTTCATGGGATACACCCTGGTGACAGACAGACAGACAGACGGACAGACAGACAAACAGACAGACGGACAGACAGACAGACAGACGGACAGACAGACGGACAGACAGACAAACAGACAGACGGACAGACAGACAGACAGACGGACAGACAGCGGAGTCTTAGTAATAGGGTTTCCGTTTTTACCCATTGGGTACGGAAGCCTAAAAAAGGTGTACCGACTTCAAAAATTATGCACTGAAAAGTGTGCTTTCGCAATTTATAAAAAAAAACCAAATCGCTTCAAGTGTGCCTATAAAATTTTAAGAGTTCTCCATTCTCTAGGATCCCATCATCAGATCCTGATTTGATGACCATGGGACCACCCTTTCCATACTTAATTAAAAAAACCGGCCAAGTGCGAGTCGGACTTGCGGACGAAGGGTTCCGTACCATTATCTATAAAAACGGCAAAAAAAAAAAAAAAAAAAAAAAAAAAAACACGTTTGTTGTATGGGAGCCCCTTAAATATTTATTTTGTCCTGTTTTTTAGTATTTTTTGTTATAGCGGCAATAGAAATACATCATCTGTGAAAATTTCAACTGTCTAACTATCACGGTTCATGAGATACAGCCTGGTGACAGACAGACGGACGAACAGCGGAGCCTTAGTAATAGGGTTTCCGTTTTTTACCCTTTGGGTACGGAACCCTAAAATACATAAAAGATTCCGACGAATCCTCCTTCTTTTGAAGTTCGGTTAAAAACTGCAATAAAAGGTCACAGACAGACAGACTTGACGGGGGGCTTTGTTTTATAATATTTTTGGGGTATAATTTACGCGGACACCAAAAATATTTTTAAGACTCTAAGCTTAGGCACCAAATAAAATAAACAACTCCAAATAAAATAATTGACACTATTAAAAGTGTCCTAAAGTATATCATATTATGATCCAAAATAATAGAAAAAACATCAGAAAAATCGCACGCCTTGTACTAATATTTTATTTGGTTTCTAAAATGGATAAATGGTCACCAAGTAAGGTAGGTAGGTTAGGTTAGGTTAGTATAAAATTTATTAAGTATAAAGTGTATTTTAAAGGCGTCTATATATTTTTATGGCAGTCAATAATACCAAAAATGGATCTATTTCATAATATTTTAGGAAACGTAATTTGGTGACCATTCATCCATTTTGGTAACCGTTTAGAATTTTTTTGGTACAAAATAGATACATTTTTGGGCGCCGCTTAAACACAAGCCATATTTTTGTTCATAAATAACCAAATATCCTTGACTCGTAGGATTCCATCTTTATTCTTATTCACAAGGCCTGCACTAGCCCGGATCATTAACATTTTATGTATCTCGCGTTCATGTAAGAAGGTCGTTTGGAAACATAAACACAAATCGAAATATCGCCAGTAAGGTCTGGAAATTCTGTCTGAAGTCTCACTCGTGCTTCGAGGGGCACGTAATAACCTTCTGAAAATCTATTACTTACAATTAGACAATATTTTCACGGCCTTTATACCTTGAAGTGTAGCCAGAGACATCAGTAACAGTGTTCACTTTTTGCACTTTGGTCGGGTGGGTAAAACGTCGGCTCACAACTGAGAAGTCGCGGATTCGATCCCACATCCGACCATGTACCTACCAATGGGTTTTTATAATAAAAAAATCTGTACCTACATTATTCCGACAAACCGTACAAAGAGGCTTTTCCATCTATGTACATAACTCATTAGGTATAGCCTCAAAAAATCTTCGGCTAAGTGAGGAAGACTTTGTCTTCCGCTGGGTACCCTGGAGCCGGCAACGGTTCCTGGAAGCTGTAAGCCATCGCTTGAAGTTTTTTTTCCAAATTTCTACCAAAATGCCAGTGGGATATTTTATTTACACGATTCTGTAGCACATAACTGCCTGTCTGTTTCATGTTTGTCCAGAATAGGCTCCAAAACTGTTCAATGGATTCTGATAAAACTTTTAGGTGTCATAGTGGGTACCTAGACTTAGAATCTGCAAAATTTGAAGAGTTCGCGATTTCTCCAGGATCCCATCATCAGATCCTGACCTGATGATCATGGGACCACCTGGAAAGTATACGCTTTCAAACAAAAAAAAACCAAATCGATCCAGGCGTCTTCGAGTAATTTGAAGTTCGGTTATAAAGGAGCGAAGCCGGAGCGAATAGCTAGTTTGTACTCAATACAATGGGCTATGCTACGATGATTCAGAATGTAGGACTCAAACATCAATAGATAGGTTTAAATTTAAATTTTAAATGTACTAGAATGCCAACCTTGATTTTACATAGATCGCTTAGCAAGGTTTGTTTTGAATTCAACTAGCTCTCCGCCTCGGCTCCGCGCGTGGAAAAACTTATAATATCAGCTCCTAAATATGATAGGTCCACGTTTAATAATCGTAAACCTTTCTGGGAGACTGTTTTATAATTATAGATATACAAGTTTCTGTCCGCGGTTTCACCCACGTGGAAATAGATCCAAAAAGAAATAATCTCGTGGTTGTAATTTGCCCCTCCCCCGCCCGCTTTCGCGGTATAAAGAGTAGTATGTCATTTTCTGACCCCTAAACTACCACTATGCAAAAAAACATATCGATTTCGGGATAAAAAGTAGCCAATGTGCTATTCCAGACTATAATCTACCTCTGTGCCAAATTTCATCCAGATCCGTTCAGCCGTTCTTGCGTGATTGAGTAACAAACATACATACATCCATACAAACTTTCGCGTTTATAATATTAGTGGGATGACTACGGAACCCTAAATATGGACGAAAGTAGAGTTTAATCTAAAGTTTATTTCAAAACGGAAATGCCGTCTCAGCAATCCATGCTACATTGAATTTGTAGAAAAGGTTTTGTTAAACACAACGGGAGCGATGCAGCCTATTTAAGACGGGGTATAGGCTTTATTGTTTACTTAAGAAATTTAATTAACGGTTTCATTGTGAGGATATTTCGATTGTGAAGGGGTGAACACTGTTGCCAATTATATTATAGGTCCCTTAAATTTCTGTCCCGGGTTAAAATGTGATTTAAGAATTTGTTCCAAAGAATTTCCGGGATAAAAACTCTGTCACTCTGCGACCCGCTCCAACTAACATCATCACGTCTTTTATCTTCAATCCTGACATACCTCTTTCGCTTCTTATATATTCATCATACCTTTCATACATGCTCGGCGATTGTGTGTACTTTTAATATTTCCATCGATCAATACATTTTTTATATGTTCAATAAAAGTCTACCTCGGTCGTCCTCTGCCAGCATTTCCTTTCACTTCAGCCTTCTAAACCTTTTTAGTCAATCTTTCATCCTTCATTCTTTCAACGTGGTCAAACCAGTTATTTTTTATAATAGGTAAGTATTTTAGGATAGGATCACGCGCTGGCTTCGTAATATCACTTGTCACCCGATCTAACGGGATCGGGATGTGAGAAGTGACACAGCCATATTTTTTTTTATTTTTCTACAAATATCGATATAATAATAATAATAAGGGCACCGAACCCGAGCCCTCCAGAGAGCAGGTCGAGGACTCTCGCCCCTGGCTTGCATTAGCTGTCTATGGAGAAGTCGTTAGAATATCATGCTGAGGTGGAAGTTTCTAAAGGGGTGTAATAACGGGGAAACTATATGTGAAATCGGTGTCACACCTCTCGACACCCCAAGCCGCTTACACCAATGTTGCCTGTCTTACTGCCGGCAGAAATGCTTTAAAATGTGGTTGTTTTAGGAGGCCCATTTAGTAAACGGCGTTCACGAGTTGAATGAGAGAGAAATATATAAGGTGCAGTATACTCAACCAATAGACTTGATAAACCAATCCTTCAAAACAATAGCCCAATTTTAATTGAATTTTATCTCTGCAATAGACTGACGGGGCCAGTCTGTGAGCGCATTGTCTCTGATGCATTCAGAGATAGGTCCCGATAGGTGCTAGCCACAACACTTTAACTTAAACAATGTAAAAGACCTCTACGTATTGGACCTGGAATGCAAGCCTTACAAATCCATTGAGCCGTTTTATAGCCTATTCAGGAGAGACGAACACAAATTCCAAATTTAAATTTTGTTTACTTGACATTTACAACTTTATTAATATGCAGTGCAATTAGTGTTGCCCAAATGCATGACCAAGACGAGACTTAGCCAGTATTGGTCTTGGTCTTGCGTCAATACACCTGGTCTTGTTCTTGGTCTTGGTCTTGCACTCCCAGTCTTGGTCTTGGTCTCGGTCTTGCAACAAGAGTCTCGCAAGTCTTGCAATTATCTATTAGCCTATTGCTATTTATTAAACACGACACGTTAGTTTAGATCTTAGAACAACGCAACAGAGTAGTTACATTTTAAGCTTACATTGACATAGATATAGTAAAGTCCAACCAAATTAATAAAATTAACTTGACAATATTTTAAAGACATTGTCAAGTCAAGATATAGTTATAGGCCCTCACCTTATATATAGAATTAATAGAATGGAAGAGTTGTCACCACGTGTACAGAGACCGTGGTGATCTCAGGATATCTGAGTCAGGAACGAGAGCGTATTGCATTGAATGAGCGAATCTATACATTGATGTATGTACTCGACCTATTATTATGAACCTAATTTTTCGATTTTTGCGTATTTCGCTAACCTTGCTAGAAAGAAATTTTATTTTGTGCTACATTTTATCACATGTCATTGTATTGGTAGGTACATATTTTGTTTATGTGTGATACTAGGGAACGTCCATCATCAATATCGGTATTGAAACCAAAATACCTAGCTACTCAATAACGCCCAAATCTCAGAGTCTTGCAGGCTCAGTCTTGTTCTTGCTCAAATCTTGCGAAAATGCAAGAACAAGACCAAGACCGATTTTGGGCAACACTAAGTGCAATAATAAATAAATAATATATTTAAAAACTATATACTTCGCACCGCTAGTGGTATTATTGCCAAAGTTCAACTGATCTCCAATAGATGGCGTCTTTAACAAAATAAATACATTAGTTCAATTTTAAAAGAAACATTTGCTTTTGATTTGTTTATTTATTTTTCGTCATTAGAGGGAAACTTAAACTTTAATACAGTACATATTAAGGAAGATGTTTGAAAACCGACAAAAAAAATATAGAGATATTATAAAAATAATACCTTTCAAGAATTCCTCCCTGTGGCATGGTTCCCAAAACACTGGCTGCGTTACCTCGTTACCTGTAACCATTTTATTTAATTTGATGGTTTTTTACCAAATGCAAAAACAACAAGTATAACGGTTCAGCATTTTAGAAAATAACAAATAAACAAAAGACTGCAAGTGTGTCACATGTTGCACACGCATAACATTACAGTTCGCGTCGCTCCATTTTCACTTTGTTCAATACAAGTAGATGTCTAAACGACCTAAACACAATACCCCTCAAAACAGTCTAACGTTTCATTTTGAATTGTAAGGGACTCGGTTGCTGGGAAGATGGCATGACTACAAAAGACCTGATAAATATCATTGATGGATATTATCACGGACTTTATGACTTAAAGTGTGGCCAGAGATCGACCTATCATCACGCCTTTTATCCAAAGAGGGCAGATACAATCGAATGCCATTAGCTACGGTTCTAACATAGCTCTTTCGCTTCTTTTTAATATTTAATTTTGTCATTCCTTTCATACTTCCTAGGAGATTGGTAGGTAGGTACTATATATTTATCTACTTTGACGTTTAAAAAATGGTAACGAATGGGATACTGTAAGTACCTATAGTTTAGAAACACTTTGTGTTAATTCAGAAAAAAAATATTATAAAAAAAGACAGGATTTTCGTTTAGGTTTGCCTGTAAATAAACAATTAAGAAAGGGCTTATATTCCCTATTTTTTTTTTCAAAATTTCAGACTCAGAAGTCGGTCAATTTTCGTACATTTTCTTTAATATAATTTAAACTATGCATTTTTAAATAAATATGTGTATTCCTTACGACGAGCCCTTTCATTTGATGTGTCACATTGATGCACTTGAAAATAACTTTTTTTTTCACGTTTTAATTCTCCCCCCAAAACTGAAATTCGTTTATATACGCTATACGTCCGTGATTGGGTCATGAAACTATAATATGTACCAAGTTTCAACATTTTTCGTCCGGAAGATTCGGATAAAATAAACTGTGACAGTCTGAGAGGTTTAAATTTTTTCATCGGAGATGTTCGGAACCTAAAAATTGCCTTTTTAAACGATGTTTTTCGTAAAAATAAATTGTCTATTACTGTGTTTTTTTTAGTTCACCGCTACTTTCCGACCCGGCATCGGCTGTGGTTATTTTGAAATGCGACACTATTTATTTAAAAAGTACTAACCCTGTACAAAAAAATACGACCTAGGTGTACTTACTTTTATTGAACATATAAAAAATGTATTGATCGATGGAAATATTAAAAGTACACACAATCGCCTAGCATATATGAAAGGTATGATAAATATAAAAGAAGCGAAAGAGGTATGTCAGGATCGTATAGCAAATGACAATCGATTGTCACTGCCTACCCCTCTTGGGATAAAAGGCCACCAATTCACGACACATCTCTTTCAATCCGCATTCTTCTCTAATTACATTTTTTTTTCTACACAGGACATCGTCCGAGCTTTGTGAAAAGGTGTCAGTTTCGAGTGATTCTCCATCATTGACGTCTGAACAACCTTTGGATCTGAGCGCTAAATCTACAAGCAGTGGAACACCGCCGCCAGATGTGAAACTTATGGATAATTCACGGTAAGACTTAAAAAACCGGCCAAGTGCGTTTCGGGTCTTAGAGAATAGGGTTCCGTAGTCTCTACTCCAACCTAGGAGTTTCATTTTGCAGTACTTACCTCTATTTTATAGTAGAGATAGAATATACGTTAAAATACACGTGGGCTTTACTCTCTATTGATTTCGTCGTGTACCAATTTTCAGCTCTATAATTATTTATAACTTGATTCTGCGTCATGTCATGGCGGACAGCGCACGCGCTCCTTCGTGACATGATGGGGAATCCAGTTTAATCCTGTCCGCGCTGTAAATGCTGTAATGGTTGTGATGTCGCGTTGAGCGATTTTTGGTAGGGGGAAATCTTATGGATTCGGCAAATGACCGTGGATTGGCCGGCCCGATTATGCTCGACCAGAGAATTTCCGGGCAGGAATTCGTGTTTTGGCTTCCACGTACCTATGCCTGGGTCGGGCATTATTGGCTACGCATTTCTGGCTAGCAATTGTTCGGCTTGCTATATATTTAGGCATATGTTTTCACTTCTGTCGGCAGTCGCCATGATTTTTTCAAGGTTAAATTATTAAAATATTAAAAGTACACACAATCGCCAAGCATTTATGAAAGGTATTATGAATATAAAATAAGCGAAAGATATGTCAGGATCGTAACGATAGTCTCTGCCTACCCCTCTTGTGATGAAGGGCGTGATGATAGATAGATAAAACCTTTTAATTTGGAGTATTGTAGAATTCACAAGATCTGTTTTTTACATTATGCGATGTAGGCGCCTAGATGGTAGGTTAGGTTTTTCTGTTAAAAAATGCGGATTCCAATTTGTTAGCTGTTACTCTGAGAAAATACGGTTCTTTTTAACAAAAACAAACTAAATAATTACTACGGAACCCTAACAATTAAAAAACAGCATAAAGATCTTAAAAAATAGTAAAACATACCTAACATTTGTAATGTATTAATTATAATTATAGTAAAAAAATCCTGCACTATGCGCCTAGTTGGCAATAGCGATTTTTAATTGCAAATTAATTGCCATTTATGGTTATTATGATGTATAGTAATTGATAACGCTTCGTTGGAAAATTGCATTGATAAATCTATATAATATATAAAAAAAATTGTTGGTATGTCTGAGATTAATAAAATCAAAAATACTGAACCAATTTTCATACCGTTTTCACTAATAGATAGACTAATTCACAACGAAGGTTTGTGTGCATCACGCTATACGTCTTTTGGGAGCGGATCAGTGAGTAACCAATAATGTCATGTTTCTTATTCGGCGAATTGTGTCAACGGTATTATTAAAAAATCACGAGCGCAGACTGGCCGTTGCTAATCTGCCAATCAATATGTTAGAGCGAAACAAAACAGGTTACGGATCCAGAGTATCCAGCGGAAAACCAAGTCTCCCTCTTTTAGCCGACGGTATTTGTGAGGCTATACCTACGTAACGAGTGGCCAGTTTTTAGATGGAAAAGCCTCTAAGTGTGGTTTATCGGATTATGTACATAAGTTTTTAATTCTTCTGTCTGCCTAATTAATACCAGATGTCTTAAACACGAAATAAATAAAATAAAATAAAAATCACACGCAGCACTATGGTAACAATGTCTACATTCAGCGAGTTGCCTATACTTACATATTAATTTTAATATTCACCCGATATCCCGATTCGAATAAGGAACATTTACATTATTGCTTACGTGATGTTTAATATGCCTAAACTTTCTCCGTGAATCAATCTATCTAATCGCATAAACAGTAATAAAATCGGTTTAGTAGTTTTTGAGTATATAAGGTAATAAAACATATTTTTTCATATATATTAGATTTCTAGGCCAATGTATAAAACCTTCCATTTTCCCAAAGGAATGCAGGCAGTAATGAAATGAATATCAACAATTAACTTTAAAATAGCGAAACCCTAGCGTATTATATTAATTAAGCTAAATATAAAATTGTTTTAATACAAAAAGCTGATATTGTGACCTTAATTCATTTTTCACACCAACATACCGGATCATACACGCTACTTAGCACGTAAACATTAAAAAACGGCTTTTTACTACAATTTATTATTGACGAGGTACTTTGAGTCCGCGTGTAATTAAAAACAAGAAAAAATAGTTGATACAGTTTTCAAAAGCTTTTAAATTTTACCTTAAATATTTCAGGAATAAAACGTAGAATGCAAAGTACTTTGCATGCCTGTGAACATCCTGTCAAAATCGGTTCACCAGTTTCCAAAAGCTTGGACAAACAGACAGACAGGAATCTAATCCTAACTTCCTAACTAACTTTGTTCTTTCTTTCAAGCCAAAATCTGTTTCGACGTGATTTTTTTGCACAGAAATTGTTGGAAGGTCGGAGAGTGACATAGGCTAATTTATCCCGAAAATTCTTCAGGATTAAATAGTATGTCTTTTTTTCTTTAAAAAAAACTTCAAAAATTGAAGACGGTTGGTGCTAAATTAGAAACATTCTATAGCTCTAAATTTCACACATAGATAACATTGCGCTTCTATTTCATTTTTTAACCTAATTTGACACAAACCGACTTATTTCTTACTTTTTAGTCCACAATTTTTGAAGTCGGTACACTTTTTTTAAAAGTTTCTTTATATCTTTCTACTTAACATTTGACAGTTGAGTCTAAGAAATAATACCTTTATTATTTGGACATTCGAACCGTATCACGACATGTCAATGTACTTATTATGAAGTAAGCTAAAACCTAGTACACTTTGGGTTCAACGTTTCGTTTATAACATAATATAGTTTATGTTACTACTGTCATAATAGGTAATCAGTCGCGCAGTGGAGGCTTAATGGATTTTGATGAATTACAAGTTATGAAGGAAGTATGAAAGATTGACTAAAAAGGTTTATATGGCGAAAGTGAAAGGAAATGCTGACAGAGGATGACCTAGGTGTACTTCTATTGAACATATAAAAAAAATATTGATCGATGGAAATATTAAAAGTGCACACAATCGCCGAGCATGTATGAAAGGTATGATGAATATAAAAAAAGCGAACGAGGTATGTCAGGATCGTAACAAATGGTATTCAATTGTATCTGCCTACCCCTCTTGGGATGAAAGGCGTGATGATAGATAGATATACCAAGCAATAAACAAACAAACACATATTCACGGCCTTTATGTAAGCACAGCCTGGACCTTGTCACTTCTTTAAGAAACCTAAATATCTGTTATTTAAAGCACAAGATGCTTTTAGCATTTTCGTCACAAATGAGAATTGAACCCGAGACCTTCCGGTTTCAAGTTCAACACTCTAACAATGCTATCGACGACCTAGCTATATTTATAACTAAAACCGGAGAAATTCGACCGAAAAGGAAAATAACAATAATTAATTGTTATCGTATCCAATCTCCTTATCACATTTAACAGAGTTCATTGAAATTGCATTTTTGTATACTTACTGTATCAAATGTTTATTAAAGAAATTCATTGCACGAGGAAAACTTGCATATATGTTTATCTGTCCTACATATTCTATTTTTATTTCACAATAATGTCAATAATTCATAATGTTAATGCCCTTTAATATGAGTTCATTCGCATATTTTGCTTCGCATTGATAGAAAATTCCTTTTTAATATTTTCCCGGAATAAAAAGTCACAAATGTCACTTTCCGACCCTCCAATGATCTCTACAAGCCATTGACTTCAATAATTTGAACGATAGACTAAGACCTAACTAATATAGAAAATGAGATGCTTTGGTTTAGACATATGGAAAGAATGCATGACAACTATAACAAGAGACTTACGAAACTATATAGAATTTACAGATGTGATTGAGAATTCACAGACCAAATCACTGATATTTTGAAAAAGCTAAAATTAAAAGCAACCGACATCGAAGAACATACATAAAATAAAAAAAAATAGATGTAAGTAGGTAATGGATTTGATGATAAGTGCCAGGACAGTAGCGAGTATACCTGTATTTTGGACTCTGTTTACCCTAAGGTAATGAAGATGTGAACATATCATTTGTATTTAAAAATAGAAAACGTGAAAAATCTTTGGCTTATTATAATTAAGAATTAAATATAGTAAATTATATATTTGATATTATTAAATAATAAATAATTATTAATTTATTTTTAATGGGAGCGCCATTGTATTTCTTTAGAAACACCTAACACCTTGCCTAAAGAAGTTTCACTACAAAAATATTCGATCAAATTATTCGATTAAATACAAGTTATCATAGAAGATGAGATAAAAAAACGAAAGCAAAACCATCCCTTCTACTAGTATTAAGCAAGGATTAAGAAAAACAGTGTGTTAAGGACAATGACTTCTCATATCAAGTCATATATTATACTCAATATGAAATCGATAACTGAATAAATTCATTCGGCCAAGACTCCGAAGTGGGTCGATGTCTGCTCGCCAAAACAAATAAAAATGTGCAGATAGACGCGTCAGTGCAATAACCTTGCAGGGAAGACTGAACTAAAAAATAAATTACACAAAACTGAACTTTAAAACTCTCCCTAAAAGGTCCAATATCCTGCAAAAAATTTGAAGAAAAATAAGAAAGTAATTGTGAAGATGAAACCAAAGGAGCGACTTGCGATATACAATTTTGAACTCTATTCAGATCTCCACAAAGTCTTCACTCGTTAAACTCGATGTCAATTCGAAAAATAAAGGCGAAAGAAAAAGATAAAGATGCATTCGCTATAACGTTATCGGTGAAACTCACTAGCAAATATTTCGTTTTATCGTGAGTTAGTACAATAACGCCTCTGTTTTGAAATATTGAATTTAGATTATTGTTTCCTTTGCGATAAGAGTTGCTGGTATGTTGACCCACATCGCTCTGACTAATCAATTCCGTTTTAATTTTGAATTAAAGCCTTAGATTAGCTTTCGAGCTTTTCTAACAATAGATATCTACCTACTAATATTTTTCTTTGATTTATGATTGACCAATGATTTATATCGAGGGACTTCATAATTTTACAATTCTGTAAACTAGATTTCTCTATCAGCTTCCATTTTAATTTGTTTTTGGACCTTCATGGCTTCTAACCATGTTACTGGCAGATTCCACATGTAGATGTTTTTTTAACGTATTTTGACAACAAGGCCTTATTTTTACGGAATATTTAGTGATGGGGAATGAGGATCTAACTCATATATTATATTAATTAATAATTATGGGTTCGTACATTCGATGAAAAACCCGAACCCTATGGTCACTCTGTCATGTGATGTCTGTCTGTCCGTCTGTCACAGCTAATTTTTTCCAAATCTACTGAAAGAAAAAGGTTGAAATTTGGTACATATGTAGAGTTTGATGACCCAATCACCGACGTATAGCGTAAATAATCGAATTTCGATTTTGGGGGGTAAATTTAAAAGTTAATAAAAATTGCATATAATATCTGCTATAAATAAGGTTCCCAATAATAAATCCATTCATCTTCTAGATTCTTGATTTTAGACAGTTTCATCCTAACCCACCTATCTGTTTGTTTGTAGGTTGAAGCGCGGCGGTGTAGCAGAGAGTACCCGGCGCGCCTACACCGAAGATGAGCTACAGTCCGCCCTGCGAGACATACAATCCGGAAAACTGGGCACAAGACGGGCGGCCGTGCAATACGGCATCCCACGGTCCACACTCAGGAATAAGGTGTACAAACTCACTCCCATCCCGGACTCTGACAGCGATCCTGACAGAGATTCTCCTGCCTCTGTCATCCTCAAGATACCCACCTTCCCTCCCCCTGACGAGCAGAACCCCTGTCCTGTCACCCAACAATCCCCCGTCACACCAGTAACGCCCGTCTTGCCTCAACAGCAGCAGTCGACTCTCAACGCCTCCAAACTCTTACTTCCGCCCTCCGTGTTTGCCGACCCACCTTCATCGCACCTCTTCACCTCTCTGAGCGACGTGATCGCCAAGAGCATCAGCCAGAAGTTTCAACAGCCGCTGGAACGCCCGCCTGACATGTCGTTCATGCGCGCGCCGGATCGCGCCTCTGTTATAAAAACGCCGCCCGAGCCGCGCTATCAGCCTCGCCCGCACTCCAACAATAACGGACAGCCAGTGGCCGGCGGGAAAGGCACGCGACCTAAACGGGGAAAGTACCGCAACTACGACCGAGACAGTCTCGTCGAGGCCGTCAAGGCGGTGCAACGAGGAGAGATGTCAGTGCACCGCGCCGGCTCCTACTACGGCGTACCCCACTCGACCCTCGAATACAAGGTCAAGGAGCGCCATCTTATGCGGCCGCGGAAACGCGAGCCCAAACCTCAACCGGACGCGACGAAGCCGGCGCCGCCGAAACCTCCTCCCGTGAAGCCGCCGCCAAAGCCCTTCACGAACGGTCTCAACGGACCGGACTACGCGCCTGGATACCCATTCTGGGCGCCTGGGTTCCCGCCGCCGCCCGCTCAGGACGCTTATGCCTCTCATATGATGCGGAGACTGCGGGAGGAAGCGCCGCCGCCGGCCAACGGATCCTTCCTAGAGGGGATCATACGGTCGAGTTTAGCCAATGAACGGCCGGGAGCGGCGCTGCTGCAGCGATTGACGAGCGAGCCGGGCCGAGCGCCTATGACCGCGTCAGACGCGCCCAGTCTTCTGCGGAGATTGACGGGCGAGCGAGATGCGGACGAGCCCCCACTAAGACGACCGCGTATGGACGAGGGCTCCGACCGGCAGCTGGCTGCTGAGATGAGGGAGGCTGTACAGAGATTGCGAGCCGACAAGCTGCGTCCGAGAAACGGCACGCCGACCCCGCCTCCCGCGCACCCCATACACCCCGCATTGCAGCTGGAACCTGCGCCCGCGCCTCCCGACCGCGCCTAATGCCCGCGACTCTGCAGGACACCACCCGGCCGGCCGGCGTCTTACTGAAGAAGGATCCTCGTTCTATGTGATAATATTTAGTAAAGTACATTCCGTTGGCGGAGGGCGTGCGAGAGCGGACCGCTCGGCTAAATGTCAAGGTTCTAGATTGTTCTGTCGTTGGGGACTATCACAACAGTGTCGGAGCCACCGTAGCCACACCGCGACCGCTGCAGTCTCGAGAGCTCCCCAAGATCCGAGATCGTTATACTAAGTAAGTTGTGCCTAGAGTAACCTTGAGGTGCGCACATCTGTGAATATATACCCGTTCGAGTGCAATAGTACTGATATAATATAAATATATATTTTGCCGTAAGAATGTTCAAACAAGATTCTAACAAATATTTACATTATACATCCATGCAGTTAGAGGACAATAACTTTGTAGACAGGTTTTACTTTTACACTTTATCACTGGGCTGAAATTTTATTATATTTCCTAATACACAAAAATATTTAAGGCCTTTTGTACATTATTCATTTTTATTAGACAACTGTTTTTTAGTTATAAAATAACTAAACAAAGTGTTATAACATAGTTTCAACCCAGAAAACCGTTTCAAGAGACACTATCGTTTTACACCAAATACACAAAAGTTACCTCCAGTCTCACCCAGTTTAATGTATCACAGCTTTATTTATGCAATATCACGTAGATTAGATTTACAACAGCATTTAGAAAACTTTAACCAATGGACGTTAAACACGATAGGTAATGTCATTTAAGACATTCGAAATGCTCAAAATACTTGCCTCTAATATAGTCTGTGACCCAGTTTGTCCTTTACAACAATAACAGTTGTAACTTACAAATATGCTTGGCATTAGAGATTAGATGACGTTGCTATCGTGTCCGACATGGGTTGTCTGTCATAGCAGATCGAGTTTAGCCTCTTTTTGACTTTGTTTTAAGTAAAAGACAACCAAAAGATACCTTAAACTATTTAAATAATTTTAAGTGATTTTAAACAATGTAACAAATTAATTATAAAGCTAGCTATGAGTGTAAATGTTATGAATTTTTATGTAACTATTGCAGTTTTGTGCGGTGTTTTTTTTATAATTAGATAGGTAATATATTGAATGAAATTATTAAAGCTATTGGAAGGGTATTCGATGTGAGGTTTTATATTGTTTCATTAGCTACTCTCAGAGATTATTTTGGCGAACTCTTTAGAAGTTCGGCATCGCTAGAGCGGGGTTTTGGATGTCGGCAAGTTCCAGCGAGACCTTTGAGCTTCGATGTATACGCGGCTAGTTCGGAGTTATGTGCAATTATTATTTTGTATAAAAAATTGATAGTAATTTAACTGTGTCTAAGCAAACACGTGAATTTCCATATTTCTGAATGTGATAATTAGATATTTATAGCGAAGGCGGTTAGTTGCGGGTGATCACAGGTTGACGGGACCGCTGCGACTCGACGCTCTATACATTATATACACCTATCTACGTGGATACTAGCAACTTATATATTTTATGTACTATTATTGTATCTTAAGAAAATATAATCTTATTTTTCATGGTCCAAGTTTTAAATGTTTTATCGACTATACAAAAATATAAATAATCATTATTATATTCTTATCAACTTTAAAATTATAATTAGCCCGTAAATTCTGAAAGGATATTGATAATCTCTTAAATTTTGTGAAAAGTTTTTGGTGTTCAATCAAAAAGGTAAGAGATGATAAAAATGTATACGCTCCCTGAACTAAATTTAGGTAAAATCTATTTGGATATTTAAATATTGTGCGGTATTATTGTAAGGTTAATGTGTATTTGTGAGCCTCATGGAAAATTAAGAAATCTTTGTATTTGTATGTAATTTGAAATATACATATTATTATATACACGTTGATGTTATTGTCGGACATTTTCTTCAAAGACCACATGTGATGTGCGATAGGATACAGTATTCTCTCGTAGGCGCGCCACTCTTCATTGAGTTTAATTTAAGTTCCCGATATAAGGTCGCGTACACATATTAGAAGGTGTACATAAGTTCAAACTCCAATATCTACAAATACAATACATATCCTATGTGGCGAACCACCGAGAGATTTAGAAAAACTTTTATATTCAAAAATATTATTGTAGTCGATAGCATGTTTCATGATTATTTTTCTCTCGATAATTTTTGACATATTTTTAGCATTTAATGTTTAAAAATTATTCTATTAAAGTTATTTGTGCATTTATTGGAAATGAATGGATACTTTTGTATAAAAAAATATGTTACACTTTATGTCGTCATTCGTGTCGTTGCAGCCACACACCGAACCGCATCCCGGCTTATGTTTATGCGAGATTGTGAAAAAAAAATTGAAAATGAACAACTTTTTTATACGTACATGAAATTCTGTGTCATGCCTGACATCTGTTAGTACCTAATATATATTTAAATAGTTTAGAAGAAAATTGTTTATTTTTTAAGACCTTTGTAAATAAATAGGATGGGACGATATGCAAAGAAATAAAATTACTTTTAGTTATAACGACATTCCGTTTAGAATGTTACTATCTTTTTGTAATAATATATATTATTTCTGATTGGGAACAAAATGTGAACGTTGTTTTATCTTATTTCGTAATTGCGTTAGTTATTTTTAAGCGGCTTATTATTAAATAACAATTTTAATTAATTAATTATATTGAGATGTTATAAATGTCTTCGTTTTTGTGCAAAGTGTTTGGGTTGATATGGCTGGATATCTAGAGAATTGTGACTGATATGTAATAGATGTAAGTGTGTACGTCACACAGTTCTGGTCGGTACAAATCGTATACGCCGCCTCCAATTTCAATGTTATGAAGCGACGATCCTTATATTTTATTCAAATAACTACCTATCTATAGAAACTTAGTTAGCTTTGAAAAGATCTCAGACTCTTTGTCTGGGCAACACCAATCTAAGTAAGTTTTAACAACGGTATGTTTTCTTAAAGAAACTACTTTATTTGTAATATAAATATATGGATCGTAGCTGTGTTAGTGAACATTTTTATTGTATATTAAATTTTAATTTTTTCATACAGTTTAAGTATTTTATTTTATAGTATAGAATAATTTTTTATTGTAAGTAGATTTAGTAACCTTTTATTATTTTGTTATATTTTTTCTTGTAATAGTTAAAATATATATATATTAAGGGTTATTTTTAGGATGTGGTCCATCCATATTGGGCCTGGGTATGGGGACAATTAAACCATAACTGAAGGAAGCCTTAAAATTAGTTTTGCTGTTTTGAACTTTAAAACATCTCTTATTGTTAATTAAAGGTTATTGATTGTTTAAATTTGTTAGTTTATCAGTTATTTGGTTTAGTCCCGGGAACAAAAGACAATGAAGAACGGATGCATTTTAACACAAAACACTTATATATTCCAAATATATTCATGATGGTTTTTTTCCTTTAAAAAGTGTATCTATTGTTCATTTAATGATTCCACTTTATTTTTTTATTATTAATTTGAAATTTGACCCATTTCACCTTATTAAGATGTTATATTTATTTGCTATCTGAATTTTATTATTCAAGATATGTCTATACAGCTAAAACTGGTCTCATTAAAATTAACAGATGCTAAATTAAAGTTTATATACACTTCAAAAGAAATACAAGTCTTTTGAATATAATTTTTATATTACAAATAATGAATGATGTACAATACGAAAGCATTTAATTTTAGATTAATAAATTTATCATTGTAATAAATAACCCACAATAAAATACTATGAAATCGTAATATTTTACTATATTTATAAATAACGTACGTGGATTAAAAAACATTAAGGGAAGGAATTGTTTCACAATTTTATTCAAATGCTAAAAACTTGCATTCGAGATATAAAGTCTTTTTGTCGAATTGAATCTTTTTAATTCTCAAAAGAAAGGACCAATGATGGAATATGGATAAAGTGTTTGTTAGCAAAATACATTTCTCAGTTTTTAATTTTTAATTAGAAAACAAATAACTTAAGATCAAATTTATAATATTGTTATTTAATTATTGAGTACAAGTTTTAATAAAAACAAATATTTTTCAATATACCTACCTATTTCACATCTATTTTTTGTTATTTTGTTCCTGTAGTCTTTATTCTTTGTTTAGTTTGAGCATATTCATCAATATCATATTAAGAGTAGTATATATATTTTATTCATATAAATAAACGAATTCTTTTTAATTTTATTATATTGTTTTAAAATTCACAAAACTAGCTATTGTCATACTTTTTAAAATTAACTCTCGCACTACGAATTAAATTGGTAATATAATTGGCTCCGTTATTTTCTAGTCAAATTCACGAAACTAAAATTGAGATGCGATTATTTGAATGTTGTTGCGACTGAATTTTCTAATTGGTATAACGTCCAAACAAAAATAAAAAGCTATCTCTTGGAGATAGAAAAATTGATTTGAGAAAGTGGTGGTAGCAAATGGTTAGATATTAAAAACATTGTTTAAGGTAAATATACCCATTAAGTAAATGCGACGCGCGGCGCGACCAAAGAACTGTTATTTTAAAAGTTATTGATAACGTTGTAAGTTGTCGCGTCGCGCGCTGCGTTACTCGTTACGTTATAGTTGCTCGATGCGACTTTTGTGTGTACAAGGCTTTATGTATACTTATTCTACTTCTGCTCTCCCAATTGGGTTGCGAAGAAACAAATTTTTTCATATGTATGTTAGTAAAGTCCCTTATCTTTAAGAACTTTTTATCTTACGTTATTATAATGAAATGAATGGTTTTGTGGCAGGTGTGTGAACACGCGAGGATATTTAAAAAACCTGTATACAATAAATTTCTTTCATTTGTTGATGTGTTCGTTTTATTCATGATTACTCCGAAATAAGTTTTCCTTGATTTCCTATTTATTAAAAAAAACCAAATAATTTAAAAAAGGTGGACCAATAAATTTGAAATTTAGAAGAAATATTCCTGTACTAAAAAAGGGGCTTTGTGAAATAAAGGGCTGAATAAGAAAAGTGGTAAAGTTTGTATGGAAAAACATGTTCTCAATGAGAAATACTCTACGTTATTTTAATTTTTTTTAGTCCTAGATGATGGGACAGATGAAGAATATGAGATAAGTAGGTATTCCTCAATTAGCTGATCATATTTTTGAGGACACCGTTAGAGTGGTCAGTTCTGTTGAGGTATATTATGTCAAGTGAAAATTCGAATTGCATTTATCCTTAGGTTTTATGTTTTATCTTACATAACTAGGTAAATCGTTATTCGTTATATTCACAGATTTTATAAATTTTAATATGAGTAGGTTAGTAGAAAGAGTTAACTTAAAACGCATGCAAAATTTTATCGCATTCACCTGTCAGCAGTTTCTGAAAAAAATGTCGCGTGAATTTACACCATAGGTATGTGAAATTGTGTTCACTCACGAACAAGTTTTTGTTTGAAATTTTGATAATATTTTATTGCCACTTCATGAGCCTGACTTACCTACATTAAAAAAGTTGAGTGAATGAAAGCTGAAAGATTGACTAAATGACATAAACAAAAGGAAATGCTTGCAGAGGAAGACCTAGGTGTATTGTACTTTTATTGAACATAAAACTGATCGAAGGCAATGTTAAAAGCACACACAATCGCCGAGCATGTATGAAAGGTATGAAAGAGGTATGTCAGGATCGTACCAAATGGTATTCGATTGTCTCTGCCTACCGCTCTTGGGATAAAAGCGTGATGATAAATAGATAGATAGACAGTACTGTACAAAACGAAAGTGAAACTACGGTGTCTGTCTGTCTGTAATTGACGACATTTTTTTTATATTGCTATTGACTAAGTAATTTAGACAAGAGTGATGGACATTGGAACTAGACTTGCGACACTGAAGTGGAAATGAGCGAGACACGTAGCTCGAAGACACGATGGTAGATGGACGTCAAGGGTTACTGACCTGGGTCTCCACTTAGAATGGGCCATAGAAGTGTCGGCAGACCACCACCGAAAAGGAGTGACGACATCGTGAAGAGAGAGAGAGAGGGTAGAGCGTGGAGGAGAACTGGGGAGAGTAGCAGTGAACGGACACAGGCTGAAGAAGACGAAGAAAGTATAATCTAAATTAAACTGGACTAATCCAGTGAAATAATTTCAGGAAACAATTCAGGAGATAAATGAGTCAGGCTGTCTCCTATACCGTCTGCCATGCTTACCCGTAAAAAAAAGTCGACACCACATCTTATTTTAATATATTCACAGACACATGTTCCACATATAGCCGCTAACATAAGGCTATTTATGTTTTACTAGCATTCCGCCCCCGGCTTCGCCCGTGGATATTTACGAACAAAATATAATATACACTATACCTACCCCTACCCCTACCCTTTTACCTACCATTATACTTACCCCTACCCCTACCCCTACTTCTACTCCTACCCTCTACCACTACCTCTATATCATCAATAGTTTTCTTATGTCAATTTTTTACACCTTGGGTTACATTATTGGAGTTTAAGTAAGGATCCCTATTTTTTTTGAAATTAGAATATAGCCTACGTCACTCAGGGTGAATGTAGCTTTCCAATAGTGAAATAATTTTTGAAATCGGCACAATAGTTTTTGAGTTTATTCATTACAAACATACACACACACAAAAATACAAATCTGTCCTCTTTATAATATTAGTACAAAATAAAAACTAAATGTACCTATTCTTAGAATCAGATAAAATTATACAGTTTAGACTAAGTACGTTATTTTTGATTTGTGTGTAAGCTTTGAATAATAAGAAATGAGCCGGTAAGCAGGTATGTCGCATGCATGTGAAACATACATTAGGGAAAATTGTACTTTTCCTTGTAATTATAAAACAACGAAAATAAAGCTTTGACTGTTTGTTTGTCTTACCTACCTAAATTTTACATAGAATTTTTTTTTTTAATTTAAGTATAATGAGAAACTTACAACTATACAAATAATACTAATTTTATTTTCTAAAACAAATATATATCTACCTAATTAAATATACAATTAAACCTATTACAAAAATTTAATTTACAAACTAAAAAACATGCCGTCGAAAATACAGGGGGGTATTTTCGACGGCATGTTTTTTAGTTTGTAAATTAAATGGCCAATGGCAGTGTCAGCGTTTCCTCTCTGTGTGCAAAGACTAAGCCTTTGTGAAACAAAAACCAGCTCTGATGACCATGGGCCTAACGTTTCTACTACCAACGCCGCAAAATCGTAGTCTGATATCAAAGAAGAATATTTGCGGCGTTTGATAACCTGGTGCCTTACTTAATATAATATGTTCTAAAAAATCCTAATTCTAAGCTGACCAAATGGCGGGCATTTCAAGAAAAAATAATTTTTTTTGCCCATGTAAACAAAAAATAGACAAAACCTGCTATTTATTCATTACATTATCAATCTATCTATCACCACGCTTTTTATCCCAAGAGGGGTAGGTAGAGACTAGACACAATCGACTGCCATTTGCTATACGATCTTGACATACGTCTCTTTCGCTTCTTTTATATTAATACTTTCATACATGCTCGGCGATTGTGTGTACTTTTAATATTGCCTTCGATCAATATTTTTTTTATATGTTCAATAAAAGTACACCTAGGTCGTCCTCTGCCAGCATTTCCTTTTACTTCTGCCATATAAACCTTTTTTGTAAATCTTTCATCCTTTATTCTTTCATACATTATCAATAGCCTTCCCTAATGGCATGCAGTCGTGAATGTATGTCCCTTAGGTATAATCTGGAATACATAGGTGTTGAAAGCAGTTGAAAGCCTAAGTCCGACACGCAAGTCGCGCATTATTCCGCAGTTGACATGAAAAGCAGTGGTCCGATGGTTTTTCTGCAAGTTTGATCGAAATGACACTCTGAAACTGCAAAAAACTATTTCTTAACCTTTTCAGTAACACAATAAGCAAAACAAATTAATATTCCAGTTAGTTATAATAGAAATGAATTTTTTATTTTGAAAAAAATCGTATAGCGCAGAAAATGGTATTTTTTCATCATAGAAAAAACGCTTCTTTCAATTTTTCCGGGCAACTTTTCCAATATTCTTTCCCTAAAAACCTGATTCGCACATTTAAATCCGTGCAGCCGTTCTCAAGTCAAGTGAGTCAACGAACAGCATTTCATTCAAAGAATGAAGGATGGAAGATTAAGTACAAAGGTTTATATGGCTGAAGTGAAAGGAAATTCTAACAGAGGACGACCTAGGTGTACTTTTACTGAACATATAAAAAAATGTTTTAATCGATGGAAATGTTAAAAGTATCTACTAACACACAATCGCCGAGCATGTATGAAAGGTATAATCACCGACATAAATGAATTTAAAGAAGCGAAAGAGGTATGCAGGATCGTAACAAATAGCATTCGATTGTCTCTGCCTATCCCTCTTGGGATAAAGGCGTGATGATAGATAGATAGATAGCATTTTATTTCAAAGAAAAATGCGCTGTTATCAGAGAAACAGTTTGCAACTATCACGCCTTTCAGAAACGGTTCTTCAGAGTCTAATACTTAGAAGTCGCGAAATTCGAAAAAAATTTTTTCTTCGCGGGTTGCCTTACAGCTCCCGAAACCATGTTATAAGTCCCAGGGTACCCAGCGGAAGACCAAGTCTCCCTCTTTTAACAAATAGTGAGGCCTCTAAATATACCTCAACAGAACTGGCCACTCGTTAGGTAGGTATATGTAACCTAGATAGATATTAATTATTTTTCAAAAAAAAGTTTTAAAAAGTAACACAAAGAAAAATATTTTCCTCAGATTATGTAATACCTAGGTACTAATATATATTTTATACCTACCAATAAAAATATATCGAAATAAAAATAGTCTAGTAAAGCCCCGCAGACGTGCGTCATGGTCATGTCATGGGTAATAGGTGGTATATTTTGGAAAAGGGAACAAAAAAAATAACCAAATTCGCGCCAAAACGCTTGCATTCGCCAGTCTCGAGCACAGCTGCATTATACAAGGTCAGTGCCATTCTGCGCAAGAGTCCATTGCCCAAAGCACACACATTTAATGTATCACTTCTTAAATATTCTGCAATGAAAATTGTATTTTAAAGCCTATATCTTAAGGTTGATATTTAATGTAATAAATCGTAAAGTTAAATAAGTGTGTCTCACATGTAACGACTAACAAAAGTACATTATCCAAAATGCAGTGCCATAGATGATGTTATATCTAGAAATGACATATCCTTTGATTGTGACAATGCAGTGTGGCCAAGGATACTGTTTGACAATGTCCACATAAAGTCGATAGAAGGACCTGCTTATTCGGTTCTTTTGCCTCGAACCCAAGATCTCCTAACTAGATCCAAAAGTATAATTGGATCAATCGTGGATCTGGCCAAAGGATCTACTGAGAACGAAGGCATTGGTTGGAAATGGATACAATTTTATCTCTACCTTTAATCTACCTATTTATTGCTCATATCAATGTTTTTTTATTGTTGGATAGTGTAACTTTTTAACTGGTTTACATTAAAAGATTTTAGACAAATTATTCAGAACGGCTCAGAGAAAATGGAAAGAATTATATCATTGTATCCAAATACGTCTTGGAATACGCCATGCCATACGCCTACAATGTATCATTATATAGAATGATAGGTAACAGCGATATTGGTAACAACTTCGTATTGCAATGGTAAACTGATATTTATGATACAATAGTCTTTTCTTATTTTGTGCAACTGTAGTTATTCTTTGACAAGTTGTAAAAAAAAGATGCCACTAAACCTTCCGAATTGCACTCACACATCTCCAGGCCAACTGAATCATGTAACAGAATAACTGAGATGCTAAAATGAGGTAGAGATGAAAAGGTAGTAACGTACATTAATATTTTTGAGTATTTTTGAGTAGGTAGCTATATTTTGTTTAAAAAACCGGCCAAGTGCGAGTCGGACTCGCGCACGAAGGGTTTGGTACCATTATCTATAAATAACGTCAAAAAAATCACGTTTGTTGTATGGGAGCCCCCTTAAATATTTATTTTACTCTGTTTTTTAGTATTTATTGTTATAGCGGCAACAGAAATACATCATCTGTAAATATTTCAACTGTCTAACTATCACGGTTCATAAGATACAGCCTGGTGACAGACGGACAGACAGACGGACGGACAGCGGAGTCTTAGTAATAGGGTTTCCCTTTGGGTACGGAACCCTAAAACGACTAAGAAATAGTTTTTATTATTTACGCACAATAGTGTAAAAATGTTAAAAATAAATGTAATATCTATTGTTAAAAATAACTAAATAGTGGCAAGTAAAGCTTTAAATATTTGGTGACAAGAATTCTGGCTGCATTTCCCCACTGAATCTGGATGCTGATTCGTTGATCGAAAAAGCAAGGTTGAGAGAAGTGGCGCTCCATCCTATCTACCCCTTTTTTTAAACTTTATGGTATTAGTAAACTAACTAGCGAAGTTTACAACAATTTGAATACCTACGTAAATACGCTTATAACTGATTATCTATTAGATTCATATGATAGATAGGTATATGTTACCTACTTCGGATTTTTTGTTCATTTTATTCTACACAATTATTTACTACATCATTTTGTTATATCTCTGACGGATTAGACAGCATACGCCATGAAAACTCGCTGGAACTAATTTGTTTCCCGACTTGATTCATTTATACTGTTAACGCTCAGCTCCCAAACGTGATAGGTTACGAAAATCAGTGGGTAATAGTTTTACCAAGACTCGTTTCATTAGGATTAAATACAAATATATAATTCATGCCAATCTTTTGCCAAAAATTTAGTGATAATAAAGGTCTGAGCGAGTATTGAATCATGAACCTCCGATTGCAATTCCAACTCTCTAAGCTCTGTAACTAGTATAAAAAGAATTATAGAGATATTTATCGAATATTCTAGATGGGTGTTAATCTACCTTTCATTTTATCTTTTTAATAAACTAATATCTCAAAAAATAAAACTAAATAGAAAACCCTAAAGTTGATTTCTCTATTGATCTGACATCGACCACATCGTTAATTAGTTATCTAAAAATCTTTATATAATTTTTAAATTTAGCTTGTAATAAGTATATTACTGTTGGTGTTTCTTATACAAATAAATATACACTCACACCTACTTACATAAAAAGTTATTTAAGAATAAAGTAACAAAAGGTAGGTCACAGGTTCAAAATTCAAATACCTGAGTAAACGAAGCATTGCATATTGTATTATCATAATTCTATTATTCTCTATAAACTCAATGACAAAAAAAACTTGTTTTACCCTAGAATTTGACCTAAACAGAAATAATGACTAGCTTTATTTCACAATCTTTTAATTAATAAAATTATTAATATATATACTTAATAAAAGTAAAAACTAAAAAACTGTATTATAAAATTCCTCCAGAAAGTCCTGCTGCCCAAGACACTAGCTACGATCCCTCGTTGGATGGCTAAACTTATACAATGCTTAAAGAACGCTAAAGTTTTGTACATGATTTGGCTCCCAAACTCAAGCAGAAAAATAAACTTTCTCATGATAATTGTTAATTGATTAACCTATCATCAAATTATCCCAGAACTGGTAGTATGAGATTAGAGACAATCGAATACCATTTGCTACGATCCTGACATGCTTTTTTCGCCTCTTTTATATTCATCACGCGTCTCAATTATCACCTGCATGTTCAGCGTTTGTGTAACATTGCTCACAATTAGGGATTTACCGACTAGTCGAGTATTTGGCCACTTTTATAGTCAGCGACCAGTTGACATAAATGCCGGCTCTTATGATGGTACAGGAACCGGAAAAGAAATTATACTAAACGATGACTGTACTATGTTCTACTTTTTTAAATCAACCAGCCACACATTGGTTTGGCACCGAAAATTTCCCATTCCGGCCGCCATTTGTTATAAGAATTGGACGAATCTGTGGTCTATTTCGGTGGACCGAATCGGCAAATAGTTGGTCAAATCCATAGTAGACCACTACTCACAATCATCCGACATTTCTTTCTTGTCACACTCCAAGTAAATGTCACTTCCACCATGTAAATCCTTTTAGTTAAAATTTCATCGTTAATTTTCGGGCCATTTTCGTACAAGCGAATTTTATCTATTTTTATTATGTAGTTATCTACAGGCACAGAATAAGAACAGTATTACAGGCTACTTTTATATAGGAACCTCCACATTTCATTTTCACCATAGAGTTTAGAAAAAATAATTTATCAAAGACTAATTTAAAAAAGTAATGTCACTCTACATCTTTATCCTCCAACTATCTGTTCAAAAAAAACATTTCTTTGTCTTTTTTTTTTTTTTTCATGTGTTACCTTACAGCTACCGGGAACCGTTACTGGCCCCAGGGTACCCAGCGGAAGACTAAGTCTTCCTCATTTAGCCGATGATTTGTTTTAAGGCTAAACCATTACTTGTTTTGAATATAGGTAAGTATGTTTATACAATATTTTTGGATAACGTCCCTATTGTATGACTGTTATTTTTTAAATATGTATGTATGTTGTATAGTTGTTTGTGTTCCTGAATAAAATAAAATAAAATAAAAACGACACCGATACGTTGCTCCGTTAAGTCGTAAAAAAGCACAGAATATTAGTATATTTCTCGTTTATATCAAAAGAAGTTACACTATTATTGTTTACAGGCGTGGTCCCATTACTGCGCGCGCGCACGTATACCAACCTACACTACACACACTAAAATTAACTAAGGTCAGGGTTACATTTGACAATGCAGATCCACTTTCGTTATATTGCTCTTTTGTATAACCAAACTTGACACTAATTGCAGGAGGTAGGTAGGTGATACTAAATAAGGAGGAGTGTGGCGGGGGGAGGGTTGTATACTTAGGACCGAGACATCTTTCGTTACGACTCGAAGGGAAAAAACGACGGTTCCACACCACAATGGCCACCCAAGGATTGCCCGAGCCGAGAATGTCCAACCCTAGAATGACCGGGCAAATCCGTGAGTACTATCTTTGCCCGACCCAGCAATTTGCTCGGCATTTTAGGGTTGGAAATTCTCGGGCCGGGCATTCCTTAGTGCGAACCCGATGTCGCGGTCCTACGTAAGCAACCCCTCACTCGCTCTTTATTTTATATCAGTACCTACAATTAGTTTATTTTCCGCTGGGTACCCTGGGGCCGGCAACGGTTCCCGGGAGCTGTAAAAGTGCCCACCCATTCGTCCAATGACCACAGATTCGTCCAATTCCTATAACAAATTGCCCGCCTAGATCTTATGGCGGCCGGAATGGGAAATTTTCGGTGCAATGTGTATATACGAAAATAACCACGGGCGAAGCCGGGGACGGCAAGCCAGTATAAGTAATATGAAATCATATAAAAAAGCATTTAGTCAAAGCGTATGCAGAATAATGTGTTAATATTAAAAGTGCACTTTACGAGCGTAATATTGAGAAACAATACACATTCAACTATTGACGATTTTGTCACTGACCCGAACGGTGGCTTTTACCCGGATACAAAATGGTCGATGAACTTACAGAAAATTGTAATGCCTTATTTTATTTCCGGGTAAAAGGACACGGAGGGCCTAGATTCGATTATTTTGTTAATATACTTATTATAAAACAAACTCCTTCGAAGCGAATCCTGAAACTAATTTTATTTTGTTAGGAACGTGAGCTCAAAATGGTGGGGGGGGGGGGGGGTGTTCCAGTAAAATCTCATCATATCTCACTTAAACTGAGGGGGCTATAATTGAAAATCTCACGTCTTGCTATTTTTTTTTCTTCACTTGAAATGTCCCATTTTGCCCGCTCAAATATCTCATGGTTAAAAACATTTATTTTAAGAGTAAGATAAAAAGTAAAAGAAAGAAACAGAGTTTTTAAAAGAAAAAAAAAAGGTAGATATAGACAATACCGCGATTTTATAAAAATAAATGTGGTTTTTTAACAACTGTAGCAGAAATCTCACACCAATCATGCCCCCTTACTCTCAGGGCATTGGGTTCGAAAAAGTTTGAGCATGCCGCCTTATATAGAAGTTTCGGGATTGAATATTTTTTTTTTCCGGCCAAAGTAACTGTTCAAAAAATTTTAAACTTAGTGCTTAGTATTTTGGCAACCCGGGACCTCCAGGTTCCAAGTCAACGCTCTACCAATAGGCTATAGAGACTAGTGTTTTTTGTAAACATTTATGCAATACTCAAAGTGGTAATAATAGATAACAAAAGGAAAAAACCTCTCAAAGATAAATTCTTAATTGCAAAAAAGCTAAAGTATGAAAATTAAAACGACATTTCCACCATTTTTCGCATTGTAGAATAGGGTAGGGTCATTGTTCTTTTAGAAACAAGAATCGTTTGCTTGGCAACACAATAAAAACGGAGTCTTTCGTTTCCTTGGTCTTACGATTAAGATATTACAAAAACACACCATCACGCTGTTTTACCTTGCAGTGGCCAGAGACACAGTGTCCACTTTTAGCAAAAATAATCATGATAATAAAGTCAAATGTCCAAGGTTAGATCAATTTTGCAAAATATGACCATCGTTACCAGGGTATCTGACCAAGTCTCAAGGTAAATGGCTCTACCATATGTATGCTATGCTATCGTATTGTGATATTCGTAGTAATAGATAGTCATACTACTATAGTAAGATTAGTAGTTAGTAGGTAGATTAATTAGGAATCTAAGGTTTTTCTTTTTTCTTCTTTTTTCTTTCTTCACGGGTTGCCTTACAGCTCTCGAAACCCTGTTACGGTTCCAGGGTACCCAGCGGAACACCAAGTCTCCCTTGTTCAGCCGATGGTATTTGTAAGGCTACACATAACGAGTGGCCAGTTCTGTTTAGGTATATTTAGATGGAAAACGAAAAGCCTCGAAGTGTGCTGGTTGTCGGATTATGTAGGTACATAAGTTTTTAATAAAAAAGCCCATTGGTACATGGGCGGGATCCAGGATCGATAGAACCCTACTATACCTACTTACTAAATCACATTAGTAGGATACTTCGTTTTGAAACACTAAATGTACCATTCATCAAATAATTGAATAGTGCTTTTGTGTTTTATGCGGGTATTTGTGAAACTTCCTGTCTCTAATAATGATTATCTCCAAATCATTCGAAAATAACAAAGAATGTACTTACAATATTGCTAGTTGAAAAATGTTCAGTTTTTAAGTTTTGAATCTGCTACAGGCATGCCACTTAGCATTTTTTATAATTTATAATCAAATTACAATTATGTATTAAAATACTAAAAAAACTAAATAATAATCTAATAATGTACGTGGCGTCATCTTGTATTAATATATGGAAACATATTCACACAGTATTTTTTTGACAGGTAAATGTTGACAGATGTAAAAAGTTCTATCAGGGAAAGGAATACATTATTATTTTGTTGTATTTTGAAAACTCGGCGATAGACCTTTCTGTCTTCTGTAAGATTGATAACCATTTAAATGACTACATTGGTAATTTAAGACATCTTAAATACTCAAAGTTTTCATGAAACTAGAAGCAGTTTTTCTTTTCTGTGGGTATTATCGTCGCTACGCTGGCAATACTACAATATGCGAAATGACTAAAAATTTCAGTTCCAAGCCAATCATGGCTGCAAAAAAGTAAACATACCGTACGAAAACGATACGTGACGGGCGGCCAAACTGAAATCGCCCAACAAAAACAGCAAAAACATGCCCCGCGCGCGATGCTAAAGCCTTTGCAGATGTTCCTATTCCTCTTCAAGTCTAAATACAGGCGAAAATGGCGGTTGGAGCCCCTGGCAGTTCTCCTAATCCTTTTCGTATCGGCCCTTGGTTGTGGTCGAGGCTGTGGCCGTGGTGTTTGCAAGAACGAAACTTGTGTCTGCGAAGACGGATGGCAAGGCCCAGAGTGCCAATACTGCGGGGGAAAAATAAAGTAAGTTTCCCTTATAAATGTAAAATAAACGCACACCAAACTTTCTTTGTCTGCATACATCCTTCCACATTTCTTGGTCCACTTAGGAATTTAGAGTGATTGGTCAAATTTCCAATAGAAAATGCTAGTGTTAATTAACTAATTAGGGCTCTTAGAGATGTATGTAGTCAGAAAAAGTTCAGTTTCCTCTAATAAAACTTTTAATGATATGTTTTGTTTATAATCTGTAATTTGAAATCCATTGGAGTAGACATACTAAACTCTATTTAAAACACAATCCTGACATATTTTGTCTAAATATTTTTTTGAGAGCCCTTAATCTCTTGTTTACCTCTCTAGGATATAGGTTTGAACATATAATTTAATACCTACATACAATTGACATCCATTTGTATGATAGTTGTATTTGAAACTAGATTAATGTCATTGTTCTTAATTTAATATGCTATCAATAAAATGCAGTTTTTTTATATTCACTATCTGTATTGACCTAGAAAAATCTTTTACAAAACAAAGTAAAAGAGTAAGTAATATAATTATTGTTTATCTTATATGCTGAAAAAAAATTAAACTAATACTGAATTATTATTATGTTTATTAGGTTACGGGTTCTATCCCTAATCTAATCAAATTTTTATGCTATGGCCACATTTTTATGATTCAGAGCCAAGACTGAAATTTTGATCAAATTTTTATTATCCTTAAATCTTTAAAGTTTAAGGAGGTAAAGAAATAGTATATTGAAGGTATTCTTAAAATTTACTCTTGCAAACTCTTAAGACATATTATTTTGCAATCTCCTTAGTTTTAGTATTTGAATGCTTTTCACCCTGAATTCACCCATGGAAAAGTTCTGAAATAGATCAGTTGTTAATTCTGTGGATTTTCTCTAGTTATAAAACGTCCAGAACCCTATTTCAATAAATAGTCTATGTTACTCAGGGATACAGCTTTCTATTAGTAAAAGATTTTTTTGAATTGGTGCATTAGTTCCAGAGATTATACCCTTAAACATTTTACCTCCTAGAAAATTAGCCCATATCCAGGAATTGAACCTGGCAGAACAACATTGAAAGTTCTTCTATAATATTAGGTCATGCTGAAAACTTGACATACATTTTTACGTTGCGAAATGAGAAGCCAAGTGGACTAATTGGATAATGGCAAGCAGTATAAATCAGCTTTGTATATTTACTGTAATAATAAAAAATGATTCAGAATGATGTCATTAGAAAAGAATGAGGAGTGAATGATGATGAAGATAAGTACCTACCTAGTTTACACTGGTTGAAAGAATGAAGGATGAAAGATTGATTATAAAGGGTTATATGGCAGAAGTGAAAGGTAATAAATGTAAATCATTGATTTTAAAAGTACACACCATCGCCGAGCATTTATGGAAAGGTATGATGAATATAAAAGAAGCAAGAGAGGTATATCAGGACTGTAACAAATGTCATTTGATTGTCTCTAACTACCCCTCTTGGGATATGGTGTGATGATACATAATAAAAAATGCTAGATAGCCTTTGCTATGACACTCTTCATCCCAGGGGTAGGCAGAGACAATCAAATATTATGTCCTAAATAAATAATTAAATGTTTATTGTGTTTAATGAAAGTAATGTAGGTCGCCCACTACCAGCAACTTTTGTCGTTAATAATGTTTAATCCTTTTATTCAATGTTTCATCTTTCTTTCTTTAAATGTGTGTAAAATCAGACCACGCTACTTTTCATTAATGTTACTCACAATATCATCTTTCTTCAAAAAATCTAGGCTAATAAATTGTTTAATCTCATTAGGCTAGAAAAGAATCAACCAAATGGATCATAAATAGGTATATTAGTTTAGATAGAAAGGTCGTGGTCTATGCCCGGTTCTGTAATTGGGTATTCCTCCGATCACCGCTGGTGTACCTTCCCTCATGAAGCGAACTGGTGTCCGGCTTCTGCTCTGAATGCCACTCGTGCAGGGACAGGCTGGTGATAGACCCGGAGATGCATCTCGATGTAGAATGGTAGATGTTCAGTCCAAACATGGTTCCCTGTAATGCACGGAGCACAGGCATCAGAAACAGATCATGCACAGCACACTTGTGAGGGGAAGCACAATACAGCAAGTGTGCTGTGCAGCAGCATGCACAAGCAAGGTTACAAATAAGCAATAGGTAGCGATAGTCAAGTAGCAATTAGTGCTATAGTAGGGTAGGTGTACTAATCTAAAGCAATTTAACTACAACCTGAGCACTAAATATATATTATGAGCTGCACTTACCCAATTTGGGGATATTGTTTTAGTGGACTACATTATAAGCATCTAGTAGGTAGTATGTTAAATTTAGATAGATTCGGAGGTCAGTTAGAGCGTCATCATAAAGTGTGACGACCGCCTCCAAGATCCTGGCCAAAAAGTGAGGTTGCCGGCTCGATGACAATGTGTCAAATTGACACTTGACATACTGTTATTTATTTTTAATTTAGGTAAGGCCAAGGCTACGGATTGTAGGGCCCAAGTATGAAACATATGTACAACGTTACAAGCCTAGTAACAATGTTCACATTTAGAAAGCTATTAGTTTAGCTATTAAATAGAACAGGTGCCAAGCAACCTCTCATATTAGAGCTATCGCTTCTTCTATTTTTTTTATAATTTCACAGATTGCTTTATGGCTCCTGGAACCATGTTACCGGTCCCAGGATACCCAGCAGAGGACTAAGTCTTCCTCCTTTAGTTCCTCCTTTACCAATGGTATTTGTGACATTATAAGTACCTAATGAGTTACCTATTCTGTTGAGGTATATTTAGAATTTAGATGGAAAAGCTTCCAAGTGTGGTTTGCTGGATTTTATAAGTAAGATGTCAATTGAAAACTATGCAACCTACTTTCTTTTTCTATCAATCCATCTTAACTCTTCCAGCTTGACAGACTTATCTGCTGTGATATCAGGCGATTGTGTCTTAGTACAGTGCTTGTGGCTACTAGAGCCACCATGGCAAGGCTCATTTGCCACATTCACTGTATATTTATTATTATTAGAGATGCCTTTTTAAATTTCTTTCGAAAAATCCTAAGTTGTATGAGGCTGAGAACACATAAGAAGGCAGACCGTTCTATTTCTCTATTTGAATAATCATTCTCCTTTGCTGACAAAACCATCTTAACTCTTCCAGATTGACAGACTTATCCGGTGTGATATCGGACGGTCCAGGAAACTACAGTGTCTCAGTACAGTGCTCGTGGCTACTGGAGCCACCGTGGCAAGGCCCGTCGCCACCATTCATCACGATACGCCTGGAGAGCTTCGCCACGGAGTGCGGTTGGGACCACCTATATGTGTACGACGGTGACAGTGTCCGGGCGCAAAGACTCCTCGCCGTCTTTAGGTGGGTATAGGTAAACCACTGAGAAAGTAGCTCTCCCATGGCCCGCGCGGGTGAGAGGGGCGGGTGTGATTCTGCCATACACATAGAGTACTAAGCCTATGTAGGGGCCATGGACTAGGCGTTTATTTCCCCCCCCCCTACTCAAAGGCCATACACGATACGAAGTTTCACGCGATATATAACAGATATATCTGTTGTCGACGCGATCCACCTCAAAAATTTCAGGGTTCAAGCTATCCTCATACCAAATTTCATCAAAATCAAAACCTACCCGCAAAAGCCCGAGGTAAATCGCGTCGACATCAGACACATCGCGCGAAACCTCGCATCGTGTGTATAGCAGAATCACGCCCGCCCCTCACCTATAGTTGGAAATATTGGGCTTGACATAGACCAAAATAAAGTAAGAGTTAGGGCGTTTTTCCACGACGCACGACACGACACTATGTACGGTTGCAAAACAAAACAAATGCCACACGGTCTGTCTTTCGTTCGTTTTTCCACTACCGACGATTCCAGCAACGACACCGCAGTACGCGAGAGAGTTTACTGTCGTGTCGTGCGGTGTGTAGTGGAAAAACGGCCATAGATTTAGTACCGTCTCTATATCGTCACCGCAAAAAAAGGAACGATTTAGCGGCAGCGACGACATAGCCAAATTGTCGTTTGTAAAACGTGTGTCGTGCTATGCGGTGTCGTTCCGTGAGAAAACGTCCATATTAAATATATGGCGCTCTGAATAAAACCGTGTCGTGTCGTGCGTCGTGGAAAAACGGCCTTGGGAGATTATAGAGATTTTGTATATGTATATTCAACTTGCAACACCTTTCATGGAGAATGACAGGCTACTAGCTCTGGTCGAGTCCCTGCAAGGACCGATTGGGTCCTAAATTCCCAGTTAATAGGTAGTCAACAGGCCACCTTGGCACACCTTATGCGCCTAAAGATAACACCGAGGGGTCGTTGCCCCTCTAGACACTGCCGGCGCAAAAAGGTTTTCCTTAGCGCCTCTCGAACCGAAAAGACCCCATGATGAAGTTTAATGAAACAAATTATTACATACTGTTAACCAGCCACCTTATTTATTTTATTAATTCCGCAGCGGTGTCCTGGAGCGCGGCGAGTCCCAATGGACGCGTCAGGTGGTGGCGCGG